>OX031064.1:14084050-15567719 GCA_943736015.1 Tridacna crocea | reverse complement strand
TTCTCTTTCGGGGGTGTGAAAAGGCGTCATTGTGTGGTTAAAGGTTAATAAGGATAAACAGATAAATCAGCTTGGGCCCAGTCAGCCAATCAGAGGCCTCGAGAAATTCAAAATGGTACCCAGTCAGCCAGTCAGAGGCTTGGAGAAATTCAAAACTGGGCCCAGTCAGCCAATCAGAGGGCTTCAAAATGGCGTCCTAATATATCGAAGAAAACAGTGAACAAAAAACGGCATAAAAGTGGATTTAAAGTCTTCTTTGAAGGCTGCTGTGCAGTCCTTGGCAAACTGCCAGGCATGCACCATCCACACATGCCAGATTTCACTGTAAATGGGCCAAAATTTAAGAGAACAGGGTGGCAGAAGACCTTGTTTTGGTCTTTTCAGGCCACCTTGCAAGAGTTACTTCCCTTGAAATAAACCCCTTGATGCCCCTTTATCCCTGAACCAGATTTTCTGACTCAGACCACATTAAATTCTGCACATTGAATAAGCCAAAATGATCAATGTACAGTGTAAAAAACCCAGAAATTAATGTGACAAGTGGCTAAAAAAAAGACTGAATACTCTTTCAGTAGCAATTGATTCCTACTGCATGAATCAAACAAAGGGAATTGTTCTAATCTCTTCAAACCGCAACAAGAAACCCAGTTACATTGACTACCGTTTCATACGTGCCAGTTACGCACAATGCGAAAACACCAGGAAATAATGTGACAAGTGGCTAAAAAAAAAGACTGAAGGCTCTTTCAGTAGCAACTGCTTCCTGTTGCATAAGTCAAACAAAGAGAACTGAATTTCTAATATATTTTTGTCTCTCCAATCTCTTTATACCTTGACGACGTACCCATTTTACGTGTCTCATAGGTGCCACTTGCGTGTCCGCGATAACATGAAAAATCAACCTACGGAACATTTCATAGCAGACGACACATGTTTCTTAAGTCAAATATAGAGAACTAAATTTCTGATATATTTTTCTTCTCCATTGTCTTTATACCATGACAACAAACCATTTACGTTGACTACCGTCTCATAGGTGCCAGTTCCGCATCCGCGAAAAACATGAAAAATGGACTTATGGAACATTTCGTAGCAGACGACACCTGTCGCTTAAGTCAATTATAGGGATTTTTCTTTTTCGTTTTCTCTCACTAGGGCCACTGATTTGGTTACGATGACTATCTCACCCATACGTGATGGTTACGTGCTGCGCGTAAAATAGTAAAATCAACTTAGACACTTTTGGAGGCAACTGAAACCTGTTGCACAAATCAAAGGAAGGTAAACCGAATGTTTCCCTGTTTTCTTACCGGGGTCAATTTTGATGACCTTGCGAGTCAGAAATCAATGTTATGTTTAACTGCTGCGCAAAAATATAGAATTCAGAAGCAACGGGTTGCTGTTGCGGAAATTTTTTCCGGTTAAAAAAAAATCTTGTTCTAGTTTGAAGAGTTTAAAAATAGACCATAAAGATACAATAAGATGTAAGAATAACTAATAAATAATCCATTTTTTCTTTGATAGGGTAGAAAACATTGTGGAAAAAAGGAGAAAATGCTGGTAACCTGCATTGTCTCCTTTTCTCAGATTATTTTGAAAAGCTTTCTCTTTCGGGGGTGTGAAAAGGCGTCATTGTGTGGTTAAAGGTTAATAAGGATAAACAGATAAATCAGCTTGGGCCCAGTCAGCCAATCAGAGGCCTCGAGAAATTCAAAATGGTACCCAGTCAGCCAGTCAGAGGCTTGGAGAAATTCAAAACTGGGCCCAGTCAGCCAATCAGAGGGCTTCAAAATGGCGCCCTAATATATCGAAGAAAACAGTGAACAAAAAACGGCATAAAAGTGGATTTAAAGTCTTCTTTGAAGGCTGCTGTGCAGTCCTTGGCAAACTGCCAGGCATGCACCATCCACACATGCCAGATTTCACTGTAAATGGGCCAAAATTTAAGAGAACAGGGTGGCAGAAGACCTTGTTTTGGTCTTTTCAGGCCACCTTGCAAGAGTTACTTCCCTTGAAATAAACCCCTTGATGCCCCATTATCCCTGAACCAGATTTTCTGACTCAGACCACATTAAATTCTGCACATTGAATAAGCCAAAATGATCAATGTACAGTGTAAAAAACCCAGAAATTAATGTGACAAGTGGCTAAAAAAAAGACTGAATACTCTTTCAGTAGCAATTGATTCCTACTGCATGAATCAAACAAAGGGAATTGTTCTAATCTCTTCAAACCGCAACAAGAAACCCAGTTACATTGACTACCGTTTCATACGTGCCAGTTACGCACAATGCGAAAACACCAGGAAATAATGTGACAAGTGGCTAAAAAAAAAGACTGAAGGCTCTTTCAGTAGCAACTGCTTCCTGTTGCATAAGTCAAACAAAGAGAACTGAATTTCTAATATATTTTTGTCTCTCCAATCTCTTTATACCTTGACGACGTACCCATTTTACGTGTCTCATAGGTGCCACTTACGTGTCCGCGATAACATGAAAAATCAACCTACGGAACATTTCATAGCAGACGACACATGTTTCTTAAGTCAAATATAGAGAACTAAATTTCTGATATATTTTTCTTCTCCATTGTCTTTATACCATGACAACGAACCATTTACGTTGACTACCGTCTCATAGGTGCCAGTTCCGCATCCGCGAAAAACATGAAAAATGGACTTATGGAACATTTCGTAGCAGACGACACCTGTCGCTTAAGTCAATTATAGGGATTTTTCTTTTTCGTTTTCTCTCACTAGGGCCACTGATTTGGTTACGATGACTATCTCACCCATACGTGATGGTTACGTGCTGCGCGTAAAATAGTAAAATCAACTTAGACACTTTTGGAGGCAACTGAAACCTGTTGCACAAATCAAAGGAAGGTAAACCGAATGTTTCCCTGTTTTCTTACCGGGGTCAATTTTGATGACCTTGCGAGTCAGAAATCAATGTTATGTTTAACTGCTGCGCAAAAATATAGAATTCAGAAGCAACGGGTTGCTGTTGCGGAAATTTTTTCCGGTTAAAAAAAAATCTTGTTCTAGTTTGAAGAGTTTAAAAATAGACCATAAAGATACAATAAGATGTAAGAATAACTAATAAATAATCCATTTTTTCTTTGATAGGGTAGAAAACATTGTGGAAAAAAGGAGAAAATGCTGGTAACCTGCATTGTCTCCTTTTCTCAGATTATTTTCAAAAGCTTTCTCTTTCGGGGGTGTGAAAAGGCGTCATTGTGTGGTTAAAGGTTAATAAGGATAAACAGATAAATCAGCTTGGGCCCAGTCAGCCAATCAGAGGCCTCGAGAAATTCAAAATGGTACCCAGTCAGCCAGTCAGAGGCTTGGAGAAATTCAAAACTGGGCCCAGTCAGCCAATCAGAGGGCTTCAAAATGGCGCCCTAATATATCGAAGAAAACAGTGAACAAAAAACGGCATAAAAGTGGATTTAAAGTCTTCTTTGAAGGCTGCTGTGCAGTCCTTGGCAAACTGCCAGGCATGCACCATCCACACATGCCAGATTTCACTGTAAATGGGCCAAAATTTAAGAGAACAGGGTGGCAGAAGACCTTGTTTTGGTCTTTTCAGGCCACCTTGCAAGAGTTACTTCCCTTGAAATAAACCCCTTGATGCCCCTTTATCCCTGAACCAGATTTTCTGACTCAGACCACATTAAATTCTGCACATTGAATAAGCCAAAATGATCAATGTACAGTGTAAAAAACCCAGAAATTAATGTGACAAGTGGCTAAAAAAAAGACTGAATACTCTTTCAGTAGCAATTGATTCCTACTGCATGAATCAAACAAAGGGAATTGTTCTAATCTCTTCAAACCGCAACAAGAAACCCAGTTACATTGACTACCGTTTCATACGTGCCAGTTACGCACAATGCGAAAACACCAGGAAATAATGTGACAAGTGGCTAAAAAAAAAGACTGAAGGCTCTTTCAGTAGCAACTGCTTCCTGTTGCATAAGTCAAACAAAGAGAACTGAATTTCTAATATATTTTTGTCTCTCCAATCTCTTTATACCTTGACGACGTACCCATTTTACGTGTCTCATAGGTGCCACTTGCGTGTCCGCGATAACATGAAAAATCAACCTACGGAACATTTCATAGCAGACGACACATGTTTCTTAAGTCAAATATAGAGAACTAAATTTCTGATATATTTTTCTTCTCCATTGTCTTTATACCATGACAACGAACCATTTACGTTGACTACCGTCTCATAGGTGCCAGTTCCGCATCCGCGAAAAACATGAAAAATGGACTTATGGAACATTTCGTAGCAGACGACACCTGTCGCTTAAGTCAATTATAGGGATTTTTCTTTTTCGTTTTCTCTCACTAGGGCCACTGATTTGGTTACGATGACTATCTCACCCATACGTGATGGTTACGTGCTGCGCGTAAAATAGTAAAATCAACTTAGACACTTTTGGAGGCAACTGAAACCTGTTGCACAAATCAAAGGAAGGTAAACCGAATGTTTCCCTGTTTTCTTACCGGGGTCAATTTTGATGACCTTGCGAGTCAGAAATCAATGTTATGTTTAACTGCTGCGCAAAAATATAGAATTCAGAAGCAACGGGTTGCTGTTGCGGAATTTTTTTCCGGTTAAAAAAAAATCTTGTTCTAGTTTGAAGAGTTTAAAAATAGACCATAAAGATACAATAAGATGTAAGAATAACTAATAAATAATCCATTTTTTCTTTGATAGGGTAGAAAACATTGTGGAAAAAAGGAGAAAATGCTGGTAACCTGCATTGTCTCCTTTTCTCAGATTATTTTCAAAAGCTTTCTCTTTCGGGGGTGTGAAAAGGCGTCATTGTGTGGTTAAAGGTTAATAAGGATAAACAGATAAATCAGCTTGGGCCCAGTCAGCCAATCAGAGGCCTCGAGAAATTCAAAATGGTACCCAGTCAGCCAGTCAGAGGCTTGGAGAAATTCAAAACTGGGCCCAGTCAGCCAATCAGAGGGCTTCAAAATGGCGCCCTAATATATCGAAGAAAACAGTGAACAAAAAACGGCATAAAAGTGGATTTAAAGTCTTCTTTGAAGGCTGCTGTGCAGTCCTTGGCAAACTGCCAGGCATGCACCATCCACACATGCCAGATTTCACTGTAAATGGGCCAAAATTTAAGAGAACAGGGTGGCAGAAGACCTTGTTTTGGTCTTTTCAGGCCACCTTGCAAGAGTTACTTCCCTTGAAATAAACCCATTGATGCCCCTTTATCCCTGAACCAGATTTTCTGACTCAGACCACATTAAATTCTGCACATTGAATAAGCCAAAATGATCAATGTACAGTGTAAAAAACCCAGAAATTAATGTGACAAGTGGCTAAAAAAAAGACTGAATACTCTTTCAGTAGCAATTGATTCCTACTGCATGAATCAAACAAAGGGAATTGTTCTAATCTCTTCAAACCGCAACAAGAAACCCAGTTACATTGACTACCGTTTCATACGTGCCAGTTACGCACAATGCGAAAACACCAGGAAATAATGTGACAAGTGGCTAAAAAAAAAGACTGAAGGCTCTTTCAGTAGCAACTGCTTCCTGTTGCATAAGTCAAACAAAGAGAACTGAATTTCTAATATATTTTTGTCTCTCCAATCTCTTTATACCTTGACGACGTACCCATTTTACGTGTCTCATAGGTGCCACTTACGTGTCCGCGATAACATGAAAAATCAACCTACGGAACATTTCATAGCAGACGACACATGTTTCTTAAGTCAAATATAGAGAACTAAATTTCTGATATATTTTTCTTCTCCATTGTCTTTATACCATGACAACGAACCATTTACGTTGACTACCGTCTCATAGGTGCCAGTTCCGCATCCGCGAAAAACATGAAAAATGGACTTATGGAACATTTCGTAGCAGACGACACCTGTCGCTTAAGTCAATTATAGGGATTTTTCTTTTTCGTTTTCTCTCACTAGGGCCACTGATTTGGTTACGATGACTATCTCACCCATACGTGATGGTTACGTGCTGCGCGTAAAATAGTAAAATCAACTTAGACACTTTTGGAGGCAACTGAAACCTGTTGCACAAATCAAAGGAAGGTAAACCGAATGTTTCCCTGTTTTCTTACCGGGGTCAATTTTGATGACCTTGCGAGTCAGAAATCAATGTTATGTTTAACTGCTGCGCAAAAATATAGAATTCAGAAGCAACGGGTTGCTGTTGCGGAAATTTTTTCCGGTTAAAAAAAAATCTTGTTCTAGTTTGAAGAGTTTAAAAATAGACCATAAAGATACAATAAGATGTAAGAATAACTAATAAATAATCCATTTTTTCTTTGATAGGGTAGAAAACATTGTGGAAAAAAGGAGAAAATGCTGGTAACCTGCATTGTCTCCTTTTCTCAGATTATTTTCAAAAGCTTTCTCTTTCGGGGGTGTGAAAAGGCGTCATTGTGTGGTTAAAGGTTAATAAGGATAAACAGATAAATCAGCTTGGGCCCAGTCAGCCAATCAGAGGCCTCGAGAAATTCAAAATGGTACCCAGTCAGCCAGTCAGAGGCTTGGAGAAATTCAAAACTGGGCCCAGTCAGCCAATCAGAGGGCTTCAAAATGGCGCCCTAATATATCGAAGAAAACAGTGAACAAAAAACGGCATAAAAGTGGATTTAAAGTCTTCTTTGAAGGCTGCTGTGCAGTCCTTGGCAAACTGCCAGGCATGCACCATCCACACATGCCAGATTTCACTGTAAATGGGCCAAAATTTAAGAGAACAGGGTGGCAGAAGACCTTGTTTTGGTCTTTTCAGGCCACCTTGCAAGAGTTACTTCCCTTGAAATAAACCCCTTGATGCCCCTTTATCCCTGAACCAGATTTTCTGACTCAGACCACATTAAATTCTGCACATTGAATAAGCCAAAATGATCAATGTACAGTGTAAAAAACCCAGAAATTAATGTGACAAGTGGCTAAAAAAAAGACTGAATACTCTTTCAGTAGCAATTGATTCCTACTGCATGAATCAAACAAAGGGAATTGTTCTAATCTCTTCAAACCGCAACAAGAAACCCAGTTACATTGACTACCGTTTCATACGTGCCAGTTACGCACAATGCGAAAACACCAGGAAATAATGTGACAAGTGGCTAAAAAAAAAGACTGAAGGCTCTTTCAGTAGCAACTGCTTCCTGTTGCATAAGTCAAACAAAGAGAACTGAATTTCTAATATATTTTTGTCTCTCCAATCTCTTTATACCTTGACGACGTACCCATTTTACGTGTCTCATAGGTGCCACTTACGTGTCCGCGATAACATGAAAAATCAACCTACGGAACATTTCATAGCAGACGACACATGTTTCTTAAGTCAAATATAGAGAACTAAATTTCTGATATATTTTTCTTCTCCATTGTCTTTATACCATGACAACGAACCATTTACGTTGACTACCGTCTCATAGGTGCCAGTTCCGCATCCGCGAAAAACATGAAAAATGGACTTATGGAACATTTCGTAGCAGACGACACCTGTCGCTTAAGTCAATTATAGGGATTTTTCTTTTTCGTTTTCTCTCACTAGGGCCACTGATTTGGTTACGATGACTATCTCACCCATACGTGATGGTTACGTGCTGCGCGTAAAATAGTAAAATCAACTTAGACACTTTTGGAGGCAACTGAAACCTGTTGCACAAATCAAAGGAAGGTAAACCGAATGTTTCCCTGTTTTCTTACCGGGGTCAATTTTGATGACCTTGCGAGTCAGAAATCAATGTTATGTTTAACTGCTGCGCAAAAATATAGAATTCAGAAGCAACGGGTTGCTGTTGCGGAAATTTTTTCCGGTTACAAAAAAATCTTGTTCTAGTTTGAAGAGTTTAAAAATAGACCATAAAGATACAATAAGATGTAAGAATAACTAATAAATAATCCATTTTTTCTTTGATAGGGTAGAAAACATTGTGGAAAAAAGGAGAAAATGCTGGTAACCTGCATTGTCTCCTTTTCTCAGATTATTTTCAAAAGCTTTCTCTTTCGGGGGTGTGAAAAGGCGTCATTGTGTGGTTAAAGGTTAATAAGGATAAACAGATAAATCAGCTTGGGCCCAGTCAGCCAATCAGAGGCCTCGAGAAATTCAAAATGGTACCCAGTCAGCCAGTCAGAGGCTTGGAGAAATTCAAAACTGGGCCCAGTCAGCCAATCAGAGGGCTTCAAAATGGCGCCCTAATATATCGAAGAAAACAGTGAACAAAAAACGGCATAAAAGTGGATTTAAAGTCTTCTTTGAAGGCTGCTGTGCAGTCCTTGGCAAACTGCCAGGCATGCACCATCCACACATGCCAGATTTCACTGTAAATGGGCCAAAATTTAAGAGAACAGGGTGGCAGAAGACCTTGTTTTGGTCTTTTCAGGCCACCTTGCAAGAGTTACTTCCCTTGAAATAAACCCCTTGATGCCCCTTTATCCCTGAACCAGATTTTCTGACTCAGACCACATTAAATTCTGCACATTGAATAAGCCAAAATGATCAATGTACAGTGTAAAAAACCCAGAAATTAATGTGACAAGTGGCTAAAAAAAAGACTGAATACTCTTTCAGTAGCAATTGATTCCTACTGCATGAATCAAACAAAGGGAATTGTTCTAATCTCTTCAAACCGCAACAAGAAACCCAGTTACATTGACTACCGTTTCATACGTGCCAGTTACGCACAATGCGAAAACACCAGGAAATAATGTGACAAGTGGCTAAAAAAAAAGACTGAAGGCTCTTTCAGTAGCAACTGCTTCCTGTTGCATAAGTCAAACAAAGAGAACTGAATTTCTAATATATTTTTGTCTCTCCAATCTCTTTATACCTTGACGACGTACCCATTTTACGTGTCTCATAGGTGCCACTTGCGTGTCCGCGATAACATGAAAAATCAACCTACGGAACATTTCATAGCAGACGACACATGTTTCTTAAGTCAAATATAGAGAACTAAATTTCTGATATATTTTTCTTCTCCATTGTCTTTATACCATGACAACGAACCATTTACGTTGACTACCGTCTCATAGGTGCCAGTTCCGCATCCGCGAAAAACATGAAAAATGGACTTATGGAACATTTCGTAGCAGACGACTCCTGTCGCTTAAGTCAATTATAGGGATTTTTCTTTTTCGTTTTCTCTCACTAGGGCCACTGATTTGGTTACGATGACTATCTCACCCATACGTGATGGTTACGTGCTGCGCGTAAAATAGTAAAATCAACTTAGACACTTTTGGAGGCAACTGAAACCTGTTGCACAAATCAAAGGAAGGTAAACCGAATGTTTCCCTGTTTTCTTACCGGGGTCAATTTTGATGACCTTGCGAGTCAGAAATCAATGTTATGTTTAACTGCTGCGCAAAAATATAGAATTCAGAAGCAACGGGTTGCTGTTGCGGAATTTTTTTCCGGTTAAAAAAAAATCTTGTTCTAGTTTGAAGAGTTTAAAAATAGACCATAAAGATACAATAAGATGTAAGAATAACTAATAAATAATCCATTTTTTCTTTGATAGGGTAGAAAACATTGTGGAAAAAAGGAGAAAATGCTGGTAACCTGCATTGTCTCCTTTTCTCAGATTATTTTCAAAAGCTTTCTCTTTCGGGGGTGTGAAAAGGCGTCATTGTGTGGTTAAAGGTTAATAAGGATAAACAGATAAATCAGCTTGGGCCCAGTCAGCCAATCAGAGGCCTCGAGAAATTCAAAATGGTACCCAGTCAGCCAGTCAGAGGCTTGGAGAAATTCAAAACTGGGCCCAGTCAGCCAATCAGAGGGCTTCAAAATGGCGCCCTAATATATCGAAGAAAACAGTGAACAAAAAACGGCATAAAAGTGGATTTAAAGTCTTCTTTGAAGGCTGCTGTGCAGTCCTTGGCAAACTGCCAGGCATGCACCATCCACACATGCCAGATTTCACTGTAAATGGGCCAAAATTTAAGAGAACAGGGTGGCAGAAGACCTTGTTTTGGTCTTTTCAGGCCACCTTGCAAGAGTTACTTCCCTTGAAATAAACCCCTTGATGCCCCTTTATCCCTGAACCAGATTTTCTGACTCAGACCACATTAAATTCTGCACATTGAATAAGCCAAAATGATCAATGTACAGTGTAAAAAACCCAGAAATTAATGTGACAAGTGGCTAAAAAAAAGACTGAATACTCTTTCAGTAGCAATTGATTCCTACTGCATGAATCAAACAAAGGGAATTGTTCTAATCTCTTCAAACCGCAACAAGAAACCCAGTTACATTGACTACCGTTTCATACGTGCCAGTTACGCACAATGCGAAAACACCAGGAAATAATGTGACAAGTGGCTAAAAAAAAAGACTGAAGGCTCTTTCAGTAGCAACTGCTTCCTGTTGCATAAGTCAAACAAAGAGAACTGAATTTCTAATATATTTTTGTCTCTCCAATCTCTTTATACCTTGACGACGTACCCATTTTACGTGTCTCATAGGTGCCACTTACGTGTCCGCGATAACATGAAAAATCAACCTACGGAACATTTCATAGCAGACGACACATGTTTCTTAAGTCAAATATAGAGAACTAAATTTCTGATATATTTTTCTTCTCCATTGTCTTTATACCATGACAACGAACCATTTACGTTGACTACCGTCTCATAGGTGCCAGTTCCGCATCCGCGAAAAACATGAAAAATGGACTTATGGAACATTTCGTAGCAGACGACACCTGTCGCTTAAGTCAATTATAGGGATTTTTCTTTTTCGTTTTCTCTCACTAGGGCCACTGATTTGGTTACGATGACTATCTCACCCATACGTGATGGTTACGTGCTGCGCGTAAAATAGTAAAATCAACTTAGACACTTTTGGAGGCAACTGAAACCTGTTGCACAAATCAAAGGAAGGTAAACCGAATGTTTCCCTGTTTTCTTACCGGGGTCAATTTTGATGACCTTGCGAGTCAGAAATCAATGTTATGTTTAACTGCTGCGCAAAAATATAGAATTCAGAAGCAACGGGTTGCTGTTGCGGAAATTTTTTCCGGTTAAAAAAAAATCTTGTTCTAGTTTGAAGAGTTTAAAAATAGACCATAAAGATACAATAAGATGTAAGAATAACTAATAAATAATCCATTTTTTCTTTGATAGGGTAGAAAACATTGTGGAAAAAAGGAGAAAATGCTGGTAACCTGCATTGTCTCCTTTTCTCAGATTATTTTCAAAAGCTTTCTCTTTCGGGGGTGTGAAAAGGCGTCATTGTGTGGTTAAAGGTTAATAAGGATAAACAGATAAATCAGCTTGGGCCCAGTCAGCCAATCAGAGGCCTCGAGAAATTCAAAATGGTACCCAGTCAGCCAGTCAGAGGCTTGGAGAAATTCAAAACTGGGCCCAGTCAGCCAATCAGAGGGCTTCAAAATGGCGCCCTAATATATCGAAGAAAACAGTGAACAAAAAACGGCATAAAAGTGGATTTAAAGTCTTCTTTGAAGGCTGCTGTGCAGTCCTTGGCAAACTGCCAGGCATGCACCATCCACACATGCCAGATTTCACTGTAAATGGGCCAAAATTTAAGAGAACAGGGTGGCAGAAGACCTTGTTTTGGTCTTTTCAGGCCACCTTGCAAGAGTTACTTCCCTTGAAATAAACCCCTTTATCCCTGAACCAGATTTTCTGACTCAGACCACATTAAATTCTGCACATTGAATAAGCCAAAATGATCAATGTACAGTGTAAAAAACCCAGAAATTAATGTGACAAGTGGCTAAAAAAAAGACTGAATACTCTTTCAGTAGCAATTGATTCCTACTGCATGAATCAAACAAAGGGAATTGTTCTAATCTCTTCAAACCGCAACAAGAAACCCAGTTACATTGACTACCGTTTCATACGTGCCAGTTACGCACAATGCGAAAACACCAGGAAATAATGTGACAAGTGGCTAAAAAAAAAGACTGAAGGCTCTTTCAGTAGCAACTGCTTCCTGTTGCATAAGTCAAACAAAGAGAACTGAATTTCTAATATATTTTTGTCTCTCCAATCTCTTTATACCTTGACGACGTACCCATTTTACGTGTCTCATAGGTGCCACTTACGTGTCCGCGATAACATGAAAAATCAACCTACGGAACATTTCATAGCAGACGACACATGTTTCTTAAGTCAAATATAGAGAACTAAATTTCTGATATATTTTTCTTCTCCATTGTCTTTATACCATGACAACGAACCATTTACGTTGACTACCGTCTCATAGGTGCCAGTTCCGCATCCGCGAAAAACATGAAAAATGGACTTATGGAACATTTCGTAGCAGACGACACCTGTCGCTTAAGTCAATTATAGGGATTTTTCTTTTTCGTTTTCTCTCACTAGGGCCACTGATTTGGTTACGATGACTATCTCACCCATACGTGATGGTTACGTGCTGCGCGTAAAATAGTAAAATCAACTTAGACACTTTTGGAGGCAACTGAAACCTGTTGCACAAATCAAAGGAAGGTAAACCGAATGTTTCCCTGTTTTCTTACCGGGGTCAATTTTGATGACCTTGCGAGTCAGAAATCAATGTTATGTTTAACTGCTGCGCAAAAATATAGAATTCAGAAGCAACGGGTTGCTGTTGCGGAAATTTTTTCCGGTTAAAAAAAAATCTTGTTCTAGTTTGAAGAGTTTAAAAATAGACCATAAAGATACAATAAGATGTAAGAATAACTAATAAATAATCCATTTTTTCTTTGATAGGGTAGAAAACATTGTGGAAAAAAGGAGAAAATGCTGGTAACCTGCATTGTCTCCTTTTCTCAGATTATTTTCAAAAGCTTTCTCTTTCGGGGGTGTGAAAAGGCGTCATTGTGTGGTTAAAGGTTAATAAGGATAAACAGATAAATCAGCTTGGGCCCAGTCAGCCAATCAGAGGCCTCGAGAAATTCAAAATGGTACCCAGTCAGCCAGTCAGAGGCTTGGAGAAATTCAAAACTGGGCCCAGTCAGCCAATCAGAGGGCTTCAAAATGGCGCCCTAATATATCGAAGAAAACAGTGAACAAAAAACGGCATAAAAGTGGATTTAAAGTCTTCTTTGAAGGCTGCTGTGCAGTCCTTGGCAAACTGCCAGGCATGCACCATCCACACATGCCAGATTTCACTGTAAATGGGCCAAAATTTAAGAGAACAGGGTGGCAGAAGACCTTGTTTTGGTCTTTTCAGGCCACCTTGCAAGAGTTACTTCCCTTGAAATAAACCCCTTGATGCCCCTTTATCCCTGAACCAGATTTTCTGACTCAGACCACATTAAATTCTGCACATTGAATAAGCCAAAATGATCAATGTACAGTGTAAAAAACCCAGAAATTAATGTGACAAGTGGCTAAAAAAAAGACTGAATACTCTTTCAGTAGCAATTGATTCCTACTGCATGAATCAAACAAAGGGAATTGTTCTAATCTCTTCAAACCGCAACAAGAAACCCAGTTACATTGACTACCGTTTCATACGTGCCAGTTACGCACAATGCGAAAACACCAGGAAATAATGTGACAAGTGGCTAAAAAAAAAGACTGAAGGCTCTTTCAGTAGCAACTGCTTCCTGTTGCATAAGTCAAACAAAGAGAACTGAATTTCTAATATATTTTTGTCTCTCCAATCTCTTTATACCTTGACGACGTACCCATTTTACGTGTCTCATAGGTGCCACTTACGTGTCCGCGATAACATGAAAAATCAACCTACGGAACATTTCATAGCAGACGACACATGTTTCTTAAGTCAAATATAGAGAACTAAATTTCTGATATATTTTTCTTCTCCATTGTCTTTATACCATGACAACGAACCATTTACGTTGACTACCGTCTCATAGGTGCCAGTTCCGCATCCGCGAAAAACATGAAAAATGGACTTATGGAACATTTCATAGCAGACGACACCTGTCGCTTAAGTCAATTATAGGGATTTTTCTTTTTCGTTTTCTCTCACTAGGGCCACTGATTTGGTTACGATGACTATCTCACCCATACGTGATGGTTACGTGCTGCGCGTAAAATAGTAAAATCAACTTAGACACTTTTGGAGGCAACTGAAACCTGTTGCACAAATCAAAGGAAGGTAAACCGAATGTTTCCCTGTTTTCTTACCGGGGTCAATTTTGATGACCTTGCGAGTCAGAAATCAATGTTATGTTTAACTGCTGCGCAAAAATATAGAATTCAGAAGCAACGGGTTGCTGTTGCGGAAATTTTTTCCGGTTAAAAAAAAATCTTGTTCTAGTTTGAAGAGTTTAAAAATAGACCATAAAGATACAATAAGATGTAAGAATAACTAATAAATAATCCATTTTTTCTTTGATAGGGTAGAAAACATTGTGGAAAAAAGGAGAAAATGCTGGTAACCTGCATTGTCTCCTTTTCTCAGATTATTTTCAAAAGCTTTCTCTTTCGGGGGTGTGAAAAGGCGTCATTGTGTGGTTAAAGGTTAATAAGGATAAACAGATAAATCAGCTTGGGCCCAGTCAGCCAATCAGAGGCCTCGAGAAATTCAAAATGGTACCCAGTCAGCCAGTCAGAGGCTTGGAGAAATTCAAAACTGGGCCCAGTCAGCCAATCAGAGGGCTTCAAAATGGCGCCCTAATATATCGAAGAAAACAGTGAACAAAAAACGGCATAAAAGTGGATTTAAAGTCTTCTTTGAAGGCTGCTGTGCAGTCCTTGGCAAACTGCCAGGCATGCACCATCCACACATGCCAGATTTCACTGTAAATGGGCCAAAATTTAAGAGAACAGGGTGGCAGAAGACCTTGTTTTGGTCTTTTCAGGCCACCTTGCAAGAGTTACTTCCCTTGAAATAAACCCCTTGATGCCCCTTTATCCCTGAACCAGATTTTCTGACTCAGACCACATTAAATTCTGCACATTGAATAAGCCAAAATGATCAATGTACAGTGTAAAAAACCCAGAAATTAATGTGACAAGTGGCTAAAAAAAAGACTGAATACTCTTTCAGTAGCAATTGATTCCTACTGCATGAATCAAACAAAGGGAATTGTTCTAATCTCTTCAAACCGCAACAAGAAACCCAGTTACATTGACTACCGTTTCATACGTGCCAGTTACGCACAATGCGAAAACACCAGGAAATAATGTGACAAGTGGCTAAAAAAAAAGACTGAAGGCTCTTTCAGTAGCAACTGCTTCCTGTTGCATAAGTCAAACAAAGAGAACTGAATTTCTAATATATTTTTGTCTCTCCAATCTCTTTATACCTTGACGACGTACCCATTTTACGTGTCTCATAGGTGCCACTTACGTGTCCGCGATAACATGAAAAATCAACCTACGGAACATTTCATAGCAGACGACACATGTTTCTTAAGTCAAATATAGAGAACTAAATTTCTGATATATTTTTCTTCTCCATTGTCTTTATACCATGACAACGAACCATTTACGTTGACTACCGTCTCATAGGTGCCAGTTCCGCATCCGCGAAAAACATGAAAAATGGACTTATGGAACATTTCGTAGCAGACGACACCTGTCGCTTAAGTCAATTATAGGGATTTTTCTTTTTCGTTTTCTCTCACTAGGGCCACTGATTTGGTTACGATGACTATCTCACCCATACGTGATGGTTACGTGCTGCGCGTAAAATAGTAAAATCAACTTAGACACTTTTGGAGGCAACTGAAACCTGTTGCACAAATCAAAGGAAGGTAAACCGAATGTTTCCCTGTTTTCTTACCGGGGTCAATTTTGATGACCTTGCGAGTCAGAAATCAATGTTATGTTTAACTGCTGCGCAAAAATATAGAATTCAGAAGCAACGGGTTGCTGTTGCGGAAATTTTTTCCGGTTAAAAAAAAATCTTGTTCTAGTTTGAAGAGTTTAAAAATAGACCATAAAGATACAATAAGATGTAAGAATAACTAATAAATAATCCATTTTTTCTTTGATAGGGTAGAAAACATTGTGGAAAAAAGGAGAAAATGCTGGTAACCTGCATTGTCTCCTTTTCTCAGATTATTTTCAAAAGCTTTCTCTTTCGGGGGTGTGAAAAGGCGTCATTGTGTGGTTAAAGGTTAATAAGGATAAACAGATAAATCAGCTTGGGCCCAGTCAGCCAATCAGAGGCCTCGAGAAATTCAAAATGGTACCCAGTCAGCCAGTCAGAGGCTTGGAGAAATTCAAAACTGGGCCCAGTCAGCCAATCAGAGGGCTTCAAAATGGCGCCCTAATATATCGAAGAAAACAGTGAACAAAAAACGGCATAAAAGTGGATTTAAAGTCTTCTTTGAAGGCTGCTGTGCAGTCCTTGGCAAACTGCCAGGCATGCACCATCCACACATGCCAGATTTCACTGTAAATGGGCCAAAATTTAAGAGAACAGGGTGGCAGAAGACCTTGTTTTGGTCTTTTCAGGCCACCTTGCAAGAGTTACTTCCCTTGAAATAAACCCCTTGATGCCCCTTTATCCCTGAACCAGATTTTCTGACTCAGACCACATTAAATTCTGCACATTGAATAAGCCAAAATGATCAATGTACAGTGTAAAAAACCCAGAAATTAATGTGACAAGTGGCTAAAAAAAAGACTGAATACTCTTTCAGTAGCAATTGATTCCTACTGCATGAATCAAACAAAGGGAATTGTTCTAATCTCTTCAAACCGCAACAAGAAACCCAGTTACATTGACTACCGTTTCATACGTGCCAGTTACGCACAATGCGAAAACACCAGGAAATAATGTGACAAGTGGCTAAAAAAAAAGACTGAAGGCTCTTTCAGTAGCAACTGCTTCCTGTTGCATAAGTCAAACAAAGAGAACTGAATTTCTAATATATTTTTGTCTCTCCAATCTCTTTATACCTTGACGACGTACCCATTTTACGTGTCTCATAGGTGCCACTTACGTGTCCGCGATAACATGAAAAATCAACCTACGGAACATTTCATAGCAGACGACACATGTTTCTTAAGTCAAATATAGAGAACTAAATTTCTGATATATTTTTCTTCTCCATTGTCTTTATACCATGACAACGAACCATTTACGTTGACTACCGTCTCATAGGTGCCAGTTCCGCATCCGCGAAAAACATGAAAAATGGACTTATGGAACATTTCGTAGCAGACGACACCTGTCGCTTAAGTCAATTATAGGGATTTTTCTTTTTCGTTTTCTCTCACTAGGGCCACTGATTTGGTTACGATGACTATCTCACCCATACGTGATGGTTACGTGCTGCGCGTAAAATAGTAAAATCAACTTAGACACTTTTGGAGGCAACTGAAACCTGTTGCACAAATCAAAGGAAGGTAAACCGAATGTTTCCCTGTTTTCTTACCGGGGTCAATTTTGATGACCTTGCGAGTCAGAAATCAATGTTATGTTTAACTGCTGCGCAAAAATATAGAATTCAGAAGCAACGGGTTGCTGTTGCGGAAATTTTTTCCGGTTAAAAAAAAATCTTGTTCTAGTTTGAAGAGTTTAAAAATAGACCATAAAGATACAATAAGATGTAAGAATAACTAATAAATAATCCATTTTTTCTTTGATAGGGTAGAAAACATTGTGGAAAAAAGGAGAAAATGCTGGTAACCTGCATTGTCTCCTTTTCTCAGATTATTTTGAAAAGCTTTCTCTTTCGGGGGTGTGAAAAGGCGTCATTGTGTGGTTAAAGGTTAATAAGGATAAACAGATAAATCAGCTTGGGCCCAGTCAGCCAATCAGAGGCCTCGAGAAATTCAAAATGGTACCCAGTCAGCCAGTCAGAGGCTTGGAGAAATTCAAAACTGGGCCCAGTCAGCCAATCAGAGGGCTTCAAAATGGCGCCCTAATATATCGAAGAAAACAGTGAACAAAAAACGGCATAAAAGTGGATTTAAAGTCTTCTTTGAAGGCTGCTGTGCAGTCCTTGGCAAACTGCCAGGCATGCACCATCCACACATGCCAGATTTCACTGTAAATGGGCCAAAATTTAAGAGAACAGGGTGGCAGAAGACCTTGTTTTGGTCTTTTCAGGCCACCTTGCAAGAGTTACTTCCCTTGAAATAAACCCCTTGATGCCCCTTTATCCCTGAACCAGATTTTCTGACTCAGACCACATTAAATTCTGCACATTGAATAAGCCAAAATGATCAATGTACAGTGTAAAAAACCCAGAAATTAATGTGACAAGTGGCTAAAAAAAAGACTGAATACTCTTTCAGTAGCAATTGATTCCTACTGCATGAATCAAACAAAGGGAATTGTTCTAATCTCTTCAAACCGCAACAAGAAACCCAGTTACATTGACTACCGTTTCATACGTGCCAGTTACGCACAATGCGAAAACACCAGGAAATAATGTGACAAGTGGCTAAAAAAAAAGACTGAAGGCTCTTTCAGTAGCAACTGCTTCCTGTTGCATAAGTCAAACAAAGAGAACTGAATTTCTAATATATTTTTGTCTCTCCAATCTCTTTATACCTTGACGACGTACCCATTTTACGTGTCTCATAGGTGCCACTTACGTGTCCGCGATAACATGAAAAATCAACCTACGGAACATTTCATAGCAGACGACACATGTTTCTTAAGTCAAATATAGAGAACTAAATTTCTGATATATTTTTCTTCTCCATTGTCTTTATACCATGACAACGAACCATTTACGTTGACTACCGTCTCATAGGTGCCAGTTCCGCATCCGCGAAAAACATGAAAAATGGACTTATGGAACATTTCGTAGCAGACGACACCTGTCGCTTAAGTCAATTATAGGGATTTTTCTTTTTCGTTTTCTCTCACTAGGGCCACTGATTTGGTTACGATGACTATCTCACCCATACGTGATGGTTACGTGCTGCGCGTAAAATAGTAAAATCAACTTAGACACTTTTGGAGGCAACTGAAACCTGTTGCACAAATCAAAGGAAGGTAAACCGAATGTTTCCCTGTTTTCTTACCGGGGTCAATTTTGATGACCTTGCGAGTCAGAAATCAATGTTATGTTTAACTGCTGCGCAAAAATATAGAATTCAGAAGCAACGGGTTGCTGTTGCGGAAATTTTTTCCGGTTAAAAAAAAATCTTGTTCTAGTTTGAAGAGTTTAAAAATAGACCATAAAGATACAATAAGATGTAAGAATAACTAATAAATAATCCATTTTTTCTTTGATAGGGTAGAAAACATTGTGGAAAAAAGGAGAAAATGCTGGTAACCTGCATTGTCTCCTTTTCTCAGATTATTTTCAAAAGCTTTCTCTTTCGGGGGTGTGAAAAGGCGTCATTGTGTGGTTAAAGGTTAATAAGGATAAACAGATAAATCAGCTTGGGCCCAGTCAGCCAATCAGAGGCCTCGAGAAATTCAAAATGGTACCCAGTCAGCCAGTCAGAGGCTTGGAGAAATTCAAAACTGGGCCCAGTCAGCCAATCAGAGGGCTTCAAAATGGCGCCCTAATATATCGAAGAAAACAGTGAACAAAAAACGGCATAAAAGTGGATTTAAAGTCTTCTTTGAAGGCTGCTGTGCAGTCCTTGGCAAACTGCCAGGCATGCACCATCCACACATGCCAGATTTCACTGTAAATGGGCCAAAATTTAAGAGAACAGGGTGGCAGAAGACCTTGTTTTGGTCTTTTCAGGCCACCTTGCAAGAGTTACTTCCCTTGAAATAAACCCCTTGATGCCCCTTTATCCCTGAACCAGATTTTCTGACTCAGACCACATTAAATTCTGCACATTGAATAAGCCAAAATGATCAATGTACAGTGTAAAAAACCCAGAAATTAATGTGACAAGTGGCTAAAAAAAAGACTGAATACTCTTTCAGTAGCAATTGATTCCTACTGCATGAATCAAACAAAGGGAATTGTTCTAATCTCTTCAAACCGCAACAAGAAACCCAGTTACATTGACTACCGTTTCATACGTGCCAGTTACGCACAATGCGAAAACACCAGGAAATAATGTGACAAGTGGCTAAAAAAAAAGACTGAAGGCTCTTTCAGTAGCAACTGCTTCCTGTTGCATAAGTCAAACAAAGAGAACTGAATTTCTAATATATTTTTGTCTCTCCAATCTCTTTATACCTTGACGACGTACCCATTTTACGTGTCTCATAGGTGCCACTTACGTGTCCGCGATAACATGAAAAATCAACCTACGGAACATTTCATAGCAGACGACACATGTTTCTTAAGTCAAATATAGAGAACTAAATTTCTGATATATTTTTCTTCTCCATTGTCTTTATACCATGACAACGAACCATTTACGTTGACTACCGTCTCATAGGTGCCAGTTCCGCATCCGCGAAAAACATGAAAAATGGACTTATGGAACATTTCGTAGCAGACGACACCTGTCGCTTAAGTCAATTATAGGGATTTTTCTTTTTCGTTTTCTCTCACTAGGGCCACTGATTTGGTTACGATGACTATCTCACCCATACGTGATGGTTACGTGCTGCGCGTAAAATAGTAAAATCAACTTAGACACTTTTGGAGGCAACTGAAACCTGTTGCACAAATCAAAGGAAGGTAAACCGAATGTTTCCCTGTTTTCTTACCGGGGTCAATTTTGATGACCTTGCGAGTCAGAAATCAATGTTATGTTTAACTGCTGCGCAAAAATATAGAATTCAGAAGCAACGGGTTGCTGTTGCGGAAATTTTTTCCGGTTAAAAAAAAATCTTGTTCTAGTTTGAAGAGTTTAAAAATAGACCATAAAGATACAATAAGATGTAAGAATAACTAATAAATAATCCATTTTTTCTTTGATAGGGTAGAAAACATTGTGGAAAAAAGGAGAAAATGCTGGTAACCTGCATTGTCTCCTTTTCTCAGATTATTTTCAAAAGCTTTCTCTTTCGGGGGTGTGAAAAGGCGTCATTGTGTGGTTAAAGGTTAATAAGGATAAACAGATAAATCAGCTTGGGCCCAGTCAGCCAATCAGAGGCCTCGAGAAATTCAAAATGGTACCCAGTCAGCCAGTCAGAGGCTTGGAGAAATTCAAAACTGGGCCCAGTCAGCCAATCAGAGGGCTTCAAAATGGCGCCCTAATATATCGAAGAAAACAGTGAACAAAAAACGGCATAAAAGTGGATTTAAAGTCTTCTTTGAAGGCTGCTGTGCAGTCCTTGGCAAACTGCCAGGCATGCACCATCCACACATGCCAGATTTCACTGTAAATGGGCCAAAATTTAAGAGAACAGGGTGGCAGAAGACCTTGTTTTGGTCTTTTCAGGCCACCTTGCAAGAGTTACTTCCCTTGAAATAAACCCCTTGATGCCCCTTTATCCCTGAACCAGATTTTCTGACTCAGACCACATTAAATTCTGCACATTGAATAAGCCAAAATGATCAATGTACAGTGTAAAAAACCCAGAAATTAATGTGACAAGTGGCTAAAAAAAAGACTGAATACTCTTTCAGTAGCAATTGATTCCTACTGCATGAATCAAACAAAGGGAATTGTTCTAATCTCTTCAAACCGCAACAAGAAACCCAGTTACATTGACTACCGTTTCATACGTGCCAGTTACGCACAATGCGAAAACACCAGGAAATAATGTGACAAGTGGCTAAAAAAAAAGACTGAAGGCTCTTTCAGTAGCAACTGCTTCCTGTTGCATAAGTCAAACAAAGAGAACTGAATTTCTAATATATTTTTGTCTCTCCAATCTCTTTATACCTTGACGACGTACCCATTTTACGTGTCTCATAGGTGCCACTTACGTGTCCGCGATAACATGAAAAATCAACCTACGGAACATTTCATAGCAGACGACACATGTTTCTTAAGTCAAATATAGAGAACTAAATTTCTGATATATTTTTCTTCTCCATTGTCTTTATACCATGACAACGAACCATTTACGTTGACTACCGTCTCATAGGTGCCAGTTCCGCATCCGCGAAAAACATGAAAAATGGACTTATGGAACATTTCGTAGCAGACGACACCTGTCGCTTAAGTCAATTATAGGGATTTTTCTTTTTCGTTTTCTCTCACTAGGGCCACTGATTTGGTTACGATGACTATCTCACCCATACGTGATGGTTACGTGCTGCGCGTAAAATAGTAAAATCAACTTAGACACTTTTGGAGGCAACTGAAACCTGTTGCACAAATCAAAGGAAGGTAAACCGAATGTTTCCCTGTTTTCTTACCGGGGTCAATTTTGATGACCTTGCGAGTCAGAAATCAATGTTATGTTTAACTGCTGCGCAAAAATATAGAATTCAGAAGCAACGGGTTGCTGTTGCGGAAATTTTTTCCGGTTAAAAAAAAATCTTGTTCTAGTTTGAAGAGTTTAAAAATAGACCATAAAGATACAATAAGATGTAAGAATAACTAATAAATAATCCATTTTTTCTTTGATAGGGTAGAAAACATTGTGGAAAAAAGGAGAAAATGCTGGTAACCTGCATTGTCTCCTTTTCTCAGATTATTTTCAAAAGCTTTCTCTTTCGGGGGTGTGAAAAGGCGTCATTGTGTGGTTAAAGGTTAATAAGGATAAACAGATAAATCAGCTTGGGCCCAGTCAGCCAATCAGAGGCCTCGAGAAATTCAAAATGGTACCCAGTCAGCCAGTCAGAGGCTTGGAGAAATTCAAAACTGGGCCCAGTCAGCCAATCAGAGGGCTTCAAAATGGCGCCCTAATATATCGAAGAAAACAGTGAACAAAAAACGGCATAAAAGTGGATTTAAAGTCTTCTTTGAAGGCTGCTGTGCAGTCCTTGGCAAACTGCCAGGCATGCACCATCCACACATGCCAGATTTCACTGTAAATGGGCCAAAATTTAAGAGAACAGGGTGGCAGAAGACCTTGTTTTGGTCTTTTCAGGCCACCTTGCAAGAGTTACTTCCCTTGAAATAAACCCCTTGATGCCCCTTTATCCCTGAACCAGATTTTCTGACTCAGACCACATTAAATTCTGCACATTGAATAAGCCAAAATGATCAATGTACAGTGTAAAAAACCCAGAAATTAATGTGACAAGTGGCTAAAAAAAAGACTGAATACTCTTTCAGTAGCAATTGATTCCTACTGCATGAATCAAACAAAGGGAATTGTTCTAATCTCTTCAAACCGCAACAAGAAACCCAGTTACATTGACTACCGTTTCATACGTGCCAGTTACGCACAATGCGAAAACACCAGGAAATAATGTGACAAGTGGCTAAAAAAAAAGACTGAAGGCTCTTTCAGTAGCAACTGCTTCCTGTTGCATAAGTCAAACAAAGAGAACTGAATTTCTAATATATTTTTGTCTCTCCAATCTCTTTATACCTTGACGACGTACCCATTTTACGTGTCTCATAGGTGCCACTTACGTGTCCGCGATAACATGAAAAATCAACCTACGGAACATTTCATAGCAGACGACACATGTTTCTTAAGTCAAATATAGAGAACTAAATTTCTGATATATTTTTCTTCTCCATTGTCTTTATACCATGACAACGAACCATTTACGTTGACTACCGTCTCATAGGTGCCAGTTCCGCATCCGCGAAAAACATGAAAAATGGACTTATGGAACATTTCGTAGCAGACGACACCTGTCGCTTAAGTCAATTATAGGGATTTTTCTTTTTCGTTTTCTCTCACTAGGGCCACTGATTTGGTTACGATGACTATCTCACCCATACGTGATGGTTACGTGCTGCGCGTAAAATAGTAAAATCAACTTAGACACTTTTGGAGGCAACTGAAACCTGTTGCACAAATCAAAGGAAGGTAAACCGAATGTTTCCCTGTTTTCTTACCGGGGTCAATTTTGATGACCTTGCGAGTCAGAAATCAATGTTATGTTTAACTGCTGCGCAAAAATATAGAATTCAGAAGCAACGGGTTGCTGTTGCGGAAATTTTTTCCGGTTAAAAAAAAATCTTGTTCTAGTTTGAAGAGTTTAAAAATAGACCATAAAGATACAATAAGATGTAAGAATAACTAATAAATAATCCATTTTTTCTTTGATAGGGTAGAAAACATTGTGGAAAAAAGGAGAAAATGCTGGTAACCTGCATTGTCTCCTTTTCTCAGATTATTTTCAAAAGCTTTCTCTTTCGGGGGTGTGAAAAGGCGTCATTGTGTGGTTAAAGGTTAATAAGGATAAACAGATAAATCAGCTTGGGCCCAGTCAGCCAATCAGAGGCCTCGAGAAATTCAAAATGGTACCCAGTCAGCCAGTCAGAGGCTTGGAGAAATTCAAAACTGGGCCCAGTCAGCCAATCAGAGGGCTTCAAAATGGCGCCCTAATATATCGAAGAAAACAGTGAACAAAAAACGGCATAAAAGTGGATTTAAAGTCTTCTTTGAAGGCTGCTGTGCAGTCCTTGGCAAACTGCCAGGCATGCACCATCCACACATGCCAGATTTCACTGTAAATGGGCCAAAATTTAAGAGAACAGGGTGGCAGAAGACCTTGTTTTGGTCTTTTCAGGCCACCTTGCAAGAGTTACTTCCCTTGAAATAAACCCCTTGATGCCCCTTTATCCCTGAACCAGATTTTCTGACTCAGACCACATTAAATTCTGCACATTGAATAAGCCAAAATGATCAATGTACAGTGTAAAAAACCCAGAAATTAATGTGACAAGTGGCTAAAAAAAAGACTGAATACTCTTTCAGTAGCAATTGATTCCTACTGCATGAATCAAACAAAGGGAATTGTTCTAATCTCTTCAAACCGCAACAAGAAACCCAGTTACATTGACTACCGTTTCATACGTGCCAGTTACGCACAATGCGAAAACACCAGGAAATAATGTGACAAGTGGCTAAAAAAAAAGACTGAAGGCTCTTTCAGTAGCAACTGCTTCCTGTTGCATAAGTCAAACAAAGAGAACTGAATTTCTAATATATTTTTGTCTCTCCAATCTCTTTATACCTTGACGACGTACCCATTTTACGTGTCTCATAGGTGCCACTTACGTGTCCGCGATAACATGAAAAATCAACCTACGGAACATTTCATAGCAGACGACACATGTTTCTTAAGTCAAATATAGAGAACTAAATTTCTGATATATTTTTCTTCTCCATTGTCTTTATACCATGACAACGAACCATTTACGTTGACTACCGTCTCATAGGTGCCAGTTCCGCATCCGCGAAAAACATGAAAAATGGACTTATGGAACATTTCATAGCAGACGACACCTGTCGCTTAAGTCAATTATAGGGATTTTTCTTTTTCGTTTTCTCTCACTAGGGCCACTGATTTGGTTACGATGACTATCTCACCCATACGTGATGGTTACGTGCTGCGCGTAAAATAGTAAAATCAACTTAGACACTTTTGGAGGCAACTGAAACCTGTTGCACAAATCAAAGGAAGGTAAACCGAATGTTTCCCTGTTTTCTTACCGGGGTCAATTTTGATGACCTTGCGAGTCAGAAATCAATGTTATGTTTAACTGCTGCGCAAAAATATAGAATTCAGAAGCAACGGGTTGCTGTTGCGGAAATTTTTTCCGGTTAAAAAAAAATCTTGTTCTAGTTTGAAGAGTTTAAAAATAGACCATAAAGATACAATAAGATGTAAGAATAACTAATAAATAATCCATTTTTTCTTTGATAGGGTAGAAAACATTGTGGAAAAAAGGAGAAAATGCTGGTAACCTGCATTGTCTCCTTTTCTCAGATTATTTTCAAAAGCTTTCTCTTTCGGGGGTGTGAAAAGGCGTCATTGTGTGGTTAAAGGTTAATAAGGATAAACAGATAAATCAGCTTGGGCCCAGTCAGCCAATCAGAGGCCTCGAGAAATTCAAAATGGTACCCAGTCAGCCAGTCAGAGGCTTGGAGAAATTCAAAACTGGGCCCAGTCAGCCAATCAGAGGGCTTCAAAATGGCGCCCTAATATATCGAAGAAAACAGTGAACAAAAAACGGCATAAAAGTGGATTTAAAGTCTTCTTTGAAGGCTGCTGTGCAGTCCTTGGCAAACTGCCAGGCATGCACCATCCACACATGCCAGATTTCACTGTAAATGGGCCAAAATTTAAGAGAACAGGGTGGCAGAAGACCTTGTTTTGGTCTTTTCAGGCCACCTTGCAAGAGTTACTTCCCTTGAAATAAACCCCTTGATGCCCCTTTATCCCTGAACCAGATTTTCTGACTCAGACCACATTAAATTCTGCACATTGAATAAGCCAAAATGATCAATGTACAGTGTAAAAAACCCAGAAATTAATGTGACAAGTGGCTAAAAAAAAGACTGAATACTCTTTCAGTAGCAATTGATTCCTACTGCATGAATCAAACAAAGGGAATTGTTCTAATCTCTTCAAACCGCAACAAGAAACCCAGTTACATTGACTACCGTTTCATACGTGCCAGTTACGCACAATGCGAAAACACCAGGAAATAATGTGACAAGTGGCTAAAAAAAAAGACTGAAGGCTCTTTCAGTAGCAACTGCTTCCTGTTGCATAAGTCAAACAAAGAGAACTGAATTTCTAATATATTTTTGTCTCTCCAATCTCTTTATACCTTGACGACGTACCCATTTTACGTGTCTCATAGGTGCCACTTACGTGTCCGCGATAACATGAAAAATCAACCTACGGAACATTTCATAGCAGACGACACATGTTTCTTAAGTCAAATATAGAGAACTAAATTTCTGATATATTTTTCTTCTCCATTGTCTTTATACCATGACAACGAACCATTTACGTTGACTACCGTCTCATAGGTGCCAGTTCCGCATCCGCGAAAAACATGAAAAATGGACTTATGGAACATTTCGTAGCAGACGACACCTGTCGCTTAAGTCAATTATAGGGATTTTTCTTTTTCGTTTTCTCTCACTAGGGCCACTGATTTGGTTACGATGACTATCTCACCCATACGTGATGGTTACGTGCTGCGCGTAAAATAGTAAAATCAACTTAGACACTTTTGGAGGCAACTGAAACCTGTTGCACAAATCAAAGGAAGGTAAACCGAATGTTTCCCTGTTTTCTTACCGGGGTCAATTTTGATGACCTTGCGAGTCAGAAATCAATGTTATGTTTAACTGCTGCGCAAAAATATAGAATTCAGAAGCAACGGGTTGCTGTTGCGGAAATTTTTTCCGGTTAAAAAAAAATCTTGTTCTAGTTTGAAGAGTTTAAAAATAGACCATAAAGATACAATAAGATGTAAGAATAACTAATAAATAATCCATTTTTTCTTTGATAGGGTAGAAAACATTGTGGAAAAAAGGAGAAAATGCTGGTAACCTGCATTGTCTCCTTTTCTCAGATTATTTTCAAAAGCTTTCTCTTTCGGGGGTGTGAAAAGGCGTCATTGTGTGGTTAAAGGTTAATAAGGATAAACAGATAAATCAGCTTGGGCCCAGTCAGCCAATCAGAGGCCTCGAGAAATTCAAAATGGTACCCAGTCAGCCAGTCAGAGGCTTGGAGAAATTCAAAACTGGGCCCAGTCAGCCAATCAGAGGGCTTCAAAATGGCGCCCTAATATATCGAAGAAAACAGTGAACAAAAAACGGCATAAAAGTGGATTTAAAGTCTTCTTTGAAGGCTGCTGTGCAGTCCTTGGCAAACTGCCAGGCATGCACCATCCACACATGCCAGATTTCACTGTAAATGGGCCAAAATTTAAGAGAACAGGGTGGCAGAAGACCTTGTTTTGGTCTTTTCAGGCCACCTTGCAAGAGTTACTTCCCTTGAAATAAACCCCTTGATGCCCCTTTATCCCTGAACCAGATTTTCTGACTCAGACCACATTAAATTCTGCACATTGAATAAGCCAAAATGATCAATGTACAGTGTAAAAAACCCAGAAATTAATGTGACAAGTGGCTAAAAAAAAGACTGAATACTCTTTCAGTAGCAATTGATTCCTACTGCATGAATCAAACAAAGGGAATTGTTCTAATCTCTTCAAACCGCAACAAGAAACCCAGTTACATTGACTACCGTTTCATACGTGCCAGTTACGCACAATGCGAAAACACCAGGAAATAATGTGACAAGTGGCTAAAAAAAAAGACTGAAGGCTCTTTCAGTAGCAACTGCTTCCTGTTGCATAAGTCAAACAAAGAGAACTGAATTTCTAATATATTTTTGTCTCTCCAATCTCTTTATACCTTGACGACGTACCCATTTTACGTGTCTCATAGGTGCCACTTACGTGTCCGCGATAACATGAAAAATCAACCTACGGAACATTTCATAGCAGACGACACATGTTTCTTAAGTCAAATATAGAGAACTAAATTTCTGATATATTTTTCTTCTCCATTGTCTTTATACCATGACAACGAACCATTTACGTTGACTACCGTCTCATAGGTGCCAGTTCCGCATCCGCGAAAAACATGAAAAATGGACTTATGGAACATTTCGTAGCAGACGACACCTGTCGCTTAAGTCAATTATAGGGATTTTTCTTTTTCGTTTTCTCTCACTAGGGCCACTGATTTGGTTACGATGACTATCTCACCCATACGTGATGGTTACGTGCTGCGCGTAAAATAGTAAAATCAACTTAGACACTTTTGGAGGCAACTGAAACCTGTTGCACAAATCAAAGGAAGGTAAACCGAATGTTTCCCTGTTTTCTTACCGGGGTCAATTTTGATGACCTTGCGAGTCAGAAATCAATGTTATGTTTAACTGCTGCGCAAAAATATAGAATTCAGAAGCAACGGGTTGCTGTTGCGGAAATTTTTTCCGGTTAAAAAAAAATCTTGTTCTAGTTTGAAGAGTTTAAAAATAGACCATAAAGATACAATAAGATGTAAGAATAACTAATAAATAATCCATTTTTTCTTTGATAGGGTAGAAAACATTGTGGAAAAAAGGAGAAAATGCTGGTAACCTGCATTGTCTCCTTTTCTCAGATTATTTTCAAAAGCTTTCTCTTTCGGGGGTGTGAAAAGGCGTCATTGTGTGGTTAAAGGTTAATAAGGATAAACAGATAAATCAGCTTGGGCCCAGTCAGCCAATCAGAGGCCTCGAGAAATTCAAAATGGTACCCAGTCAGCCAGTCAGAGGCTTGGAGAAATTCAAAACTGGGCCCAGTCAGCCAATCAGAGGGCTTCAAAATGGCGCCCTAATATATCGAAGAAAACAGTGAACAAAAAACGGCATAAAAGTGGATTTAAAGTCTTCTTTGAAGGCTGCTGTGCAGTCCTTGGCAAACTGCCAGGCATGCACCATCCACACATGCCAGATTTCACTGTAAATGGGCCAAAATTTAAGAGAACAGGGTGGCAGAAGACCTTGTTTTGGTCTTTTCAGGCCACCTTGCAAGAGTTACTTCCCTTGAAATAAACCCCTTGATGCCCCTTTATCCCTGAACCAGATTTTCTGACTCAGACCACATTAAATTCTGCACATTGAATAAGCCAAAATGATCAATGTACAGTGTAAAAAACCCAGAAATTAATGTGACAAGTGGCTAAAAAAAAGACTGAATACTCTTTCAGTAGCAATTGATTCCTACTGCATGAATCAAACAAAGGGAATTGTTCTAATCTCTTCAAACCGCAACAAGAAACCCAGTTACATTGACTACCGTTTCATACGTGCCAGTTACGCACAATGCGAAAACACCAGGAAATAATGTGACAAGTGGCTAAAAAAAAAGACTGAAGGCTCTTTCAGTAGCAACTGCTTCCTGTTGCATAAGTCAAACAAAGAGAACTGAATTTCTAATATATTTTTGTCTCTCCAATCTCTTTATACCTTGACGACGTACCCATTTTACGTGTCTCATAGGTGCCACTTACGTGTCCGCGATAACATGAAAAATCAACCTACGGAACATTTCATAGCAGACGACACATGTTTCTTAAGTCAAATATAGAGAACTAAATTTCTGATATATTTTTCTTCTCCATTGTCTTTATACCATGACAACGAACCATTTACGTTGACTACCGTCTCATAGGTGCCAGTTCCGCATCCGCGAAAAACATGAAAAATGGACTTATGGAACATTTCGTAGCAGACGACACCTGTCGCTTAAGTCAATTATAGGGATTTTTCTTTTTCGTTTTCTCTCACTAGGGCCACTGATTTGGTTACGATGACTATCTCACCCATACGTGATGGTTACGTGCTGCGCGTAAAATAGTAAAATCAACTTAGACACTTTTGGAGGCAACTGAAACCTGTTGCACAAATCAAAGGAAGGTAAACCGAATGTTTCCCTGTTTTCTTACCGGGGTCAATTTTGATGACCTTGCGAGTCAGAAATCAATGTTATGTTTAACTGCTGCGCAAAAATATAGAATTCAGAAGCAACGGGTTGCTGTTGCGGAAATTTTTTCCGGTTAAAAAAAAATCTTGTTCTAGTTTGAAGAGTTTAAAAATAGACCATAAAGATACAATAAGATGTAAGAATAACTAATAAATAATCCATTTTTTCTTTGATAGGGTAGAAAACATTGTGGAAAAAAGGAGAAAATGCTGGTAACCTGCATTGTCTCCTTTTCTCAGATTATTTTCAAAAGCTTTCTCTTTCGGGGGTGTGAAAAGGCGTCATTGTGTGGTTAAAGGTTAATAAGGATAAACAGATAAATCAGCTTGGGCCCAGTCAGCCAATCAGAGGCCTCGAGAAATTCAAAATGGTACCCAGTCAGCCAGTCAGAGGCTTGGAGAAATTCAAAACTGGGCCCAGTCAGCCAATCAGAGGGCTTCAAAATGGCGCCCTAATATATCGAAGAAAACAGTGAACAAAAAACGGCATAAAAGTGGATTTAAAGTCTTCTTTGAAGGCTGCTGTGCAGTCCTTGGCAAACTGCCAGGCATGCACCATCCACACATGCCAGATTTCACTGTAAATGGGCCAAAATTTAAGAGAACAGGGTGGCAGAAGACCTTGTTTTGGTCTTTTCAGGCCACCTTGCAAGAGTTACTTCCCTTGAAATAAACCCCTTGATGCCCCTTTATCCCTGAACCAGATTTTCTGACTCAGACCACATTAAATTCTGCACATTGAATAAGCCAAAATGATCAATGTACAGTGTAAAAAACCCAGAAATTAATGTGACAAGTGGCTAAAAAAAAGACTGAATACTCTTTCAGTAGCAATTGATTCCTACTGCATGAATCAAACAAAGGGAATTGTTCTAATCTCTTCAAACCGCAACAAGAAACCCAGTTACATTGACTACCGTTTCATACGTGCCAGTTACGCACAATGCGAAAACACCAGGAAATAATGTGACAAGTGGCTAAAAAAAAAGACTGAAGGCTCTTTCAGTAGCAACTGCTTCCTGTTGCATAAGTCAAACAAAGAGAACTGAATTTCTAATATATTTTTGTCTCTCCAATCTCTTTATACCTTGACGACGTACCCATTTTACGTGTCTCATAGGTGCCACTTACGTGTCCGCGATAACATGAAAAATCAACCTACGGAACATTTCATAGCAGACGACACATGTTTCTTAAGTCAAATATAGAGAACTAAATTTCTGATATATTTTTCTTCTCCATTGTCTTTATACCATGACAACGAACCATTTACGTTGACTACCGTCTCATAGGTGCCAGTTCCGCATCCGCGAAAAACATGAAAAATGGACTTATGGAACATTTCGTAGCAGACGACACCTGTCGCTTAAGTCAATTATAGGGATTTTTCTTTTTCGTTTTCTCTCACTAGGGCCACTGATTTGGTTACGATGACTATCTCACCCATACGTGATGGTTACGTGCTGCGCGTAAAATAGTAAAATCAACTTAGACACTTTTGGAGGCAACTGAAACCTGTTGCACAAATCAAAGGAAGGTAAACCGAATGTTTCCCTGTTTTCTTACCGGGGTCAATTTTGATGACCTTGCGAGTCAGAAATCAATGTTATGTTTAACTGCTGCGCAAAAATATAGAATTCAGAAGCAACGGGTTGCTGTTGCGGAAATTTTTTCCGGTTAAAAAAAAATCTTGTTCTAGTTTGAAGAGTTTAAAAATAGACCATAAAGATACAATAAGATGTAAGAATAACTAATAAATAATCCATTTTTTCTTTGATAGGGTAGAAAACATTGTGGAAAAAAGGAGAAAATGCTGGTAACCTGCATTGTCTCCTTTTCTCAGATTATTTTCAAAAGCTTTCTCTTTCGGGGGTGTGAAAAGGCGTCATTGTGTGGTTAAAGGTTAATAAGGATAAACAGATAAATCAGCTTGGGCCCAGTCAGCCAATCAGAGGCCTCGAGAAATTCAAAATGGTACCCAGTCAGCCAGTCAGAGGCTTGGAGAAATTCAAAACTGGGCCCAGTCAGCCAATCAGAGGGCTTCAAAATGGCGCCCTAATATATCGAAGAAAACAGTGAACAAAAAACGGCATAAAAGTGGATTTAAAGTCTTCTTTGAAGGCTGCTGTGCAGTCCTTGGCAAACTGCCAGGCATGCACCATCCACACATGCCAGATTTCACTGTAAATGGGCCAAAATTTAAGAGAACAGGGTGGCAGAAGACCTTGTTTTGGTCTTTTCAGGCCACCTTGCAAGAGTTACTTCCCTTGAAATAAACCCCTTGATGCCCCTTTATCCCTGAACCAGATTTTCTGACTCAGACCACATTAAATTCTGCACATTGAATAAGCCAAAATGATCAATGTACAGTGTAAAAAACCCAGAAATTAATGTGACAAGTGGCTAAAAAAAAGACTGAATACTCTTTCAGTAGCAATTGATTCCTACTGCATGAATCAAACAAAGGGAATTGTTCTAATCTCTTCAAACCGCAACAAGAAACCCAGTTACATTGACTACCGTTTCATACGTGCCAGTTACGCACAATGCGAAAACACCAGGAAATAATGTGACAAGTGGCTAAAAAAAAAGACTGAAGGCTCTTTCAGTAGCAACGGCTTCCTGTTGCATAAGTCAAACAAAGAGAACTGAATTTCTAATATATTTTTGTCTCTCCAATCTCTTTATACCTTGACGACGTACCCATTTTACGTGTCTCATAGGTGCCACTTACGTGTCCGCGATAACATGAAAAATCAACCTACGGAACATTTCATAGCAGACGACACATGTTTCTTAAGTCAAATATAGAGAACTAAATTTCTGATATATTTTTCTTCTCCATTGTCTTTATACCATGACAACGAACCATTTACGTTGACTACCGTCTCATAGGTGCCAGTTCCGCATCCGCGAAAAACATGAAAAATGGACTTATGGAACATTTCATAGCAGACGACACCTGTCGCTTAAGTCAATTATAGGGATTTTTCTTTTTCGTTTTCTCTCACTAGGGCCACTGATTTGGTTACGATGACTATCTCACCCATACGTGATGGTTACGTGCTGCGCGTAAAATAGTAAAATCAACTTAGACACTTTTGGAGGCAACTGAAACCTGTTGCACAAATCAAAGGAAGGTAAACCGAATGTTTCCCTGTTTTCTTACCGGGGTCAATTTTGATGACCTTGCGAGTCAGAAATCAATGTTATGTTTAACTGCTGCGCAAAAATATAGAATTCAGAAGCAACGGGTTGCTGTTGTGGAAATTTTTTCCGGTTAAAAAAAAATCTTGTTCTAGTTTGAAGAGTTTAAAAATAGACCATAAAGATACAATAAGATGTAAGAATAACTAATAAATAATCCATTTTTTCTTTGATAGGGTAGAAAACATTGTGGAAAAAAGGAGAAAATGCTGGTAACCTGCATTGTCTCCTTTTCTCAGATTATTTTCAAAAGCTTTCTCTTTCGGGGGTGTGAAAAGGCGTCATTGTGTGGTTAAAGGTTAATAAGGATAAACAGATAAATCAGCTTGGGCCCAGTCAGCCAATCAGAGGCCTCGAGAAATTCAAAATGGTACCCAGTCAGCCAGTCAGAGGCTTGGAGAAATTCAAAACTGGGCCCAGTCAGCCAATCAGAGGGCTTCAAAATGGCGTCCTAATATATCGAAGAAAACAGTGAACAAAAAACGGCATAAAAGTGGATTTAAAGTCTTCTTTGAAGGCTGCTGTGCAGTCCTTGGCAAACTGCCAGGCATGCACCATCCACACATGCCAGATTTCACTGTAAATGGGCCAAAATTTAAGAGAACAGGGTGGCAGAAGACCTTGTTTTGGTCTTTTCAGGCCACCTTGCAAGAGTTACTTCCCTTGAAATAAACCCCTTGATGCCCCTTTATCCCTGAACCAGATTTTCTGACTCAGACCACATTAAATTCTGCACATTGAATAAGCCAAAATGATCAATGTACAGTGTAAAAAACCCAGAAATTAATGTGACAAGTGGCTAAAAAAAAGACTGAATACTCTTTCAGTAGCAATTGATTCCTACTGCATGAATCAAACAAAGGGAATTGTTCTAATCTCTTCAAACCGCAACAAGAAACCCAGTTACATTGACTACCGTTTCATACGTGCCAGTTACGCACAATGCGAAAACACCAGGAAATAATGTGACAAGTGGCTAAAAAAAAAGACTGAAGGCTCTTTCAGTAGCAACTGCTTCCTGTTGCATAAGTCAAACAAAGAGAACTGAATTTCTAATATATTTTTGTCTCTCCAATCTCTTTATACCTTGACGACGTACCCATTTTACGTGTCTCATAGGTGCCACTTGCGTGTCCGCGATAACATGAAAAATCAACCTACGGAACATTTCATAGCAGACGACACATGTTTCTTAAGTCAAATATAGAGAACTAAATTTCTGATATATTTTTCTTCTCCATTGTCTTTATACCATGACAACAAACCATTTACGTTGACTACCGTCTCATAGGTGCCAGTTCCGCATCCGCGAAAAACATGAAAAATGGACTTATGGAACATTTCGTAGCAGACGACACCTGTCGCTTAAGTCAATTATAGGGATTTTTCTTTTTCGTTTTCTCTCACTAGGGCCACTGATTTGGTTACGATGACTATCTCACCCATACGTGATGGTTACGTGCTGCGCGTAAAATAGTAAAATCAACTTAGACACTTTTGGAGGCAACTGAAACCTGTTGCACAAATCAAAGGAAGGTAAACCGAATGTTTCCCTGTTTTCTTACCGGGGTCAATTTTGATGACCTTGCGAGTCAGAAATCAATGTTATGTTTAACTGCTGCGCAAAAATATAGAATTCAGAAGCAACGGGTTGCTGTTGCGGAAATTTTTTCCGGTTAAAAAAAAATCTTGTTCTAGTTTGAAGAGTTTAAAAATAGACCATAAAGATACAATAAGATGTAAGAATAACTAATAAATAATCCATTTTTTCTTTGATAGGGTAGAAAACATTGTGGAAAAAAGGAGAAAATGCTGGTAACCTGCATTGTCTCCTTTTCTCAGATTATTTTGAAAAGCTTTCTCTTTCGGGGGTGTGAAAAGGCGTCATTGTGTGGTTAAAGGTTAATAAGGATAAACAGATAAATCAGCTTGGGCCCAGTCAGCCAATCAGAGGCCTCGAGAAATTCAAAATGGTACCCAGTCAGCCAGTCAGAGGCTTGGAGAAATTCAAAACTGGGCCCAGTCAGCCAATCAGAGGGCTTCAAAATGGCGCCCTAATATATCGAAGAAAACAGTGAACAAAAAACGGCATAAAAGTGGATTTAAAGTCTTCTTTGAAGGCTGCTGTGCAGTCCTTGGCAAACTGCCAGGCATGCACCATCCACACATGCCAGATTTCACTGTAAATGGGCCAAAATTTAAGAGAACAGGGTGGCAGAAGACCTTGTTTTGGTCTTTTCAGGCCACCTTGCAAGAGTTACTTCCCTTGAAATAAACCCCTTGATGCCCCATTATCCCTGAACCAGATTTTCTGACTCAGACCACATTAAATTCTGCACATTGAATAAGCCAAAATGATCAATGTACAGTGTAAAAAACCCAGAAATTAATGTGACAAGTGGCTAAAAAAAAGACTGAATACTCTTTCAGTAGCAATTGATTCCTACTGCATGAATCAAACAAAGGGAATTGTTCTAATCTCTTCAAACCGCAACAAGAAACCCAGTTACATTGACTACCGTTTCATACGTGCCAGTTACGCACAATGCGAAAACACCAGGAAATAATGTGACAAGTGGCTAAAAAAAAAGACTGAAGGCTCTTTCAGTAGCAACTGCTTCCTGTTGCATAAGTCAAACAAAGAGAACTGAATTTCTAATATATTTTTGTCTCTCCAATCTCTTTATACCTTGACGACGTACCCATTTTACGTGTCTCATAGGTGCCACTTACGTGTCCGCGATAACATGAAAAATCAACCTACGGAACATTTCATAGCAGACGACACATGTTTCTTAAGTCAAATATAGAGAACTAAATTTCTGATATATTTTTCTTCTCCATTGTCTTTATACCATGACAACGAACCATTTACGTTGACTACCGTCTCATAGGTGCCAGTTCCGCATCCGCGAAAAACATGAAAAATGGACTTATGGAACATTTCGTAGCAGACGACACCTGTCGCTTAAGTCAATTATAGGGATTTTTCTTTTTCGTTTTCTCTCACTAGGGCCACTGATTTGGTTACGATGACTATCTCACCCATACGTGATGGTTACGTGCTGCGCGTAAAATAGTAAAATCAACTTAGACACTTTTGGAGGCAACTGAAACCTGTTGCACAAATCAAAGGAAGGTAAACCGAATGTTTCCCTGTTTTCTTACCGGGGTCAATTTTGATGACCTTGCGAGTCAGAAATCAATGTTATGTTTAACTGCTGCGCAAAAATATAGAATTCAGAAGCAACGGGTTGCTGTTGCGGAAATTTTTTCCGGTTAAAAAAAAATCTTGTTCTAGTTTGAAGAGTTTAAAAATAGACCATAAAGATACAATAAGATGTAAGAATAACTAATAAATAATCCATTTTTTCTTTGATAGGGTAGAAAACATTGTGGAAAAAAGGAGAAAATGCTGGTAACCTGCATTGTCTCCTTTTCTCAGATTATTTTCAAAAGCTTTCTCTTTCGGGGGTGTGAAAAGGCGTCATTGTGTGGTTAAAGGTTAATAAGGATAAACAGATAAATCAGCTTGGGCCCAGTCAGCCAATCAGAGGCCTCGAGAAATTCAAAATGGTACCCAGTCAGCCAGTCAGAGGCTTGGAGAAATTCAAAACTGGGCCCAGTCAGCCAATCAGAGGGCTTCAAAATGGCGCCCTAATATATCGAAGAAAACAGTGAACAAAAAACGGCATAAAAGTGGATTTAAAGTCTTCTTTGAAGGCTGCTGTGCAGTCCTTGGCAAACTGCCAGGCATGCACCATCCACACATGCCAGATTTCACTGTAAATGGGCCAAAATTTAAGAGAACAGGGTGGCAGAAGACCTTGTTTTGGTCTTTTCAGGCCACCTTGCAAGAGTTACTTCCCTTGAAATAAACCCCTTGATGCCCCTTTATCCCTGAACCAGATTTTCTGACTCAGACCACATTAAATTCTGCACATTGAATAAGCCAAAATGATCAATGTACAGTGTAAAAAACCCAGAAATTAATGTGACAAGTGGCTAAAAAAAAGACTGAATACTCTTTCAGTAGCAATTGATTCCTACTGCATGAATCAAACAAAGGGAATTGTTCTAATCTCTTCAAACCGCAACAAGAAACCCAGTTACATTGACTACCGTTTCATACGTGCCAGTTACGCACAATGCGAAAACACCAGGAAATAATGTGACAAGTGGCTAAAAAAAAAGACTGAAGGCTCTTTCAGTAGCAACTGCTTCCTGTTGCATAAGTCAAACAAAGAGAACTGAATTTCTAATATATTTTTGTCTCTCCAATCTCTTTATACCTTGACGACGTACCCATTTTACGTGTCTCATAGGTGCCACTTGCGTGTCCGCGATAACATGAAAAATCAACCTACGGAACATTTCATAGCAGACGACACATGTTTCTTAAGTCAAATATAGAGAACTAAATTTCTGATATATTTTTCTTCTCCATTGTCTTTATACCATGACAACGAACCATTTACGTTGACTACCGTCTCATAGGTGCCAGTTCCGCATCCGCGAAAAACATGAAAAATGGACTTATGGAACATTTCGTAGCAGACGACACCTGTCGCTTAAGTCAATTATAGGGATTTTTCTTTTTCGTTTTCTCTCACTAGGGCCACTGATTTGGTTACGATGACTATCTCACCCATACGTGATGGTTACGTGCTGCGCGTAAAATAGTAAAATCAACTTAGACACTTTTGGAGGCAACTGAAACCTGTTGCACAAATCAAAGGAAGGTAAACCGAATGTTTCCCTGTTTTCTTACCGGGGTCAATTTTGATGACCTTGCGAGTCAGAAATCAATGTTATGTTTAACTGCTGCGCAAAAATATAGAATTCAGAAGCAACGGGTTGCTGTTGCGGAATTTTTTTCCGGTTAAAAAAAAATCTTGTTCTAGTTTGAAGAGTTTAAAAATAGACCATAAAGATACAATAAGATGTAAGAATAACTAATAAATAATCCATTTTTTCTTTGATAGGGTAGAAAACATTGTGGAAAAAAGGAGAAAATGCTGGTAACCTGCATTGTCTCCTTTTCTCAGATTATTTTGAAAAGCTTTCTCTTTCGGGGGTGTGAAAAGGCGTCATTGTGTGGTTAAAGGTTAATAAGGATAAACAGATAAATCAGCTTGGGCCCAGTCAGCCAATCAGAGGCCTCGAGAAATTCAAAATGGTACCCAGTCAGCCAGTCAGAGGCTTGGAGAAATTCAAAACTGGGCCCAGTCAGCCAATCAGAGGGCTTCAAAATGGCGCCCTAATATATCGAAGAAAACAGTGAACAAAAAACGGCATAAAAGTGGATTTAAAGTCTTCTTTGAAGGCTGCTGTGCAGTCCTTGGCAAACTGCCAGGCATGCACCATCCACACATGCCAGATTTCACTGTAAATGGGCCAAAATTTAAGAGAACAGGGTGGCAGAAGACCTTGTTTTGGTCTTTTCAGGCCACCTTGCAAGAGTTACTTCCCTTGAAATAAACCCCTTGATGCCCCTTTATCCCTGAACCAGATTTTCTGACTCAGACCACATTAAATTCTGCACATTGAATAAGCCAAAATGATCAATGTACAGTGTAAAAAACCCAGAAATTAATGTGACAAGTGGCTAAAAAAAAGACTGAATACTCTTTCAGTAGCAATTGATTCCTACTGCATGAATCAAACAAAGGGAATTGTTCTAATCTCTTCAAACCGCAACAAGAAACCCAGTTACATTGACTACCGTTTCATACGTGCCAGTTACGCACAATGCGAAAACACCAGGAAATAATGTGACAAGTGGCTAAAAAAAAAGACTGAAGGCTCTTTCAGTAGCAACTGCTTCCTGTTGCATAAGTCAAACAAAGAGAACTGAATTTCTAATATATTTTTGTCTCTCCAATCTCTTTATACCTTGACGACGTACCCATTTTACGTGTCTCATAGGTGCCACTTACGTGTCCGCGATAACATGAAAAATCAACCTACGGAACATTTCATAGCAGACGACACATGTTTCTTAAGTCAAATATAGAGAACTAAATTTCTGATATATTTTTCTTCTCCATTGTCTTTATACCATGACAACGAACCATTTACGTTGACTACCGTCTCATAGGTGCCAGTTCCGCATCCGCGAAAAACATGAAAAATGGACTTATGGAACATTTCGTAGCAGACGACACCTGTCGCTTAAGTCAATTATAGGGATTTTTCTTTTTCGTTTTCTCTCACTAGGGCCACTGATTTGGTTACGATGACTATCTCACCCATACGTGATGGTTACGTGCTGCGCGTAAAATAGTAAAATCAACTTAGACACTTTTGGAGGCAACTGAAACCTGTTGCACAAATCAAAGGAAGGTAAACCGAATGTTTCCCTGTTTTCTTACCGGGGTCAATTTTGATGACCTTGCGAGTCAGAAATCAATGTTATGTTTAACTGCTGCGCAAAAATATAGAATTCAGAAGCAACGGGTTGCTGTTGCGGAAATTTTTTCCGGTTACAAAAAAATCTTGTTCTAGTTTGAAGAGTTTAAAAATAGACCATAAAGATACAATAAGATGTAAGAATAACTAATAAATAATCCATTTTTTCTTTGATAGGGTAGAAAACATTGTGGAAAAAAGGAGAAAATGCTGGTAACCTGCATTGTCTCCTTTTCTCAGATTATTTTCAAAAGCTTTCTCTTTCGGGGGTGTGAAAAGGCGTCATTGTGTGGTTAAAGGTTAATAAGGATAAACAGATAAATCAGCTTGGGCCCAGTCAGCCAATCAGAGGCCTCGAGAAATTCAAAATGGTACCCAGTCAGCCAGTCAGAGGCTTGGAGAAATTCAAAACTGGGCCCAGTCAGCCAATCAGAGGGCTTCAAAATGGCGCCCTAATATATCGAAGAAAACAGTGAACAAAAAACGGCATAAAAGTGGATTTAAAGTCTTCTTTGAAGGCTGCTGTGCAGTCCTTGGCAAACTGCCAGGCATGCACCATCCACACATGCCAGATTTCACTGTAAATGGGCCAAAATTTAAGAGAACAGGGTGGCAGAAGACCTTGTTTTGGTCTTTTCAGGCCACCTTGCAAGAGTTACTTCCCTTGAAATAAACCCCTTGATGCCCCTTTATCCCTGAACCAGATTTTCTGACTCAGACCACATTAAATTCTGCACATTGAATAAGCCAAAATGATCAATGTACAGTGTAAAAAACCCAGAAATTAATGTGACAAGTGGCTAAAAAAAAGACTGAATACTCTTTCAGTAGCAATTGATTCCTACTGCATGAATCAAACAAAGGGAATTGTTCTAATCTCTTCAAACCGCAACAAGAAACCCAGTTACATTGACTACCGTTTCATACGTGCCAGTTACGCACAATGCGAAAACACCAGGAAATAATGTGACAAGTGGCTAAAAAAAAAGACTGAAGGCTCTTTCAGTAGCAACTGCTTCCTGTTGCATAAGTCAAACAAAGAGAACTGAATTTCTAATATATTTTTGTCTCTCCAATCTCTTTATACCTTGACGACGTACCCATTTTACGTGTCTCATAGGTGCCACTTGCGTGTCCGCGATAACATGAAAAATCAACCTACGGAACATTTCATAGCAGACGACACATGTTTCTTAAGTCAAATATAGAGAACTAAATTTCTGATATATTTTTCTTCTCCATTGTCTTTATACCATGACAACGAACCATTTACGTTGACTACCGTCTCATAGGTGCCAGTTCCGCATCCGCGAAAAACATGAAAAATGGACTTATGGAACATTTCGTAGCAGACGACACCTGTCGCTTAAGTCAATTATAGGGATTTTTCTTTTTCGTTTTCTCTCACTAGGGCCACTGATTTGGTTACGATGACTATCTCACCCATACGTGATGGTTACGTGCTGCGCGTAAAATAGTAAAATCAACTTAGACACTTTTGGAGGCAACTGAAACCTGTTGCACAAATCAAAGGAAGGTAAACCGAATGTTTCCCTGTTTTCTTACCGGGGTCAATTTTGATGACCTTGCGAGTCAGAAATCAATGTTATGTTTAACTGCTGCGCAAAAATATAGAATTCAGAAGCAACGGGTTGCTGTTGCGGAATTTTTTTCCGGTTAAAAAAAAATCTTGTTCTAGTTTGAAGAGTTTAAAAATAGACCATAAAGATACAATAAGATGTAAGAATAACTAATAAATAATCCATTTTTTCTTTGATAGGGTAGAAAACATTGTGGAAAAAAGGAGAAAATGCTGGTAACCTGCATTGTCTCCTTTTCTCAGATTATTTTCAAAAGCTTTCTCTTTCGGGGGTGTGAAAAGGCGTCATTGTGTGGTTAAAGGTTAATAAGGATAAACAGATAAATCAGCTTGGGCCCAGTCAGCCAATCAGAGGCCTCGAGAAATTCAAAATGGTACCCAGTCAGCCAGTCAGAGGCTTGGAGAAATTCAAAACTGGGCCCAGTCAGCCAATCAGAGGGCTTCAAAATGGCGCCCTAATATATCGAAGAAAACAGTGAACAAAAAACGGCATAAAAGTGGATTTAAAGTCTTCTTTGAAGGCTGCTGTGCAGTCCTTGGCAAACTGCCAGGCATGCACCATCCACACATGCCAGATTTCACTGTAAATGGGCCAAAATTTAAGAGAACAGGGTGGCAGAAGACCTTGTTTTGGTCTTTTCAGGCCACCTTGCAAGAGTTACTTCCCTTGAAATAAACCCCTTGATGCCCCTTTATCCCTGAACCAGATTTTCTGACTCAGACCACATTAAATTCTGCACATTGAATAAGCCAAAATGATCAATGTACAGTGTAAAAAACCCAGAAATTAATGTGACAAGTGGCTAAAAAAAAGACTGAATACTCTTTCAGTAGCAATTGATTCCTACTGCATGAATCAAACAAAGGGAATTGTTCTAATCTCTTCAAACCGCAACAAGAAACCCAGTTACATTGACTACCGTTTCATACGTGCCAGTTACGCACAATGCGAAAACACCAGGAAATAATGTGACAAGTGGCTAAAAAAAAAGACTGAAGGCTCTTTCAGTAGCAACTGCTTCCTGTTGCATAAGTCAAACAAAGAGAACTGAATTTCTAATATATTTTTGTCTCTCCAATCTCTTTATACCTTGACGACGTACCCATTTTACGTGTCTCATAGGTGCCACTTACGTGTCCGCGATAACATGAAAAATCAACCTACGGAACATTTCATAGCAGACGACACATGTTTCTTAAGTCAAATATAGAGAACTAAATTTCTGATATATTTTTCTTCTCCATTGTCTTTATACCATGACAACGAACCATTTACGTTGACTACCGTCTCATAGGTGCCAGTTCCGCATCCGCGAAAAACATGAAAAATGGACTTATGGAACATTTCGTAGCAGACGACACCTGTCGCTTAAGTCAATTATAGGGATTTTTCTTTTTCGTTTTCTCTCACTAGGGCCACTGATTTGGTTACGATGACTATCTCACCCATACGTGATGGTTACGTGCTGCGCGTAAAATAGTAAAATCAACTTAGACACTTTTGGAGGCAACTGAAACCTGTTGCACAAATCAAAGGAAGGTAAACCGAATGTTTCCCTGTTTTCTTACCGGGGTCAATTTTGATGACCTTGCGAGTCAGAAATCAATGTTATGTTTAACTGCTGCGCAAAAATATAGAATTCAGAAGCAACGGGTTGCTGTTGCGGAAATTTTTTCCGGTTACAAAAAAATCTTGTTCTAGTTTGAAGAGTTTAAAAATAGACCATAAAGATACAATAAGATGTAAGAATAACTAATAAATAATCCATTTTTTCTTTGATAGGGTAGAAAACATTGTGGAAAAAAGGAGAAAATGCTGGTAACCTGCATTGTCTCCTTTTCTCAGATTATTTTCAAAAGCTTTCTCTTTCGGGGGTGTGAAAAGGCGTCATTGTGTGGTTAAAGGTTAATAAGGATAAACAGATAAATCAGCTTGGGCCCAGTCAGCCAATCAGAGGCCTCGAGAAATTCAAAATGGTACCCAGTCAGCCAGTCAGAGGCTTGGAGAAATTCAAAACTGGGCCCAGTCAGCCAATCAGAGGGCTTCAAAATGGCGCCCTAATATATCGAAGAAAACAGTGAACAAAAAACGGCATAAAAGTGGATTTAAAGTCTTCTTTGAAGGCTGCTGTGCAGTCCTTGGCAAACTGCCAGGCATGCACCATCCACACATGCCAGATTTCACTGTAAATGGGCCAAAATTTAAGAGAACAGGGTGGCAGAAGACCTTGTTTTGGTCTTTTCAGGCCACCTTGCAAGAGTTACTTCCCTTGAAATAAACCCCTTGATGCCCCTTTATCCCTGAACCAGATTTTCTGACTCAGACCACATTAAATTCTGCACATTGAATAAGCCAAAATGATCAATGTACAGTGTAAAAAACCCAGAAATTAATGTGACAAGTGGCTAAAAAAAAGACTGAATACTCTTTCAGTAGCAATTGATTCCTACTGCATGAATCAAACAAAGGGAATTGTTCTAATCTCTTCAAACCGCAACAAGAAACCCAGTTACATTGACTACCGTTTCATACGTGCCAGTTACGCACAATGCGAAAACACCAGGAAATAATGTGACAAGTGGCTAAAAAAAAAGACTGAAGGCTCTTTCAGTAGCAACTGCTTCCTGTTGCATAAGTCAAACAAAGAGAACTGAATTTCTAATATATTTTTGTCTCTCCAATCTCTTTATACCTTGACGACGTACCCATTTTACGTGTCTCATAGGTGCCACTTACGTGTCCGCGATAACATGAAAAATCAACCTACGGAACATTTCATAGCAGACGACACATGTTTCTTAAGTCAAATATAGAGAACTAAATTTCTGATATATTTTTCTTCTCCATTGTCTTTATACCATGACAACGAACCATTTACGTTGACTACCGTCTCATAGGTGCCAGTTCCGCATCCGCGAAAAACATGAAAAATGGACTTATGGAACATTTCGTAGCAGACGACACCTGTCGCTTAAGTCAATTATAGGGATTTTTCTTTTTCGTTTTCTCTCACTAGGGCCACTGATTTGGTTACGATGACTATCTCACCCATACGTGATGGTTACGTGCTGCGCGTAAAATAGTAAAATCAACTTAGACACTTTTGGAGGCAACTGAAACCTGTTGCACAAATCAAAGGAAGGTAAACCGAATGTTTCCCTGTTTTCTTACCGGGGTCAATTTTGATGACCTTGCGAGTCAGAAATCAATGTTATGTTTAACTGCTGCGCAAAAATATAGAATTCAGAAGCAACGGGTTGCTGTTGCGGAAATTTTTTCCGGTTACAAAAAAATCTTGTTCTAGTTTGAAGAGTTTAAAAATAGACCATAAAGATACAATAAGATGTAAGAATAACTAATAAATAATCCATTTTTTCTTTGATAGGGTAGAAAACATTGTGGAAAAAAGGAGAAAATGCTGGTAACCTGCATTGTCTCCTTTTCTCAGATTATTTTCAAAAGCTTTCTCTTTCGGGGGTGTGAAAAGGCGTCATTGTGTGGTTAAAGGTTAATAAGGATAAACAGATAAATCAGCTTGGGCCCAGTCAGCCAATCAGAGGCCTCGAGAAATTCAAAATGGTACCCAGTCAGCCAGTCAGAGGCTTGGAGAAATTCAAAACTGGGCCCAGTCAGCCAATCAGAGGGCTTCAAAATGGCGCCCTAATATATCGAAGAAAACAGTGAACAAAAAACGGCATAAAAGTGGATTTAAAGTCTTCTTTGAAGGCTGCTGTGCAGTCCTTGGCAAACTGCCAGGCATGCACCATCCACACATGCCAGATTTCACTGTAAATGGGCCAAAATTTAAGAGAACAGGGTGGCAGAAGACCTTGTTTTGGTCTTTTCAGGCCACCTTGCAAGAGTTACTTCCCTTGAAATAAACCCCTTGATGCCCCTTTATCCCTGAACCAGATTTTCTGACTCAGACCACATTAAATTCTGCACATTGAATAAGCCAAAATGATCAATGTACAGTGTAAAAAACCCAGAAATTAATGTGACAAGTGGCTAAAAAAAAGACTGAATACTCTTTCAGTAGCAATTGATTCCTACTGCATGAATCAAACAAAGGGAATTGTTCTAATCTCTTCAAACCGCAACAAGAAACCCAGTTACATTGACTACCGTTTCATACGTGCCAGTTACGCACAATGCGAAAACACCAGGAAATAATGTGACAAGTGGCTAAAAAAAAAGACTGAAGGCTCTTTCAGTAGCAACTGCTTCCTGTTGCATAAGTCAAACAAAGAGAACTGAATTTCTAATATATTTTTGTCTCTCCAATCTCTTTATACCTTGACGACGTACCCATTTTACGTGTCTCATAGGTGCCACTTGCGTGTCCGCGATAACATGAAAAATCAACCTACGGAACATTTCATAGCAGACGACACATGTTTCTTAAGTCAAATATAGAGAACTAAATTTCTGATATATTTTTCTTCTCCATTGTCTTTATACCATGACAACGAACCATTTACGTTGACTACCGTCTCATAGGTGCCAGTTCCGCATCCGCGAAAAACATGAAAAATGGACTTATGGAACATTTCGTAGCAGACGACTCCTGTCGCTTAAGTCAATTATAGGGATTTTTCTTTTTCGTTTTCTCTCACTAGGGCCACTGATTTGGTTACGATGACTATCTCACCCATACGTGATGGTTACGTGCTGCGCGTAAAATAGTAAAATCAACTTAGACACTTTTGGAGGCAACTGAAACCTGTTGCACAAATCAAAGGAAGGTAAACCGAATGTTTCCCTGTTTTCTTACCGGGGTCAATTTTGATGACCTTGCGAGTCAGAAATCAATGTTATGTTTAACTGCTGCGCAAAAATATAGAATTCAGAAGCAACGGGTTGCTGTTGCGGAATTTTTTTCCGGTTAAAAAAAAATCTTGTTCTAGTTTGAAGAGTTTAAAAATAGACCATAAAGATACAATAAGATGTAAGAATAACTAATAAATAATCCATTTTTTCTTTGATAGGGTAGAAAACATTGTGGAAAAAAGGAGAAAATGCTGGTAACCTGCATTGTCTCCTTTTCTCAGATTATTTTCAAAAGCTTTCTCTTTCGGGGGTGTGAAAAGGCGTCATTGTGTGGTTAAAGGTTAATAAGGATAAACAGATAAATCAGCTTGGGCCCAGTCAGCCAATCAGAGGCCTCGAGAAATTCAAAATGGTACCCAGTCAGCCAGTCAGAGGCTTGGAGAAATTCAAAACTGGGCCCAGTCAGCCAATCAGAGGGCTTCAAAATGGCGCCCTAATATATCGAAGAAAACAGTGAACAAAAAACGGCATAAAAGTGGATTTAAAGTCTTCTTTGAAGGCTGCTGTGCAGTCCTTGGCAAACTGCCAGGCATGCACCATCCACACATGCCAGATTTCACTGTAAATGGGCCAAAATTTAAGAGAACAGGGTGGCAGAAGACCTTGTTTTGGTCTTTTCAGGCCACCTTGCAAGAGTTACTTCCCTTGAAATAAACCCCTTGATGCCCCTTTATCCCTGAACCAGATTTTCTGACTCAGACCACATTAAATTCTGCACATTGAATAAGCCAAAATGATCAATGTACAGTGTAAAAAACCCAGAAATTAATGTGACAAGTGGCTAAAAAAAAGACTGAATACTCTTTCAGTAGCAATTGATTCCTACTGCATGAATCAAACAAAGGGAATTGTTCTAATCTCTTCAAACCGCAACAAGAAACCCAGTTACATTGACTACCGTTTCATACGTGCCAGTTACGCACAATGCGAAAACACCAGGAAATAATGTGACAAGTGGCTAAAAAAAAAGACTGAAGGCTCTTTCAGTAGCAACTGCTTCCTGTTGCATAAGTCAAACAAAGAGAACTGAATTTCTAATATATTTTTGTCTCTCCAATCTCTTTATACCTTGACGACGTACCCATTTTACGTGTCTCATAGGTGCCACTTACGTGTCCGCGATAACATGAAAAATCAACCTACGGAACATTTCATAGCAGACGACACATGTTTCTTAAGTCAAATATAGAGAACTAAATTTCTGATATATTTTTCTTCTCCATTGTCTTTATACCATGACAACGAACCATTTACGTTGACTACCGTCTCATAGGTGCCAGTTCCGCATCCGCGAAAAACATGAAAAATGGACTTATGGAACATTTCGTAGCAGACGACACCTGTCGCTTAAGTCAATTATAGGGATTTTTCTTTTTCGTTTTCTCTCACTAGGGCCACTGATTTGGTTACGATGACTATCTCACCCATACGTGATGGTTACGTGCTGCGCGTAAAATAGTAAAATCAACTTAGACACTTTTGGAGGCAACTGAAACCTGTTGCACAAATCAAAGGAAGGTAAACCGAATGTTTCCCTGTTTTCTTACCGGGGTCAATTTTGATGACCTTGCGAGTCAGAAATCAATGTTATGTTTAACTGCTGCGCAAAAATATAGAATTCAGAAGCAACGGGTTGCTGTTGCGGAAATTTTTTCCGGTTAAAAAAAAATCTTGTTCTAGTTTGAAGAGTTTAAAAATAGACCATAAAGATACAATAAGATGTAAGAATAACTAATAAATAATCCATTTTTTCTTTGATAGGGTAGAAAACATTGTGGAAAAAAGGAGAAAATGCTGGTAACCTGCATTGTCTCCTTTTCTCAGATTATTTTCAAAAGCTTTCTCTTTCGGGGGTGTGAAAAGGCGTCATTGTGTGGTTAAAGGTTAATAAGGATAAACAGATAAATCAGCTTGGGCCCAGTCAGCCAATCAGAGGCCTCGAGAAATTCAAAATGGTACCCAGTCAGCCAGTCAGAGGCTTGGAGAAATTCAAAACTGGGCCCAGTCAGCCAATCAGAGGGCTTCAAAATGGCGCCCTAATATATCGAAGAAAACAGTGAACAAAAAACGGCATAAAAGTGGATTTAAAGTCTTCTTTGAAGGCTGCTGTGCAGTCCTTGGCAAACTGCCAGGCATGCACCATCCACACATGCCAGATTTCACTGTAAATGGGCCAAAATTTAAGAGAACAGGGTGGCAGAAGACCTTGTTTTGGTCTTTTCAGGCCACCTTGCAAGAGTTACTTCCCTTGAAATAAACCCCTTGATGCCCCTTTATCCCTGAACCAGATTTTCTGACTCAGACCACATTAAATTCTGCACATTGAATAAGCCAAAATGATCAATGTACAGTGTAAAAAACCCAGAAATTAATGTGACAAGTGGCTAAAAAAAAGACTGAATACTCTTTCAGTAGCAATTGATTCCTACTGCATGAATCAAACAAAGGGAATTGTTCTAATCTCTTCAAACCGCAACAAGAAACCCAGTTACATTGACTACCGTTTCATACGTGCCAGTTACGCACAATGCGAAAACACCAGGAAATAATGTGACAAGTGGCTAAAAAAAAAGACTGAAGGCTCTTTCAGTAGCAACTGCTTCCTGTTGCATAAGTCAAACAAAGAGAACTGAATTTCTAATATATTTTTGTCTCTCCAATCTCTTTATACCTTGACGACGTACCCATTTTACGTGTCTCATAGGTGCCACTTACGTGTCCGCGATAACATGAAAAATCAACCTACGGAACATTTCATAGCAGACGACACATGTTTCTTAAGTCAAATATAGAGAACTAAATTTCTGATATATTTTTCTTCTCCATTGTCTTTATACCATGACAACGAACCATTTACGTTGACTACCGTCTCATAGGTGCCAGTTCCGCATCCGCGAAAAACATGAAAAATGGACTTATGGAACATTTCGTAGCAGACGACACCTGTCGCTTAAGTCAATTATAGGGATTTTTCTTTTTCGTTTTCTCTCACTAGGGCCACTGATTTGGTTACGATGACTATCTCACCCATACGTGATGGTTACGTGCTGCGCGTAAAATAGTAAAATCAACTTAGACACTTTTGGAGGCAACTGAAACCTGTTGCACAAATCAAAGGAAGGTAAACCGAATGTTTCCCTGTTTTCTTACCGGGGTCAATTTTGATGACCTTGCGAGTCAGAAATCAATGTTATGTTTAACTGCTGCGCAAAAATATAGAATTCAGAAGCAACGGGTTGCTGTTGCGGAAATTTTTTCCGGTTAAAAAAAAATCTTGTTCTAGTTTGAAGAGTTTAAAAATAGACCATAAAGATACAATAAGATGTAAGAATAACTAATAAATAATCCATTTTTTCTTTGATAGGGTAGAAAACATTGTGGAAAAAAGGAGAAAATGCTGGTAACCTGCATTGTCTCCTTTTCTCAGATTATTTTCAAAAGCTTTCTCTTTCGGGGGTGTGAAAAGGCGTCATTGTGTGGTTAAAGGTTAATAAGGATAAACAGATAAATCAGCTTGGGCCCAGTCAGCCAATCAGAGGCCTCGAGAAATTCAAAATGGTACCCAGTCAGCCAGTCAGAGGCTTGGAGAAATTCAAAACTGGGCCCAGTCAGCCAATCAGAGGGCTTCAAAATGGCGCCCTAATATATCGAAGAAAACAGTGAACAAAAAACGGCATAAAAGTGGATTTAAAGTCTTCTTTGAAGGCTGCTGTGCAGTCCTTGGCAAACTGCCAGGCATGCACCATCCACACATGCCAGATTTCACTGTAAATGGGCCAAAATTTAAGAGAACAGGGTGGCAGAAGACCTTGTTTTGGTCTTTTCAGGCCACCTTGCAAGAGTTACTTCCCTTGAAATAAACCCCTTGATGCCCCTTTATCCCTGAACCAGATTTTCTGACTCAGACCACATTAAATTCTGCACATTGAATAAGCCAAAATGATCAATGTACAGTGTAAAAAACCCAGAAATTAATGTGACAAGTGGCTAAAAAAAAGACTGAATACTCTTTCAGTAGCAATTGATTCCTACTGCATGAATCAAACAAAGGGAATTGTTCTAATCTCTTCAAACCGCAACAAGAAACCCAGTTACATTGACTACCGTTTCATACGTGCCAGTTACGCACAATGCGAAAACACCAGGAAATAATGTGACAAGTGGCTAAAAAAAAAGACTGAAGGCTCTTTCAGTAGCAACTGCTTCCTGTTGCATAAGTCAAACAAAGAGAACTGAATTTCTAATATATTTTTGTCTCTCCAATCTCTTTATACCTTGACGACGTACCCATTTTACGTGTCTCATAGGTGCCACTTACGTGTCCGCGATAACATGAAAAATCAACCTACGGAACATTTCATAGCAGACGACACATGTTTCTTAAGTCAAATATAGAGAACTAAATTTCTGATATATTTTTCTTCTCCATTGTCTTTATACCATGACAACGAACCATTTACGTTGACTACCGTCTCATAGGTGCCAGTTCCGCATCCGCGAAAAACATGAAAAATGGACTTATGGAACATTTCGTAGCAGACGACACCTGTCGCTTAAGTCAATTATAGGGATTTTTCTTTTTCGTTTTCTCTCACTAGGGCCACTGATTTGGTTACGATGACTATCTCACCCATACGTGATGGTTACGTGCTGCGCGTAAAATAGTAAAATCAACTTAGACACTTTTGGAGGCAACTGAAACCTGTTGCACAAATCAAAGGAAGGTAAACCGAATGTTTCCCTGTTTTCTTACCGGGGTCAATTTTGATGACCTTGCGAGTCAGAAATCAATGTTATGTTTAACTGCTGCGCAAAAATATAGAATTCAGAAGCAACGGGTTGCTGTTGCGGAAATTTTTTCCGGTTAAAAAAAAATCTTGTTCTAGTTTGAAGAGTTTAAAAATAGACCATAAAGATACAATAAGATGTAAGAATAACTAATAAATAATCCATTTTTTCTTTGATAGGGTAGAAAACATTGTGGAAAAAAGGAGAAAATGCTGGTAACCTGCATTGTCTCCTTTTCTCAGATTATTTTCAAAAGCTTTCTCTTTCGGGGGTGTGAAAAGGCGTCATTGTGTGGTTAAAGGTTAATAAGGATAAACAGATAAATCAGCTTGGGCCCAGTCAGCCAATCAGAGGCCTCGAGAAATTCAAAATGGTACCCAGTCAGCCAGTCAGAGGCTTGGAGATATTCAAAACTGGGCCCAGTCAGCCAATCAGAGGGCTTCAAAATGGCGCCCTAATATATCGAAGAAAACAGTGAACAAAAAACGGCATAAAAGTGGATTTAAAGTCTTCTTTGAAGGCTGCTGTGCAGTCCTTGGCAAACTGCCAGGCATGCACCATCCACACATGCCAGATTTCACTGTAAATGGGCCAAAATTTAAGAGAACAGGGTGGCAGAAGACCTTGTTTTGGTCTTTTCAGGCCACCTTGCAAGAGTTACTTCCCTTGAAATAAACCCCTTGATGCCCCTTTATCCCTGAACCAGATTTTCTGACTCAGACCACATTAAATTCTGCACATTGAATAAGCCAAAATGATCAATGTACAGTGTAAAAAACCCAGAAATTAATGTGACAAGTGGCTAAAAAAAAGACTGAATACTCTTTCAGTAGCAATTGATTCCTACTGCATGAATCAAACAAAGGGAATTGTTCTAATCTCTTCAAACCGCAACAAGAAACCCAGTTACATTGACTACCGTTTCATACGTGCCAGTTACGCACAATGCGAAAACACCAGGAAATAATGTGACAAGTGGCTAAAAAAAAAGACTGAAGGCTCTTTCAGTAGCAACTGCTTCCTGTTGCATAAGTCAAACAAAGAGAACTGAATTTCTAATATATTTTTGTCTCTCCAATCTCTTTATACCTTGACGACGTACCCATTTTACGTGTCTCATAGGTGCCACTTACGTGTCCGCGATAACATGAAAAATCAACCTACGGAACATTTCATAGCAGACGACACATGTTTCTTAAGTCAAATATAGAGAACTAAATTTCTGATATATTTTTCTTCTCCATTGTCTTTATACCATGACAACGAACCATTTACGTTGACTACCGTCTCATAGGTGCCAGTTCCGCATCCGCGAAAAACATGAAAAATGGACTTATGGAACATTTCGTAGCAGACGACACCTGTCGCTTAAGTCAATTATAGGGATTTTTCTTTTTCGTTTTCTCTCACTAGGGCCACTGATTTGGTTACGATGACTATCTCACCCATACGTGATGGTTACGTGCTGCGCGTAAAATAGTAAAATCAACTTAGACACTTTTGGAGGCAACTGAAACCTGTTGCACAAATCAAAGGAAGGTAAACCGAATGTTTCCCTGTTTTCTTACCGGGGTCAATTTTGATGACCTTGCGAGTCAGAAATCAATGTTATGTTTAACTGCTGCGCAAAAATATAGAATTCAGAAGCAACGGGTTGCTGTTGCGGAAATTTTTTCCGGTTAAAAAAAAATCTTGTTCTAGTTTGAAGAGTTTAAAAATAGACCATAAAGATACAATAAGATGTAAGAATAACTAATAAATAATCCATTTTTTCTTTGATAGGGTAGAAAACATTGTGGAAAAAAGGAGAAAATGCTGGTAACCTGCATTGTCTCCTTTTCTCAGATTATTTTCAAAAGCTTTCTCTTTCGGGGGTGTGAAAAGGCGTCATTGTGTGGTTAAAGGTTAATAAGGATAAACAGATAAATCAGCTTGGGCCCAGTCAGCCAATCAGAGGCCTCGAGAAATTCAAAATGGTACCCAGTCAGCCAGTCAGAGGCTTGGAGAAATTCAAAACTGGGCCCAGTCAGCCAATCAGAGGGCTTCAAAATGGCGCCCTAATATATCGAAGAAAACAGTGAACAAAAAACGGCATAAAAGTGGATTTAAAGTCTTCTTTGAAGGCTGCTGTGCAGTCCTTGGCAAACTGCCAGGCATGCACCATCCACACATGCCAGATTTCACTGTAAATGGGCCAAAATTTAAGAGAACAGGGTGGCAGAAGACCTTGTTTTGGTCTTTTCAGGCCACCTTGCAAGAGTTACTTCCCTTGAAATAAACCCCTTGATGCCCCTTTATCCCTGAACCAGATTTTCTGACTCAGACCACATCAAATTCTGCACATTGAATAAGCCAAAATGATCAATGTACAGTGTAAAAAACCCAGAAATTAATGTGACAAGTGGCTAAAAAAAAGACTGAATACTCTTTCAGTAGCAATTGATTCCTACTGCATGAATCAAACAAAGGGAATTGTTCTAATCTCTTCAAACCGCAACAAGAAACCCAGTTACATTGACTACCGTTTCATACGTGCCAGTTACGCACAATGCGAAAACACCAGGAAATAATGTGACAAGTGGCTAAAAAAAAAGACTGAAGGCTCTTTCAGTAGCAACTGCTTCCTGTTGCATAAGTCAAACAAAGAGAACTGAATTTCTAATATATTTTTGTCTCTCCAATCTCTTTATACCTTGACGACGTACCCATTTTACGTGTCTCATAGGTGCCACTTACGTGTCCGCGATAACATGAAAAATCAACCTACGGAACATTTCATAGCAGACGACACATGTTTCTTAAGTCAAATATAGAGAACTAAATTTCTGATATATTTTTCTTCTCCATTGTCTTTATACCATGACAACGAACCATTTACGTTGACTACCGTCTCATAGGTGCCAGTTCCGCATCCGCGAAAAACATGAAAAATGGACTTATGGAACATTTCGTAGCAGACGACACCTGTCGCTTAAGTCAATTATAGGGATTTTTCTTTTTCGTTTTCTCTCACTAGGGCCACTGATTTGGTTACGATGACTATCTCACCCATACGTGATGGTTACGTGCTGCGCGTAAAATAGTAAAATCAACTTAGACACTTTTGGAGGCAACTGAAACCTGTTGCACAAATCAAAGGAAGGTAAACCGAATGTTTCCCTGTTTTCTTACCGGGGTCAATTTTGATGACCTTGCGAGTCAGAAATCAATGTTATGTTTAACTGCTGCGCAAAAATATAGAATTCAGAAGCAACGGGTTGCTGTTGCGGAAATTTTTTCCGGTTAAAAAAAAATCTTGTTCTAGTTTGAAGAGTTTAAAAATAGACCATAAAGATACAATAAGATGTAAGAATAACTAATAAATAATCCATTTTTTCTTTGATAGGGTAGAAAACATTGTGGAAAAAAGGAGAAAATGCTGGTAACCTGCATTGTCTCCTTTTCTCAGATTATTTTCAAAAGCTTTCTCTTTCGGGGGTGTGAAAAGGCGTCATTGTGTGGTTAAAGGTTAATAAGGATAAACAGATAAATCAGCTTGGGCCCAGTCAGCCAATCAGAGGCCTCGAGAAATTCAAAATGGTACCCAGTCAGCCAGTCAGAGGCTTGGAGAAATTCAAAACTGGGCCCAGTCAGCCAATCAGAGGGCTTCAAAATGGCGCCCTAATATATCGAAGAAAACAGTGAACAAAAAACGGCATAAAAGTGGATTTAAAGTCTTCTTTGAAGGCTGCTGTGCAGTCCTTGGCAAACTGCCAGGCATGCACCATCCACACATGCCAGATTTCACTGTAAATGGGCCAAAATTTAAGAGAACAGGGTGGCAGAAGACCTTGTTTTGGTCTTTTCAGGCCACCTTGCAAGAGTTACTTCCCTTGAAATAAACCCCTTGATGCCCCTTTATCCCTGAACCAGATTTTCTGACTCAGACCACATTAAATTCTGCACATTGAATAAGCCAAAATGATCAATGTACAGTGTAAAAAACCCAGAAATTAATGTGACAAGTGGCTAAAAAAAAGACTGAATACTCTTTCAGTAGCAATTGATTCCTACTGCATGAATCAAACAAAGGGAATTGTTCTAATCTCTTCAAACCGCAACAAGAAACCCAGTTACATTGACTACCGTTTCATACGTGCCAGTTACGCACAATGCGAAAACACCAGGAAATAATGTGACAAGTGGCTAAAAAAAAGACTGAAGGCTCTTTCAGTAGCAACTGCTTCCTGTTGCATAAGTCAAACAAAGAGAACTGAATTTCTAATATATTTTTGTCTCTCCAATCTCTTTATACCTTGACGACGTACCCATTTTACGTGTCTCATAGGTGCCACTTACGTGTCCGCGATAACATGAAAAATCAACCTACGGAACATTTCATAGCAGACGACACATGTTTCTTAAGTCAAATATAGAGAACTAAATTTCTGATATATTTTTCTTCTCCATTGTCTTTATACCATGACAACGAACCATTTACGTTGACTACCGTCTCATAGGTGCCAGTTCCGCATCCGCGAAAAACATGAAAAATGGACTTATGGAACATTTCGTAGCAGACGACACCTGTCGCTTAAGTCAATTATAGGGATTTTTCTTTTTCGTTTTCTCTCACTAGGGCCACTGATTTGGTTACGATGACTATCTCACCCATACGTGATGGTTACGTGCTGCGCGTAAAATAGTAAAATCAACTTAGACACTTTTGGAGGCAACTGAAACCTGTTGCACAAATCAAAGGAAGGTAAACCGAATGTTTCCCTGTTTTCTTACCGGGGTCAATTTTGATGACCTTGCGAGTCAGAAATCAATGTTATGTTTAACTGCTGCGCAAAAATATAGAATTCAGAAGCAACGGGTTGCTGTTGCGGAAATTTTTTCCGGTTAAAAAAAAATCTTGTTCTAGTTTGAAGAGTTTAAAAATAGACCATAAAGATACAATAAGATGTAAGAATAACTAATAAATAATCCATTTTTTCTTTGATAGGGTAGAAAACATTGTGGGAAAAGGAGAAAATGCTGATAACCTGCATTGTCTCCTTTTCTCAGATTATTTTCAAAAGCTTTCTCTTTCGGGGGTGTGAAAAGGCGTCATTGTGTGGTTAAAGGTTAATAAGGATAAACAGATAAATCAGCTTGGGCCCAGTCAGCCAATCAGAGGCCTCGAGAAAATTCAAAATGGTACCCAGTCAGCCAGTCAGAGGCTTGGAGAAATTCAAAACTGGGCCCAGTCAGCCAATCAGAGGGCTTCAAAATGGCGCCCTAATATATCGAAGAAAACAGTGAACAAAAAACGGCATAAAAGTGGATTTAAAGTCTTCTTTGAAGGCTGCTGTGCAGTCCTTGGCAAACTGCCAGGCATGCACCATCCACACATGCCAGATTTCACTGTAAATGGGCCAAAATTTAAGAGAACAGGGTGGCAGAAGACCTTGTTTTGGTCTTTTCAGGCCACCTTGCAAGAGTTACTTCCCTTGAAATAAACCCCTTGATGCCCCTTTATCCCTGAACCAGATTTTCTGACTCAGACCACATTAAATTCTGCACATTGAATAAGCCAAAATGATCAATGTACAGTGTAAAAAACCCAGAAATTAATGTGACAAGTGGCTAAAAAAAAGACTGAATACTCTTTCAGTAGCAATTGATTCCTACTGCATGAATCAAACAAAGGGAATTGTTCTAATCTCTTCAAACCGCAACAAGAAACCCAGTTACATTGACTACCGTTTCATACGTGCCAGTTACGCACAATGCGAAAACACCAGGAAATAATGTGACAAGTGGCTAAAAAAAAGACTGAAGGCTCTTTCAGTAGCAACTGCTTCCTGTTGCATAAGTCAAACAAAGAGAACTGAATTTCTAATATATTTTTGTCTCTCCAATCTCTTTATACCTTGACGACGTACCCATTTTACGTGTCTCATAGGTGCCACTTACGTGTCCGCGATAACATGAAAAATCAACCTACGGAACATTTCATAGCAGACGACACATGTTTCTTAAGTCAAATATAGAGAACTAAATTTCTGATATATTTTTCTTCTCCATTGTCTTTATACCATGACAACGAACCATTTACGTTGACTACCGTCTCATAGGTGCCAGTTCCGCATCCGCGAAAAACATGAAAAATGGACTTATGGAACATTTCGTAGCAGACGACACCTGTCGCTTAAGTCAATTATAGGGATTTTTCTTTTTCGTTTTCTCTCACTAGGGCCACTGATTTGGTTACGATGACTATCTCACCCATACGTGATGGTTACGTGCTGCGCGTAAAATAGTAAAATCAACTTAGACACTTTTGGAGGCAACTGAAACCTGTTGCACAAATCAAAGGAAGGTAAACCGAATGTTTCCCTGTTTTCTTACCGGGGTCAATTTTGATGACCTTGCGAGTCAGAAATCAATGTTATGTTTAACTGCTGCGCAAAAATATAGAATTCAGAAGCAACGGGTTGCTGTTGCGGAAATTTTTTCCGGTTAAAAAAAAATCTTGTTCTAGTTTGAAGAGTTTAAAAATAGACCATAAAGATACAATAAGATGTAAGAATAACTAATAAATAATCCATTTTTTCTTTGATAGGGTAGAAAACATTGTGGGAAAAGGAGAAAATGCTGGTAACCTGCATTGTCTCCTTTTCTCAGATTATTTTCAAAAGCTTTCTCTTTCGGGGGTGTGAAAAGGCGTCATTGTGTGGTTAAAGGTTAATAAGGATAAACAGATAAATCAGCTTGGGCCCAGTCAGCCAATCAGAGGCCTCGAGAAATTCAAAATGGTACCCAGTCAGCCAGTCAGAGGCTTGGAGAAATTCAAAACTGGGCCCAGTCAGCCAATCAGAGGGCTTCAAAATGGCGCCCTAATATATCGAAGAAAACAGTGAACAAAAAACGGCATAAAAGTGGATTTAAAGTCTTCTTTGAAGGCTGCTGTGCAGTCCTTGGCAAACTGCCAGGCATGCACCATCCACACATGCCAGATTTCACTGTAAATGGGCCAAAATTTAAGAGAACAGGGTGGCAGAAGACCTTGTTTTGGTCTTTTCAGGCCACCTTGCAAGAGTTACTTCCCTTGAAATAAACCCCTTGATGCCCCTTTATCCCTGAACCAGATTTTCTGACTCAGACCACATTAAATTCTGCACATTGAATAAGCCAAAATGATCAATGTACAGTGTAAAAAACCCAGAAATTAATGTGACAAGTGGCTAAAAAAAAGACTGAATACTCTTTCAGTAGCAATTGATTCCTACTGCATGAATCAAACAAAGGGAATTGTTCTAATCTCTTCAAACCGCAACAAGAAACCCAGTTACATTGACTACCGTTTCATACGTGCCAGTTACGCACAATGCGAAAACACCAGGAAATAATGTGACAAGTGGCTAAAAAAAAGACTGAAGGCTCTTTCAGTAGCAACTGCTTCCTGTTGCATAAGTCAAACAAAGAGAACTGAATTTCTAATATATTTTTGTCTCTCCAATCTCTTTATACCTTGACGACGTACCCATTTTACGTGTCTCATAGGTGCCACTTACGTGTCCGCGATAACATGAAAAATCAACCTACGGAACATTTCATAGCAGACGACACATGTTTCTTAAGTCAAATATAGAGAACTAAATTTCTGATATATTTTTCTTCTCCATTGTCTTTATACCATGACAACGAACCATTTACGTTGACTACCGTCTCATAGGTGCCAGTTCCGCATCCGCGAAAAACATGAAAAATGGACTTATGGAACATTTCGTAGCAGACGACACCTGTCGCTTAAGTCAATTATAGGGATTTTTCTTTTTCGTTTTCTCTCACTAGGGCCACTGATTTGGTTACGATGACTATCTCACCCATACGTGATGGTTACGTGCTGCGCGTAAAATAGTAAAATCAACTTAGACACTTTTGGAGGCAACTGAAACCTGTTGCACAAATCAAAGGAAGGTAAACCGAATGTTTCCCTGTTTTCTTACCGGGGTCAATTTTGATGACCTTGTGAGTCAGAAATCAATGTTATGTTTAACTGCTGCGCAAAAATATAGAATTCAGAAGCAACGGGTTGCTGTTGCGGAAATTTTTTCCGGTTAAAAAAAAATCTTGTTCTAGTTTGAAGAGTTTAAAAATAGACCATAAAGATACAATAAGATGTAAGAATAACTAATAAATAATCCATTTTTTCTTTGATAGGGTAGAAAACATTGTGGGAAAAGGAGAAAATGCTGATAACCTGCATTGTCTCCTTTTCTCAGATTATTTTCAAAAGCTTTCTCTTTCGGGGGTGTGAAAAGGCGTCATTGTGTGGTTAAAGGTTAATAAGGATAAACAGATAAATCAGCTTGGGCCCAGTCAGCCAATCAGAGGCCTCGAGAAAATTCAAAATGGTACCCAGTCAGCCAGTCAGAGGCTTGGAGAAATTCAAAACTGGGCCCAGTCAGCCAATCAGAGGGCTTCAAAATGGCGCCCTAATATATCGAAGAAAACAGTGAACAAAAAACGGCATAAAAGTGGATTTAAAGTCTTCTTTGAAGGCTGCTGTGCAGTCCTTGGCAAACTGCCAGGCATGCACCATCCACACATGCCAGATTTCACTGTAAATGGGCCAAAATTTAAGAGAACAGGGTGGCAGAAGACCTTGTTTTGGTCTTTTCAGGCCACCTTGCAAGAGTTACTTCCCTTGAAATAAACCCCTTGATGCCCCTTTATCCCTGAACCAGATTTTCTGACTCAGACCACATTAAATTCTGCACATTGAATAAGCCAAAATGATCAATGTACAGTGTAAAAAACCCAGAAATTAATGTGACAAGTGGCTAAAAAAAAGACTGAATACTCTTTCAGTAGCAATTGATTCCTACTGCATGAATCAAACAAAGGGAATTGTTCTAATCTCTTCAAACCGCAACAAGAAACCCAGTTACATTGACTACCGTTTCATACGTGCCAGTTACGCACAATGCGAAAACACCAGGAAATAATGTGACAAGTGGCTAAAAAAAAGACTGAAGGCTCTTTCAGTAGCAACTGCTTCCTGTTGCATAAGTCAAACAAAGAGAACTGAATTTCTAATATATTTTTGTCTCTCCAATCTCTTTATACCTTGACGACGTACCCATTTTACGTGTCTCATAGGTGCCACTTACGTGTCCGCGATAACATGAAAAATCAACCTACGGAACATTTCATAGCAGACGACACATGTTTCTTAAGTCAAATATAGAGAACTAAATTTCTGATATATTTTTCTTCTCCATTGTCTTTATACCATGACAACGAACCATTTACGTTGACTACCGTCTCATAGGTGCCAGTTCCGCATCCGCGAAAAACATGAAAAATGGACTTATGGAACATTTCGTAGCAGACGACACCTGTCGCTTAAGTCAATTATAGGGATTTTTCTTTTTCGTTTTCTCTCACTAGGGCCACTGATTTGGTTACGATGACTATCTCACCCATACGTGATGGTTACGTGCTGCGCGTAAAATAGTAAAATCAACTTAGACACTTTTGGAGGCAACTGAAACCTGTTGCACAAATCAAAGGAAGGTAAACCGAATGTTTCCCTGTTTTCTTACCGGGGTCAATTTTGATGACCTTGCGAGTCAGAAATCAATGTTATGTTTAACTGCTGCGCAAAAATATAGAATTCAGAAGCAACGGGTTGCTGTTGCGGAAATTTTTTCCGGTTAAAAAAAAATCTTGTTCTAGTTTGAAGAGTTTAAAAATAGACCATAAAGATACAATAAGATGTAAGAATAACTAATAAATAATCCATTTTTTCTTTGATAGGGTAGAAAACATTGTGGGAAAAGGAGAAAATGCTGGTAACCTGCATTGTCTCCTTTTCTCAGATTATTTTCAAAAGCTTTCTCTTTCGGGGGTGTGAAAAGGCGTCATTGTGTGGTTAAAGGTTAATAAGGATAAACAGATAAATCAGCTTGGGCCCAGTCAGCCAATCAGAGGCCTCGAGAAATTCAAAATGGTACCCAGTCAGCCAGTCAGAGGCTTGGAGAAATTCAAAACTGGGCCCAGTCAGCCAATCAGAGGGCTTCAAAATGGCGCCCTAATATATCGAAGAAAACAGTGAACAAAAAACGGCATAAAAGTGGATTTAAAGTCTTCTTTGAAGGCTGCTGTGCAGTCCTTGGCAAACTGCCAGGCATGCACCATCCACACATGCCAGATTTCACTGTAAATGGGCCAAAATTTAAGAGAACAGGGTGGCAGAAGACCTTGTTTTGGTCTTTTCAGGCCACCTTGCAAGAGTTACTTCCCTTGAAATAAACCCCTTGATGCCCCTTTATCCCTGAACCAGATTTTCTGACTCAGACCACATTAAATTCTGCACATTGAATAAGCCAAAATGATCAATGTACAGTGTAAAAAACCCAGAAATTAATGTGACAAGTGGCTAAAAAAAAGACTGAATACTCTTTCAGTAGCAATTGATTCCTACTGCATGAATCAAACAAAGGGAATTGTTCTAATCTCTTCAAACCGCAACAAGAAACCCAGTTACATTGACTACCGTTTCATACGTGCCAGTTACGCACAATGCGAAAACACCAGGAAATAATGTGACAAGTGGCTAAAAAAAAGACTGAAGGCTCTTTCAGTAGCAACTGCTTCCTGTTGCATAAGTCAAACAAAGAGAACTGAATTTCTAATATATTTTTGTCTCTCCAATCTCTTTATACCTTGACGACGTACCCATTTTACGTGTCTCATAGGTGCCACTTACGTGTCCGCGATAACATGAAAAATCAACCTACGGAACATTTCATAGCAGACGACACATGTTTCTTAAGTCAAATATAGAGAACTAAATTTCTGATATATTTTTCTTCTCCATTGTCTTTATACCATGACAACGAACCATTTACGTTGACTACCGTCTCATAGGTGCCAGTTCCGCATCCGCGAAAAACATGAAAAATGGACTTATGGAACATTTCGTAGCAGACGACACCTGTCGCTTAAGTCAATTATAGGGATTTTTCTTTTTCGTTTTCTCTCACTAGGGCCACTGATTTGGTTACGATGACTATCTCACCCATACGTGATGGTTACGTGCTGCGCGTAAAATAGTAAAATCAACTTAGACACTTTTGGAGGCAACTGAAACCTGTTGCACAAATCAAAGGAAGGTAAACCGAATGTTTCCCTGTTTTCTTACCGGGGTCAATTTTGATGACCTTGCGAGTCAGAAATCAATGTTATGTTTAACTGCTGCGCAAAAATATAGAATTCAGAAGCAACGGGTTGCTGTTGCGGAAATTTTTTCCGGTTAAAAAAAAATCTTGTTCTAGTTTGAAGAGTTTAAAAATAGACCATAAAGATACAATAAGATGTAAGAATAACTAATAAATAATCCATTTTTTCTTTGATAGGGTAGAAAACATTGTGGAAAAAAGGAGAAAATGCTGGTAACCTGCATTGTCTCCTTTTCTCAGATTATTTTCAAAAGCTTTCTCTTTCGGGGGTGTGAAAAGGCGTCATTGTGTGGTTAAAGGTTAATAAGGATAAACAGATAAATCAGCTTGGGCCCAGTCAGCCAATCAGAGGCCTCGAGAAATTCAAAATGGTACCCAGTCAGCCAGTCAGAGGCTTGGAGAAATTCAAAACTGGGCCCAGTCAGCCAATCAGAGGGCTTCAAAATGGCGCCCTAATATATCGAAGAAAACAGTGAACAAAAAACGGCATAAAAGTGGATTTAAAGTCTTCTTTGAAGGCTGCTGTGCAGTCCTTGGCAAACTGCCAGGCATGCACCATCCACACATGCCAGATTTCACTGTAAATGGGCCAAAATTTAAGAGAACAGGGTGGCAGAAGACCTTGTTTTGGTCTTTTCAGGCCACCTTGCAAGAGTTACTTCCCTTGAAATAAACCCCTTGATGCCCCTTTATCCCTGAACCAGATTTTCTGACTCAGACCACATTAAATTCTGCACATTGAATAAGCCAAAATGATCAATGTACAGTGTAAAAAACCCAGAAATTAATGTGACAAGTGGCTAAAAAAAAGACTGAATACTCTTTCAGTAGCAATTGATTCCTACTGCATGAATCAAACAAAGGGAATTGTTCTAATCTCTTCAAACCGCAACAAGAAACCCAGTTACATTGACTACCGTTTCATACGTGCCAGTTACGCACAATGCGAAAACACCAGGAAATAATGTGACAAGTGGCTAAAAAAAAAGACTGAAGGCTCTTTCAGTAGCAACTGCTTCCTGTTGCATAAGTCAAACAAAGAGAACTGAATTTCTAATATATTTTTGTCTCTCCAATCTCTTTATACCTTGACGACGTACCCATTTTACGTGTCTCATAGGTGCCACTTACGTGTCCGCGATAACATGAAAAATCAACCTACGGAACATTTCATAGCAGACGACACATGTTTCTTAAGTCAAATATAGAGAACTAAATTTCTGATATATTTTTCTTCTCCATTGTCTTTATACCATGACAACGAACCATTTACGTTGACTACCGTCTCATAGGTGCCAGTTCCGCATCCGCGAAAAACATGAAAAATGGACTTATGGAACATTTCGTAGCAGACGACACCTGTCGCTTAAGTCAATTATAGGGATTTTTCTTTTTCGTTTTCTCTCACTAGGGCCACTGATTTGGTTACGATGACTATCTCACCCATACGTGATGGTTACGTGCTGCGCGTAAAATAGTAAAATCAACTTAGACACTTTTGGAGGCAACTGAAACCTGTTGCACAAATCAAAGGAAGGTAAACCGAATGTTTCCCTGTTTTCTTACCGGGGTCAATTTTGATGACCTTGCGAGTCAGAAATCAATGTTATGTTTAACTGCTGCGCAAAAATATAGAATTCAGAAGCAACGGGTTGCTGTTGCGGAAATTTTTTCCGGTTAAAAAAAAATCTTGTTCTAGTTTGAAGAGTTTAAAAATAGACCATAAAGATACAATAAGATGTAAGAATAACTAATAAATAATCCATTTTTTCTTTGATAGGGTAGAAAACATTGTGGGAAAAGGAGAAAATGCTGGTAACCTGCATTGTCTCCTTTTCTCAGATTATTTTGAAAAGCTTTCTCTTTGGGGGGTGTGAAAAGGCGTCATTGTGTGGTTAAAGGTTAATAAGGATAAACAGATAAATCAGCTTGGGCCCAGTCAGCCAATCAGAGGCCTCGAGAAATTCAAAATGGTACCCAGTCAGCCAGTCAGAGGCTTGGAGAAATTCAAAACTGGGCCCAGTCAGCCAATCAGAGGGCTTCAAAATGGCGCCCTAATATATCGAAGAAAACAGTGAACAAAAAACGGCATAAAAGTGGATTTAAAGTCTTCTTTGAAGGCTGCTGTGCAGTCCTTGGCAAACTGCCAGGCATGCACCATCCACACATGCCAGATTTCACTGTAAATGGGCCAAAATTTAAGAGAACAGGGTGGCAGAAGACCTTGTTTTGGTCTTTTCAGGCCACCTTGCAAGAGTTACTTCCCTTGAAATAAACCCCTTGATGCCCCTTTATCCCTGAACCAGATTTTCTGACTCAGACCACATTAAATTCTGCACATTGAATAAGCCAAAATGATCAATGTACAGTGTAAAAAACCCAGAAATTAATGTGACAAGTGGCTAAAAAAAAGACTGAATACTCTTTCAGTAGCAATTGATTTCTACTGCATGAATCAAACAAAGGGAATTGTTCTAATCTCTTCAAACCGCAACAAGAAACCCAGTTACATTGACTACCGTTTCATACGTGCCAGTTACGCACAATGCGAAAACACCAGGAAATAATGTGACAAGTGGCTAAAAAAAAAGACTGAAGGCTCTTTCAGTAGCAACTGCTTCCTGTTGCATAAGTCAAACAAAGAGAACTGAATTTCTAATATATTTTTGTCTCTCCAATCTCTTTATACCTTGACGACGTACCCATTTTACGTGTCTCATAGGTGCCACTTACGTGTCCGCGATAACATGAAAAATCAACCTACGGAACATTTCATAGCAGACGACACATGTTTCTTAAGTCAAATATAGAGAACTAAATTTCTGATATATTTTTCTTCTCCATTGTCTTTATACCATGACAACGAACCATTTACGTTGACTACCGTCTCATAGGTGCCAGTTCCGCATCCGCGAAAAACATGAAAAATGGACTTATGGAACATTTCGTAGCAGACGACACCTGTCGCTTAAGTCAATTATAGGGATTTTTCTTTTTCGTTTTCTCTCACTAGGGCCACTGATTTGGTTACGATGACTATCTCACCCATACGTGATGGTTACGTGCTGCGCGTAAAATAGTAAAATCAACTTAGACACTTTTGGAGGCAACTGAAACCTGTTGCACAAATCAAAGGAGGTAAACCGAATGTTTCCCTGTTTTCTTACCGGGGTCAATTTTGATGACCTTACGAGTCAGAAATCAATGTTATGTTTAACTGCTGCGCAAAAATATAGAATTCAGAAGCAACGGGTTGCTGTTGCGGAAATTTTTTCCGGTTAAAAAAAAATCTTGTTCTAGTTTGAAGAGTTTAAAAATAGACCATAAAGATACAATAAGATGTAAGAATAACTAATAAATAATCCATTTTTTCTTTGATAGGGTAGAAAACATTGTGGGAAAAGGAGAAAATGCTGGTAACCTGCATTGTCTCCTTTTCTCAGATTATTTTCAAAAGCTTTCTCTTTCGGGGGTGTGAAAAGGCGTCATTGTGTGGTTAAAGGTTAATAAGGATAAACAGATAAATCAGCTTGGGCCCAGTCAGCCAATCAGAGGCCTCGAGAAATACCTCTCTTGAAACAATTAACAAAGAGTTGTTGGAGGAAAACAATGCCCTAAAAAAAGACAATGCGGTATTAAAGGGTAAAGTGCACGAGATAGAAAAAGAGTGTGACGGATTAGAACAATACAGCAGGCGTAATAGTTTGAGAATTACGGGAATTCCCGAATCGGAAGAGAATACTAATACTGATAAAATAGTGTTGGACATGTGTAAAGATATCGGCGTGACTCTGACGGAATCTGATATAGATAGGTCACACAGAGTCGGTAAACCAAGCGGGCCTAAACCCCGACAAATAATTGTAAAGTTTACCTCCTACCGCTCACGTCAACAAGTGTACAAAGCAAGGTCACGTTTGAAAGCATCAGACTACAAGAATGTATACATTAATGAGGATTTGACAAAAATCCGAAACAAATTACTGTATGATGCGAGACAGTTATTAAAAAACAAAAGCTCTAAGGTTGACGGGGTTTGGTCAACAGACGGTGTCATTCTTGTATAAAATTATGCATTTGTCTGTTTATTTATAGTAAATAAATGTTATGATCTCCAATTACAGGGGATCTGGCTGCCCAAAAAGTGCGGCCAAATCTTCTCCTTAACCGTCGATGATGTCGAAGTCAAAATTACTCTGCTTTTCACATATTCAATATAGAAAATGCTCCTAGGTTGATTGCATAAAATTTATGTTGATGAACCATTATTTCTTTAGGTCGTTTCAAAAGGTCCTTGTCATACATCAAGGTCGTATTCTGATTATCGCAGACTGATAGCCGGAGCATCGTAACCACGGCTTATTCAAGCCGTGGTTACGATGTTTGGGTATCATATTGACGATATCTTGTCAAGTACTTAATGTCTTTAATGATTGCACATATCGTCGTCAGTTTCAAAAGGTCCTTGTCATACATCAAGGTCATACTCTGAGTATCGCGGACTGATAGCCGGAACATCGTAACCACGGCTTATTTAAGCCGTGATTGCGATGTTTGGGTATCATACTGACGATATCTTGTCAAGTACTTAATGTCTTTAATGATTGCACATATCGTCGTCAGTTTTCCATAATCTGTCAATATTTCATTAAGTATTTAAGAGTGTCATCAAATCAATTATTAACTTTGGTAATATACATATTGACGCATTTAATTCTCATGGTATGTTTTGTAACAGTTGTATATACATTTTTTCTCATTTTTCTTCGTTTCAAATTTGCATTAACATAGATATAACCTATACAGTAGGTGGTGGTGTAGGGGGTCAATTGGCAAATATTAGATATCAATGCTTATGCTTCGGAATGCTTGTTCTGAGGAATACATGGGACGGTGTCTTGCTGGAACCGTTAAGCCTTTAGGTACATGCAATGAAAGTTAAGACTAGTTTAAGGCCCATATACCGTCCCTGTTTCCATTTCAACATAAGCATAACCGTAGTAATGTTTCTTGCAGTACTTACCTGTATTTTGAATGCCTTTTCATTATTACTTAGTTTCGAATTATACCCTTCTATCTTCAGAGCAAACATAAAGAATAGAAAAGTACCGATTTATGATCGACACAGAGAAAACTTTAAACTGATTCTGAATATGTTCTTCAGTTTGTTGGCCTGTAACACTTCGTGCACGCTTATCATTATTTTATATTTGATCCTTATCTCTGGTGATATTCATCCCAACCCAGGTCCTAATTTTGATGTCCCGTCGAGTTCATCCTGCTCTAATGACTTGTACAATTTCTTGAATCTACCAAACCATCTTTCCACAATACACTATAATGTTCAGAGCATATTCAACAAGGTGGATACGCTTATCTCAGAATTTTCTTCTTTCGACGTTTTATCTTTTACTGAAACTTGGTTAAATGAATTGCATTCCTCGGATGATATACTTTTTCCATCATTTCAATTTCCAGAACGGAAAGATCGAATAGGTGATAGACATGGCGGGGTAATATTATATGTAAAAAACAATGTAGTGTACAAGCGTAGATATGATTTAGAACTAAATAGATTGGAAAACATTTGGGTTGAAATAAAATTATCCAATAGTAGAAATGTTTTATACGGAGTGTTCTATAGACCTCCAAATGCAGACTCGGTATACAATTCTCTTATCGAAAATTCTGTAAGTCTTGCGGTTGACACTGGTATATCTGATATTATTATAATGGGGGATTTTAATTGGAATTCTTTACATAATCAGTCCAAACGTAAAATTGAATCGATATGCAACCAATTTAATTTAGTACAGTGTATAGAAGAACCTACACATTTCACAGAAAATTCTTCTTCAATTATAGATTTCCTTTTTGTTACAAATAAGGATTCAATTTTAACGTTAGGTGTTGGTGAACCATGTCTAGATTTAAGTATACGTTATCATTGCCCTATATTTGGCGTATTTAATTTCTTAAAGCCTAAATATAAATCAATCAAACGGAAAATCTGGCAATACCAAAACGGAAATTATGATCAAAATAATCCATTTTTTCTTTGATAGGGTAGAAAACATTGTGGGAAAAGGAGAAAATGCTGGTAACCTGCATTGTCTCCTTTTCTCAGATTATTTTGAAAAGCTTTCTCTTTCGGGGGTGTGAAAAGGCGTCATTGTGTGGTTAAAGGTTAATAAGGATAAACAGATAAATCAGCTTGGGCCCAGTCAGCCAATCAGAGGCCTCGAGAAATTCAAAATGGTACCCAGTCAGCCAGTCAGAGGCTTGGAGAAATTCAAAACTGGGCCCAGTCAGCCAATCAGAGGGCTTCAAAATGGCGCCCTAATATATCGAAGAAAACAGTGAACAAAAAACGGCATAAAAGTGGATTTAAAGTCTTCTTTGAAGGCTGCTGTGCAGTCCTTGGCAAACTGCCAGGCATGCACCATCCACACATGCCAGATTTCACTGTAAATGGGCCAAAATTTAAGAGAACAGGGTGGCAGAAGACCTTGTTTTGGTCTTTTCAGGCCACCTTGCAAGAGTTACTTCCCTTGAAATAAACCCCTTGATGCCCCTTTATCCCTGAACCAGATTTTCTGACTCAGACCACATTAAATTCTGCACATTGAATAAGCCAAAATGATCAATGTACAGTGTAAAAAACCCAGAAATTAATGTGACAAGTGGCTAAAAAAAAGACTGAATACTCTTTCAGTAGCAATTGATTCCTACTGCATGAATCAAACAAAGGGAATTGTTCTAATCTCTTCAAACCGCAACAAGAAACCCAGTTACATTGACTACCGTTTCATACGTGCCAGTTACTCACAATGCGAAAACACCAGGAAATAATGTGACAAGTGGCTAAAAAAAAAGACTGAAGGCTCTTTCAGTAGCAACTGCTTCCTGTTGCATAAGTCAAACAAAGAGAACTGAATTTCTAATATATTTTTGTCTCTCCAATCTCTTTATACCTTGACGACGTACCCATTTTACGTGTCTCATAGGTGCCACTTACGTGTCCGCGATAACATGAAAAATCAACCTACGGAACATTTCATAGCAGACGACACATGTTTCTTAAGTCAAATATAGAGAACTAAATTTCTGATATATTTTTCTTCTCCATTGTCTTTATACCATGACAACGAACCATTTACGTTGACTACCGTCTCATAGGTGCCAGTTCCGCATCCGCGAAAAACATGAAAAATGGACTTATGGAACATTTCGTAGCAGACGACACCTGTCGCTTAAGTCAATTATAGGGATTTTTCTTTTTCGTTTTCTCTCACTAGGGCCACTGATTTGGTTACGATGACTATCTCACCCATACGTGATGGTTACGTGCTGCGCGTAAAATAGTAAAATCAACTTAGACACTTTTGGAGGCAACTGAAACCTGTTGCACAAATCAAAGGAAGGTAAACCGAATGTTTCCCTGTTTTCTTACCGGGGTCAATTTTGATGACCTTGCGAGTCAGAAATCAATGTTATGTTTAACTGCTGCGCAAAAATATAGAATTCAGAAGCAACGGGTTGCTGTTGCGGAAATTTTTTCCGGTTAAAAAAAAATCTTGTTCTAGTTTGAAGAGTTTAAAAATAGACCATAAAGATACAATAAGATGTAAGAATAACTAATAAATAATCCATTTTTTCTTTGATAGGGTAGAAAACATTGTGGGAAAAGGAGAAAATGCTGGTAACCTGCATTGTCTCCTTTTCTCAGATTATTTTGAAAAGCTTTCTCTTTCGGGGGTGTGAAAAGGCGTCATTGTGTGGTTAAAGGTTAATAAGGATAAACAGATAAATCAGCTTGGGCCCAGTCAGCCAATCAGAGGCCTCGAGAAATTCAAAATGGTACCCAGTCAGCCAGTCAGAGGCTTGGAGAAATTCAAAACTGGGCCCAGTCAGCCAATCAGAGGGCTTCAAAATGGCGCCCTAATATATCGAAGAAAACAGTGAACAAAAAACGGCACAAAAGTGGATTTAAAGTCTTCTTTGAAGGCTGCTGTGCAGTCCTTGGCAAACTGCCAGGCATGCACCATCCACACATGCCAGATTTCACTGTAAATGGGCCAAAATTTAAGAGAACAGGGTGGCAGAAGACCTTGTTTTGGTCTTTTCAGGCCACCTTGCAAGAGTTACTTCCCTTGAAATAAACCCCTTGATGCCCCTTTATCCCTGAACCAGATTTTCTGACTCAGACCACATTAAATTCTGCACATTGAATAAGCCAAAATGATCAATGTACAGTGTAAAAAACCCAGAAATTAATGTGACAAGTGGCTAAAAAAAAGACTGAATACTCTTTCAGTAGCAATTGATTCCTACTGCATGAATCAAACAAAGGGAATTGTTCTAATCTCTTCAAACCGCAACAAGAAACCCAGTTACATTGACTACCGTTTCATACGTGCCAGTTACGCACAATGCGAAAACACCAGGAAATAATGTGACAAGTGGCTAAAAAAAAGACTGAAGGCTCTTTCAGTAGCAACTGCTTCCTGTTGCATAAGTCAAACAAAGAGAACTGAATTTCTAATATATTTTTGTCTCTCCAATCTCTTTATACCTTGACGACGTACCCATTTTACGTGTCTCATAGGTGCCACTTACGTGTCCGCGATAACATGAAAAATCAACCTACGGAACATTTCATAGCAGACGACACATGTTTCTTAAGTCAAATATAGAGAACTAAATTTCTGATATATTTTTCTTCTCCATTGTCTTTATACCATGACAACGAACCATTTACGTTGACTACCGTCTCATAGGTGCCAGTTCCGCATCCGCGAAAAACATGAAAAATGGACTTATGGAACATTTCGTAGCAGACGACACCTGTCGCTTAAGTCAATTATAGGGATTTTTCTTTTTCGTTTTCTCTCACTAGGGCCACTGATTTGGTTACGATGACTATCTCACCCATACGTGATGGTTACGTGCTGCGCGTAAAATAGTAAAATCAACTTAGACACTTTTGGAGGCAACTGAAACCTGTTGCACAAATCAAAGGAAGGTAAACCGAATGTTTCCCTGTTTTCTTACCGGGGTCAATTTTGATGACCTTGCGAGTCAGAAATCAATGTTATGTTTAACTGCTGCGCAAAAATATAGAATTCAGAAGCAACGGGTTGCTGTTGCGGAAATTTTTTCCAGTTAAAAAAAAATCTTGTTCTAGTTTGAAGAGTTTAAAAATAGACCATAAAGATACAATAAGATGTAAGAATAACTAATAAATAATCCATTTTTTCTTTGATAGGGTAGAAAACATTGTGGGAAAAGGAGAAAATGCTGGTAACCTGCATTGTCTCCTTTTCTCAGATTATTTTCAAAAGCTTTCTCTTTCGGGGGTGTGAAAAGGCGTCATTGTGTGGTTAAAGGTTAATAAGGATAAACAGATAAATCAGCTTGGGCCCAGTCAGCCAATCAGAGGCCTCGAGAAATTCAAAATGGTACCCAGTCAGCCAGTCAGAGGCTTGGAGAAATTCAAAACTGGGCCCAGTCAGCCAATCAGAGGGCTTCAAAATGGCGCCCTAATATATCGAAGAAAACAGTGAACAAAAAACGGCATAAAAGTGGATTTAAAGTCTTCTTTGAAGGCTGCTGTGCAGTCCTTGGCAAACTGCCAGGCATGCACCATCCACACATGCCAGATTTCACTGTAAATGGGCCAAAATTTAAGAGAACAGGGTGGCAGAAGACCTTGTTTTGGTCTTTTCAGGCCACCTTGCAAGAGTTACTTCCCTTGAAATAAACCCCTTGATGCCCCTTTATCCCTGAACCAGATTTTCTGACTCAGACCATATTAAATTCTGCACATTGAATAAGCCAAAATGATCAATGTACAGTGTAAAAAACCCAGAAATTAATGTGACAAGTGGCTAAAAAAAAGACTGAATACTCTTTCAGTAGCAATTGATTCCTACTGCATGAATCAAACAAAGGGAATTGTTCTAATCTCTTCAAACCGCAACAAGAAACCCAGTTACATTGACTACCGTTTCATACGTGCCAGTTACGCACAATGCGAAAACACCAGGAAATAATGTGACAAGTGGCTAAAAAAAAAGACTGAAGGCTCTTTCAGTAGCAACTGCTTCCTGTTGCATAAGTCAAACAAAGAGAACTGAATTTCTAATATATTTTTGTCTCTCCAATCTCTTTATACCTTGACGACGTACCCATTTTACGTGTCTCATAGGTGCCACTTACGTGTCCGCGATAACATGAAAAATCAACCTACGGAACATTTCATAGCAGACGACACATGTTTCTTAAGTCAAATATAGAGAACTAAATTTCTGATATATTTTTCTTCTCCATTGTCTTTATACCATGACAACGAACCATTTACGTTGACTACCGTCTCATAGGTGCCAGTTCCGCATCCGCGAAAAACATGAAAAATGGACTTATGGAACATTTCGTAGCAGACGACACCTGTCGCTTAAGTCAATTATAGGGATTTTTCTTTTTCGTTTTCTCTCACTAGGGCCACTGATTTGGTTACGATGACTATCTCACCCATACGTGATGGTTACGTGCTGCGCGTAAAATAGTAAAATCAACTTAGACACTTTTGGAGGCAACTGAAACCTGTTGCACAAATCAAAGGAAGGTAAACCGAATGTTTCCCTGTTTTCTTACCGGGGTCAATTTTGATGACCTTGCGAGTCAGAAATCAATGTTATGTTTAACTGCTGCGCAAAAATATAGAATTCAGAAGCAACGGGTTGCTGTTGCGGAAATTTTTTCCGGTTAAAAAAAAATCTTGTTCTAGTTTGAAGAGTTTAAAAATAGACCATAAAGATACAATAAGATGTAAGAATAACTAATAAATAATCCATTTTTTCTTTGATAGGGTAGAAAACATTGTGGGAAAAGGAGAAAATGCTGGTAACCTGCATTGTCTCCTTTTCTCAGATTATTTTGAAAAGCTTTCTCTTTCGGGGGTGTGAAAAGGCGTCATTGTGTGGTTAAAGGTTAATAAGGATAAACAGATAAATCAGCTTGGGCCCAGTCAGCCAATCAGAGGCCTCGAGAAATTCAAAATGGTACCCAGTCAGCCAGTCAGAGGCTTGGAGAAATTCAAAACTGGGCCCAGTCAGCCAATCAGAGGGCTTCAAAATGGCGCCCTAATATATCGAAGAAAACAGTGAACAAAAAACGGCATAAAAGTGGATTTAAAGTCTTCTTTGAAGGCTGCTGTGCAGTCCTTGGCAAACTGCCAGGCATGCACCATCCACACATGCCAGATTTCACTGTAAATGGGCCAAAATTTAAGAGAACAGGGTGGCAGAAGACCTTGTTTTGGTCTTTTCAGGCCACCTTGCAAGAGTTACTTCCCTTGAAATAAACCCCTTGATGCCCCTTTATCCCTGAACCAGATTTTCTGACTCAGACCACATTAAATTCTGCACATTGAATAAGCCAAAATGATCAATGTACAGTGTAAAAAACCCAGAAATTAATGTGACAAGTGGCTAAAAAAAAGACTGAATACTCTTTCAGTAGCAATTGATTCCTACTGCATGAATCAAACAAAGGGAATTGTTCTAATCTCTTCAAACCGCAACAAGAAACCCAGTTACATTGACTACCGTTTCATACGTGCCAGTTACGCACAATGCGAAAACACCAGGAAATAATGTGACAAGTGGCTAAAAAAAAGACTGAAGGCTCTTTCAGTAGCAACTGCTTCCTGTTGCATAAGTCAAACAAAGAGAACTGAATTTCTAATATATTTTTGTCTCTCCAATCTCTTTATACCTTGACGACGTACCCATTTTACGTGTCTCATAGGTGCCACTTACGTGTCCGCGATAACATGAAAAATCAACCTACGGAACATTTCATAGCAGACGACACATGTTTCTTAAGTCAAATATAGAGAACTAAATTTCTGATATATTTTTCTTCTCCATTGTCTTTATACCATGACAACGAACCATTTACGTTGACTACCGTCTCATAGGTGCCAGTTCCGCATCCGCGAAAAACATGAAAAATGGACTTATGGAACATTTCGTAGCAGACGACACCTGTCGCTTAAGTCAATTATAGGGATTTTTCTTTTTCGTTTTCTCTCACTAGGGCCACTGATTTGGTTACGATGACTATCTCACCCATACGTGATGGTTACGTGCTGCGCGTAAAATAGTAAAATCAACTTAGACACTTTTGGAGGCAACTGAAACCTGTTGCACAAATCAAAGGAAGGTAAACCGAATGTTTCCCTGTTTTCTTACCGGGGTCAATTTTGATGACCTTGCGAGTCAGAAATCAATGTTATGTTTAACTGCTGCGCAAAAATATAGAATTCAGAAGCAACGGGTTGCTGTTGCGGAAATTTTTTCCGGTTAAAAAAAAATCTTGTTCTAGTTTGAAGAGTTTAAAAATAGACCATAAAGATACAATAAGATGTAAGAATAACTAATAAATAATCCATTTTTTCTTTGATAGGGTAGAAAACATTGTGGGAAAAGGAGAAAATGCTGGTAACCTGCATTGTCTCCTTTTCTCAGATTATTTTCAAAAGCTTTCTCTTTCGGGGGTGTGAAAAGGCGTCATTGTGTGGTTAAAGGTTAATAAGGATAAACAGATAAATCAGCTTGGGCCCAGTCAGCCAATCAGAGGCCTCGAGAAATTCAAAATGGTACCCAGTCAGCCAGTCAGAGGCTTGGAGAAATTCAAAACTGGGCCCAGTCAGCCAATCAGAGGGCTTCAAAATGGCGCCCTAATATATCGAAGAAAACAGTGAACAAAAAACGGCATAAAAGTGGATTTAAAGTCTTCTTTGAAGGCTGCTGTGCAGTCCTTGGCAAACTGCCAGGCATGCACCATCCACACATGCCAGATTTCACTGTAAATGGGCCAAAATTTAAGAGAACAGGGTGGCAGAAGACCTTGTTTTGGTCTTTTCAGGCCACCTTGCAAGAGTTACTTCCCTTGAAATAAACCCCTTGATGCCCCTTTATCCCTGAACCAGATTTTCTGACTCAGACCACATTAAATTCTGCACATTGAATAAGCCAAAATGATCAATGTACAGTGTAAAAAACCCAGAAATTAATGTGACAAGTGGCTAAAAAAAAGACTGAATACTCTTTCAGTAGCAATTGATTCCTACTGCATGAATCAAACAAAGGGAATTGTTCTAATCTCTTCAAACCGCAACAAGAAACCCAGTTACATTGACTACCGTTTCATACGTGCCAGTTACGCACAATGCGAAAACACCAGGAAATAATGTGACAAGTGGCTAAAAAAAAAGACTGAAGGCTCTTTCAGTAGCAACTGCTTCCTGTTGCATAAGTCAAACAAAGAGAACTGAATTTCTAATATATTTTTGTCTCTCCAATCTCTTTATACCTTGACGACGTACCCATTTTACGTGTCTCATAGGTGCCACTTACGTGTCCGCGATAACATGAAAAATCAACCTACGGAACATTTCATAGCAGACGACACATGTTTCTTAAGTCAAATATAGAGAACTAAATTTCTGATATATTTTTCTTCTCCATTGTCTTTATACCATGACAACGAACCATTTACGTTGACTACCGTCTCATAGGTGCCAGTTCCGCATCCGCGAAAAACATGAAAAATGGACTTATGGAACATTTCGTAGCAGACGACACCTGTCGCTTAAGTCAATTATAGGGATTTTTCTTTTTCGTTTTCTCTCACTAGGGCCACTGATTTGGTTACGATGACTATCTCACCCATACGTGATGGTTACGTGCTGCGCGTAAAATAGTAAAATCAACTTAGACACTTTTGGAGGCAACTGAAACCTGTTGCACAAATCAAAGGAAGGTAAACCGAATGTTTCCCTGTTTTCTTACCGGGGTCAATTTTGATGACCTTGCGAGTCAGAAATCAATGTTATGTTTAACTGCTGCGCAAAAATATAGAATTCAGAAGCAACGGGTTGCTGTTGCGGAAATTTTTTCCGGTTAAAAAAAAATCTTGTTCTAGTTTGAAGAGTTTAAAAATAGACCATAAAGATACAATAAGATGTAAGAATAACTAATAAATAATCCATTTTTTCTTTGATAGGGTAGAAAACATTGTGGGAAAAGGAGAAAATGCTGGTAACCTGCATTGTCTCCTTTTCTCAGATTATTTTCAAAAGCTTTCTCTTTCGGGGGTGTGAAAAGGCGTCATTGTGTGGTTAAAGGTTAATAAGGATAAACAGATAAATCAGCTTGGGCCCAGTCAGCCAATCAGAGGCCTCGAGAAATTCAAAATGGTACCCAGTCAGCCAGTCAGAGGCTTGGAGAAATTCAAAACTGGGCCCAGTCAGCCAATCAGAGGGCTTCAAAATGGCGCCCTAATATATCGAAGAAAACAGTGAACAAAAAACGGCATAAAAGTGGATTTAAAGTCTTCTTTGAAGGCTGCTGTGCAGTCCTTGGCAAACTGCCAGGCATGCACCATCCACACATGCCAGATTTCACTGTAAATGGGCCAAAATTTAAGAGAACAGGGTGGCAGAAGACCTTGTTTTGGTCTTTTCAGGCCACCTTGCAAGAGTTACTTCCCTTGAAATAAACCCCTTGATGCCCCTTTATCCCTGAACCAGATTTTCTGACTCAGACCACATTAAATTCTGCACATTGAATAAGCCAAAATGATCAATGTACAGTGTAAAAAACCCAGAAATTAATGTGACAAGTGGCTAAAAAAAAGACTGAATACTCTTTCAGTAGCAATTGATTCCTACTGCATGAATCAAACAAAGGGAATTGTTCTAATCTCTTCAAACCGCAACAAGAAACCCAGTTACATTGACTACCGTTTCATACGTGCCAGTTACGCACAATGCGAAAACACCAGGAAATAATGTGACAAGTGGCTAAAAAAAAAGACTGAAGGCTCTTTCAGTAGCAACTGCTTCCTGTTGCATAAGTCAAACAAAGAGAACTGAATTTCTAATATATTTTTGTCTCTCCAATCTCTTTATACCTTGACGACGTACCCATTTTACGTGTCTCATAGGTGCCACTTACGTGTCCGCGATAACATGAAAAATCAACCTACGGAACATTTCATAGCAGACGACATATGTTTCTTAAGTCAAATATAGAGAACTAAATTTCTGATATATTTTTCTTCTCCATTGTCTTTATACCATGACAACGAACCATTTACGTTGACTACCGTCTCATAGGTGCCAGTTCCGCATCCGCGAAAAACATGAAAAATGGACTTATGGAACATTTCATAGCAGACGACACCTGTCGCTTAAGTCAATTATAGGGATTTTTCTTTTTCGTTTTCTCTCACTAGGGCCACTGATTTGGTTACGATGACTATCTCACCCATACGTGATGGTTACGTGCTGCGCGTAAAATAGTAAAATCAACTTAGACACTTTTGGAGGCAACTGAAACCTGTTGCACAAATCAAAGGAAGGTAAACCGAATGTTTCCCTGTTTTCTTACCGGGGTCAATTTTGATGACCTTGCGAGTCAGAAATCAATGTTATGTTTAACTGCTGCGCAAAAATATAGAATTCAGAAGCAACGGGTTGCTGTTGCGGAAATTTTTTCCGGTTAAAAAAAAATCTTGTTCTAGTTTGAAGAGTTTAAAAATAGACCATAAAGATACAATAAGATGTAAGAATAACTAATAAATAATCCATTTTTTCTTTGATAGGGTAGAAAACATTGTGGGAAAAGGAGAAAATGCTGGTAACCTGCATTGTCTCCTTTTCTCAGATTATTTTGAAAAGCTTTCTCTTTCGGGGGTGTGAAAAGGCGTCATTGTGTGGTTAAAGGTTAATAAGGATAAACAGATAAATCAGCTTGGGCCCAGTCAGCCAATCAGAGGCCTCGAGAAATTCAAAATGGTACCCAGTCAGCCAGTCAGAGGCTTGGAGAAATTCAAAACTGGGCCCAGTCAGCCAATCAGAGGGCTTCAAAATGGCGCCCTAATATATCGAAGAAAACAGTGAACAAAAAACGGCATAAAAGTGGATTTAAAGTCTTCTTTGAAGGCTGCTGTGCAGTCCTTGGCAAACTGCCAGGCATGCACCATCCACACATGCCAGATTTCACTGTAAATGGGCCAAAATTTAAGAGAACAGGGTGGCAGAAGACCTTGTTTTGGTCTTTTCAGGCCACCTTGCAAGAGTTACTTCCCTTGAAATAAACCCCTTGATGCCCCTTTATCCCTGAACCAGATTTTCTGACTCAGACCACATTAAATTCTGCGCATTGAATAAGCCAAAATGATCAATGTACAGTGTAAAAAACCCAGAAATTAATGTGACAAGTGGCTAAAAAAAAGACTGAATACTCTTTCAGTAGCAATTGATTCCTACTGCATGAATCAAACAAAGGGAATTGTTCTAATCTCTTCAAACCGCAACAAGAAACCCAGTTACATTGACTACCGTTTCATACGTGCCAGTTACGCACAATGCGAAAACACCAGGAAATAATGTGACAAGTGGCTAAAAAAAAGACTGAAGGCTCTTTCAGTAGCAACTGCTTCCTGTTGCATAAGTCAAACAAAGAGAACTGAATTTCTAATATATTTTTGTCTCTCCAATCTCTTTATACCTTGACGACGTACCCATTTTACGTGTCTCATAGGTGCCACTTACGTGTCCGCGATAACATGAAAAATCAACCTACGGAACATTTCATAGCAGACGACACATGTTTCTTAAGTCAAATATAGAGAACTAAATTTCTGATATATTTTTCTTCTCCATTGTCTTTATACCATGACAACGAACCATTTACGTTGACTACCGTCTCATAGGTGCCAGTTCCGCATCCGCGAAAAACATGAAAAATGGACTTATGGAACATTTCGTAGCAGACGACACCTGTCGCTTAAGTCAATTATAGGGATTTTTCTTTTTCGTTTTCTCTCACTAGGGCCACTGATTTGGTTACGATGACTATCTCACCCATACGTGATGGTTACGTGCTGCGCGTAAAATAGTAAAATCAACTTAGACACTTTTGGAGGCAACTGAAACCTGTTGCACAAATCAAAGGAAGGTAAACCGAATGTTTCCCTGTTTTCTTACCGGGGTCAATTTTGATGACCTTGCGAGTCAGAAATCAATGTTATGTTTAACTGCTGCGCAAAAATATAGAATTCAGAAGCAATGGGTTGCTGTTGCGGAAATTTTTTCCGGTTAAAAAAAAATCTTGTTCTAGTTTGAAGAGTTTAAAAATAGACCATAAAGATACAATAAGATGTAAGAATAACTAATAAATAATCCATTTTTTCTTTGATATGGTAGAAAACATTGTGGGAAAAGGAGAAAATGCTGGTAACCTGCATTGTCTCCTTTTCTCAGATTATTTTCAAAAGCTTTCTCTTTCGGGGGTGTGAAAAGGCGTCATTGTGTGGTTAAAGGTTAATAAGGATAAACAGATAAATCAGCTTGGGCCCAGTCAGCCAATCAGAGGCCTCGAGAAATTCAAAATGGTACCCAGTCAGCCAGTCAGAGGCTTGGAGAAATTCAAAACTGGGCCCAGTCAGCCAATCAGAGGGCTTCAAAATGGCGCCCTAATATATCGAAGAAAACAGTGAACAAAAAACGGCATAAAAGTGGATTTAAAGTCTTCTTTGAAGGCTGCTGTGCAGTCCTTGGCAAACTGCCAGGCATGCACCATCCACACATGCCAGATTTCACTGTAAATGGGCCAAAATTTAAGAGAACAGGGTGGCAGAAGACCTTGTTTTGGTCTTTTCAGGCCACCTTGCAAGAGTTACTTCCCTTGAAATAAACCCCTTGATGCCCCTTTATCCCTGAACCAGATTTTCTGACTCAGACCACATTAAATTCTGCACATTGAATAAGCCAAAATGATCAATGTACAGTGTAAAAAACCCAGAAATTAATGTGACAAGTGGCTAAAAAAAAGACTGAATACTCTTTCAGTAGCAATTGATTCCTACTGCATGAATCAAACAAAGGGAATTGTTCTAATCTCTTCAAACCGCAACAAGAAACCCAGTTACATTGACTACCGTTTCATACGTGCCAGTTACGCACAATGCGAAAACACCAGGAAATAATGTGACAAGTGGCTAAAAAAAAAGACTGAAGGCTCTTTCAGTAGCAACTGCTTCCTGTTGCATAAGTCAAACAAAGAGAACTGAATTTCTAATATATTTTTGTCTCTCCAATCTCTTTATACCTTGACGACGTACCCATTTTACGTGTCTCATAGGTGCCACTTACGTGTCCGCGATAACATGAAAAATCAACCTACGGAACATTTCATAGCAGACGACATATGTTTCTTAAGTCAAATATAGAGAACTAAATTTCTGATATATTTTTCTTCTCCATTGTCTTTATACCATGACAACGAACCATTTACGTTGACTACCGTCTCATAGGTGCCAGTTCCGCATCCGCGAAAAACATGAAAAATGGACTTATGGAACATTTCGTAGCAGACGACACCTGTCGCTTAAGTCAATTATAGGGATTTTTCTTTTTCGTTTTCTCTCACTAGGGCCACTGATTTGGTTACGATGACTATCTCACCCATACGTGATGGTTACGTGCTGCGCGTAAAATAGTAAAGTCAACTTAGACACTTTTGGAGGCAACTGAAACCTGTTGCACAAATCAAAGGAAGGTAAACCGAATGTTTCCCTGTTTTCTTACCGGGGTCAATTTTGATGACCTTGCGAGTCAGAAATCAATGTTATGTTTAACTGCTGCGCAAAAATATAGAATTCAGAAGCAACGGGTTGCTGTTGCGGAAATTTTTTCCGGTTAAAAAAAAATCTTGTTCTAGTTTGAAGAGTTTAAAAATAGACCATAAAGATACAATAAGATGTAAGAATAACTAATAAATAATCCATTTTTTCTTTGATAGGGTAGAAAACATTGTGGGAAAAGGAGAAAATGCTGGTAACCTGCATTGTCTCCTTTTCTCAGATTATTTTGAAAAGCTTTCTCTTTCGGGGGTGTGAAAAGGCGTCATTGTGTGGTTAAAGGTTAATAAGGATAAACAGATAAATCAGCTTGGGCCCAGTCAGCCAATCAGAGGCCTCGAGAAATTCAAAATGGTACCCAGTCAGCCAGTCAGAGGCTTGGAGAAATTCAAAACTGGGCCCAGTCAGCCAATCAGAGGGCTTCAAAATGGCGCCCTAATATATCGAAGAAAACAGTGAACAAAAAACGGCATAAAAGTGGATTTAAAGTCTTCTTTGAAGGCTGCTGTGCAGTCCTTGGCAAACTGCCAGGCATGCACCATCCACACATGCCAGATTTCACTGTAAATGGGCCAAAATTTAAGAGAACAGGGTGGCAGAAGACCTTGTTTTGGTCTTTTCAGGCCACCTTGCAAGAGTTACTTCCCTTGAAATAAACCCCTTGATGCCCCTTTATCCCTGAACCAGATTTTCTGACTCAGACCACATTAAATTCTGCACATTGAATAAGCCAAAATGATCAATGTACAGTGTAAAAAACACAGAAATTAATGTGACAAGTGGCTAAAAAAAAGACTGAATACTCTTTCAGTAGCAATTGATTCCTACTGCATGAATCAAACAAAGGGAATTGTTCTAATCTCTTCAAACCGCAACAAGAAACCCAGTTACATTGACTACCGTTTCATACGTGCCAGTTACGCACAATGCGAAAACACCAGGAAATAATGTGACAAGTGGCTAAAAAAAAAGACTGAAGGCTCTTTCAGTAGCAACTGCTTCCTGTTGCATAAGTCAAACAAAGAGAACTGAATTTCTAATATATTTTTGTCTCTCCAATCTCTTTATACCTTGACGACGTACCCATTTTACGTGTCTCATAGGTGCCACTTACGTGTCCGCGATAACATGAAAAATCAACCTACGGAACATTTCATAGCAGACGACACATGTTTCTTAAGTCAAATATAGAGAACTAAATTTCTGATATATTTTTCTTCTCCATTGTCTTTATACCATGACAACGAACCATTTACGTTGACTACCGTCTCATAGGTGCCAGTTCCGCATCCGCGAAAAACATGAAAAATGGACTTATGGAACATTTCGTAGCAGACAACACCTGTCGCTTAAGTCAATTATAGGGATTTTTCTTTTTCGTTTTCTCTCACTAGGGCCACTGATTTGGTTACGATGACTATCTCACCCATACGTGATGGTTTCGTGCTGCGCGTAAAATAGTAAAATCAACTTAGACACTTTTGGAGGCAACTGAAACCTGTTGCACAAATCAAAGGAAGGTAAACCGAATGTTTCCCTGTTTTCTTACCGGGGTCAATTTTGATGACCTTGCGAGTCAGAAATCAATGTTATGTTTAACTGCTGCGCAAAAATATAGAATTCAGAAGCAACGGGTTGCTGTTGCGGAAATTTTTTCCGGTTAAAAAAAAATCTTGTTCTAGTTTGAAGAGTTTAAAAATAGACCATAAAGATACAATAAGATGTAAGAATAACTAATAAATAATCCATTTTTTCTTTGATAGGGTAGAAAACATTGTGGGAAAAGGAGAAAATGCTGGTAACCTGCATTGTCTCCTTTTCTCAGATTATTTTGAAAAGCTTTCTCTTTCGGGGGTGTGAAAAGGCGTCATTGTGTGGTTAAAGGTTAATAAGGATAAACAGATAAATCAGCTTGGGCCCAGTCAGCCAATCAGAGGCCTCGAGAAATTCAAAATGGTACCCAGTCAGCCAGTCAGAGGCTTGGAGAAATTCAAAACTGGGCCCAGTCAGCCAATCAGAGGGCTTCAAAATGGCGCCCTAATATATCGAAGAAAACAGTGAACAAAAAACGGCATAAAAGTGGATTTAAAGTCTTCTTTGAAGGCTGCTGTGCAGTCCTTGGCAAACTGCCAGGCATGCACCATCCACACATGCCAGATTTCACTGTAAATGGGCCAAAATTTAAGAGAACAGGGTGGCAGAAGACCTTGTTTTGGTCTTTTCAGGCCACCTTGCAAGAGTTACTTCCCTTGAAATAAACCCCTTGATGCCCCTTTATCCCTGAACCAGATTTTCTGACTCAGACCACATTAAATTCTGCACATTGAATAAGCCAAAATGATCAATGTACAGTGTAAAAAACCCAGAAATTAATGTGACAAGTGGCTAAAAAAAAGACTGAATACTCTTTCAGTAGCAATTGATTCCTACTGCATGAATCAAACAAAGGGAATTGTTCTAATCTCTTCAAACCGCAACAAGAAACCCAGTTACATTGACTACCGTTTCATACGTGCCAGTTACGCACAATGCGAAAACACCAGGAAATAATGTGACAAGTGGCTAAAAAAAAAGACTGAAGGCTCTTTCAGTAGCAACTGCTTCCTGTTGCATAAGTCAAACAAAGAGAACTGAATTTCTAATATATTTTTGTCTCTCCAATCTCTTTATACCTTGACGACGTACCCATTTTACGTGTCTCATAGGTGCCACTTACGTGTCCGCGATAACATGAAAAATCAACCTACGGAACATTTCATAGCAGACGACATATGTTTCTTAAGTCAAATATAGAGAACTAAATTTCTGATATATTTTTCTTCTCCATTGTCTTTATACCATGACAACGAACCATTTACGTTGACTACCGTCTCATAGGTGCCAGTTCCGCATCCGCGAAAAACATGAAAAATGGACTTATGGAACATTTCGTAGCAGACGACACCTGTCGCTTAAGTCAATTATAGGGATTTTTCTTTTTCGTTTTCTCTCACTAGGGCCACTGATTTGGTTACGATGACTATCTCACCCATACGTGATGGTTACGTGCTGCGCGTAAAATAGTAAAATCAACTTAGACACTTTTGGAGGCAACTGAAACCTGTTGCACAAATCAAAGGAAGGTAAACCGAATGTTTCCCTGTTTTCTTACCGGGGTCAATTTTGATGACCTTGCGAGTCAGAAATCAATGTTATGTTTAACTGCTGCGCAAAAATATAGAATTCAGAAGCAACGGGTTGCTGTTGCGGAAATTTTTTCCGGTTAAAAAAAAATCTTGTTCTAGTTTGAAGAGTTTAAAAATAGACCATAAAGATACAATAAGATGTAAGAATAACTAATAAATAATCCATTTTTTCTTTGATAGGGTAGAAAACATTGTGGGAAAAGGAGAAAATGCTGGTAACCTGCATTGTCTCCTTTTCTCAGATTATTTTGAAAAGCTTTCTCTTTCGGGGGTGTGAAAAGGCGTCATTGTGTGGTTAAAGGTTAATAAGGATAAACAGATAAATCAGCTTGGGCCCAGTCAGCCAATCAGAGGCCTCGAGAAATTCAAAATGGTACCCAGTCAGCCAGTCAGAGGCTTGGAGAAATTCAAAACTGGGCCCAGTCAGCCAATCAGAGGGCTTCAAAATGGCGCCCTAATATATCGAAGAAAACAGTGAACAAAAAACGGCATAAAAGTGGATTTAAAGTCTTCTTTGAAGGCTGCTGTGCAGTCCTTGGCAAACTGCCAGGCATGCACCATCCACACATGCCAGATTTCACTGTAAATGGGCCAAAATTTAAGAGAACAGGGTGGCAGAAGACCTTGTTTTGGTCTTTTCAGGCCACCTTGCAAGAGTTACTTCCCTTGAAATAAACCCCTTGATGCCCCTTTATCCCTGAACCAGATTTTCTGACTCAGACCACATTAAATTCTGCACATTGAATAAGCCAAAATGATCAATGTACAGTGTAAAAAACACAGAAATTAATGTGACAAGTGGCTAAAAAAAAGACTGAATACTCTTTCAGTAGCAATTGATTCCTACTGCATGAATCAAACAAAGGGAATTGTTCTAATCTCTTCAAACCGCAACAAGAAACCCAGTTACATTGACTACCGTTTCATACGTGCCAGTTACGCACAATGCGAAAACACCAGGAAATAATGTGACAAGTGGCTAAAAAAAAAGACTGAAGGCTCTTTCAGTAGCAACTGCTTCCTGTTGCATAAGTCAAACAAAGAGAACTGAATTTCTAATATATTTTTGTCTCTCCAATCTCTTTATACCTTGACGACGTACCCATTTTACGTGTCTCATAGGTGCCACTTACGTGTCCGCGATAACATGAAAAATCAACCTACGGAACATTTCATAGCAGACGACACATGTTTCTTAAGTCAAATATAGAGAACTAAATTTCTGATATATTTGTCTTCTCCATTGTCTTTATACCATGACAACGAACCATTTACGTTGACTACCGTCTCATAGGTGCCAGTTCCGCATCCGCGAAAAACATGAAAAATGGACTTATGGAACATTTCGTAGCAGACAACACCTGTCGCTTAAGTCAATTATAGGGATTTTTCTTTTTCGTTTTCTCTCACTAGGGCCACTGATTTGGTTACGATGACTATCTCACCCATACGTGATGGTTTCGTGCTGCGCGTAAAATAGTAAAATCAACTTAGACACTTTTGGAGGCAACTGAAACCTGTTGCACAAATCAAAGGAAGGTAAACCGAATGTTTCCCTGTTTTCTTACCGGGGTCAATTTTGATGACCTTGCGAGTCAGAAATCAATGTTATGTTTAACTGCTGCGCAAAAATATAGAATTCAGAAGCAACGGGTTGCTGTTGCGGAAATTTTTTCCGGTTAAAAAAAAATCTTGTTCTAGTTTGAAGAGTTTAAAAATAGACCATAAAGATACAATAAGATGTAAGAATAACTAATAAATAATCCATTTTTTCTTTGATAGGGTAGAAAACATTGTGGAAAAAAGGAGAAAATGCTGGTAACCTGCATTGTCTCCTTTTCTCAGATTATTTTCAAAAGCTTTCTCTTTCGGGGGTGTGAAAAGGCGTCATTGTGTGGTTAAAGGTTAATAAGGATAAACAGATAAATCAGCTTGGGCCCAGTCAGCCAATCAGAGGCCTCGAGAAATTCAAAATGGTACCCAGTCAGCCAGTCAGAGGCTTGGAGAAATTCACAACTGGGCCCAGTCAGCCAATCAGAGGGCTTCAAAATGGCGCCCTAATATATCGAAGAAAACAGTGAACAAAAAACGGCATAAAAGTGGATTTAAAGTCTTCTTTGAAGGCTGCTGTGCAGTCCTTGGCAAACTGCCAGGCATGCACCATCCACACATGCCAGATTTCACTGTAAATGGGCCAAAATTTAAGAGAACAGGGTGGCAGAAGACCTTGTTTTGGTCTTTTCAGGCCACCTTGCAAGAGTTACTTCCCTTGAAATAAACCCCTTGATGCCCCTTTATCCCTGAACCAGATTTTCTGACTCAGACCACATTAAATTCTGCACATTGAATAAGCCAAAATGATCAATGTACAGTGTAAAAAACCCAGAAATTAATGTGACAAGTGGCTAAAAAAAAGACTGAATACTCTTTCAGTAGCAATTGATTCCTACTGCATGAATCAAACAAAGGGAATTGTTCTAATCTCTTCAAACCGCAACAAGAAACCCAGTTACATTGACTACCGTTTCATACGTGCCAGTTACGCACAATGCGAAAACACCAGGAAATAATGTGACAAGTGGCTAAAAAAAAAGACTGAAGGCTCTTTCAGTAGCAACTGCTTCCTGTTGCATAAGTCAAACAAAGAGAACTGAATTTCTAATATATTTTTGTCTCTCCAATCTCTTTATACCTTGACGACGTACCCATTTTACGTGTCTCATAGGTGCCACTTACGTGTCCGCGATAACATGAAAAATCAACCTACGGAACATTTCATAGCAGACGACATATGTTTCTTAAGTCAAATATAGAGAACTAAATTTCTGATATATTTTTCTTCTCCATTGTCTTTATACCATGACAACGAACCATTTACGTTGACTACCGTCTCATAGGTGCCAGTTCCGCATCCGCGAAAAACATGAAAAATGGACTTATGGAACATTTCGTAGCAGACGACACCTGTCGCTTAAGTCAATTATAGGGATTTTTCTTTTTCGTTTTCTCTCACTAGGGCCACTGATTTGGTTACGATGACTATCTCACCCATACGTGATGGTTACGTGCTGCGCGTAAAATAGTAAAATCAACTTAGACACTTTTGGAGGCAACTGAAACCTGTTGCACAAATCAAAGGAAGGTAAACCGAATGTTTCCCTGTTTTCTTACCGGGGTCAATTTTGATGACCTTGCGAGTCAGAAATCAATGTTATGTTTAACTGCTGCGCAAAAATATAGAATTCAGAAGCAATGGGTTGCTGTTGCGGAAATTTTTTCCGGTTAAAAAAAAATCTTGTTCTAGTTTGAAGAGTTTAAAAATAGACCATAAAGATACAATAAGATGTAAGAATAACTAATAAATAATCCATTTTTTCTTTGATAGGGTAGAAAACATTGTGGAAAAAAGGAGAAAATGCTGGTAACCTGCATTGTCTCCTTTTCTCAGATTATTTTGAAAAGCTTTCTCTTTCGGGGGTGTGAAAAGGCGTCATTGTGTGGTTAAAGGTTAATAAGGATAAACAGATAAATCAGCTTGGGCCCAGTCAGCCAATCAGAGGCCTCGAGAAATTCAAAATGGTACCCAGTCAGCCAGTCAGAGGCTTGGAGAAATTCAAAACTGGGCCCAGTCAGCCAATCAGAGGGCTTCAAAATGGCGCCCTAATATATCGAAGAAAACAGTGAACAAAAAACGGCATAAAAGTGGATTTAAAGTCTTCTTTGAAGGCTGCTGTGCAGTCCTTGGCAAACTGCCAGGCATGCACCATCCACACATGCCAGATTTCACTGTAAATGGGCCAAAATTTAAGAGAACAGGGTGGCAGAAGACCTTGTTTTGGTCTTTTCAGGCCACCTTGCAAGAGTTACTTCCCTTGAAATAAACCCCTTGATGCCCCTTTATCCCTGAACCAGATTTTCTGACTCAGACCACATTAAATTCTGCACATTGAATAAGCCAAAATGATCAATGTACAGTGTAAAAAACCCAGAAATTAATGTGACAAGTGGCTAAAAAAAAGACTGAATACTCTTTCAGTAGCAATTGATTCCTACTGCATGAATCAAACAAAGGGAATTGTTCTAATCTCTTCAAACCGCAACAAGAAACCCAGTTACATTGACTACCGTTTCATACGTGCCAGTTACGCACAATGCGAAAACACCAGGAAATAATGTGACAAGTGGCTAAAAAAAAGACTGAAGGCTCTTTCAGTAGCAACTGCTTCCTGTTGCATAAGTCAAACAAAGAGAACTGAATTTCTAATATATTTTTGTCTCTCCAATCTCTTTATACCTTGACGACGTACCCATTTTACGTGTCTCATAGGTGCCACTTACGTGTCCGCGATAACATGAAAAATCAACCTACGGAACATTTCATAGCAGACGACACATGTTTCTTAAGTCAAATATAGAGAACTAAATTTCTGATATATTTTTCTTCTCCATTGTCTTTATACCATGACAACGAACCATTTACGTTGACTACCGTCTCATAGGTGCCAGTTCCGCATCCGCGAAAAACATGAAAAATGGACTTATGGAACATTTCGTAGCAGACGACACCTGTCGCTTAAGTCAATTATAGGGATTTTTCTTTTTCGTTTTCTCTCACTAGGGCCACTGATTTGGTTACGATGACTATCTCACCCATACGTGATGGTTACGTGCTGCGCGTAAAATAGTAAAATCAACTTAGACACTTTTGGAGGCAACTGAAACCTGTTGCACAAATCAAAGGAAGGTAAACCGAATGTTTCCCTGTTTTCTTACCGGGGTCAATTTTGATGACCTTGCGAGTCAGAAATCAATGTTATGTTTAACTGCTGCGCAAAAATATAGAATTCAGAAGCAACGGGTTGCTGTTGCGGAAATTTTTTCCGGTTAAAAAAAAATCTTGTTCTAGTTTGAAGAGTTTAAAAATAGACCATAAAGATACAATAAGATGTAAGAATAACTAATAAATAATCCATTTTTTCTTTGATAGGGTAGAAAACATTGTGGGAAAAGGAGAAAATGCTGGTAACCTGCATTGTCTCCTTTTCTCAGATTATTTTGAAAAGCTTTCTCTTTCGGGGGTGTGAAAAGGCGTCATTGTGTGGTTAAAGGTTAATAAGGATAAACAGATAAATCAGCTTGGGCCCAGTCAGCCAATCAGAGGCCTCGAGAAATTCAAAATGGTACCCAGTCAGCCAGTCAGAGGCTTGGAGAAATTCAAAACTGGGCCCAGTCAGCCAATCAGAGGGCTTCAAAATGGCGCCCTAATATATCGAAGAAAACAGTGAACAAAAAACGGCATAAAAGTGGATTTAAAGTCTTCTTTGAAGGCTGCTGTGCAGTCCTTGGCAAACTGCCAGGCATGCACCATCCACACATGCCAGATTTCACTGTAAATGGGCCAAAATTTAAGAGAACAGGGTGGCAGAAGACCTTGTTTTGGTCTTTTCAGGCCACCTTGCAAGAGTTACTTCCCTTGAAATAAACCCCTTGATGCCCCTTTATCCCTGAACCAGATTTTCTGACTCAGACCACATTAAATTCTGCACATTGAATAAGCCAAAATGATCAATGTACAGTGTAAAAAACCCAGAAATTAATGTGACAAGTGGCTAAAAAAAAGACTGAATACTCTTTCAGTAGCAATTGATTCCTACTGCATGAATCAAACAAAGGGAATTGTTCTAATCTCTTCAAACCGCAACAAGAAACCCAGTTACATTGACTACCGTTTCATACGTGCCAGTTACGCACAATGCGAAAACACCAGGAAATAATGTGACAAGTGGCTAAAAAAAAAGACTGAAGGCTCTTTCAGTAGCAACTGCTTCCTGTTGCATAAGTCAAACAAAGAGAACTGAATTTCTAATATATTTTTGTCTCTCCAATCTCTTTATACCTTGACGACGTACCCATTTTACGTGTCTCATAGGTGCCACTTACGTGTCCGCGATAACATGAAAAATCAACCTACGGAACATTTCATAGCAGACGACACATGTTTCTTAAGTCAAATATAGAGAACTAAATTTCTGATATATTTTTCTTCTCCATTGTCTTTATACCATGACAACGAACCATTTACGTTGACTACCGTCTCATAGGTGCCAGTTCCGCATCCGCGAAAAACATGAAAAATGGACTTATGGAACATTTCGTAGCAGACGACACCTGTCGCTTAAGTCAATTATAGGGATTTTTCTTTTTCGTTTTCTCTCACTAGGGCCACTGATTTGGTTACGATGACTATCTCACCCATACGTGATGGTTACGTGCTGCGCGTAAAATAGTAAAATCAACTTAGACACTTTTGGAGGCAACTGAAACCTGTTGCACAAATCAAAGGAAGGTAAACCGAATGTTTCCCTGTTTTCTTACCGGGGTCAATTTTGATGACCTTGCGAGTCAGAAATCAATGTTATGTTTAACTGCTGCGCAAAAATATAGAATTCAGAAGCAACGGGTTGCTGTTGCGGAAATTTTTTCCGGTTAAAAAAAAATCTTGTTCTAGTTTGAAGAGTTTAAAAATAGACCATAAAGATACAATAAGATGTAAGAATAACTAATAAATAATCCATTTTTTCTTTGATAGGGTAGAAAACATTGTGGGAAAAGGAGAAAATGCTGGTAACCTGCATTGTCTCCTTTTCTCAGATTATTTTCAAAAGCTTTCTCTTTCGGGGGTGTGAAAAGGCGTCATTGTGTGGTTAAAGGTTAATAAGGATAAACAGATAAATCAGCTTGGGCCCAGTCAGCCAATCAGAGGCCTCGAGAAATTCAAAATGGTACCCAGTCAGCCAGTCAGAGGCTTGGAGAAATTCAAAACTGGGCCCAGTCAGCCAATCAGAGGGCTTCAAAATGGCGCCCTAATATATCGAAGAAAACAGTGAACAAAAAACGGCATAAAAGTGGATTTAAAGTCTTCTTTGAAGGCTGCTGTGCAGTCCTTGGCAAACTGCCAGGCATGCACCATCCACACATGCCAGATTTCACTGTAAATGGGCCAAAATTTAAGAGAACAGGGTGGCAGAAGACCTTGTTTTGGTCTTTTCAGGCCACCTTGCAAGAGTTACTTCCCTTGAAATAAACCCCTTGATGCCCCTTTATCCCTGAACCAGATTTTCTGACTCAGACCACATTAAATTCTGCACATTGAATAAGCCAAAATGATCAATGTACAGTGTAAAAAACCCAGAAATTAATGTGACAAGTGGCTAAAAAAAAGACTGAATACTCTTTCAGTAGCAATTGATTCCTACTGCATGAATCAAACAAAGGGAATTGTTCTAATCTCTTCAAACCGCAACAAGAAACCCAGTTACATTGACTACCGTTTCATACGTGCCAGTTACGCACAATGCGAAAACACCAGGAAATAATGTGACAAGTGGCTAAAAAAAAAGACTGAAGGCTCTTTCAGTAGCAACTGCTTCCTGTTGCATAAGTCAAACAAAGAGAACTGAATTTCTAATATATTTTTGTCTCTCCAATCTCTTTATACCTTGACGACGTACCCATTTTACGTGTCTCTTAGGTGCCACTTACGTGTCCGCGATAACATGAAAAATCAACCTACGGAACATTTCATAGCAGACGACATATGTTTCTTAAGTCAAATATAGAGAACTAAATTTCTGATATATTTTTCTTCTCCATTGTCTTTATACCATGACAACGAACCATTTACGTTGACTACCGTCTCATAGGTGCCAGTTCCGCATCCGCGAAAAACATGAAAAATGGACTTATGGAACATTTCGTAGCAGACGACACCTGTCGCTTAAGTCAATTATAGGGATTTTTCTTTTTCGTTTTCTCTCACTAGGGCCACTGATTTGGTTACGATGACTATCTCACCCATACGTGATGGTTACGTGCTGCGCGTAAAATAGTAAAATCAACTTAGACACTTTTGGAGGCAACTGAAACCTGTTGCACAAATCAAAGGAAGGTAAACCGAATGTTTCCCTGTTTTCTTACCGGGGTCAATTTTGATGACCTTGCGAGTCAGAAATCAATGTTATGTTTAACTGCTGCGCAAAAATATAGAATTCAGAAGCAACGGGTTGCTGTTGCGGAAATTTTTTCCGGTTAAAAAAAAATCTTGTTCTAGTTTGAAGAGTTTAAAAATAGACCATAAAGATACAATAAGATGTAAGAATAACTAATAAATAATCCATTTTTTCTTTGATAGGGTAGAAAACATTGTGGGAAAAGGAGAAAATGCTGGTAACCTGCATTGTCTCCTTTTCTCAGATTATTTTGAAAAGCTTTCTCTTTCGGGGGTGTGAAAAGGCGTCATTGTGTGGTTAAAGGTTAATAAGGATAAACAGATAAATCAGCTTGGGCCCAGTCAGCCAATCAGAGGCCTCGAGAAATTCAAAATGGTACCCAGTCAGCCAGTCAGAGGCTTGGAGAAATTCAAAACTGGGCCCAGTCAGCCAATCAGAGGGCTTCAAAATGGCGCCCTAATATATCGAAGAAAACAGTGAACAAAAAACGGCATAAAAGTGGATTTAAAGTCTTCTTTGAAGGCTGCTGTGCAGTCCTTGGCAAACTGCCAGGCATGCACCATCCACACATGCCAGATTTCACTGTAAATGGGCCAAAATTTAAGAGAACAGGGTGGCAGAAGACCTTGTTTTGGTCTTTTCAGGCCACCTTGCAAGAGTTACTTCCCTTGAAATAAACCCCTTGATGCCCCTTTATCCCTGAACCAGATTTTCTGACTCAGACCACATTAAATTCTGCACATTGAATAAGCCAAAATGATCAATGTACAGTGTAAAAAACCCAGAAATTAATGTGACAAGTGGCTAAAAAAAAGACTGAATACTCTTTCAGTAGCAATTGATTCCTACTGCATGAATCAAACAAAGGGAATTGTTCTAATCTCTTCAAACCGCAACAAGAAACCCAGTTACATTGACTACCGTTTCATACGTGCCAGTTACGCACAATGCGAAAACACCAGGAAATAATGTGACAAGTGGCTAAAAAAAAAGACTGAAGGCTCTTTCAGTAGCAACTGCTTCCTGTTGCATAAGTCAAACAAAGAGAACTGAATTTCTAATATATTTTTGTCTCTCCAATCTCTTTATACCTTGACGACGTACCCATTTTACGTGTCTCATAGGTGCCACTTACGTGTCCGCGATAACATGAAAAATCAACCTACGGAACATTTCATAGCAGACGACACATGTTTCTTAAGTCAAATATAGAGAACTAAATTTCTGATATATTTTTCTTCTCCATTGTCTTTATACCATGACAACGAACCATTTACGTTGACTACCGTCTCATAGGTGCCAGTTCCGCATCCGCGAAAAACATGAAAAATGGACTTATGGAACATTTCGTAGCAGACAACACCTGTCGCTTAAGTCAATTATAGGGATTTTTCTTTTTCGTTTTCTCTCACTAGGGCCACTGATTTGGTTACGATGACTATCTCACCCATACGTGATGGTTTCGTGCTGCGCGTAAAATAGTAAAATCAACTTAGACACTTTTGGAGGCAACTGAAACCTGTTGCACAAATCAAAGGAAGGTAAACCGAATGTTTCCCTGTTTTCTTACCGGGGTCAATTTTGATGACCTTGCGAGTCAGAAATCAATGTTATGTTTAACTGCTGCGCAAAAATATAGAATTCAGAAGCAACGGGTTGCTGTTGCGGAAATTTTTTCCGGTTAAAAAAAAATCTTGTTCTAGTTTGAAGAGTTTAAAAATAGACCATAAAGATACAATAAGATGTAAGAATAACTAATAAATAATCCATTTTTTCTTTGATAGGGTAGAAAACATTGTGGAAAAAAGGAGAAAATGCTGGTAACCTGCATTGTCTCCTTTTCTCAGATTATTTTCAAAAGCTTTCTCTTTCGGGGGTGTGAAAAGGCGTCATTGTGTGGTTAAAGGTTAATAAGGATAAACAGATAAATCAGCTTGGGCCCAGTCAGCCAATCAGAGGCCTCGAGAAATTCAAAATGGTACCCAGTCAGCCAGTCAGAGGCTTGGAGAAATTCAAAACTGGGCCCAGTCAGCCAATCAGAGGGCTTCAAAATGGCGCCCTAATATATCGAAGAAAACAGTGAACAAAAAACGGCATAAAAGTGGATTTAAAGTCTTCTTTGAAGGCTGCTGTGCAGTCCTTGGCAAACTGCCAGGCATGCACCATCCACACATGCCAGATTTCACTGTAAATGGGCCAAAATTTAAGAGAACAGGGTGGCAGAAGACCTTGTTTTGGTCTTTTCAGGCCACCTTGCAAGAGTTACTTCCCTTGAAATAAACCCCTTGATGCCCCTTTATCCCTGAACCAGATTTTCTGACTCAGACCACATTAAATTCTGCACATTGAATAAGCCAAAATGATCAATGTACAGTGTAAAAAACCCAGAAATTAATGTGACAAGTGGCTAAAAAAAAGACTGAATACTCTTTCAGTAGCAATTGATTCCTACTGCATGAATCAAACAAAGGGAATTGTTCTAATCTCTTCAAACCGCAACAAGAAACCCAGTTACATTGACTACCGTTTCATACGTGCCAGTTACGCACAATGCGAAAACACCAGGAAATAATGTGACGAGTGGCTAAAAAAAAAGACTGAAGGCTCTTTCAGTAGCAACTGCTTCCTGTTGCATAAGTCAAACAAAGAGAACTGAATTTCTAATATATTTTTGTCTCTCCAATCTCTTTATACCTTGACGACGTACCCATTTTACGTGTCTCATAGGTGCCACTTACGTGTCCGCGATAACATGAAAAATCAACCTACGGAACATTTCATAGCAGACGACACATGTTTCTTAAGTCAAATATAGAGAACTAAATTTCTGATATATTTTTCTTCTCCATTGTCTTTATACCATGACAACGAACCATTTACGTTGACTACCGTCTCATAGGTGCCAGTTCCGCATCCGCGAAAAACATGAAAAATGGACTTATGGAACATTTCGTAGCAGACGACACCTGTCGCTTAAGTCAATTATAGGGATTTTTCTTTTTCGTTTTCTCTCACTAGGGCCACTGATTTGGTTACGATGACTATCTCACCCATACGTGATGGTTACGTGCTGCGCGTAAAATAGTAAAATCAACTTAGACACTTTTGGAGGCAACTGAAACCTGTTGCACAAATCAAAGGAAGGTAAACCGAATGTTTCCCTGTTTTCTTACCGGGGTCAATTTTGATGACCTTGCGAGTCAGAAATCAATGTTATGTTTAACTGCTGCGCAAAAATATAGAATTCAGAAGCAACGGGTTGCTGTTGCGGAAATTTTTTCCGGTTAAAAAAAAATCTTGTTCTAGTTTGAAGAGTTTAAAAATAGACCATAAAGATACAATAAGATGTAAGAATAACTAATAAATAATCCATTTTTTCTTTGATAGGGTAGAAAACATTGTGGGAAAAGGAGAAAATGCTGGTAACCTGCATTGTCTTCTTTTCTCAGATTATTTTCAAAAGCTTTCTCTTTCGGGGGTGTGAAAAGGCGTCATTGTGTGGTTAAAGGTTAATAAGGATAAACAGATAAATCAGCTTGGGCCCAGTCAGCCAATCAGAGGCCTCGAGAAATTCAAAATGGTACCCAGTCAGCCAGTCAGAGGCTTGGAGAAATTCAAAACTGGGCCCAGTCAGCCAATCAGAGGGCTTCAAAATGGCGCCCTAATATATCGAAGAAAACAGTGAACAAAAAACGGCATAAAAGTGGATTTAAAGTCTTCTTTGAAGGCTGCTGTGCAGTCCTTGGCAAACTGCCAGGCATGCACCATCCACACATGCCAGATTTCACTGTAAATGGGCCAAAATTTAAGAGAACAGGGTGGCAGAAGACCTTGTTTTGGTCTTTTCAGGCCACCTTGCAAGAGTTACTTCCCTTGAAATAAACCCCTTGATGCCCCTTTATCCCTGAACCAGATTTTCTGACTCAGACCACATTAAATTCTGCACATTGAATAAGCAAAAATGATCAATGTACAGTGTAAAAAACCCAGAAATTAATGTGACAAGTGGCTAAAAAAAAGACTGAATACTCTTTCAGTAGCAATTGATTCCTACTGCATGAATCAAACAAAGGGAATTGTTCTAATCTCTTCAAACCGCAACAAGAAACCCAGTTACATTGACTACCGTTTCATACATGCCAGTTACGCACAATGCGAAAACACCAGGAAATAATGTGACAAGTGGCTAAAAAAAAGACTGAAGTCTCTTTCAGTAGCAACTGCTTCCTGTTGCATAAGTCAAACAAAGAGAACTGAATTTCTAATATATTTTTGTCTCTCCAATCTCTTTATACCTTGACGACGTACCCATTTTACGTGTCTCATAGGTGCCACTTACGTGTCCGCGATAACATGAAAAATCAACCTACGGAACATTTCATAGCAGACGACACATGTTTCTTAAGTCAAATATAGAGAACTAAATTTCTGATATATTTTTCTTCTCCATTGTCTTTATACCATGACAACGAACCATTTACGTTGACTACCGTCTCATAGGTGCCAGTTCCGCATCCGCGAAAAACATGAAAAATGGACTTATGGAACATTTCGTAGCAGACGACACCTGTCGCTTAAGTCAATTATAGGGATTTTTCCTTTTCGTTTTCTCTCACTAGGGCCACTGATTTGGTTACGATGACTATCTCACCCATACGTGATGGTTACGTGCTGCGCGTAAAATAGTAAAATCAACTTAGACACTTTTGGAGGCAACTGAAACCTGTTGCACAAATCAAAGGAAGGTAAACCGAATGTTTCCCTGTTTTCTTACCGGGGTCAATTTTGATGACCTTGCGAGTCAGAAATCAATGTTATGTTTAACTGCTGCGCAAAAATATAGAATTCAGAAGCAACGGGTTGCTGTTGCAGAAATTTTTTCCGGTTAAAAAAAAATCTTGTTCTAGTTTGAAGAGTTTAAAAATAGACCATAAAGATACAATAAGATGTAAGAATAACTAATAAATAATCCATTTTTTCTTTGATAGGGTAGAAAACATTGTGGGAAAAGGAGAAAATGCTGGTAACCTGCATTGTCTCCTTTTCTCAGATTATTTTCAAAAGCTTTCTCTTTCGGGGGTGTGAAAAGGCGTCATTGTGTGGTTAAAGGTTAATAAGGATAAACAGATAAATCAGCTTGGGCCCAGTCAGCCAATCAGAGGCCTCGAGAAATTCAAAATGGTACCCAGTCAGCCAGTCAGAGGCTTGGAGAAATTCAAAACTGGGCCCAGTCAGCCAATCAGAGGGCTTCAAAATGGCGCCCTAATATATCGAAGAAAACAGTGAACAAAAAACGGCATAAAAGTGGATTTAAAGTCTTCTTTGAAGGCTGCTGTGCAGTCCTTGGCAAACTGCCAGGCATGCACCATCCACACATGCCAGATTTCACTGTAAATGGGCCAAAATTTAAGAGAACAGGGTGGCAGAAGACCTTGTTTTGGTCTTTTCAGGCCACCTTGCAAGAGTTACTTCCCTTGAAATAAACCCCTTGATGCCCCTTTATCCCTGAACCAGATTTTCTGACTCAGACCACATTAAATTCTGCACATTGAATAAGCCAAAATGATCAATGTACAGTGTAAAAAACCCAGAAATTAATGTGACAAGTGGTTAAAAAAAAGACTGAATACTCTTTCAGTAGCAATTGATTCCTACTGCATGAATCAAACAAAGGGAATTGTTCTAATCTCTTCAAACCGCAACAAGAAACCCAGTTACATTGACTACCGTTTCATACGTGCCAGTTACGCACAATGCGAAAACACCAGGAAATAATGTGACAAGTGGCTAAAAAAAAAGACTGAAGGCTCTTTCAGTAGCAACTGCTTCCTGTTGCATAAGTCAAACAAAGAGAACTGAATTTCTAATATATTTTTGTCTCTCCAATCTCTTTATACCTTGACGACGTACCCATTTTACGTGTCTCATAGGTGCCACTTACGTGTCCGCGATAACATGAAAAATCAACCTACGGAACATTTCATAGCAGACGACACATGTTTCTTAAGTCAAATATAGAGAACTAAATTTCTGATATATTTTTCTTCTCCATTGTCTTTATACCATGACAACGAACCATTTACGTTGACTACCGTCTCATAGGTGCCAGTTCCGCATCCGCGAAAAACATGAAAAATGGACTTATGGAACATTTCGTAGCAGACGACACCTGTCGCTTAAGTCAATTATAGGGATTTTTCTTTTTCGTTTTCTCTCACTAGGGCCACTGATTTGGTTACGATGACTATCTCACCCATACGTGATGGTTACGTGCTGCGCGTAAAATAGTAAAATCAACTTAGACACTTTTGGAGGCAACTGAAACCTGTTGCACAAATCAAAGGAAGGTAAACCGAATGTTTCCCTGTTTTCTTACCGGGGTCAATTTTGATGACCTTGCGAGTCAGAAATCAATGTTATGTTTAACTGCTGCGCAAAAATATAGAATTCAGAAGCAACGGGATGCTGTTGCGGAAATTTTTTCCGGTTAAAAAAAAATCTTGTTCTAGTTTGAAGAGTTTAAAAATAGACCATAAAGATACAATAAGATGTAAGAATAACTAATAAATAATCCATTTTTTCTTTGATAGGGTAGAAAACATTGTGGGAAAAGGAGAAAATGCTGGTAACCTGCATTGTCTCCTTTTCTCAGATTATTTTCAAAAGCTTTCTCTTTCGGGGGTGTGAAAAGGCGTCATTGTGTGGTTAAAGGTTAATAAGGATAAACAGATAAATCAGCTTGGGCCCAGTCAGCCAATCAGAGGCCTCGAGAAATTCAAAATGGTACCCAGTCAGCCAGTCAGAGGCTTGGAGAAATTCAAAACTGGGCCCAGTCAGCCAATCAGAGGGCTTCAAAATGGCGCCCTAATATATCGAAGAAAACAGTGAACAAAAAACGGCATAAAAGTGGATTTAAAGTCTTCTTTGAAGGCTGCTGTGCAGTCCTTGGCAAACTGCCAGGCATGCACCATCCACACATGCCAGATTTCACTGTAAATGGGCCAAAATTTAAGAGAACAGGGTGGCAGAAGACCTTGTTTTGGTCTTTTCAGGCCACCTTGCAAGAGTTACTTCCCTTGAAATAAACCCCTTGATGCCCCTTTATCCCTGAACCAGATTTTCTGACTCAGACCACATTAAATTCTGCACATTGAATAAGCCAAAATGATCAATGTACAGTGTAAAAAACCCAGAAATTAATGTGACAAGTGGCTAAAAAAAAGACTGAATACTCTTTCAGTAGCAATTGATTCCTACTGCATGAATCAAACAAAGGGAATTGTTCTAATCTCTTCAAACCGCAACAAGAAACCCAGTTACATTGACTACCGTTTCATACGTGCCAGTTACGCACAATGCGAAAACACCAGGAAATAATGTGACAAGTGGCTAAAAAAAAAGACTGAAGGCTCTTTCAGTAGCAACTGCTTCCTGTTGCATAAGTCAAACAAAGAGAACTGAATTTCTAATATATTTTTGTCTCTCCAATCTCTTTATACCTTGACGACGTACCCATTTTACGTGTCTCATAGGTGCCACTTACGTGTCCGCGATAACATGAAAAATCAACCTACGGAACATTTCATAGCAGACGACACATGTTTCTTAAGTCAAATATAGAGAACTAAATTTCTGATATATTTTTCTTCTCCATTGTCTTTATACCATGACAACGAACCATTTACGTTGACTACCGTCTCATAGGTGCCAGTTCCGCATCCGCGAAAAACATGAAAAATGGACTTATGGAACATTTCGTAGCAGACGACACCTGTCGCTTAAGTCAATTATAGGGATTTTTCTTTTTCGTTTTCTCTCACTAGGGCCACTGATTTGGTTACGATGACTATCTCACCCATACGTGATGGTTACGTGCTGCGCGTAAAATAGTAAAATCAACTTAGACACTTTTGGAGGCAACTGAAACCTGTTGCACAAATCAAAGGAAGGTAAACCGAATGTTTCCCTGTTTTCTTACCGGGGTCAATTTTGATGACCTTGCGAGTCAGAAATCAATGTTATGTTTAACTGCTGCGCAAAAATATAGAATTCAGAAGCAACGGGTTGCTGTTGCGGAAATTTTTTCCGGTTAAAAAAAAATCTTGTTCTAGTTTGAAGAGTTTAAAAATAGACCATAAAGATACAATAAGATGTAAGAATAACTAATAAATAATCCATTTTTTCTTTGATAGGGTAGAAAACATTGTGGGAAAAGGAGAAAATGCTGGTAACCTGCATTGTCTTCTTTTCTCAGATTATTTTCAAAAGCTTTCTCTTTCGGGGGTGTGAAAAGGCGTCATTGTGTGGTTAAAGGTTAATAAGGATAAACAGATAAATCAGCTTGGGCCCAGTCAGCCAATCAGAGGCCTCGAGAAATTCAAAATGGTACCCAGTCAGCCAGTCAGAGGCTTGGAGAAATTCAAAACTGGGCCCAGTCAGCCAATCAGAGGGCTTCAAAATGGCGCCCTAATATATCGAAGAAAACAGTGAACAAAAAACGGCATAAAAGTGGATTTAAAGTCTTCTTTGAAGGCTGCTGTGCAGTCCTTGGCAAACTGCCAGGCATGCACCATCCACACATGCCAGATTTCACTGTAAATGGGCCAAAATTTAAGAGAACAGGGTGGCAGAAGACCTTGTTTTGGTCTTTTCAGGCCACCTTGCAAGAGTTACTTCCCTTGAAATAAACCCCTTGATGCCCCTTTATCCCTGAACCAGATTTTCTGACTCAGACCACATTAAATTCTGCACATTGAATAAGCCAAAATGATCAATGTACAGTGTAAAAAACCCAGAAATTAATGTGACAAGTGGCTAAAAAAAAGACTGAATACTCTTTCAGTAGCAATTGATTCCTACTGCATGAATCAAACAAAGGGAATTGTTCTAATCTCTTCAAACCGCAACAAGAAACCCAGTTACATTGACTACCGTTTCATACATGCCAGTTACGCACAATGCGAAAACACCAGGAAATAATGTGACAAGTGGATAAAAAAAAGACTGAAGTCTCTTTCAGTAGCAACTGCTTCCTGTTGCATAAGTCAAACAAAGAGAACTGAATTTCTAATATATTTTTGTCTCTCCAATCTCTTTATACCTTGACGACGTACCCATTTTACGTGTCTCATAGGTGCCACTTACGTGTCCGCGATAACATGAAAAATCAACCTACGGAACATTTCATAGCAGACGACACATGTTTCTTAAGTCAAATATAGAGAACTAAATTTCTGATATATTTTTCTTCTCCATTGTCTTTATACCATGACAACGAACCATTTACGTTGACTACCGTCTCATAGGTGCCAGTTCCGCATCCGCGAAAAACATGAAAAATGGACTTATGGAACATTTCGTAGCAGACGACACCTGTCGCTTAAGTCAATTATAGGGATTTTTCCTTTTCGTTTTCTCTCACTAGGGCCACTGATTTGGTTACGATGACTATCTCACCCATACGTGATGGTTACGTGCTGCGCGTAAAATAGTAAAATCAACTTAGACACTTTTGGAGGCAACTGAAACCTGTTGCACAAATCAAAGGAAGGTAAACCGAATGTTTCCCTGTTTTCTTACCGGGGTCAATTTTGATGACCTTGCGAGTCAGAAATCAATGTTATGTTTAACTGCTGCGCAAAAATATAGAATTCAGAAGCAACGGGTTGCTGTTGCAGAAATTTTTTCCGGTTAAAAAAAAATCTTGTTCTAGTTTGAAGAGTTTAAAAATAGACCATAAAGATACAATAAGATGTAAGAATAACTAATAAATAATCCATTTTTTCTTTGATAGGGTAGAAAACATTGTGGGAAAAGGAGAAAATGCTGGTAACCTGCATTGTCTCCTTTTCTCAGATTATTTTCAAAAGCTTTCTCTTTCGGGGGTGTGAAAAGGCGTCATTGTGTGGTTAAAGGTTAATAAGGATAAACAGATAAATCAGCTTGGGCCCAGTCAGCCAATCAGAGGCCTCGAGAAATTCAAAATGGTACCCAGTCAGCCAGTCAGAGGCTTGGAGAAATTCAAAACTGGGCCCAGTCAGCCAATCAGAGGGCTTCAAAATGGCGCCCTAATATATCGAAGAAAACAGTGAACAAAAAACGGCATAAAAGTGGATTTAAAGTCTTCTTTGAAGGCTGCTGTGCAGTCCTTGGCAAACTGCCAGGCATGCACCATCCACACATGCCAGATTTCACTGTAAATGGGCCAAAATTTAAGAGAACAGGGTGGCAGAAGACCTTGTTTTGGTCTTTTCAGGCCACCTTGCAAGAGTTACTTCCCTTGAAATAAACCCCTTGATGCCCCTTTATCCCTGAACCAGATTTTCTGACTCAGACCACATTAAATTCTGCACATTGAATAAGCCAAAATGATCAATGTACAGTGTAAAAAACCCAGAAATTAATGTGACAAGTGGTTAAAAAAAAGACTGAATACTCTTTCAGTAGCAATTGATTCCTACTGCATGAATCAAACAAAGGGAATTGTTCTAATCTCTTCAAACCGCAACAAGAAACCCAGTTACATTGACTACCGTTTCATACGTGCCAGTTACGCACAATGCGAAAACACCAGGAAATAATGTGACAAGTGGCTAAAAAAAAAGACTGAAGGCTCTTTCAGTAGCAACTGCTTCCTGTTGCATAAGTCAAACAAAGAGAACTGAATTTCTAATATATTTTTGTCTCTCCAATCTCTTTATACCTTGACGACGTACCCATTTTACGTGTCTCATAGGTGCCACTTACGTGTCCGCGATAACATGAAAAATCAACCTACGGAACATTTCATAGCAGACGACACATGTTTCTTAAGTCAAATATAGAGAACTAAATTTCTGATATATTTTTCTTCTCCATTGTCTTTATACCATGACAACGAACCATTTACGTTGACTACCGTCTCATAGGTGCCAGTTCCGCATCCGCGAAAAACATGAAAAATGGACTTATGGAACATTTCGTAGCAGACGACACCTGTCGCTTAAGTCAATTATAGGGATTTTTCTTTTTCGTTTTCTCTCACTAGGGCCACTGATTTGGTTACGATGACTATCTCACCCATACGTGATGGTTACGTGCTGCGCGTAAAATAGTAAAATCAACTTAGACACTTTTGGAGGCAACTGAAACCTGTTGCACAAATCAAAGGAAGGTAAACCGAATGTTTCCCTGTTTTCTTACCGGGGTCAATTTTGATGACCTTGCGAGTCAGAAATCAATGTTATGTTTAACTGCTGCGCAAAAATATAGAATTCAGAAGCAACGGGATGCTGTTGCGGAAATTTTTTCCGGTTAAAAAAAAATCTTGTTCTAGTTTGAAGAGTTTAAAAATAGACCATAAAGATACAATAAGATGTAAGAATAACTAATAAATAATCCATTTTTTCTTTGATAGGGTAGAAAACATTGTGGGAAAAGGAGAAAATGCTGGTAACCTGCATTGTCTCCTTTTCTCAGATTATTTTCAAAAGCTTTCTCTTTCGGGGGTGTGAAAAGGCGTCATTGTGTGGTTAAAGGTTAATAAGGATAAACAGATAAATCAGCTTGGGCCCAGTCAGCCAATCAGAGGCCTCGAGAAATTCAAAATGGTACCCAGTCAGCCAGTCAGAGGCTTGGAGAAATTCAAAACTGGGCCCAGTCAGCCAATCAGAGGGCTTCAAAATGGCGCCCTAATATATCGAAGAAAACAGTGAACAAAAAACGGCATAAAAGTGGATTTAAAGTCTTCTTTGAAGGCTGCTGTGCAGTCCTTGGCAAACTGCCAGGCATGCACCATCCACACATGCCAGATTTCACTGTAAATGGGCCAAAATTTAAGAGAACAGGGTGGCAGAAGACCTTGTTTTGGTCTTTTCAGGCCACCTTGCAAGAGTTACTTCCCTTGAAATAAACCCCTTGATGCCCCTTTATCCCTGAACCAGATTTTCTGACTCAGACCACATTAAATTCTGCACATTGAATAAGCCAAAATGATCAATGTACAGTGTAAAAAACCCAGAAATTAATGTGACAAGTGGCTAAAAAAAAGACTGAATACTCTTTCAGTAGCAATTGATTCCTACTGCATGAATCAAACAAAGGGAATTGTTCTAATCTCTTCAAACCGCAACAAGAAACCCAGTTACATTGACTACCGTTTCATACGTGCCAGTTACGCACAATGCGAAAACACCAGGAAATAATGTGACAAGTGGCTAAAAAAAAAGACTGAAGGCTCTTTCAGTAGCAACTGCTTCCTGTTGCATAAGTCAAACAAAGAGAACTGAATTTCTAATATATTTTTGTCTCTCCAATCTCTTTATACCTTGACGACGTACCCATTTTACGTGTCTCATAGGTGCCACTTACGTGTCCGCGATAACATGAAAAATCAACCTACGGAACATTTCATAGCAGACGACACATGTTTCTTAAGTCAAATATAGAGAACTAAATTTCTGATATATTTTTCTTCTCCATTGTCTTTATACCATGACAACGAACCATTTACGTTGACTACCGTCTCATAGGTGCCAGTTCCGCATCCGCGAAAAACATGAAAAATGGACTTATGGAACATTTCGTAGCAGACGACACCTGTCGCTTAAGTCAATTATAGGGATTTTTCTTTTTCGTTTTCTCTCACTAGGGCCACTGATTTGGTTACGATGACTATCTCACCCATACGTGATGGTTACGTGCTGCGCGTAAAATAGTAAAATCAACTTAGACACTTTTGGAGGCAACTGAAACCTGTTGCACAAATCAAAGGAAGGTAAACCGAATGTTTCCCTGTTTTCTTACCGGGGTCAATTTTGATGACCTTGCGAGTCAGAAATCAATGTTATGTTTAACTGCTGCGCAAAAATATAGAATTCAGAAGCAACGGGTTGCTGTTGCGGAAATTTTTTCCGGTTAAAAAAAAATCTTGTTCTAGTTTGAAGAGTTTAAAAATAGACCATAAAGATACAATAAGATGTAAGAATAACTAATAAATAATCCATTTTTTCTTTGATAGGGTAGAAAACATTGTGGGAAAAGGAGAAAATGCTGGTAACCTGCATTGTCTCCTTTTCTCAGATTATTTTGAAAAGCTTTCTCTTTCGGGGGTGTGAAAAGGCGTCATTGTGTGGTTAAAGGTTAATAAGGATAAACAGATAAATCAGCTTGGGCCCAGTCAGCCAATCAGAGGCCTCGAGAAATTCAAAATGGTACCCAGTCAGCCAGTCAGAGGCTTGGAGAAATTCAAAACTGGGCCCAGTCAGCCAATCAGAGGGCTTCAAAATGGCGCCCTAATATATCGAAGAAAACAGTGAACAAAAAACGGCATAAAAGTGGATTTAAAGTCTTCTTTGAAGGCTGCTGTGCAGTCCTTGGCAAACTGCCAGGCATGCACTATCCACACATGCCAGATTTCACTGTAAATGGGCCAAAATTTAAGAGAACAGGGTGGCAGAAGACCTTGTTTTGGTCTTTTCAGGCCACCTTGCAAGAGTTACTTCCCTTGAAATAAACCCCTTGATGCCCCTTTATCCCTGAACCAGATTTTCTGACTCAGACCACATTAAATTCTGCACATTGAATAAGCCAAAATGATCAATGTACAGTGTAAAAAACCCAGAAATTAATGTGACAAGTGGCTAAAAAAAAGACTGAATACTCTTTCAGTAGCAATTGATTCCTACTGCATGAATCAAACAAAGGGAATTGTTCTAATCTCTTCAAACCGCAACAAGAAACCCAGTTACATTGACTACCGTTTCATACGTGCCAGTTACGCACAATGCGAAAACACCAGGAAATAATGTGACAAGTGGCTAAAAAAAAAGACTGAAGGCTCTTTCAGTAGCAACTGCTTCCTGTTGCATAAGTCAAACAAAGAGAACTGAATTTCTAATATATTTTTGTCTCTCCAATCTCTTTATACCTTGACGACGTACCCATTTTACGTGTCTCATAGGTGCCACTTACGTGTCCGCGATAACATGAAAAATCAACCTACGGAACATTTCATAGCAGACGACACATGTTTCTTAAGTCAAATATAGAGAACTAAATTTCTGATATATTTTTCTTCTCCATTGTCTTTATACCATGACAACGAACCATTTACGTTGACTACCGTCTCATAGGTGCCAGTTCCGCATCCGCGAAAAACATGAAAAATGGACTTATGGAACATTTCGTAGCAGACGACACCTGTCGCTTAAGTCAATTATAGGGATTTTTCTTTTTCGTTTTCTCTCACTAGGGCCACTGATTTGGTTACGATGACTATCTCACCCATACGTGATGGTTACGTGCTGCGCGTAAAATAGTAAAATCAACTTAGACATTTTTGGAGGCTACTGAAACCTGTTGCACAAATCAAAGGAAGGTAAACCGAATGTTTCCCTGTTTTCTTACCGGGGTCAATTTTGATGACCTTGCGAGTCAGAAATCAATGTTATGTTTAACTGCTGCACAAAAATATAGAATTCAGAAGCAACGGGTTGCTGTTGCGGAAATTTTTTCCGGTTAAAAAAAAATCTTGTTCTAGTTTGAAGAGTTTAAAAATAGACCATAAAGATACAATAAGATGTAAGAATAACTAATAAATAATCCATTTTTTCTTTGATAGGGTAGAAAACATTGTAGGAAAAGGAGAAAATGCTGGTAACCTGCATTGTCTCCTTTTCTCAGATTATTTTCAAAAGCTTTCTCTTTCGGGGGTGTGAAAAGGCGTCATTGTGTGGTTAAAGGTTAATAAGGATTAACAGATAAATCAGCTTGGGCCCAGTCAGCCAATCAGAGGCCTCGAGAAAATTCAAAATGGTACCCAGTCAGCCAGTCAGAGGCTTGGAGAAATTCAAAACTGGGCCCAGTCAGCCAATCAGAGGGCTTCAAAATGGCGCCCTAATATATCGAAGAAAACAGTGAACAAAAAACGGCATAAAAGAGGATTTAAAGTCTTCTTTGAAGGCTGCTGTGCAGTCCTTGGCAAACTGCCAGGCATGCACCATCCACACATGCCAGATTTCACTGTAAATGGGCCAAAATTTAAGAGAACAGGGTGGCAGAAGACCTTGTTTTGGTCTTTTCAGGCCACCTTGCAAGAGTTACTTCCCTTGAAATAAACCCCTTGATGCCCCTTTATCCCTGAACCAGATTTTCTGACTCAGACCACATTAAATTCTGCACATTGAATAAGCCAAAATGATCAATGTACAGTGTAAAAAACCCAGAAATTAATGTGACAAGTGGCTAAAAAAAAGACTGAATACTCTTTCAGTAGCAATTGATTCCTACTGCATGAATCAAACAAAGGGAATTGTTCTAATCTCTTCAAACCGCAACAAGAAACCCAGTTACATTGACTACCGTTTCATACGTGCCAGTTACGCACAATGCGAAAACACCAGGAAATAATGTGACAAGTGGCTAAAAAAAAGACTGAAGGCTCTTTCAGTAGCAACTGCTTCCTGTTGCATAAGTCAAACAAAGAGAACTGAATTTCTAATATATTTTTGTCTCTCCAATCTCTTTATACCTTGACGACGTACCCATTTTACGTGTCTCATAGGTGCCACTTACGTGTCCGCGATAACATGAAAAATCAACCTACGGAACATTTCATAGCAGACGACACATGTTTCTTAAGTCAAATATAGAGAACTAAATTTCTGATATATTTTTCTTCTCCATTGTCTTTATACCATGACAACGAACCATTTACGTTGACTACCGTCTCATAGGTGCCAGTTCCGCATCCGCGAAAAACATGAAAAATGGACTTATGGAACATTTCGTAGCAGACGACACCTGTCGCTTAAGTCAATTATAGGGATTTTTCCTTTTCGTTTTCTCTCACTAGGGCCACTGATTTGGTTACGATGACTATCTCACCCATAAGTGATGGTTACGTGCTGCGCGTAAAATAGTAAAATCAACTTAGACACTTTTGGAGGCAACTGAAACCTGTTGCACAAATCAAAGGAAGGTAAACCGAATGTTTCCCTGTTTTCTTACCGGGGTCAATTTTGATGACCTTGCGAGTCAGAAATCAATGTTTTGTTTAACTGCTGCGCAAAAATATAGAATTCAGAAGCAACGGGTTGCTGTTGCGGAAATTTTTTCCGGTTAAAAAAAAATCTTGTTCTAGTTTGAAGAGTTTAAAAATAGACCATAAAGATACAATAAGATGTAAGAATAACTAATAAATAATCCATTTTTTCTTTGATAGGGTAGAAAACATTGTGGGAAAAGGAGAAAATGCTGGTAACCTGCATTGTCTCCTTTTCTCAGATTATTTTCAAAAGCTTTCTCTTTCGGGGGTGTGAAAAGGCGTCATTGTGTGGTTAAAGGTTAATAAGGATAAACAGATAAATCAGCTTGGGCCCAGTCAGCCAATCAGAGGCCTCGAGAAATTCAAAATGGTACCCAGTCAGCCAGTCAGAGGCTTGGAGAAATTCAAAACTGGGCCCAGTCAGCCAATCAGAGGGCTTCAAAATGGCGCCCTAATATATCGAAGAAAACAGTGAACAAAAAACGGCATAAAAGTGGATTTAAAGTCTTCTTTGAAGGCTGCTGTGCAGTCCTTGGCAAACTGCCAGGCATGCACCATCCACACATGCCAGATTTCACTGTAAATGGGCCAAAATTTAAGAGAACAGGGTGGCAGAAGACCTTGTTTTGGTCTTTTCAGGCCACCTTGCAAGAGTTACTTCCCTTGAAATAAACCCCTTGATGCCCCTTTATCCCTGAACCAGATTTTCTGACTCAGACCACATTAAATTCTGCACATTGAATAAGCCAAAATGATCAATGTACAGTGTAAAAAACCCAGAAATTAATGTGACAAGTGGCTAAAAAAAAGACTGAATACTCTTTCAGTAGCAATTGATTCCTACTGCATGAATCAAACAAAGGGAATTGTTCTAATCTCTTCAAACCGCAACAAGAAACCCAGTTACATTGACTACCGTTTCATACGTGCCAGTTACGCACAATGCGAAAACACCAGGAAATAATGTGACAAGTGGCTAAAAAAAAAGACTGAAGGCTCTTTCAGTAGCAACTGCTTCCTGTTGCATAAGTCAAACAAAGAGAACTGAATTTCTAATATATTTTTGTCTCTCCAATCTCTTTATACCTTGACGACGTACCCATTTTACGTGTCTCATAGGTGCCACTTACGTGTCCGCGATAACATGAAAAATCAACCTACGGAACATTTCATAGCAGACGACACATGTTTCTTAAGTCAAATATAGAGAACTAAATTTCTGATATATTTTTCTTCTCCATTGTCTTTATACCATGACAACGAACCATTTACGTTGACTACCGTCTCATAGGTGCCAGTTCCGCATCCGCGAAAAACATGAAAAATGGACTTATGGAACATTTCGTAGCAGACGACACCTGTCGCTTAAGTCAATTATAGGGATTTTTCTTTTTCGTTTTCTCTCACTAGGGCCACTGATTTGGTTACGATGACTATCTCACCCATACGTGATGGTTACGTGCTGCGCGTAAAATAGTAAAATCAACTTAGACACTTTTGGAGGCAACTGAAACCTGTTGCACAAATCAAAGGAAGGTAAACCGAATGTTTCCCTGTTTTCTTACCGGGGTCAATTTTGATGACCTTGCGAGTCAGAAATCAATGTTATGTTTAACTGCTGCGCAAAAATATAGAATTCAGAAGCAACGGGTTGCTGTTGCGGAAATTTTTTCCGGTTAAAAAAAAATCTTGTTCTAGTTTGAAGAGTTTAAAAATAGACCATAAAGATACAATAAGATGTAAGAATAACTAATAAATAATCCATTTTTTCTTTGATAGGGTAGAAAACATTGTAGGAAAAGGAGAAAATGCTGGTAACCTGCATTGTCTCCTTTTCTCAGATTATTTTCAAAAGCTTTCTCTTTCGGGGGTGTGAAAAGGCGTCATTGTGTGGTTAAAGGTTAATAAGGATTAACAGATAAATCAGCTTGGGCCCAGTCAGCCAATCAGAGGCCTCGAGAAAATTCAAAATGGTACCCAGTCAGCCAGTCAGAGGCTTGGAGAAATTCAAAACTGGGCCCAGTCAGCCAATCAGAGGGCTTCAAAATGGCGCCCTAATATATCGAAGAAAACAGTGAACAAAAAACGGCATAAAAGAGGATTTAAAGTCTTCTTTGAAGGCTGCTGTGCAGTCCTTGGCAAACTGCCAGGCATGCACCATCCACACATGCCAGATTTCACTGTAAATGGGCCAAAATTTAAGAGAACAGGGTGGCAGAAGACCTTGTTTTGGTCTTTTCAGGCCACCTTGCAAGAGTTACTTCCCTTGAAATAAACCCCTTGATGCCCCTTTATCCCTGAACCAGATTTTCTGACTCAGACCACATTAAATTCTGCACATTGAATAAGCCAAAATGATCAATGTACAGTGTAAAAAACCCAGAAATTAATGTGACAAGTGGCTAAAAAAAAGACTGAATACTCTTTCAGTAGCAATTGATTCCTACTGCATGAATCAAACAAAGGGAATTGTTCTAATCTCTTCAAACCGCAACAAGAAACCCAGTTACATTGACTACCGTTTCATACGTGCCAGTTACGCACAATGCGAAAACACCAGGAAATAATGTGACAAGTGGCTAAAAAAAAGACTGAAGGCTCTTTCAGTAGCAACTGCTTCCTGTTGCATAAGTCAAACAAAGAGAACTGAATTTCTAATATATTTTTGTCTCTCCAATCTCTTTATACCTTGACGACGTACCCATTTTACGTGTCTCATAGGTGCCACTTACGTGTCCGCGATAACATGAAAAATCAACCTACGGAACATTTCATAGCAGACGACACATGTTTCTTAAGTCAAATATAGAGAACTAAATTTCTGATATATTTTTCTTCTCCATTGTCTTTATACCATGACAACGAACCATTTACGTTGACTACCGTCTCATAGGTGCCAGTTCCGCATCCGCGAAAAACATGAAAAATGGACTTATGGAACATTTCGTAGCAGACGACACCTGTCGCTTAAGTCAATTATAGGGATTTTTCTTTTTCGTTTTCTCTCACTAGGGCCACTGATTTGGTTACGATGACTATCTCACCCATACGTGATGGTTACGTGCTGCGCGTAAAATAGTAAAATCAACTTAGACACTTTTGGAGGCAACTGAAACCTGTTGCACAAATCAAAGGAAGGTAAACCGAATGTTTCCCTGTTTTCTTACCGGGGTCAATTTTGATGACCTTGCGAGTCAGAAATCAATGTTATGTTTAACTGCTGCGCAAAAATATAGAATTCAGAAGCAACGGGTTGCTGTTGCGGAAATTTTTTCCGGTTAAAAAAAAATCTTGTTCTAGTTTGAAGAGTTTAAAAATAGACCATAAAGATACAATAAGATGTAAGAATAACTAATAAATAATCCATTTTTTCTTTGATAGGGTAGAAAACATTGTGGGAAAAGGAGAAAATGCTGGTAACCTGCATTGTTTCCTTTTCTCAGATTATTTTCAAAAGCTTTCTCTTTCGGGGGTGTGAAAAGGCGTCATTGTGTGGTTAAAGGTTAATAAGGATAAACAGATAAATCAGCTTGGGCCCAGTCAGCCAATCAGAGGCCTCGAGAAATTCAAAATGGTACCCAGTCAGCCAGTCAGAGGCTTGGAGAAATTCAAAACTGGGCCCAGTCAGCCAATCAGAGGGCTTCAAAATGGCGCCCTAATATATCGAAGAAAACAGTGAACAAAAAACGGCATAAAAGTGGATTTAAAGTCTTCTTTGAAGGCTGCTGTGCAGTCCTTGGCAAACTGCCAGGCATGCACCATCCACACATGCCAGATTTCACTGTAAATGGGCCAAAATTTAAGAGAACAGGGTGGCAGAAGACCTTGTTTTGGTCTTTTCAGGCCACCTTGCAAGAGTTACTTCCCTTGAAATAAACCCCTTGATGCCCCTTTATCCCTGAACCAGATTTTCTGACTCAGACCACATTAAATTCTGCACATTGAATAAGCCAAAATGATCAATGTACAGTGTAAAAAACCCAGAAATTAATGTGACAAGTGGCTAAAAAAAAGACTGAATACTCTTTCAGTAGCAATTGATTCCTACTGCATGAATCAAACAAAGGGAATTGTTCTAATCTCTTCAAACCGCAACAAGAAACCCAGTTACATTGACTACCGTTTCATACGTGCCAGTTACGCACAATGCGAAAACACCAGGAAATAATGTGACAAGTGGCTAAAAAAAAAGACTGAAGGCTCTTTCAGTAGCAACTGCTTCCTGTTGCATAAGTCAAACAAAGAGAACTGAATTTCTAATATATTTTTGTCTCTCCAATCTCTTTATACCTTGACGACGTACCCATTTTACGTGTCTCATAGGTGCCACTTACGTGTCCGCGATAACATGAAAAATCAACCTACGGAACATTTCATAGCAGACGACACATGTTTCTTAAGTCAAATATAGAGAACTAAATTTCTGATATATTTTTCTTCTCCATTGTCTTTATACCATGACAACGAACCATTTACGTTGACTACCGTCTCATAGGTGCCAGTTCCGCATCCGCGAAAAACATGAAAAATGGACTTATGGAACATTTCGTAGCAGACGACACCTGTCGCTTAAGTCAATTATAGGGATTTTTCTTTTTCGTTTTCTCTCACTAGGGCCACTGATTTGGTTACGATGACTATCTCACCCATACGTGATGGTTACGTGCTGCGCGTAAAATAGTAAAATCAACTTAGACACTTTTGGAGGCAACTGAAACCTGTTGCACAAATCAAAGGAAGGTAAACCGAATGTTTCCCTGTTTTCTTACCGGGGTCAATTTTGATGACCTTGCGAGTCAGAAATCAATGTTATGTTTAACTGCTGCGCAAAAATATAGAATTCAGAAGCAACGGGTTGCTGTTGCGGAAATTTTTTCCGGTTAAAAAAAAATCTTGTTCTAGTTTGAAGAGTTTAAAAATAGACCATAAAGATACAATAAGATGTAAGAATAACTAATAAATAATCCATTTTTTCTTTGATAGGGTAGAAAACATTGTGGGAAAAGGAGAAAATGCTGGTAACCTGCATTGTCTCCTTTTCTCAGATTATTTTCAAAAGCTTTCTCTTTCGGGGGTGTGAAAAGGCGTCATTGTGTGGTTAAAGGTTAATAAGGATAAACAGATAAATCAGCTTGGGCCCAGTCAGCCAATCAGAGGCCTCGAGAAATTCAAAATGGTACCCAGTCAGCCAGTCAGAGGCTTGGAGAAATTCAAAACTGGGCCCAGTCAGCCAATCAGAGGGCTTCAAAATGGCGCCCTAATATATCGAAGAAAACAGTGAACAAAAAACGGCATAAAAGTGGATTTAAAGTCTTCTTTGAAGGCTGCTGTGCAGTCCTTGGCAAACTGCCAGGCATGCACCATCCACACATGCCAGATTTCACTGTAAATGGGCCAAAATTTAAGAGAACAGGGTGGCAGAAGACCTTGTTTTGGTCTTTTCAGGCCACCTTGCAAGAGTTACTTCCCTTGAAATAAACCCCTTGATGCCCCTTTATCCCTGAACCAGATTTTCTGACTCAGACCACATTAAATTCTGCACATTGAATAAGCCAAAATGATCAATGTACAGTGTAAAAAACCCAGAAATTAATGTGACAAGTGGCTAAAAAAAAGACTGAATACTCTTTCAGTAGCAATTGATTCCTACTGCATGAATCAAACAAAGGGAATTGTTCTAATCTCTTCAAACCGCAACAAGAAACCCAGTTACATTGACTACCGTTTCATACGTGCCAGTTACGCACAATGCGAAAACACCAGGAAATAATGTGACAAGTGGCTAAAAAAAAAGACTGAAGGCTCTTTCAGTAGCAACTGCTTCCTGTTGCATAAGTCAAACAAAGAGAACTGAATTTCTAATATATTTTTGTCTCTCCAATCTCTTTATACCTTGACGACGTACCCATTTTACGTGTCTCTTAGGTGCCACTTACGTGTCCGCGATAACATGAAAAATCAACCTACGGAACATTTCATAGCAGAGGACACATGTTTCTTAAGTCAAATATAGAGAACTAAATTTCTGATATATTTTTCTTCTCCATTGTCTTTATACCATGACAACGAACCATTTACGTTGACTACCGTCTCATAGGTGCCAGTTCCGCATCCGCGAAAAACATGAAAAATGGACTTATGGAACATTTCGTAGCAGACGACACCTGTCGCTTAAGTCAATTATAGGGATTTTTCTTTTTCGTTTTCTCTCACTAGGGCCACTGATTTGGTTACGATGACTATCTCACCCATACGTGATGGTTACGTGCTGCGCGTAAAATAGTAAAATCAACTTAGACACTTTTGGAGGCAACTGAAACCTGTTGCACAAATCAAAGGAAGGTAAACCGAATGTTTCCCTGTTTTCTTACCGGGGTCAATTTTGATGACCTTGCGAGTCAGAAATCAATGTTATGTTTAACTGCTGCGCAAAAATATAGAATTCAGAAGCAACGGGTTGCTGTTGCGGAAATTTTTTCCGGTTAAAAAAAAATCTTGTTCTAGTTTGAAGAGTTTAAAAATAGACCATAAAGATACAATAAGATGTAAGAATAACTAATAAATAATCCATTTTTTCTTTGATAGGGTAGAAAACATTGTGGGAAAAGGAGAAAATGCTGGTAACCTGCATTGTCTCCTTTTCTCAGATTATTTTCAAAAGCTTTCTCTTTCGGGGGTGTGAAAAGGCGTCATTGTGTGGTTAAAGGTTAATAAGGATAAACAGATAAATCAGCTTGGGCCCAGTCAGCCAATCAGAGGCCTCGAGAAATTCAAAATGGTACCCAGTCAGCCAGTCAGAGGCTTGGAGAAATTCAAAACTGGGCCCAGTCAGCCAATCAGAGGGCTTCAAAATGGCGCCCTAATATATCGAAGAAAACAGTGAACAAAAAACGGCATAAAAGTGGATTTAAAGTCTTCTTTGAAGGCTGCTGTGCAGTCCTTGGCAAACTGCCAGGCATGCACTATCCACACATGCCAGATTTCACTGTAAATGGGCCAAAATTTAAGAGAACAGGGTGGCAGAAGACCTTGTTTTGGTCTTTTCAGGCCACCTTGCAAGAGTTACTTCCCTTGAAATAAACCCCTTGATGCCCCTTTATCCCTGAACCAGATTTTCTGACTCAGACCACATTAAATTCTGCACATTGAATAAGCCAAAATGATCAATGTACAGTGTAAAAAACCCAGAAATTAATGTGACAAGTGGCTAAAAAAAAGACTGAATACTCTTTCAGTAGCAATTGATTCCTACTGCATGAATCAAACAAAGGGAATTGTTCTAATCTCTTCAAACCGCAACAAGAAACCCAGTTACATTGACTACCGTTTCATACGTGCCAGTTACGCACAATGCGAAAACACCAGGAAATAATGTGACAAGTGGCTAAAAAAAAAGACTGAAGGCTCTTTCAGTAGCAACTGCTTCCTGTTGCATAAGTCAAACAAAGAGAACTGAATTTCTAATATATTTTTGTCTCTCCAATCTCTTTATACCTTGACGACGTACCCATTTTACGTGTCTCATAGGTGCCACTTACGTGTCCGCGATAACATGAAAAATCAACCTACGGAACATTTCATAGCAGACGACACATGTTTCTTAAGTCAAATATAGAGAACTAAATTTCTGATATATTTTTCTTCTCCATTGTCTTTATACCATGACAACGAACCATTTACGTTGACTACCGTCTCATAGGTGCCAGTTCCGCATCCGCGAAAAACATGAAAAATGGACTTATGGAACATTTCGTAGCAGACGACACCTGTCGCTTAAGTCAATTATAGGGATTTTTCTTTTTCGTTTTCTCTCACTAGGGCCACTGATTTGGTTACGATGACTATCTCACCCATACGTGATGGTTACGTGCTGCGCGTAAAATAGTAAAATCAACTTAGACACTTTTGGAGGCAACTGAAACCTGTTGCACAAATCAAAGGAAGGTAAACCGAATGTTTCCCTGTTTTCTTACCGGGGTCAATTTTGATGACCTTGCGAGTCAGAAATCAATGTTATGTTTAACTGCTGCGCAAAAATATAGAATTCAGAAGCAACGGGTTGCTGTTGCAGAAATTTTTTCCGGTTAAAAAAAAATCTTGTTCTAGTTTGAAGAGTTTAAAAATAGACCATAAAGATACAATAAGATGTAAGAATAACTAATAAATAATCCATTTTTTCTTTGATAGGGTAGAAAACATTGTAGGAAAAGGAGAAAATGCTGGTAACCTGCATTGTCTCCTTTTCTCAGATTATTTTCAAAAGCTTTCTCTTTCGGGGGTGTGAAAAGGCGTCATTGTGTGGTTAAAGGTTAATAAGGATTAACAGATAAATCAGCTTGGGCCCAGTCAGCCAATCAGAGGCCTCGAGAAAATTCAAAATGGTACCCAGTCAGCCAGTCAGAGGCTTGGAGAAATTCAAAACTGGGCCCAGTCAGCCAATCAGAGGGCTTCAAAATGGCGCCCTAATATATCGAAGAAAACAGTGAACAAAAAACGGCATAAAAGAGGATTTAAAGTCTTCTTTGAAGGCTGCTGTGCAGTCCTTGGCAAACTGCCAGGCATGCACCATCCACACATGCCAGATTTCACTGTAAATGGGCCAAAATTTAAGAGAACAGGGTGGCAGAAGACCTTGTTTTGGTCTTTTCAGGCCACCTTGCAAGAGTTACTTCCCTTGAAATAAACCCCTTGATGCCCCTTTATCCCTGAACCAGATTTTCTGACTCAGACCACATTAAATTCTGCACATTGAATAAGCCAAAATGATCAATGTACAGTGTAAAAAACCCAGAAATTAATGTGACAAGTGGCTAAAAAAAAGACTGAATACTCTTTCAGTAGCAATTGATTCCTACTGCATGAATCAAACAAAGGGAATTGTTCTAATCTCTTCAAACCGCAACAAGAAACCCAGTTACATTGACTACCGTTTCATACGTGCCAGTTACGCACAATGCGAAAACACCAGGAAATAATGTGACAAGTGGCTAAAAAAAAGACTGAAGGCTCTTTCAGTAGCAACTGCTTCCTGTTGCATAAGTCAAACAAAGAGAACTGAATTTCTAATATATTTTTGTCTCTCCAATCTCTTTATACCTTGACGACGTACCCATTTTACGTGTCTCATAGGTGCCACTTACGTGTCCGCGATAACATGAAAAATCAACCTACGGAACATTTCATAGCAGACGACACATGTTTCTTAAGTCAAATATAGAGAACTAAATTTCTGATATATTTTTCTTCTCCATTGTCTTTATACCATGACAACGAACCATTTACGTTGACTACCGTCTCATAGGTGCCAGTTCCGCATCCGCGAAAAACATGAAAAATGGACTTATGGAACATTTCTTATGGAACACCTGTCGCTTAAGTCAATTATAGGGATTTTTCCTTTTCGTTTTCTCTCACTAGGGCCACTGATTTGGTTACGATGACTATCTCACCCATACGTGATGGTTACGTGCTGCGCGTAAAATAGTAAAATCAACTTAGACACTTTTGGAGGCAACTGAAACCTGTTGCACAAATCAAAGGAAGGTAAACCGAATGTTTCCCTGTTTTCTTACCGGGGTCAATTTTGATGACCTTGCGAGTCAGAAATCAATGTTTTGTTTAACTGCTGCGCAAAAATATAGAATTCAGAAGCAACGGGTTGCTGTTGCGGAAATTTTTTCCGGTTAAAAAAAAATCTTGTTCTAGTTTGAAGAGTTTAAAAATAGACCATAAAGATACAATAAGATGTAAGAATAACTAATAAATAATCCATTTTTTCTTTGATAGGGTAGAAAACATTGTGGGAAAAGGAGAAAATGCTGGTAACCTGCATTGTCTCCTTTTCTCAGATTATTTTCAAAAGCTTTCTCTTTTGGGGGTGTGAAAAGGCGTCATTGTGTGGTTAAAGGTTAATAAGGATAAACAGATAAATCAGCTTGGGCCCAGTCAGCCAATCAGAGGCCTCGAGAAATTCAAAATGGGACCCAGTCAGCCAGTCAGAGGCTTGGAGAAATTCAAAACTGGGCCCAGTCAGCCAATCAGAGGGCTTCAAAATGGCGCCCTAATATATCGAAGAAAACAGTGAACAAAAAACGGCATAAAAGTGGATTTAAAGTCTTCTTTGAAGGCTGCTGTGCAGTCCTTGGCAAACTGCCAGGCATGCACCATCCACACATGCCAGATTTCACTGTAAATGGGCCAAAATTTAAGAGAACAGGGTGGCAGAAGACCTTGTTTTGGTCTTTTCAGGCCACCTTGCAAGAGTTACTTCCCTTGAAATAAACCCCTTGATGCCCCTTTATCCCTGAACCAGATTTTCTGACTCAGACCACATTAAATTCTGCACATTGAATAAGCCAAAATGATCAATGTACAGTGTAAAAAACCCAGAAATTAATGTGACAAGTGGTTAAAAAAAAGATTGAATACTCTTTCAGTAGCAATTGATTCCTACTGCATGAATCAAACAAAGGGAATTGTTCTAATCTCTTCAAACCGCAACAAGAAACCCAGTTACATTGACTACCGTTTCATACGTGCCAGTTACGCACAATGCGAAAACACCAGGAAATAATGTGACAAGTGGCTAAAAAAAAAGACTGAAGGCTCTTTCAGTAGCAACTGCTTCCTGTTGCATAAGTCAAACAAAGAGAACTGAATTTCTAATATATTTTTGTCTCTCCAATCTCTTTATACCTTGACGACGTACCCATTTTACGTGTCTCATAGGTGCCACTTACGTGTCCGCGATAACATGAAAAATCAACCTACGGAACATTTCATAGCAGACGACACATGTTTCTTAAGTCAAATATAGAGAACTAAATTTCTGATATATTTTTCTTCTCCATTGTCTTTATACCATGACAACGAACCATTTACGTTGACTACCGTCTCATAGGTGCCAGTTCCGCATCCGCGAAAAACATGAAAAATGGACTTATGGAACATTTCGTAGCAGACGACACCTGTCGCTTAAGTCAATTATAGGGATTTTTCTTTTTCGTTTGCTCTCACTAGGGCCACTGATTTGGTTACGATGACTATCTCACCCATACGTGATGGTTACGTGCTGCGCGTAAAATAGTAAAATCAACTTAGACACTTTTGGAGGCAACTGAAACCTGTTGCACAAATCAAAGGAAGGTAAACCGAATGTTTCCCTGTTTTCTTACCGGGGTCAATTTTGATGACCTTGCGAGTCAGAAATCAATGTTATGTTTAACTGCTGCGCAAAAATATAGAATTCAGAAGCAACGGGTTGCTGTTGCGGAAATTTTTTCCGGTTAAAAAAAAATCTTGTTCTAGTTTGAAGAGTTTAAAAATAGACCATAAAGATACAATAAGATGTAAGAATAACTAATAAATAATCCATGTTTTCTTTGATAGGGTAGAAAACATTGTAGGAAAAGGAGAAAATGCTGGTAACCTGCATTGTCTCCTTTTCTCAGATTATTTTCAAAAGCTTTCTCTTTCGGGGGGTGTGAAAAGGCGTCATTGTGTGGTTAAAGGTTAATAAGGATTAACAGATAAATCAGCTTGGGCCCAGTCAGCCAATCAGAGGCCTCGAGAAATTCAAAATGGTACCCAGTCAGCCAGTCAGAGGCTTGGAGAAATTCAAAACTGGGCCCAGTCAGCCAATCAGAGGGCTTCAAAATGGCGCCCTAATATATCGAAGAAAACAGTGAACAAAAAACGGCATAAAAGTGGATTTAAAGTCTTCTTTGAAGGCTGCTGTGCAGTCCTTGGCAAACTGCCAGGCATGCACCATCCACACATGCCAGATTTCACTGTAAATGGGCCAAAATTTAAGAGAACAGGGTGGCAGAAGACCTTGTTTTGGTCTTTTCAGGCCACCTTGCAAGAGTTACTTCCCTTGAAATAAACCCCTTGATGCCCCTTTATCCCTGAACCAGATTTTCTGACTCAGACCACATTAAATTCTGCACATTGAATAAGCCAAAATGATCAATGTACAGTGTAAAAAACCCAGAAATTAATGTGACAAGTGGCTAAAAAAAAGACTGAATACTCTTTCAGTAGCAATTGATTCCTACTGCATGAATCAAACAAAGGGAATTGTTCTAATCTCTTCAAACCGCAACAAGAAACCCAGTTACATTGACTACCGTTTCATACGTGCCAGTTACGCACAATGCGAAAACACCAGGAAATAATGTGACAAGTGGCTAAAAAAAAGACTGAAGGCTCTTTCAGTAGCAACTGCTTCCTGTTGCATAAGTCAAACAAAGAGAACTGAATTTCTAATATATTTTTGTCTCTCCAATCTCTTTATACCTTGACGACGTACCCATTTTACGTGTCTCATAGGTGCCACTTACGTGTCCGCGATAACATGAAAAATCAACCTACGGAACATTTCATAGCAGACGACACATGTTTCTTAAGTCAAATATAGAGAACTAAATTTCTGATATATTTTTCTTCTCCATTGTCCTTATACCATGACAACGAACCATTTACGTTGACTACCGTCTCATAGGTGCCAGTTCCGCATCCGCGAAAAACATGAAAAATGGACTTATGGAACATTTCGTAGCAGACGACACCTGTCGCTTAAGTCAATTATAGGGATTTTTCTTTTTCGTTTTCTCTCACTAGGGCCACTGATTTGGTTACGATGACTATCTCACCCATACGTGATGGTTACGTGCTGCGCGTAAAATAGTAAAATCAACTTAGACACTTTTGGAGGCAACTGAAACCTGTTGCACAAATCAAAGGAAGGTAAACCGAATGTTTCCCTGTTTTCTTACCGGGGTCAATTTTGATGACCTTGCGAGTCAGAAATCAATGTTATGTTTAACTGCTGCGCAAAAATATAGAATTCAGAAGCAACGGGTTGCTGTTGCGGAAATTTTTTCCGGTTAAAAAAAAATCTTGTTCTAGTTTGAAGAGTTTAAAAATAGACCATAAAGATACAATAAGATGTAAGAATAACTAATAAATAATCCATTTTTTCTTTGATAGGGTAGAAAACATTGTGGGAAAAGGAGAAAATGCTGGTAACCTGCATTGTCTCCTTTTCTCAGATTATTTTCAAAAGCTTTCTCTTTCGGGGGTGTGAAAAGGCGTCATTGTGTGGTTAAAGGTTAATAAGGATAAACAGATAAATCAGCTTGGGCCCAGTCAGCCAATCAGAGGCCTCGAGAAAATTCAAAATGGTACCCAGTCAGCCAGTCAGAGGCTTGGAGAAATTCAAAACTGGGCCCAGTCAGCCAATCAGAGGGCTTCAAAATGGCGCCCTAATATATCGAAGAAAACAGTGAACAAAAAACGGCATAAAAGTGGATTTAAAGTCTTCTTTGAAGGCTGCTGTGCAGTCCTTGGCAAACTGCCAGGCATGCACCATCCACACATGCCAGATTTCACTGTAAATGGGCCAAAATTTAAGAGAACAGGGTGGCAGAAGACCTTGTTTTGGTCTTTTCAGGCCACCTTGCAAGAGTTACTTCCCTTGAAATAAACCCCTTGATGCCCCTTTATCCCTGAACCAGATTTTCTGACTCAGACCACATTAAATTCTGCACATTGAATAAGCCAAAATGATCAATGTACAGTGTAAAAAACCCAGAAATTAATGTGACAAGTGGCTAAAAAAAAGACTGAATACTCTTTCAGTAGCAATTGATTCCTACTGCATGAATCAAACAAAGGGAATTGTTCTAATCTCTTCAAACCGCAACAAGAAACCCAGTTACATTGACTACCGTTTCATACGTGCCAGTTACGCACAATGCGAAAACACCAGGAAATAATGTGACAAGTGGCTAAAAAAAAGACTGAAGGCTCTTTCAGTAGCAACTGCTTCCTGTTGCATAAGTCAAACAAAGAGAACTGAATTTCTAATATATTTTTGTCTCTCCAATCTCTTTATACCTTGACGACGTACCCATTTTACGTGTCTCATAGGTGCCACTTACGTGTCCGCGATAACATGAAAAATCAACCTACGGAACATTTCATAGCAGACGACACATGTTTCTTAAGTCAAATATAGAGAACTAAATTTCTGATATATTTTTCTTCTCCATTGTCTTTATACCATGACAACGAACCATTTACGTTGACTACCGTCTCATAGGTGCCAGTTCCGCATCCGCGAAAAACATGAAAAATGGACTTATGGAACATTTCGTAGCAGACGACACCTGTCGCTTAAGTCAATTATAGGGATTTTTCTTTTTCGTTTTCTCTCACTAGGGCCACTGATTTGGTTACGATGACTATCTCACCCATACGTGATGGTTACATGCTGCGCGTAAAATAGTAAAATCAACTTAGACACTTTTGGAGGCAACTGAAACCTGTTGCACAAATCAAAGGAAGGTAAACCGAATGTTTCCCTGTTTTCTTACCGGGGTCAATTTTGATGACCTTGCGAGTCAGAAATCAATGTTATGTTTAACTGCTGCGCAAAAATATAGAATTCAGAAGCAACGGGTTGCTGTTGCGGAAATTTTTTCCGGTTAAAAAAAAATCTTGTTCTAGTTTGAAGAGTTTAAAAATAGACCATAAAGATACAATAAGATGTAAGAATAACTAATAAATAATCCATTTTTTCTTTGATAGGGTAGAAAACATTGTGGGAAAAGGAGAAAATGCTGGTAACCTGCATTGTCTCCTTTTCTCAGATTATTTTCAAAAGCTTTCTCTTTCGGGGGTGTGAAAAGGCGTCATTGTGTGGTTAAAGGTTAATAAGGATAAACAGATAAATCAGCTTGGGCCCAGTCAGCCAATCAGAGGCCTCGAGAAAATTCAAAATGGTACCCAGTCAGCCAGTCAGAGGCTTGGAGAAATTCAAAACTGGGCCCAGTCAGCCAATCAGAGGGCTTCAAAATGGCGCCCTAATATATCGAAGAAAACAGTGAACAAAAAACGGCATAAAAGTGGATTTAAAGTCTTCTTTGAAGGCTGCTGTGCAGTCCTTGGCAAACTGCCAGGCATGCACCATCCACACATGCCAGATTTCACTGTAAATGGGCCAAAATTTAAGAGAACAGGGTGGCAGAAGACCTTGTTTTGGTCTTTTCAGGCCACCTTGCAAGAGTTACTTCCCTTGAAATAAACCCCTTGATGCCCCTTTATCCCTGAACCAGATTTTCTGACTCAGACCACATTAAATTCTGCACATTGAATAAGCCAAAATGATCAATGTACAGTGTAAAAAACCCAGAAATTAATGTGACAAGTGGCTAAAAAAAAGACTGAATACTCTTTCAGTAGCAATTGATTCCTACTGCATGAATCAAACAAAGGGAATTGTTCTAATCTCTTCAAACCGCAACAAGAAACCCAGTTACATTGACTACCGTTTCATACGTGCCAGTTACGCACAATGCGAAAACACCAGGAAATAATGTGACAAGTGGCTAAAAAAAAGACTGAAGGCTCTTTCAGTAGCAACTGCTTCCTGTTGCATAAGTCAAACAAAGAGAACTGAATTTCTAATATATTTTTGTCTCTCCAATCTCTTTATACCTTGACGACGTACCCATTTTACGTGTCTCATAGGTGCCACTTACGTGTCCGCGATAACATGAAAAATCAACCTACGGAACATTTCATAGCAGACGACACATGTTTCTTAAGTCAAATATAGAGAACTAAATTTCTGATATATTTTTCTTCTCCATTGTCTTTATACCATGACAACGAACCATTTACGTTGACTACCGTCTCATAGGTGCCAGTTCCGCATCCGCGAAAAACATGAAAAATGGACTTATGGAACATTTCGTAGCAGACGACACCTGTCGCTTAAGTCAATTATAGGGATTTTTCTTTTTCGTTTTCTCTCACTAGGGCCACTGATTTGGTTACGATGACTATCTCACCCATACGTGATGGTTACGTGCTGCGCGTAAAATAGTAAAATCAACTTAGACACTTTTGGAGGCAACTGAAACCTGTTGCACAAATCAAAGGAAGGTAAACCGAATGTTTCCCTGTTTTCTTACCGGGGTCAATTTTGATGACCTTGCGAGTCAGAAATCAATGTTATGTTTAACTGCTGCGCAAAAATATAGAATTCAGAAGCAACGGGTTGCTGTTGCGGAAATTTTTTCCGGTTAAAAAAAAATCTTGTTCTAGTTTGAAGAGTTTAAAAATAGACCATAAAGATACAATAAGATGTAAGAATAACTAATAAATAATCCATTTTTTCTTTGATAGGGTAGAAAACATTGTAGGAAAAGGAGAAAATGCTGGTAACCTGCATTGTCTCCTTTTCTCAGATTATTTTCAAAAGCTTTCTCTTTCGGGGGTGTGAAAAGGCGTCATTGTGTGGTTAAAGGTTAATAAGGATTAACAGATAAATCAGCTTGGGCCCAGTCAGCCAATCAGAGGCCTCGAGAAAATTCAAAATGGTACCCAGTCAGCCAGTCAGAGGCTTGGAGAAATTCAAAACTGGGCCCAGTCAGCCAATCAGAGGGCTTCAAAATGGCGCCCTAATATATCGAAGAAAACAGTGAACAAAAAACGGCATAAAAGTGGATTTAAAGTCTTCTTTGAAGGCTGCTGTGCAGTCCTTGGCAAACTGCCAGGCATGCACCATCCACACATGCCAGATTTCACTGTAAATGGGCCAAAATTTAAGAGAACAGGGTGGCAGAAGACCTTGTTTTGGTCTTTTCAGGCCACCTTGCAAGAGTTACTTCCCTTGAAATAAACCCCTTGATGCCCCTTTATCCCTGAACCAGATTTTCTGACTCAGACCACATTAAATTCTGCACATTGAATAAGCCAAAATGATCAATGTACAGTGTAAAAAACCCAGAAATTAATGTGACAAGTGGCTAAAAAAAAGACTGAATACTCTTTCAGTAGCAATTGATTCCTACTGCATGAATCAAACAAAGGGAATTGTTCTAATCTCTTCAAACCGCAACAAGAAACCCAGTTACATTGACTACCGTTTCATACGTGCCAGTTACGCACAATGCGAAAACACCAGGAAATAATGTGACAAGTGGCTAAAAAAAAGACTGAAGGCTCTTTCAGTAGCAACTGCTTCCTGTTGCATAAGTCAAACAAAGAGAACTGAATTTCTAATATATTTTTGTCTCTCCAATCTCTTTATACCTTGACGACGTACCCATTTTACGTGTCTCATAGGTGCCACTTACGTGTCCGCGATAACATGAAAAATCAACCTACGGAACATTTCATAGCAGACGACACATGTTTCTTAAGTCAAATATAGAGAACTAAATTTCTGATATATTTTTCTTCTCCATTGTCTTTATACCATGACAACGAACCATTTACGTTGACTACCGTCTCATAGGTGCCAGTTCCGCATCCGCGAAAAACATGAAAAATGGACTTATGGAACATTTCGTAGCAGACGACACCTGTCGCTTAAGTCAATTATAGGGATTTTTCTTTTTCGTTTTCTCTCACTAGGGCCACTGATTTGGTTACGATGACTATCTCACCCATACGTGATGGTTACATGCTGCGCGTAAAATAGTAAAATCAACTTAGACACTTTTGGAGGCAACTGAAACCTGTTGCACAAATCAAAGGAAGGTAAACCGAATGTTTCCCTGTTTTCTTACCGGGGTCAATTTTGATGACCTTGCGAGTCAGAAATCAATGTTATGTTTAACTGCTGCGCAAAAATATAGAATTCAGAAGCAACGGGTTGCTGTTGCGGAAATTTTTTCCGGTTAAAAAAAAATCTTGTTCTAGTTTGAAGAGTTTAAAAATAGACCATAAAGATACAATAAGATGTAAGAATAACTAATAAATAATCCATTTTTTCTTTGATAGGGTAGAAAACATTGTGGGAAAAGGAGAAAATGCTGGTAACCTGCATTGTCTCCTTTTCTCAGATTATTTTCAAAAGCTTTCTCTTTCGGGGGTGTGAAAAGGCGTCATTGTGTGGTTAAAGGTTAATAAGGATAAACAGATAAATCAGCTTGGGCCCAGTCAGCCAATCAGAGGCCTCGAGAAAATTCAAAATGGTACCCAGTCAGCCAGTCAGAGGCTTGGAGAAATTCAAAACTGGGCCCAGTCAGCCAATCAGAGGGCTTCAAAATGGCGCCCTAATATATCGAAGAAAACAGTGAACAAAAAACGGCATAAAAGTGGATTTAAAGTCTTCTTTGAAGGCTGCTGTGCAGTCCTTGGCAAACTGCCAGGCATGCACCATCCACACATGCCAGATTTCACTGTAAATGGGCCAAAATTTAAGAGAACAGGGTGGCAGAAGACCTTGTTTTGGTCTTTTCAGGCCACCTTGCAAGAGTTACTTCCCTTGAAATAAACCCCTTGATGCCCCTTTATCCCTGAACCAGATTTTCTGACTCAGACCACATTAAATTCTGCACATTGAATAAGCCAAAATGATCAATGTACAGTGTAAAAAACCCAGAAATTAATGTGACAAGTGGCTAAAAAAAAGACTGAATACTCTTTCAGTAGCAATTGATTCCTACTGCATGAATCAAACAAAGGGAATTGTTCCAATCTCTTCAAACCGCAACAAGAAACCCAGTTACATTGACTACCGTTTCATACGTGCCAGTTACGCACAATGCGAAAACACCAGGAAATAATGTGACAAGTGGCTAAAAAAAAGACTGAAGGCTCTTTCAGTAGCAACTGCTTCCTGTTGCATAAGTCAAACAAAGAGAACTGAATTTCTAATATATTTTTGTCTCTCCAATCTCTTTATACCTTGACGACGTACCCATTTTACGTGTCTCATAGGTGCCACTTACGTGTCCGCGATAACATGAAAAATCAACCTACGGAACATTTCATAGCAGACGACACATGTTTCTTAAGTCAAATATAGAGAACTAAATTTCTGATATATTTTTCTTCTCCATTGTCTTTATACCATGACAACGAACCATTTACGTTGACTACCGTCTCATAGGTGCCAGTTCCGCATCCGCGAAAAACATGAAAAATGGACTTATGGAACATTTCGTAGCAGACGACACCTGTCGCTTAAGTCAATTATAGGGATTTTTCTTTTTCGTTTTCTCTCACTAGGGCCACTGATTTGGTTACGATGACTATCTCACCCATACGTGATGGTTACGTGCTGCGCGTAAAATAGTAAAATCAACTTAGACACTTTTGGAGGCAACTGAAACCTGTTGCACAAATCAAAGGAAGGTAAACCGAATGTTTCCCTGTTTTCTTACCGGGGTCAATTTTGATGACCTTGCGAGTCAGAAATCAATGTTATGTTTAACTGCTGCGCAAAAATATAGAATTCAGAAGCAACGGGTTGCTGTTGCGGAAATTTTTTCCGGTTAAAAAAAAATCTTGTTCTAGTTTGAAGAGTTTAAAAATAGACCATAAAGATACAATAAGATGTAAGAATAACTAATAAATAATCCATTTTTTCTTTGATAGGGTAGAAAACATTGTAGGAAAAGGAGAAAATGCTGGTAACCTGCATTGTCTCCTTTTCTCAGATTATTTTCAAAAGCTTTCTCTTTCGGGGGTGTGAAAAGGCGTCATTGTGTGGTTAAAGATTAATAAGGATTAACAGATAAATCAGCTTGGGCCCAGTCAGCCAATCAGAGGCCTCGAGAAAATTCAAAATGGTACCCAGTCAGCCAGTCAGAGGCTTGGAGAAATTCAAAACTGGGCCCAGTCAGCCAATCAGAGGGCTTCAAAATGGCGCCCTAATATATCGAAGAAAACAGTGAACAAAAAACGGCATAAAAGTGGATTTAAAGTCTTCTTTGAAGGCTGCTGTGCAGTCCTTGGCAAACTGCCAGGCATGCACCATCCACACATGCCAGATTTCACTGTAAATGGGCCAAAATTTAAGAGAACAGGGTGGCAGAAGACCTTGTTTTGGTCTTTTCAGGCCACCTTGCAAGAGTTACTTCCCTTGAAATAAACCCCTTGATGCCCCTTTATCCCTGATCCAGATTTTCTGACTCAGACCACATTAAATTCTGCACATTGAATAAGCCAAAATGATCAATGTACAGTGTAAAAAACCCAGAAATTAATGTGACAAGTGGCTAAAAAAAAGACTGAATACTCTTTCAGTAGCAATTGATTCCTACTGCATGAATCAAACAAAGGGAATTGTTCTAATCTCTTCAAACCGCAACAAGAAACCCAGTTACATTGACTACCGTTTCATACGTGCCAGTTACGCACAATGCGAAAACACCAGGAAATAATGTGACAAGTGGCTAAAAAAAAGACTGAAGGCTCTTTCAGTAGCAACTGCTTCCTGTTGCATAAGTCAAACAAAGAGAACTGAATTTCTAATATATTTTTGTCTCTCCAATCTCTTTATACCTTGACGACGTACCCATTTTACGTGTCTCATAGGTGCCACTTACGTGTCCGCGATAACATGAAAAATCAACCTACGGAACATTTCATAGCAGACGACACATGTTTCTTAAGTCAAATATAGAGAACTAAATTTCTGATATATTTTTCTTCTCCATTGTCTTTATACCATGACAACGAACCATTTACGTTGACTACCGTCTCATAGGTGCCAGTTCCGCATCCGCGAAAAACATGAAAAATGGACTTATGGAACATTTCGTAGCAGACGACACCTGTCACTTAAGTCAATTATAGGGATTTTTCTTTTTCGTTTTCTCTCACTAGGGCCACTGATTTGGTTACGATGACTATCTCACCCATACGTGATGGTTACGTGCTGCGCGTAAAATAGTAAAATCAACTTAGACACTTTTGGAGGCAACTGAAACCTGTTGCACAAATCAAAGGAAGGTAAACCGAATGTTTCCCTGTTTTCTTACCGGGGTCAATTTTGATGACCTTGCGAGTCAGAAATCAATGTTATGTTTAACTGCTGCGCAAAAATATAGAATTCAGAAGCAACGGGTTGCTGTTGCGGAAATTTTTTCCGGTTAAAAAAAAATCTTGTTCTAGTTTGAAGAGTTTAAAAATAGACCATAAAGATACAATAAGATGTAAGAATAACTAATAAATAATCCATTTTTTCTTTGATAGGGTAGAAAACATTGTGGGAAAAGGAGAAAATGCTGGTAACCTGCATTGTCTCCTTTTCTCAGATTATTTTCAAAAGCTTTCTCTTTCGGGGGTGTGAAAAGGCGTCATTGTGTGGTTAAAGGTTAATAAGGATAAACAGATAAATCAGCTTGGGCCCAGTCAGCCAATCAGAGGCCTCGAGAAATTCAAAATGGTACCCAGTCAGCCAGTCAGAGGCTTGGAGAAATTCAAAACTGGGCCCAGTCAGCCAATCAGAGGGCTTCAAAATGGCGCCCTAATATATCGAAGAAAACAGTGAACAAAAAACGGCATAAAAGTGGATTTAAAGTCTTCTTTGAAGGCTGCTGTGCAGTCCTTGGCAAACTGCCAGGCATGCACCATCCACACATGCCAGATTTCACTGTAAATGGGCCAAAATTTAAGAGAACAGGGTGGCAGAAGACCTTGTTTTGGTCTTTTCAGGCCACCTTGCAAGAGTTACTTCCCTTGAAATAAACCCCTTGATGCCCCTTTATCCCTGAACCAGATTTTCTGACTCAGACCACATTAAATTCTGCACATTGAATAAGCCAAAATGATCAATGTACAGTGTAAAAAACCCAGAAATTAATGTGACAAGTGGCTAAAAAAAAGACTGAATACTCTTTCAGTAGCAATTGATTCCTACTGCATGAATCAAACAAAGGGAATTGTTCTAATCTCTTCAAACCGCAACAAGAAACCCAGTTACATTGACTACCGTTTCATACGTGCCAGTTACGCACAATGCGAAAACACCAGGAAATAATGTGACAAGTGGCTAAAAAAAAAGACTGAAGGCTCTTTCAGTAGCAACTGCTTCCTGTTGCATAAGTCAAACAAAGAGAACTGAATTTCTAATATATTTTTGTCTCTCCAATCTCTTTATACCTTGACGACGTACCCATTTTACGTGTCTCATAGGTGCCACTTACGTGTCCGCGATAACATGAAAAATCAACCTACGGAACATTTCATAGCAGACGACACATGTTTCTTAAGTCAAATATAGAGAACTAAATTTCTGATATATTTTTCTTCTCCATTGTCTTTATACCATGACAACGAACCATTTACGTTGACTACCGTCTCATAGGTGCCAGTTCCGCATCCGCGAAAAACATGAAAAATGGACTTATGGAACATTTCGTAGCAGACGACACCTGTCGCTTAAGTCAATTATAGGGATTTTTCTTTTTCGTTTTCTCTCACTAGGGCCACTGATTTGGTTACGATGACTATCTCACCCATACGTGATGGTTACGTGCTGCGCGTAAAATAGTAAAATCAACTTAGACACTTTTGGAGGCAACTGAAACCTGTTGCACAAATCAAAGGAAGGTAAACCGAATGTTTCCCTGTTTTCTTACCGGGGTCAATTTTGATGACCTTGCGAGTCAGAAATCAATGTTATGTTTAACTGCTGCGCAAAAATATAGAATTCAGAAGCAACGGGTTGCTGTTGCGGAAATTTTTTCCGGTTAAAAAAAAATCTTGTTCTAGTTTGAAGAGTTTAAAAATAGACCATAAAGATACAATAAGATGTAAGAATAACTAATAAATAATCCATTTTTTCTTTGATAGGGTAGAAAACATTGTGGGAAAAGGAGAAAATGCTGGTAACCTGCATTGTCTCCTTTTCTCAGATTATTTTCAAAAGCTTTCTCTTTCGGGGGTGTGAAAAGGCGTCATTGTGTGGTTAAAGGTTAATAAGGATAAACAGATAAATCAGCTTGGGCCCAGTCAGCCAATCAGAGGCCTCGAGAAAATTCAAAATGGTACCCAGTCAGCCAGTCAGAGGCTTGGAGAAATTCAAAACTGGGCCCAGTCAGCCAATCAGAGGGCTTCAAAATGGCGCCCTAATATATCGAAGAAAACAGTGAACAAAAAACGGCATAAAAGAGGATTTAAAGTCTTCTTTGAAGGCTGCTGTGCAGTCCTTGGCAAACTGCCAGGCATGCACCATCCACACATGCCAGATTTCACTGTAAATGGGCCAAAATTTAAGAGAACAGGGTGGCAGAAGACCTTGTTTTGGTCTTTTCAGGCCACCTTGCAAGAGTTACTTCCCTTGAAATAAACCCCTTGATGCCCCTTTATCCCTGAACCAGATTTTCTGACTCAGACCACATTAAATTCTGCACATTGAATAAGCCAAAATGATCAATGTACAGTGTAAAAAACCCAGAAATTAATGTGACAAGTGGCTAAAAAAAAGACTGAATACTCTTTCAGTAGCAATTGATTCCTACTGCATGAATCAAACAAAGGGAATTGTTCTAATCTCTTCAAACCGCAACAAGAAACCCAGTTACATTGACTACCGTTTCATACGTGCCAGTTACGCACAATGCGAAAACACCAGGAAATAATGTGACAAGTGGCTAAAAAAAAGACTGAAGGCTCTTTCAGTAGCAACTGCTTCCTGTTGCATAAGTCAAACAAAGAGAACTGAATTTCTAATATATTTTTGTCTCTCCAATCTCTTTATACCTTGACGACGTACCCATTTTACGTGTCTCATAGGTGCCACTTACGTGTCCGCGATAACATGAAAAATCAACCTACGGAACATTTCATAGCAGACGACACATGTTTCTTAAGTCAAATATAGAGAACTAAATTTCTGATATATTTTTCTTCTCCATTGTCTTTATACCATGACAACGAACCATTTACGTTGACTACCGTCTCATAGGTGCCAGTTCCGCATCCGCGAAAAACATGAAAAATGGACTTATGGAACATTTCGTAGCAGACGACACCTGTCGCTTAAGTCAATTATAGGGATTTTTCCTTTTCGTTTTCTCTCACTAGGGCCACTGATTTGGTTACGATGACTATCTCACCCACACGTGATGGTTACATGCTGCGCGTAAAATAGTAAAATCAACTTAGACACTTTTGGAGGCAACTGAAACCTGTTGCACAAATCAAAGGAAGGTAAACCGAATGTTTCCCTGTTTTCTTACCGGGGTCAATTTTGATGACCTTGCGAGTCAGAAATCAATGTTTTGTTTAACTGCTGCGCAAAAATATAGAATTCAGAAGCAACGGGTTGCTGTTGCGGAAATTTTTTCCGGTTAAAAAAAAATCTTGTTCTAGTTTGAAGAGTTTAAAAATAGACCATAAAGATACAATAAGATGTAAGAATAACTAATAAATAATCCATTTTTTCTTTGATAGGGTAGAAAACATTGTGGGAAAAGGAGAAAATGCTGGTAACCTGCATTGTCTCCTTTTCTCAGATTATTTTCAAAAGCTTTCTCTTTTGGGGGTGTGAAAAGGCGTCATTGTGTGGTTAAAGGTTAATAAGGATAAACAGATAAATCAGCTTGGGCCCAGTCAGCCAATCAGAGGCCTCGAGAAATTCAAAATGGGACCCAGTCAGCCAGTCAGAGGCTTGGAGAAATTCAAAACTGGGCCCAGTCAGCCAATCAGAGGGCTTCAAAATGGCGCCCTAATATATCGAAGAAAACAGTGAACAAAAAACGGCATAAAAGTGGATTTAAAGTCTTCTTTGAAGGCTGCTGTGCAGTCCTTGGCAAACTGCCAGGCATGCACCATCCACACATGCCAGATTTCACTGTAAATGGGCCAAAATTTAAGAGAACAGGGTGGCAGAAGACCTTGTTTTGGTCTTTTCAGGCCACCTTGCAAGAGTTACTTCCCTTGAAATAAACCCCTTGATGCCCCTTTATCCCTGAACCAGATTTTCTGACTCAGACCACATTAAATTCTGCACATTGAATAAGCCAAAATGATCAATGTACAGTGTAAAAAACCCAGAAATTAATGTGACAAGTGGTTAAAAAAAAGATTGAATACTCTTTCAGTAGCAATTGATTCCTACTGCATGAATCAAACAAAGGGAATTGTTCTAATCTCTTCAAACCGCAACAAGAAACCCAGTTACATTGACTACCGTTTCATACGTGCCAGTTACGCACAATGCGAAAACACCAGGAAATAATGTGACAAGTGGCTAAAAAAAAAGACTGAAGGCTCTTTCAGTAGCAACTGCTTCCTGTTGCATAAGTCAAACAAAGAGAACTGAATTTCTAATATATTTTTGTCTCTCCAATCTCTTTATACCTTGACGACGTACCCATTTTACGTGTCTCATAGGTGCCACTTACGTGTCCGCGATAACATGAAAAATCAACCTACGGAACATTTCATAGCAGACGACACATGTTTCTTAAGTCAAATATAGAGAACTAAATTTCTGATATATTTTTCTTCTCCATTGTCTTTATACCATGACAACGAACCATTTACGTTGACTACCGTCTCATAGGTGCCAGTTCCGCATCCGCGAAAAACATGAAAAATGGACTTATGGAACATTTCGTAGCAGACGACACCTGTCGCTTAAGTCAATTATAGGGATTTTTCTTTTTCGTTTGCTCTCACTAGGGCCACTGATTTGGTTACGATGACTATCTCACCCATACGTGATGGTTACGTGCTGCGCGTAAAATAGTAAAATCAACTTAGACACTTTTGGAGGCAACTGAAACCTGTTGCACAAATCAAAGGAAGGTAAACCGAATGTTTCCCTGTTTTCTTACCGGGGTCAATTTTGATGACCTTGCGAGTCAGAAATCAATGTTATGTTTAACTGCTGCGCAAAAATATAGAATTCAGAAGCAACGGGTTGCTGTTGCGGAAATTTTTTCCGGTTAAAAAAAAATCTTGTTCTAGTTTGAAGAGTTTAAAAATAGACCATAAAGATACAATAAGATGTAAGAATAACTAATAAATAATCCATGTTTTCTTTGATAGGGTAGAAAACATTGTAGGAAAAGGAGAAAATGCTGGTAACCTGCATTGTCTCCTTTTCTCAGATTATTTTCAAAAGCTTTCTCTTTCGGGGGTGTGAAAAGGCGTCATTGTGTGGTTAAAGGTTAATAAGGATTAACAGATAAATCAGCTTGGGCCCAGTCAGCCAATCAGAGGCCTCGAGAAAATTCAAAATGGTACCCAGTCAGTCAGTCAGAGGCTTGGAGAAATTCAAAACTGGGCCCAGTCAGCCAATCAGAGGGCTTCAAAATGGCGCCCTAATATATCGAAGAAAACAGTGAACAAAAAACGGCATAAAAGTGGATTTAAAGTCTTCTTTGAAGGCTGCTGTGCAGTCCTTGGCAAACTGCCAGGCATGCACCATCCACACATGCCAGATTTCACTGTAAATGGGCCAAAATTTAAGAGAACAGGGTGGCAGAAGACCTTGTTTTGGTCTTTTCAGGCCACCTTGCAAGAGTTACTTCCCTTGAAATAAACCCCTTGATGCCCCTTTATCCCTGAACCAGATTTTCTGACTCAGACCACATTAAATTCTGCACATTGAATAAGCCAAAATGATCAATGTACAGTGTAAAAAACCCAGAAATTAATGTGACAAGTGGCTAAAAAAAAGACTGAATACTCTTTCAGTAGCAATTGATTCCTACTGCATGAATCAAACAAAGGGAATTGTTCTAATCTCTTCAAACCGCAACAAGAAACCCAGTTACATTGACTACCGTTTCATACGTGCCAGTTACGCACAATGCGAAAACACCAGGAAATAATGTGACAAGTGGCTAAAAAAAAGACTGAAGGCTCTTTCAGTAGCAACTGCTTCCTGTTGCATAAGTCAAACAAAGAGAACTGAATTTCTAATATATTTTTGTCTCTCCAATCTCTTTATACCTTGACGACGTACCCATTTTACGTGTCTCATAGGTGCCACTTACGTGTCCGCGATAACATGAAAAATCAACCTACGGAACATTTCATAGCAGACGACACATGTTTCTTAAGTCAAATATAGAGAACTAAATTTCTGATATATTTTTCTTCTCCATTGTCCTTATACCATGACAACGAACCATTTACGTTGACTACCGTCTCATAGGTGCCAGTTCCGCATCCGCGAAAAACATGAAAAATGGACTTATGGAACATTTCGTAGCAGACGACACCTGTCGCTTAAGTCAATTATAGGGATTTTTCTTTTTCGTTTTCTCTCACTAGGGCCACTGATTTGGTTACGATGACTATCTCACCCATACGTGATGGTTACGTGCTGCGCGTAAAATAGTAAAATCAACTTAGACACTTTTGGAGGCAACTGAAACCTGTTGCACAAATCAAAGGAAGGTAAACCGAATGTTTCCCTGTTTTCTTACCGGGGTCAATTTTGATGACCTTGCGAGTCAGAAATCAATGTTATGTTTAACTGCTGCGCAAAAATATAGAATTCAGAAGCAACGGGTTGCTGTTGCGGAAATTTTTTCCGGTTAAAAAAAAATCTTGTTCTAGTTTGAAGAGTTTAAAAATAGACCATAAAGATACAATAAGATGTAAGAATAACTAATAAATAATCCATTTTTTCTTTGATAGGGTAGAAAACATTGTGGGAAAAGGAGAAAATGCTGGTAACCTGCATTGTCTCCTTTTCTCAGATTATTTTCAAAAGCTTTCTCTTTCGGGGGTGTGAAAAGGCGTCATTGTGTGGTTAAAGGTTAATAAGGATAAACAGATAAATCAGCTTGGGCCCAGTCAGCCAATCAGAGGCCTCGAGAAAATTCAAAATGGTACCCAGTCAGCCAGTCAGAGGCTTGGAGAAATTCAAAACTGGGCCCAGTCAGCCAATCAGAGGGCTTCAAAATGGCGCCCTAATATATCGAAGAAAACAGTGAACAAAAAACGGCATAAAAGTGGATTTAAAGTCTTCTTTGAAGGCTGCTGTGCAGTCCTTGGCAAACTGCCAGGCATGCACCATCCACACATGCCAGATTTCACTGTAAATGGGCCAAAATTTAAGAGAACAGGGTGGCAGAAGACCTTGTTTTGGTCTTTTCAGGCCACCTTGCAAGAGTTACTTCCCTTGAAATAAACCCCTTGATGCCCCTTTATCCCTGAACCAGATTTTCTGACTCAGACCACATTAAATTCTGCACATTGAATAAGCCAAAATGATCAATGTACAGTGTAAAAAACCCAGAAATTAATGTGACAAGTGGCTAAAAAAAAGACTGAATACTCTTTCAGTAGCAATTGATTCCTACTGCATGAATCAAACAAAGGGAATTGTTCTAATCTCTTCAAACCGCAACAAGAAACCCAGTTACATTGACTACCGTTTCATACGTGCCAGTTACGCACAATGCGAAAACACCAGGAAATAATGTGACAAGTGGCTAAAAAAAAGACTGAAGGCTCTTTCAGTAGCAACTGCTTCCTGTTGCATAAGTCAAACAAAGAGAACTGAATTTCTAATATATTTTTGTCTCTCCAATCTCTTTATACCTTGACGACGTACCCATTTTACGTGTCTCATAGGTGCCACTTACGTGTCCGCGATAACATGAAAAATCAACCTACGGAACATTTCATAGCAGACGACACATGTTTCTTAAGTCAAATATAGAGAACTAAATTTCTGATATATTTTTCTTCTCCATTGTCTTTATACCATGACAACGAACCATTTACGTTGACTACCGTCTCATAGGTGCCAGTTCCGCATCCGCGAAAAACATGAAAAATGGACTTATGGAACATTTCGTAGCAGACGACACCTGTCGCTTAAGTCAATTATAGGGATTTTTCTTTTTCGTTTTCTCTCACTAGGGCCACTGATTTGGTTACGATGACTATCTCACCCATACGTGATGGTTACATGCTGCGCGTAAAATAGTAAAATCAACTTAGACACTTTTGGAGGCAACTGAAACCTGTTGCACAAATCAAAGGAAGGTAAACCGAATGTTTCCCTGTTTTCTTACCGGGGTCAATTTTGATGACCTTGCGAGTCAGAAATCAATGTTATGTTTAACTGCTGCGCAAAAATATAGAATTCAGAAGCAACGGGTTGCTGTTGCGGAAATTTTTTCCGGTTAAAAAAAAATCTTGTTCTAGTTTGAAGAGTTTAAAAATAGACCATAAAGATACAATAAGATGTAAGAATAACTAATAAATAATCCATTTTTTCTTTGATAGGGTAGAAAACATTGTAGGAAAAGGAGAAAATGCTGGTAACCTGCATTGTCTCCTTTTCTCAGATTATTTTCAAAAGCTTTCTCTTTCGGGGGTGTGAAAAGGCGTCATTGTGTGGTTAAAGGTTAATAAGGATAAACAGATAAATCAGCTTGGGCCCAGTCAGCCAATCAGAGGCCTCGAGAAAATTCAAAATGGTACCCAGTCAGCCAGTCAGAGGCTTGGAGAAATTCAAAACTGGGCCCAGTCAGCCAATCAGAGGGCTTCAAAATGGCGCCCTAATATATCGAAGAAAACAGTGAACAAAAAACGGCATAAAAGTGGATTTAAAGTCTTCTTTGAAGGCTGCTGTGCAGTCCTTGGCAAACTGCCAGGCATGCACCATCCACACATGCCAGATTTCACTGTAAATGGGCCAAAATTTAAGAGAACAGGGTGGCAGAAGACCTTGTTTTGGTCTTTTCAGGCCACCTTGCAAGAGTTACTTCCCTTGAAATAAACCCCTTGATGCCCCTTTATCCCTGAACCAGATTTTCTGACTCAGACCACATTAAATTCTGCACATTGAATAAGCCAAAATGATCAATGTACAGTGTAAAAAACCCAGAAATTAATGTGACAAGTGGCTAAAAAAAAGACTGAATACTCTTTCAGTAGCAATTGATTCCTACTGCATGAATCAAACAAAGGGAATTGTTCTAATCTCTTCAAACCGCAACAAGAAACCCAGTTACATTGACTACCGTTTCATACGTGCCAGTTACGCACAATGCGAAAACACCAGGAAATAATGTGACAAGTGGCTAAAAAAAAGACTGAAGGCTCTTTCAGTAGCAACTGCTTCCTGTTGCATAAGTCAAACAAAGAGAACTGAATTTCTAATATATTTTTGTCTCTCCAATCTCTTTATACCTTGACGACGTACCCATTTTACGTGTCTCATAGGTGCCACTTACGTGTCCGCGATAACATGAAAAATCAACCTACGGAACATTTCATAGCAGACGACACATGTTTCTTAAGTCAAATATAGAGAACTAAATTTCTGATATATTTTTCTTCTCCATTGTCTTTATACCATGACAACGAACCATTTACGTTGACTACCGTCTCATAGGTGCCAGTTCCGCATCCGCGAAAAACATGAAAAATGGACTTATGGAACATTTCGTAGCAGACGACACCTGTCGCTTAAGTCAATTATAGGGATTTTTCTTTTTCGTTTTCTCTCACTAGGGCCACTGATTTGGTTACGATGACTATCTCACCCATACGTGATGGTTACGTGCTGCGCGTAAAATAGTAAAATCAACTTAGACACTTTTGGAGGCAACTGAAACCTGTTGCACAAATCAAAGGAAGGTAAACCGAATGTTTCCCTGTTTTCTTACCGGGGTCAATTTTGATGACCTTGCGAGTCAGAAATCAATGTTATGTTTAACTGCTGCGCAAAAATATAGAATTCAGAAGCAACGGGTTGCTGTTGCGGAAATTTTTTCCGGTTAAAAAAAAATCTTGTTCTAGTTTGAAGAGTTTAAAAATAGACCATAAAGATACAATAAGATGTAAGAATAACTAATAAATAATCCATTTTTTCTTTGATAGGGTAGAAAACATTGTAGGAAAAGGAGAAAATGCTGGTAACCTGCATTGTCTCCTTTTCTCAGATTATTTTCAAAAGCTTTCTCTTTCGGGGGTGTGAAAAGGCGTCATTGTGTGGTTAAAGGTTAATAAGGATTAACAGATAAATCAGCTTGGGCCCAGTCAGCCAATCAGAGGCCTCGAGAAAATTCAAAATGGTACCCAGTCAGCCAGTCAGAGGCTTGGAGAAATTCAAAACTGGGCCCAGTCAGCCAATCAGAGGGCTTCAAAATGGCGCCCTAATATATCGAAGAAAACAGTGAACAAAAAACGGCATAAAAGTGGATTTAAAGTCTTCTTTGAAGGCTGCTGTGCAGTCCTTGGCAAACTGCCAGGCATGCACCATCCACACATGCCAGATTTCACTGTAAATGGGCCAAAATTTAAGAGAACAGGGTGGCAGAAGACCTTGTTCTGGTCTTTTCAGGCCACCTTGCAAGAGTTACTTCCCTTGAAATAAACCCCTTGATGCCCCTTTATCCCTGATCCAGATTTTCTGACTCAGACCACATTAAATTCTGCACATTGAATAAGCCAAAATGATCAATGTACAGTGTAAAAAACCCAGAAATTAATGTGACAAGTGGCTAAAAAAAAGACTGAATACTCTTTCAGTAGCAATTGATTCCTACTGCATGAATCAAACAAAGGGAATTGTTCTAATCTCTTCAAACCGCAACAAGAAACCCAGTTACATTGACTACCGTTTCATACGTGCCAGTTACGCACAATGCGAAAACACCAGGAAATAATGTGACAAGTGGCTAAAAAAAAGACTGAAGGCTCTTTCAGTAGCAACTGCTTCCTGTTGCATAAGTCAAACAAAGAGAACTGAATTTCTAATATATTTTTGTCTCTCCAATCTCTTTATACCTTGACGACGTACCCATTTTACGTGTCTCATAGGTGCCACTTACGTGTCCGCGATAACATGAAAAATCAACCTACGGAACATTTCATAGCAGACGACACATGTTTCTTAAGTCAAATATAGAGAACTAAATTTCTGATATATTTTTCTTCTCCATTGTCTTTATACCATGACAACGAACCATTTACGTTGACTACCGTCTCATAGGTGCCAGTTCCGCATCCGCGAAAAACATGAAAAATGGACTTATGGAACATTTCGTAGCAGACGACACCTGTCGCTTAAGTCAATTATAGGGATTTTTCTTTTTCGTTTTCTCTCACTAGGGCCACTGATTTGGTTACGATGACTATCTCACCCATACGTGATGGTTACGTGCTGCGCGTAAAATAGTAAAATCAACTTAGACACTTTTGGAGGCAACTGAAACCTGTTGCACAAATCAAAGGAAGGTAAACCGAATGTTTCCCTGTTTTCTTACCGGGGTCAATTTTGATGACCTTGCGAGTCAGAAATCAATGTTATGTTTAACTGCTGCGCAAAAATATAGAATTCAGAAGCAACGGGTTGCTGTTGCGGAAATTTTTTCCGGTTAAAAAAAAATCTTGTTCTAGTTTGAAGAGTTTAAAAATAGACCATAAAGATACAATAAGATGTAAGAATAACTAATAAATAATCCATTTTTTCTTTGATAGGGTAGAAAACATTGTGGGAAAAGGAGAAATTGCTGGTAACCTGCATTGTCTCCTTTTCTCAGATTATTTTCAAAAGCTTTCTCTTTCGGGGGTGTGAAAAGGCGTCATTGTGTGGTTAAAGGTTAATAAGGATAAACAGATAAATCAGCTTGGGCCCAGTCAGCCAATCAGAGGCCTCGAGAAAATTCAAAATGGTACCCAGTCAGCCAGTCAGAGGCTTGGAGAAATTCAAAACTGGGCCCAGTCAGCCAATCAGAGGGCTTCAAAATGGCGCCCTAATATATCGAAGAAAACAGTGAACAAAAAACGGCATAAAAGTGGATTTAAAGTCTTCTTTGAAGGCTGCTGTGCAGTCCTTGGCAAACTGCCAGACATGCACCATCCACACATGCCAGATTTCACTGTAAATGGGCCAAAATTTAAGAGAACAGGGTGGCAGAAGACCTTGTTTTGGTCTTTTCAGGCCACCTTGCAAGAGTTACTTCCCTTGAAATAAACCCCTTGATGCCCCTTTATCCCTGAACCAGATTTTCTGATTCAGACCACATTAAATTCTGCACATTGAATAAGCCAAAATGATCAATGTACAGTGTAAAAAACCCAGAAATTAATGTGACAAGTGGCTAAAAAAAAGACTGAATACTCTTTCAGTAGCAATTGATTCCTACTGCATGAATCAAACAAAGGGAATTGTTCTAATCTCTTCAAACCGCAACAAGAAACCCAGTTACATTGACTACCGTTTCATACGTGCCAGTTACGCACAATGCGAAAACACCAGGAAATAATGTGACAAGTGGCTAAAAAAAAGACTGAAGGCTCTTTCAGTAGCAACTGCTTCCTGTTGCATAAGTCAAACAAAGAGAACTGAATTTCTAATATATTTTTGTCTCTCCAATCTCTTTATACCTTGACGACGTACCCATTTTACGTGTCTCATAGGTGCCACTTACGTGTCCGCGATAACATGAAAAATCAACCTACGGAACATTTCATAGCAGACGACACATGTTTCTTAAGTCAAATATAGAGAACTAAATTTCTGATATATTTTTCTTCTCCATTGTCTTTATACCATGACAACGAACCATTTACGTTGACTACCGTCTCATAGGTGCCAGTTCCGCATCCGCGAAAAACATGAAAAATGGACTTATGGAACATTTTGTAGCAGACGACACCTGTCGCTTAAGTCAATTATAGGGATTTTTCTTTTTCGTTTTCTCTCACTAGGGCCACTGATTTGGTTACGATGACTATCTCACCCATACGTGATGGTTACGTGCTGCGCGTAAAATAGTAAAATCAACTTAGACACTTTTGGAGGCAACTGAAACCTGTTGCACAAATCAAAGGAAGGTAAACCGAATGTTTCCCTGTTTTCTTACCGGGGTCAATTTTGATGACCTTGCGAGTCAGAAATCAATGTTATGTTTAACTGCTGCGCAAAAATATAGAATTCAGAAGCAACGGGTTGCTGTTGCGGAAATTTTTTCTGGTTAAAAAAAAATCTTGTTCTAGTTTGAAGAGTTTAAAAATAGACCATAAAGATACAATAAGATGTAAGAATAACTAATAAATAATCCATTTTTTCTTTGATAGGGTAGAAAACATTGTGGGAAAAGGAGAAAATGCTGGTAACCTGCATTGTCTCCTTTTCTCAGATTATTTTCAAAAGCTTTCTCTTTCGGGGGTGTGAAAAGGCGTCATTGTGTGGTTAAAGGTTAATAAGGATAAACAGATAAATCAGCTTGGGCCCAGTCAGCCAATCAGAGGCCTCGAGAAAATTCAAAATGGTACCCAGTCAGCCAGTCAGAGGCTTGGAGAAATTCAAAACTGGGCCCAGTCAGCCAATCAGAGGGCTTCAAAATGGCGCCCTAATATATCGAAGAAAACAGTGAACAAAAAACGGCATAAAAGTGGATTTAAAGTCTTCTTTGAAGGCTGCTGTGCAGTCCTTGGCAAACTGCCAGGCATGCACCATCCACACATGCCAGATTTCACTGTAAATGGGCCAAAATTTAAGAGAACAGGGTGGCAGAAGACCTTGTTTTGGTCTTTTCAGGCCACCTTGCAAGAGTTACTTCCCTTGAAATAAACCCCTTGATGCCCCTTTATCCCTGAACCAGATTTTCTGACTCAGACCACATTAAATTCTGCACATTGAATAAGCCAAAATGATCAATGTACAGTGTAAAAAACCCAGAAATTAATGTGACAAGTGGCTAAAAAAAAGACTGAATACTCTTTCAGTAGCAATTGATTCCTACTGCATGAATCAAACAAAGGGAATTGTTCTAATCTCTTCAAACCGCAACAAGAAACCCAGTTACATTGACTACCGTTTCATACGTGCCAGTTACGCACAATGCGAAAACACCAGGAAATAATGTGACAAGTGGCTAAAAAAAAGACTGAAGGCTCTTTCAGTAGCAACTGCTTCCTGTTGCATAAGTCAAACAAAGAGAACTGAATTTCTAATATATTTTTGTCTCTCCAATCTCTTTATACCTTGACGACGTACCCATTTTACGTGTCTCATAGGTGCCACTTACGTGTCCGCGATAACATGAAAAATCAACCTACGGAACATTTCATAGCAGACGACACATGTTTCTTAAGTCAAATATAGAGAACTAAATTTCTGATATATTTTTCTTCTCCATTGTCTTTATACCATGACAACGAACCATTTACGTTGACTACCGTCTCATAGGTGCCAGTTCCGCATCCGCGAAAAACATGAAAAATGGACTTATGGAACATTTCGTAGCAGACGACACCTGTCGCTTAAGTCAATTATAGGGATTTTTCTTTTTCGTTTTCTCTCACTAGGGCCACTGATTTGGTTACGATGACTATCTCACCCATACGTGATGGTTACGTGCTGCGCGTAAAATAGTAAAATCAACTTAGACACTTTTGGAGGCAACTGAAACCTGTTGCACAAATCAAAGGAAGGTAAACCGAATGTTTCCCTGTTTTCTTACCGGGGTCAATTTTGATGACCTTGCGAGTCAGAAATCAATGTTATGTTTAACTGCTGCGCAAAAATATAGAATTCAGAAGCAACGGGTTGCTGTTGCGGAAATTTTTTCCGGTTAAAAAAAAATCTTGTTCTAGTTTGAAGAGTTTAAAAATAGACCATAAAGATACAATAAGATGTAAGAATAACTAATAAATAATCCATTTTTTCTTTGATAGGGTAGAAAACATTGTGGAAAAAAGGAGAAAATGCTGGTAACCTGCATTGTCTCCTTTTCTCAGATTATTTTCAAAAGCTTTCTCTTTCGGGGGTGTGAAAAGGCGTCATTGTGTGGTTAAAGGTTAATAAGGATAAACAGATAAATCAGCTTGGGCCCAGTCAGCCAATCAGAGGCCTCGAGAAATTCAAAATGGTACCCAGTCAGCCAGTCAGAGGCTTGGAGAAATTCAAAACTGGGCCCAGTCAGCCAATCAGAGGGCTTCAAAATGGCGCCCTAATATATCGAAGAAAACAGTGAACAAAAAACGGCATAAAAGTGGATTTAAAGTCTTCTTTGAAGGCTGCTGTGCAGTCCTTGGCAAACTGCCAGGCATGCACCATCCACACATGCCAGATTTCACTGTAAATGGGCCAAAATTTAAGAGAACAGGGTGGCAGAAGACCTTGTTTTGGTCTTTTCAGGCCACCTTGCAAGAGTTACTTCCCTTGAAATAAACCCCTTGATGCCCCTTTATCCCTGAACCAGATTTTCTGACTCAGACCACATTAAATTCTGCACATTGAATAAGCCAAAATGATCAATGTACAGTGTAAAAAACCCAGAAATTAATGTGACAAGTGGCTAAAAAAAAGACTGAATACTCTTTCAGTAGCAATTGATTCCTACTGCATGAATCAAACAAAGGGAATTGTTCTAATCTCTTCAAACCGCAACAAGAAACCCAGTTACATTGACTACCGTTTCATACGTGCCAGTTACGCACAATGCGAAAACACCAGGAAATAATGTGACAAGTGGCTAAAAAAAAAGACTGAAGGCTCTTTCAGTAGCAACTGCTTCCTGTTGCATAAGTCAAACAAAGAGAACTGAATTTCTAATATATTTTTGTCTCTCCAATCTCTTTATACCTTGACGACGTACCCATTTTACGTGTCTCATAGGTGCCACTTACGTGTCCGCGAAAACATGAAAAATCAACCTACGGAACATTTCATAGCAGACGACACATGTTTCTTAAGTCAAATATAGAGAACTAAATTTCTGATATATTTTTCTTCTCCATTGTCTTTATACCATGACAACGAACCATTTACGTTGACTACCGTCTCATAGGTGCCAGTTCCGCATCCGCGAAAAACATGAAAAATGGACTTATGGAACATTTCGTAGCAGACGACACCTGTCGCTTAAGTCAATTATAGGGATTTTTCTTTTTCGTTTTCTCTCACTAGGGCCACTGATTTGGTTACGATGACTATCTCACCCATACGTGATGGTTATGTGCTGCGCGTAAAATAGTAAAATCAACTTAGACACTTTTGGAGGCAACTGAAACCTGTTGCACAAATCAAAGGAAGGTAAACCGAATGTTTCCCTGTTTTCTTACCGGGGTCAATTTTGATGACCTTGCGAGTCAGAAATCAATGTTATGTTTAACTGCTGCGCAAAAATATAGAATTCAGAAGCAACGGGTTGCTGTTGCGGAAATTTTTTCCGGTTAAAAAAAAATCTTGTTCTAGTTTGAAGAGTTTATAAATAGACCATAAAGATACAATAAGATGTAAGAATAACTAATAAATAATCCATTTTTTCTTTGATAGGGTAGAAAACATTGTAGGAAAAGGAGAAAATGCTGGTAACCTGCATTGTCTCCTTTTCTCAGATTATTTTCAAAAGCTTTCTCTTTCGGGGGTGTGAAAAGGCGTCATTGTGTGGTTAAAGGTTAATAAGGATAAACAGATAAATCAGCTTGGGCCCAGTCAGCCAATCAGAGGCCTCGAGAAAATTCAAAATGGTACCCAGTCAGCCAGTCAGAGGCTTGGAGAAATTCAAAACTGGGCCCAGTCAGCCAATCAGAGGGCTTCAAAATGGCGCCCTAATATATCGAAGAAAACAGTGAACAAAAAACGGCATAAAAGTGGATTTAAAGTCTTTTTTGAAGGCTGCTGTGCAGTCCTTGGCAAACTGCCAGGCATGCACCATCCACACATGCCAGATTTCACTGTAAATGGGCCAAAATTTAAGAGAACAGGGTGGCAGAAGACCTTGTTTTGGTCTTTTCAGGCCACCTTGCAAGAGTTACTTCCCTTGAAATAAACCCCTTGATGCCCCTTTATCCCTGAACCAGATTTTCTGACTCAGACCACATTAAATTCTGCACATTGAATAAGCCAAAATGATCAATGTACAGTGTAAAAAACCCAGAAATTAATGTGACAAGTGGCTAAAAAAAAGACTGAATACTCTTTCAGTAGCAATTGATTCCTACTGCATGAATCAAACAAAGGGAATTGTTCTAATCTCTTCAAACCGCAACAAGAAACCCAGTTACATTGACTACCGTTTCATACGTGCCAGTTACGCACAATGCGAAAACACCAGGAAATAATGTGACAAGTGGCTAAAAAAAAGACTGAAGGCTCTTTCAGTAGCAACTGCTTCCTGTTGCATAAGTCAAACAAAGAGAACTGAATTTCTAATATATTTTTGTCTCTCCAATCTCTTTATACCTTGACGACGTACCCATTTTACGTGTCTCATAGGTGCCACTTACGTGTCCGCGATAACATGAAAAATCAACCTACGGAACATTTCATAGCAGACGACACATGTTTCTTAAGTCAAATATAGAGAACTAAATTTCTGATATATTTTTCTTCTCCATTGTCTTTATACCATGACAACGAACCATTTACGTTGACTACCGTCTCATAGGTGCCAGTTCCGCATCCGCGAAAAACATGAAAAATGGACTTATGGAACATTTCGTAGCAGACGACACCTGTCGCTTAAGTCAATTATAGGGATTTTTCTTTTTCGTTTTCTCTCACTAGGGCCACTGATTTGGTTACGATGACTATCTCACCCATACGTGATGGTTACGTGCTGCGCGTAAAATAGTAAAATCAACTTAGACACTTTTGGAGGCAACTGAAACCTGTTGCACAAATCAAAGGAAGGTAAACCGAATGTTTCCCTGTTTTCTTACCGGGGTCAATTTTGATGACCTTGCGAGTCAGAAATCAATGTTATGTTTAACTGCTGCGCAAAAATATAGAATTCAGAAGCAACGGGTTGCTGTTGCGGAAATTTTTTCCGGTTAAAAAAAAATCTTGTTCTAGTTTGAAGAGTTTAAAAATAGACCATAAAGATACAATAAGATGTAAGAATAACTAATAAATAATCCATTTTTTCTTTGATAGGGTAGAAAACATTGTAGGAAAAGGAGAAAATGCTGGTAACCTGCATTGTCTCCTTTTCTCAGATTATTTTCAAAAGCTTTCTCTTTCGGGGGTGTGAAAAGGCGTCATTGTGTGGTTAAAGGTTAATAAGGATAAACAGATAAATCAGCTTGGGCCCAGTCAGCCAATCAGAGGCCTCGAGAAAATTCAAAATGGTACCCAGTCAGCCAGTCAGAGGCTTGGAGAAATTCAAAACTGGGCCCAGTCAGCCAATCAGAGGGCTTCAAAATGGCGCCCTAATATATCGAAGAAAACAGTGAACAAAAAACGGCATAAAAGTGGATTTAAAGTCTTCTTTGAAGGCTGCTGTGCAGTCCTTGGCAAACTGCCAGGCATGCACCATCCACACATGCCAGATTTCACTGTAAATGGGCCAAAATTTAAGAGAACAGGGTGGCAGAAGACCTTGTTTTGGTCTTTTCAGGCCACCTTGCAAGAGTTACTTCCCTTGAAATAAACCCCTTGATGCCCCTTTATCCCTGAACCAGATTTTCTGACTCAGACCACATTAAATTCTGCACATTGAATAAGCCAAAATGATCAATGTACAGTGTAAAAAACCCAGAAATTAATGTGACAAGTGGCTAAAAAAAAGACTGAATACTCTTTCAGTAGCAATTGATTCCTACTGCATGAATCAAACAAAGGGAATTGTTCTAATCTCTTCAAACCACAACAAGAAACCCAGTTACATTGACTACCGTTTCATACGTGCCAGTTACGCACAATGCGAAAACACCAGGAAATAATGTGACAAGTGGCTGAAAAAAAAAGACTGAAGGCTCTTTCAGTAGCAACTGCTTCCTGTTGCATAAGTCAAACAAAGAGAACTGAATTTCTAATATATTTTTGTCTCTCCAATCTCTTTATACCTTGACGACGTACCCATTTTACGTGTCTCATAGGTGCCACTTACGTGTCCGCGATAACATGAAAAATCAACCTACGGAACATTTCATAGCAGACGACACATGTTTCTTAAGTCAAATATAGAGAACTAAATTTCTGATATATTTTTCTTCTCCATTGTCTTTATACCATGACAACGAACCATTTACGTTGACTACCGTCTCATAGGTGCCAGTTCCGCATCCGCGAAAAACATGAAAAATGGACTTATGGAACATTTCGTAGCAGACGACACCTGTCGCTTAAGTCAATTATAGGGATTTTTCTTTTTCGTTTGCTCTCACTAGGGCCACTGATTTGGTTACGATGACTATCTCACCCATACGTGATGGTTACGTGCTGCGCGTAAAATAGTAAAATCAACTTAGACACTTTTGGAGGCAACTGAAACCTGTTGCACAAATCAAAGGAAGGTAAACCGAATGTTTCCCTGTTTTCTTACCGGGGTCAATTTTGATGACCTTGCGAGTCAGAAATCAATGTTATGTTTAACTGCTGCGCAAAAATATAGAATTCAGAAGCAACGGGTTGCTGTTGCGGAAATTTTTTCCGGTTAAAAAAAATCTTGTTCTAGTTTGAAGAGTTTAAAAATAGACCATAAAGATACAATAAGATGTAAGAATAACTAATAAATAATCCATTTTTTCTTTGATAGGGTAGAAAACATTGTGGAAAAAAGGAGAAAATGCTGGTAACCTGCATTGTCTCCTTTTCTCAGATTATTTTCAAAAGCTTTCTCTTTCGGGGGTGTGAAAAGGCGTCATTGTGTGGTTAAAGGTTAATAAGGATAAACAGATAAATCAGCTTGGGCCCAGTCAGCCAATCAGAGGCCTCGAGAAATTCAAAATGGTACCCAGTCAGCCAGTCAGAGGCTTGGAGAAATTCAAAACTGGGCCCAGTCAGCCAATCAGAGGGCTTCAAAATGGCGCCCTAATATATCGAAGAAAACAGTGAACAAAAAACGGCATAAAAGTGGATTTAAAGTCTTCTTTGAAGGCTGCTGTGCAGTCCTTGGCAAACTGCCAGGCATGCACCATCCACACATGCCAGATTTCACTGTAAATGGGCCAAAATTTAAGAGAACAGGGTGGCAGAAGACCTTGTTTTGGTCTTTTCAGGCCACCTTGCAAGAGTTACTTCCCTTGAAATAAACCCCTTGATGCCCCTTTATCCCTGAACCAGATTTTCTGACTCAGACCACATTAAATTCTGCACATTGAATAAGCCAAAATGATCAATGTACAGTGTAAAAAACCCAGAAATTAATGTGACAAGTGGCTAAAAAAAAGACTGAATACTCTTTCAGTAGCAATTGATTTCTACTGCATGAATCAAACAAAGGGAATTGTTCTAATCTCTTCAAACCGCAACAAGAAACCCAGTTACATTGACTACCGTTTCATACGTGCCAGTTACGCACAATGCGAAAACACCAGGAAATAATGTGACAAGTGGCTAAAAAAAAAGACTGAAGGCTCTTTCAGTAGCAACTGCTTCCTGTTGCATAAGTCAAACAAAGAGAACTGAATTTCTAATATATTTTTGTCTCTCCAATCTCTTTATACCTTGACGACGTACCCATTTTACGTGTCTCATAGGTGCCACTTACGTGTCCGCGATAACATGAAAAATCAACCTACGGAACATTTCATAGCAGACGACACATGTTTCTTAAGTCAAATATAGAGAACTAAATTTCTGATATATTTTTCTTCTCCATTGTCTTTATACCATGACAACGAACCATTTACGTTGACTACCGTCTCATAGGTGCCAGTTCCGCATCCGCGAAAAACATGAAAAATGGACTTATGGAACATTTCGTAGCAGACGACACCTGTCGCTTAAGTCAATTATAGGGATTTTTCTTTTTCGTTTTCTCTCACTAGGGCCACTGATTTGGTTACGATGACTATCTCACCCATACGTGATGGTTACGTGCTGCGCGTAAAATAGTAAAATCAACTTAGACACTTTTGGAGGCAACTGAAACCTGTTGCACAAATCAAAGGAAGGTAAACCGAATGTTTCCCTGTTTTCTTACCGGGGTCAATTTTGATGACCTTGCGAGTCAGAAATCAATGTTATGTTTAACTGCTGCGCAAAAATATAGAATTCAGAAGCAACGGGTTGCTGTTGCGGAAATTTTTTCCGGTTAAAAAAAAATCTTGTTCTAGTTTGAAGAGTTTAAAAATAGACCATAAAGATACAATAAGATGTAAGAATAACTAATAAATAATCCATTTTTTCTTTGATAGGGTAGAAAACATTGTGGAAAAAAGGAGAAAATGCTGGTAACCTGCATTGTCTCCTTTTCTCAGATTATTTTCAAAAGCTTTCTCTTTCGGGGGTGTGAAAAGGCGTCATTGTGTGGTTAAAGGTTAATAAGGATAAACAGATAAATCAGCTTGGGCCCAGTCAGCCAATCAGAGGCCTCGAGAAATTCAAAATGGTACCCAGTCAGCCAGTCAGAGGCTTGGAGAAATTCAAAACTGGGCCCAGTCAGCCAATCAGAGGGCTTCAAAATGGCGCCCTAATATATCGAAGAAAACAGTGAACAAAAAACGGCATAAAAGTGGATTTAAAGTCTTCTTTGAAGGCTGCTGTGCAGTCCTTGGCAAACTGCCAGGCATGCACCATCCACACATGCCAGATTTCACTGTAAATGGGCCAAAATTTAAGAGAACAGGGTGGCAGAAGACCTTGTTTTGGTCTTTTCAGGCCACCTTGCAAGAGTTACTTCCCTTGAAATAAACCCCTTGATGCCCCTTTATCCCTGAACCAGATTTTCTGACTCAGACCACATTAAATTCTGCACATTGAATAAGCCAAAATGATCAATGTACAGTGTAAAAAACCCAGAAATTAATGTGACAAGTGGCTAAAAAAAAGACTGAATACTCTTTCAGTAGCAATTGATTCCTACTGCATGAATCAAACAAAGGGAATTGTTCTAATCTCTTCAAACCGCAACAAGAAACCCAGTTACATTGACTACCGTTTCATACGTGCCAGTTACGCACAATGCGAAAACACCAGGAAATAATGTGACAAGTGGCTAAAAAAAAAGACTGAAGGCTCTTTCAGTAGCAACTGCTTCCTGTTGCATAAGTCAAACAAAGAGAACTGAATTTCTAATATATTTTTGTCTCTCCAATCTCTTTATACCTTGACGACGTACCCATTTTACGTGTCTCATAGGTGCCACTTACGTGTCCGCGATAACATGAAAAATCAACCTACGGAACATTTCATAGCAGACGACACATGTTTCTTAAGTCAAATATAGAGAACTAAATTTCTGATATATTTTTCTTCTCCATTGTCCTTATACCATGACAACGAACCATTTACGTTGACTACCGTCTCATAGGTGCCAGTTCCGCATCCGCGAAAAACATGAAAAATGGACTTATGGAACATTTTGTAGCAGACGACACCTGTCGCTTAAGTCAATTATAGGGATTTTTCTTTTTCGTTTTCTCTCACTAGGGCCACTGATTTGGTTACGATGACTATCTCACCCATACGTGATGGTTACGTGCTGCGCGTAAAATAGTAAAATCAACTTAGACACTTTTGGAGGCAACTGAAACCTGTTGCACAAATCAAAGGAAGGTAAACCGAATGTTTCCCTGTTTTCTTACCGGGGTCAATTTTGATGACCTTGCGAGTCAGAAATCAATGTTATGTTTAACTGCTGCGCAAAAATATAGAATTCAGAAGCAACGGGTTGCTGTTGCGGAAATTTTTTCCGGTTAAAAAAAAATCTTGTTCTAGTTTGAAGAGTTTAAAAATAGACCATAAAGATACAATAAGATGTAAGAATAACTAATAAATAATCCATTTTTTCTTTGATAGGGTAGAAAACATTGTGGGAAAAGGAGAAAATGCTGGTAACCTGCATTGTCTCCTTTTCTCAGATTATTTTCAAAAGCTTTCTCTTTCGGGGGTGTGAAAAGGCGTCATTGTGTGGTTAAAGGTTAATAAGGATAAACAGATAAATCAGCTTGGGCCCAGTCAGCCAATCAGAGGCCTCGAGAAATTCAAAATGGTACCCAGTCAGCCAGTCAGAGGCTTGGAGAAATTCAAAACTGGGCCCAGTCAGCCAATCAGAGGGCTTCAAAATGGCGCCCTAATATATCGAAGAAAACAGTGAACAAAAAACGGCATAAAAGTGGATTTAAAGTCTTCTTTGAAGGCTGCTGTGCAGTCCTTGGCAAACTGCCAGGCATGCACCATCCACACATGCCAGATTTCACTGTAAATGGGCCAAAATTTAAGAGAACAGGGTGGCAGAAGACCTTGTTTTGGTCTTTTCAGGCCACCTTGCAAGAGTTACTTCCCTTGAAATAAACCCCTTGATGCCCCTTTATCCCTGAACCAGATTTTCTGACTCAGACCACATTAAATTCTGCACATTGAATAAGCCAAAATGATCAATGTACAGTGTAAAAAACCCAGAAATTAATGTGACAAGTGGCTAAAAAAAAGACTGAATACTCTTTCAGTAGCAATTGATTCCTACTGCATGAATCAAACAAAGGGAATTGTTCTAATCTCTTCAAACCGCAACAAGAAACCCAGTTACATTGACTACCGTTTCATACGTGCCAGTTACGCACAATGCGAAAACACCAGGAAATAATGTGACAAGTGGCTAAAAAAAAAGACTGAAGGCTCTTTCAGTAGCAACTGCTTCCTGTTGCATAAGTCAAACAAAGAGAACTGAATTTCTAATATATTTTTGTCTCTCCAATCTCTTTATACCTTGACGACGTACCCATTTTACGTGTCTCATAGGTGCCACTTACGTGTCCGCGATAACATGAAAAATCAACCTACGGAACATTTCATAGCAGACGACACATGTTTCTTAAGTCAAATATAGAGAACTAAATTTCTGATATATTTTTCTTCTCCATTGTCTTTATACCATGACAACGAACCATTTACGTTGACTACCGTCTCATAGGTGCCAGTTCCGCATCCGCGAAAAACATGAAAAATGGACTTATGGAACATTTCGTAGCAGACGACACCTGTCGCTTAAGTCAATTATAGGGATTTTTCTTTTTCGTTTTCTCTCACTAGGGCCACTGATTTGGTTACGATGACTATCTCACCCATACGTGATGGTTACGTGCTGCGCGTAAAATAGTAAAATCAACTTAGACACTTTTGGAGGCAACTGAAACCTGTTGCACAAATCAAAGGAAGGTAAACCGAATGTTTCCCTGTTTTCTTACCGGGGTCAATTTTGATGACCTTGCGAGTCAGAAATCAATGTTATGTTTAACTGCTGCGCAAAAATATAGAATTCAGAAGCAACGGGTTGCTGTTGCGGAAATTTTTTCCGGTTAAAAAAAAATCTTGTTCTAGTTTGAAGAGTTTAAAAATAGACCATAAAGATACAATAAGATGTAAGAATAACTAATAAATAATCCATTTTTTCTTTGATAGGGTAGAAAACATTGTGGAAAAAAGGAGAAAATGCTGGTAACCTGCATTGTCTCCTTTTCTCAGATTATTTTCAAAAGCTTTCTCTTTCGGGGGTGTGAAAAGGCGTCATTGTGTGGTTAAAGGTTAATAAGGATAAACAGATAAATCAGCTTGGGCCCAGTCAGCCAATCAGAGGCCTCGAGAAATTCAAAATGGTACCCAGTCAGCCAGTCAGAGGCTTGGAGAAATTCAAAACTGGGCCCAGTCAGCCAATCAGAGGGCTTCAAAATGGCGCCCTAATATATCGAAGAAAACAGTGAACAAAAAACGGCATAAAAGTGGATTTAAAGTCTTCTTTGAAGGCTGCTGTGCAGTCCTTGGCAAACTGCCAGGCATGCACCATCCACACATGCCAGATTTCACTGTAAATGGGCCAAAATTTAAGAGAACAGGGTGGCAGAAGACCTTGTTTTGGTCTTTTCAGGCCACCTTGCAAGAGTTACTTCCCTTGAAATAAACCCCTTGATGCCCCTTTATCCCTGAACCAGATTTTCTGACTCAGACCACATTAAATTCTGCACATTGAATAAGCCAAAATGATCAATGTACAGTGTAAAAAACCCAGAAATTAATGTGACAAGTGGCTAAAAAAAAGACTGAATATTCTTTCAGTAGCAATTGATTCCTACTGCATGAATCAAACAAAGGGAATTGTTCTAATCTCTTCAAACCGCAACAAGAAACCCAGTTACATTGACTACCGTTTCATACGTGCCAGTTACGCACAATGCGAAAACACCAGGAAATAATGTGACAAGTGGCTAAAAAAAAAGACTGAAGGCTCTTTCAGTAGCAACTGCTTCCTGTTGCATAAGTCAAACAAAGAGAACTGAATTTCTAATATATTTTTGTCTCTCCAATCTCTTTATACCTTGACGACGTACCCATTTTACGTGTCTCATAGGTGCCACTTACGTGTCCGCGATAACATGAAAAATCAACCTACGGAACATTTCATAGCAGACGACACATGTTTCTTAAGTCAAATATAGAGAACTAAATTTCTGATATATTTTTCTTCTCCATTGTCCTTATACCATGACAACGAACCATTTACGTTGACTACCGTCTCATAGGTGCCAGTTCCGCATCCGCGAAAAACATGAAAAATGGACTTATGGAACATTTCGTAGCAGACGACACCTGTCGCTTAAGTCAATTATAGGGATTTTTCTTTTTCGTTTTCTCTCACTAGGGCCACTGATTTGGTTATGATGACTATCTCACCCATACGTGATGGTTACGTGCTGCGCGTAAAATAGTAAAATCAACTTAGACACTTTTGGAGGCAACTGAAACCTGTTGCACAAATCAAAGGAAGGTAAACCGAATGTTTCCCTGTTTTCTTACCGGGGTCAATTTTGATGACCTTGCGAGTCAGAAATCAATGTTATGTTTAACTGCTGCGCAAAAATATAGAATTCAGAAGCAACGGGTTGCTGTTGCGGAAATTTTTTCCGGTTAAAAAAAAATCTTGTTCTAGTTTGAAGAGTTTAAAAATAGACCATAAAGATACAATAAGATGTAAGAATAACTAATAAATAATCCATTTTTTCTTTGATAGGGTAGAAAACATTGTGGAAAAAAGGAGAAAATGCTGGTAACCTGCATTGTCTCCTTTTCTCAGATTATTTTCAAAAGCTTTCTCTTTCGGGGGTGTGAAAAGGCGTCATTGTGTGGTTAAAGGTTAATAAGGATAAACAGATAAATCAGCTTGGGCCCAGTCAGCCAATCAGAGGCCTCGAGAAATTCAAAATGGTACCCAGTCAGCCAGTCAGAGGCTTGGAGAAATTCAAAACTGGGCCCAGTCAGCCAATCAGAGGGCTTCAAAATGGCGCCCTAATATATCGAAGAAAACAGTGAACAAAAAACGGCATAAAAGTGGATTTAAAGTCTTCTTTGAAGGCTGCTGTGCAGTCCTTGGCAAACTGCCAGGCATGCACCATCCACACATGCCAGATTTCACTGTAAATGGGCCAAAATTTAAGAGAACAGGGTGGCAGAAGACCTTGTTTTGGTCTTTTCAGGCCACCTTGCAAGAGTTACTTCCCTTGAAATAAACCCCTTGATGCCCCTTTATCCCTGAACCAGATTTTCTGACTCAGACCACATTAAATTCTGCACATTGAATAAGCCAAAATGATCAATGTACAGTGTAAAAAACCCAGAAATTAATGTGACAAGTGGCTAAAAAAAAGACTGAATACTCTTTCAGTAGCAATTGATTCCTACTGCATGAATCAAACAAAGGGAATTGTTCTAATCTCTTCAAACCGCAACAAGAAACCCAGTTACATTGACTACCGTTTCATACGTGCCAGTTACGCACAATGCGAAAACACCAGGAAATAATGTGACAAGTGGCTAAAAAAAAAGACTGAAGGCTCTTTCAGTAGCAACTGCTTCCTGTTGCATAAGTCAAACAAAGAGAACTGAATTTCTAATATATTTTTGTCTCTCCAATCTCTTTATACCTTGACGACGTACCCATTTTACGTGTCTCATAGGTGCCACTTACGTGTCCGCGATAACATGAAAAATCAACCTACGGAACATTTCATAGCAGACGACACATGTTTCTTAAGTCAAATATAGAGAACTAAATTTCTGATATATTTTTCTTCTCCATTGTCTTTATACCATGACAACGAACCATTTACGTTGACTACCGTCTCATAGGTGCCAGTTCCGCATCCGCGAAAAACATGAAAAATGGACTTATGGAACATTTCGTAGCAGACGACACCTGTCGCTTAAGTCAATTATAGGGATTTTTCTTTTTCGTTTTCTCTCACTAGGGCCACTGATTTGGTTACGATGACTATCTCACCCATACGTGATGGTTACGTGCTGCGCGTAAAATAGTAAAATCAACTTAGACACTTTTGGAGGCAACTGAAACCTGTTGCACAAATCAAAGGAAGGTAAACCGAATGTTTCCCTGTTTTCTTACCGGGGTCAATTTTGATGACCTTGCGAGTCAGAAATCAATGTTATGTTTAACTGCTGCGCAAAAATATAGAATTCAGAAGCAACGGGTTGCTGTTGCGGAAATTTTTTCCGGTTAAAAAAAAATCTTGTTCTAGTTTGAAGAGTTTAAAAATAGACCATAAAGATACAATAAGATGTAAGAATAACTAATAAATAATCCATTTTTTCTTTGATAGGGTAGAAAACATTGTGGAAAAAAGGAGAAAATGCTGGTAACCTGCATTGTCTCCTTTTCTCAGATTATTTTCAAAAGCTTTCTCTTTCGGGGGTGTGAAAAGGCGTCATTGTGTGGTTAAAGGTTAATAAGGATAAACAGATAAATCAGCTTGGGCCCAGTCAGCCAATCAGAGGCCTCGAGAAATTCAAAATGGTACCCAGTCAGCCAGTCAGAGGCTTGGAGAAATTCAAAACTGGGCCCAGTCAGCCAATCAGAGGGCTTCAAAATGGCGCCCTAATATATCGAAGAAAACAGTGAACAAAAAACGGCATAAAAGTGGATTTAAAGTCTTCTTTGAAGGCTGCTGTGCAGTCCTTGGCAAACTGCCAGGCATGCACCATCCACACATGCCAGATTTCACTGTAAATGGGCCAAAATTTAAGAGAACAGGGTGGCAGAAGACCTTGTTTTGGTCTTTTCAGGCCACCTTGCAAGAGTTACTTCCCTTGAAATAAACCCCTTGATGCCCCTTTATCCCTGAACCAGATTTTCTGACTCAGACCACATTAAATTCTGCACATTGAATAAGCCAAAATGATCAATGTACAGTGTAAAAAACCCAGAAATTAATGTGACAAGTGGCTAAAAAAAAGACTGAATACTCTTTCAGTAGCAATTGATTCCTACTGCATGAATCAAACAAAGGGAATTGTTCTAATCTCTTCAAACCGCAACAAGAAACCCAGTTACATTGACTACCGTTTCATACGTGCCAGTTACGCACAATGCGAAAACACCAGGAAATAATGTGACAAGTGGCTAAAAAAAAAGACTGAAGGCTCTTTCAGTAGCAACTGCTTCCTGTTGCATAAGTCAAACAAAGAGAACTGAATTTCTAATATATTTTTGTCTCTCCAATCTCTTTATACCTTGACGACGTACCCATTTTACGTGTCTCATAGGTGCCACTTACGTGTCCGCGATAACATGAAAAATCAACCTACGGAACATTTCATAGCAGACGACACATGTTTCTTAAGTCAAATATAGAGAACTAAATTTCTGATATATTTTTCTTCTCCATTGTCTTTATACCATGACAACGAACCATTTACGTTGACTACCATCTCATAGGTGCCAGTTCCGCATCCGCGAAAAACATGAAAAATGGACTTATGGAACATTTCGTAGCAGACGACACCTGTCGCTTAAGTCAATTATAGGGATTTTTCTTTTTCGTTTTCTCTCACTAGGGCCACTGATTTGGTTACGATGACTATCTCACCCATACGTGATGGTTACGTGCTGCGCGTAAAATAGTAAAATCAACTTAGACACTTTTGGAGGCAACTGAAACCTGTTGCACAAATCAAAGGAAGGTAAACCGAATGTTTCCCTGTTTTCTTACCGGGGTCAATTTTGATGACCTTGCGAGTCAGAAATCAATGTTATGTTTAACTGCTGCGCAAAAATATAGAATTCAGAAGCAACGGGTTGCTGTTGCGGAAATTTTTTCCGGTTAAAAAAAAATCTTGTTCTAGTTTGAAGAGTTTAAAAATAGACCATAAAGATACAATAAGATGTAAGAATAACTAATAAATAATCCATTTTTTCTTTGATAGGGTAGAAAACATTGTGGAAAAAAGGAGAAAATGCTGGTAACCTGCATTGTCTCCTTTTCTCAGATTATTTTCAAAAGCTTTCTCTTTCGGGGGTGTGAAAAGGCGTCATTGTGTGGTTAAAGGTTAATAAGGATAAACAGATAAATCAGCTTGGGCCCAGTCAGCCAATCAGAGGCCTCGAGAAATTCAAAATGGTACCCAGTCAGCCAGTCAGAGGCTTGGAGAAATTCAAAACTGGGCCCAGTCAGCCAATCAGAGGGCTTCAAAATGGCGCCCTAATATATCGAAGAAAACAGTGAACAAAAAACGGCATAAAAGTGGATTTAAAGTCTTCTTTGAAGGCTGCTGTGCAGTCCTTGGCAAACTGCCAGGCATGCACCATCCACACATGCCAGATTTCACTGTAAATGGGCCAAAATTTAAGAGAACAGGGTGGCAGAAGACCTTGTTTTGGTCTTTTCAGGCCACCTTGCAAGAGTTACTTCCCTTGAAATAAACCCCTTGATGCCCCTTTATCCCTGAACCAGATTTTCTGACTCAGACCACATTAAATTCTGCACATTGAATAAGCCAAAATGATCAATGTACAGTGTAAAAAACCCAGAAATTAATGTGACAAGTGGCTAAAAAAAAGACTGAATACTCTTTCAGTAGCAATTGATTCCTACTGCATGAATCAAACAAAGGGAATTGTTCTAATCTCTTCAAACCGCAACAAGAAACCCAGTTACATTGACTACCGTTTCATACATGCCAGTTACGCACAATGCGAAAACACCAGGAAATAATGTGACAAGTGGCTAAAAAAAAAGACTGAAGGCTCTTTCAGTAGCAACTGCTTCCTGTTGCATAAGTCAAACAAAGAGAACTGAATTTCTAATATATTTTTGTCTCTCCAATCTCTTTATACCTTGACGACGTACCCATTTTACGTGTCTCATAGGTGCCACTTACGTGTCCGCGATAACATGAAAAATCAACCTACGGAACATTTCATAGCAGACGACACATGTTTCTTAAGTCAAATATAGAGAACTAAATTTCTGATATATTTTTCTTCTCCATTGTCTTTATACCATGACAACGAACCATTTACATTGACTACCGTCTCATAGGTGCCAGTTCCGCATCCGCGAAAAACATGAAAAATGGACTTATGGAACATTTCGTAGCAGACGACACCTGTCGCTTAAGTCAATTATAGGGATTTTTCTTTTTCGTTTTCTCTCACTAGGGCCACTGATTTGGTTACGATGACTATCTCACCCATACGTGATGGTTACGTGCTGCGCGTAAAATAGTAAAATCAACTTAGACACTTTTGGAGGCAACTGAAACCTGTTGCACAAATCAAAGGAAGGTAAACCGAATGTTTCCCTGTTTTCTTACCGGGGTCAATTTTGATGACCTTGCGAGTCAGAAATCAATGTTATGTTTAACTGCTGCGCAAAAATATAGAATTCAGAAGCAACGGGTTGCTGTTGCGGAAATTTTTTCCGGTTAAAAAAAAATCTTGTTCTAGTTTGAAGAGTTTAAAAATAGACCATAAAGATACAATAAGATGTAAGAATAACTAATAAATAATCCATTTTTTCTTTGATAGGGTAGAAAACATTGTGGAAAAAAGGAGAAAATGCTGGTAACCTGCATTGTCTCCTTTTCTCAGATTATTTTCAAAAGCTTTCTCTTTCGGGGGTGTGAAAAGGCGTCATTGTGTGGTTAAAGGTTAATAAGGATAAACAGATAAATCAGCTTGGGCCCAGTCAGCCAATCAGAGGCCTCGAGAAATTCAAAATGGTACCCAGTCAGCCAGTCAGAGGCTTGGAGAAATTCAAAACTGGGCCCAGTCAGCCAATCAGAGGGCTTCAAAATGGCGCCCTAATATATCGAAGAAAACAGTGAACAAAAAACGGCATAAAAGTGGATTTAAAGTCTTCTTTGAAGGCTGCTGTGCAGTCCTTGGCAAACTGCCAGGCATGCACCATCCACACATGCCAGATTTCACTGTAAATGGGCCAAAATTTAAGAGAACAGGGTGGCAGAAGACCTTGTTTTGGTCTTTTCAGGCCACCTTGCAAGAGTTACTTCCCTTGAAATAAACCCCTTGATGCCCCTTTATCCCTGAACCAGATTTTCTGACTCAGACCACATTAAATTCTGCACATTGAATAAGCCAAAATGATCAATGTACAGTGTAAAAAACCCAGAAATTAATGTGACAAGTGGCTAAAAAAAAGACTGAATACTCTTTCAGTAGCAATTGATTCCTACTGCATGAATCAAACAAAGGGAATTGTTCTAATCTCTTCAAACCGCAACAAGAAACCCAGTTACATTGACTACCGTTTCATACGTGCCAGTTACGCACAATGCGAAAACACCAGGAAATAATGTGACAAGTGGCTAAAAAAAAAGACTGAAGGCTCTTTCAGTAGCAACTGCTTCCTGTTGCATAAGTCAAACAAAGAGAACTGAATTTCTAATATATTTTTGTCTCTCCAATCTCTTTATACCTTGACGACGTACCCATTTTACGTGTCTCATAGGTGCCACTTACGTGTCCGCGATAACATGAAAAATCAACCTACGGAACATTTCATAGCAGACGACACATGTTTCTTAAGTCAAATATAGAGAACTAAATTTCTGATATATTTTTCTTCTCCATTGTCTTTATACCATGACAACGAACCATTTACGTTGACTACCATCTCATAGGTGCCAGTTCCGCATCCGCGAAAAACATGAAAAATGGACTTATGGAACATTTCGTAGCAGACGACACCTGTCGCTTAAGTCAATTATAGGGATTTTTCTTTTTCGTTTTCTCTCACTAGGGCCACTGATTTGGTTACGATGACTATCTCACCCATACGTGATGGTTACGTGCTGCGCGTAAAATAGTAAAATCAACTTAGACACTTTTGGAGGCAACTGAAACCTGTTGCACAAATCAAAGGAAGGTAAACCGAATGTTTCCCTGTTTTCTTACCGGGGTCAATTTTGATGACCTTGCGAGTCAGAAATCAATGTTATGTTTAACTGCTGCGCAAAAATATAGAATTCAGAAGCAACGGGTTGCTGTTGCGGAAATTTTTTCCGGTTAAAAAAAAATCTTGTTCTAGTTTGAAGAGTTTAAAAATAGACCATAAAGATACAATAAGATGTAAGAATAACTAATAAATAATCCATTTTTTCTTTGATAGGGTAGAAAACATTGTGGAAAAAAGGAGAAAATGCTGGTAACCTGCATTGTCTCCTTTTCTCAGATTATTTTCAAAAGCTTTCTCTTTCGGGGGTGTGAAAAGGCGTCATTGTGTGGTTAAAGGTTAATAAGGATAAACAGATAAATCAGCTTGGGCCCAGTCAGCCAATCAGAGGCCTCGAGAAATTCAAAATGGTACCCAGTCAGCCAGTCAGAGGCTTGGAGAAATTCAAAACTGGGCCCAGTCAGCCAATCAGAGGGCTTCAAAATGGCGCCCTAATATATCGAAGAAAACAGTGAACAAAAAACGGCATAAAAGTGGATTTAAAGTCTTCTTTGAAGGCTGCTGTGCAGTCCTTGGCAAACTGCCAGGCATGCACCATCCACACATGCCAGATTTCACTGTAAATGGGCCAAAATTTAAGAGAACAGGGTGGCAGAAGACCTTGTTTTGGTCTTTTCAGGCCACCTTGCAAGAGTTACTTCCCTTGAAATAAACCCCTTGATGCCCCTTTATCCCTGAACCAGATTTTCTGACTCAGACCACATTAAATTCTGCACATTGAATAAGCCAAAATGATCAATGTACAGTGTAAAAAACCCAGAAATTAATGTGACAAGTGGCTAAAAAAAAGACTGAATACTCTTTCAGTAGCAATTGATTCCTACTGCATGAATCAAACAAAGGGAATTGTTCTAATCTCTTCAAACCGCAACAAGAAACCCAGTTACATTGACTACCGTTTCATACATGCCAGTTACGCACAATGCGAAAACACCAGGAAATAATGTGACAAGTGGCTAAAAAAAAAGACTGAAGGCTCTTTCAGTAGCAACTGCTTCCTGTTGCATAAGTCAAACAAAGAGAACTGAATTTCTAATATATTTTTGTCTCTCCAATCTCTTTATACCTTGACGACGTACCCATTTTACGTGTCTCATAGGTGCCACTTACGTGTCCGCGATAACATGAAAAATCAACCTACGGAACATTTCATAGCAGACGACACATGTTTCTTAAGTCAAATATAGAGAACTAAATTTCTGATATATTTTTCTTCTCCATTGTCTTTATACCATGACAACGAACCATTTACATTGACTACCGTCTCATAGGTGCCAGTTCCGCATCCGCGAAAAACATGAAAAATGGACTTATGGAACATTTCGTAGCAGACGACACCTGTCGCTTAAGTCAATTATAGGGATTTTTCTTTTTCGTTTTCTCTCACTAGGGCCACTGATTTGGTTACGATGACTATCTCACCCATACGTGATGGTTACGTGCTGCGCGTAAAATAGTAAAATCAACTTAGACACTTTTGGAGGCAACTGAAACCTGTTGCACAAATCAAAGGAAGGTAAACCGAATGTTTCCCTGTTTTCTTACCGGGGTCAATTTTGATGACCTTGCGAGTCAGAAATCAATGTTATGTTTAACTGCTGCGCAAAAATATAGAATTCAGAAGCAACGGGTTGCTGTTGCGGAAATTTTTTCCGGTTAAAAAAAAATCTTGTTCTAGTTTGAAGAGTTTAAAAATAGACCATAAAGATACAATAAGATGTAAGAATAACTAATAAATAATCCATTTTTTCTTTGATAGGGTAGAAAACATTGTGGAAAAAAGGAGAAAATGCTGGTAACCTGCATTGTCTCCTTTTCTCAGATTATTTTCAAAAGCTTTCTCTTTCGGGGGTGTGAAAAGGCGTCATTGTGTGGTTAAAGGTTAATAAGGATAAACAGATAAATCAGCTTGGGCCCAGTCAGCCAATCAGAGGCCTCGAGAAATTCAAAATGGTACCCAGTCAGCCAGTCAGAGGCTTGGAGAAATTCAAAACTGGGCCCAGTCAGCCAATCAGAGGGCTTCAAAATGGCGCCCTAATATATCGAAGAAAACAGTGAACAAAAAACGGCATAAAAGTGGATTTAAAGTCTTCTTTGAAGGCTGCTGTGCAGTCCTTGGCAAACTGCCAGGCATGCACCATCCACACATGCCAGATTTCACTGTAAATGGGCCAAAATTTAAGAGAACAGGGTGGCAGAAGACCTTGTTTTGGTCTTTTCAGGCCACCTTGCAAGAGTTACTTCCCTTGAAATAAACCCCTTGATGCCCCTTTATCCCTGAACCAGATTTTCTGACTCAGACCACATTAAATTCTGCACATTGAATAAGCCAAAATGATCAATGTACAGTGTAAAAAACCCAGAAATTAATGTGACAAGTGGCTAAAAAAAAGACTGAATACTCTTTCAGTAGCAATTGATTCCTACTGCATGAATCAAACAAAGGGAATTGTTCTAATCTCTTCAAACCGCAACAAGAAACCCAGTTACATTGACTACCGTTTCATACGTGCCAGTTACGCACAATGCGAAAACACCAGGAAATAATGTGACAAGTGGCTAAAAAAAAAGACTGAAGGCTCTTTCAGTAGCAACTGCTTCCTGTTGCATAAGTCAAACAAAGAGAACAGAATTTCTAATATATTTTTGTCTCTCCAATCTCTTTATACCTTGACGACATACCCATTTTACGTGTCTCATAGGTGCCACTTACGTGTCCGCGATAACATGAAAAATCAACCTACGGAACATTTCATAGCAGACGACACATGTTTCTTAAGTCAAATATAGAGAACTAAATTTCTGATATATTTTTCTTCTCCATTGTCTTTATACCATGACAACGAACCATTTACGTTGACTACCGTCTCATAGGTGCCAGTTCCGCATCCGCGAAAAACATGAAAAATGGACTTATGGAACATTTCGTAGCAGACGACACCTGTCGCTTAAGTCAATTATAGGGATTTTTCTTTTTCGTTTTCTCTCACTAGGGCCACTGATTTGGTTACGATGACTATCTCACCCATACGTGATGGTTACGTGCTGCGCGTAAAATAGTAAAATCAACTTAGACACTTTTGGAGGCAACTGAAACCTGTTGCACAAATCAAAGGAAGGTAAACCGAATGTTTCCCTGTTTTCTTACCGGGGTCAATTTTGATGACCTTGCGAGTCAGAAATCAATGTTATGTTTAACTGCTGCGCAAAAATATAGAATTCAGAAGCAACGGGTTGCTGTTGCGGAAATTTTTTCCGGTTAAAAAAAAATCTTGTTCTAGTTTGAAGAGTTTAAAAATAGACCATAAAGATACAATAAGATGTAAGAATAACTAATAAATAATCCATTTTTTCTTTGATAGGGTAGAAAACATTGTGGAAAAAAGGAGAAAATGCTGGTAACCTGCATTGTCTCCTTTTCTCAGATTATTTTCAAAAGCTTTCTCTTTCGGGGGTGTGAAAAGGCGTCATTGTGTGGTTAAAGGTTAATAAGGATAAACAGATAAATCAGCTTGGGCCCAGTCAGCCAATCAGAGGCCTCGAGAAATTCAAAATGGTACCCAGTCAGCCAGTCAGAGGCTTGGAGAAATTCAAAACTGGGCCCAGTCAGCCAATCAGAGGGCTTCAAAATGGCGCCCTAATATATCGAAGAAAACAGTGAACAAAAAACGGCATAAAAGTGGATTTAAAGTCTTCTTTGAAGGCTGCTGTGCAGTCCTTGGCAAACTGCCAGGCATGCACCATCCACACATGCCAGATTTCACTGTAAATGGGCCAAAATTTAAGAGAACAGGGTGGCAGAAGACCTTGTTTTGGTCTTTTCAGGCCACCTTGCAAGAGTTACTTCCCTTGAAATAAACCCCTTGATGCCCCTTTATCCCTGAACCAGATTTTCTGACTCAGACCACATTAAATTCTGCACATTGAATAAGCCAAAATGATCAATGTACAGTGTAAAAAACCCAGAAATTAATGTGACAAGTGGCTAAAAAAAAGACTGAATACTCTTTCAGTAGCAATTGATTCCTACTGCATGAATCAAACAAAGGGAATTGTTCTAATCTCTTCAAACCGCAACAAGAAACCCAGTTACATTGACTACCGTTTCATACGTGCCAGTTACGCACAATGCGAAAACACCAGGAAATAATGTGACAAGTGGCTAAAAAAAAAGACTGAAGGCTCTTTCAGTAGCAACTGCTTCCTGTTGCATAAGTCAAACAAAGAGAACTGAATTTCTAATATATTTTTGTCTCTCCAATCTCTTTATACCTTGACGACGTACCCATTTTACGTGTCTCATAGGTGCCACTTACGTGTCCGCGATAACATGAAAAATCAACCTACGGAACATTTCATAGCAGACGACACATGTTTCTTAAGTCAAATATAGAGAACTAAATTTCTGATATATTTTTCTTCTCCATTGTCTTTATACCATGACAACGAACCATTTACGTTGACTACCGTCTCATAGGTGCCAGTTCCGCATCCGCGAAAAACATGAAAAATGGACTTATGGAACATTTCGTAGCAGACGACACCTGTCGCTTAAGTCAATTATAGGGATTTTTCTTTTTCGTTTTCTCTCACTAGGGCCACTGATTTGGTTACGATGACTATCTCACCCATACGTGATGGTTACGTGCTGCGCGTAAAATAGTAAAATCAACTTAGACACTTTTGGAGGCAACTGAAACCTGTTGCACAAATCAAAGGAAGGTAAACCGAATGTTTCCCTGTTTTCTTACCGGGGTCAATTTTGATGACCTTGCGAGTCAGAAATCAATGTTATGTTTAACTGCTGCGCAAAAATATAGAATTCAGAAGCAACGGGTTGCTGTTGCGGAAATTTTTTCCGGTTAAAAAAAAATCTTGTTCTAGTTTGAAGAGTTTAAAAATAGACCATAAAGATACAATAAGATGTAAGAATAACTAATAAATAATCCATTTTTTCTTTGATAGGGTAGAAAACATTGTGGAAAAAAGGAGAAAATGCTGGTAACCTGCATTGTCTCCTTTTCTCAGATTATTTTCAAAAGCTTTCTCTTTCGGGGGTGTGAAAAGGCGTCATTGTGTGGTTAAAGGTTAATAAGGATAAACAGATAAATCAGCTTGGGCCCAGTCAGCCAATCAGAGGCCTCGAGAAATTCAAAATGGTACCCAGTCAGCCAGTCAGAGGCTTGGAGAAATTCAAAACTGGGCCCAGTCAGCCAATCAGAGGGCTTCAAAATGGCGCCCTAATATATCGAAGAAAACAGTGAACAAAAAACGGCATAAAAGTGGATTTAAAGTCTTCTTTGAAGGCTGCTGTGCAGTCCTTGGCAAACTGCCAGGCATGCACCATCCACACATGCCAGATTTCACTGTAAATGGGCCAAAATTTAAGAGAACAGGGTGGCAGAAGACCTTGTTTTGGTCTTTTCAGGCCACCTTGCAAGAGTTACTTCCCTTGAAATAAACCCCTTGATGCCCCTTTATCCCTGAACCAGATTTTCTGACTCAGACCACATTAAATTCTGCACATTGAATAAGCCAAAATGATCAATGTACAGTGTAAAAAACCCAGAAATTAATGTGACAAGTGGCTAAAAAAAAGACTGAATACTCTTTCAGTAGCAATTGATTCCTACTGCATGAATCAAACAAAGGGAATTGTTCTAATCTCTTCAAACCGCAACAAGAAACCCAGTTACATTGACTACCGTTTCATACGTGCCAGTTACGCACAATGCGAAAACACCAGGAAATAATGTGACAAGTGGCTAAAAAAAAAGACTGAAGGCTCTTTCAGTAGCAACTGCTTCCTGTTGCATAAGTCAAACAAAGAGAACTGAATTTCTAATATATTTTTGTCTCTCCAATCTCTTTATACCTTGACGACGTACCCATTTTACGTGTCTCATAGGTGCCACTTACGTGTCCGCGATAACATGAAAAATCAACCTACGGAACATTTCATAGCAGACGACACATGTTTCTTAAGTCAAATATAGAGAACTAAATTTCTGATATATTTTTCTTCTCCATTGTCTTTATACCATGACAACGAACCATTTACGTTGACTACCGTCTCATAGGTGCCAGTTCCGCATCCGCGAAAAACATGAAAAATGGACTTATGGAACATTTCGTAGCAGACGACACCTGTCGCTTAAGTCAATTATAGGGATTTTTCTTTTTCGTTTTCTCTCACTAGGGCCACTGATTTGGTTACGATGACTATCTCACCCATACGTGATGGTTACGTGCTGCGCGTAAAATAGTAAAATCAACTTAGACACTTTTGGAGGCAACTGAAACCTGTTGCACAAATCAAAGGAAGGTAAACCGAATGTTTCCCTGTTTTCTTACCGGGGTCAATTTTGATGACCTTGCGAGTCAGAAATCAATGTTATGTTTAACTGCTGCGCAAAAATATAGAATTCAGAAGCAACGGGTTGCTGTTGCGGAAATTTTTTCCGGTTAAAAAAAAATCTTGTTCTAGTTTGAAGAGTTTAAAAATAGACCATAAAGATACAATAAGATGTAAGAATAACTAATAAATAATCCATTTTTTCTTTGATAGGGTAGAAAACATTGTGGAAAAAAGGAGAAAATGCTGGTAACCTGCATTGTCTCCTTTTCTCAGATTATTTTCAAAAGCTTTCTCTTTCGGGGGTGTGAAAAGGCGTCATTGTGTGGTTAAAGGTTAATAAGGATAAACAGATAAATCAGCTTGGGCCCAGTCAGCCAATCAGAGGCCTCGAGAAATTCAAAATGGTACCCAGTCAGCCAGTCAGAGGCTTGGAGAAATTCAAAACTGGGCCCAGTCAGCCAATCAGAGGGCTTCAAAATGGCGCCCTAATATATCGAAGAAAACAGTGAACAAAAAACGGCATAAAAGTGGATTTAAAGTCTTCTTTGAAGGCTGCTGTGCAGTCCTTGGCAAACTGCCAGGCATGCACCATCCACACATGCCAGATTTCACTGTAAATGGGCCAAAATTTAAGAGAACAGGGTGGCAGAAGACCTTGTTTTGGTCTTTTCAGGCCACCTTGCAAGAGTTACTTCCCTTGAAATAAACCCCTTGATGCCCCTTTATCCCTGAACCAGATTTTCTGACTCAGACCACATTAAATTCTGCACATTGAATAAGCCAAAATGATCAATGTACAGTGTAAAAAACCCAGAAATTAATGTGACAAGTGGCTAAAAAAAAGACTGAATACTCTTTCAGTAGCAATTGATTCCTACTGCATGAATCAAACAAAGGGAATTGTTCTAATCTCTTCAAACCGCAACAAGAAACCCAGTTACATTGACTACCGTTTCATACGTGCCAGTTACGCACAATGCGAAAACACCAGGAAATAATGTGACAAGTGGCTAAAAAAAAAGACTGAAGGCTCTTTCAGTAGCAACTGCTTCCTGTTGCATAAGTCAAACAAAGAGAACTGAATTTCTAATATATTTTTGTCTCTCCAATCTCTTTATACCTTGACGACGTACCCATTTTACGTGTCTCATAGGTGCCACTTACGTGTCCGCGATAACATGAAAAATCAACCTACGGAACATTTCATAGCAGACGACACATGTTTCTTAAGTCAAATATAGAGAACTAAATTTCTGATATATTTTTCTTCTCCATTGTCTTTATACCATGACAACGAACCATTTACGTTGACTACCGTCTCATAGGTGCCAGTTCCGCATCCGCGAAAAACATGAAAAATGGACTTATGGAACATTTCGTAGCAGACGACACCTGTCGCTTAAGTCAATTATAGGGATTTTTCTTTTTCGTTTTCTCTCACTAGGGCCACTGATTTGGTTACGATGACTATCTCACCCATACGTGATGGTTACATGCTGCGCGTAAAATAGTAAAATCAACTTAGACACTTTTGGAGGCAACTGAAACCTGTTGCACAAATCAAAGGAAGGTAAACCGAATGTTTCCCTGTTTTCTTACCGGGGTCAATTTTGATGACCTTGCGAGTCAGAAATCAATGTTATGTTTAACTGCTGCGCAAAAATATAGAATTCAGAAGCAACGGGTTGCTGTTGCGGAAATTTTTTCCGGTTAAAAAAAAATCTTGTTCTAGTTTGAAGAGTTTAAAAATAGACCATAAAGATACAATAAGATGTAAGAATAACTAATAAATAATCCATTTTTTCTTTGATAGGGTAGAAAACATTGTGGAAAAAAGGAGAAAATGCTGGTAACCTGCATTGTCTCCTTTTCTCAGATTATTTTCAAAAGCTTTCTCTTTCGGGGGTGTGAAAAGGCGTCATTGTGTGGTTAAAGGTTAATAAGGATAAACAGATAAATCAGCTTGGGCCCAGTCAGCCAATCAGAGGCCTCGAGAAATTCAAAATGGTACCCAGTCAGCCAGTCAGAGGCTTGGAGAAATTCAAAACTGGGCCCAGTCAGCCAATCAGAGGGCTTCAAAATGGCGCCCTAATATATCGAAGAAAACAGTGAACAAAAAACGGCATAAAAGTGGATTTAAAGTCTTCTTTGAAGGCTGCTGTGCAGTCCTTGGCAAACTGCCAGGCATGCACCATCCACACATGCCAGATTTCACTGTAAATGGGCCAAAATTTAAGAGAACAGGGTGGCAGAAGACCTTGTTTTGGTCTTTTCAGGCCACCTTGCAAGAGTTACTTCCCTTGAAATAAACCCCTTGATGCCCCTTTATCCCTGAACCAGATTTTCTGACTCAGACCACATTAAATTCTGCACATTGAATAAGCCAAAATGATCAATGTACAGTGTAAAAAACCCAGAAATTAATGTGACAAGTGGCTAAAAAAAAGACTGAATACTCTTTCAGTAGCAATTGATTCCTACTGCATGAATCAAACAAAGGGAATTGTTCTAATCTCTTCAAACCGCAACAAGAAACCCAGTTACATTGACTACCGTTTCATACGTGCCAGTTACGCACAATGCGAAAACACCAGGAAATAATGTGACAAGTGGCTAAAAAAAAAGACTGAAGGCTCTTTCAGTAGCAACTGCTTCCTGTTGCATAAGTCAAACAAAGAGAACTGAATTTCTAATATATTTTTGTCTCTCCAATCTCTTTATACCTTGACGACGTACCCATTTTACGTGTCTCATAGGTGCCACTTACGTGTCCGCGATAACATGAAAAATCAAGCTACGGAACATTTCATAGCAGACGACACATGTTTCTTAAGTCAAATATAGAGAACTAAATTTCTGATATATTTTTCTTCTCCATTGTCTTTATACCATGACAACGAACCATTTATGTTGACTACCGTCTCATAGGTGCCAGTTCCGCATCCGCGAAAAACATGAAAAATGGACTTATGGAACATTTCGTAGCAGACGACACCTGTCGTTTAAGTCAATTATAGGGATTTTTCTTTTTCGTTTTCTCTCACTAGGGCCACTGATTTGGTTACGATGACTATCTCACCCATACGTGATGGTTACGTGCTGCGCGTAAAATAGTAAAATCAACTTAGACACTTTTGGAGGCAACTGAAACCTGTTGCACAAATCAAAGGAAGGTAAACCGAATGTTTCCCTGTTTTCTTACCGGGGTCAATTTTGATGACCTTGCGAGTCAGAAATCAATGTTATGTTTAACTGCTGCGCAAAAATATAGAATTCAGAAGCAACGGGTTGCTGTTGCGGAAATTTTTTCCGGTTAAAAAAAAATCTTGTTCTAGTTTGAAGAGTTTAAAAATAGACCATAAAGATACAATAAGATGTAAGAATAACTAATAAATAATCCATTTTTTCTTTGATAGGGTAGAAAACATTGTGGAAAAAAGGAGAAAATGCTGGTAACCTGCATTGTCTCCTTTTCTCAGATTATTTTCAAAAGCTTTCTCTTTCGGGGGTGTGAAAAGGCGTCATTGTGTGGTTAAAGGTTAATAAGGATAAACAGATAAATCAGCTTGGGCCCAGTCAGCCAATCAGAGGCCTCGAGAAATTCAAAATGGTACCCAGTCAGCCAGTCAGAGGCTTGGAGAAATTCAAAACTGGGCCCAGTCAGCCAATCAGAGGGCTTCAAAATGGCGCCCTAATATATCGAAGAAAACAGTGAACAAAAAACGGCATAAAAGTGGATTTAAAGTCTTCTTTGAAGGCTGCTGTGCAGTCCTTGGCAAACTGCCAGGCATGCACCATCCACACATGCCAGATTTCACTGTAAATGGGCCAAAATTTAAGAGAACAGGGTGGCAGAAGACCTTGTTTTGGTCTTTTCAGGCCACCTTGCAAGAGTTACTTCCCTTGAAATAAACCCCTTGATGCCCCTTTATCCCTGAACCAGATTTTCTGACTCAGACCACATTAAATTCTGCACATTGAATAAGCCAAAATGATCAATGTACAGTGTAAAAAACCCAGAAATTAATGTGACAAGTGGCTAAAAAAAAGACTGAATACTCTTTCAGTAGCAATTGATTCCTACTGCATGAATCAAACAAAGGGAATTGTTCTAATCTCTTCAAACCGCAACAAGAAACCCAGTTACATTGACTACCGTTTCATACGTGCCAGTTACGCACAATGCGAAAACACCAGGAAATAATGTGACAAGTGGCTAAAAAAAAAGACTGAAGGCTCTTTCAGTAGCAACTGCTTCCTGTTGCATAAGTCAAACAAAGAGAACTGAATTTCTAATATATTTTTGTCTCTCCAATCTCTTTATACCTTGACGACATACCCATTTTACGTGTCTCATAGGTGCCACTTACGTGTCCGCGATAACATGAAAAATCAACCTACGGAACATTTCATAGCAGACGACACATGTTTCTTAAGTCAAATATAGAGAACTAAATTTCTGATATATTTTTCTTCTCCATTGTCTTTATACCATGACAACGAACCATTTACGTTGACTACCGTCTCATAGGTGCCAGTTCCGCATCCGCGAAAAACATGAAAAATGGACTTATGGAACATTTCGTAGCAGACGACACCTGTCGCTTAAGTCAATTATAGGGATTTTTCTTTTTCGTTTTCTCTCACTAGGGCCACTGATTTGGTTACGATGACTATCTCACCCATACGTGATGGTTACGTGCTGCGCGTAAAATAGTAAAATCAACTTAGACACTTTTGGAGGCAACTGAAACCTGTTGCACAAATCAAAGGAAGGTAAACCGAATGTTTCCCTGTTTTCTTACCGGGGTCAATTTTGATGACCTTGCGAGTCAGAAATCAATGTTATGTTTAACTGCTGCGCAAAAATATAGAATTCAGAAGCAACGGGTTGCTGTTGCGGAAATTTTTTCCGGTTAAAAAAAAATCTTGTTCTAGTTTGAAGAGTTTAAAAATAGACCATAAAGATACAATAAGATGTAAGAATAACTAATAAATAATCCATTTTTTCTTTGATAGGGTAGAAAACATTGTGGAAAAAAGGAGAAAATGCTGGTAACCTGCATTGTCTCCTTTTCTCAGATTATTTTCAAAAGCTTTCTCTTTCGGGGGTGTGAAAAGGCGTCATTGTGTGGTTAAAGGTTAATAAGGATAAACAGATAAATCAGCTTGGGCCCAGTCAGCCAATCAGAGGCCTCGAGAAATTCAAAATGGTACCCAGTCAGCCAGTCAGAGGCTTGGAGAAATTCAAAACTGGGCCCAGTCAGCCAATCAGAGGGCTTCAAAATGGCGCCCTAATATATCGAAGAAAACAGTGAACAAAAAACGGCATAAAAGTGGATTTAAAGTCTTCTTTGAAGGCTGCTGTGCAGTCCTTGGCAAACTGCCAGGCATGCACCATCCACACATGCCAGATTTCACTGTAAATGGGCCAAAATTTAAGAGAACAGGGTGGCAGAAGACCTTGTTTTGGTCTTTTCAGGCCACCTTGCAAGAGTTACTTCCCTTGAAATAAACCCCTTGATGCCCCTTTATCCCTGAACCAGATTTTCTGACTCAGACCACATTAAATTCTGCACATTGAATAAGCCAAAATGATCAATGTACAGTGTAAAAAACCCAGAAATTAATGTGACAAGTGGCTAAAAAAAAGACTGAATACTCTTTCAGTAGCAATTGATTCCTACTGCATGAATCAAACAAAGGGAATTGTTCTAATCTCTTCAAACCGCAACAAGAAACCCAGTTACATTGACTACCGTTTCATACGTGCCAGTTACGCACAATGCGAAAACACCAGGAAATAATGTGACAAGTGGCTAAAAAAAAAGACTGAAGGCTCTTTCAGTAGCAACTGCTTCCTGTTGCATAAGTCAAACAAAGAGAACTGAATTTCTAATATATTTTTGTCTCTCCAATCTCTTTATACCTTGACGACGTACCCATTTTACGTGTCTCATAGGTGCCACTTACGTGTCCGCGATAACATGAAAAATCAACCTACGGAACATTTCATAGCAGACGACACATGTTTCTTAAGTCAAATATAGAGAACTAAATTTCTGATATATTTTTCTTCTCCATTGTCTTTATACCATGACAACGAACCATTTACGTTGACTACCGTCTCATAGGTGCCAGTTCCGCATCCGCGAAAAACATGAAAAATGGACTTATGGAACATTTCGTAGCAGACGACACCTGTCGCTTAAGTCAATTATAGGGATTTTTCTTTTTCGTTTTCTCTCACTAGGGCCACTGATTTGGTTACGATGACTATCTCACCCATACGTGATGGTTACGTGCTGCGCGTAAAATAGTAAAATCAACTTAGACACTTTTGGAGGCAACTGAAACCTGTTGCACAAATCAAAGGAAGGTAAACCGAATGTTTCCCTGTTTTCTTACCGGGGTCAATTTTGATGACCTTGCGAGTCAGAAATCAATGTTATGTTTAACTGCTGCGCAAAAATATAGAATTCAGAAGCAACGGGTTGCTGTTGCGGAAATTTTTTCCGGTTAAAAAAAAATCTTGTTCTAGTTTGAAGAGTTTAAAAATAGACCATAAAGATACAATAAGATGTAAGAATAACTAATAAATAATCCATTTTTTCTTTGATAGGGTAGAAAACATTGTGGAAAAAAGGAGAAAATGCTGGTAACCTGCATTGTCTCCTTTTCTCAGATTATTTTCAAAAGCTTTCTCTTTCGGGGGTGTGAAAAGGCGTCATTGTGTGGTTAAAGGTTAATAAGGATAAACAGATAAATCAGCTTGGGCCCAGTCAGCCAATCAGAGGCCTCGAGAAATTCAAAATGGTACCCAGTCAGCCAGTCAGAGGCTTGGAGAAATTCAAAACTGGGCCCAGTCAGCCAATCAGAGGGCTTCAAAATGGCGCCCTAATATATCGAAGAAAACAGTGAACAAAAAACGGCATAAAAGTGGATTTAAAGTCTTCTTTGAAGGCTGCTGTGCAGTCCTTGGCAAACTGCCAGGCATGCACCATCCACACATGCCAGATTTCACTGTAAATGGGCCAAAATTTAAGAGAACAGGGTGGCAGAAGACCTTGTTTTGGTCTTTTCAGGCCACCTTGCAAGAGTTACTTCCCTTGAAATAAACCCCTTGATGCCCCTTTATCCCTGAACCAGATTTTCTGACTCAGACCACATTAAATTCTGCACATTGAATAAGCCAAAATGATCAATGTACAGTGTAAAAAACCCAGAAATTAATGTGACAAGTGGCTAAAAAAAAGACTGAATACTCTTTCAGTAGCAATTGATTCCTACTGCATGAATCAAACAAAGGGAATTGTTCTAATCTCTTCAAACCGCAACAAGAAACCCAGTTACATTGACTACCGTTTCATACGTGCCAGTTACGCACAATGCGAAAACACCAGGAAATAATGTGACAAGTGGCTAAAAAAAAAGACTGAAGGCTCTTTCAGTAGCAACTGCTTCCTGTTGCATAAGTCAAACAAAGAGAACTGAATTTCTAATATATTTTTGTCTCTCCAATCTCTTTATACCTTGACGACGTACCCATTTTACGTGTCTCATAGGTGCCACTTACGTGTCCGCGATAACATGAAAAATCAACCTACGGAACATTTCATAGCAGACGACACATGTTTCTTAAGTCAAATATAGAGAACTAAATTTCTGATATATTTTTCTTCTCCATTGTCTTTATACCATGACAACGAACCATTTACGTTGACTACCGTCTCATAGGTGCCAGTTCCGCATCCGCGAAAAACATGAAAAATGGACTTATGGAACATTTCGTAGCAGACGACACCTGTCGCTTAAGTCAATTATAGGGATTTTTCTTTTTCGTTTTCTCTCACTAGGGCCACTGATTTGGTTACGATGACTATCTCACCCATACGTGATGGTTACGTGCTGCGCGTAAAATAGTAAAATCAACTTAGACACTTTTGGAGGCAACTGAAACCTGTTGCACAAATCAAAGGAAGGTAAACCGAATGTTTCCCTGTTTTCTTACCGGGGTCAATTTTGATGACCTTGCGAGTCAGAAATCAATGTTATGTTTAACTGCTGCGCAAAAATATAGAATTCAGAAGCAACGGGTTGCTGTTGCGGAAATTTTTTCCGGTTAAAAAAAAATCTTGTTCTAGTTTGAAGAGTTTAAAAATAGACCATAAAGATACAATAAGATGTAAGAATAACTAATAAATAATCCATTTTTTCTTTGATAGGGTAGAAAACATTGTGGAAAAAAGGAGAAAATGCTGGTAACCTGCATTGTCTCCTTTTCTCAGATTATTTTCAAAAGCTTTCTCTTTCGGGGGTGTGAAAAGGCGTCATTGTGTGGTTAAAGGTTAATAAGGATAAACAGATAAATCAGCTTGGGCCCAGTCAGCCAATCAGAGGCCTCGAGAAATTCAAAATGGTACCCAGTCAGCCAGTCAGAGGCTTGGAGAAATTCAAAACTGGGCCCAGTCAGCCAATCAGAGGGCTTCAAAATGGCGCCCTAATATATCGAAGAAAACAGTGAACAAAAAACGGCATAAAAGTGGATTTAAAGTCTTCTTTGAAGGCTGCTGTGCAGTCCTTGGCAAACTGCCAGGCATGCACCATCCACACATGCCAGATTTCACTGTAAATGGGCCAAAATTTAAGAGAACAGGGTGGCAGAAGACCTTGTTTTGGTCTTTTCAGGCCACCTTGCAAGAGTTACTTCCCTTGAAATAAACCCCTTGATGCCCCTTTATCCCTGAACCAGATTTTCTGACTCAGACCACATTAAATTCTGCACATTGAATAAGCCAAAATGATCAATGTACAGTGTAAAAAACCCAGAAATTAATGTGACAAGTGGCTAAAAAAAAGACTGAATACTCTTTCAGTAGCAATTGATTCCTACTGCATGAATCAAACAAAGGGAATTGTTCTAATCTCTTCAAACCGCAACAAGAAACCCAGTTACATTGACTACCGTTTCATACGTGCCAGTTACGCACAATGCGAAAACACCAGGAAATAATGTGACAAGTGGCTAAAAAAAAAAGACTGAAGGCTCTTTCAGTAGCAACTGCTTCCTGTTGCATAAGTCAAACAAAGAGAACTGAATTTCTAATATATTTTTGTCTCTCCAATCTCTTTATACCTTGACGACGTACCCATTTTACGTGTCTCATAGGTGCCACTTACGTGTCCGCGATAACATGAAAAATCAACCTACGGAACATTTCATAGCAGACGACACATGTTTCTTAAGTCAAATATAGAGAACTAAATTTCTGATATATTTTTCTTCTCCATTGTCTTTATACCATGACAACGAACCATTTACGTTGACTACCGTCTCATAGGTGCCAGTTCCGCATCCGCGAAAAACATGAAAAATGGACTTATGGAACATTTCGTAGCAGACGACACCTGTCGCTTAAGTCAATTATAGGGATTTTTCTTTTTCGTTTTCTCTCACTAGGGCCACTGATTTGGTTACGATGACTATCTCACCCATACGTGATGGTTACGTGCTGCGCGTAAAATAGTAAAATCAACTTAGACACTTTTGGAGGCAACTGAAACCTGTTGCACAAATCAAAGGAAGGTAAACCGAATGTTTCCCTGTTTTCTTACCGGGGTCAATTTTGATGACCTTGCGAGTCAGAAATCAATGTTATGTTTAACTGCTGCGCAAAAATATAGAATTCAGAAGCAACGGGTTGCTGTTGCGGAAATTTTTTCCGGTTAAAAAAAAATCTTGTTCTAGTTTGAAGAGTTTAAAAATAGACCATAAAGATACAATAAGATGTAAGAATAACTAATAAATAATCCATTTTTTCTTTGATAGGGTAGAAAACATTGTGGAAAAAAGGAGAAAATGCTGGTAACCTGCATTGTCTCCTTTTCTCAGATTATTTTCAAAAGCTTTCTCTTTCGGGGGTGTGAAAAGGCGTCATTGTGTGGTTAAAGGTTAATAAGGATAAATAGATAAATCAGCTTGGGCCCAGTCAGCCAATCAGAGGCCTCGAGAAATTCAAAATGGTACCCAGTCAGCCAGTCAGAGGCTTGGAGAAATTCAAAACTGGGCCCAGTCAGCCAATCAGAGGGCTTCAAAATGGCGCCCTAATATATCGAAGAAAACAGTGAACAAAAAACGGCATAAAAGTGGATTTAAAGTCTTCTTTGAAGGCTGCTGTGCAGTCCTTGGCAAACTGCCAGGCATGCACCATCCACACATGCCAGATTTCACTGTAAATGGGCCAAAATTTAAGAGAACAGGGTGGCAGAAGACCTTGTTTTGGTCTTTTCAGGCCACCTTGCAAGAGTTACTTCCCTTGAAATAAACCCCTTGATGCCCCTTTATCCCTGAACCAGATTTTCTGACTCAGACCACATTAAATTCTGCACATTGAATAAGCCAAAATGATCAATGTACAGTGTAAAAAACCCAGAAATTAATGTGACAAGTGGCTAAAAAAAAGACTGAATACTCTTTCAGTAGCAATTGATTCCTACTGCATGAATCAAACAAAGGGAATTGTTCTAATCTCTTCAAACCGCAACAAGAAACCCAGTTACATTGACTACCGTTTCATACGTGCCAGTTACGCACAATGCGAAAACACCAGGAAATAATGTGACAAGTGGCTAAAAAAAAAGACTGAAGGCTCTTTCAGTAGCAACTGCTTCCTGTTGCATAAGTCAAACAAAGAGAACTGAATTTCTAATATATTTTTGTCTCTCCAATCTCTTTATACCTTGACGACGTACCCATTTTACGTGTCTCATAGGTGCCACTTACGTGTCCGCGATAACATGAAAAATCAACCTACGGAACATTTCATAGCAGACGACACATGTTTCTTAAGTCAAATATAGAGAACTAAATTTCTGATATATTTTTCTTCTCCATTGTCTTTATACCATGACAACGAACCATTTACGTTGACTACCGTCTCATAGGTGCCAGTTCCGCATCCGCGAAAAACATGAAAAATGGACTTATGGAACATTTCGTAGCAGACGACACCTGTCGCTTAAGTCAATTATAGGGATTTTTCTTTTTCGTTTTCTCTCACTAGGGCCACTGATTTGGTTACGATGACTATCTCACCCATACGTGATGGTTACGTGCTGCGCGTAAAATAGTAAAATCAACTTAGACACTTTTGGAGGCAACTGAAACCTGTTGCACAAATCAAAGGAAGGTAAACCGAATGTTTCCCTGTTTTCTTACCGGGGTCAATTTTGATGACCTTGCGAGTCAGAAATCAATGTTATGTTTAACTGCTGCGCAAAAATATAGAATTCAGAAGCAACGGGTTGCTGTTGCGGAAATTTTTTCCGGTTAAAAAAAAATCTTGTTCTAGTTTGAAGAGTTTAAAAATAGACCATAAAGATACAATAAGATGTAAGAATAACTAATAAATAATCCATTTTTTCTTTGATAGGGTAGAAAACATTGTGGAAAAAAGGAGAAAATGCTGGTAACCTGCATTGTCTCCTTTTCTCAGATTATTTTCAAAAGCTTTCTCTTTCGGGGGTGTGAAAAGGCGTCATTGTGTGGTTAAAGGTTAATAAGGATAAACAGATAAATCAGCTTGGGCCCAGTCAGCCAATCAGAGGCCTCGAGAAATTCAAAATGGTACCCAGTCAGCCAGTCAGAGGCTTGGAGAAATTCAAAACTGGGCCCAGTCAGCCAATCAGAGGGCTTCAAAATGGCGCCCTAATATATCGAAGAAAACAGTGAACAAAAAACGGCATAAAAGTGGATTTAAAGTCTTCTTTGAAGGCTGCTGTGCAGTCCTTGGCAAACTGCCAGGCATGCACCATCCACACATGCCAGATTTCACTGTAAATGGGCCAAAATTTAAGAGAACAGGGTGGCAGAAGACCTTGTTTTGGTCTTTTCAGGCCACCTTGCAAGAGTTACTTCCCTTGAAATAAACCCCTTGATGCCCCTTTATCCCTGAACCAGATTTTCTGACTCAGACCACATTAAATTCTGCACATTGAATAAGCCAAAATGATCAATGTACAGTGTAAAAAACCCAGAAATTAATGTGACAAGTGGCTAAAAAAAAGACTGAATACTCTTTCAGTAGCAATTGATTCCTACTGCATGAATCAAACAAAGGGAATTGTTCTAATCTCTTCAAACCGCAACAAGAAACCCAGTTACATTGACTACCGTTTCATACGTGCCAGTTACGCACAATGCGAAAACACCAGGAAATAATGTGACAAGTGGCTAAAAAAAAAGACTGAAGGCTCTTTCAGTAGCAACTGCTTCCTGTTGCATAAGTCAAACAAAGAGAACTGAATTTCTAATATATTTTTGTCTCTCCAATCTCTTTATACCTTGACGACGTACCCATTTTACGTGTCTCATAGGTGCCACTTACGTGTCCGCGATAACATGAAAAATCAACCTACGGAACATTTCATAGCAGACGACACATGTTTCTTAAGTCAAATATAGAGAACTAAATTTCTGATATATTTTTCTTCTCCATTGTCTTTATACCATGACAACGAACCATTTACGTTGACTACCGTCTCATAGGTGCCAGTTCCGCATCCGCGAAAAACATGAAAAATGGACTTATGGAACATTTCGTAGCAGACGACACCTGTCGCTTAAGTCAATTATAGGGATTTTTCTTTTTCGTTTTCTCTCACTAGGGCCACTGATTTGGTTACGATGACTATCTCACCCATACGTGATGGTTACGTGCTGCGCGTAAAATAGTAAAATCAACTTAGACACTTTTGGAGGCAACTGAAACCTGTTGCACAAATCAAAGGAAGGTAAACCGAATGTTTCCCTGTTTTCTTACCGGGGTCAATTTTGATGACCTTGCGAGTCAGAAATCAATGTTATGTTTAACTGCTGCGCAAAAATATAGAATTCAGAAGCAACGGGTTGCTGTTGCGGAAATTTTTTCCGGTTAAAAAAAAATCTTGTTCTAGTTTGAAGAGTTTAAAAATAGACCATAAAGATACAATAAGATGTAAGAATAACTAATAAATAATCCATTTTTTCTTTGATAGGGTAGAAAACATTGTGGAAAAAAGGAGAAAATGCTGGTAACCTGCATTGTCTCCTTTTCTCAGATTATTTTCAAAAGCTTTCTCTTTCGGGGGTGTGAAAAGGCGTCATTGTGTGGTTAAAGGTTAATAAGGATAAACAGATAAATCAGCTTGGGCCCAGTCAGCCAATCAGAGGCCTCGAGAAATTCAAAATGGTACCCAGTCAGCCAGTCAGAGGCTTGGAGAAATTCAAAACTGGGCCCAGTCAGCCAATCAGAGGGCTTCAAAATGGCGCCCTAATATATCGAAGAAAACAGTGAACAAAAAACGGCATAAAAGTGGATTTAAAGTCTTCTTTGAAGGCTGCTGTGCAGTCCTTGGCAAACTGCCAGGCATGCACCATCCACACATGCCAGATTTCACTGTAAATGGGCCAAAATTTAAGAGAACAGGGTGGCAGAAGACCTTGTTTTGGTCTTTTCAGGCCACCTTGCAAGAGTTACTTCCCTTGAAATAAACCCCTTGATGCCCCTTTATCCCTGAACCAGATTTTCTGACTCAGACCACATTAAATTCTGCACATTGAATAAGCCAAAATGATCAATGTACAGTGTAAAAAACCCAGAAATTAATGTGACAAGTGGCTAAAAAAAAGACTGAATACTCTTTCAGTAGCAATTGATTCCTACTGCATGAATCAAACAAAGGGAATTGTTCTAATCTCTTCAAACCGCAACAAGAAACCCAGTTACATTGACTACCGTTTCATACGTGCCAGTTACGCACAATGCGAAAACACCAGGAAATAATGTGACAAGTGGCTAAAAAAAAAGACTGAAGGCTCTTTCAGTAGCAACTGCTTCCTGTTGCATAAGTCAAACAAAGAGAACTGAATTTCTAATATATTTTTGTCTCTCCAATCTCTTTATACCTTGACGACGTACCCATTTTACGTGTCTCATAGGTGCCACTTACGTGTCCGCGATAACATGAAAAATCAACCTACGGAACATTTCATAGCAGACGACACATGTTTCTTAAGTCAAATATAGAGAACTAAATTTCTGATATATTTTTCTTCTCCATTGTCTTTATACCATGACAACGAACCATTTACGTTGACTACCGTCTCATAGGTGCCAGTTCCGCATCCGCGAAAAACATGAAAAATGGACTTATGGAACATTTCGTAGCAGACGACACCTGTCGCTTAAGTCAATTATAGGGATTTTTCTTTTTCGTTTTCTCTCACTAGGGCCACTGATTTGGTTACGATGACTATCTCACCCATACGTGATGGTTACGTGCTGCGCGTAAAATAGTAAAATCAACTTAGACACTTTTGGAGGCAACTGAAACCTGTTGCACAAATCAAAGGAAGGTAAACCGAATGTTTCCCTGTTTTCTTACCGGGGTCAATTTTGATGACCTTGCGAGTCAGAAATCAATGTTATGTTTAACTGCTGCGCAAAAATATAGAATTCAGAAGCAACGGGTTGCTGTTGCGGAAATTTTTTCCGGTTAAAAAAAAATCTTGTTCTAGTTTGAAGAGTTTAAAAATAGACCATAAAGATACAATAAGATGTAAGAATAACTAATAAATAATCCATTTTTTCTTTGATAGGGTAGAAAACATTGTGGGAAAAGGAGAAAATGCTGGTAACCTGCATTGTCTCCTTTTCTCAGATTATTTTCAAAAGCTTTCTCTTTCGGGGGTGTGAAAAGGCGTCATTGTGTGGTTAAAGGTTAATAAGGATAAACAGATAAATCAGCTTGGGCCCAGTCAGCCAATCAGAGGCCTCGAGAAATTCAAAATGGTACCCAGTCAGCCAGTCAGAGGCTTGGAGAAATTCAAAACTGGGCCCAGTCAGCCAATCAGAGGGCTTCAAAATGGCGCCCTAATATATCGAAGAAAACAGTGAACAAAAAACGGCATAAAAGTGGATTTAAAGTCTTCTTTGAAGGCTGCTGTGCAGTCCTTGGCAAACTGCCAGGCATGCACCATCCACACATGCCAGATTTCACTGTAAAGGCCAAAATTTAAGAGAACAGGGTGGCAGAAGACCTTGTTTTGGTCTTTTCAGGCCACCTTGCAAGAGTTACTTCCCTTGAAATAAACCCCTTGATGCCCCTTTATCCCTGAACCAGATTTTCTGACTCAGACCACATTAAATTCTGCACATTGAATAAGCCAAAATGATCAATGTACAGTGTAAAAAACCCAGAAATTAATGTGACAAGTGGCTAAAAAAAAGACTGAATACTCTTTCAGTAGCAATTGATTCCTACTGCATGAATCAAACAAAGGGAATTGTTCTAATCTCTTCAAACCGCAACAAGAAACCCAGTTACATTGACTACCGTTTCATACGTGCCAGTTACGCACAATGCGAAAACACCAGGAAATAATGTGACAAGTGGCTAAAAAAAAAGACTGAAGGCTCTTTCAGTAGCAACTGCTTCCTGTTGCATAAGTCAAACAAAGAGAACTGAATTTCTAATATATTTTTGTCTCTCCAATCTCTTTATACCTTGACGACGTACCCATTTTACGTGTCTCATAGGTGCCACTTACGTGTCCGCGATAACATGAAAAATCAACCTACGGAACATTTCATAGCAGACGACACATGTTTCTTAAGTCAAATATAGAGAACTAAATTTCTGATATATTTTTCTTCTCCATTGTCTTTATACCATGACAACGAACCATTTACGTTGACTACCGTCTCATAGGTGCCAGTTCCGCATCCGCGAAAAACATGAAAAATGGACTTATGGAACGTTTCGTAGCAGACGACACCTGTCGCTTAAGTCAATTATAGGGATTTTTCTTTTTCGTTTTCTCTCACTAGGGCCACTGATTTGGTTACGATGACTATCTCACCCATACGTGATGGTTACGTGCTGCGCGTAAAATAGTAAAATCAACTTAGACACTTTTGGAGGCAACTGAAACCTGTTGCACAAATCAAAGGAAGGTAAACCGAATGTTTCCCTGTTTTCTTACCGGGGTCAATTTTGATGACCTTGCGAGTCAGAAATCAATGTTATGTTTAACTGCTGCGCAAAAATATAGAATTCAGAAGCAACGGGTTGCTGTTGCGGAAATTTTTTCCGGTTAAAAAAAAATCTTGTTCTAGTTTGAAGAGTTTAAAAATAGACCATAAAGATACAATAAGATGTAAGAATAACTAATAAATAATCCATTTTTTCTTTGATAGGGTAGAAAACATTGTGGGAAAAGGAGAAAATGCTGGTAACCTGCATTGTCTCCTTTTCTCAGATTATTTTCAAAAGCTTTCTCTTTCGGGGGTGTGAAAAGGCATCATTGTGTGGTTAAAGGTTAATAAGGATAAACAGATAAATCAGCTTGGGCCCAGTCAGCCAATCAGAGGCCTCGAGAAATTCAAAATGGTACCCAGTCAGCCAGTCAGAGGCTTGGAGAAATTCAAAACTGGGCCCAGTCAGCCAATCAGAGGGCTTCAAAATGGCGCCCTAATATATCGAAGAAAACAGTGAACAAAAAACGGCATAAAAGTGGATTTAAAGTCTTCTTTGAAGGCTGCTGTGCAGTCCTTGGCAAACTGCCAGACATGCACCATCCACACTTGCCAGATTTCACTGTAAATGGGCCAAAATTTAAGAGAACAGGGTGGCAGAAGACCTTGTTTTGGTCTTTTCAGGCCACCTTGCAAGAGTTACTTCCCTTGAAATAAACCCCTTGATGCCCCTTTATCCCTGAACCAGATTTTCTGACTCAGACCACATTAAATTCTGCACATTGAATAAGCCAAAATGATCAATGTACAGTGTAAAAAACCCAGAAATTAATGTGACAAGTGGCTAAAAAAAAGACTGAATACTCTTTCAGTAGCAATTGATTCCTACTGCATGAATCAAACAAAGGGAATTGTTCTAATCTCTTCAAACCGCAACAAGAAACCCAGTTACATTGACTACCGTTTCATACGTGCCAGTTACGCACAATGCGAAAACACCAGGAAATAATGTGACAAGTGGCTAAAAAAAAAGACTGAAGGCTCTTTCAGTAGCAACTGCTTCCTGTTGCATAAGTCAAACAAAGAGAACTGAATTTCTAATATATTTTTGTCTCTCCAATCTCTTTATACCTTGACGACGTACCCATTTTACGTGTCTCATAGGTGCCACTTACGTGTCCGCGATAACATGAAAAATCAACCTACGGAACATTTCATAGCAGACGACACATGTTTCTTAAGTCAAATATAGAGAACTAAATTTCTGATATATTTTTCTTCTCCATTGTCTTTATACCATGACAACGAACCATTTACGTTGACTACCGTCTCATAGGTGCCAGTTCCGCATCCGCGAAAAACATGAAAAATGGACTTATGGAACATTTCGTAGCAGACGACACCTGTCGCTTAAGTCAATTATAGGGATTTTTCTTTTTCGTTTTCTCTCACTAGGGCCACTGATTTGGTTACGATGACTATCTCACCCATACGTGATGGTTACGTGCTGCGCGTAAAATAGTAAAATCAACTTAGACACTTTTGGAGGCAACTGAAACCTGTTGCACAAATCAAAGGAAGGTAAACCGAATGTTTCCCTGTTTTCTTACCGGGGTCAATTTTGATGACCTTGCGAGTCAGAAATCAATGTTATGTTTAACTGCTGCGCAAAAATATAGAATTCAGAAGCAACGGGTTGCTGTTGCGGAAATTTTTTCCGGTTAAAAAAAAATCTTGTTCTAGTTTGAAGAGTTTAAAAATAGACCATAAAGATACAATAAGATGTAAGAATAACTAATAAATAATCCATTTTTTCTTTGATAGGGTAGAAAACATTGTGGAAAAAAGGAGAAAATGCTGGTAACCTGCATTGTCTCCTTTTCTCAGATTATTTTCAAAAGCTTTCTCTTTCGGGGGTGTGAAAAGGCGTCATTGTGTGGTTAAAGGTTAATAAGGATAAACAGATAAATCAGCTTGGGCCCAGTCAGCCAATCAGAGGCCTCGAGAAATTCAAAATGGTACCCAGTCAGCCAGTCAGAGGCTTGGAGAAATTCAAAACTGGGCCCAGTCAGCCAATCAGAGGGCTTCAAAATGGCGCCCTAATATATCGAAGAAAACAGTGAACAAAAAACGGCATAAAAGTGGATTTAAAGTCTTCTTTGAAGGCTGCTGTGCAGTCCTTGGCAAACTGCCAGGCATGCACCATCCACACATGCCAGATTTCACTGTAAATGGGCCAAAATTTAAGAGAACAGGGTGGCAGAAGACCTTGTTTTGGTCTTTTCAGGCCACCTTGCAAGAGTTACTTCCCTTGAAATAAACCCCTTGATGCCCCTTTATCCCTGAACCAGATTTTCTGACTCAGACCACATTAAATTCTGCACATTGAATAAGCCAAAATGATCAATGTACAGTGTAAAAAACCCAGAAATTAATGTGACAAGTGGCTAAAAAAAAGACTGAATACTCTTTCAGTAGCAATTGATTCCTACTGCATGAATCAAACAAAGGGAATTGTTCTAATCTCTTCAAACCGCAACAAGAAACCCAGTTACATTGACTACCGTTTCATACGTGCCAGTTACGCACAATGCGAAAACACCAGGAAATAATGTGACAAGTGGCTAAAAAAAAAGACTGAAGGCTCTTTCAGTAGCAACTGCTTCCTGTTGCATAAGTCAAACAAAGAGAACTGAATTTCTAATATATTTTTGTCTCTCCAATCTCTTTATACCTTGACGACGTACCCATTTTACGTGTCTCATAGGTGCCACTTACGTGTCCGCGATAACATGAAAAATCAACCTACGGAACATTTCATAGCAGACGACACATGTTTCTTAAGTCAAATATAGAGAACTAAATTTCTGATATATTTTTCTTCTCCATTGTCTTTATACCATGACAACGAACCATTTACGTTGACTACCGTCTCATAGGTGCCAGTTCCGCATCCGCGAAAAACATGAAAAATGGACTTATGGAACATTTCGTAGCAGACGACACCTGTCGCTTAAGTCAATTATAGGGATTTTTCTTTTTCGTTTTCTCTCACTAGGGCCACTGATTTGGTTACGATGACTATCTCACCCATACGTGATGGTTACGTGCTGCGCGTAAAATAGTAAAATCAACTTAGACACTTTTGGAGGCAACTGAAACCTGTTGCACAAATCAAAGGAAGGTAAACCGAATGTTTCCCTGTTTTCTTACCGGGGTCAATTTTGATGACCTTGCGAGTCAGAAATCAATGTTATGTTTAACTGCTGCGCAAAAATATAGAATTCAGAAGCAACGGGTTGCTGTTGCGGAAATTTTTTCCGGTTAAAAAAAAATCTTGTTCTAGTTTGAAGAGTTTAAAAATAGACCATAAAGATACAATAAGATGTAAGAATAACTAATAAATAATCCATTTTTTCTTTGATAGGGTAGAAAACATTGTGGAAAAAAGGAGAAAATGCTGGTAACCTGCATTGTCTCCTTTTCTCAGATTATTTTCAAAAGCTTTCTCTTTCGGGGGTGTGAAAAGGCGTCATTGTGTGGTTAAAGGTTAATAAGGATAAACAGATAAATCAGCTTGGGCCCAGTCAGCCAATCAGAGGCCTCGAGAAATTCAAAATGGTACCCAGTCAGCCAGTCAGAGGCTTGGAGAAATTCAAAACTGGGCCCAGTCAGCCAATCAGAGGGCTTCAAAATGGCGCCCTAATATATCGAAGAAAACAGTGAACAAAAAACGGCATAAAAGTGGATTTAAAGTCTTCTTTGAAGGCTGCTGTGCAGTCCTTGGCAAACTGCCAGGCATGCACCATCCACACATGCCAGATTTCACTGTAAATGGGCCAAAATTTAAGAGAACAGGGTGGCAGAAGACCTTGTTTTGGTCTTTTCAGGCCACCTTGCAAGAGTTACTTCCCTTGAAATAAACCCCTTGATGCCCCTTTATCCCTGAACCAGATTTTCTGACTCAGACCACATTAAATTCTGCACATTGAATAAGCCAAAATGATCAATGTACAGTGTAAAAAACCCAGAAATTAATGTGACAAGTGGCTAAAAAAAAGACTGAATACTCTTTCAGTAGCAATTGATTCCTACTGCATGAATCAAACAAAGGGAATTGTTCTAATCTCTTCAAACCGCAACAAGAAACCCAGTTACATTGACTACCGTTTCATACGTGCCAGTTACGCACAATGCGAAAACACCAGGAAATAATGTGACAAGTGGCTAAAAAAAAAGACTGAAGGCTCTTTCAGTAGCAACTGCTTCCTGTTGCATAAGTCAAACAAAGAGAACTGAATTTCTAATATATTTTTGTCTCTCCAATCTCTTTATACCTTGACGACGTACCCATTTTACGTGTCTCATAGGTGCCACTTACGTGTCCGCGATAACATGAAAAATCAACCTACGGAACATTTCATAGCAGACGACACATGTTTCTTAAGTCAAATATAGAGAACTAAATTTCTGATATATTTTTCTTCTCCATTGTCTTTATACCATGACAACGAACCATTTACGTTGACTACCGTCTCATAGGTGCCAGTTCCGCATCCGCGAAAAACATGAAAAATGGACTTATGGAACATTTCGTAGCAGACGACACCTGTCGCTTAAGTCAATTATAGAGATTTTTCTTTTTCGTTTTCTCTCACTAGGGCCACTGATTTGGTTACGATGACTATCTCACCCATACGTGATGGTTACGTGCTGCGCGTAAAATAGTAAAATCAACTTAGACACTTTTGGAGGCAACTGAAACCTGTTGCACAAATCAAAGGAAGGTAAACCGAATGTTTCCCTGTTTTCTTACCGGGGTCAATTTTGATGACCTTGCGAGTCAGAAATCAATGTTATGTTTAACTGCTGCGCAAAAATATAGAATTCAGAAGCAACGGGTTGCTGTTGCGGAAATTTTTTCCGGTTAAAAAAAAATCTTGTTCTAGTTTGAAGAGTTTAAAAATAGACCATAAAGATACAATAAGATGTAAGAATAACTAATAAATAATCCATTTTTTCTTTGATAGGGTAGAAAACATTGTGGGAAAAGGAGAAAATGCTGGTAACCTGCATTGTCTCCTTTTCTCAGATTATTTTCAAAAGCTTTCTCTTTCGGGGGTGTGAAAAGGCGTCATTGTGTGGTTAAAGGTTAATAAGGATAAACAGATAAATCAGCTTGGGCCCAGTCAGCCAATCAGAGGCCTCGAGAAATTCAAAATGGTACCCAGTCAGCCAGTCAGAGGCTTGGAGAAATTCAAAACTGGGCCCAGTCAGCCAATCAGAGGGCTTCAAAATGGCGCCCTAATATATCGAAGAAAACAGTGAACAAAAAACGGCATAAAAGTGGATTTAAAGTCTTCTTTGAAGGCTGCTGTGCAGTCCTTGGCAAACTGCCAGGCATGCACCATCCACACATGCCAGATTTCACTGTAAATGGGCCAAAATTTAAGAGAACAGGGTGGCAGAAGACCTTGTTTTGGTCTTTTCAGGCCACCTTGCAAGAGTTACTTCCCTTGAAATAAACCCCTTGATGCCCCTTTATCCCTGAACCAGATTTTCTGACTCAGACCACATTAAATTCTGCACATTGAATAAGCCAAAATGATCAATGTACAGTGTAAAAAACCCAGAAATTAATGTGACAAGTGGCTAAAAAAAAGACTGAATACTCTTTCAGTAGCAATTGATTCCTACTGCATGAATCAAACAAAGGGAATTGTTCTAATCTCTTCAAACCGCAACAAGAAACCCAGTTACATTGACTACCGTTTCATACGTGCCAGTTACGCACAATGCGAAAACACCAGGAAATAATGTGACAAGTGGCTAAAAAAAAAGACTGAAGGCTCTTTCAGTAGCAACTGCTTCCTGTTGCATAAGTCAAACAAAGAGAACTGAATTTCTAATATATTTTTGTCTCTCCAATCTCTTTATACCTTGACGACGTACCCATTTTACGTGTCTCATAGGTGCCACTTACGTGTCCGCGATAACATGAAAAATCAACCTACGGAACATTTCATAGCAGACGACACATGTTTCTTAAGTCAAATATAGAGAACTAAATTTCTGATATATTTTTCTTCTCCATTGTCTTTATACCATGACAACGAACCATTTACGTTGACTACCGTCTCATAGGTGCCAGTTCCGCATCCGCGAAAAACATGAAAAATGGACTTATGGAACGTTTCGTAGCAGACGACACCTGTCGCTTAAGTCAATTATAGGGATTTTTCTTTTTCGTTTTCTCTCACTAGGGCCACTGATTTGGTTACGATGACTATCTCACCCATACGTGATGGTTACGTGCTGCGCGTAAAATAGTAAAATCAACTTAGACACTTTTGGAGGCAACTGAAACCTGTTGCACAAATCAAAGGAAGGTAAACCGAATGTTTCCCTGTTTTCTTACCGGGGTCAATTTTGATGACCTTGCGAGTCAGAAATCAATGTTATGTTTAACTGCTGCGCAAAAATATAGAATTCAGAAGCAACGGGTTGCTGTTGCGGAAATTTTTTCCGGTTAAAAAAAAATCTTGTTCTAGTTTGAAGAGTTTAAAAATAGACCATAAAGATACAATAAGATGTAAGAATAACTAATAAATAATCCATTTTTTCTTTGATAGGGTAGAAAACATTGTGGGAAAAGGAGAAAATGCTGGTAACCTGCATTGTCTCCTTTTCTCAGATTATTTTCAAAAGCTTTCTCTTTCGGGGGTGTGAAAAGGCATCATTGTGTGGTTAAAGGTTAATAAGGATAAACAGATAAATCAGCTTGGGCCCAGTCAGCCAATCAGAGGCCTCGAGAAATTCAAAATGGTACCCAGTCAGCCAGTCAGAGGCTTGGAGAAATTCAAAACTGGGCCCAGTCAGCCAATCAGAGGGCTTCAAAATGGCGCCCTAATATATCGAAGAAAACAGTGAACAAAAAACGGCATAAAAGTGGATTTAAAGTCTTCTTTGAAGGCTGCTGTGCAGTCCTTGGCAAACTGCCAGACATGCACCATCCACACTTGCCAGATTTCACTGTAAATGGGCCAAAATTTAAGAGAACAGGGTGGCAGAAGACCTTGTTTTGGTCTTTTCAGGCCACCTTGCAAGAGTTACTTCCCTTGAAATAAACCCCTTGATGCCCCTTTATCCCTGAACCAGATTTTCTGACTCAGACCACATTAAATTCTGCACATTGAATAAGCCAAAATGATCAATGTACAGTGTAAAAAACCCAGAAATTAATGTGACAAGTGGCTAAAAAAAAGACTGAATACTCTTTCAGTAGCAATTGATTCCTACTGCATGAATCAAACAAAGGGAATTGTTCTAATCTCTTCAAACCGCAACAAGAAACCCAGTTACATTGACTACCGTTTCATACGTGCCAGTTACGCACAATGCGAAAACACCAGGAAATAATGTGACAAGTGGCTAAAAAAAAAGACTGAAGGCTCTTTCAGTAGCAACTGCTTCCTGTTGCATAAGTCAAACAAAGAGAACTGAATTTCTAATATATTTTTGTCTCTCCAATCTCTTTATACCTTGACGACGTACCCATTTTACGTGTCTCATAGGTGCCACTTACGTGTCCGCGATAACATGAAAAATCAACCTACGGAACATTTCATAGCAGACGACACATGTTTCTTAAGTCAAATATAGAGAACTAAATTTCTGATATATTTTTCTTCTCCATTGTCTTTATACCATGACAACGAACCATTTACGTTGACTACCGTCTCATAGGTGCCAGTTCCGCATCCGCGAAAAACATGAAAAATGGACTTATGGAACATTTCGTAGCAGACGACACCTGTCGCTTAAGTCAATTATAGGGATTTTTCTTTTTCGTTTTCTCTCACTAGGGCCACTGATTTGGTTACGATGACTATCTCACCCATACGTGATGGTTACGTGCTGCGCGTAAAATAGTAAAATCAACTTAGACACTTTTGGAGGCAACTGAAACCTGTTGCACAAATCAAAGGAAGGTAAACCGAATGTTTCCCTGTTTTCTTACCGGGGTCAATTTTGATGACCTTGCGAGTCAGAAATCAATGTTATGTTTAACTGCTGCGCAAAAATATAGAATTCAGAAGCAACGGGTTGCTGTTGCGGAAATTTTTTCCGGTTAAAAAAAAATCTTGTTCTAGTTTGAAGAGTTTAAAAATAGACCATAAAGATACAATAAGATGTAAGAATAACTAATAAATAATCCATTTTTTCTTTGATAGGGTAGAAAACATTGTGGAAAAAAGGAGAAAATGCTGGTAACCTGCATTGTCTCCTTTTCTCAGATTATTTTCAAAAGCTTTCTCTTTCGGGGGTGTGAAAAGGCGTCATTGTGTGGTTAAAGGTTAATAAGGATAAACAGATAAATCAGCTTGGGCCCAGTCAGCCAATCAGAGGCCTCGAGAAATTCAAAATGGTACCCAGTCAGCCAGTCAGAGGCTTGGAGAAATTCAAAACTGGGCCCAGTCAGCCAATCAGAGGGCTTCAAAATGGCGCCCTAATATATCGAAGAAAACAGTGAACAAAAAACGGCATAAAAGTGGATTTAAAGTCTTCTTTGAAGGCTGCTGTGCAGTCCTTGGCAAACTGCCAGGCATGCACCATCCACACATGCCAGATTTCACTGTAAATGGGCCAAAATTTAAGAGAACAGGGTGGCAGAAGACCTTGTTTTGGTCTTTTCAGGCCACCTTGCAAGAGTTACTTCCCTTGAAATAAACCCCTTGATGCCCCTTTATCCCTGAACCAGATTTTCTGACTCAGACCACATTAAATTCTGCACATTGAATAAGCCAAAATGATCAATGTACAGTGTAAAAAACCCAGAAATTAATGTGACAAGTGGCTAAAAAAAAGACTGAATACTCTTTCAGTAGCAATTGATTCCTACTGCATGAATCAAACAAAGGGAATTGTTCTAATCTCTTCAAACCGCAACAAGAAACCCAGTTACATTGACTACCGTTTCATACGTGCCAGTTACGCACAATGCGAAAACACCAGGAAATAATGTGACAAGTGGCTAAAAAAAAAGACTGAAGGCTCTTTCAGTAGCAACTGCTTCCTGTTGCATAAGTCAAACAAAGAGAACTGAATTTCTAATATATTTTTGTCTCTCCAATCTCTTTATACCTTGACGACGTACCCATTTTACGTGTCTCATAGGTGCCACTTACGTGTCCGCGATAACATGAAAAATCAACCTACGGAACATTTCATAGCAGACGACACATGTTTCTTAAGTCAAATATAGAGAACTAAATTTCTGATATATTTTTCTTCTCCATTGTCTTTATACCATGACAACGAACCATTTACGTTGACTACCGTCTCATAGGTGCCAGTTCCGCATCCGCGAAAAACATGAAAAATGGACTTATGGAACATTTCGTAGCAGACGACACCTGTCGCTTAAGTCAATTATAGGGATTTTTCTTTTTCGTTTTCTCTCACTAGGGCCACTGATTTGGTTACGATGACTATCTCACCCATACGTGATGGTTACGTGCTGCGCGTAAAATAGTAAAATCAACTTAGACACTTTTGGAGGCAACTGAAACCTGTTGCACAAATCAAAGGAAGGTAAACCGAATGTTTCCCTGTTTTCTTACCGGGGTCAATTTTGATGACCTTGCGAGTCAGAAATCAATGTTATGTTTAACTGCTGCGCAAAAATATAGAATTCAGAAGCAACGGGTTGCTGTTGCGGAAATTTTTTCCGGTTAAAAAAAAATCTTGTTCTAGTTTGAAGAGTTTAAAAATAGACCATAAAGATACAATAAGATGTAAGAATAACTAATAAATAATCCATTTTTTCTTTGATAGGGTAGAAAACATTGTGGAAAAAAGGAGAAAATGCTGGTAACCTGCATTGTCTCCTTTTCTCAGATTATTTTCAAAAGCTTTCTCTTTCGGGGGTGTGAAAAGGCGTCATTGTGTGGTTAAAGGTTAATAAGGATAAACAGATAAATCAGCTTGGGCCCAGTCAGCCAATCAGAGGCCTCGAGAAATTCAAAATGGTACCCAGTCAGCCAGTCAGAGGCTTGGAGAAATTCAAAACTGGGCCCAGTCAGCCAATCAGAGGGCTTCAAAATGGCGCCCTAATATATCGAAGAAAACAGTGAACAAAAAACGGCATAAAAGTGGATTTAAAGTCTTCTTTGAAGGCTGCTGTGCAGTCCTTGGCAAACTGCCAGGCATGCACCATCCACACATGCCAGATTTCACTGTAAATGGGCCAAAATTTAAGAGAACAGGGTGGCAGAAGACCTTGTTTTGGTCTTTTCAGGCCACCTTGCAAGAGTTACTTCCCTTGAAATAAACCCCTTGATGCCCCTTTATCCCTGAACCAGATTTTCTGACTCAGACCACATTAAATTCTGCACATTGAATAAGCCAAAATGATCAATGTACAGTGTAAAAAACCCAGAAATTAATGTGACAAGTGGCTAAAAAAAAGACTGAATACTCTTTCAGTAGCAATTGATTCCTACTGCATGAATCAAACAAAGGGAATTGTTCTAATCTCTTCAAACCGCAACAAGAAACCCAGTTACATTGACTACCGTTTCATACGTGCCAGTTACGCACAATGCGAAAACACCAGGAAATAATGTGACAAGTGGCTAAAAAAAAAGACTGAAGGCTCTTTCAGTAGCAACTGCTTCCTGTTGCATAAGTCAAACAAAGAGAACTGAATTTCTAATATATTTTTGTCTCTCCAATCTCTTTATACCTTGACGACGTACCCATTTTACGTGTCTCATAGGTGCCACTTACGTGTCCGCGATAACATGAAAAATCAACCTACGGAACATTTCATAGCAGACGACACATGTTTCTTAAGTCAAATATAGAGAACTAAATTTCTGATATATTTTTCTTCTCCATTGTCTTTATACCATGACAACGAACCATTTACGTTGACTACCGTCTCATAGGTGCCAGTTCCGCATCCGCGAAAAACATGAAAAATGGACTTATGGAACATTTCGTAGCAGACGACACCTGTCGCTTAAGTCAATTATAGGGATTTTTCTTTTTCGTTTTCTCTCACTAGGGCCACTGATTTGGTTACGATGACTATCTCACCCATACGTGATGGTTACGTGCTGCGCGTAAAATAGTAAAATCAACTTAGACACTTTTGGAGGCAACTGAAACCTGTTGCACAAATCAAAGGAAGGTAAACCGAATGTTTCCCTGTTTTCTTACCGGGGTCAATTTTGATGACCTTGCGAGTCAGAAATCAATGTTATGTTTAACTGCTGCGCAAAAATATAGAATTCAGAAGCAACGGGTTGCTGTTGCGGAAATTTTTTCCGGTTAAAAAAAAATCTTGTTCTAGTTTGAAGAGTTTAAAAATAGACCATAAAGATACAATAAGATGTAAGAATAACTAATAAATAATCCATTTTTTCTTTGATAGGGTAGAAAACATTGTGGGAAAAGGAGAAAATGCTGGTAACCTGCATTGTCTCCTTTTCTCAGATTATTTTCAAAAGCTTTCTCTTTCGGGGGTGTGAAAAGGCGTCATTGTGTGGTTAAAGGTTAATAAGGATAAACAGATAAATCAGCTTGGGCCCAGTCAGCCAATCAGAGGCCTCGAGAAATTCAAAATGGTACCCAGTCAGCCAGTCAGAGGCTTGGAGAAATTCAAAACTGGGCCCAGTCAGCCAATCAGAGGGCTTCAAAATGGCGCCCTAATATATCGAAGAAAACAGTGAACAAAAAACGGCATAAAAGTGGATTTAAAGTCTTCTTTGAAGGCTGCTGTGCAGTCCTTGGCAAACTGCCAGGCATGCACCATCCACACATGCCAGATTTCACTGTAAATGGGCCAAAATTTAAGAGAACAGGGTGGCAGAAGACCTTGTTTTGGTCTTTTCAGGCCACCTTGCAAGAGTTACTTCCCTTGAAATAAACCCCTTGATGCCCCTTTATCCCTGAACCAGATTTTCTGACTCAGACCACATTAAATTCTGCACATTGAATAAGCCAAAATGATCAATGTACATTGTAAAAAACCCAGAAATTAATGTGACAAGTGGCTAAAAAAAAGACTGAATACTCTTTCAGTAGCAATTGATTCCTACTGCATGAATCAAACAAAGGGAATTGTTCTAATCTCTTCAAACCGCAACAAGAAACCCAGTTACATTGACTACCGTTTCATACGTGCCAGTTACGCACAATGCGAAAACACCAGGAAATAATGTGACAAGTGGCTAAAAAAAAGACTGAAGGCTCTTTCAGTAGCAACTGCTTCCTGTTGCATAAGTCAAACAAAGAGAACTGAATTTCTAATATATTTTTGTCTCTCCAATCTCTTTATACCTTGACGACGTACCCATTTTACGTGTCTCATAGGTGCCACTTACGTGTCCGCGATAACATGAAAAATCAACCTACGGAACATTTCATAGCAGACGACACATGTTTCTTAAGTCAAATATAGAGAACTAAATTTCTGATATATTTTTCTTCTCCATTGTCTTTATACCATGACAACGAACCATTTACGTTGACTACCGTCTCATAGGTGCCAGTTCCGCATCCGCGAAAAACATGAAAAATGGACTTATGGAACATTTCGTAGCAGACGACACCTGTCACTTAAGTCAATTATAGGGATTTTTCTTTTTCGTTTTCTCTCACTAGGGCCACTGATTTGGTTACGATGACTATCTCACCCATACGTGATGGTTACGTGCTGCGCGTAAAATAGTAAAATCAACTTAGACACTTTTGGAGGCAACTGAAACCTGTTGCACAAATCAAAGGAAGGTAAACCGAATGTTTCCCTGTTTTCTTACCGGGGTCAATTTTGATGACCTTGCGAGTCAGAAATCAATGTTATGTTTAACTGCTGCGCAAAAATATAGAATTCAGAAGCAACGGGTTGCTGTTGCGGAAATTTTTTCCGGTTAAAAAAAAATCTTGTTCTAGTTTGAAGAGTTTAAAAATAGACCATAAAGATACAATAAGATGTAAGAATAACTAATAAATAATCCATTTTTTCTTTGATAGGGTAGAAAACATTGTGGGAAAAGGAGAAAATGCTGGTAACCTGCATTGTCTCCTTTTCTCAGATTATTTTCAAAAGCTTTCTCTTTCGGGGGTGTGAAAAGGCGTCATTGTGTGGTTAAAGGTTAATAAGGATAAACAGATAAATCAGCTTGGGCCCAGTCAGCCAATCAGAGGCCTCGAGAAATTCAAAATGGTACCCAGTCAGCCAGTCAGAGGCTTGGAGAAATTCAAAACTGGGCCCAGTCAGCCAATCAGAGGGCTTCAAAATGGCGCCCTAATATATCGAAGAAAACAGTGAACAAAAAACGGCATAAAAGTGGATTTAAAGTCTTCTTTGAAGGCTGCTGTGCAGTCCTTGGCAAACTGCCAGACATGCACCATCCACACATGCCAGATTTCACTGTAAATGGGCCAAAATTTAAGAGAACAGGGTGGCAGAAGACCTTGTTTTGGTCTTTTCAGGCCACCTTGCAAGAGTTACTTCCCTTGAAATAAACCCCTTGATGCCCCTTTATCCCTGAACCAGATTTTCTGACTCAGACCACATTAAATTCTGCACATTGAATAAGCCAAAATGATCAATGTACAGTGTAAAAAACCCAGAAATTAATGTGACAAGTGGCTAAAAAAAAGACTGAATACTCTTTCAGTAGCAATTGATTCCTACTGCATGAATCAAACAAAGGGAATTGTTCTAATCTCTTCAAACCGCAACAAGAAACCCAGTTACATTGACTACCGTTTCATACGTGCCAGTTACGCACAATGCGAAAACACCAGGAAATAATGTGACAAGTGGCTAAAAAAAAAGACTGAAGGCTCTTTCAGTAGCAACTGCTTCCTGTTGCATAAGTCAAACAAAGAGAACTGAATTTCTAATATATTTTTGTCTCTCCAATCTCTTTATACCTTGACGACGTACCCATTTTACGTGTCTCATAGGTGCCACTTACGTGTCCGCGATAACATGAAAAATCAACCTACGGAACATTTCATAGCAGACGACACATGTTTCTTAAGTCAAATATAGAGAACTAAATTTCTGATATATTTTTCTTCTCCATTGTCTTTATACCATGACAACGAACCATTTACGTTGACTACCGTCTCATAGGTGCCAGTTCCGCATCCGCGAAAAACATGAAAAATGGACTTATGGAACATTTCGTAGCAGACGACACCTGTCGCTTAAGTCAATTATAGGGATTTTTCTTTTTCGTTTTCTCTCACTAGGGCCACTGATTTGGTTACGATGACTATCTCACCCATACGTGATGGTTACGTGCTGCGCGTAAAATAGTAAAATCAACTTAGACACTTTTGGAGGCAACTGAAACCTGTTGCACAAATCAAAGGAAGGTAAACCGAATGTTTCCCTGTTTTCTTACCGGGGTCAATTTTGATGACCTTGCGAGTCAGAAATCAATGTTATGTTTAACTGCTGCGCAAAAATATAGAATTCAGAAGCAACGGGTTGCTGTTGCGGAAATTTTTTCCGGTTAAAAAAAAATCTTGTTCTAGTTTGAAGAGTTTAAAAATAGACCATAAAGATACAATAAGATGTAAGAATAACTAATAAATAATCCATTTTTTCTTTGATAGGGTAGAAAACATTGTGGAAAAAAGGAGAAAATGCTGGTAACCTGCATTGTCTCCTTTTCTCAGATTATTTTCAAAAGCTTTCTCTTTCGGGGGTGTGAAAAGGCGTCATTGTGTGGTTAAAGGTTAATAAGGATAAACAGATAAATCAGCTTGGGCCCAGTCAGCCAATCAGAGGCCTCGAGAAATTCAAAATGGTACCCAGTCAGCCAGTCAGAGGCTTGGAGAAATTCAAAACTGGGCCCAGTCAGCCAATCAGAGGGCTTCAAAATGGCGCCCTAATATATCGAAGAAAACAGTGAACAAAAAACGGCATAAAAGTGGATTTAAAGTCTTCTTTGAAGGCTGCTGTGCAGTCCTTGGCAAACTGCCAGGCATGCACCATCCACACATGCCAGATTTCACTGTAAATGGGCCAAAATTTAAGAGAACAGGGTGGCAGAAGACCTTGTTTTGGTCTTTTCAGGCCACCTTGCAAGAGTTACTTCCCTTGAAATAAACCCCTTGATGCCCCTTTATCCCTGAACCAGATTTTCTGACTCAGACCACATTAAATTCTGCACATTGAATAAGCCAAAATGATCAATGTACAGTGTAAAAAACCCAGAAATTAATGTGACAAGTGGCTAAAAAAAAGACTGAATACTCTTTCAGTAGCAATTGATTCCTACTGCATGAATCAAACAAAGGGAATTGTTCTAATCTCTTCAAACCGCAACAAGAAACCCAGTTACATTGACTACCGTTTCATACGTGCCAGTTACGCACAATGCGAAAACACCAGGAAATAATGTGACAAGTGGCTAAAAAAAAAGACTGAAGGCTCTTTCAGTAGCAACTGCTTCCTGTTGCATAAGTCAAACAAAGAGAACTGAATTTCTAATATATTTTTGTCTCTCCAATCTCTTTATACCTTGACGACGTACCCATTTTACGTGTCTCATAGGTGCCACTTACGTGTCCGCGATAACATGAAAAATCAACCTACGGAACATTTCATAGCAGACGACACATGTTTCTTAAGTCAAATATAGAGAACTAAATTTCTGATATATTTTTCTTCTCCATTGTCTTTATACCATGACAACGAACCATTTACGTTGACTACCGTCTCATAGGTGCCAGTTCCGCATCCGCGAAAAACATGAAAAATGGACTTATGGAACATTTCGTAGCAGACGACACCTGTCGCTTAAGTCAATTATAGGGATTTTTCTTTTTCGTTTTCTCTCACTAGGGCCACTGATTTGGTTACGATGACTATCTCACCCATACGTGATGGTTACGTGCTGCGCGTAAAATAGTAAAATCAACTTAGACACTTTTGGAGGCAACTGAAACCTGTTGCACAAATCAAAGGAAGGTAAACCGAATGTTTCCCTGTTTTCTTACCGGGGTCAATTTTGATGACCTTGCGAGTCAGAAATCAATGTTATGTTTAACTGCTGCGCAAAAATATAGAATTCAGAAGCAACGGGTTGCTGTTGCGGAAATTTTTTCCGGTTAAAAAAAAATCTTGTTCTAGTTTGAAGAGTTTAAAAATAGACCATAAAGATACAATAAGATGTAAGAATAACTAATAAATAATCCATTTTTTCTTTGATAGGGTAGAAAACATTGTGGGAAAAGGAGAAAATGCTGGTAACCTGCATTGTCTCCTTTTCTCAGATTATTTTCAAAAGCTTTCTCTTTCGGGGGTGTGAAAAGGCGTCATTGTGTGGTTAAAGGTTAATAAGGATAAACAGATAAATCAGCTTGGGCCCAGTCAGCCAATCAGAGGCCTCGAGAAATTCAAAATGGTACCCAGTCAGCCAGTCAGAGGCTTGGAGAAATTCAAAACTGGGCCCAGTCAGCCAATCAGAGGGCTTCAAAATGGCGCCCTAATATATCGAAGAAAACAGTGAACAAAAAACGGCATAAAAGTGGATTTAAAGTCTTCTTTGAAGGCTGCTGTGCAGTCCTTGGCAAACTGCCAGGCATGCACCATCCACACATGCCAGATTTCACTGTAAATGGGCCAAAATTTAAGAGAACAGGGTGGCAGAAGACCTTGTTTTGGTCTTTTCAGGCCACCTTGCAAGAGTTACTTCCCTTGAAATAAACCCCTTGATGCCCCTTTATCCCTGAACCAGATTTTCTGACTCAGACCACATTAAATTCTGCACATTGAATAAGCCAAAATGATCAATGTACAGTGTAAAAAACCCAGAAATTAATGTGACAAGTGGCTAAAAAAAAGACTGAATACTCTTTCAGTAGCAATTGATTCCTACTGCATGAATCAAACAAAGGGAATTGTTCTAATCTCTTCAAACCGCAACAAGAAACCCAGTTACATTGACTACCGTTTCATACGTGCCAGTTACGCACAATGCGAAAACACCAGGAAATAATGTGACAAGTGGCTAAAAAAAAAGACTGAAGGCTCTTTCAGTAGCAACTGCTTCCTGTTGCATAAGTCAAACAAAGAGAACTGAATTTCTAATATATTTTTGTCTCTCCAATCTCTTTATACCTTGACGACGTACCCATTTTACGTGTCTCATAGGTGCCACTTACGTGTCCGCGATAACATGAAAAATCAACCTACGGAACATTTCATAGCAGACGACACATGTTTCTTAAGTCAAATATAGAGAACTAAATTTCTGATATATTTTTCTTCTCCATTGTCTTTATACCATGACAACGAACCATTTACGTTGACTACCGTCTCATAGGTGCCAGTTCCGCATCCGCGAAAAACATGAAAAATGGACTTATGGAACGTTTCGTAGCAGACGACACCTGTCGCTTAAGTCAATTATAGGGATTTTTCTTTTTCGTTTTCTCTCACTAGGGCCACTGATTTGGTTACGATGACTATCTCACCCATACGTGATGGTTACGTGCTGCGCGTAAAATAGTAAAATCAACTTAGACACTTTTGGAGGCAACTGAAACCTGTTGCACAAATCAAAGGAAGGTAAACCGAATGTTTCCCTGTTTTCTTACCGGGGTCAATTTTGATGACCTTGCGAGTCAGAAATCAATGTTATGTTTAACTGCTGCGCAAAAATATAGAATTCAGAAGCAACGGGTTGCTGTTGCGGAAATTTTTTCCGGTTAAAAAAAAATCTTGTTCTAGTTTGAAGAGTTTAAAAATAGACCATAAAGATACAATAAGATGTAAGAATAACTAATAAATAATCCATTTTTTCTTTGATAGGGTAGAAAACATTGTGGGAAAAGGAGAAAATGCTGGTAACCTGCATTGTCTCCTTTTCTCAGATTATTTTCAAAAGCTTTCTCTTTCGGGGGTGTGAAAAGGCATCATTGTGTGGTTAAAGGTTAATAAGGATAAACAGATAAATCAGCTTGGGCCCAGTCAGCCAATCAGAGGCCTCGAGAAATTCAAAATGGTACCCAGTCAGCCAGTCAGAGGCTTGGAGAAATTCAAAACTGGGCCCAGTCAGCCAATCAGAGGGCTTCAAAATGGCGCCCTAATATATCGAAGAAAACAGTGAACAAAAAACGGCATAAAAGTGGATTTAAAGTCTTCTTTGAAGGCTGCTGTGCAGTCCTTGGCAAACTGCCAGACATGCACCATCCACACATGCCAGATTTCACTGTAAATGGGCCAAAATTTAAGAGAACAGGGTGGCAGAAGACCTTGTTTTGGTCTTTTCAGGCCACCTTGCAAGAGTTACTTCCCTTGAAATAAACCCCTTGATGCCCCTTTATCCCTGAACCAGATTTTCTGACTCAGACCACATTAAATTCTGCACATTGAATAAGCCAAAATGATCAATGTACAGTGTAAAAAACCCAGAAATTAATGTGACAAGTGGCTAAAAAAAAGACTGAATACTCTTTCAGTAGCAATTGATTCCTACTGCATGAATCAAACAAAGGGAATTGTTCTAATCTCTTCAAACCGCAACAAGAAACCCAGTTACATTGACTACCGTTTCATACGTGCCAGTTACGCACAATGCGAAAACACCAGGAAATAATGTGACAAGTGGCTAAAAAAAAAGACTGAAGGCTCTTTCAGTAGCAACTGCTTCCTGTTGCATAAGTCAAACAAAGAGAACTGAATTTCTAATATATTTTTGTCTCTCCAATCTCTTTATACCTTGACGACGTACCCATTTTACGTGTCTCATAGGTGCCACTTACGTGTCCGCGATAACATGAAAAATCAACCTACGGAACATTTCATAGCAGACGACACATGTTTCTTAAGTCAAATATAGAGAACTAAATTTCTGATATATTTTTCTTCTCCATTGTCTTTATACCATGACAACGAACCATTTACGTTGACTACCGTCTCATAGGTGCCAGTTCCGCATCCGCGAAAAACATGAAAAATGGACTTATGGAACATTTCGTAGCAGACGACACCTGTCGCTTAAGTCAATTATAGGGATTTTTCTTTTTCGTTTTCTCTCACTAGGGCCACTGATTTGGTTACGATGACTATCTCACCCATACGTGATGGTTACGTGCTGCGCGTAAAATAGTAAAATCAACTTAGACACTTTTGGAGGCAACTGAAACCTGTTGCACAAATCAAAGGAAGGTAAACCGAATGTTTCCCTGTTTTCTTACCGGGGTCAATTTTGATGACCTTGCGAGTCAGAAATCAATGTTATGTTTAACTGCTGCGCAAAAATATAGAATTCAGAAGCAACGGGTTGCTGTTGCGGAAATTTTTTCCGGTTAAAAAAAAATCTTGTTCTAGTTTGAAGAGTTTAAAAATAGACCATAAAGATACAATAAGATGTAAGAATAACTAATAAATAATCCATTTTTTCTTTGATAGGGTAGAAAACATTGTGGAAAAAAGGAGAAAATGCTGGTAACCTGCATTGTCTCCTTTTCTCAGATTATTTTCAAAAGCTTTCTCTTTCGGGGGTGTGAAAAGGCGTCATTGTGTGGTTAAAGGTTAATAAGGATAAACAGATAAATCAGCTTGGGCCCAGTCAGCCAATCAGAGGCCTCGAGAAATTCAAAATGGTACCCAGTCAGCCAGTCAGAGGCTTGGAGAAATTCAAAACTGGGCCCAGTCAGCCAATCAGAGGGCTTCAAAATGGCGCCCTAATATATCGAAGAAAACAGTGAACAAAAAACGGCATAAAAGTGGATTTAAAGTCTTCTTTGAAGGCTGCTGTGCAGTCCTTGGCAAACTGCCAGGCATGCACCATCCACACATGCCAGATTTCACTGTAAATGGGCCAAAATTTAAGAGAACAGGGTGGCAGAAGACCTTGTTTTGGTCTTTTCAGGCCACCTTGCAAGAGTTACTTCCCTTGAAATAAACCCCTTGATGCCCCTTTATCCCTGAACCAGATTTTCTGACTCAGACCACATTAAATTCTGCACATTGAATAAGCCAAAATGATCAATGTACAGTGTAAAAAACCCAGAAATTAATGTGACAAGTGGCTAAAAAAAAGACTGAATACTCTTTCAGTAGCAATTGATTCCTACTGCATGAATCAAACAAAGGGAATTGTTCTAATCTCTTCAAACCGCAACAAGAAACCCAGTTACATTGACTACCGTTTCATACGTGCCAGTTACGCACAATGCGAAAACACCAGGAAATAATGTGACAAGTGGCTAAAAAAAAAGACTGAAGGCTCTTTCAGTAGCAACTGCTTCCTGTTGCATAAGTCAAACAAAGAGAACTGAATTTCTAATATATTTTTGTCTCTCCAATCTCTTTATACCTTGACGACGTACCCATTTTACGTGTCTCATAGGTGCCACTTACGTGTCCGCGATAACATGAAAAATCAACCTACGGAACATTTCATAGCAGACGACACATGTTTCTTAAGTCAAATATAGAGAACTAAATTTCTGATATATTTTTCTTCTCCATTGTCTTTATACCATGACAACGAACCATTTACGTTGACTACCGTCTCATAGGTGCCAGTTCCGCATCCGCGAAAAACATGAAAAATGGACTTATGGAACATTTCGTAGCAGACGACACCTGTCGCTTAAGTCAATTATAGGGATTTTTCTTTTTCGTTTTCTCTCACTAGGGCCACTGATTTGGTTACGATGACTATCTCACCCATACGTGATGGTTACGTGCTGCGCGTAAAATAGTAAAATCAACTTAGACACTTTTGGAGGCAACTGAAACCTGTTGCACAAATCAAAGGAAGGTAAACCGAATGTTTCCCTGTTTTCTTACCGGGGTCAATTTTGATGACCTTGCGAGTCAGAAATCAATGTTATGTTTAACTGCTGCGCAAAAATATAGAATTCAGAAGCAACGGGTTGCTGTTGCGGAAATTTTTTCCGGTTAAAAAAAAATCTTGTTCTAGTTTGAAGAGTTTAAAAATAGACCATAAAGATACAATAAGATGTAAGAATAACTAATAAATAATCCATTTTTTCTTTGATAGGGTAGAAAACATTGTGGAAAAAAGGAGAAAATGCTGGTAACCTGCATTGTCTCCTTTTCTCAGATTATTTTCAAAAGCTTTCTCTTTCGGGGGTGTGAAAAGGCGTCATTGTGTGGTTAAAGGTTAATAAGGATAAACAGATAAATCAGCTTGGGCCCAGTCAGCCAATCAGAGGCCTCGAGAAATTCAAAATGGTACCCAGTCAGCCAGTCAGAGGCTTGGAGAAATTCAAAACTGGGCCCAGTCAGCCAATCAGAGGGCTTCAAAATGGCGCCCTAATATATCGAAGAAAACAGTGAACAAAAAACGGCATAAAAGTGGATTTAAAGTCTTCTTTGAAGGCTGCTGTGCAGTCCTTGGCAAACTGCCAGGCATGCACCATCCACACATGCCAGATTTCACTGTAAATGGGCCAAAATTTAAGAGAACAGGGTGGCAGAAGACCTTGTTTTGGTCTTTTCAGGCCACCTTGCAAGAGTTACTTCCCTTGAAATAAACCCCTTGATGCCCCTTTATCCCTGAACCAGATTTTCTGACTCAGACCACATTAAATTCTGCACATTGAATAAGCCAAAATGATCAATGTACAGTGTAAAAAACCCAGAAATTAATGTGACAAGTGGCTAAAAAAAAGACTGAATACTCTTTCAGTAGCAATTGATTCCTACTGCATGAATCAAACAAAGGGAATTGTTCTAATCTCTTCAAACCGCAACAAGAAACCCAGTTACATTGACTACCGTTTCATACGTGCCAGTTACGCACAATGCGAAAACACCAGGAAATAATGTGACAAGTGGCTAAAAAAAAAGACTGAAGGCTCTTTCAGTAGCAACTGCTTCCTGTTGCATAAGTCAAACAAAGAGAACTGAATTTCTAATATATTTTTGTCTCTCCAATCTCTTTATACCTTGACGACGTACCCATTTTACGTGTCTCATAGGTGCCACTTACGTGTCCGCGATAACATGAAAAATCAACCTACGGAACATTTCATAGCAGACGACACATGTTTCTTAAGTCAAATATAGAGAACTAAATTTCTGATATATTTTTCTTCTCCATTGTCTTTATACCATGACAACGAACCATTTACGTTGACTACCGTCTCATAGGTGCCAGTTCCGCATCCGCGAAAAACATGAAAAATGGACTTATGGAACATTTCGTAGCAGACGACACCTGTCGCTTAAGTCAATTATAGGGATTTTTCTTTTTCGTTTTCTCTCACTAGGGCCACTGATTTGGTTACGATGACTATCTCACCCATACGTGATGGTTACGTGCTGCGCGTAAAATAGTAAAATCAACTTAGACACTTTTGGAGGCAACTGAAACCTGTTGCACAAATCAAAGGAAGGTAAACCGAATGTTTCCCTGTTTTCTTACCGGGGTCAATTTTGATGACCTTGCGAGTCAGAAATCAATGTTATGTTTAACTGCTGCGCAAAAATATAGAATTCAGAAGCAACGGGTTGCTGTTGCGGAAATTTTTTCCGGTTAAAAAAAAATCTTGTTCTAGTTTGAAGAGTTTAAAAATAGACCATAAAGATACAATAAGATGTAAGAATAACTAATAAATAATCCATTTTTTCTTTGATAGGGTAGAAAACATTGTGGGAAAAGGAGAAAATGCTGGTAACCTGCATTGTCTCCTTTTCTCAGATTATTTTCAAAAGCTTTCTCTTTCGGGGGTGTGAAAAGGCGTCATTGTGTGGTTAAAGGTTAATAAGGATAAACAGATAAATCAGCTTGGGCCCAGTCAGCCAATCAGAGGCCTCGAGAAATTCAAAATGGTACCCAGTCAGCCAGTCAGAGGCTTGGAGAAATTCAAAACTGGGCCCAGTCAGCCAATCAGAGGGCTTCAAAATGGCGCCCTAATATATCGAAGAAAACAGTGAACAAAAAACGGCATAAAAGTGGATTTAAAGTCTTCTTTGAAGGCTGCTGTGCAGTCCTTGGCAAACTGGCAGGCATGCACCATCCACACATGCCAGATTTCACTGTAAATGGGCCAAAATTTAAGAGAACAGGGTGGCAGAAGACCTTGTTTTGGTCTTTTCAGGCCACCTTGCAAGAGTTACTTCCCTTGAAATAAACCCCTTGATGCCCCTTTATCCCTGAACCAGATTTTCTGACTCAGACCACATTAAATTCTGCACATTGAATAAGCCAAAATGATCAATGTACATTGTAAAAAACCCAGAAATTAATGTGACAAGTGGCTAAAAAAAAGACTGAATACTCTTTCAGTAGCAATTGATTCCTACTGCATGAATCAAACAAAGGGAATTGTTCTAATCTCTTCAAACCGCAACAAGAAACCCAGTTACATTGACTACCGTTTCATACGTGCCAGTTACGCACAATGCGAAAACACCAGGAAATAATGTGACAAGTGGCTAAAAAAAAGACTGAAGGCTCTTTCAGTAGCAACTGCTTCCTGTTGCATAAGTCAAACAAAGAGAACTGAATTTCTAATATATTTTTGTCTCTCCAATCTCTTTATACCTTGACGACGTACCCATTTTACGTGTCTCATAGGTGCCACTTACGTGTCCGCGATAACATGAAAAATCAACCTACGGAACATTTCATAGCAGACGACACATGTTTCTTAAGTCAAATATAGAGAACTAAATTTCTGATATATTTTTCTTCTCCATTGTCTTTATACCATGACAACGAACCATTTATGTTGACTACCGTCTCATAGGTGCCAGTTCCGCATCCGCGAAAAACATGAAAAATGGACTTATGGAACATTTCGTAGCAGACGACACCTGTCACTTAAGTCAATTATAGGGATTTTTCTTTTTCGTTTTCTCTCACTAGGGCCACTGATTTGGTTACGATGACTATCTCACCCATACGTGATGGTTACGTGCTGCGCGTAAAATAGTAAAATCAACTTAGACACTTTTGGAGGCAACTGAAACCTGTTGCACAAATCAAAGGAAGGTAAACCGAATGTTTCCCTGTTTTCTTACCGGGGTCAATTTTGATGACCTTGCGAGTCAGAAATCAATGTTATGTTTAACTGCTGCGCAAAAATATAGAATTCAGAAGCAACGGGTTGCTGTTGCGGAAATTTTTTCCGGTTAAAAAAAAATCTTGTTCTAGTTTGAAGAGTTTAAAAATAGACCATAAAGATACAATAAGATGTAAGAATAACTAATAAATAATCCATTTTTTCTTTGATAGGGTAGAAAACATTGTGGGAAAAGGAGAAAATGCTGGTAACCTGCATTGTCTCCTTTTCTCAGATTATTTTCAAAAGCTTTCTCTTTCGGGGGTGTGAAAAGGCGTCATTGTGTGGTTAAAGGTTAATAAGGATAAACAGATAAATCAGCTTGGGCCCAGTCAGCCAATCAGAGGCCTCGAGAAATTCAAAATGGTACCCAGTCAGCCAGTCAGAGGCTTGGAGAAATTCAAAACTGGGCCCAGTCAGCCAATCAGAGGGCTTCAAAATGGCGCCCTAATATATCGAAGAAAACAGTGAACAAAAAACGGCATAAAAGTGGATTTAAAGTCTTCTTTGAAGGCTGCTGTGCAGTCCTTGGCAAACTGCCAGACATGCACCATCCACACATGCCAGATTTCACTGTAAATGGGCCAAAATTTAAGAGAACAGGGTGGCAGAAGACCTTGTTTTGGTCTTTTCAGGCCACCTTGCAAGAGTTACTTCCCTTGAAATAAACCCCTTGATGCCCCTTTATCCCTGAACCAGATTTTCTGACTCAGACCACATTAAATTCTGCACATTGAATAAGCCAAAATGATCAATGTACAGTGTAAAAAACCCAGAAATTAATGTGACAAGTGGCTAAAAAAAAGACTGAATACTCTTTCAGTAGCAATTGATTCCTACTGCATGAATCAAACAAAGGGAATTGTTCTAATCTCTTCAAACCGCAACAAGAAACCCAGTTACATTGACTACCGTTTCATACGTGCCAGTTACGCACAATGCGAAAACACCAGGAAATAATGTGACAAGTGGCTAAAAAAAAAGACTGAAGGCTCTTTCAGTAGCAACTGCTTCCTGTTGCATAAGTCAAACAAAGAGAACTGAATTTCTAATATATTTTTGTCTCTCCAATCTCTTTATACCTTGACGACGTACCCATTTTACGTGTCTCATAGGTGCCACTTACGTGTCCGCGATAACATGAAAAATCAACCTACGGAACATTTCATAGCAGACGACACATGTTTCTTAAGTCAAATATAGAGAACTAAATTTCTGATATATTTTTCTTCTCCATTGTCTTTATACCATGACAACGAACCATTTACGTTGACTACCGTCTCATAGGTGCCAGTTCCGCATCCGCGAAAAACATGAAAAATGGACTTATGGAACATTTCGTAGCAGACGACACCTGTCGCTTAAGTCAATTATAGGGATTTTTCTTTTTCGTTTTCTCTCACTAGGGCCACTGATTTGGTTACGATGACTATCTCACCCATACGTGATGGTTACGTGCTGCGCGTAAAATAGTAAAATCAACTTAGACACTTTTGGAGGCAACTGAAACCTGTTGCACAAATCAAAGGAAGGTAAACCGAATGTTTCCCTGTTTTCTTACCGGGGTCAATTTTGATGACCTTGCGAGTCAGAAATCAATGTTATGTTTAACTGCTGCGCAAAAATATAGAATTCAGAAGCAACGGGTTGCTGTTGCGGAAATTTTTTCCGGTTAAAAAAAAATCTTGTTCTAGTTTGAAGAGTTTAAAAATAGACCATAAAGATACAATAAGATGTAAGAATAACTAATAAATAATCCATTTTTTCTTTGATAGGGTAGAAAACATTGTGGGAAAAGGAGAAAATGCTGGTAACCTGCATTGTCTCCTTTTCTCAGATTATTTTCAAAAGCTTTCTCTTTCGGGGGTGTGAAAAGGCGTCATTGTGTGGTTAAAGGTTAATAAGGATAAACAGATAAATCAGCTTGGGCCCAGTCAGCCAATCAGAGGCCTCGAGAAATTCAAAATGGTACCCAGTCAGCCAGTCAGAGGCTTGGAGAAATTCAAAACTGGGCCCAGTCAGCCAATCAGAGGGCTTCAAAATGGCGCCCTAATATATCGAAGAAAACAGTGAACAAAAAACGGCATAAAAGTGGATTTAAAGTCTTCTTTGAAGGCTGCTGTGCAGTCCTTGGCAAACTGCCAGGCATGCACCATCCACACATGCCAGATTTCACTGTAAATGGGCCAAAATTTAAGAGAAAAGGGTGGCAGAAGACCTTGTTTTGGTCTTTTCAGGCCACCTTGCAAGAGTTACTTCCCTTGAAATAAACCCCTTGATGCCCCTTTATCCCTGAACCAGATTTTCTGACTCAGACCACATTAAATTCTGCACATTGAATAAGCCAAAATGATCAATGTACATTGTAAAAAACCCAGAAATTAATGTGACAAGTGGCTAAAAAAAAGACTGAATACTCTTTCAGTAGCAATTGATTCCTACTGCATGAATCAAACAAAGGGAATTGTTCTAATCTCTTCAAACCGCAACAAGAAACCCAGTTACATTGACTACCGTTTCATACGTGCCAGTTACGCACAATGCGAAAACACCAGGAAATAATGTGACAAGTGGCTAAAAAAAAGACTGAAGGCTCTTTCAGTAGCAACTGCTTCCTGTTGCATAAGTCAAACAAAGAGAACTGAATTTCTAATATATTTTTGTCTCTCCAATCTCTTTATACCTTGACGACGTACCCATTTTACGTGTCTCATAGGTGCCACTTACGTGTCCGTGATAACATGAAAAATCAACCTACGGAACATTTCATAGCAGACGACACATGTTTCTTAAGTCAAATATAGAGAACTAAATTTCTGATATATTTTTCTTCTCCATTGTCTTTATACCATGACAACGAACCATTTACGTTGACTACCGTCTCATAGGTGCCAGTTCCGCATCCGCGAAAAACATGAAAAATGGACTTATGGAACATTTCGTAGCAGACGACACCTGTCGCTTAAGTCAATTATAGGGATTTTTCTTTTTCGTTTTCTCTCACTAGGGCCACTGATTTGGTTACGATGACTATCTCACCCATACGTGATGGTTACGTGCTGCGCGTAAAATAGTAAAATCAACTTAGACACTTTTGGAGGCAACTGAAACCTGTTGCACAAATCAAAGGAAGGTAAACCGAATGTTTCCCTGTTTTCTTACCGGGGTCAATTTTGATGACCTTGCGAGTCAGAAATCAATGTTATGTTTAACTGCTGCGCAAAAATATAGAATTCAGAAGCAACGGGTTGCTGTTGCGGAAATTTTTTCCGGTTAAAAAAAAATCTTGTTCTAGTTTGAAGAGTTTAAAAATAGACCATAAAGATACAATAAGATGTAAGAATAACTAATAAATAATCCATTTTTTCTTTGATAGGGTAGAAAACATTGTGGGAAAAGGAGAAAATGCTGATAACCTGCATTGTCTCCTTTTCTCAGATTATTTTCAAAAGCTTTCTCTTTCGGGGGTGTGAAAAGGCGTCATTGTGTGGTTAAAGGTTAATAAGGATAAACAGATAAATCAGCTTGGGCCCAGTCAGCCAATCAGAGGCCTCGAGAAAATTCAAAATGGTACCCAGTCAGCCAGTCAGAGGCTTGGAGAAATTCAAAACTGGGCCCAGTCAGCCAATCAGAGGGCTTCAAAATGGCACCCTAATATATCGAAGAAAACAGTGAACAAAAAACGGCATAAAAGTGGATTTAAAGTCTTCTTTGAAGGCTGCTGTGCAGTCCTTGGCAAACTGCCAGGCATGCACCATCCACACATGCCAGATTTCACTGTAAATGGGCCAAAATTTAAGAGAACAGGGTGGCAGAAGACCTTGTTTTGGTCTTTTCAGGCCACCTTGCAAGAGTTACTTCCCTTGAAATAAACCCCTTGATGCCCCTTTATCCCTGAACCAGATTTTCTGACTCAGACCACATTAAATTCTGCACATTGAATAAGCCAAAATGATCAATGTACAGTGTAAAAAACCCAGAAATTAATGTGACAAGTGGCTAAAAAAAAGACTGAATACTCTTTCAGTAGCAATTGATTCCTACTGCATGAATCAAACAAAGGGAATTGTTCTAATCTCTTCAAACCGCAACAAGAAACCCAGTTACATTGACTACCGTTTCATACGTGCCAGTTACGCACAATGCGAAAACACCAGGAAATAATGTGACAAGTGGCTAAAAAAAAGACTGAAGGCTCTTTCAGTAGCAACTGCTTCCTGTTGCATAAGTCAAACAAAGAGAACTGAATTTCTAATATATTTTTGTCTCTCCAATCTCTTTATACCTTGACGACGTACCCATTTTACGTGTCTCATAGGTGCCACTTACGTGTCCGCGATAACATGAAAAATCAACCTACGGAACATTTCATAGCAGACGACACATGTTTCTTAAGTCAAATATAGAGAACTAAATTTCTGATATATTTTTCTTCTCCATTGTCTTTATACCATGACAACGAACCATTTACGTTGACTACCGTCTCATAGGTGCCAGTTCCGCATCCGCGAAAAACATGAAAAATGGACTTATGGAACATTTCGTAGCAGACGACACCTGTCGCTTAAGTCAATTATAGGGATTTTTCTTTTTCGTTTTCTCTCACTAGGGCCACTGATTTGGTTACGATGACTATCTCACCCATACGTGATGGTTACGTGCTGCGCGTAAAATAGTAAAATCAACTTAGACACTTTTGGAGGCAACTGAAACCTGTTGCACAAATCAAAGGAAGGTAAACCGAATGTTTCCCTGTTTTCTTACCGGGGTCAATTTTGATGACCTTGCGAGTCAGAAATCAATGTTATGTTTAACTGCTGCGCAAAAATATAGAATTCAGAAGCAACGGGTTGCTGTTGCGGAAATTTTTTCCGGTTAAAAAAAAATCTTGTTCTAGTTTGAAGAGTTTAAAAATAGACCATAAAGATACAATAAGATGTAAGAATAACTAATAAATAATCCATTTTTTCTTTGATAGGGTAGAAAACATTGTGGGAAAAGGAGAAAATGCTGGTAACCTGCATTGTCTCCTTTTCTCAGATTATTTTCAAAAGCTTTCTCTTTCGGGGGTGTGAAAAGGCGTCATTGTGTGGTTAAAGGTTAATAAGGATAAACAGATAAATCAGCTTGGGCCCAGTCAGCCAATCAGAGGCCTCGAGAAATTCAAAATGGTACCCAGTCAGCCAGTCAGAGGCTTGGAGAAATTCAAAACTGGGCCCAGTCAGCCAATCAGAGGGCTTCAAAATGGCGCCCTAATATATCGAAGAAAACAGTGAACAAAAAACGGCATAAAAGTGGATTTAAAGTCTTCTTTGAAGGCTGCTGTGCAGTCCTTGGCAAACTGCCAGGCATGCACCATCCACACATGCCAGATTTCACTGTAAATGGGCCAAAATTTAAGAGAAAAGGGTGGCAGAAGACCTTGTTTTGGTCTTTTCAGGCCACCTTGCAAGAGTTACTTCCCTTGAAATAAACCCCTTGATGCCCCTTTATCCCTGAACCAGATTTTCTGACTCAGACCACATTAAATTCTGCACATTGAATAAGCCAAAATGATCAATGTACATTGTAAAAAACCCAGAAATTAATGTGACAAGTGGCTAAAAAAAAGACTGAATACTCTTTCAGTAGCAATTGATTCCTACTGCATGAATCAAACAAAGGGAATTGTTCTAATCTCTTCAAACCGCAACAAGAAACCCAGTTACATTGACTACCGTTTCATACGTGCCAGTTACGCACAATGCGAAAACACCAGGAAATAATGTGACAAGTGGCTAAAAAAAAGACTGAAGGCTCTTTCAGTAGCAACTGCTTCCTGTTGCATAAGTCAAACAAAGAGAACTGAATTTCTAATATATTTTTGTCTCTCCAATCTCTTTATACCTTGACGACGTACCCATTTTACGTGTCTCATAGGTGCCACTTACGTGTCCGTGATAACATGAAAAATCAACCTACGGAACATTTCATAGCAGACGACACATGTTTCTTAAGTCAAATATAGAGAACTAAATTTCTGATATATTTTTCTTCTCCATTGTCTTTATACCATGACAACGAACCATTTACGTTGACTACCGTCTCATAGGTGCCAGTTCCGCATCCGCGAAAAACATGAAAAATGGACTTATGGAACATTTCGTAGCAGACGACACCTGTCGCTTAAGTCAATTATAGGGATTTTTCTTTTTCGTTTTCTCTCACTAGGGCCACTGATTTGGTTACGATGACTATCTCACCCATACGTGATGGTTACGTGCTGCGCGTAAAATAGTAAAATCAACTTAGACACTTTTGGAGGCAACTGAAACCTGTTGCACAAATCAAAGGAAGGTAAACCGAATGTTTCCCTGTTTTCTTACCGGGGTCAATTTTGATGACCTTGCGAGTCAGAAATCAATGTTATGTTTAACTGCTGCGCAAAAATATAGAATTCAGAAGCAACGGGTTGCTGTTGCGGAAATTTTTTCCGGTTAAAAAAAAATCTTGTTCTAGTTTGAAGAGTTTAAAAATAGACCATAAAGATACAATAAGATGTAAGAATAACTAATAAATAATCCATTTTTTCTTTGATAGGGTAGAAAACATTGTGGGAAAAGGAGAAAATGCTGATAACCTGCATTGTCTCCTTTTCTCAGATTATTTTCAAAAGCTTTCTCTTTCGGGGGTGTGAAAAGGCGTCATTGTGTGGTTAAAGGTTAATAAGGATAAACAGATAAATCAGCTTGGGCCCAGTCAGCCAATCAGAGGCCTCGAGAAAATTCAAAATGGTACCCAGTCAGCCAGTCAGAGGCTTGGAGAAATTCAAAACTGGGCCCAGTCAGCCAATCAGAGGGCTTCAAAATGGCACCCTAATATATCGAAGAAAACAGTGAACAAAAAACGGCATAAAAGTGGATTTAAAGTCTTCTTTGAAGGCTGCTGTGCAGTCCTTGGCAAACTGCCAGGCATGCACCATCCACACATGCCAGATTTCACTGTAAATGGGCCAAAATTTAAGAGAACAGGGTGGCAGAAGACCTTGTTTTGGTCTTTTCAGGCCACCTTGCAAGAGTTACTTCCCTTGAAATAAACCCCTTGATGCCCCTTTATCCCTGAACCAGATTTTCTGACTCAGACCACATTAAATTCTGCACATTGAATAAGCCAAAATGATCAATGTACAGTGTAAAAAACCCAGAAATTAATGTGACAAGTGGCTAAAAAAAAGACTGAATACTCTTTCAGTAGCAATTGATTCCTACTGCATGAATCAAACAAAGGGAATTGTTCTAATCTCTTCAAACCGCAACAAGAAACCCAGTTACATTGACTACCGTTTCATACGTGCCAGTTACGCACAATGCGAAAACACCAGGAAATAATGTGACAAGTGGCTAAAAAAAAGACTGAAGGCTCTTTCAGTAGCAACTGCTTCCTGTTGCATAAGTCAAACAAAGAGAACTGAATTTCTAATATATTTTTGTCTCTCCAATCTCTTTATACCTTGACGACGTACCCATTTTACGTGTCTCATAGGTGCCACTTACGTGTCCGCGATAACATGAAAAATCAACCTACGGAACATTTCATAGCAGACGACACATGTTTCTTAAGTCAAATATAGAGAACTAAATTTCTGATATATTTTTCTTCTCCATTGTCTTTATACCATGACAACGAACCATTTACGTTGACTACCGTCTCATAGGTGCCAGTTCCGCATCCGCGAAAAACATGAAAAATGGACTTATGGAACATTTCGTAGCAGACGACACCTGTCGCTTAAGTCAATTATAGGGATTTTTCTTTTTCGTTTTCTCTCACTAGGGCCACTGATTTGGTTACGATGACTATCTCACCCATACGTGATGGTTACGTGCTGCGCGTAAAATAGTAAAATCAACTTAGACACTTTTGGAGGCAACTGAAACCTGTTGCACAAATCAAAGGAAGGTAAACCGAATGTTTCCCTGTTTTCTTACCGGGGTCAATTTTGATGACCTTGCGAGTCAGAAATCAATGTTATGTTTAACTGCTGCGCAAAAATATAGAATTCAGAAGCAACGGGTTGCTGTTGCGGAAATTTTTTCCGGTTAAAAAAAAATCTTGTTCTAGTTTGAAGAGTTTAAAAATAGACCATAAAGATACAATAAGATGTAAGAATAACTAATAAATAATCCATTTTTTCTTTGATAGGGTAGAAAACATTGTGGGAAAAGGAGAAAATGCTGGTAACCTGCATTGTCTCCTTTTCTCAGATTATTTTCAAAAGCTTTCTCTTTCGGGGGTGTGAAAAGGCGTCATTGTGTGGTTAAAGGTTAATAAGGATAAACAGATAAATCAGCTTGGGCCCAGTCAGCCAATCAGAGGCCTCGAGAAATTCAAAATGGTACCCAGTCAGCCAGTCAGAGGCTTGGAGAAATTCAAAACTGGGCCCAGTCAGCCAATCAGAGGGCTTCAAAATGGCGCCCTAATATATCGAAGAAAACAGTGAACAAAAAACGGCATAAAAGTGGATTTAAAGTCTTCTTTGAAGGCTGCTGTGCAGTCCTTGGCAAACTGCCAGGCATGCACCATCCACACATGCCAGATTTCACTGTAAATGGGCCAAAATTTAAGAGAAAAGGGTGGCAGAAGACCTTGTTTTGGTCTTTTCAGGCCACCTTGCAAGAGTTACTTCCCTTGAAATAAACCCCTTGATGCCCCTTTATCCCTGAACCAGATTTTCTGACTCAGACCACATTAAATTCTGCACATTGAATAAGCCAAAATGATCAATGTACATTGTAAAAAACCCAGAAATTAATGTGACAAGTGGCTAAAAAAAAGACTGAATACTCTTTCAGTAGCAATTGATTCCTACTGCATGAATCAAACAAAGGGAATTGTTCTAATCTCTTCAAACCGCAACAAGAAACCCAGTTACATTGACTACCGTTTCATACGTGCCAGTTACGCACAATGCGAAAACACCAGGAAATAATGTGACAAGTGGCTAAAAAAAAGACTGAAGGCTCTTTCAGTAGCAACTGCTTCCTGTTGCATAAGTCAAACAAAGAGAACTGAATTTCTAATATATTTTTGTCTCTCCAATCTCTTTATACCTTGACGACGTACCCATTTTACGTGTCTCATAGGTGCCACTTACGTGTCCGCGATAACATGAAAAATCAACCTACGGAACATTTCATAGCAGACGACACATGTTTCTTAAGTCAAATATAGAGAACTAAATTTCTGATATATTTTTCTTCTCCATTGTCTTTATACCATGACAACGAACCATTTACGTTGACTAACGTCTCATAGGTGCCAGTTCCGCATCCGCGAAAAACATGAAAAATGGACTTATGGAACATTTCGTAGCAGACGACACCTGTCGCTTAAGTCAATTATAGGGATTTTTCTTTTTCGTTTTCTCTCACTAGGGCCACTGATTTGGTTACGATGACTATCTCACCCATACGTGATGGTTACGTGCTGCGCGTAAAATAGTAAAATCAACTTAGACACTTTTGGAGGCAACTGAAACCTGTTGCACAAATCAAAGGAAGGTAAACCGAATGTTTCCCTGTTTTCTTACCGGGGTCAATTTTGATGACCTTGCGAGTCAGAAATCAATGTTATGTTTAACTGCTGCGCAAAAATATAGAATTCAGAAGCAACGGGTTGCTGTTGCGGAAATTTTTTCCGGTTAAAAAAAAAATCTTGTTCTAGTTTGAAGAGTTTAAAAATAGACCATAAAGATACAATAAGATGTAAGAATAACTAATAAATAATCCATTTTTTCTTTGATAGGGTAGAAAACATTGTGGGAAAAGGAGAAAATGCTGATAACCTGCATTGTCTCCTTTTCTCAGATTATTTTCAAAAGCTTTCTCTTTCGGGGGTGTGAAAAGGCGTCATTGTGTGGTTAAAGGTTAATAAGGATAAACAGATAAATCAGCTTGGGCCCAGTCAGCCAGTCAGAGGCTTGGAGAAATTCAAAACTGGGCCCAGTCAGCCAATCAGAGGGCTTCAAAATGGCGCCCTAATATATCGAAGAAAACAGTGAACAAAAAACGGCATAAAAGTGGATTTAAAGTCTTCTTTGAAGGCTGCTGTGCAGTCCTTGGCAAACTGCCAGGCATGCACCATCCACACATGCCAGATTTCACTGTAAATGGGCCAAAATTTAAGAGAACAGGGTGGCAGAAGACCTTGTTTTGGTCTTTTCAGGCCACCTTGCAAGAGTTACTTCCCTTGAAATAAACCCCTTGATGCCCCTTTATCCCTGAACCAGATTTTCTGACTCAGACCACATTAAATTCTGCACATTGAATAAGCCAAAATGATCAATGTACAGTGTAAAAAACCCAGAAATTAATGTGACAAGTGGCTAAAAAAAAGACTGAATACTCTTTCAGTAGCAATTGATTCCTACTGCATGAATCAAACAAAGGGAATTGTTCTAATCTCTTCAAACCGCAACAAGAAACCCAGTTACATTGACTACCGTTTCATACGTGCCAGTTACGCACAATGCGAAAACACCAGGAAATAATGTGACAAGTGGCTAAAAAAAAGACTGAAGGCTCTTTCAGTAGCAACTGCTTCCTGTTGCATAAGTCAAACAAAGAGAACTGAATTTCTAATATATTTTTGTCTCTCCAATCTCTTTATACCTTGACGACGTACCCATTTTACGTGTCTCATAGGTGCCACTTACGTGTCCGCGATAACATGAAAAATCAACCTACGGAACATTTCTTAGCAGACGACACATGTTTCTTAAGTCAAATATAGAGAACTAAATTTCTGATATATTTTTCTTCTCCATTGTCTTTATACCATGACAACGAACCATTTACGTTGACTACCGTCTCATAGGTGCCAGTTCCGCATCTGCGAAAAACATGAAAAATGGACTTATGGAACATTTCGTAGCAGACGACACCTGTCGCTTAAGTCAATTATAGGGATTTTTCTTTTTCGTTTTCTCTCACTAGGGCCACTGATTTGGTTACGATGACTATCTCACCCATACGTGATGGTTACGTGCTGCGCGTAAAATAGTAAAATCAACTTAGACACTTTTGGAGGCAACTGAAACCTGTTGCACAAATCAAAGGAAGGTAAACCGAATGTTTCCCTGTTTTCTTACCGGGGTCAATTTTGATGACCTTGCGAGTCAGAAATCAATGTTATGTTTAACTGCTGCGCAAAAATATAGAATTCAGAAGCAACGGGTTGCTGTTGCGGAAATTTTTTCCGGTTAAAAAAAAATCTTGTTCTAGTTTGAAGAGTTTAAAAATAGACCATAAAGATACAATAAGATGTAAGAATAACTAATAAATAATCCATTTTTTCTTTGATAGGGTAGAAAACATTGTGGGAAAAGGAGAAAATGCTGATAACCTGCATTGTCTCCTTTTCTCAGATTATTTTCAAAAGCTTTCTCTTTCGGGGGTGTGAAAAGGCGTCATTGTGTGGTTAAAGGTTAATAAGGATAAACAGATAAATCAGCTTGGGCCCAGTCAGCCAATCAGAGGCCTCGAGAAAATTCAAAATGGTACCCAGTCAGCCAGTCAGAGGCTTGGAGAAATTCAAAACTGGGCCCAGTCAGCCAATCAGAGGGCTTCAAAATGGCGCCCTAATATATCGAAGAAAACAGTGAACAAAAAACGGCATAAAAGTGGATTTAAAGTCTTCTTTGAAGGCTGCTGTGCAGTCCTTGGCAAACTGCCAGGCATGCACCATCCACACATGCCAGATTTCACTGTAAATGGGCCAAAATTTAAGAGAACAGGGTGGCAGAAGACCTTGTTTTGGTCTTTTCAGGCCACCTTGCAAGAGTTACTTCCCTTGAAATAAACCCCTTGATGCCCCTTTATCCCTGAACCAGATTTTCTGACTCAGACCACATTAAATTCTGCACATTGAATAAGCCAAAATGATCAATGTACAGTGTAAAAAACCCAGAAATTAATGTGACAAGTGGCTAAAAAAAAGACTGAATACTCTTTCAGTAGCAATTGATTCCTACTGCATGAATCAAACAAAGGGAATTGTTCTAATCTCTTCAAACCGCAACAAGAAACCCAGTTACATTGACTACCGTTTCATACGTGCCAGTTACGCACAATGCGAAAACACCAGGAAATAATGTGACAAGTGGCTAAAAAAAAGACTGAAGGCTCTTTCAGTAGCAACTGCTTCCTGTTGCATAAGTCAAACAAAGAGAACTGAATTTCTAATATATTTTTGTCTCTCCAATCTCTTTATACCTTGACGACGTACCCATTTTACGTGTCTCATAGGTGCCACTTACGTGTCCGCGATAACATGAAAAATCAACCTACGGAACATTTCATAGCAGACGATACATGTTTCTTAAGTCAAATATAGAGAACTAAATTTCTGATATATTTTTCTTCTCCATTGTCTTTATACCATGACAACGAACCATTTACGTTGACTACCGTCTCATAGGTGCCAGTTCCGCATCCGCGAAAAACATGAAAAATGGACTTATGGAACATTTCGTAGCAGACGACACCTGTCGCTTAAGTCAATTATAGGGATTTTTCTTTTTCGTTTTCTCTCACTAGGGCCACTGATTTGGTTACGATGACTATCTCACCCATACGTGATGGTTACGTGCTGCGCGTAAAATAGTAAAATCAACTTAGACACTTTTGGAGGCAACTGAAACCTGTTGCACAAATCAAAGGAAGGTAAACCGAATGTTTCCCTGTTTTCTTACCGGGGTCAATTTTGATGACCTTGCGAGTCAGAAATCAATGTTATGTTTAACTGCTGCGCAAAAATATAGAATTCAGAAGCAACGGGTTGCTGTTGCGGAAATTTTTTCCGGTTAAAAAAAAATCTTGTTCTAGTTTGAAGAGTTTAAAAATAGACCATAAAGATACAATAAGATGTAAGAATAACTAATAAATAATCCATTTTTTCTTTGATAGGGTAGAAAACATTGTGGGAAAAGGAGAAAATGCTGGTAACCTGCATTGTCTCCTTTTCTCAGATTATTTTCAAAAGCTTTCTCTTTCGGGGGTGTGAAAAGGCGTCATTGTGTGGTTAAAGGTTAATAAGGATAAACAGATAAATCAGCTTGGGCCCAGTCAGCCAATCAGAGGCCTCGAGAAATTCAAAATGGTACCCAGTCAGCCAGTCAGAGGCTTGGAGAAATTCAAAACTGGGCCCAGTCAGCCAATCAGAGGGCTTCAAAATGGCGCCCTAATATATCGAAGAAAACAGTGAACAAAAAACGGCATAAAAGTGGATTTAAAGTCTTCTTTGAAGGCTGCTGTGCAGTCCTTGGCAAACTGCCAGGCATGCACCATCCACACATGCCAGATTTCACTGTAAATGGGCCAAAATTTAAGAGAACAGGGTGGCAGAAGACCTTGTTTTGGTCTTTTCAGGCCACCTTGCAAGAGTTACTTCCCTTGAAATAAACCCCTTGATGCCCCTTTATCCCTGAACCAGATTTTCTGACTCAGACCACATTAAATTCTGCACATTGAATAAGCCAAAATGATCAATGTACAGTGTAAAAAACCCAGAAATTAATGTGACAAGTGGCTAAAAAAAAGACTGAATACTCTTTCAGTAGCAATTGATTCCTACTGCATGAATCAAACAAAGGGAATTGTTCTAATCTCTTCAAACCGCAACAAGAAACCCAGTTACATTGACTACCGTTTCATACGTGCCAGTTACGCACAATGCGAAAACACCAGGAAATAATGTGACAAGTGGCTAAAAAAAAGACTGAAGGCTCTTTCAGTAGCAACTGCTTCCTGTTGCATAAGTCAAACAAAGAGAACTGAATTTCTAATATATTTTTGTCTCTCCAATCTCTTTATACCTTGACGACGTACCCATTTTACGTGTCTCATAGGTGCCACTTACGTGTCCGCGATAACATGAAAAATCAACCTACGGAACATTTCATAGCAGACGACACATGTTTCTTAAGTCAAATATAGAGAACTAAATTTCTGATATATTTTTCTTCTCCATTGTCTTTATACCATGACAACGAACCATTTACGTTGACTACCGTCTCATAGGTGCCAGTTCCGCATCCGCGAAAAACATGAAAAATGGACTTATGGAACATTTCGTAGCAGACGACACCTGTCGCTTAAGTCAATTATAGGGATTTTTCTTTTTCGTTTTCTCTCACTAGGGCCACTGATTTGGTTACGATGACTATCTCACCCATACGTGATGGTTACGTGCTGCGCGTAAAATAGTAAAATCAACTTAGACACTTTTGGAGGCAACTGAAACCTGTTGCACAAATCAAAGGAAGGTAAACCGAATGTTTCCCTGTTTTCTTACCGGGGTCAATTTTGATGACCTTGCGAGTCAGAAATCAATGTTATGTTTAACTGCTGCGCAAAAATATAGAATTCAGAAGCAACGGGTTGCTGTTGCGGAAATTTTTTCCGGTTAAAAAAAAATCTTGTTCTAGTTTGAAGAGTTTAAAAATAGACCATAAAGATACAATAAGATGTAAGAATAACTAATAAATAATCCATTTTTTCTTTGATAGGGTAGAAAACATTGTGGGAAAAGGAGAAAATGCTGGTAACCTGCATTGTCTCCTTTTCTCAGATTATTTTCAAAAGCTTTCTCTTTCGGGGGTGTGAAAAGGCGTCATTGTGTGGTTAAAGGTTAATAAGGATAAACAGATAAATCAGCTTGGGCCCAGTCAGCCAATCAGAGGCCTCGAGAAATTCAAAATGGTACCCAGTCAGCCAGTCAGAGGCTTGGAGAAATTCAAAACTGGGCCCAGTCAGCCAATCAGAGGGCTTCAAAATGGCGCCCTAATATATCGAAGAAAACAGTGAACAAAAAACGGCATAAAAGTGGATTTAAAGTCTTCTTTGAAGGCTGCTGTGCAGTCCTTGGCAAACTGCCAGGCATGCACCATCCACACATGCCAGATTTCACTGTAAATGGGCCAAAATTTAAGAGAACAGGGTGGCAGAAGACCTTGTTTTGGTCTTTTCAGGCCACCTTGCAAGAGTTACTTCCCTTGAAATAAACCCCTTGATGCCCCTTTATCCCTGAACCAGATTTTCTGACTCAGACCACATTAAATTCTGCACATTGAATAAGCCAAAATGATCAATGTACAGTGTAAAAAACCCAGAAATTAATGTGACAAGCGGCTAAAAAAAAGACTGAATACTCTTTCAGTAGCAATTGATTCCTACTGCATGAATCAAACAAAGGGAATTGTTCTAATCTCTTCAAACCACAACAAGAAACCCAGTTACATTGACTACCGTTTCATACGTGCCAGTTACGCACAATGCGAAAACACCAGGAAATAATGTGACAAGTGGCTAAAAAAAAAGACTGAAGGCTCTTTCAGTAGCAACTGCTTCCTGTTGCATAAGTCAAACAAAGAGAACTGAATTTCTAATATATTTTTGTCTCTCCAATCTCTTTATACCTTGACGACGTACCCATTTTACGTGTCTCATAGGTGCCACTTACGTGTCCGCGATAACATGAAAAATCAACCTACGGAACATTTCATAGCAGACGACACATGTTTCTTAAGTCAAATATAGAGAACTAAATTTCTGATATATTTTTCTTCTCCATTGTCTTTATACCATGACAACGAACCATTTACGTTGACTACCGTCTCATAGGTGCCAGTTCCGCATCCGCGAAAAACATGAAAAATGGACTTATGGAACATTTCGTAGCAGACGACACCTGTCGCTTAAGTCAATTATAGGGATTTTTCTTTTTCGTTTTCTCTCACTAGGGCCACTGATTTGGTTACGATGACTATCTCACCCATACGTGATGGTTACGTGCTGCGCGTAAAATAGTAAAATCAACTTAGACACTTTTGGAGGCAACTGAAACCTGTTGCACAAATCAAAGGAAGGTAAACCGAATGTTTCCCTGTTTTCTTACCGGGGTCAATTTTGATGACCTTGCGAGTCAGAAATCAATGTTATGTTTAACTGCTGCGCAAAAATATAGAATTCAGAAGCAACGGGTTGCTGTTGCGGAAATTTTTTCCGGTTAAAAAAAAATCTTGTTCTAGTTTGAAGAGTTTAAAAATAGACCATAAAGATACAATAAGATGTAAGAATAACTAATAAATAATCCATTTTTTCTTTGATAGGGTAGAAAACATTGTGGGAAAAGGAGAAAATGCTGGTAACCTGCATTGTCTCCTTTTCTCAGATTATTTTCAAAAGCTTTCTCTTTCGGGGGTGTGAAAAGGCGTCATTGTGTGGTTAAAGGTTAATAAGGATAAACAGATAAATCAGTTTGGGCCCAGTCAGCCAATCAGAGGCCTCGAGAAATTCAAAATGGTACCCAGTCAGCCAGTCAGAGGCTTGGAGAAATTCAAAACTGGGCCCAGTCAGCCAATCAGAGGGCTTCAAAATGGCGCCCTAATATATCGAAGAAAACAGTGAACAAAAAACGGCATAAAAGTGGATTTAAAGTCTTCTTTGAAGGCTGCTGTGCAGTCCTTGGCAAACTGCCAGGCATGCACCATCCACACATGCCAGATTTCACTGTAAATGGGCCAAAATTTAAGAGAACAGGGTGGCAGAAGACCTTGTTTTGGTCTTTTCAGGCCACCTTGCAAGAGTTACTTCCCTTGAAATAAACCCCTTGATGCCCCTTTATCCCTGAACCAGATTTTCTGACTCAGACCACATTAAATTCTGCACATTGAATAAGCCAAAATGATCAATGTACAGTGTAAAAAACCCAGAAATTAATGTGACAAGTGGCTAAAAAAAAGACTGAATACTCTTTCAGTAGCAATTGATTCCTACTGCATGAATCAAACAAAGGGAATTGTTCTAATCTCTTCAAACCGCAACAAGAAACCCAGTTACATTGACTACCGTTTCATACGTGCCAGTTACGCACAATGCGAAAACACCAGGAAATAATGTGACAAGTGGCTAAAAAAAAGACTGAAGGCTCTTTCAGTAGCAACTGCTTCCTGTTGCATAAGTCAAACAAAGAGAACTGAATTTCTAATATATTTTTGTCTCTCCAATCTCTTTATACCTTGACGACGTACCCATTTTACGTGTCTCATAGGTGCCACTTACGTGTCCGCGATAACATGAAAAATCAACCTACGGAACATTTCATAGCAGACGACACATGTTTCTTAAGTCAAATATAGAGAACTAAATTTCTGATATATTTTTCTTCTCCATTGTCTTTATACCATGACAACGAACCATTTACGTTGACTACCGTCTCATAGGTGCCAGTTCCGCATCCGCGAAAAACATGAAAAATGGACTTATGGAACATTTCGTAGCAGACGACACCTGTCGCTTAAGTCAATTATAGGGATTTTTCTTTTTCGTTTTCTCTCACTAGGGCCACTGATTTGGTTACGATGACTATCTCACCCATACGTGATGGTTACGTGCTGCGCGTAAAATAGTAAAATCAACTTAGACACTTTTGGAGGCAACTGAAACCTGTTGCACAAATCAAAGGAAGGTAAACCGAATGTTTCCCTGTTTTCTTACCGGGGTCAATTTTGATGACCTTGCGAGTCAGAAATCAATGTTATGTTTAACTGCTGCGCAAAAATATAGAATTCAGAAGCAACGGGTTGCTGTTGCGGAAATTTTTTCCGGTTAAAAAAAAATCTTGTTCTAGCTTGAAGAGTTTAAAAATAGACCATAAAGATACAATAAGATGTAAGAATAACTAATAAATAATCCATTTTTTCTTTGATAGGGTAGAAAACATTGTGGGAAAAGGAGAAAATGCTGGTAACCTGCATTGTCTCCTTTTCTCAGATTATTTTCAAAAGCTTTCTCTTTCGGGGGTGTGAAAAGGCGTCATTGTGTGGTTAAAGGTTAATAAGGATAAACAGATAAATCAGCTTGGGCCCAGTCAGCCAATCAGAGGCCTCGAGAAATTCAAAATGGTACCCAGTCAGCCAGTCAGAGGCTTGGAGAAATTCAAAACTGGGCCCAGTCAGCCAATCAGAGGGCTTCAAAATGGCGCCCTAATATATCGAAGAAAACAGTGAACAAAAAACGGCATAAAAGTGGATTTAAAGTCTTCTTTGAAGGCTGCTGTGCAGTCCTTGGCAAACTGCCAGGCATGCACCATCCACACATGCCAGATTTCACTGTAAATGGGCCAAAATTTAAGAGAACAGGGTGGCAGAAGACCTTGTTTTGGTCTTTTCAGGCCACCTTGCAAGAGTTACTTCCCTTGAAATAAACCCCTTGATGCCCCTTTATCCCTGAACCAGATTTTCTGACTCAGACCACATTAAATTCTGCACATTGAATAAGCCAAAATGATCAATGTACAGTGTAAAAAACCCAGAAATTAATGTGACAAGTGGCTAAAAAAAAGACTGAATACTCTTTCAGTAGCAATTGATTCCTACTGCATGAATCAAACAAAGGGAATTGTTCTAATCTCTTCAAACCGCAACAAGAAACCCAGTTACATTGACTACCGTTTCATACGTGCCAGTTACGCACAATGCGAAAACACCAGGAAATAATGTGACAAGTGGCTAAAAAAAAAGACTGAAGGCTCTTTCAGTAGCAACTGCTTCCTGTTGCATAAGTCAAACAAAGAGAACTGAATTTCTAATATATTTTTGTCTCTCCAATCTCTTTATACCTTGACGACGTACCCATTTTACGTGTCTCATAGGTGCCACTTACGTGTCCGCGATAACATGAAAAATCAACCTACGGAACATTTCATAGCAGACGACACATGTTTCTTAAGTCAAATATAGAGAACTAAATTTCTGATATATTTTTCTTCTCCATTGTCTTTATACCATGACAACGAACCATTTACGTTGACTACCGTCTCATAGGTGCCAGTTCCGCATCCGCGAAAAACATGAAAAATGGACTTATGGAACATTTCGTAGCAGACGACACCTGTCGCTTAAGTCAATTATAGGGATTTTTCTTTTTCGTTTTCTCTCACTAGGGCCACTGATTTGGTTACGATGACTATCTCACCCATACGTGATGGTTACGTGCTGCGCGTAAAATAGTAAAATCAACTTAGACACTTTTGGAGGCAACTGAAACCTGTTGCACAAATCAAAGGAAGGTAAACCGAATGTTTCCCTGTTTTCTTACCGGGGTCAATTTTGATGACCTTGCGAGTCAGAAATCAATGTTATGTTTAACTGCTGCGCAAAAATATAGAATTCAGAAGCAACGGGTTGCTGTTGCGGAAATTTTTTCCGGTTAAAAAAAAATCTTGTTCTAGTTTGAAGAGTTTAAAAATAGACCATAAAGATACAATAAGATGTAAGAATAACTAATAAATAATCCATTTTTTCTTTGATAGGGTAGAAAACATTGTGGGAAAAGGAGAAAATGCTGGTAACCTGCATTGTCTCCTTTTCTCAGATTATTTTCAAAAGCTTTCTCTTTCGGGGGTGTGAAAAGGCGTCATTGTGTGGTTAAAGGTTAATAAGGATAAACAGATAAATCAGCTTGGGCCCAGTCAGCCAATCAGAGGCCTCGAGAAATTCAAAATGGTACCCAGTCAGCCAGTCAGAGGCTTGGAGAAATTCAAAACTGGGCCCAGTCAGCCAATCAGAGGGCTTCAAAATGGCGCCCTAATATATCGAAGAAAACAGTGAACAAAAAACGGCATAAAAGTGGATTTAAAGTCTTCTTTGAAGGCTGCTGTGCAGTCCTTGGCAAACTGCCAGGCATGCACCATCCACACATGCCAGATTTCACTGTAAATGGGCCAAAATTTAAGAGAACAGGGTGGCAGAAGACCTTGTTTTGGTCTTTTCAGGCCACCTTGCAAGAGTTACTTCCCTTGAAATAAACCCCTTGATGCCCCTTTATCCCTGAACCAGATTTTCTGACTCAGACCACATTAAATTCTGCACATTGAATAAGCCAAAATGATCAATGTACAGTGTAAAAAACCCAGAAATTAATGTGACAAGTGGCTAAAAAAAAGACTGAATACTCTTTCAGTAGCAATTGATTCCTACTGCATGAATCAAACAAAGGGAATTGTTCTAATCTCTTCAAACCGCAACAAGAAACCCAGTTACATTGACTACCGTTTCATACGTGCCAGTTACGCACAATGCGAAAACACCAGGAAATAATGTGACAAGTGGCTAAAAAAAAGACTGAAGGCTCTTTCAGTAGCAACTGCTTCCTGTTGCATAAGTCAAACAAAGAGAACTGAATTTCTAATATATTTTTGTCTCTCCAATCTCTTTATACCTTGACGACGTACCCATTTTACGTGTCTCATAGGTGCCACTTACGTGTCCGCGATAACATGAAAAATCAACCTACGGAACATTTCATAGCAGACGACACATGTTTCTTAAGTCAAATATAGAGAACTAAATTTCTGATATATTTTTCTTCTCCATTGTCTTTATACCATGACAACGAACCATTTACGTTGACTACCGTCTCATAGGTGCCAGTTCCGCATCCGCGAAAAACATGAAAAATGGACTTATGGAACATTTCGTAGCAGACGACACCTGTCGCTTAAGTCAATTATAGGGATTTTTCTTTTTCGTTTTCTCTCACTAGGGCCACTGATTTGGTTACGATGACTATCTCACCCATACGTGATGGTTACGTGCTGCGCGTAAAATAGTAAAATCAACTTAGACACTTTTGGAGGCAACTGAAACCTGTTGCACAAATCAAAGGAAGGTAAACCGAATGTTTCCCTGTTTTCTTACCGGGGTCAATTTTGATGACCTTGCGAGTCAGAAATCAATGTTATGTTTAACTGCTGCGCAAAAATATAGAATTCAGAAGCAACGGGTTGCTGTTGCGGAAATTTTTTCCGGTTAAAAAAAAATCTTGTTCTAGCTTGAAGAGTTTAAAAATAGACCATAAAGATACAATAAGATGTAAGAATAACTAATAAATAATCCATTTTTTCTTTGATAGGGTAGAAAACATTGTGGGAAAAGGAGAAAATGCTGGTAACCTGCATTGTCTCCTTTTCTCAGATTATTTTCAAAAGCTTTCTCTTTCGGGGGTGTGAAAAGGCGTCATTGTGTGGTTAAAGGTTAATAAGGATAAACAGATAAATCAGCTTGGGCCCAGTCAGCCAATCAGAGGCCTCGAGAAATTCAAAATGGTACCCAGTCAGCCAGTCAGAGGCTTGGAGAAATTCAAAACTGGGCCCAGTCAGCCAATCAGAGGGCTTCAAAATGGCGCCCTAATATATCGAAGAAAACAGTGAACAAAAAACGGCATAAAAGTGGATTTAAAGTCTTCTTTGAAGGCTGCTGTGCAGTCCTTGGCAAACTGCCAGGCATGCACCATCCACACATGCCAGATTTCACTGTAAATGGGCCAAAATTTAAGAGAACAGGGTGGCAGAAGACCTTGTTTTGGTCTTTTCAGGCCACCTTGCAAGAGTTACTTCCCTTGAAATAAACCCCTTGATGCCCCTTTATCCCTGAACCAGATTTTCTGACTCAGACCACATTAAATTCTGCACATTGAATAAGCCAAAATGATCAATGTACAGTGTAAAAAACCCAGAAATTAATGTGACAAGTGGCTAAAAAAAAGACTGAATACTCTTTCAGTAGCAATTGATTCCTACTGCATGAATCAAACAAAGGGAATTGTTCTAATCTCTTCAAACCGCAACAAGAAACCCAGTTACATTGACTACCGTTTCATACGTGCCAGTTACGCACAATGCGAAAACACCAGGAAATAATGTGACAAGTGGCTAAAAAAAAAGACTGAAGGCTCTTTCAGTAGCAACTGCTTCCTGTTGCATAAGTCAAACAAAGAGAACTGAATTTCTAATATATTTTTGTCTCTCCAATCTCTTTATACCTTGACGACGTACCCATTTTACGTGTCTCATAGGTGCCACTTACGTGTCCGCGATAACATGAAAAATCAACCTACGGAACATTTCATAGCAGACGACACATGTTTCTTAAGTCAAATATAGAGAACTAAATTTCTGATATATTTTTCTTCTCCATTGTCTTTATACCATGACAACGAACCATTTACGTTGACTACCGTCTCATAGGTGCCAGTTCCGCATCCGCGAAAAACATGAAAAATGGACTTATGGAACATTTCGTAGCAGACGACACCTGTCGCTTAAGTCAATTATAGGGATTTTTCTTTTTCGTTTTCTCTCACTAGGGCCACTGATTTGGTTACGATGACTATCTCACCCATACGTGATGGTTACGTGCTGCGCGTAAAATAGTAAAATCAACTTAGACACTTTTGGAGGCAACTGAAACCTGTTGCACAAATCAAAGGAAGGTAAACCGAATGTTTCCCTGTTTTCTTACCGGGGTCAATTTTGATGACCTTGCGAGTCAGAAATCAATGTTATGTTTAACTGCTGCGCAAAAATATAGAATTCAGAAGCAACGGGTTGCTGTTGCGGAAATTTTTTCCGGTTAAAAAAAAATCTTGTTCTAGTTTGAAGAGTTTAAAAATAGACCATAAAGATACAATAAGATGTAAGAATAACTAATAAATAATCCATTTTTTCTTTGATAGGGTAGAAAACATTGTGGGAAAAGGAGAAAATGCTGGTAACCTGCATTGTCTCCTTTTCTCAGATTATTTTCAAAAGCTTTCTCTTTCGGGGGTGTGAAAAGGCGTCATTGTGTGGTTAAAGGTTAATAAGGATAAACAGATAAATCAGCTTGGGCCCAGTCAGCCAATCAGAGGCCTCGAGAAATTCAAAATGGTACCCAGTCAGCCAGTCAGAGGCTTGGAGAAATTCAAAACTGGGCCCAGTCAGCCAATCAGAGGGCTTCAAAATGGCGCCCTAATATATCGAAGAAAACAGTGAACAAAAAACGGCATAAAAGTGGATTTAAAGTCTTCTTTGAAGGCTGCTGTGCAGTCCTTGGCAAACTGCCAGGCATGCACCATCCACACATGCCAGATTTCACTGTAAATGGGCCAAAATTTAAGAGAACAGGGTGGCAGAAGACCTTGTTTTGGTCTTTTCAGGCCACCTTGCAAGAGTTACTTCCCTTGAAATAAACCCCTTGATGCCCCTTTATCCCTGAACCAGATTTTCTGACTCAGACCACATTAAATTCTGCACATTGAATAAGCCAAAATGATCAATGTACAGTGTAAAAAACCCAGAAATTAATGTGACAAGTGGCTAAAAAAAAGACTGAATACTCTTTCAGTAGCAATTGATTCCTACTGCATGAATCAAACAAAGGGAATTGTTCTAATCTCTTCAAACCGCAACAAGAAACCCAGTTACATTGACTACCGTTTCATACGTGCCAGTTACGCACAATGCGAAAACACCAGGAAATAATGTGACAAGTGGCTAAAAAAAAGACTGAAGGCTCTTTCAGTAGCAACTGCTTCCTGTTGCATAAGTCAAACAAAGAGAACTGAATTTCTAATATATTTTTGTCTCTCCAATCTCTTTATACCTTGACGACGTACCCATTTTACGTGTCTCATAGGTGCCACTTACGTGTCCGCGATAACATGAAAAATCAACCTACGGAACATTTCATAGCAGACGACACATGTTTCTTAAGTCAAATATAGAGAACTAAATTTCTGATATATTTTTCTTCTCCATTGTCTTTATACCATGACAACGAACCATTTACGTTGACTACCGTCTCATAGGTGCCAGTTCCGCATCCGCGAAAAACATGAAAAATGGACTTATGGAACATTTCGTAGCAGACGACACCTGTCGCTTAAGTCAATTATAGGGATTTTTCTTTTTCGTTTTCTCTCACTAGGGCCACTGATTTGGTTACGATGACTATCTCACCCATACGTGATGGTTACGTGCTGCGCGTAAAATAGTAAAATCAACTTAGACACTTTTGGAGGCAACTGAAACCTGTTGCACAAATCAAAGGAAGGTAAACCGAATGTTTCCCTGTTTTCTTACCGGGGTCAATTTTGATGACCTTGCGAGTCAGAAATCAATGTTATGTTTAACTGCTGCGCAAAAATATAGAATTCAGAAGCAACGGGTTGCTGTTGCGGAAATTTTTTCCGGTTAAAAAAAAATCTTGTTCTAGTTTGAAGAGTTTAAAAATAGACCATAAAGATACAATAAGATGTAAGAATAACTAATAAATAATCCATTTTTTCTTTGATAGGGTAGAAAACATTGTGGGAAAAGGAGAAAATGCTGGTAACCTGCATTGTCTCCTTTTCTCAGATTATTTTCAAAAGCTTTCTCTTTCGGGGGTGTGAAAAGGCGTCATTGTGTGGTTAAAGGTTAATAAGGATAAACAGATAAATCAGCTTGGGCCCAGTCAGCCAATCAGAGGCCTCGAGAAATTCAAAATGGTACCCAGTCAGCCAGTCAGAGGCTTGGAGAAATTCAAAACTGGGCCCAGTCAGCCAATCAGAGGGCTTCAAAATGGCGCCCTAATATATCGAAGAAAACAGTGAACAAAAAACGGCATAAAAGTGGATTTAAAGTCTTCTTTGAAGGCTGCTGTGCAGTCCTTGGCAAACTGCCAGGCATGCACCATCCACACATGCCAGATTTCACTGTAAATGGGCCAAAATTTAAGAGAACAGGGTGGCAGAAGACCTTGTTTTGGTCTTTTCAGGCCACCTTGCAAGAGTTACTTCCCTTGAAATAAACCCCTTGATGCCCCTTTATCCCTGAACCAGATTTTCTGACTCAGACCACATTAAATTCTGCACATTGAATAAGCCAAAATGATCAATGTACAGTGTAAAAAACCCAGAAATTAATGTGACAAGTGGCTAAAAAAAAGACTGAATACTCTTTCAGTAGCAATTGATTCCTACTGCATGAATCAAACAAAGGGAATTGTTCTAATCTCTTCAAACCGCAACAAGAAACCCAGTTACATTGACTACCGTTTCATACGTGCCAGTTACGCACAATGCGAAAACACCAGGAAATAATGTGACAAGTGGCTAAAAAAAAAGACTGAAGGCTCTTTCAGTAGCAACTGCTTCCTGTTGCATAAGTCAAACAAAGAGAACTGAATTTCTAATATATTTTTGTCTCTCCAATCTCTTTATACCTTGACGACGTACCCATTTTACGTGTCTCATAGGTGCCACTTACGTGTCCGCGATAACATGAAAAATCAACCTACGGAACATTTCATAGCAGACGACACATGTTTCTTAAGTCAAATATAGAGAACTAAATTTCTGATATATTTTTCTTCTCCATTGTCTTTATACCATGACAACGAACCATTTACGTTGACTACCGTCTCATAGGTGCCAGTTCCGCATCCGCGAAAAACATGAAAAATGGACTTATGGAACATTTCGTAGCAGACGACACCTGTCGCTTAAGTCAATTATAGGGATTTTTCTTTTTCGTTTTCTCTCACTAGGGCCACTGATTTGGTTACGATGACTATCTCACCCATACGTGATGGTTACGTGCTGCGCGTAAAATAGTAAAATCAACTTAGACACTTTTGGAGGCAACTGAAACCTGTTGCACAAATCAAAGGAAGGTAAACCGAATGTTTCCCTGTTTTCTTACCGGGGTCAATTTTGATGACCTTGCGAGTCAGAAATCAATGTTATGTTTAACTGCTGCGCAAAAATATAGAATTCAGAAGCAACGGGTTGCTGTTGCGGAAATTTTTTCCGGTTAAAAAAAAATCTTGTTCTAGTTTGAAGAGTTTAAAAATAGACCATAAAGATACAATAAGATGTAAGAATAACTAATAAATAATCCATTTTTTCTTTGATAGGGTAGAAAACATTGTGGGAAAAGGAGAAAATGCTGGTAACCTGCATTGTCTCCTTTTCTCAGATTATTTTCAAAAGCTTTCTCTTTCGGGGGTGTGAAAAGGCGTCATTGTGTGGTTAAAGGTTAATAAGGATAAACAGATAAATCAGCTTGGGCCCAGTCAGCCAATCAGAGGCCTCGAGAAATTCAAAATGGTACCCAGTCAGCCAGTCAGAGGCTTGGAGAAATTCAAAACTGGGCCCAGTCAGCCAATCAGAGGGCTTCAAAATGGCGCCCTAATATATCGAAGAAAACAGTGAACAAAAAACGGCATAAAAGTGGATTTAAAGTCTTCTTTGAAGGCTGCTGTGCAGTCCTTGGCAAACTGCCAGGCATGCACCATCCACACATGCCAGATTTCACTGTAAATGGGCCAAAATTTAAGAGAACAGGGTGGCAGAAGACCTTGTTTTGGTCTTTTCAGGCCACCTTGCAAGAGTTACTTCCCTTGAAATAAACCCCTTGATGCCCCTTTATCCCTGAACCAGATTTTCTGACTCAGACCACATTAAATTCTGCACATTGAATAAGCCAAAATGATCAATGTACAGTGTAAAAAACCCAGAAATTAATGTGACAAGTGGCTAAAAAAAAGACTGAATACTCTTTCAGTAGCAATTGATTCCTACTGCATGAATCAAACAAAGGGAATTGTTCTAATCTCTTCAAACCGCAACAAGAAACCCAGTTACATTGACTACCGTTTCATACGTGCCAGTTACGCACAATGCGAAAACACCAGGAAATAATGTGACAAGTGGCTAAAAAAAAGACTGAAGGCTCTTTCAGTAGCAACTGCTTCCTGTTGCATAAGTCAAACAAAGAGAACTGAATTTCTAATATATTTTTGTCTCTCCAATCTCTTTATACCTTGACGACGTACCCATTTTACGTGTCTCATAGGTGCCACTTACGTGTCCGCGATAACATGAAAAATCAACCTACGGAACATTTCATAGCAGACGACACATGTTTCTTAAGTCAAATATAGAGAACTAAATTTCTGATATATTTTTCTTCTCCATTGTCTTTATACCATGACAACGAACCATTTACGTTGACTACCGTCTCATAGGTGCCAGTTCCGCATCCGCGAAAAACATGAAAAATGGACTTATGGAACATTTCGTAGCAGACGACACCTGTCGCTTAAGTCAATTATAGGGATTTTTCTTTTTCGTTTTCTCTCACTAGGGCCACTGATTTGGTTACGATGACTATCTCACCCATACGTGATGGTTACGTGCTGCGCGTAAAATAGTAAAATCAACTTAGACACTTTTGGAGGCAACTGAAACCTGTTGCACAAATCAAAGGAAGGTAAACCGAATGTTTCCCTGTTTTCTTACCGGGGTCAATTTTGATGACCTTGCGAGTCAGAAATCAATGTTATGTTTAACTGCTGCGCAAAAATATAGAATTCAGAAGCAACGGGTTGCTGTTGCGGAAATTTTTTCCGGTTAAAAAAAAATCTTGTTCTAGTTTGAAGAGTTTAAAAATAGACCATAAAGATACAATAAGATGTAAGAATAACTAATAAATAATCCATTTTTTCTTTGATAGGGTAGAAAACATTGTGGGAAAAGGAGAAAATGCTGGTAACCTGCATTGTCTCCTTTTCTCAGATTATTTTCAAAAGCTTTCTCTTTCGGGGGTGTGAAAAGGCGTCATTGTGTGGTTAAAGGTTAATAAGGATAAACAGATAAATCAGCTTGGGCCCAGTCAGCCAATCAGAGGCCTCGAGAAATTCAAAATGGTACCCAGTCAGCCAGTCAGAGGCTTGGAGAAATTCAAAACTGGGCCCAGTCAGCCAATCAGAGGGCTTCAAAATGGCGCCCTAATATATCGAAGAAAACAGTGAACAAAAAACGGCATAAAAGTGGATTTAAAGTCTTCTTTGAAGGCTGCTGTGCAGTCCTTGGCAAACTGCCAGGCATGCACCATCCACACATGCCAGATTTCACTGTAAATGGGCCAAAATTTAAGAGAACAGGGTGGCAGAAGACCTTGTTTTGGTCTTTTCAGGCCACCTTGCAAGAGTTACTTCCCTTGAAATAAACCCCTTGATGCCCCTTTATCCCTGAACCAGATTTTCTGACTCAGACCACATTAAATTCTGCACATTGAATAAGCCAAAATGATCAATGTACAGTGTAAAAAACCCAGAAATTAATGTGACAAGCGGCTAAAAAAAAGACTGAATACTCTTTCAGTAGCAATTGATTCCTACTGCATGAATCAAACAAAGGGAATTGTTCTAATCTCTTCAAACCACAACAAGAAACCCAGTTACATTGACTACCGTTTCATACGTGCCAGTTACGCACAATGCGAAAACACCAGGAAATAATGTGACAAGTGGCTAAAAAAAAAGACTGAAGGCTCTTTCAGTAGCAACTGCTTCCTGTTGCATAAGTCAAACAAAGAGAACTGAATTTCTAATATATTTTTGTCTCTCCAATCTCTTTATACCTTGACGACGTACCCATTTTACGTGTCTCATAGGTGCCACTTACGTGTCCGCGATAACATGAAAAATCAACCTACGGAACATTTCATAGCAGACGACACATGTTTCTTAAGTCAAATATAGAGAACTAAATTTCTGATATATTTTTCTTCTCCATTGTCTTTATACCATGACAACGAACCATTTACGTTGACTACCGTCTCATAGGTGCCAGTTCCGCATCCGCGAAAAACATGAAAAATGGACTTATGGAACATTTCGTAGCAGACGACACCTGTCGCTTAAGTCAATTATAGGGATTTTTCTTTTTCGTTTTCTCTCACTAGGGCCACTGATTTGGTTACGATGACTATCTCACCCATACGTGATGGTTACGTGCTGCGCGTAAAATAGTAAAATCAACTTAGACACTTTTGGAGGCAACTGAAACCTGTTGCACAAATCAAAGGAAGGTAAACCGAATGTTTCCCTGTTTTCTTACCGGGGTCAATTTTGATGACCTTGCGAGTCAGAAATCAATGTTATGTTTAACTGCTGCGCAAAAATATAGAATTCAGAAGCAACGGGTTGCTGTTGCGGAAATTTTTTCCGGTTAAAAAAAAATCTTGTTCTAGTTTGAAGAGTTTAAAAATAGACCATAAAGATACAATAAGATGTAAGAATAACTAATAAATAATCCATTTTTTCTTTGATAGGGTAGAAAACATTGTGGGAAAAGGAGAAAATGCTGGTAACCTGCATTGTCTCCTTTTCTCAGATTATTTTCAAAAGCTTTCTCTTTCGGGGGTGTGAAAAGGCGTCATTGTGTGGTTAAAGGTTAATAAGGATAAACAGATAAATCAGTTTGGGCCCAGTCAGCCAATCAGAGGCCTCGAGAAATTCAAAATGGTACCCAGTCAGCCAGTCAGAGGCTTGGAGAAATTCAAAACTGGGCCCAGTCAGCCAATCAGAGGGCTTCAAAATGGCGCCCTAATATATCGAAGAAAACAGTGAACAAAAAACGGCATAAAAGTGGATTTAAAGTCTTCTTTGAAGGCTGCTGTGCAGTCCTTGGCAAACTGCCAGGCATGCACCATCCACACATGCCAGATTTCACTGTAAATGGGCCAAAATTTAAGAGAACAGGGTGGCAGAAGACCTTGTTTTGGTCTTTTCAGGCCACCTTGCAAGAGTTACTTCCCTTGAAATAAACCCCTTGATGCCCCTTTATCCCTGAACCAGATTTTCTGACTCAGACCACATTAAATTCTGCACATTGAATAAGCCAAAATGATCAATGTACAGTGTAAAAAACCCAGAAATTAATGTGACAAGTGGCTAAAAAAAAGACTGAATACTCTTTCAGTAGCAATTGATTCCTACTGCATGAATCAAACAAAGGGAATTGTTCTAATCTCTTCAAACCGCAACAAGAAACCCAGTTACATTGACTACCGTTTCATACGTGCCAGTTACGCACAATGCGAAAACACCAGGAAATAATGTGACAAGTGGCTAAAAAAAAGACTGAAGGCTCTTTCAGTAGCAACTGCTTCCTGTTGCATAAGTCAAACAAAGAGAACTGAATTTCTAATATATTTTTGTCTCTCCAATCTCTTTATACCTTGACGACGTACCCATTTTACGTGTCTCATAGGTGCCACTTACGTGTCCGCGATAACATGAAAAATCAACCTACGGAACATTTCATAGCAGACGACACATGTTTCTTAAGTCAAATATAGAGAACTAAATTTCTGATATATTTTTCTTCTCCATTGTCTTTATACCATGACAACGAACCATTTACGTTGACTACCGTCTCATAGGTGCCAGTTCCGCATCCGCGAAAAACATGAAAAATGGACTTATGGAACATTTCGTAGCAGACGACACCTGTCGCTTAAGTCAATTATAGGGATTTTTCTTTTTCGTTTTCTCTCACTAGGGCCACTGATTTGGTTACGATGACTATCTCACCCATACGTGATGGTTACGTGCTGCGCGTAAAATAGTAAAATCAACTTAGACACTTTTGGAGGCAACTGAAACCTGTTGCACAAATCAAAGGAAGGTAAACCGAATGTTTCCCTGTTTTCTTACCGGGGTCAATTTTGATGACCTTGCGAGTCAGAAATCAATGTTATGTTTAACTGCTGCGCAAAAATATAGAATTCAGAAGCAACGGGTTGCTGTTGCGGAAATTTTTTCCGGTTAAAAAAAAATCTTGTTCTAGCTTGAAGAGTTTAAAAATAGACCATAAAGATACAATAAGATGTAAGAATAACTAATAAATAATCCATTTTTTCTTTGATAGGGTAGAAAACATTGTGGGAAAAGGAGAAAATGCTGGTAACCTGCATTGTCTCCTTTTCTCAGATTATTTTCAAAAGCTTTCTCTTTCGGGGGTGTGAAAAGGCGTCATTGTGTGGTTAAAGGTTAATAAGGATAAACAGATAAATCAGCTTGGGCCCAGTCAGCCAATCAGAGGCCTCGAGAAATTCAAAATGGTACCCAGTCAGCCAGTCAGAGGCTTGGAGAAATTCAAAACTGGGCCCAGTCAGCCAATCAGAGGGCTTCAAAATGGCGCCCTAATATATCGAAGAAAACAGTGAACAAAAAACGGCATAAAAGTGGATTTAAAGTCTTCTTTGAAGGCTGCTGTGCAGTCCTTGGCAAACTGCCAGGCATGCACCATCCACACATGCCAGATTTCACTGTAAATGGGCCAAAATTTAAGAGAACAGGGTGGCAGAAGACCTTGTTTTGGTCTTTTCAGGCCACCTTGCAAGAGTTACTTCCCTTGAAATAAACCCCTTGATGCCCCTTTATCCCTGAACCAGATTTTCTGACTCAGACCACATTAAATTCTGCACATTGAATAAGCCAAAATGATCAATGTACAGTGTAAAAAACCCAGAAATTAATGTGACAAGTGGCTAAAAAAAAGACTGAATACTCTTTCAGTAGCAATTGATTCCTACTGCATGAATCAAACAAAGGGAATTGTTCTAATCTCTTCAAACCGCAACAAGAAACCCAGTTACATTGACTACCGTTTCATACGTGCCAGTTACGCACAATGCGAAAACACCAGGAAATAATGTGACAAGTGGCTAAAAAAAAAGACTGAAGGCTCTTTCAGTAGCAACTGCTTCCTGTTGCATAAGTCAAACAAAGAGAACTGAATTTCTAATATATTTTTGTCTCTCCAATCTCTTTATACCTTGACGACGTACCCATTTTACGTGTCTCATAGGTGCCACTTACGTGTCCGCGATAACATGAAAAATCAACCTACGGAACATTTCATAGCAGACGACACATGTTTCTTAAGTCAAATATAGAGAACTAAATTTCTGATATATTTTTCTTCTCCATTGTCTTTATACCATGACAACGAACCATTTACGTTGACTACCGTCTCATAGGTGCCAGTTCCGCATCCGCGAAAAACATGAAAAATGGACTTATGGAACATTTCGTAGCAGACGACACCTGTCGCTTAAGTCAATTATAGGGATTTTTCTTTTTCGTTTTCTCTCACTAGGGCCACTGATTTGGTTACGATGACTATCTCACCCATACGTGATGGTTACGTGCTGCGCGTAAAATAGTAAAATCAACTTAGACACTTTTGGAGGCAACTGAAACCTGTTGCACAAATCAAAGGAAGGTAAACCGAATGTTTCCCTGTTTTCTTACCGGGGTCAATTTTGATGACCTTGCGAGTCAGAAATCAATGTTATGTTTAACTGCTGCGCAAAAATATAGAATTCAGAAGCAACGGGTTGCTGTTGCGGAAATTTTTTCCGGTTAAAAAAAAATCTTGTTCTAGTTTGAAGAGTTTAAAAATAGACCATAAAGATACAATAAGATGTAAGAATAACTAATAAATAATCCATTTTTTCTTTGATAGGGTAGAAAACATTGTGGGAAAAGGAGAAAATGCTGGTAACCTGCATTGTCTCCTTTTCTCAGATTATTTTCAAAAGCTTTCTCTTTCGGGGGTGTGAAAAGGCGTCATTGTGTGGTTAAAGGTTAATAAGGATAAACAGATAAATCAGCTTGGGCCCAGTCAGCCAATCAGAGGCCTCGAGAAATTCAAAATGGTACCCAGTCAGCCAGTCAGAGGCTTGGAGAAATTCAAAACTGGGCCCAGTCAGCCAATCAGAGGGCTTCAAAATGGCGCCCTAATATATCGAAGAAAACAGTGAACAAAAAACGGCATAAAAGTGGATTTAAAGTCTTCTTTGAAGGCTGCTGTGCAGTCCTTGGCAAACTGCCAGGCATGCACCATCCACACATGCCAGATTTCACTGTAAATGGGCCAAAATTTAAGAGAACAGGGTGGCAGAAGACCTTGTTTTGGTCTTTTCAGGCCACCTTGCAAGAGTTACTTCCCTTGAAATAAACCCCTTGATGCCCCTTTATCCCTGAACCAGATTTTCTGACTCAGACCACATTAAATTCTGCACATTGAATAAGCCAAAATGATCAATGTACAGTGTAAAAAACCCAGAAATTAATGTGACAAGTGGCTAAAAAAAAGACTGAATACTCTTTCAGTAGCAATTGATTCCTACTGCATGAATCAAACAAAGGGAATTGTTCTAATCTCTTCAAACCGCAACAAGAAACCCAGTTACATTGACTACCGTTTCATACGTGCCAGTTACGCACAATGCGAAAACACCAGGAAATAATGTGACAAGTGGCTAAAAAAAAGACTGAAGGCTCTTTCAGTAGCAACTGCTTCCTGTTGCATAAGTCAAACAAAGAGAACTGAATTTCTAATATATTTTTGTCTCTCCAATCTCTTTATACCTTGACGACGTACCCATTTTACGTGTCTCATAGGTGCCACTTACGTGTCCGCGATAACATGAAAAATCAACCTACGGAACATTTCATAGCAGACGACACATGTTTCTTAAGTCAAATATAGAGAACTAAATTTCTGATATATTTTTCTTCTCCATTGTCTTTATACCATGACAACGAACCATTTACGTTGACTACCGTCTCATAGGTGCCAGTTCCGCATCCGCGAAAAACATGAAAAATGGACTTATGGAACATTTCGTAGCAGACGACACCTGTCGCTTAAGTCAATTATAGGGATTTTTCTTTTTCGTTTTCTCTCACTAGGGCCACTGATTTGGTTACGATGACTATCTCACCCATACGTGATGGTTACGTGCTGCGCGTAAAATAGTAAAATCAACTTAGACACTTTTGGAGGCAACTGAAACCTGTTGCACAAATCAAAGGAAGGTAAACCGAATGTTTCCCTGTTTTCTTACCGGGGTCAATTTTGATGACCTTGCGAGTCAGAAATCAATGTTATGTTTAACTGCTGCGCAAAAATATAGAATTCAGAAGCAACGGGTTGCTGTTGCGGAAATTTTTTCCGGTTAAAAAAAAATCTTGTTCTAGCTTGAAGAGTTTAAAAATAGACCATAAAGATACAATAAGATGTAAGAATAACTAATAAATAATCCATTTTTTCTTTGATAGGGTAGAAAACATTGTGGGAAAAGGAGAAAATGCTGGTAACCTGCATTGTCTCCTTTTCTCAGATTATTTTCAAAAGCTTTCTCTTTCGGGGGTGTGAAAAGGCGTCATTGTGTGGTTAAAGGTTAATAAGGATAAACAGATAAATCAGCTTGGGCCCAGTCAGCCAATCAGAGGCCTCGAGAAATTCAAAATGGTACCCAGTCAGCCAGTCAGAGGCTTGGAGAAATTCAAAACTGGGCCCAGTCAGCCAATCAGAGGGCTTCAAAATGGCGCCCTAATATATCGAAGAAAACAGTGAACAAAAAACGGCATAAAAGTGGATTTAAAGTCTTCTTTGAAGGCTGCTGTGCAGTCCTTGGCAAACTGCCAGGCATGCACCATCCACACATGCCAGATTTCACTGTAAATGGGCCAAAATTTAAGAGAACAGGGTGGCAGAAGACCTTGTTTTGGTCTTTTCAGGCCACCTTGCAAGAGTTACTTCCCTTGAAATAAACCCCTTGATGCCCCTTTATCCCTGAACCAGATTTTCTGACTCAGACCACATTAAATTCTGCACATTGAATAAGCCAAAATGATCAATGTACAGTGTAAAAAACCCAGAAATTAATGTGACAAGTGGCTAAAAAAAAGACTGAATACTCTTTCAGTAGCAATTGATTCCTACTGCATGAATCAAACAAAGGGAATTGTTCTAATCTCTTCAAACCGCAACAAGAAACCCAGTTACATTGACTACCGTTTCATACGTGCCAGTTACGCACAATGCGAAAACACCAGGAAATAATGTGACAAGTGGCTAAAAAAAAAGACTGAAGGCTCTTTCAGTAGCAACTGCTTCCTGTTGCATAAGTCAAACAAAGAGAACTGAATTTCTAATATATTTTTGTCTCTCCAATCTCTTTATACCTTGACGACGTACCCATTTTACGTGTCTCATAGGTGCCACTTACGTGTCCGCGATAACATGAAAAATCAACCTACGGAACATTTCATAGCAGACGACACATGTTTCTTAAGTCAAATATAGAGAACTAAATTTCTGATATATTTTTCTTCTCCATTGTCTTTATACCATGACAACGAACCATTTACGTTGACTACCGTCTCATAGGTGCCAGTTCCGCATCCGCGAAAAACATGAAAAATGGACTTATGGAACATTTCGTAGCAGACGACACCTGTCGCTTAAGTCAATTATAGGGATTTTTCTTTTTCGTTTTCTCTCACTAGGGCCACTGATTTGGTTACGATGACTATCTCACCCATACGTGATGGTTACGTGCTGCGCGTAAAATAGTAAAATCAACTTAGACACTTTTGGAGGCAACTGAAACCTGTTGCACAAATCAAAGGAAGGTAAACCGAATGTTTCCCTGTTTTCTTACCGGGGTCAATTTTGATGACCTTGCGAGTCAGAAATCAATGTTATGTTTAACTGCTGCGCAAAAATATAGAATTCAGAAGCAACGGGTTGCTGTTGCGGAAATTTTTTCCGGTTAAAAAAAAATCTTGTTCTAGTTTGAAGAGTTTAAAAATAGACCATAAAGATACAATAAGATGTAAGAATAACTAATAAATAATCCATTTTTTCTTTGATAGGGTAGAAAACATTGTGGGAAAAGGAGAAAATGCTGGTAACCTGCATTGTCTCCTTTTCTCAGATTATTTTCAAAAGCTTTCTCTTTCGGGGGTGTGAAAAGGCGTCATTGTGTGGTTAAAGGTTAATAAGGATAAACAGATAAATCAGCTTGGGCCCAGTCAGCCAATCAGAGGCCTCGAGAAATTCAAAATGGTACCCAGTCAGCCAGTCAGAGGCTTGGAGAAATTCAAAACTGGGCCCAGTCAGCCAATCAGAGGGCTTCAAAATGGCGCCCTAATATATCGAAGAAAACAGTGAACAAAAAACGGCATAAAAGTGGATTTAAAGTCTTCTTTGAAGGCTGCTGTGCAGTCCTTGGCAAACTGCCAGGCATGCACCATCCACACATGCCAGATTTCACTGTAAATGGGCCAAAATTTAAGAGAACAGGGTGGCAGAAGACCTTGTTTTGGTCTTTTCAGGCCACCTTGCAAGAGTTACTTCCCTTGAAATAAACCCCTTGATGCCCCTTTATCCCTGAACCAGATTTTCTGACTCAGACCACATTAAATTCTGCACATTGAATAAGCCAAAATGATCAATGTACAGTGTAAAAAACCCAGAAATTAATGTGACAAGTGGCTAAAAAAAAGACTGAATACTCTTTCAGTAGCAATTGATTCCTACTGCATGAATCAAACAAAGGGAATTGTTCTAATCTCTTCAAACCGCAACAAGAAACCCAGTTACATTGACTACCGTTTCATACGTGCCAGTTACGCACAATGCGAAAACACCAGGAAATAATGTGACAAGTGGCTAAAAAAAAGACTGAAGGCTCTTTCAGTAGCAACTGCTTCCTGTTGCATAAGTCAAACAAAGAGAACTGAATTTCTAATATATTTTTGTCTCTCCAATCTCTTTATACCTTGACGACGTACCCATTTTACGTGTCTCATAGGTGCCACTTACGTGTCCGCGATAACATGAAAAATCAACCTACGGAACATTTCATAGCAGACGACACATGTTTCTTAAGTCAAATATAGAGAACTAAATTTCTGATATATTTTTCTTCTCCATTGTCTTTATACCATGACAACGAACCATTTACGTTGACTACCGTCTCATAGGTGCCAGTTCCGCATCCGCGAAAAACATGAAAAATGGACTTATGGAACATTTCGTAGCAGACGACACCTGTCGCTTAAGTCAATTATAGGGATTTTTCTTTTTCGTTTTCTCTCACTAGGGCCACTGATTTGGTTACGATGACTATCTCACCCATACGTGATGGTTACGTGCTGCGCGTAAAATAGTAAAATCAACTTAGACACTTTTGGAGGCAACTGAAACCTGTTGCACAAATCAAAGGAAGGTAAACCGAATGTTTCCCTGTTTTCTTACCGGGGTCAATTTTGATGACCTTGCGAGTCAGAAATCAATGTTATGTTTAACTGCTGCGCAAAAATATAGAATTCAGAAGCAACGGGTTGCTGTTGCGGAAATTTTTTCCGGTTAAAAAAAAATCTTGTTCTAGTTTGAAGAGTTTAAAAATAGACCATAAAGATACAATAAGATGTAAGAATAACTAATAAATAATCCATTTTTTCTTTGATAGGGTAGAAAACATTGTGGGAAAAGGAGAAAATGCTGGTAACCTGCATTGTCTCCTTTTCTCAGATTATTTTCAAAAGCTTTCTCTTTCGGGGGTGTGAAAAGGCGTCATTGTGTGGTTAAAGGTTAATAAGGATAAACAGATAAATCAGCTTGGGCCCAGTCAGCCAATCAGAGGCCTCGAGAAATTCAAAATGGTACCCAGTCAGCCAGTCAGAGGCTTGGAGAAATTCAAAACTGGGCCCAGTCAGCCAATCAGAGGGCTTCAAAATGGCGCCCTAATATATCGAAGAAAACAGTGAACAAAAAACGGCATAAAAGTGGATTTAAAGTCTTCTTTGAAGGCTGCTGTGCAGTCCTTGGCAAACTGCCAGGCATGCACCATCCACACATGCCAGATTTCACTGTAAATGGGCCAAAATTTAAGAGAACAGGGTGGCAGAAGACCTTGTTTTGGTCTTTTCAGGCCACCTTGCAAGAGTTACTTCCCTTGAAATAAACCCCTTGATGCCCCTTTATCCCTGAACCAGATTTTCTGACTCAGACCACATTAAATTCTGCACATTGAATAAGCCAAAATGATCAATGTACAGTGTAAAAAACCCAGAAATTAATGTGACAAGTGGCTAAAAAAAAGACTGAATACTCTTTCAGTAGCAATTGATTCCTACTGCATGAATCAAACAAAGGGAATTGTTCTAATCTCTTCAAACCGCAACAAGAAACCCAGTTACATTGACTACCGTTTCATACGTGCCAGTTACGCACAATGCGAAAACACCAGGAAATAATGTGACAAGTGGCTAAAAAAAAAGACTGAAGGCTCTTTCAGTAGCAACTGCTTCCTGTTGCATAAGTCAAACAAAGAGAACTGAATTTCTAATATATTTTTGTCTCTCCAATCTCTTTATACCTTGACGACGTACCCATTTTACGTGTCTCATAGGTGCCACTTACGTGTCCGCGATAACATGAAAAATCAACCTACGGAACATTTCATAGCAGACGACACATGTTTCTTAAGTCAAATATAGAGAACTAAATTTCTGATATATTTTTCTTCTCCATTGTCTTTATACCATGACAACGAACCATTTACGTTGACTACCGTCTCATAGGTGCCAGTTCCGCATCCGCGAAAAACATGAAAAATGGACTTATGGAACATTTCGTAGCAGACGACACCTGTCGCTTAAGTCAATTATAGGGATTTTTCTTTTTCGTTTTCTCTCACTAGGGCCACTGATTTGGTTACGATGACTATCTCACCCATACGTGATGGTTACGTGCTGCGCGTAAAATAGTAAAATCAACTTAGACACTTTTGGAGGCAACTGAAACCTGTTGCACAAATCAAAGGAAGGTAAACCGAATGTTTCCCTGTTTTCTTACCGGGGTCAATTTTGATGACCTTGCGAGTCAGAAATCAATGTTATGTTTAACTGCTGCGCAAAAATATAGAATTCAGAAGCAACGGGTTGCTGTTGCGGAAATTTTTTCCGGTTAAAAAAAAATCTTGTTCTAGTTTGAAGAGTTTAAAAATAGACCATAAAGATACAATAAGATGTAAGAATAACTAATAAATAATCCATTTTTTCTTTGATAGGGTAGAAAACATTGTGGGAAAAGGAGAAAATGCTGGTAACCTGCATTGTCTCCTTTTCTCAGATTATTTTCAAAAGCTTTCTCTTTCGGGGGTGTGAAAAGGCGTCATTGTGTGGTTAAAGGTTAATAAGGATAAACAGATAAATCAGCTTGGGCCCAGTCAGCCAATCAGAGGCCTCGAGAAATTCAAAATGGTACCCAGTCAGCCAGTCAGAGGCTTGGAGAAATTCAAAACTGGGCCCAGTCAGCCAATCAGAGGGCTTCAAAATGGCGCCCTAATATATCGAAGAAAACAGTGAACAAAAAACGGCATAAAAGTGGATTTAAAGTCTTCTTTGAAGGCTGCTGTGCAGTCCTTGGCAAACTGCCAGGCATGCACCATCCACACATGCCAGATTTCACTGTAAATGGGCCAAAATTTAAGAGAACAGGGTGGCAGAAGACCTTGTTTTGGTCTTTTCAGGCCACCTTGCAAGAGTTACTTCCCTTGAAATAAACCCCTTGATGCCCCTTTATCCCTGAACCAGATTTTCTGACTCAGACCACATTAAATTCTGCACATTGAATAAGCCAAAATGATCAATGTACAGTGTAAAAAACCCAGAAATTAATGTGACAAGTGGCTAAAAAAAAGACTGAATACTCTTTCAGTAGCAATTGATTCCTACTGCATGAATCAAACAAAGGGAATTGTTCTAATCTCTTCAAACCGCAACAAGAAACCCAGTTACATTGACTACCGTTTCATACGTGCCAGTTACGCACAATGCGAAAACACCAGGAAATAATGTGACAAGTGGCTAAAAAAAAGACTGAAGGCTCTTTCAGTAGCAACTGCTTCCTGTTGCATAAGTCAAACAAAGAGAACTGAATTTCTAATATATTTTTGTCTCTCCAATCTCTTTATACCTTGACGACGTACCCATTTTACGTGTCTCATAGGTGCCACTTACGTGTCCGCGATAACATGAAAAATCAACCTACGGAACATTTCATAGCAGACGACACATGTTTCTTAAGTCAAATATAGAGAACTAAATTTCTGATATATTTTTCTTCTCCATTGTCTTTATACCATGACAACGAACCATTTACGTTGACTACCGTCTCATAGGTGCCAGTTCCGCATCCGCGAAAAACATGAAAAATGGACTTATGGAACATTTCGTAGCAGACGACACCTGTCGCTTAAGTCAATTATAGGGATTTTTCTTTTTCGTTTTCTCTCACTAGGGCCACTGATTTGGTTACGATGACTATCTCACCCATACGTGATGGTTACGTGCTGCGCGTAAAATAGTAAAATCAACTTAGACACTTTTGGAGGCAACTGAAACCTGTTGCACAAATCAAAGGAAGGTAAACCGAATGTTTCCCTGTTTTCTTACCGGGGTCAATTTTGATGACCTTGTGAGTCAGAAATCAATGTTATGTTTAACTGCTGTGCAAAAATATAGAATTCAGAAGCAACGGGTTGCTGTTGCGGAAATTTTTTCCGGTTAAAAAAAAATCTTGTTCTAGTTTGAAGAGTTTAAAAATAGACCATAAAGATACAATAAGATGTAAGAATAACTAATAAATAATCCATTTTTTCTTTGATAGGGTAGAAAACATTGTGGGAAAAGGAGAAAATGCTGGTAACCTGCATTGTCTCCTTTTCTCAGATTATTTTCAAAAGCTTTCTCTTTCGGGGGTGTGAAAAGGCGTCATTGTGTGGTTAAAGGTTAATAAGGATAAACAGATAAATCAGCTTGGGCCCAGTCAGCCAATCAGAGGCCTCGAGAAATTCAAAATGGTACCCAGTCAGCCAGTCAGAGGCTTGGAGAAATTCAAAACTGGGCCCAGTCAGCCAATCAGAGGGCTTCAAAATGGCGCCCTAATATATCGAAGAAAACAGTGAACAAAAAACGGCATAAAAGTGGATTTAAAGTCTTCTTTGAAGGCTGCTGTGCAGTCCTTGGCAAACTGCCAGGCATGCACCATCCACACATGCCAGATTTCACTGTAAATGGGCCAAAATTTAAGAGAACAGGGTGGCAGAAGACCTTGTTTTGGTCTTTTCAGGCCACCTTGCAAGAGTTACTTCCCTTGAAATAAACCCCTTGATGCCCCTTTATCCCTGAACCAGATTTTCTGACTCAGACCACATTAAATTCTGCACATTGAATAAGCCAAAATGATCAATGTACAGTGTAAAAAACCCAGAAATTAATGTGACAAGTGGCTAAAAAAAAGACTGAATACTCTTTCAGTAGCAATTGATTCCTACTGCATGAATCAAACAAAGGGAATTGTTCTAATCTCTTCAAACCGCAACAAGAAACCCAGTTACATTGACTACCGTTTCATACGTGCCAGTTACGCACAATGCGAAAACACCAGGAAATAATGTGACAAGTGGCTAAAAAAAAGACTGAAGGCTCTTTCAGTAGCAACTGCTTCCTGTTGCATAAGTCAAACAAAGAGAACTGAATTTCTAATATATTTTTGTCTCTCCAATCTCTTTATACCTTGACGACGTACCCATTTTACGTGTCTCATAGGTGCCACTTACGTGTCCGCGATAACATGAAAAATCAACCTACGGAACATTTCATAGCAGACGACACATGTTTCTTAAGTCAAATATAGAGAACTAAATTTCTGATATATTTTTCTTCTCCATTGTCTTTATACCATGACAACGAACCATTTACGTTGACTACCGTCTCATAGGTGCCAGTTCCGCATCCGCGAAAAACATGAAAAATGGACTTATGGAACATTTCGTAGCAGACGACACCTGTCGCTTAAGTCAATTATAGGGATTTTTCTTTTTCGTTTTCTCTCACTAGGGCCACTGATTTGGTTACGATGACTATCTCACCCATACGTGATGGTTACGTGCTGCGCGTAAAATAGTAAAATCAACTTAGACACTTTTGGAGGCAACTGAAACCTGTTGCACAAATCAAAGGAAGGTAAACCGAATGTTTCCCTGTTTTCTTACCGGGGTCAATTTTGATGACCTTGCGAGTCAGAAATCAATGTTATGTTTAACTGCTGCGCAAAAATATAGAATTCAGAAGCAACGGGTTGCTGTTGCGGAAATTTTTTCCGGTTAAAAAAAAATCTTGTTCTAGTTTGAAGAGTTTAAAAATAGACCATAAAGATACAATAAGATGTAAGAATAACTAATAAATAATCCATTTTTTCTTTGATAGGGTAGAAAACATTGTGGGAAAAGGAGAAAATGCTGGTAACCTGCATTGTCTCCTTTTCTCAGATTATTTTCAAAAGCTTTCTCTTTCGGGGGTGTGAAAAAGCGTCATTGTGTGGATAAAGGTTAATAAGGATAAACAGATAAATCAGCTTGGGCCCAGTCAGCCAATCAGAGGCCTCGAGAAATTCAAAATGGTACCCAGTCAGCCAGTCAGAGGCTTGGAGAAATTCAAAACTGGGCCCAGTCAGCCAATCAGAGGGCTTCAAAATGGCGCCCTAATATATCGAAGAAAACAGTGAACAAAAAACGGCATAAAAGTGGATTTAAAGTCTTCTTTGAAGGCTGCTGTGCAGTCCTTGGCAAACTGCCAGGCATGCACCATCCACACATGCCAGATTTCACTGTAAATGGGCCAAAATTTAAGAGAACAGGGTGGCAGAAGACCTTGTTTTGGTCTTTTCAGGCCACCTTGCAAGAGTTACTTCCCTTGAAATAAACCCCTTGATGCCCCTTTATCCCTGAACCAGATTTTCTGACTCAGACCACATTAAATTCTGCACATTGAATAAGCCAAAATGATCAATGTACAGTGTAAAAAACCCAGAAATTAATGTGACAAGTGGCTAAAAAAAAGACTGAATACTCTTTCAGTAGCAATTGATTCCTACTGCATGAATCAAACAAAGGGAATTGTTCTAATCTCTTCAAACCGCAACAAGAAACCCAGTTACATTGACTACCGTTTCATACGTGCCAGTTACGCACAATGCGAAAACACCAGGAAATAATGTGACAAGTGGCTAAAAAAAAGACTGAAGGCTCTTTCAGTAGCAACTGCTTCCTGTTGCATAAGTCAAACAAAGAGAACTGAATTTCTAATATATTTTTGTCTCTCCAATCTCTTTATACCTTGACGACGTACCCATTTTACGTGTCTCATAGGTGCCACTTACGTGTCCGCGATAACATGAAAAATCAACCTACGGAACATTTCATAGCAGACGACACATGTTTCTTAAGTCAAATATAGAGAACTAAATTTCTGATATATTTTTCTTCTCCATTGTCTTTATACCATGACAACGAACCATTTACGTTGACTACCGTCTCATAGGTGCCAGTTCCGCATCCGCGAAAAACATGAAAAATGGACTTATGGAACATTTCGTAGCAGACGACACCTGTCGCTTAAGTCAATTATAGGGATTTTTCTTTTTCGTTTTCTCTCACTAGGGCCACTGATTTGGTTACGATGACTATCTCACCCATACGTGATGGTTACGTGCTGCGCGTAAAATAGTAAAATCAACTTAGACACTTTTGGAGGCAACTGAAACCTGTTGCACAAATCAAAGGAAGGTAAACCGAATGTTTCCCTGTTTTCTTACCGGGGTCAATTTTGATGACCTTGCGAGTCAGAAATCAATGTTATGTTTAACTGCTGCGCAAAAATATAGAATTCAGAAGCAACGGGTTGCTGTTGCGGAAATTTTTTCCGGTTAAAAAAAAATCTTGTTCTAGTTTGAAGAGTTTAAAAATAGACCATAAAGATACAATAAGATGTAAGAATAACTAATAAATAATCCATTTTTTCTTTGATAGGGTAGAAAACATTGTGGGAAAAGGAGAAAATGCTGGTAACCTGCATTGTCTCCTTTTCTCAGATTATTTTGAAAAGCTTTCTCTTTCGGGGGTGTGAAAAGGCGTCATTGTGTGGTTAAAGGTTAATAAGGATAAACAGATAAATCAGCTTGGGCCCAGTCAGCCAATCAAAGGCCTCGAGAAATTCAAAATGGTACCCAGTCAGCCAGTCAGAGGCTTGGAGAAATTCAAAACTGGGCCCAGTCAGCCAATCAGAGGGCTTCAAAATGGCGCCCTAATATATCGAAGAAAACAGTGAACAAAAAACGGCATAAAAGTGGATTTAAAGTCTTCTTTGAAGGCTGCTGTGCAGTCCTTGGCAAACTGCCAGGCATGCACCATCCACACATGCCAGATTTCACTGTAAATGGGCCAAAATTTAAGAGAACAGGGTGGCAGAAGACCTTGTTTTGGTCTTTTCAGGCCACCTTGCAAGAGTTACTTCCCTTGAAATAAACCCCTTGATGCCCCTTTATCCCTGAACCAGATTTTCTGACTCAGACCACATTAAATTCTGCACATTGAATAAGCCAAAATGATCAATGTACAGTGTAAAAAACCCAGAAATTAATGTGACAAGTGGCTAAAAAAAAGACTGAATACTCTTTCAGTAGCAATTGATTCCTACTGCATGAATCAAACAAAGGGAATTGTTCTAATCTCTTCAAACCGCAACAAGAAACCCAGTTACATTGACTACCGTTTCATACGTGCCAGTTACGCACAATGCGAAAACACCAGGAAATAATGTGACAAGTGGCTAAAAAAAAAGACTGAAGGCTCTTTCAGTAGCAACTGCTTCCTGTTGCATAAGTCAAACAAAGAGAACTGAATTTCTAATATATTTTTGTCTCTCCAATCTCTTTATACCTTGACGACGTACCCATTTTACGTGTCTCATAGGTGCCACTTACGTGTCCGCGATAACATGAAAAATCAACCTACGGAACATTTCATAGCAGACGACACATGTTTCTTAAGTCAAATATAGAGAACTAAATTTCTGATATATTTTTCTTCTCCATTGTCTTTATACCATGACAACGAACCATTTACGTTGACTACCGTCTCATAGGTGCCAGTTCCGCATCCGCGAAAAACATGAAAAATGGACTTATGGAACATTTCGTAGCAGACGACACCTGTCGCTTAAGTCAATTATAGGGATTTTTCTTTTTCGTTTTCTCTCACTAGGGCCACTGATTTGGTTACGATGACTATCTCACCCATACGTGATGGTTACGTGCTGCGCGTAAAATAGTAAAATCAACTTAGACACTTTTGGAGGCAACTGAAACCTGTTGCACAAATCAAAGGAAGGTAAACCGAATGTTTCCCTGTTTTCTTACCGGGGTCAATTTTGATGACCTTGCGAGTCAGAAATCAATGTTATGTTTAACTGCTGCGCAAAAATATAGAATTCAGAAGCAACGGGTTGCTGTTGCGGAAATTTTTTCCGGTTAAAAAAAAATCTTGTTCTAGTTTGAAGAGTTTAAAAATAGACCATAAAGATACAATAAGATGTAAGAATAACTAATAAATAATCCATTTTTTCTTTGATAGGGTAGAAAACATTGTGGGAAAAGGAGAAAATGCTGGTAACCTGCATTGTCTCCTTTTCTCAGATTATTTTCAAAAGCTTTCTCTTTCGGGGGTGTGAAAAGGCGTCATTGTGTGGTTAAAGGTTAATAAGGATAAACAGATAAATCAGCTTGGGCCCAGTCAGCCAATCAGAGGCCTCGAGAAATTCAAAATGGTACCCAGTCAGCCAGTCAGAGGCTTGGAGAAATTCAAAACTGGGCCCAGTCAGCCAATCAGAGGGCTTCAAAATGGCGCCCTAATATATCGAAGAAAACAGTGAACAAAAAACGGCATAAAAGTGGATTTAAAGTCTTCTTTGAAGGCTGCTGTGCAGTCCTTGGCAAACTGCCAGGCATGCACCATCCACACATGCCAGATTTCACTGTAAATGGGCCAAAATTTAAGAGAACAGGGTGGCAGAAGACCTTGTTTTGGTCTTTTCAGGCCACCTTGCAAGAGTTACTTCCCTTGAAATAAACCCCTTGATGCCCCTTTATCCCTGAACCAGATTTTCTGACTCAGACCACATTAAATTCTGCACATTGAATAAGCCAAAATGATCAATGTACAGTGTAAAAAACCCAGAAATTAATGTGACAAGTGGCTAAAAAAAAGACTGAATACTCTTTCAGTAGCAATTGATTCCTACTGCATGAATCAAACAAAGGGAATTGTTCTAATCTCTTCAAACCGCAACAAGAAACCCAGTTACATTGACTACCGTTTCATACGTGCCAGTTACGCACAATGCGAAAACACCAGGAAATAATGTGACAAGTGGCTAAAAAAAAGACTGAAGGCTCTTTCAGTAGCAACTGCTCCCTGTTGCATAAGTCAAACAAAGAGAACTGAATTTCTAATATATTTTTGTCTCTCCAATCTCTTTATACCTTGACGACGTACCCATTTTACGTGTCTCATAGGTGCCACTTACGTGTCCGCGATAACATGAAAAATCAACCTACGGAACATTTCATAGCAGACGACACATGTTTCTTAAGTCAAATATAGAGAACTAAATTTCTGATATATTTTTCTTCTCCATTGTCTTTATACCATGACAACGAACCATTTACGTTGACTACCGTCTCATAGGTGCCAGTTCCGCATCCGCGAAAAACATGAAAAATGGACTTATGGAACATTTCGTAGCAGACGACACCTGTCGCTTAAGTCAATTATAGGGATTTTTCTTTTTCGTTTTCTCTCACTAGGGCCACTGATTTGGTTACGATGACTATCTCACCCATACGTGATGGTTACGTGCTGCGCGTAAAATAGTAAAATCAACTTAGACACTTTTGGAGGCAACTGAAACCTGTTGCACAAATCAAAGGAAGGTAAACCGAATGTTTCCCTGTTTTCTTACCGGGGTCAATTTTGATGACCTTGTGAGTCAGAAATCAATGTTATGTTTAACTGCTGCGCAAAAATATAGAATTCAGAAGCAACGGGTTGCTGTTGCGGAAATTTTTTCCGGTTAAAAAAAAATCTTGTTCTAGTTTGAAGAGTTTAAAAATAGACCATAAAGATACAATAAGATGTAAGAATAACTAATAAATAATCCATTTTTTCTTTGATAGGGTAGAAAACATTGTGGGAAAAGGAGAAAATGCTGGTAACCTGCATTGTCTCCTTTTCTCAGATTATTTTCAAAAGCTTTCTCTTTCGGGGGTGTGAAAAGGCGTCATTGTGTGGTTAAAGGTTAATAAGGATAAACAGATAAATCAGCTTGGGCCCAGTCAGCCAATCAGAGGCCTCGAGAAATTCAAAATGGTACCCAGTCAGCCAGTCAGAGGCTTGGAGAAATTCAAAACTGGGCCCAGTCAGCCAATCAGAGGGCTTCAAAATGGCGCCCTAATATATCGAAGAAAACAGTGAACAAAAAACGGCATAAAAGTGGATTTAAAGTCTTCTTTGAAGGCTGCTGTGCAGTCCTTGGCAAACTGCCAGGCATGCACCATCCACACATGCCAGATTTCACTGTAAATGGGCCAAAATTTAAGAGAACAGGGTGGCAGAAGACCTTGTTTTGGTCTTTTCAGGCCACCTTGCAAGAGTTACTTCCCTTGAAATAAACCCCTTGATGCCCCTTTATCCCTGAACCAGATTTTCTGACTCAGACCACATTAAATTCTGCACATTGAATAAGCCAAAATGATCAATGTACAGTGTAAAAAACCCAGAAATTAATGTGACAAGTGGCTAAAAAAAAGACTGAATACTCTTTCAGTAGCAATTGATTCCTACTGCATGAATCAAACAAAGGGAATTGTTCTAATCTCTTCAAACCGCAACAAGAAACCCAGTTACATTGACTACCGTTTCATACGTGCCAGTTACGCACAATGCGAAAACACCAGGAAATAATGTGACAAGTGGCTAAAAAAAAGACTGAAGGCTCTTTCAGTAGCAACTGCTTCCTGTTGCATAAGTCAAACAAAGAGAACTGAATTTCTAATATATTTTTGTCTCTCCAATCTCTTTATACCTTGACGACGTACCCATTTTACGTGTCTCATAGGTGCCACTTACGTGTCCGCGATAACATGAAAAATCAACCTACGGAACATTTCATAGCAGACGACACATGTTTCTTAAGTCAAATATAGAGAACTAAATTTCTGATATATTTTTCTTCTCCATTGTCTTTATACCATGACAACGAACCATTTACGTTGACTACCGTCTCATAGGTGCCAGTTCCGCATCCGCGAAAAACATGAAAAATGGACTTATGGAACATTTCGTAGCAGACGACACCTGTCGCTTAAGTCAATTATAGGGATTTTTCTTTTTCGTTTTCTCTCACTAGGGCCACTGATTTGGTTACGATGACTATCTCACCCATACGTGATGGTTACGTGCTGCGCGTAAAATAGTAAAATCAACTTAGACACTTTTGGAGGCAACTGAAACCTGTTGCACAAATCAAAGGAAGGTAAACCGAATGTTTCCCTGTTTTCTTACCGGGGTCAATTTTGATGACCTTGCGAGTCAGAAATCAATGTTATGTTTAACTGCTGCGCAAAAATATAGAATTCAGAAGCAACGGGTTGCTGTTGCGGAAATTTTTTCCGGTTAAAAAAAAATCTTGTTCTAGTTTGAAGAGTTTAAAAATAGACCATAAAGATACAATAAGATGTAAGAATAACTAATAAATAATCCATTTTTTCTTTGATAGGGTAGAAAACATTGTGGGAAAAGGAGAAAATGCTGGTAACCTGCATTGTCTCCTTTTCTCAGATTATTTTCAAAAGCTTTCTCTTTCGGGGGTGTGAAAAAGCGTCATTGTGTGGATAAAGGTTAATAAGGATAAACAGATAAATCAGCTTGGGCCCAGTCAGCCAATCAGAGGCCTCGAGAAATTCAAAATGGTACCCAGTCAGCCAGTCAGAGGCTTGGAGAAATTCAAAACTGGGCCCAGTCAGCCAATCAGAGGGCTTCAAAATGGCGCCCTAATATATCGAAGAAAACAGTGAACAAAAAACGGCATAAAAGTGGATTTAAAGTCTTCTTTGAAGGCTGCTGTGCAGTCCTTGGCAAACTGCCAGGCATGCACCATCCACACATGCCAGATTTCACTGTAAATGGGCCAAAATTTAAGAGAACAGGGTGGCAGAAGACCTTGTTTTGGTCTTTTCAGGCCACCTTGCAAGAGTTATTTCCCTTGAAATAAACCCCTTGATGCCCCTTTATCCCTGAACCAGATTTTCTGACTCAGACCACATTAAATTCTGCACATTGAATAAGCCAAAATGATCAATGTACAGTGTAAAAAACCCAGAAATTAATGTGACAAGTGGCTAAAAAAAAGACTGAATACTCTTTCAGTAGCAATTGATTCCTACTGCATGAATCAAACAAAGGGAATTGTTCTAATCTCTTCAAACCGCAACAAGAAACCCAGTTACATTGACTACCGTTTCATACGTGCCAGTTACGCACAATGCGAAAACACCAGGAAATAATGTGACAAGTGGCTAAAAAAAAAGACTGAAGGCTCTTTCAGTAGCAACTGCTTCCTGTTGCATAAGTCAAACAAAGAGAACTGAATTTCTAATATATTTTTGTCTCTCCAATCTCTTTATACCTTGACGACGTACCCATTTTACGTGTCTCATAGGTGCCACTTACGTGTCCGCGATAACATGAAAAATCAACCTACGGAACATTTCATAGCAGACGACACATGTTTCTTAAGTCAAATATAGAGAACTAAATTTCTGATATATTTTTCTTCTCCATTGTCTTTATACCATGACAACGAACCATTTACATTGACTACCGTCTCATAGGTGCCAGTTCCGCATCCGCGAAAAACATGAAAAATGGACTTATGGAACATTTCGTAGCAGACGACACCTGTCGCTTAAGTCAATTATAGGGATTTTTCTTTTTCGTTTTCTCTCACTAGGGCCACTGATTTGGTTACGATGACTATCTCACCCATACGTGATGGTTACGTGCTGCGCGTAAAATAGTAAAATCAACTTAGACACTTTTGGAGGCAACTGAAACCTGTTGCACAAATCAAAGGAAGGTAAACCGAATGTTTCCCTGTTTTCTTACCGGGGTCAATTTTGATGACCTTGCGAGTCAGAAATCAATGTTATGTTTAACTGCTGCGCAAAAATATAGAATTCAGAAGCAACGGGTTGCTGTTGCGGAAATTTTTTCCGGTTAAAAAAAAATCTTGTTCTAGTTTGAAGAGTTTAAAAATAGACCATAAAGATACAATAAGATGTAAGAATAACTAATAAATAATCCATTTTTTCTTTGATAGGGTAGTAAACATTGTGGGAAAAGGAGAAAATGCTGGTAACCTGCATTGTCTCCTTTTCTCAGATTATTTTCAAAAGCTTTCTCTTTCGGGGGTGTGAAAAGGCGTCATTGTGTGGTTAAAGGTTAATAAGGATAAACAGATAAATCAGCTTGGGCCCAGTCAGCCAATCAGAGGCCTCGAGAAATTCAAAATGGTACCCAGTCAGCCAGTCAGAGGCTTGGAGAAATTCAAAACTGGGCCCAGTCAGCCAATCAGAGGGCTTCAAAATGGCGCCCTAATATATCGAAGAAAACAGTGAACAAAAAACGGCATAAAAGTGGATTTAAAGTCTTCTTTGAAGGCTGCTGTGCAGTCCTTGGCAAACTGCCAGGCATGCACCATCCACACATGCCAGATTTCACTGTAAATGGGCCAAAATTTAAGAGAACAGGGTGGCAGAAGACCTTGTTTTGGTCTTTTCAGGCCACCTTGCAAGAGTTACTTCCCTTGAAATAAACCCCTTGATGCCCCTTTATCCCTGAACCAGATTTTCTGACTCAGACCACATTAAATTCTGCACATTGAATAAGCCAAAATGATCAATGTACAGTGTAAAAAACCCAGAAATTAATGTGACAAGTGGCTAAAAAAAAGACTGAATACTCTTTCAGTAGCAATTGATTCCTACTGCATGAATCAAACAAAGGGAATTGTTCTAATCTCTTCAAACCGCAACAAGAAACCCAGTTACATTGACTACCGTTTCATACGTGCCAGTTACGCACAATGCGAAAACACCAGGAAATAATGTGACAAGTGGCTAAAAAAAAAGACTGAAGGCTCTTTCAGTAGCAACTGCTTCCTGTTGCATAAGTCAAACAAAGAGAACTGAATTTCTAATATATTTTTGTCTCTCCAATCTCTTTATACCTTGACGACGTACCCATTTTACGTGTCTCATAGGTGCCACTTACGTGTCCGCGATAACATGAAAAATCAACCTACGGAACATTTCATAGCAGACGACACATGTTTCTTAAGTCAAATATAGAGAACTAAATTTCTGATATATTTTTCTTCTCCATTGTCTTTATACCATGACAACGAACCATTTACGTTGACTACCGTCTCATAGGTGCCAGTTCCGCATCCGCGAAAAACATGAAAAATGGACTTATGGAACATTTCGTAGCAGACGACACCTGTCGCTTAAGTCAATTATAGGGATTTTTCTTTTTCGTTTTCTCTCACTAGGGCCACTGATTTGGTTACGATGACTATCTCACCCATACGTGATGGTTACGTGCTGCGCGTAAAATAGTAAAATCAACTTAGACACTTTTGGAGGCAACTGAAACCTGTTGCACAAATCAAAGGAAGGTAAACCGAATGTTTCCCTGTTTTCTTACCGGGGTCAATTTTGATGACCTTGCGAGTCAGAAATCAATGTTATGTTTAACTGCTGCGCAAAAATATAGAATTCAGAAGCAACGGGTTGCTGTTGCGGAAATTTTTTCCGGTTAAAAAAAAATCTTGTTCTAGTTTGAAGAGTTTAAAAATAGACCATAAAGATACAATAAGATGTAAGAATAACTAATAAATAATCCATTTTTTCTTTGATAGGGTAGAAAACATTGTGGGAAAAGGAGAAAATGCTGGTAACCTGCATTGTCTCCTTTTCTCAGATTATTTTCAAAAGCTTTCTCTTTCGGGGGTGTGAAAAGGCGTCATTGTGTGGTTAAAGGTTAATAAGGATAAACAGATAAATCAGCTTGGGCCCAGTCAGCCAATCAGAGGCCTCGAGAAATTCAAAATGGTACCCAGTCAGCCAGTCAGAGGCTTGGAGAAATTCAAAACTGGGCCCAGTCAGCCAATCAGAGGGCTTCAAAATGGCGCCCTAATATATCGAAGAAAACAGTGAACAAAAAACGGCATAAAAGTGGATTTAAAGTCTTCTTTGAAGGCTGCTGTGCAGTCCTTGGCAAACTGCCAGGCATGCACCATCCACACATGCCAGATTTCACTGTAAATGGGCCAAAATTTAAGAGAACAGGGTGGCAGAAGACCTTGTTTTGGTCTTTTCAGGCCACCTTGCAAGAGTTACTTCCCTTGAAATAAACCCCTTGATGCCCCTTTATCCCTGAACCAGATTTTCTGACTCAGACCACATTAAATTCTGCACATTGAATAAGCCAAAATGATCAATGTACAGTGTAAAAAACCCAGAAATTAATGTGACAAGTGGCTAAAAAAAAGACTGAATACTCTTTCAGTAGCAATTGATTCCTACTGCATGAATCAAACAAAGGGAATTGTTCTAATCTCTTCAAACCGCAACAAGAAACCCAGTTACATTGACTACCGTTTCATACGTGCCAGTTACGCACAATGCGAAAACACCAGGAAATAATGTGACAAGTGGCTAAAAAAAAGACTGAAGGCTCTTTCAGTAGCAACTGCTTCCTGTTGCATAAGTCAAACAAAGAGAACTGAATTTCTAATATATTTTTGTCTCTCCAATCTCTTTATACCTTGACGACGTACCCATTTTACGTGTCTCATAGGTGCCACTTACGTGTCCGCGATAACATGAAAAATCAACCTACGGAACATTTCATAGCAGACGACACATGTTTCTTAAGTCAAATATAGAGAACTAAATTTCTGATATATTTTTCTTCTCCATTGTCTTTATACCATGACAACGAACCATTTACGTTGACTACCGTCTCATAGGTGCCAGTTCCGCATCCGCGAAAAACATGAAAAATGGACTTATGGAACATTTCGTAGCAGACGACACCTGTCGCTTAAGTCAATTATAGGGATTTTTCTTTTTCGTTTTCTCTCACTAGGGCCACTGATTTGGTTACGATGACTATCTCACCCATACGTGATGGTTACGTGCTGCGCGTAAAATAGTAAAATCAACTTAGACACTTTTGGAGGCAACTGAAACCTGTTGCACAAATCAAAGGAAGGTAAACCGAATGTTTCCCTGTTTTCTTACCGGGGTCAATTTTGATGACCTTGTGAGTCAGAAATCAATGTTATGTTTAACTGCTGTGCAAAAATATAGAATTCAGAAGCAACGGGTTGCTGTTGCGGAAATTTTTTCCGGTTAAAAAAAAATCTTGTTCTAGTTTGAAGAGTTTAAAAATAGACCATAAAGATACAATAAGATGTAAGAATAACTAATAAATAATCCATTTTTTCTTTGATAGGGTAGAAAACATTGTGGGAAAAGGAGAAAATGCTGGTAACCTGCATTGTCTCCTTTTCTCAGATTATTTTGAAAAGCTTTCTCTTTCGGGGGTGTGAAAAGGCGTCATTGTGTGGTTAAAGGTTAATAAGGATAAACAGATAAATCAGCTTGGGCCCAGTCAGCCAATCAGAGGCCTCGAGAAATTCAAAATGGTACCCAGTCAGCCAGTCAGAGGCTTGGAGAAATTCAAAACTGGGCCCAGTCAGCCAATCAGAGGGCTTCAAAATGGCGCCCTAATATATCGAAGAAAACAGTGAACAAAAAACGGCATAAAAGTGGATTTAAAGTCTTCTTTGAAGGCTGCTGTGCAGTCCTTGGCAAACTGCCAGGCATGCACCATCCACACATGCCAGATTTCACTGTAAATGGGCCAAAATTTAAGAGAACAGGGTGGCAGAAGACCTTGTTTTGGTCTTTTCAGGCCACCTTGCAAGAGTTACTTCCCTTGAAATAAACCCCTTGATGCCCCTTTATCCCTGAACCAGATTTTCTGACTCAGACCACATTAAATTCTGCACATTGAATAAGCCAAAATGATCAATGTACAGTGTAAAAAACCCAGAAATTAATGTGACAAGTGGCTAAAAAAAAGACTGAATACTCTTTCAGTAGCAATTGATTCCTACTGCATGAATCAAACAAAGGGAATTGTTCTAATCTCTTCAAACCGCAACAAGAAACCCAGTTACATTGACTACCGTTTCATACGTGCCAGTTACGCACAATGCGAAAACACCAGGAAATAATGTGACAAGTGGCTAAAAAAAAGACTGAAGGCTCTTTCAGTAGCAACTGCTTCCTGTTGCATAAGTCAAACAAAGAGAACTGAATTTCTAATATATTTTTGTCTCTCCAATCTCTTTATACCTTGACGACGTACCCATTTTACGTGTCTCATAGGTGCCACTTACGTGTCCGCGATAACATGAAAAATCAACCTACGGAACATTTCATAGCAGACGACACATGTTTCTTAAGTCAAATATAGAGAACTAAATTTCTGATATATTTTTCTTCTCCATTGTCTTTATACCATGACAACGAACCATTTACGTTGACTACCGTCTCATAGGTGCCAGTTCCGCATCCGCGAAAAACATGAAAAATGGACTTATGGAACATTTCGTAGCAGACGACACCTGTCGCTTAAGTCAATTATAGGGATTTTTCTTTTTCGTTTTCTCTCACTAGGGCCACTGATTTGGTTACGATGACTATCTCACCCATACGTGATGGTTACGTGCTGCGCGTAAAATAGTAAAATCAACTTAGACACTTTTGGAGGCAACTGAAACCTGTTGCACAAATCAAAGGAAGGTAAACCGAATGTTTCCCTGTTTTCTTACCGGGGTCAATTTTGATGACCTTGCGAGTCAGAAATCAATGTTATGTTTAACTGCTGCGCAAAAATATAGAATTCAGAAGCAACGGGTTGCTGTTGCGGAAATTTTTTCCGGTTAAAAAAAAATCTTGTTCTAGTTTGAAGAGTTTAAAAATAGACCATAAAGATACAATAAGATGTAAGAATAACTAATAAATAATCCATTTTTTCTTTGATAGGGTAGAAAACATTGTGGGAAAAGGAGAAAATGCTGGTAACCTGCATTGTCTCCTTTTCTCAGATTATTTTCAAAAGCTTTCTCTTTCGGGGGTGTGAAAAAGCGTCATTGTGTGGATAAAGGTTAATAAGGATAAACAGATAAATCAGCTTGGGCCCAGTCAGCCAATCAGAGGCCTCGAGAAATTCAAAATGGTACCCAGTCAGCCAGTCAGAGGCTTGGAGAAATTCAAAACTGGGCCCAGTCAGCCAATCAGAGGGCTTCAAAATGGCGCCCTAATATATCGAAGAAAACAGTGAACAAAAAACGGCATAAAAGTGGATTTAAAGTCTTCTTTGAAGGCTGCTGTGCAGTCCTTGGCAAACTGCCAGGCATGCACCATCCACACATGCCAGATTTCACTGTAAATGGGCCAAAATTTAAGAGAACAGGGTGGCAGAAGACCTTGTTTTGGTCTTTTCAGGCCACCTTGCAAGAGTTACTTCCCTTGAAATAAACCCCTTGATGCCCCTTTATCCCTGAACCAGATTTTCTGACTCAGACCACATTAAATTCTGCACATTGAATAAGCCAAAATGATCAATGTACAGTGTAAAAAACCCAGAAATTAATGTGACAAGTGGCTAAAAAAAAGACTGAATACTCTTTCAGTAGCAATTGATTCCTACTGCATGAATCAAACAAAGGGAATTGTTCTAATCTCTTCAAACCGCAACAAGAAACCCAGTTACATTGACTACCGTTTCATACGTGCCAGTTACGCACAATGCGAAAACACCAGGAAATAATGTGACAAGTGGCTAAAAAAAAGACTGAAGGCTCTTTCAGTAGCAACTGCTTCCTGTTGCATAAGTCAAACAAAGAGAACTGAATTTCTAATATATTTTTGTCTCTCCAATCTCTTTATACCTTGACGACGTACCCATTTTACGTGTCTCATAGGTGCCACTTACGTGTCCGCGATAACATGAAAAATCAACCTACGGAACATTTCATAGCAGACGACACATGTTTCTTAAGTCAAATATAGAGAACTAAATTTCTGATATATTTTTCTTCTCCATTGTCTTTATACCATGACAACGAACCATTTACGTTGACTACCGTCTCATAGGTGCCAGTTCCGCATCCGCGAAAAACATGAAAAATGGACTTATGGAACATTTCGTAGCAGACGACACCTGTCGCTTAAGTCAATTATAGGGATTTTTCTTTTTCGTTTTCTCTCACTAGGGCCACTGATTTGGTTACGATGACTATCTCACCCATACGTGATGGTTACGTGCTGCGCGTAAAATAGTAAAATCAACTTAGACACTTTTGGAGGCAACTGAAACCTGTTGCACAAATCAAAGGAAGGTAAACCGAATGTTTCCCTGTTTTCTTACCGGGGTCAATTTTGATGACCTTGCGAGTCAGAAATCAATGTTATGTTTAACTGCTGCGCAAAAATATAGAATTCAGAAGCAACGGGTTGCTGTTGCGGAAATTTTTTCCGGTTAAAAAAAAATCTTGTTCTAGTTTGAAGAGTTTAAAAATAGACCATAAAGATACAATAAGATGTAAGAATAACTAATAAATAATCCATTTTTTCTTTGATAGGGTAGAAAACATTGTGGGAAAAGGAGAAAATGCTGGTAACCTGCATTGTCTCCTTTTCTCAGATTATTTTGAAAAGCTTTCTCTTTCGGGGGTGTGAAAAGGCGTCATTGTGTGGTTAAAGGTTAATAAGGATAAACAGATAAATCAGCTTGGGCCCAGTCAGCCAATCAAAGGCCTCGAGAAATTCAAAATGGTACCCAGTCAGCCAGTCAGAGGCTTGGAGAAATTCAAAACTGGGCCCAGTCAGCCAATCAGAGGGCTTCAAAATGGCGCCCTAATATATCGAAGAAAACAGTGAACAAAAAACGGCATAAAAGTGGATTTAAAGTCTTCTTTGAAGGCTGCTGTGCAGTCCTTGGCAAACTGCCAGGCATGCACCATCCACACATGCCAGATTTCACTGTAAATGGGCCAAAATTTAAGAGAACAGGGTGGCAGAAGACCTTGTTTTGGTCTTTTCAGGCCACCTTGCAAGAGTTACTTCCCTTGAAATAAACCCCTTGATGCCCCTTTATCCCTGAACCAGATTTTCTGACTCAGACCACATTAAATTCTGCACATTGAATAAGCCAAAATGATCAATGTACAGTGTAAAAAACCCAGAAATTAATGTGACAAGTGGCTAAAAAAAAGACTGAATACTCTTTCAGTAGCAATTGATTCCTACTGCATGAATCAAACAAAGGGAATTGTTCTAATCTCTTCAAACCGCAACAAGAAACCCAGTTACATTGACTACCGTTTCATACGTGCCAGTTACGCACAATGCGAAAACACCAGGAAATAATGTGACAAGTGGCTAAAAAAAAAGACTGAAGGCTCTTTCAGTAGCAACTGCTTCCTGTTGCATAAGTCAAACAAAGAGAACTGAATTTCTAATATATTTTTGTCTCTCCAATCTCTTTATACCTTGACGACGTACCCATTTTACGTGTCTCATAGGTGCCACTTACGTGTCCGCGATAACATGAAAAATCAACCTACGGAACATTTCATAGCAGACGACACATGTTTCTTAAGTCAAATATAGAGAACTAAATTTCTGATATATTTTTCTTCTCCATTGTCTTTATACCATGACAACGAACCATTTACGTTGACTACCGTCTCATAGGTGCCAGTTCCGCATCCGCGAAAAACATGAAAAATGGACTTATGGAACATTTCGTAGCAGACGACACCTGTCGCTTAAGTCAATTATAGGGATTTTTCTTTTTCGTTTTCTCTCACTAGGGCCACTGATTTGGTTACGATGACTATCTCACCCATACGTGATGGTTACGTGCTGCGCGTAAAATAGTAAAATCAACTTAGACACTTTTGGAGGCAACTGAAACCTGTTGCACAAATCAAAGGAAGGTAAACCGAATGTTTCCCTGTTTTCTTACCGGGGTCAATTTTGATGACCTTGCGAGTCAGAAATCAATGTTATGTTTAACTGCTGCGCAAAAATATAGAATTCAGAAGCAACGGGTTGCTGTTGCGGAAATTTTTTCCGGTTAAAAAAAAATCTTGTTCTAGTTTGAAGAGTTTAAAAATAGACCATAAAGATACAATAAGATGTAAGAATAACTAATAAATAATCCATTTTTTCTTTGATAGGGTAGAAAACATTGTGGGAAAAGGAGAAAATGCTGGTAACCTGCATTGTCTCCTTTTCTCAGATTATTTTCAAAAGCTTTCTCTTTCGGGGGTGTGAAAAGGCGTCATTGTGTGGTTAAAGGTTAATAAGGATAAACAGATAAATCAGCTTGGGCCCAGTCAGCCAATCAGAGGCCTCGAGAAATTCAAAATGGTACCCAGTCAGCCAGTCAGAGGCTTGGAGAAATTCAAAACTGGGCCCAGTCAGCCAATCAGAGGGCTTCAAAATGGCGCCCTAATATATCGAAGAAAACAGTGAACAAAAAACGGCATAAAAGTGGATTTAAAGTCTTCTTTGAAGGCTGCTGTGCAGTCCTTGGCAAACTGCCAGGCATGCACCATCCACACATGCCAGATTTCACTGTAAATGGGCCAAAATTTAAGAGAACAGGGTGGCAGAAGACCTTGTTTTGGTCTTTTCAGGCCACCTTGCAAGAGTTACTTCCCTTGAAATAAACCCCTTGATGCCCCTTTATCCCTGAACCAGATTTTCTGACTCAGACCACATTAAATTCTGCACATTGAATAAGCCAAAATGATCAATGTACAGTGTAAAAAACCCAGAAATTAATGTGACAAGTGGCTAAAAAAAAGACTGAATACTCTTTCAGTAGCAATTGATTCCTACTGCATGAATCAAACAAAGGGAATTGTTCTAATCTCTTCAAACCGCAACAAGAAACCCAGTTACATTGACTACCGTTTCATACGTGCCAGTTACGCACAATGCGAAAACACCAGGAAATAATGTGACAAGTGGCTAAAAAAAAGACTGAAGGCTCTTTCAGTAGCAACTGCTCCCTGTTGCATAAGTCAAACAAAGAGAACTGAATTTCTAATATATTTTTGTCTCTCCAATCTCTTTATACCTTGACGACGTACCCATTTTACGTGTCTCATAGGTGCCACTTACGTGTCCGCGATAACATGAAAAATCAACCTACGGAACATTTCATAGCAGACGACACATGTTTCTTAAGTCAAATATAGAGAACTAAATTTCTGATATATTTTTCTTCTCCATTGTCTTTATACCATGACAACGAACCATTTACGTTGACTACCGTCTCATAGGTGCCAGTTCCGCATCCGCGAAAAACATGAAAAATGGACTTATGGAACATTTCGTAGCAGACGACACCTGTCGCTTAAGTCAATTATAGGGATTTTTCTTTTTCGTTTTCTCTCACTAGGGCCACTGATTTGGTTACGATGACTATCTCACCCATACGTGATGGTTACGTGCTGCGCGTAAAATAGTAAAATCAACTTAGACACTTTTGGAGGCAACTGAAACCTGTTGCACAAATCAAAGGAAGGTAAACCGAATGTTTCCCTGTTTTCTTACCGGGGTCAATTTTGATGACCTTGTGAGTCAGAAATCAATGTTATGTTTAACTGCTGCGCAAAAATATAGAATTCAGAAGCAACGGGTTGCTGTTGCGGAAATTTTTTCCGGTTAAAAAAAAATCTTGTTCTAGTTTGAAGAGTTTAAAAATAGACCATAAAGATACAATAAGATGTAAGAATAACTAATAAATAATCCATTTTTTCTTTGATAGGGTAGAAAACATTGTGGGAAAAGGAGAAAATGCTGGTAACCTGCATTGTCTCCTTTTCTCAGATTATTTTCAAAAGCTTTCTCTTTCGGGGGTGTGAAAAGGCGTCATTGTGTGGTTAAAGGTTAATAAGGATAAACAGATAAATCAGCTTGGGCCCAGTCAGCCAATCAGAGGCCTCGAGAAATTCAAAATGGTACCCAGTCAGCCAGTCAGAGGCTTGGAGAAATTCAAAACTGGGCCCAGTCAGCCAATCAGAGGGCTTCAAAATGGCGCCCTAATATATCGAAGAAAACAGTGAACAAAAAACGGCATAAAAGTGGATTTAAAGTCTTCTTTGAAGGCTGCTGTGCAGTCCTTGGCAAACTGCCAGGCATGCACCATCCACACATGCCAGATTTCACTGTAAATGGGCCAAAATTTAAGAGAACAGGGTGGCAGAAGACCTTGTTTTGGTCTTTTCAGGCCACCTTGCAAGAGTTACTTCCCTTGAAATAAACCCCTTGATGCCCCTTTATCCCTGAACCAGATTTTCTGACTCAGACCACATTAAATTCTGCACATTGAATAAGCCAAAATGATCAATGTACAGTGTAAAAAACCCAGAAATTAATGTGACAAGTGGCTAAAAAAAAGACTGAATACTCTTTCAGTAGCAATTGATTCCTACTGCATGAATCAAACAAAGGGAATTGTTCTAATCTCTTCAAACCGCAACAAGAAACCCAGTTACATTGACTACCGTTTCATACGTGCCAGTTACGCACAATGCGAAAACACCAGGAAATAATGTGACAAGTGGCTAAAAAAAAGACTGAAGGCTCTTTCAGTAGCAACTGCTTCCTGTTGCATAAGTCAAACAAAGAGAACTGAATTTCTAATATATTTTTGTCTCTCCAATCTCTTTATACCTTGACGACGTACCCATTTTACGTGTCTCATAGGTGCCACTTACGTGTCCGCGATAACATGAAAAATCAACCTACGGAACATTTCATAGCAGACGACACATGTTTCTTAAGTCAAATATAGAGAACTAAATTTCTGATATATTTTTCTTCTCCATTGTCTTTATACCATGACAACGAACCATTTACGTTGACTACCGTCTCATAGGTGCCAGTTCCGCATCCGCGAAAAACATGAAAAATGGACTTATGGAACATTTCGTAGCAGACGACACCTGTCGCTTAAGTCAATTATAGGGATTTTTCTTTTTCGTTTTCTCTCACTAGGGCCACTGATTTGGTTACGATGACTATCTCACCCATACGTGATGGTTACGTGCTGCGCGTAAAATAGTAAAATCAACTTAGACACTTTTGGAGGCAACTGAAACCTGTTGCACAAATCAAAGGAAGGTAAACCGAATGTTTCCCTGTTTTCTTACCGGGGTCAATTTTGATGACCTTGCGAGTCAGAAATCAATGTTATGTTTAACTGCTGCGCAAAAATATAGAATTCAGAAGCAACGGGTTGCTGTTGCGGAAATTTTTTCCGGTTAAAAAAAAATCTTGTTCTAGTTTGAAGAGTTTAAAAATAGACCATAAAGATACAATAAGATGTAAGAATAACTAATAAATAATCCATTTTTTCTTTGATAGGGTAGAAAACATTGTGGGAAAAGGAGAAAATGCTGGTAACCTGCATTGTCTCCTTTTCTCAGATTATTTTCAAAAGCTTTCTCTTTCGGGGGTGTGAAAAAGCGTCATTGTGTGGATAAAGGTTAATAAGGATAAACAGATAAATCAGCTTGGGCCCAGTCAGCCAATCAGAGGCCTCGAGAAATTCAAAATGGTACCCAGTCAGCCAGTCAGAGGCTTGGAGAAATTCAAAACTGGGCCCAGTCAGCCAATCAGAGGGCTTCAAAATGGCGCCCTAATATATCGAAGAAAACAGTGAACAAAAAACGGCATAAAAGTGGATTTAAAGTCTTCTTTGAAGGCTGCTGTGCAGTCCTTGGCAAACTGCCAGGCATGCACCATCCACACATGCCAGATTTCACTGTAAATGGGCCAAAATTTAAGAGAACAGGGTGGCAGAAGACCTTGTTTTGGTCTTTTCAGGCCACCTTGCAAGAGTTATTTCCCTTGAAATAAACCCCTTGATGCCCCTTTATCCCTGAACCAGATTTTCTGACTCAGACCACATTAAATTCTGCACATTGAATAAGCCAAAATGATCAATGTACAGTGTAAAAAACCCAGAAATTAATGTGACAAGTGGCTAAAAAAAAGACTGAATACTCTTTCAGTAGCAATTGATTCCTACTGCATGAATCAAACAAAGGGAATTGTTCTAATCTCTTCAAACCGCAACAAGAAACCCAGTTACATTGACTACCGTTTCATACGTGCCAGTTACGCACAATGCGAAAACACCAGGAAATAATGTGACAAGTGGCTAAAAAAAAAGACTGAAGGCTCTTTCAGTAGCAACTGCTTCCTGTTGCATAAGTCAAACAAAGAGAACTGAATTTCTAATATATTTTTGTCTCTCCAATCTCTTTATACCTTGACGACGTACCCATTTTACGTGTCTCATAGGTGCCACTTACGTGTCCGCGATAACATGAAAAATCAACCTACGGAACATTTCATAGCAGACGACACATGTTTCTTAAGTCAAATATAGAGAACTAAATTTCTGATATATTTTTCTTCTCCATTGTCTTTATACCATGACAACGAACCATTTACATTGACTACCGTCTCATAGGTGCCAGTTCCGCATCCGCGAAAAACATGAAAAATGGACTTATGGAACATTTCGTAGCAGACGACACCTGTCGCTTAAGTCAATTATAGGGATTTTTCTTTTTCGTTTTCTCTCACTAGGGCCACTGATTTGGTTACGATGACTATCTCACCCATACGTGATGGTTACGTGCTGCGCGTAAAATAGTAAAATCAACTTAGACACTTTTGGAGGCAACTGAAACCTGTTGCACAAATCAAAGGAAGGTAAACCGAATGTTTCCCTGTTTTCTTACCGGGGTCAATTTTGATGACCTTGCGAGTCAGAAATCAATGTTATGTTTAACTGCTGCGCAAAAATATAGAATTCAGAAGCAACGGGTTGCTGTTGCGGAAATTTTTTCCGGTTAAAAAAAAATCTTGTTCTAGTTTGAAGAGTTTAAAAATAGACCATAAAGATACAATAAGATGTAAGAATAACTAATAAATAATCCATTTTTTCTTTGATAGGGTAGTAAACATTGTGGGAAAAGGAGAAAATGCTGGTAACCTGCATTGTCTCCTTTTCTCAGATTATTTTCAAAAGCTTTCTCTTTCGGGGGTGTGAAAAGGCGTCATTGTGTGGTTAAAGGTTAATAAGGATAAACAGATAAATCAGCTTGGGCCCAGTCAGCCAATCAGAGGCCTCGAGAAATTCAAAATGGTACCCAGTCAGCCAGTCAGAGGCTTGGAGAAATTCAAAACTGGGCCCAGTCAGCCAATCAGAGGGCTTCAAAATGGCGCCCTAATATATCGAAGAAAACAGTGAACAAAAAACGGCATAAAAGTGGATTTAAAGTCTTCTTTGAAGGCTGCTGTGCAGTCCTTGGCAAACTGCCAGGCATGCACCATCCACACATGCCAGATTTCACTGTAAATGGGCCAAAATTTAAGAGAACAGGGTGGCAGAAGACCTTGTTTTGGTCTTTTCAGGCCACCTTGCAAGAGTTACTTCCCTTGAAATAAACCCCTTGATGCCCCTTTATCCCTGAACCAGATTTTCTGACTCAGACCACATTAAATTCTGCACATTGAATAAGCCAAAATGATCAATGTACAGTGTAAAAAACCCAGAAATTAATGTGACAAGTGGCTAAAAAAAAGACTGAATACTCTTTCAGTAGCAATTGATTCCTACTGCATGAATCAAACAAAGGGAATTGTTCTAATCTCTTCAAACCGCAACAAGAAACCCAGTTACATTGACTACCGTTTCATACGTGCCAGTTACGCACAATGCGAAAACACCAGGAAATAATGTGACAAGTGGCTAAAAAAAAAGACTGAAGGCTCTTTCAGTAGCAACTGCTTCCTGTTGCATAAGTCAAACAAAGAGAACTGAATTTCTAATATATTTTTGTCTCTCCAATCTCTTTATACCTTGACGACGTACCCATTTTACGTGTCTCATAGGTGCCACTTACGTGTCCGCGATAACATGAAAAATCAACCTACGGAACATTTCATAGCAGACGACACATGTTTCTTAAGTCAAATATAGAGAACTAAATTTCTGATATATTTTTCTTCTCCATTGTCTTTATACCATGACAACGAACCATTTACGTTGACTACCGTCTCATAGGTGCCAGTTCCGCATCCGCGAAAAACATGAAAAATGGACTTATGGAACATTTCGTAGCAGACGACACCTGTCGCTTAAGTCAATTATAGGGATTTTTCTTTTTCGTTTTCTCTCACTAGGGCCACTGATTTGGTTACGATGACTATCTCACCCATACGTGATGGTTACGTGCTGCGCGTAAAATAGTAAAATCAACTTAGACACTTTTGGAGGCAACTGAAACCTGTTGCACAAATCAAAGGAAGGTAAACCGAATGTTTCCCTGTTTTCTTACCGGGGTCAATTTTGATGACCTTGCGAGTCAGAAATCAATGTTATGTTTAACTGCTGCGCAAAAATATAGAATTCAGAAGCAACGGGTTGCTGTTGCGGAAATTTTTTCCGGTTAAAAAAAAATCTTGTTCTAGTTTGAAGAGTTTAAAAATAGACCATAAAGATACAATAAGATGTAAGAATAACTAATAAATAATCCATTTTTTCTTTGATAGGGTAGAAAACATTGTGGGAAAAGGAGAAAATGCTGGTAACCTGCATTGTCTCCTTTTCTCAGATTATTTTCAAAAGCTTTCTCTTTCGGGGGTGTGAAAAGGCGTCATTGTGTGGTTAAAGGTTAATAAGGATAAACAGATAAATCAGCTTGGGCCCAGTCAGCCAATCAGAGGCCTCGAGAAATTCAAAATGGTACCCAGTCAGCCAGTCAGAGGCTTGGAGAAATTCAAAACTGGGCCCAGTCAGCCAATCAGAGGGCTTCAAAATGGCGCCCTAATATATCGAAGAAAACAGTGAACAAAAAACGGCATAAAAGTGGATTTAAAGTCTTCTTTGAAGGCTGCTGTGCAGTCCTTGGCAAACTGCCAGGCATGCACCATCCACACATGCCAGATTTCACTGTAAATGGGCCAAAATTTAAGAGAACAGGGTGGCAGAAGACCTTGTTTTGGTCTTTTCAGGCCACCTTGCAAGAGTTACTTCCCTTGAAATAAACCCCTTGATGCCCCTTTATCCCTGAACCAGATTTTCTGACTCAGACCACATTAAATTCTGCACATTGAATAAGCCAAAATGATCAATGTACAGTGTAAAAAACCCAGAAATTAATGTGACAAGTGGCTAAAAAAAAGACTGAATACTCTTTCAGTAGCAATTGATTCCTACTGCATGAATCAAACAAAGGGAATTGTTCTAATCTCTTCAAACCGCAACAAGAAACCCAGTTACATTGACTACCGTTTCATACGTGCCAGTTACGCACAATGCGAAAACACCAGGAAATAATGTGACAAGTGGCTAAAAAAAAGACTGAAGGCTCTTTCAGTAGCAACTGCTTCCTGTTGCATAAGTCAAACAAAGAGAACTGAATTTCTAATATATTTTTGTCTCTCCAATCTCTTTATACCTTGACGACGTACCCATTTTACGTGTCTCATAGGTGCCACTTACGTGTCCGCGATAACATGAAAAATCAACCTACGGAACATTTCATAGCAGACGACACATGTTTCTTAAGTCAAATATAGAGAACTAAATTTCTGATATATTTTTCTTCTCCATTGTCTTTATACCATGACAACGAACCATTTACGTTGACTACCGTCTCATAGGTGCCAGTTCCGCATCCGCGAAAAACATGAAAAATGGACTTATGGAACATTTCGTAGCAGACGACACCTGTCGCTTAAGTCAATTATAGGGATTTTTCTTTTTCGTTTTCTCTCACTAGGGCCACTGATTTGGTTACGATGACTATCTCACCCATACGTGATGGTTACGTGCTGCGCGTAAAATAGTAAAATCAACTTAGACACTTTTGGAGGCAACTGAAACCTGTTGCACAAATCAAAGGAAGGTAAACCGAATGTTTCCCTGTTTTCTTACCGGGGTCAATTTTGATGACCTTGTGAGTCAGAAATCAATGTTATGTTTAACTGCTGCGCAAAAATATAGAATTCAGAAGCAACGGGTTGCTGTTGCGGAAATTTTTTCCGGTTAAAAAAAAATCTTGTTCTAGTTTGAAGAGTTTAAAAATAGACCATAAAGATACAATAAGATGTAAGAATAACTAATAAATAATCCATTTTTTCTTTGATAGGGTAGAAAACATTGTGGGAAAAGGAGAAAATGCTGGTAACCTGCATTGTCTCCTTTTCTCAGATTATTTTCAAAAGCTTTCTCTTTCGGGGGTGTGAAAAGGCGTCATTGTGTGGTTAAAGGTTAATAAGGATAAACAGATAAATCAGCTTGGGCCCAGTCAGCCAATCAGAGGCCTCGAGAAATTCAAAATGGTACCCAGTCAGCCAGTCAGAGGCTTGGAGAAATTCAAAACTGGGCCCAGTCAGCCAATCAGAGGGCTTCAAAATGGCGCCCTAATATATCGAAGAAAACAGTGAACAAAAAACGGCATAAAAGTGGATTTAAAGTCTTCTTTGAAGGCTGCTGTGCAGTCCTTGGCAAACTGCCAGGCATGCACCATCCACACATGCCAGATTTCACTGTAAATGGGCCAAAATTTAAGAGAACAGGGTGGCAGAAGACCTTGTTTTGGTCTTTTCAGGCCACCTTGCAAGAGTTACTTCCCTTGAAATAAACCCCTTGATGCCCCTTTATCCCTGAACCAGATTTTCTGACTCAGACCACATTAAATTCTGCACATTGAATAAGCCAAAATGATCAATGTACAGTGTAAAAAACCCAGAAATTAATGTGACAAGTGGCTAAAAAAAAGACTGAATACTCTTTCAGTAGCAATTGATTCCTACTGCATGAATCAAACAAAGGGAATTGTTCTAATCTCTTCAAACCGCAACAAGAAACCCAGTTACATTGACTACCGTTTCATACGTGCCAGTTACGCACAATGCGAAAACACCAGGAAATAATGTGACAAGTGGCTAAAAAAAAGACTGAAGGCTCTTTCAGTAGCAACTGCTTCCTGTTGCATAAGTCAAACAAAGAGAACTGAATTTCTAATATATTTTTGTCTCTCCAATCTCTTTATACCTTGACGACGTACCCATTTTACGTGTCTCATAGGTGCCACTTACGTGTCCGCGATAACATGAAAAATCAACCTACGGAACATTTCATAGCAGACGACACATGTTTCTTAAGTCAAATATAGAGAACTAAATTTCTGATATATTTTTCTTCTCCATTGTCTTTATACCATGACAACGAACCATTTACGTTGACTACCGTCTCATAGGTGCCAGTTCCGCATCCGCGAAAAACATGAAAAATGGACTTATGGAACATTTCGTAGCAGACGACACCTGTCGCTTAAGTCAATTATAGGGATTTTTCTTTTTCGTTTTCTCTCACTAGGGCCACTGATTTGGTTACGATGACTATCTCACCCATACGTGATGGTTACGTGCTGCGCGTAAAATAGTAAAATCAACTTAGACACTTTTGGAGGCAACTGAAACCTGTTGCACAAATCAAAGGAAGGTAAACCGAATGTTTCCCTGTTTTCTTACCGGGGTCAATTTTGATGACCTTGCGAGTCAGAAATCAATGTTATGTTTAACTGCTGCGCAAAAATATAGAATTCAGAAGCAACGGGTTGCTGTTGCGGAAATTTTTTCCGGTTAAAAAAAAATCTTGTTCTAGTTTGAAGAGTTTAAAAATAGACCATAAAGATACAATAAGATGTAAGAATAACTAATAAATAATCCATTTTTTCTTTGATAGGGTAGAAAACATTGTGGGAAAAGGAGAAAATGCTGGTAACCTGCATTGTCTCCTTTTCTCAGATTATTTTCAAAAGCTTTCTCTTTCGGGGGTGTGAAAAGGCGTCATTGTGTGGATAAAGGTTAATAAGGATAAACAGATAAATCAGCTTGGGCCCAGTCAGCCAATCAGAGGCCTCGAGAAATTCAAAATGGTACCCAGTCAGCCAGTCAGAGGCTTGGAGAAATTCAAAACTGGGCCCAGTCAGCCAATCAGAGGGCTTCAAAATGGCGCCCTAATATATCGAAGAAAACAGTGAACAAAAAACGGCATAAAAGTGGATTTAAAGTCTTCTTTGAAGGCTGCTGTGCAGTCCTTGGCAAACTGCCAGGCATGCACCATCCACACATGCCAGATTTCACTGTAAATGGGCCAAAATTTAAGAGAACAGGGTGGCAGAAGACCTTGTTTTGGTCTTTTCAGGCCACCTTGCAAGAGTTACTTCCCTTGAAATAAACCCCTTGATGCCCCTTTATCCCTGAACCAGATTTTCTGACTCAGACCACATTAAATTCTGCACATTGAATAAGCCAAAATGATCAATGTACAGTGTAAAAAACCCAGAAATTAATGTGACAAGTGGCTAAAAAAAAGACTGAATACTCTTTCAGTAGCAATTGATTCCTACTGCATGAATCAAACAAAGGGAATTGTTCTAATCTCTTCAAACCGCAACAAGAAACCCAGTTACATTGACTACCGTTTCATACGTGCCAGTTACGCACAATGCGAAAACACCAGGAAATAATGTGACAAGTGGCTAAAAAAAAAGACTGAAGGCTCTTTCAGTAGCAACTGCTTCCTGTTGCATAAGTCAAACAAAGAGAACTGAATTTCTAATATATTTTTGTCTCTCCAATCTCTTTATACCTTGACGACGTACCCATTTTACGTGTCTCATAGGTGCCACTTACGTGTCCGCGATAACATGAAAAATCAACCTACGGAACATTTCATAGCAGACGACACATGTTTCTTAAGTCAAATATAGAGAACTAAATTTCTGATATATTTTTCTTCTCCATTGTCTTTATACCATGACAACGAACCATTTACGTTGACTACCGTCTCATAGGTGCCAGTTCCGCATCCGCGAAAAACATGAAAAATGGACTTATGGAACATTTCGTAGCAGACGACACCTGTCGCTTAAGTCAATTATAGGGATTTTTCTTTTTCGTTTTCTCTCACTAGGGCCACTGATTTGGTTACGATGACTATCTCACCCATACGTGATGGTTACGTGCTGCGCGTAAAATAGTAAAATCAACTTAGACACTTTTGGAGGCAACTGAAACCTGTTGCACAAATCAAAGGAAGGTAAACCGAATGTTTCCCTGTTTTCTTACCGGGGTCAATTTTGATGACCTTGCGAGTCAGAAATCAATGTTATGTTTAACTGCTGCGCAAAAATATAGAATTCAGAAGCAACGGGTTGCTGTTGCGGAAATTTTTTCCGGTTAAAAAAAAATCTTGTTCTAGTTTGAAGAGTTTAAAAATAGACCATAAAGATACAATAAGATGTAAGAATAACTAATAAATAATCCATTTTTTCTTTGATAGGGTAGTAAACATTGTGGGAAAAGGAGAAAATGCTGGTAACCTGCATTGTCTCCTTTTCTCAGATTATTTTCAAAAGCTTTCTCTTTCGGGGGTGTGAAAAGGCGTCATTGTGTGGTTAAAGGTTAATAAGGATAAACAGATAAATCAGCTTGGGCCCAGTCAGCCAATCAGAGGCCTCGAGAAATTCAAAATGGTACCCAGTCAGCCAGTCAGAGGCTTGGAGAAATTCAAAACTGGGCCCAGTCAGCCAATCAGAGGGCTTCAAAATGGCGCCCTAATATATCGAAGAAAACAGTGAACAAAAAACGGCATAAAAGTGGATTTAAAGTCTTCTTTGAAGGCTGCTGTGCAGTCCTTGGCAAACTGCCAGGCATGCACCATCCACACATGCCAGATTTCACTGTAAATGGGCCAAAATTTAAGAGAACAGGGTGGCAGAAGACCTTGTTTTGGTCTTTTCAGGCCACCTTGCAAGAGTTACTTCCCTTGAAATAAACCCCTTGATGCCCCTTTATCCCTGAACCAGATTTTCTGACTCAGACCACATTAAATTCTGCACATTGAATAAGCCAAAATGATCAATGTACAGTGTAAAAAACCCAGAAATTAATGTGACAAGTGGCTAAAAAAAAGACTGAATACTCTTTCAGTAGCAATTGATTCCTACTGCATGAATCAAACAAAGGGAATTGTTCTAATCTCTTCAAACCGCAACAAGAAACCCAGTTACATTGACTACCGTTTCATACGTGCCAGTTACGCACAATGCGAAAACACCAGGAAATAATGTGACAAGTGGCTAAAAAAAAAGACTGAAGGCTCTTTCAGTAGCAACTGCTTCCTGTTGCATAAGTCAAACAAAGAGAACTGAATTTCTAATATATTTTTGTCTCTCCAATCTCTTTATACCTTGACGACGTACCCATTTTACGTGTCTCATAGGTGCCACTTACGTGTCCGCGATAACATGAAAAATCAACCTACGGAACATTTCATAGCAGACGACATATGTTTCTTAAGTCAAATATAGAGAACTAAATTTCTGATATATTTTTCTTCTCCATTGTCTTTATACCATGACAACGAACCATTTACGTTGACTACCGTCTCATAGGTGCCAGTTCCGCATCCGCGAAAAACATGAAAAATGGACTTATGGAACATTTCGTAGCAGACGACACCTGTCGCTTAAGTCAATTATAGGGATTTTTCTTTTTCGTTTTCTCTCACTAGGGCCACTGATTTGGTTACGATGACTATCTCACCCATACGTGATGGTTACGTGCTGCGCGTAAAATAGTAAAATCAACTTAGACACTTTTGGAGGCAACTGAAACCTGTTGCACAAATCAAAGGAAGGTAAACCGAATGTTTCCCTGTTTTCTTACCGGGGTCAATTTTGATGACCTTGCGAGTCAGAAATCAATGTTATGTTTAACTGCTGCGCAAAAATATAGAATTCAGAAGCAACGGGTTGCTGTTGCGGAAATTTTTTCCGGTTAAAAAAAAATCTTGTTCTAGTTTGAAGAGTTTAAAAATAGACCATAAAGATACAATAAGATGTAAGAATAACTAATAAATAATCCATTTTTTCTTTGATAGGGTAGAAAACATTGTGGGAAAAGGAGAAAATGCTGGTAACCTGCATTGTCTCCTTTTCTCAGATTATTTTGAAAAGCTTTCTCTTTCGGGGGTGTGAAAAGGCGTCATTGTGTGGTTAAAGGTTAATAAGGATAAACAGATAAATCAGCTTGGGCCCAGTCAGCCAATCAGAGGCCTCGAGAAATTCAAAATGGTACCCAGTCAGCCAGTCAGAGGCTTGGAGAAATTCAAAACTGGGCCCAGTCAGCCAATCAGAGGGCTTCAAAATGGCGCCCTAATATATCGAAGAAAACAGTGAACAAAAAACGGCATAAAAGTGGATTTAAAGTCTTCTTTGAAGGCTGCTGTGCAGTCCTTGGCAAACTGCCAGGCATGCACCATCCACACATGCCAGATTTCACTGTAAATGGGCCAAAATTTAAGAGAACAGGGTGGCAGAAGACCTTGTTTTGGTCTTTTCAGGCCACCTTGCAAGAGTTACTTCCCTTGAAATAAACCCCTTGATGCCCCTTTATCCCTGAACCAGATTTTCTGACTCAGACCACATTAAATTCTGCACATTGAATAAGCCAAAATGATCAATGTACAGTGTAAAAAACCCAGAAATTAATGTGACAAGTGGCTAAAAAAAAGACTGAATACTCTTTCAGTAGCAATTGATTCCTACTGCATGAATCAAACAAAGGGAATTGTTCTAATCTCTTCAAACCGCAACAAGAAACCCAGTTACATTGACTACCGTTTCATACGTGCCAGTTACGCACAATGCGAAAACACCAGGAAATAATGTGACAAGTGGCTAAAAAAAAAGACTGAAGGCTCTTTCAGTAGCAACTGCTTCCTGTTGCATAAGTCAAACAAAGAGAACTGAATTTCTAATATATTTTTGTCTCTCCAATCTCTTTATACCTTGACGACGTACCCATTTTACGTGTCTCATAGGTGCCACTTACGTGTCCGCGATAACATGAAAAATCAACCTACGGAACATTTCATAGCAGACGACACATGTTTCTTAAGTCAAATATAGAGAACTAAATTTCTGATATATTTTTCTTCTCCATTGTCTTTATACCATGACAACGAACCATTTACGTTGACTACCGTCTCATAGGTGCCAGTTCCGCATCCGCGAAAAACATGAAAAATGGACTTATGGAACATTTCGTAGCAGACAACACCTGTCGCTTAAGTCAATTATAGGGATTTTTCTTTTTCGTTTTCTCTCACTAGGGCCACTGATTTGGTTACGATGACTATCTCACCCATACGTGATGGTTTCGTGCTGCGCGTAAAATAGTAAAATCAACTTAGACACTTTTGGAGGCAACTGAAACCTGTTGCACAAATCAAAGGAAGGTAAACCGAATGTTTCCCTGTTTTCTTACCGGGGTCAATTTTGATGACCTTGCGAGTCAGAAATCAATGTTATGTTTAACTGCTGCGCAAAAATATAGAATTCAGAAGCAACGGGTTGCTGTTGCGGAAATTTTTTCCGGTTAAAAAAAAATCTTGTTCTAGTTTGAAGAGTTTATAAATAGACCATAAAGATACAATAAGATGTAAGAATAACTAATAAATAATCCATTTTTTCTTTGATAGGGTAGAAAACATTGTAGGAAAAGGAGAAAATGCTGGTAACCTGCATTGTCTCCTTTTCTCAGATTATTTTCAAAAGCTTTCTCTTTCGGGGGTGTGAAAAGGCGTCATTGTGTGGTTAAAGGTTAATAAGGATAAACAGATAAATCAGCTTGGGCCCAGTCAGCCAATCAGAGGCCTCGAGAAAATTCAAAATGGTACCCAGTCAGCCAGTCAGAGGCTTGGAGAAATTCAAAACTGGGCCCAGTCAGCCAATCAGAGGGCTTCAAAATGGCGCCCTAATATATCGAAGAAAACAGTGAACAAAAAACGGCATAAAAGTGGATTTAAAGTCTTCTTTGAAGGCTGCTGTGCAGTCCTTGGCAAACTGCCAGGCATGCACCATCCACACATGCCAGATTTCACTGTAAATGGGCCAAAATTTAAGAGAACAGGGTGGCAGAAGACCTTGTTTTGGTCTTTTCAGGCCACCTTGCAAGAGTTACTTCCCTTGAAATAAACCCCTTGATGCCCCTTTATCCCTGAACCAGATTTTCTGACTCAGACCACATTAAATTCTGCACATTGAATAAGCCAAAATGATCAATGTACAGTGTAAAAAACCCAGAAATTAATGTGACAAGTGGCTAAAAAAAAGACTGAATACTCTTTCAGTAGCAATTGATTCCTACTGCATGAATCAAACAAAGGGAATTGTTCTAATCTCTTCAAACCGCAACAAGAAACCCAGTTACATTGACTACCGTTTCATACGTGCCAGTTACGCACAATGCGAAAACACCAGGAAATAATGTGACAAGTGGCTAAAAAAAAAAGACTGAAGGCTCTTTCAGTAGCAACTGCTTCCTGTTGCATAAGTCAAACAAAGAGAACTGAATTTCTAATATATTTTTGTCTCTCCAATCTCTTTATACCTTGACGACGTACCCATTTTACGTGTCTCATAGGTGCCACTTACGTGTCCGCGATAACATGAAAAATCAACCTACGGAACATTTCATAGCAGACGACACATGTTTCTTAAGTCAAATATAGAGAACTAAATTTCTGATATATTTTTCTTCTCCATTGTCTTTATACCATGACAACGAACCATTTACGTTGACTACCGTCTCATAGGTGCCAGTTCCGCATCCGCGAAAAACATGAAAAATGGACTTATGGAACATTTCGTAGCAGACGACACCTGTCGCTTAAGTCAATTATAGGGATTTTTCTTTTTCGTTTGCTCTCACTAGGGCCACTGATTTGGTTACGATGACTATCTCACCCATACGTGATGGTTACGTGCTGCGCGTAAAATAGTAAAATCAACTTAGACACTTTTGGAGGCAACTGAAACCTGTTGCACAAATCAAAGGAAGGTAAACCGAATGTTTCCCTGTTTTCTTACCGGGGTCAATTTTGATGACCTTGCGAGTCAGAAATCAATGTTATGTTTAACTGCTGCGCAAAAATATAGAATTCAGAAGCAACGGGTTGCTGTTGCGGAAATTTTTTCCGGTTAAAAAAAAATCTTGTTCTAGTTTGAAGAGTTTAAAAATAGACCATAAAGATACAATAAGATGTAAGAATAACTAATAAATAATCCATTTTTTCTTTGATAGGGTAGAAAACATTGTGGAAAAAAGGAGAAAATGCTGGTAACCTGCATTGTCTCCTTTTCTCAGATTATTTTCAAAAGCTTTCTCTTTCGGGGGTGTGAAAAGGCGTCATTGTGTGGTTAAAGGTTAATAAGGATAAACAGATAAATCAGCTTGGGCCCAGTCAGCCAATCAGAGGCCTCGAGAAATTCAAAATGGTACCCAGTCAGCCAGTCAGAGGCTTGGAGAAATTCAAAACTGGGCCCAGTCAGCCAATCAGAGGGCTTCAAAATGGCGCCCTAATATATCGAAGAAAACAGTGAACAAAAAACGGCATAAAAGTGGATTTAAAGTCTTCTTTGAAGGCTGCTGTGCAGTCCTTGGCAAACTGCCAGGCATGCACCATCCACACATGCCAGATTTCACTGTAAATGGGCCAAAATTTAAGAGAACAGGGTGGCAGAAGACCTTGTTTTGGTCTTTTCAGGCCACCTTGCAAGAGTTACTTCCCTTGAAATAAACCCCTTGATGCCCCTTTATCCCTGAACCAGATTTTCTGACTCAGACCACATTAAATTCTGCACATTGAATAAGCCAAAATGATCAATGTACAGTGTAAAAAACCCAGAAATTAATGTGACAAGTGGCTAAAAAAAAGACTGAATACTCTTTCAGTAGCAATTGATTCCTACTGCATGAATCAAACAAAGGGAATTGTTCTAATCTCTTCAAACCGCAACAAGAAACCCAGTTACATTGACTACCGTTTCATACGTGCCAGTTACGCACAATGCGAAAACACCAGGAAATAATGTGACAAGTGGCTAAAAAAAAAAGACTGAAGGCTCTTTCAGTAGCAACTGCTTCCTGTTGCATAAGTCAAACAAAGAGAACTGAATTTCTAATATATTTTTGTCTCTCCAATCTCTTTATACCTTGACGACGTACCCATTTTACGTGTCTCATAGGTGCCACTTACGTGTCCGCGATAACATGAAAAATCAACCTACGGAACATTTCATAGCAGACGACACATGTTTCTTAAGTCAAATATAGAGAACTAAATTTCTGATATATTTTTCTTCTCCATTGTCTTTATACCATGACAACGAACCATTTACGTTGACTACCGTCTCATAGGTGCCAGTTCCGCATCCGCGAAAAACATGAAAAATGGACTTATGGAACATTTCGTAGCAGACGACACCTGTCGCTTAAGTCAATTATAGGGATTTTTCTTTTTCGTTTGCTCTCACTAGGGCCACTGATTTGGTTACGATGACTATCTCACCCATACGTGATGGTTACGTGCTGCGCGTAAAATAGTAAAATCAACTTAGACACTTTTGGAGGCAACTGAAACCTGTTGCACAAATCAAAGGAAGGTAAACCGAATGTTTCCCTGTTTTCTTACCGGGGTCAATTTTGATGACCTTGCGAGTCAGAAATCAATGTTATGTTTAACTGCTGCGCAAAAATATAGAATTCAGAAGCAACGGGTTGCTGTTGCGGAAATTTTTTCCGGTTAAAAAAAAATCTTGTTCTAGTTTGAAGAGTTTAAAAATAGACCATAAAGATACAATAAGATGTAAGAATAACTAATAAATAATCCATTTTTTCTTTGATAGGGTAGAAAACATTGTGGAAAAAAGGAGAAAATGCTGGTAACCTGCATTGTCTCCTTTTCTCAGATTATTTTCAAAAGCTTTCTCTTTCGGGGGTGTGAAAAGGCGTCATTGTGTGGTTAAAGGTTAATAAGGATAAACAGATAAATCAGCTTGGGCCCAGTCAGCCAATCAGAGGCCTCGAGAAATTCAAAATGGTACCCAGTCAGCCAGTCAGAGGCTTGGAGAAATTCAAAACTGGGCCCAGTCAGCCAATCAGAGGGCTTCAAAATGGCGCCCTAATATATCGAAGAAAACAGTGAACAAAAAACGGCATAAAAGTGGATTTAAAGTCTTCTTTGAAGGCTGCTGTGCAGTCCTTGGCAAACTGCCAGGCATGCACCATCCACACATGCCAGATTTCACTGTAAATGGGCCAAAATTTAAGAGAACAGGGTGGCAGAAGACCTTGTTTTGGTCTTTTCAGGCCACCTTGCAAGAGTTACTTCCCTTGAAATAAACCCCTTGATGCCCCTTTATCCCTGAACCAGATTTTCTGACTCAGACCACATTAAATTCTGCACATTGAATAAGCCAAAATGATCAATGTACAGTGTAAAAAACCCAGAAATTAATGTGACAAGTGGCTAAAAAAAAGACTGAATACTCTTTCAGTAGCAATTGATTTCTACTGCATGAATCAAACAAAGGGAATTGTTCTAATCTCTTCAAACCGCAACAAGAAACCCAGTTACATTGACTACCGTTTCATACGTGCCAGTTACGCACAATGCGAAAACACCAGGAAATAATGTGACAAGTGGCTAAAAAAAAAGACTGAAGGCTCTTTCAGTAGCAACTGCTTCCTGTTGCATAAGTCAAACAAAGAGAACTGAATTTCTAATATATTTTTGTCTCTCCAATCTCTTTATACCTTGACGACGTACCCATTTTACGTGTCTCATAGGTGCCACTTACGTGTCCGCGATAACATGAAAAATCAACCTACGGAACATTTCATAGCAGACGACACATGTTTCTTAAGTCAAATATAGAGAACTAAATTTCTGATATATTTTTCTTCTCCATTGTCTTTATACCATGACAACGAACCATTTACGTTGACTACCGTCTCATAGGTGCCAGTTCCGCATCCGCGAAAAACATGAAAAATGGACTTATGGAACATTTCGTAGCAGACGACACCTGTCGCTTAAGTCAATTATAGGGATTTTTCTTTTTCGTTTTCTCTCACTAGGGCCACTGATTTGGTTACGATGACTATCTCACCCATACGTGATGGTTACGTGCTGCGCGTAAAATAGTAAAATCAACTTAGACACTTTTGGAGGCAACTGAAACCTGTTGCACAAATCAAAGGAAGGTAAACCGAATGTTTCCCTGTTTTCTTACCGGGGTCAATTTTGATGACCTTGCGAGTCAGAAATCAATGTTATGTTTAACTGCTGCGCAAAAATATAGAATTCAGAAGCAACGGGTTGCTGTTGCGGAAATTTTTTCCGGTTAAAAAAAAATCTTGTTCTAGTTTGAAGAGTTTAAAAATAGACCATAAAGATACAATAAGATGTAAGAATAACTAATAAATAATCCATTTTTTCTTTGATAGGGTAGAAAACATTGTGGAAAAAAGGAGAAAATGCTGGTAACCTGCATTGTCTCCTTTTCTCAGATTATTTTCAAAAGCTTTCTCTTTCGGGGGTGTGAAAAGGCGTCATTGTGTGGTTAAAGGTTAATAAGGATAAACAGATAAATCAGCTTGGGCCCAGTCAGCCAATCAGAGGCCTCGAGAAATTCAAAATGGTACCCAGTCAGCCAGTCAGAGGCTTGGAGAAATTCAAAACTGGGCCCAGTCAGCCAATCAGAGGGCTTCAAAATGGCGCCCTAATATATCGAAGAAAACAGTGAACAAAAAACGGCATAAAAGTGGATTTAAAGTCTTCTTTGAAGGCTGCTGTGCAGTCCTTGGCAAACTGCCAGGCATGCACCATCCACACATGCCAGATTTCACTGTAAATGGGCCAAAATTTAAGAGAACAGGGTGGCAGAAGACCTTGTTTTGGTCTTTTCAGGCCACCTTGCAAGAGTTACTTCCCTTGAAATAAACCCCTTGATGCCCCTTTATCCCTGAACCAGATTTTCTGACTCAGACCACATTAAATTCTGCACATTGAATAAGCCAAAATGATCAATGTACAGTGTAAAAAACCCAGAAATTAATGTGACAAGTGGCTAAAAAAAAGACTGAATACTCTTTCAGTAGCAATTGATTCCTACTGCATGAATCAAACAAAGGGAATTGTTCTAATCTCTTCAAACCGCAACAAGAAACCCAGTTACATTGACTACCGTTTCATACGTGCCAGTTACGCACAATGCGAAAACACCAGGAAATAATGTGACAAGTGGCTAAAAAAAAAGACTGAAGGCTCTTTCAGTAGCAACTGCTTCCTGTTGCATAAGTCAAACAAAGAGAACTGAATTTCTAATATATTTTTGTCTCTCCAATCTCTTTATACCTTGACGACGTACCCATTTTACGTGTCTCATAGGTGCCACTTACGTGTCCGCGATAACATGAAAAATCAACCTACGGAACATTTCATAGCAGACGACACATGTTTCTTAAGTCAAATATAGAGAACTAAATTTCTGATATATTTTTCTTCTCCATTGTCCTTATACCATGACAACGAACCATTTACGTTGACTACCGTCTCATAGGTGCCAGTTCCGCATCCGCGAAAAACATGAAAAATGGACTTATGGAACATTTCGTAGCAGACGACACCTGTCGCTTAAGTCAATTATAGGGATTTTTCTTTTTCGTTTTCTCTCACTAGGGCCACTGATTTGGTTACGATGACTATCTCACCCATACGTGATGGTTACGTGCTGCGCGTAAAATAGTAAAATCAACTTAGACACTTTTGGAGGCAACTGAAACCTGTTGCACAAATCAAAGGAAGGTAAACCGAATGTTTCCCTGTTTTCTTACCGGGGTCAATTTTGATGACCTTGCGAGTCAGAAATCAATGTTATGTTTAACTGCTGTGCAAAAATATAGAATTCAGAAGCAACGGGTTGCTGTTGCGGAAATTTTTTCCGGTTAAAAAAAAATCTTGTTCTAGTTTGAAGAGTTTAAAAATAGACCATAAAGATACAATAAGATGTAAGAATAACTAATAAATAATCCATTTTTTCTTTGATAGGGTAGAAAACATTGTGGGAAAAGGAGAAAATGCTGGTAACCTGCATTGTCTCCTTTTCTCAGATTATTTTCAAAAGCTTTCTCTTTCGGGGGTGTGAAAAGGCGTCATTGTGTGGTTAAAGGTTAATAAGGATAAACAGATAAATCAGCTTGGGCCCAGTCAGCCAATCAGAGGCCTCGAGAAATTCAAAATGGTACCCAGTCAGCCAGTCAGAGGCTTGGAGAAATTCAAAACTGGGCCCAGTCAGCCAATCAGAGGGCTTCAAAATGGCGCCCTAATATATCGAAGAAAACAGTGAACAAAAAACGGCATAAAAGTGGATTTAAAGTCTTCTTTGAAGGCTGCTGTGCAGTCCTTGGCAAACTGCCAGGCATGCACCATCCACACATGCCAGATTTCACTGTAAATGGGCCAAAATTTAAGAGAACAGGGTGGCAGAAGACCTTGTTTTGGTCTTTTCAGGCCACCTTGCAAGAGTTACTTCCCTTGAAATAAACCCCTTGATGCCCCTTTATCCCTGAACCAGATTTTCTGACTCAGACCACATTAAATTCTGCACATTGAATAAGCCAAAATGATCAATGTACAGTGTAAAAAACCCAGAAATTAATGTGACAAGTGGCTAAAAAAAAGACTGAATACTCTTTCAGTAGCAATTGATTCCTACTGCATGAATCAAACAAAGGGAATTGTTCTAATCTCTTCAAACCGCAACAAGAAACCCAGTTACATTGACTACCGTTTCATACGTGCCAGTTACGCACAATGCGAAAACACCAGGAAATAATGTGACAAGTGGCTAAAAAAAAAGACTGAAGGCTCTTTCAGTAGCAACTGCTTCCTGTTGCATAAGTCAAACAAAGAGAACTGAATTTCTAATATATTTTTGTCTCTCCAATCTCTTTATACCTTGACGACGTACCCATTTTACGTGTCTCATAGGTGCCACTTACGTGTCCGCGATAACATGAAAAATCAACCTACGGAACATTTCATAGCAGACGACATATGTTTCTTAAGTCAAATATAGAGAACTAAATTTCTGATATATTTTTCTTCTCCATTGTCTTTATACCATGACAACGAACCATTTACGTTGACTACCGTCTCATAGGTGCCAGTTCCGCATCCGCGAAAAACATGAAAAATGGACTTATGGAACATTTCGTAGCAGACGACACCTGTCGCTTAAGTCAATTATAGGGATTTTTCTTTTTCGTTTTCTCTCACTAGGGCCACTGATTTGGTTACGATGACTATCTCACCCATACGTGATGGTTACGTGCTGCGCGTAAAATAGTAAAATCAACTTAGACACTTTTGGAGGCAACTGAAACCTGTTGCACAAATCAAAGGAAGGTAAACCGAATGTTTCCCTGTTTTCTTACCGGGGTCAATTTTGATGACCTTGCGAGTCAGAAATCAATGTTATGTTTAACTGCTGCGCAAAAATATAGAATTCAGAAGCAACGGGTTGCTGTTGCGGAAATTTTTTCCGGTTAAAAAAAAATCTTGTTCTAGTTTGAAGAGTTTAAAAATAGACCATAAAGATACAATAAGATGTAAGAATAACTAATAAATAATCCATTTTTTCTTTGATAGGGTAGAAAACATTGTGGGAAAAGGAGAAAATGCTGGTAACCTGCATTGTCTCCTTTTCTCAGATTATTTTCAAAAGCTTTCTCTTTCGGGGGTGTGAAAAGGCGTCATTGTGTGGTTAAAGGTTAATAAGGATAAACAGATAAATCAGCTTGGGCCCAGTCAGCCAATCAGAGGCCTCGAGAAATTCAAAATGGTACCCAGTCAGCCAGTCAGAGGCTTGGAGAAATTCAAAACTGGGCCCAGTCAGCCAATCAGAGGGCTTCAAAATGGCGCCCTAATATATCGAAGAAAACAGTGAACAAAAAACGGCATAAAAGTGGATTTAAAGTCTTCTTTGAAGGCTGCTGTGCAGTCCTTGGCAAACTGCCAGGCATGCACCATCCACACATGCCAGATTTCACTGTAAATGGGCCAAAATTTAAGAGAAAAGGGTGGCAGAAGACCTTGTTTTGGTCTTTTCAGGCCACCTTGCAAGAGTTACTTCCCTTGAAATAAACCCCTTGATGCCCCTTTATCCCTGAACCAGATTTTCTGACTCAGACCACATTAAATTCTGCACATTGAATAAGCCAAAATGATCAATGTACAGTGTAAAAAACCCAGAAATTAATGTGACAAGTGGCTAAAAAAAAGACTGAATACTCTTTCAGTAGCAATTGATTCCTACTGCATGAATCAAACAAAGGGAATTGTTCTAATCTCTTCAAACCGCAACAAGAAACCCAGTTACATTGACTACCGTTTCATACGTGCCAGTTACGCACAATGCGAAAACACCAGGAAATAATGTGACAAGTGGCTAAAAAAAAAGACTGAAGGCTCTTTCAGTAGCAACTGCTTCCTGTTGCATAAGTCAAACAAAGAGAACTGAATTTCTAATATATTTTTGTCTCTCCAATCTCTTTATACCTTGACGACGTACCCATTTTACGTGTCTCATAGGTGCCACTTACGTGTCCGCGATAACATGAAAAATCAACCTACGGAACATTTCATAGCAGACGACACATGTTTCTTAAGTCAAATATAGAGAACTAAATTTCTGATATATTTTTCTTCTCCATTGTCTTTATACCATGACAACGAACCATTTACGTTGACTACCGTCTCATAGGTGCCAGTTCCGCATCCGCGAAAAACATGAAAAATGGACTTATGGAACATTTCGTAGCAGACAACACCTGTCGCTTAAGTCAATTATAGGGATTTTTCTTTTTCGTTTTCTCTCACTAGGGCCACTGATTTGGTTACGATGACTATCTCACCCATACGTGATGGTTTCGTGCTGCGCGTAAAATAGTAAAATCAACTTAGACACTTTTGGAGGCAACTGAAACCTGTTGCACAAATCAAAGGAAGGTAAACCGAATGTTTCCCTGTTTTCTTACCGGGGTCAATTTTGATGACCTTGCGAGTCAGAAATCAATGTTATGTTTAACTGCTGCGCAAAAATATAGAATTCAGAAGCAACGGGTTGCTGTTGCGGAAATTTTTTCCGGTTAAAAAAAAATCTTGTTCTAGTTTGAAGAGTTTATAAATAGACCATAAAGATACAATAAGATGTAAGAATAACTAATAAATAATCCATTTTTTCTTTGATAGGGTAGAAAACATTGTAGGAAAAGGAGAAAATGCTGGTAACCTGCATTGTCTCCTTTTCTCAGATTATTTTCAAAAGCTTTCTCTTTCGGGGGTGTGAAAAGGCGTCATTGTGTGGTTAAAGGTTAATAAGGATAAACAGATAAATCAGCTTGGGCCCAGTCAGCCAATCAGAGGCCTCGAGAAAATTCAAAATGGTACCCAGTCAGCCAGTCAGAGGCTTGGAGAAATTCAAAACTGGGCCCAGTCAGCCAATCAGAGGGCTTCAAAATGGCGCCCTAATATATCGAAGAAAACAGTGAACAAAAAACGGCATAAAAGTGGATTTAAAGTCTTCTTTGAAGGCTGCTGTGCAGTCCTTGGCAAACTGCCAGGCATGCACCATCCACACATGCCAGATTTCACTGTAAATGGGCCAAAATTTAAGAGAACAGGGTGGCAGAAGACCTTGTTTTGGTCTTTTCAGGCCACCTTGCAAGAGTTACTTCCCTTGAAATAAACCCCTTGATGCCCCTTTATCCCTGAACCAGATTTTCTGACTCAGACCACATTAAATTCTGCACATTGAATAAGCCAAAATGATCAATGTACAGTGTAAAAAACCCAGAAATTAATGTGACAAGTGGCTAAAAAAAAGACTGAATACTCTTTCAGTAGCAATTGATTCCTACTGCATGAATCAAACAAAGGGAATTGTTCTAATCTCTTCAAACCGCAACAAGAAACCCAGTTACATTGACTACCGTTTCATACGTGCCAGTTACGCACAATGCGAAAACACCAGGAAATAATGTGACAAGTGGCTAAAAAAAAAAGACTGAAGGCTCTTTCAGTAGCAACTGCTTCCTGTTGCATAAGTCAAACAAAGAGAACTGAATTTCTAATATATTTTTGTCTCTCCAATCTCTTTATACCTTGACGACGTACCCATTTTACGTGTCTCATAGGTGCCACTTACGTGTCCGCGATAACATGAAAAATCAACCTACGGAACATTTCATAGCAGACGACACATGTTTCTTAAGTCAAATATAGAGAACTAAATTTCTGATATATTTTTCTTCTCCATTGTCTTTATACCATGACAACGAACCATTTACGTTGACTACCGTCTCATAGGTGCCAGTTCCGCATCCGCGAAAAACATGAAAAATGGACTTATGGAACATTTCGTAGCAGACGACACCTGTCGCTTAAGTCAATTATAGGGATTTTTCTTTTTCGTTTGCTCTCACTAGGGCCACTGATTTGGTTACGATGACTATCTCACCCATACGTGATGGTTACGTGCTGCGCGTAAAATAGTAAAATCAACTTAGACACTTTTGGAGGCAACTGAAACCTGTTGCACAAATCAAAGGAAGGTAAACCGAATGTTTCCCTGTTTTCTTACCGGGGTCAATTTTGATGACCTTGCGAGTCAGAAATCAATGTTATGTTTAACTGCTGCGCAAAAATATAGAATTCAGAAGCAACGGGTTGCTGTTGCGGAAATTTTTTCCGGTTAAAAAAAAATCTTGTTCTAGTTTGAAGAGTTTAAAAATAGACCATAAAGATACAATAAGATGTAAGAATAACTAATAAATAATCCATTTTTTCTTTGATAGGGTAGAAAACATTGTGGAAAAAAGGAGAAAATGCTGGTAACCTGCATTGTCTCCTTTTCTCAGATTATTTTCAAAAGCTTTCTCTTTCGGGGGTGTGAAAAGGCGTCATTGTGTGGTTAAAGGTTAATAAGGATAAACAGATAAATCAGCTTGGGCCCAGTCAGCCAATCAGAGGCCTCGAGAAATTCAAAATGGTACCCAGTCAGCCAGTCAGAGGCTTGGAGAAATTCAAAACTGGGCCCAGTCAGCCAATCAGAGGGCTTCAAAATGGCGCCCTAATATATCGAAGAAAACAGTGAACAAAAAACGGCATAAAAGTGGATTTAAAGTCTTCTTTGAAGGCTGCTGTGCAGTCCTTGGCAAACTGCCAGGCATGCACCATCCACACATGCCAGATTTCACTGTAAATGGGCCAAAATTTAAGAGAACAGGGTGGCAGAAGACCTTGTTTTGGTCTTTTCAGGCCACCTTGCAAGAGTTACTTCCCTTGAAATAAACCCCTTGATGCCCCTTTATCCCTGAACCAGATTTTCTGACTCAGACCACATTAAATTCTGCACATTGAATAAGCCAAAATGATCAATGTACAGTGTAAAAAACCCAGAAATTAATGTGACAAGTGGCTAAAAAAAAGACTGAATACTCTTTCAGTAGCAATTGATTTCTACTGCATGAATCAAACAAAGGGAATTGTTCTAATCTCTTCAAACCGCAACAAGAAACCCAGTTACATTGACTACCGTTTCATACGTGCCAGTTACGCACAATGCGAAAACACCAGGAAATAATGTGACAAGTGGCTAAAAAAAAAGACTGAAGGCTCTTTCAGTAGCAACTGCTTCCTGTTGCATAAGTCAAACAAAGAGAACTGAATTTCTAATATATTTTTGTCTCTCCAATCTCTTTATACCTTGACGACGTACCCATTTTACGTGTCTCATAGGTGCCACTTACGTGTCCGCGATAACATGAAAAATCAACCTACGGAACATTTCATAGCAGACGACACATGTTTCTTAAGTCAAATATAGAGAACTAAATTTCTGATATATTTTTCTTCTCCATTGTCTTTATACCATGACAACGAACCATTTACGTTGACTACCGTCTCATAGGTGCCAGTTCCGCATCCGCGAAAAACATGAAAAATGGACTTATGGAACATTTCGTAGCAGACGACACCTGTCGCTTAAGTCAATTATAGGGATTTTTCTTTTTCGTTTTCTCTCACTAGGGCCACTGATTTGGTTACGATGACTATCTCACCCATACGTGATGGTTACGTGCTGCGCGTAAAATAGTAAAATCAACTTAGACACTTTTGGAGGCAACTGAAACCTGTTGCACAAATCAAAGGAAGGTAAACCGAATGTTTCCCTGTTTTCTTACCGGGGTCAATTTTGATGACCTTGCGAGTCAGAAATCAATGTTATGTTTAACTGCTGCGCAAAAATATAGAATTCAGAAGCAACGGGTTGCTGTTGCGGAAATTTTTTCCGGTTAAAAAAAAATCTTGTTCTAGTTTGAAGAGTTTAAAAATAGACCATAAAGATACAATAAGATGTAAGAATAACTAATAAATAATCCATTTTTTCTTTGATAGGGTAGAAAACATTGTGGAAAAAAGGAGAAAATGCTGGTAACCTGCATTGTCTCCTTTTCTCAGATTATTTTCAAAAGCTTTCTCTTTCGGGGGTGTGAAAAGGCGTCATTGTGTGGTTAAAGGTTAATAAGGATAAACAGATAAATCAGCTTGGGCCCAGTCAGCCAATCAGAGGCCTCGAGAAATTCAAAATGGTACCCAGTCAGCCAGTCAGAGGCTTGGAGAAATTCAAAACTGGGCCCAGTCAGCCAATCAGAGGGCTTCAAAATGGCGCCCTAATATATCGAAGAAAACAGTGAACAAAAAACGGCATAAAAGTGGATTTAAAGTCTTCTTTGAAGGCTGCTGTGCAGTCCTTGGCAAACTGCCAGGCATGCACCATCCACACATGCCAGATTTCACTGTAAATGGGCCAAAATTTAAGAGAACAGGGTGGCAGAAGACCTTGTTTTGGTCTTTTCAGGCCACCTTGCAAGAGTTACTTCCCTTGAAATAAACCCCTTGATGCCCCTTTATCCCTGAACCAGATTTTCTGACTCAGACCACATTAAATTCTGCACATTGAATAAGCCAAAATGATCAATGTACAGTGTAAAAAACCCAGAAATTAATGTGACAAGTGGCTAAAAAAAAGACTGAATACTCTTTCAGTAGCAATTGATTCCTACTGCATGAATCAAACAAAGGGAATTGTTCTAATCTCTTCAAACCGCAACAAGAAACCCAGTTACATTGACTACCGTTTCATACGTGCCAGTTACGCACAATGCGAAAACACCAGGAAATAATGTGACAAGTGGCTAAAAAAAAAGACTGAAGGCTCTTTCAGTAGCAACTGCTTCCTGTTGCATAAGTCAAACAAAGAGAACTGAATTTCTAATATATTTTTGTCTCTCCAATCTCTTTATACCTTGACGACGTACCCATTTTATGTGTCTCATAGGTGCCACTTACGTGTCCGCGATAACATGAAAAATCAACCTACGGAACATTTCATAGCAGACGACACATGTTTCTTAAGTCAAATATAGAGAACTAAATTTCTGATATATTTTTCTTCTCCATTGTCCTTATACCATGACAACGAACCATTTACGTTGACTACCGTCTCATAGGTGCCAGTTCCGCATCCGCGAAAAACATGAAAAATGGACTTATGGAACATTTCGTAGCAGACGACACCTGTCGCTTAAGTCAATTATAGGGATTTTTCTTTTTCGTTTTCTCTCACTAGGGCCACTGATTTGGTTACGATGACTATCTCACCCATACGTGATGGTTACGTGCTGCGCGTAAAATAGTAAAATCAACTTAGACACTTTTGGAGGCAACTGAAACCTGTTGCACAAATCAAAGGAAGGTAAACCGAATGTTTCCCTGTTTTCTTACCGGGGTCAATTTTGATGACCTTGCGAGTCAGAAATCAATGTTATGTTTAACTGCTGCGCAAAAATATAGAATTCAGAAGCAACGGGTTGCTGTTGCGGAAATTTTTTCCGGTTAAAAAAAAATCTTGTTCTAGTTTGAAGAGTTTAAAAATAGACCATAAAGATACAATAAGATGTAAGAATAACTAATAAATAATCCATTTTTTCTTTGATAGGGTAGAAAACATTGTGGGAAAAGGAGAAAATGCTGGTAACCTGCATTGTCTCCTTTTCTCAGATTATTTTCAAAAGCTTTCTCTTTCGGGGGTGTGAAAAGGCGTCATTGTGTGGTTAAAGGTTAATAAGGATAAACAGATAAATCAGCTTGGGCCCAGTCAGCCAATCAGAGGCCTCGAGAAATTCAAAATGGTACCCAGTCAGCCAGTCAGAGGCTTGGAGAAATTCAAAACTGGGCCCAGTCAGCCAATCAGAGGGCTTCAAAATGGCGCCCTAATATATCGAAGAAAACAGTGAACAAAAAACGGCATAAAAGTGGATTTAAAGTCTTCTTTGAAGGCTGCTGTGCAGTCCTTGGCAAACTGCCAGGCATGCACCATCCACACATGCCAGATTTCACTGTAAATGGGCCAAAATTTAAGAGAACAGGGTGGCAGAAGACCTTGTTTTGGTCTTTTCAGGCCACCTTGCAAGAGTTACTTCCCTTGAAATAAACCCCTTGATGCCCCTTTATCCCTGAACCAGATTTTCTGACTCAGACCACATTAAATTCTGCACATTGAATAAGCCAAAATGATCAATGTACAGTGTAAAAAACCCAGAAATTAATGTGACAAGTGGCTAAAAAAAAGACTGAATACTCTTTCAGTAGCAATTGATTCCTACTGCATGAATCAAACAAAGGGAATTGTTCTAATCTCTTCAAACCGCAACAAGAAACCCAGTTACATTGACTACCGTTTCATACGTGCCAGTTACGCACAATGCGAAAACACCAGGAAATAATGTGACAAGTGGCTAAAAAAAAAGACTGAAGGCTCTTTCAGTAGCAACTGCTTCCTGTTGCATAAGTCAAACAAAGAGAACTGAATTTCTAATATATTTTTGTCTCTCCAATCTCTTTATACCTTGACGACGTACCCATTTTACGTGTCTCATAGGTGCCACTTACGTGTCCGCGATAACATGAAAAATCAACCTACGGAACATTTCATAGCAGACGACACATGTTTCTTAAGTCAAATATAGAGAACTAAATTTCTGATATATTTTTCTTCTCCATTGTCTTTATACCATGACAACGAACCATTTACGTTGACTACCGTCTCATAGGTGCCAGTTCCGCATCCGCGAAAAACATGAAAAATGGACTTATGGAACATTTCGTAGCAGACGACACCTGTCGCTTAAGTCAATTATAGGGATTTTTCTTTTTCGTTTTCTCTCACTAGGGCCACTGATTTGGTTACGATGACTATCTCACCCATACGTGATGGTTACGTGCTGCGCGTAAAATAGTAAAATCAACTTAGACACTTTTGGAGGCAACTGAAACCTGTTGCACAAATCAAAGGAAGGTAAACCGAATGTTTCCCTGTTTTCTTACCGGGGTCAATTTTGATGACCTTGCGAGTCAGAAATCAATGTTATGTTTAACTGCTGCGCAAAAATATAGAATTCAGAAGCAACGGGTTGCTGTTGCGGAAATTTTTTCCGGTTAAAAAAAAATCTTGTTCTAGTTTGAAGAGTTTAAAAATAGACCATAAAGATACAATAAGATGTAAGAATAACTAATAAATAATCCATTTTTTCTTTGATAGGGTAGAAAACATTGTGGAAAAAAGGAGAAAATGCTGGTAACCTGCATTGTCTCCTTTTCTCAGATTATTTTCAAAAGCTTTCTCTTTCGGGGGTGTGAAAAGGCGTCATTGTGTGGTTAAAGGTTAATAAGGATAAACAGATAAATCAGCTTGGGCCCAGTCAGCCAATCAGAGGCCTCGAGAAATTCAAAATGGTACCCAGTCAGCCAGTCAGAGGCTTGGAGAAATTCAAAACTGGGCCCAGTCAGCCAATCAGAGGACTTCAAAATGGCGCCCTAATATATCGAAGAAAACAGTGAACAAAAAACGGCATAAAAGTGGATTTAAAGTCTTCTTTGAAGGCTGCTGTGCAGTCCTTGGCAAACTGCCAGGCATGCACCATCCACACATGCCAGATTTCACTGTAAATGGGCCAAAATTTAAGAGAACAGGGTGGCAGAAGACCTTGTTTTGGTCTTTTCAGGCCACCTTGCAAGAGTTACTTCCCTTGAAATAAACCCCTTGATGCCCCTTTATCCCTGAACCAGATTTTCTGACTCAGACCACATTAAATTCTGCACATTGAATAAGCCAAAATGATCAATGTACAGTGTAAAAAACCCAGAAATTAATGTGACAAGTGGCTAAAAAAAGACTGAATACTCTTTCAGTAGCAATTGATTCCTACTGCATGAATCAAACAAAGGGAATTGTTCTAATCTCTTCAAACCGCAACAAGAAACCCAGTTACATTGACTACCGTTTCATACGTGCCAGTTACGCACAATGCGAAAACACCAGGAAATAATGTGACAAGTGGCTAAAAAAAAAGACTGAAGGCTCTTTCAGTAGCAACTGCTTCCTGTTGCATAAGTCAAACAAAGAGAACTGAATTTCTAATATATTTTTGTCTCTCCAATCTCTTTATACCTTGACGACGTACCCATTTTACGTGTCTCATAGGTGCCACTTACGTGTCCGCGATAACATGAAAAATCAACCTACGGAACATTTCATAGCAGACGACACATGTTTCTTAAGTCAAATATAGAGAACTAAATTTCTGATATATTTTTCTTCTCCATTGTCTTTATACCATGACAACGAACCATTTACGTTGACTACCGTCTCATAGGTGCCAGTTCCGCATCCGCGAAAAACATGAAAAATGGACTTATGGAACATTTCGTAGCAGACGACACCTGTCGCTTAAGTCAATTATAGGGATTTTTCTTTTTCGTTTTCTCTCACTAGGGCCACTGATTTGGTTACGATGACTATCTCACCCATACGTGATGGTTACGTGCTGCGCGTAAAATAGTAAAATCAACTTAGACACTTTTGGAGGCAACTGAAACCTGTTGCACAAATCAAAGGAAGGTAAACCGAATGTTTCCCTGTTTTCTTACCGGGGTCAATTTTGATGACCTTGCGAGTCAGAAATCAATGTTATGTTTAACTGCTGCGCAAAAATATAGAATTCAGAAGCAACGGGTTGCTGTTGCGGAAATTTTTTCCGGTTAAAAAAAAATCTTGTTCTAGTTTGAAGAGTTTAAAAATAGACCATAAAGATACAATAAGATGTAAGAATAACTAATAAATAATCCATTTTTTCTTTGATAGGGTAGAAAACATTGTGGAAAAAAGGAGAAAATGCTGGTAACCTGCATTGTCTCCTTTTCTCAGATTATTTTCAAAAGCTTTCTCTTTCGGGGGTGTGAAAAGGCGTCATTGTGTGGTTAAAGGTTAATAAGGATAAACAGATAAATCAGCTTGGGCCCAGTCAGCCAATCAGAGGCCTCGAGAAATTCAAAATGGTACCCAGTCAGCCAGTCAGAGGCTTGGAGAAATTCAAAACTGGGCCCAGTCAGCCAATCAGAGGGCTTCAAAATGGCGCCCTAATATATCGAAGAAAACAGTGAACAAAAAACGGCATAAAAGTGGATTTAAAGTCTTCTTTGAAGGCTGCTGTGCAGTCCTTGGCAAACTGCCAGGCATGCACCATCCACACATGCCAGATTTCACTGTAAATGGGCCAAAATTTAAGAGAACAGGGTGGCAGAAGACCTTGTTTTGGTCTTTTCAGGCCACCTTGCAAGAGTTACTTCCCTTGAAATAAACCCCTTGATGCCCCTTTATCCCTGAACCAGATTTTCTGACTCAGACCACATTAAATTCTGCACATTGAATAAGCCAAAATGATCAATGTACAGTGTAAAAAACCCAGAAATTAATGTGACAAGTGGCTAAAAAAAAGACTGAATACTCTTTCAGTAGCAATTGATTCCTACTGCATGAATCAAACAAAGGGAATTGTTCTAATCTCTTCAAACCGCAACAAGAAACCCAGTTACATTGACTACCGTTTCATACGTGCCAGTTACGCACAATGCGAAAACACCAGGAAATAATGTGACAAGTGGCTAAAAAAAAAGACTGAAGGCTCTTTCAGTAGCAACTGCTTCCTGTTGCATAAGTCAAACAAAGAGAACTGAATTTCTAATATATTTTTGTCTCTCCAATCTCTTTATACCTTGACGACGTACCCATTTTACGTGTCTCATAGGTGCCACTTACGTGTCCGCGATAACATGAAAAATCAACCTACGGAACATTTCATAGCAGACGACACATGTTTCTTAAGTCAAATATAGAGAACTAAATTTCTGATATATTTTTCTTCTCCATTGTCTTTATACCATGACAACGAACCATTTACGTTGACTACCGTCTCATAGGTGCCAGTTCCGCATCCGCGAAAAACATGAAAAATGGACTTATGGAACATTTCGTAGCAGACGACACCTGTCGCTTAAGTCAATTATAGGGATTTTTCTTTTTCGTTTTCTCTCACTAGGGCCACTGATTTGGTTACGATGACTATCTCACCCATACGTGATGGTTACGTGCTGCGCGTAAAATAGTAAAATCAACTTAGACACTTTTGGAGGCAACTGAAACCTGTTGCACAAATCAAAGGAAGGTAAACCGAATGTTTCCCTGTTTTCTTACCGGGGTCAATTTTGATGACCTTGCGAGTCAGAAATCAATGTTATGTTTAACTGCTGCGCAAAAATATAGAATTCAGAAGCAACGGGTTGCTGTTGCGGAAATTTTTTCCGGTTAAAAAAAAATCTTGTTCTAGTTTGAAGAGTTTAAAAATAGACCATAAAGATACAATAAGATGTAAGAATAACTAATAAATAATCCATTTTTTCTTTGATAGGGTAGAAAACATTGTGGAAAAAAGGAGAAAATGCTGGTAACCTGCATTGTCTCCTTTTCTCAGATTATTTTCAAAAGCTTTCTCTTTCGGGGGTGTGAAAAGGCGTCATTGTGTGGTTAAAGGTTAATAAGGATAAACAGATAAATCAGCTTGGGCCCAGTCAGCCAATCAGAGGCCTCGAGAAATTCAAAATGGTACCCAGTCAGCCAGTCAGAGGCTTGGAGAAATTCAAAACTGGGCCCAGTCAGCCAATCAGAGGGCTTCAAAATGGCGCCCTAATATATCGAAGAAAACAGTGAACAAAAAACGGCATAAAAGTGGATTTAAAGTCTTCTTTGAAGGCTGCTGTGCAGTCCTTGGCAAACTGCCAGGCATGCACCATCCACACATGCCAGATTTCACTGTAAATGGGCCAAAATTTAAGAGAACAGGGTGGCAGAAGACCTTGTTTTGGTCTTTTCAGGCCACCTTGCAAGAGTTACTTCCCTTGAAATAAACCCCTTGATGCCCCTTTATCCCTGAACCAGATTTTCTGACTCAGACCACATTAAATTCTGCACATTGAATAAGCCAAAATGATCAATGTACAGTGTAAAAAACCCAGAAATTAATGTGACAAGTGGCTAAAAAAAAGACTGAATACTCTTTCAGTAGCAATTGATTCCTACTGCATGAATCAAACAAAGGGAATTGTTCTAATCTCTTCAAACCGCAACAAGAAACCCAGTTACATTGACTACCGTTTCATACGTGCCAGTTACGCACAATGCGAAAACACCAGGAAATAATGTGACAAGTGGCTAAAAAAAAAGACTGAAGGCTCTTTCAGTAGCAACTGCTTCCTGTTGCATAAGTCAAACAAAGAGAACTGAATTTCTAATATATTTTTGTCTCTCCAATCTCTTTATACCTTGACGACGTACCCATTTTACGTGTCTCATAGGTGCCACTTACGTGTCCGCGATAACATGAAAAATCAACCTACGGAACATTTCATAGCAGACGACACATGTTTCTTAAGTCAAATATAGAGAACTAAATTTCTGATATATTTTTCTTCTCCATTGTCTTTATACCATGACAACGAACCATTTACGTTGACTACCGTCTCATAGGTGCCAGTTCCGCATCCGCGAAAAACATGAAAAATGGACTTATGGAACATTTCGTAGCAGACGACACCTGTCGCTTAAGTCAATTATAGGGATTTTTCTTTTTCGTTTTCTCTCACTAGGGCCACTGATTTGGTTACGATGACTATCTCACCCATACGTGATGGTTACGTGCTGCGCGTAAAATAGTAAAATCAACTTAGACACTTTTGGAGGCAACTGAAACCTGTTGCACAAATCAAAGGAAGGTAAACCGAATGTTTCCCTGTTTTCTTACCGGGGTCAATTTTGATGACCTTGCGAGTCAGAAATCAATGTTATGTTTAACTGCTGCGCAAAAATATAGAATTCAGAAGCAACGGGTTGCTGTTGCGGAAATTTTTTCCGGTTAAAAAAAAATCTTGTTCTAGTTTGAAGAGTTTAAAAATAGACCATAAAGATACAATAAGATGTAAGAATAACTAATAAATAATCCATTTTTTCTTTGATAGGGTAGAAAACATTGTGGAAAAAAGGAGAAAATGCTGGTAACCTGCATTGTCTCCTTTTCTCAGATTATTTTCAAAAGCTTTCTCTTTCGGGGGTGTGAAAAGGCGTCATTGTGTGGTTAAAGGTTAATAAGGATAAACAGATAAATCAGCTTTGGCCCAGTCAGCCAATCAGAGGCCTCGAGAAATTCAAAATGGTACCCAGTCAGCCAGTCAGAGGCTTGGAGAAATTCAAAACTGGGCCCAGTCAGCCAATCAGAGGGCTTCAAAATGGCGCCCTAATATATCGAAGAAAACAGTGAACAAAAAACGGCATAAAAGTGGATTTAAAGTCTTCTTTGAAGGCTGCTGTGCAGTCCTTGGCAAACTGCCAGGCATGCACCATCCACACATGCCAGATTTCACTGTAAATGGGCCAAAATTTAAGAGAACAGGGTGGCAGAAGACCTTGTTTTGGTCTTTTCAGGCCACCTTGCAAGAGTTACTTCCCTTGAAATAAACCCCTTGATGCCCCTTTATCCCTGAACCAGATTTTCTGACTCAGACCACATTAAATTCTGCACATTGAATAAGCCAAAATGATCAATGTACAGTGTAAAAAACCCAGAAATTAATGTGACAAGTGGCTAAAAAAAAGACTGAATACTCTTTCAGTAGCAATTGATTCCTACTGCATGAATCAAACAAAGGGAATTGTTCTAATCTCTTCAAACCGCAACAAGAAACCCAGTTACATTGACTACCGTTTCATACGTGCCAGTTACGCACAATGCGAAAACACCAGGAAATAATGTGACAAGTGGCTAAAAAAAAAGACTGAAGGCTCTTTCAGTAGCAACTGCTTCCTGTTGCATAAGTCAAACAAAGAGAACTGAATTTCTAATATATTTTTGTCTCTCCAATCTCTTTATACCTTGACGACGTACCCATTTTACGTGTCTCATAGGTGCCACTTACGTGTCCGCGATAACATGAAAAATCAACCTACGGAACATTTCATAGCAGACGACACATGTTTCTTAAGTCAAATATAGAGAACTAAATTTCTGATATATTTTTCTTCTCCATTGTCTTTATACCATGACAACGAACCATTTACGTTGACTACCGTCTCATAGGTGCCAGTTCCGCATCCGCGAAAAACATGAAAAATGGACTTATGGAACATTTCGTAGCAGACGACACCTGTCGCTTAAGTCAATTATAGGGATTTTTCTTTTTCGTTTTCTCTCACTAGGGCCACTGATTTGGTTACGATGACTATCTCACCCATACGTGATGGTTACGTGCTGCGCGTAAAATAGTAAAATCAACTTAGACACTTTTGGAGGCAACTGAAACCTGTTGCACAAATCAAAGGAAGGTAAACCGAATGTTTCCCTGTTTTCTTACCGGGGTCAATTTTGATGACCTTGCGAGTCAGAAATCAATGTTATGTTTAACTGCTGCGCAAAAATATAGAATTCAGAAGCAACGGGTTGCTGTTGCGGAAATTTTTTCCGGTTAAAAAAAAATCTTGTTCTAGTTTGAAGAGTTTAAAAATAGACCATAAAGATACAATAAGATGTAAGAATAACTAATAAATAATCCATTTTTTCTTTGATAGGGTAGAAAACATTGTGGAAAAAAGGAGAAAATGCTGGTAACCTGCATTGTCTCCTTTTCTCAGATTATTTTCAAAAGCTTTCTCTTTCGGGGGTGTGAAAAGGCGTCATTGTGTGGTTAAAGGTTAATAAGGATAAACAGATAAATCAGCTTGGGCCCAGTCAGCCAATCAGAGGCCTCGAGAAATTCAAAATGGTACCCAGTCAGCCAGTCAGAGGCTTGGAGAAATTCAAAACTGGGCCCAGTCAGCCAATCAGAGGGCTTCAAAATGGCGCCCTAATATATCGAAGAAAACAGTGAACAAAAAACGGCATAAAAGTGGATTTAAAGTCTTCTTTGAAGGCTGCTGTGCAGTCCTTGGCAAACTGCCAGGCATGCACCATCCACACATGCCAGATTTCACTGTAAATGGGCCAAAATTTAAGAGAACAGGGTGGCAGAAGACCTTGTTTTGGTCTTTTCAGGCCACCTTGCAAGAGTTACTTCCCTTGAAATAAACCCCTTGATGCCCCTTTATCCCTGAACCAGATTTTCTGACTCAGACCACATTAAATTCTGCACATTGAATAAGCCAAAATGATCAATGTACAGTGTAAAAAACCCAGAAATTAATGTGACAAGTGGCTAAAAAAAAGACTGAATACTCTTTCAGTAGCAATTGATTCCTACTGCATGAATCAAACAAAGGGAATTGTTCTAATCTCTTCAAACCGCAACAAGAAACCCAGTTACATTGACTACCGTTTCATACGTGCCAGTTACGCACAATGCGAAAACACCAGGAAATAATGTGACAAGTGGCTAAAAAAAAAGACTGAAGGCTCTTTCAGTAGCAACTGCTTCCTGTTGCATAAGTCAAACAAAGAGAACTGAATTTCTAATATATTTTTGTCTCTCCAATCTCTTTATACCTTGACGACGTACCCATTTTACGTGTCTCATAGGTGCCACTTACATGTCCGCGATAACATGAAAAATCAACCTACGGAACATTTCATAGCAGACGACACATGTTTCTTAAGTCAAATATAGAGAACTAAATTTCTGATATATTTTTCTTCTCCATTGTCTTTATACCATGACAACGAACCATTTACGTTGACTACCGTCTCATAGGTGCCAGTTCCGCATCCGCGAAAAACATGAAAAATGGACTTATGGAACATTTCGTAGCAGACGACACCTGTCGCTTAAGTCAATTATAGGGATTTTTCTTTTTCGTTTTCTCTCACTAGGGCCACTGATTTGGTTACGATGACTATCTCACCCATACGTGATGGTTACGTGCTGCGCGTAAAATAGTAAAATCAACTTAGACACTTTTGGAGGCAACTGAAACCTGTTGCACAAATCAAAGGAAGGTAAACCGAATGTTTCCCTGTTTTCTTACCGGGGTCAATTTTGATGACCTTGCGAGTCAGAAATCAATGTTATGTTTAACTGCTGCGCAAAAATATAGAATTCAGAAGCAACGGGTTGCTGTTGCGGAAATTTTTTCCGGTTAAAAAAAAATCTTGTTCTAGTTTGAAGAGTTTAAAAATAGACCATAAAGATACAATAAGATGTAAGAATAACTAATAAATAATCCATTTTTTCTTTGATAGGGTAGAAAACATTGTGGAAAAAAGGAGAAAATGCTGGTAACCTGCATTGTCTCCTTTTCTCAGATTATTTTCAAAAGCTTTCTCTTTCGGGGGTGTGAAAAGGCGTCATTGTGTGGTTAAAGGTTAATAAGGATAAACAGATAAATCAGCTTGGGCCCAGTCAGCCAATCAGAGGCCTCGAGAAATTCAAAATGGTACCCAGTCAGCCAGTCAGAGGCTTGGAGAAATTCAAAACTGGGCCCAGTCAGCCAATCAGAGGGCTTCAAAATGGCGCCCTAATATATCGAAGAAAACAGTGAACAAAAAACGGCATAAAAGTGGATTTAAAGTCTTCTTTGAAGGCTGCTGTGCAGTCCTTGGCAAACTGCCAGGCATGCACCATCCACACATGCCAGATTTCACTGTAAATGGGCCAAAATTTAAGAGAACAGGGTGGCAGAAGACCTTGTTTTGGTCTTTTCAGGCCACCTTGCAAGAGTTACTTCCCTTGAAATAAACCCCTTGATGCCCCTTTATCCCTGAACCAGATTTTCTGACTCAGACCACATTAAATTCTGCACATTGAATAAGCCAAAATGATCAATGTACAGTGTAAAAAACCCAGAAATTAATGTGACAAGTGGCTAAAAAAAAGACTGAATACTCTTTCAGTAGCAATTGATTCCTACTGCATGAATCAAACAAAGGGAATTGTTCTAATCTCTTCAAACCGCAACAAGAAACCCAGTTACATTGACTACCGTTTCATACGTGCCAGTTACGCACAATGCGAAAACACCAGGAAATAATGTGACAAGTGGCTAAAAAAAAAGACTGAAGGCTCTTTCAGTAGCAACTGCTTCCTGTTGCATAAGTCAAACAAAGAGAACTGAATTTCTAATATATTTTTGTCTCTCCAATCTCTTTATACCTTGACGACGTACCCATTTTACGTGTCTCATAGGTGCCACTTACGTGTCCGCGATAACATGAAAAATCAACCTACGGAACATTTCATAGCAGACGACACATGTTTCTTAAGTCAAATATAGAGAACTAAATTTCTGATATATTTTTCTTCTCCATTGTCTTTATACCATGACAACGAACCATTTACGTTGACTACCGTCTCATAGGTGCCAGTTCCGCATCCGCGAAAAACATGAAAAATGGACTTATGGAACATTTCGTAGCAGACGACACCTGTCGCTTAAGTCAATTATAGGGATTTTTCTTTTTCGTTTTCTCTCACTAGGGCCACTGATTTGGTTACGATGACTATCTCACCCATACGTGATGGTTACGTGCTGCGCGTAAAATAGTAAAATCAACTTAGACACTTTTGGAGGCAACTGAAACCTGTTGCACAAATCAAAGGAAGGTAAACCGAATGTTTCCCTGTTTTCTTACCGGGGTCAATTTTGATGACCTTGCGAGTCAGAAATCAATGTTATGTTTAACTGCTGCGCAAAAATATAGAATTCAGAAGCAACGGGTTGCTGTTGCGGAAATTTTTTCCGGTTAAAAAAAAATCTTGTTCTAGTTTGAAGAGTTTAAAAATAGACCATAAAGATACAATAAGATGTAAGAATAACTAATAAATAATCCATTTTTTCTTTGATAGGGTAGAAAACATTGTGGAAAAAAGGAGAAAATGCTGGTAACCTGCATTGTCTCCTTTTCTCAGATTATTTTCAAAAGCTTTCTCTTTCGGGGGTGTGAAAAGGCGTCATTGTGTGGTTAAAGGTTAATAAGGATAAACAGATAAATCAGCTTGGGCCCAGTCAGCCAATCAGAGGCCTCGAGAAATTCAAAATGGTACCCAGTCAGCCAGTCAGAGGCTTGGAGAAATTCAAAACTGGGCCCAGTCAGCCAATCAGAGGGCTTCAAAATGGCGCCCTAATATATCGAAGAAAACAGTGAACAAAAAACGGCATAAAAGTGGATTTAAAGTCTTCTTTGAAGGCTGCTGTGCAGTCCTTGGCAAACTGCCAGGCATGCACCATCCACACATGCCAGATTTCACTGTAAATGGGCCAAAATTTAAGAGAACAGGGTGGCAGAAGACCTTGTTTTGGTCTTTTCAGGCCACCTTGCAAGAGTTACTTCCCTTGAAATAAACCCCTTGATGCCCCTTTATCCCTGAACCAGATTTTCTGACTCAGACCACATTAAATTCTGCACATTGAATAAGCCAAAATGATCAATGTACAGTGTAAAAAACCCAGAAATTAATGTGACAAGTGGCTAAAAAAAAGACTGAATACTCTTTCAGTAGCAATTGATTCCTACTGCATGAATCAAACAAAGGGAATTGTTCTAATCTCTTCAAACCGCAACAAGAAACCCAGTTACATTGACTACCGTTTCATACGTGCCAGTTACGCACAATGCGAAAACACCAGGAAATAATGTGACAAGTGGCTAAAAAAAAAGACTGAAGGCTCTTTCAGTAGCAACTGCTTCCTGTTGCATAAGTCAAACAAAGAGAACTGAATTTCTAATATATTTTTGTCTCTCCAATCTCTTTATACCTTGACGACGTACCCATTTTACGTGTCTCATAGGTGCCACTTACGTGTCCGCGATAACATGAAAAATCAACCTACGGAACATTTCATAGCAGACGACACATGTTTCTTAAGTCAAATATAGAGAACTAAATTTCTGATATATTTTTCTTCTCCATTGTCTTTATACCATGACAACGAACCATTTACGTTGACTACCGTCTCATAGGTGCCAGTTCCGCATCCGCGAAAAACATGAAAAATGGACTTATGGAACATTTCGTAGCAGACGACACCTGTCGCTTAAGTCAATTATAGGGATTTTTCTTTTTCGTTTTCTCTCACTAGGGCCACTGATTTGGTTACGATGACTATCTCACCCATACGTGATGGTTACGTGCTGCGCGTAAAATAGTAAAATCAACTTAGACACTTTTGGAGGCAACTGAAACCTGTTGCACAAATCAAAGGAAGGTAAACCGAATGTTTCCCTGTTTTCTTACCGGGGTCAATTTTGATGACCTTGCGAGTCAGAAATCAATGTTATGTTTAACTGCTGCGCAAAAATATAGAATTCAGAAGCAACGGGTTGCTGTTGCGGAAATTTTTTCCGGTTAAAAAAAAATCTTGTTCTAGTTTGAAGAGTTTAAAAATAGACCATAAAGATACAATAAGATGTAAGAATAACTAATAAATAATCCATTTTTTCTTTGATAGGGTAGAAAACATTGTGGAAAAAAGGAGAAAATGCTGGTAACCTGCATTGTCTCCTTTTCTCAGATTATTTTCAAAAGCTTTCTCTTTCGGGGGTGTGAAAAGGCGTCATTGTGTGGTTAAAGGTTAATAAGGATAAACAGATAAATCAGCTTGGGCCCAGTCAGCCAATCAGAGGCCTCGAGAAATTCAAAATGGTACCCAGTCAGCCAGTCAGAGGCTTGGAGAAATTCAAAACTGGGCCCAGTCAGCCAATCAGAGGGCTTCAAAATGGCGCCCTAATATATCGAAGAAAACAGTGAACAAAAAACGGCATAAAAGTGGATTTAAAGTCTTCTTTGAAGGCTGCTGTGCAGTCCTTGGCAAACTGCCAGGCATGCACCATCCACACATGCCAGATTTCACTGTAAATGGGCCAAAATTTAAGAGAACAGGGTGGCAGAAGACCTTGTTTTGGTCTTTTCAGGCCACCTTGCAAGAGTTACTTCCCTTGAAATAAACCCCTTGATGCCCCTTTATCCCTGAACCAGATTTTCTGACTCAGACCACATTAAATTCTGCACATTGAATAAGCCAAAATGATCAATGTACAGTGTAAAAAACCCAGAAATTAATGTGACAAGTGGCTAAAAAAAAGACTGAATACTCTTTCAGTAGCAATTGATTCCTACTGCATGAATCAAACAAAGGGAATTGTTCTAATCTCTTCAAACCGCAACAAGAAACCCAGTTACATTGACTACCGTTTCATACGTGCCAGTTACGCACAATGCGAAAACACCAGGAAATAATGTGACAAGTGGCTAAAAAAAAAGACTGAAGGCTCTTTCAGTAGCAACTGCTTCCTGTTGCATAAGTCAAACAAAGAGAACTGAATTTCTAATATATTTTTGTCTCTCCAATCTCTTTATACCTTGACGACGTACCCATTTTACGTGTCTCATAGGTGCCACTTACGTGTCCGCGATAACATGAAAAATCAACCTACGGAACATTTCATAGCAGACGACACATGTTTCTTAAGTCAAATATAGAGAACTAAATTTCTGATATATTTTTCTTCTCCATTGTCTTTATACCATGACAACGAACCATTTACGTTGACTACCGTCTCATAGGTGCCAGTTCCGCATCCGCGAAAAACATGAAAAATGGACTTATGGAACATTTCGTAGCAGACGACACCTGTCGCTTAAGTCAATTATAGGGATTTTTCTTTTTCGTTTTCTCTCACTAGGGCCACTGATTTGGTTACGATGACTATCTCACCCATACGTGATGGTTACGTGCTGCGCGTAAAATAGTAAAATCAACTTAGACACTTTTGGAGGCAACTGAAACCTGTTGCACAAATCAAAGGAAGGTAAACCGAATGTTTCCCTGTTTTCTTACCGGGGTCAATTTTGATGACCTTGCGAGTCAGAAATCAATGTTATGTTTAACTGCTGCGCAAAAATATAGAATTCAGAAGCAACGGGTTGCTGTTGCGGAAATTTTTTCCGGTTAAAAAAAAATCTTGTTCTAGTTTGAAGAGTTTAAAAATAGACCATAAAGATACAATAAGATGTAAGAATAACTAATAAATAATCCATTTTTTCTTTGATAGGGTAGAAAACATTGTGGAAAAAAGGAGAAAATGCTGGTAACCTGCATTGTCTCCTTTTCTCAGATTATTTTCAAAAGCTTTCTCTTTCGGGGGTGTGAAAAGGCGTCATTGTGTGGTTAAAGGTTAATAAGGATAAACAGATAAATCAGCTTGGGCCCAGTCAGCCAATCAGAGGCCTCGAGAAATTCAAAATGGTACCCAGTCAGCCAGTCAGAGGCTTGGAGAAATTCAAAACTGGGCCCAGTCAGCCAATCAGAGGGCTTCAAAATGGCGCCCTAATATATCGAAGAAAACAGTGAACAAAAAACGGCATAAAAGTGGATTTAAAGTCTTCTTTGAAGGCTGCTGTGCAGTCCTTGGCAAACTGCCAGGCATGCACCATCCACACATGCCAGATTTCACTGTAAATGGGCCAAAATTTAAGAGAACAGGGTGGCAGAAGACCTTGTTTTGGTCTTTTCAGGCCACCTTGCAAGAGTTACTTCCCTTGAAATAAACCCCTTGATGCCCCTTTATCCCTGAACCAGATTTTCTGACTCAGACCACATTAAATTCTGCACATTGAATAAGCCAAAATGATCAATGTACAGTGTAAAAAACCCAGAAATTAATGTGACAAGTGGCTAAAAAAAAGACTGAATACTCTTTCAGTAGCAATTGATTCCTACTGCATGAATCAAACAAAGGGAATTGTTCTAATCTCTTCAAACCGCAACAAGAAACCCAGTTACATTGACTACCGTTTCATACGTGCCAGTTACGCACAATGCGAAAACACCAGGAAATAATGTGACAAGTGGCTAAAAAAAAAGACTGAAGGCTCTTTCAGTAGCAACTGCTTCCTGTTGCATAAGTCAAACAAAGAGAACTGAATTTCTAATATATTTTTGTCTCTCCAATCTCTTTATACCTTGACGACGTACCCATTTTACGTGTCTCATAGGTGCCACTTACGTGTCCGCGATAACATGAACAATCAACCTACGGAACATTTCATAGCAGACGACACATGTTTCTTAAGTCAAATATAGAGAACTAAATTTCTGATATATTTTTCTTCTCCATTGTCTTTATACCATGACAACGAACCATTTACGTTGACTACCGTCTCATAGGTGCCAGTTCCGCATCCGCGAAAAACATGAAAAATGGACTTATGGAACATTTCGTAGCAGACGACACCTGTCGCTTAAGTCAATTATAGGGATTTTTCTTTTTCGTTTTCTCTCACTAGGGCCACTGATTTGGTTACGATGACTATCTCACCCATACGTGATGGTTACGTGCTGCGCGTAAAATAGTAAAATCAACTTAGACACTTTTGGAGGCAACTGAAACCTGTTGCACAAATCAAAGGAAGGTAAACCGAATGTTTCCCTGTTTTCTTACCGGGGTCAATTTTGATGACCTTGCGAGTCAGAAATCAATGTTATGTTTAACTGCTGCGCAAAAATATAGAATTCAGAAGCAACGGGTTGCTGTTGCGGAAATTTTTTCCGGTTAAAAAAAAATCTTGTTCTAGTTTGAAGAGTTTAAAAATAGACCATAAAGATACAATAAGATGTAAGAATAACTAATAAATAATCCATTTTTTCTTTGATAGGGTAGAAAACATTGTGGAAAAAAGGAGAAAATGCTGGTAACCTGCATTGTCTCCTTTTCTCAGATTATTTTCAAAAGCTTTCTCTTTCGGGGGTGTGAAAAGGCGTCATTGTGTGGTTAAAGGTTAATAAGGATAAACAGATAAATCAGCTTGGGCCCAGTCAGCCAATCAGAGGCCTCGAGAAATTCAAAATGGTACCCAGTCAGCCAGTCAGAGGCTTGGAGAAATTCAAAACTGGGCCCAGTCAGCCAATCAGAGGGCTTCAAAATGGCGCCCTAATATATCGAAGAAAACAGTGAACAAAAAACGGCATAAAAGTGGATTTAAAGTCTTCTTTGAAGGCTGCTGTGCAGTCCTTGGCAAACTGCCAGGCATGCACCATCCACACATGCCAGATTTCACTGTAAATGGGCCAAAATTTAAGAGAACAGGGTGGCAGAAGACCTTGTTTTGGTCTTTTCAGGCCACCTTGCAAGAGTTACTTCCCTTGAAATAAACCCCTTGATGCCCCTTTATCCCTGAACCAGATTTTCTGACTCAGACCACATTAAATTCTGCACATTGAATAAGCCAAAATGATCAATGTACAGTGTAAAAAACCCAGAAATTAATGTGACAAGTGGCTAAAAAAAAGACTGAATACTCTTTCAGTAGCAATTGATTCCTACTGCATGAATCAAACAAAGGGAATTGTTCTAATCTCTTCAAACCGCAACAAGAAACCCAGTTACATTGACTACCGTTTCATACGTGCCAGTTACGCACAATGCGAAAACACCAGGAAATAATGTGACAAGTGGCTAAAAAAAAAGACTGAAGGCTCTTTCAGTAGCAACTGCTTCCTGTTGCATAAGTCAAACAAAGAGAACTGAATTTCTAATATATTTTTGTCTCTCCAATCTCTTTATACCTTGACGACATACCCATTTTACGTGTCTCATAGGTGCCACTTACGTGTCCGCGATAACATGAAAAATCAACCTACGGAACATTTCATAGCAGACGACACATGTTTCTTAAGTCAAATATAGAGAACTAAATTTCTGATATATTTTTCTTCTCCATTGTCTTTATACCATGACAACGAACCATTTACGTTGACTACCGTCTCATAGGTGCCAGTTCCGCATCCGCGAAAAACATGAAAAATGGACTTATGGAACATTTCGTAGCAGACGACACCTGTCGCTTAAGTCAATTATAGGGATTTTTCTTTTTCGTTTTCTCTCACTAGGGCCACTGATTTGGTTACGATGACTATCTCACCCATACGTGATGGTTACGTGCTGCGCGTAAAATAGTAAAATCAACTTAGACACTTTTGGAGGCAACTGAAACCTGTTGCACAAATCAAAGGAAGGTAAACCGAATGTTTCCCTGTTTTCTTACCGGGGTCAATTTTGATGACCTTGCGAGTCAGAAATCAATGTTATGTTTAACTGCTGCGCAAAAATATAGAATTCAGAAGCAACGGGTTGCTGTTGCGGAAATTTTTTCCGGTTAAAAAAAAATCTTGTTCTAGTTTGAAGAGTTTAAAAATAGACCATAAAGATACAATAAGATGTAAGAATAACTAATAAATAATCCATTTTTTCTTTGATAGGGTAGAAAACATTGTGGAAAAAAGGAGAAAATGCTGGTAACCTGCATTGTCTCCTTTTCTCAGATTATTTTCAAAAGCTTTCTCTTTCGGGGGTGTGAAAAGGCGTCATTGTGTGGTTAAAGGTTAATAAGGATAAACAGATAAATCAGCTTGGGCCCAGTCAGCCAATCAGAGGCCTCGAGAAATTCAAAATGGTACCCAGTCAGCCAGTCAGAGGCTTGGAGAAATTCAAAACTGGGCCCAGTCAGCCAATCAGAGGGCTTCAAAATGGCGCCCTAATATATCGAAGAAAACAGTGAACAAAAAACGGCATAAAAGTGGATTTAAAGTCTTCTTTGAAGGCTGCTGTGCAGTCCTTGGCAAACTGCCAGGCATGCACCATCCACACATGCCAGATTTCACTGTAAATGGGCCAAAATTTAAGAGAACAGGGTGGCAGAAGACCTTGTTTTGGTCTTTTCAGGCCACCTTGCAAGAGTTACTTCCCTTGAAATAAACCCCTTGATGCCCCTTTATCCCTGAACCAGATTTTCTGACTCAGACCACATTAAATTCTGCACATTGAATAAGCCAAAATGATCAATGTACAGTGTAAAAAACCCAGAAATTAATGTGACAAGTGGCTAAAAAAAAGACTGAATACTCTTTCAGTAGCAATTGATTCCTACTGCATGAATCAAACAAAGGGAATTGTTCTAATCTCTTCAAACCGCAACAAGAAACCCAGTTACATTGACTACCGTTTCATACGTGCCAGTTACGCACAATGCGAAAACACCAGGAAATAATGTGACAAGTGGCTAAAAAAAAAGACTGAAGGCTCTTTCTGTAGCAACTGCTTCCTGTTGCATAAGTCAAACAAAGAGAACTGAATTTCTAATATATTTTTGTCTCTCCAATCTCTTTATACCTTGACGACATACCCATTTTACGTGTCTCATAGGTGCCACTTACGTGTCCGCGATAACATGAAAAATCAACCTACGGAACATTTCATAGCAGACGACACATGTTTCTTAAGTCAAATATAGAGAACTAAATTTCTGATATATTTTTCTTCTCCATTGTCTTTATACCATGACAACGAACCATTTACGTTGACTACCGTCTCATAGGTGCCAGTTCCGCATCCGCGAAAAACATGAAAAATGGACTTATGGAACATTTCGTAGCAGACGACACCTGTCGCTTAAGTCAATTATAGGGATTTTTCTTTTTCGTTTTCTCTCACTAGGGCCACTGATTTGGTTACGATGACTATCTCACCCATACGTGATGGTTACGTGCTGCGCGTAAAATAGTAAAATCAACTTAGACACTTTTGGAGGCAACTGAAACCTGTTGCACAAATCAAAGGAAGGTAAACCGAATGTTTCCCTGTTTTCTTACCGGGGTCAATTTTGATGACCTTGCGAGTCAGAAATCAATGTTATGTTTAACTGCTGCGCAAAAATATAGAATTCAGAAGCAACGGGTTGCTGTTGCGGAAATTTTTTCCGGTTAAAAAAAAATCTTGTTCTAGTTTGAAGAGTTTAAAAATAGACCATAAAGATACAATAAGATGTAAGAATAACTAATAAATAATCCATTTTTTCTTTGATAGGGTAGAAAACATTGTGGAAAAAAGGAGAAAATGCTGGTAACCTGCATTGTCTCCTTTTCTCAGATTATTTTCAAAAGCTTTCTCTTTCGGGGGTGTGAAAAGGCGTCATTGTGTGGTTAAAGGTTAATAAGGATAAACAGATAAATCAGCTTGGGCCCAGTCAGCCAATCAGAGGCCTCGAGAAATTCAAAATGGTACCCAGTCAGCCAGTCAGAGGCTTGGAGAAATTCAAAACTGGGCCCAGTCAGCCAATCAGAGGGCTTCAAAATGGCGCCCTAATATATCGAAGAAAACAGTGAACAAAAAACGGCATAAAAGTGGATTTAAAGTCTTCTTTGAAGGCTGCTGTGCAGTCCTTGGCAAACTGCCAGGCATGCACCATCCACACATGCCAGATTTCACTGTAAATGGGCCAAAATTTAAGAGAACAGGGTGGCAGAAGACCTTGTTTTGGTCTTTTCAGGCCACCTTGCAAGAGTTACTTCCCTTGAAATAAACCCCTTGATGCCCCTTTATCCCTGAACCAGATTTTCTGACTCAGACCACATTAAATTCTGCACATTGAATAAGCCAAAATGATCAATGTACAGTGTAAAAAACCCAGAAATTAATGTGACAAGTGGCTAAAAAAAAGACTGAATACTCTTTCAGTAGCAATTGATTCCTACTGCATGAATCAAACAAAGGGAATTGTTCTAATCTCTTCAAACCGCAACAAGAAACCCAGTTACATTGACTACCGTTTCATACGTGCCAGTTACGCACAATGCGAAAACACCAGGAAATAATGTGACAAGTGGCTAAAAAAAAAGACTGAAGGCTCTTTCAGTAGCAACTGCTTCCTGTTGCATAAGTCAAACAAAGAGAACTGAATTTCTAATATATTTTTGTCTCTCCAATCTCTTTATACCTTGACGACGTACCCATTTTACGTGTCTCATAGGTGCCACTTACGTGTCCGCAATAACATGAAAAATCAACCTACGGAACATTTCATAGCAGACGACACATGTTTCTTAAGTCAAATATAGAGAACTAAATTTCTGATATGTTTTTCTTCTCCATTGTCTTTATACCATGACAACGAACCATTTACGTTGACTACCGTCTCATAGGTGCCAGTTCCGCATCCGCGAAAAACATGAAAAATGGACTTATGGAACATTTCGTAGCAGACGACACCTGTCGCTTAAGTCAATTATAGGGATTTTTCTTTTTCGTTTTCTCTCACTAGGGCCACTGATTTGGTTACGATGACTATCTCACCCATACGTGATGGTTACGTGCTGCGCGTAAAATAGTAAAATCAACTTAGACACTTTTGGAGGCAACTGAAACCTGTTGCACAAATCAAAGGAAGGTAAACCGAATGTTTCCCTGTTTTCTTACCGGGGTCAATTTTGATGACCTTGCGAGTCAGAAATCAATGTTATGTTTAACTGCTGCGCAAAAATATAGAATTCAGAAGCAACGGGTTGCTGTTGCGGAAATTTTTTCCGGTTAAAAAAAAATCTTGTTCTAGTTTGAAGAGTTTAAAAATAGACCATAAAGATACAATAAGATGTAAGAATAACTAATAAATAATCCATTTTTTCTTTGATAGGGTAGAAAACATTGTGGAAAAAAGGAGAAAATGCTGGTAACCTGCATTGTCTCCTTTTCTCAGATTATTTTCAAAAGCTTTCTCTTTCGGGGGTGTGAAAAGGCGTCATTGTGTGGTTAAAGGTTAATAAGGATAAACAGATAAATCAGCTTGGGCCCAGTCAGCCAATCAGAGGCCTCGAGAAATTCAAAATGGTACCCAGTCAGCCAGTCAGAGGCTTGGAGAAATTCAAAACTGGGCCCAGTCAGCCAATCAGAGGGCTTCAAAATGGCGCCCTAATATATCGAAGAAAACAGTGAACAAAAAACGGCATAAAAGTGGATTTAAAGTCTTCTTTGAAGGCTGCTGTGCAGTCCTTGGCAAACTGCCAGGCATGCACCATCCACACATGCCAGATTTCACTGTAAATGGGCCAAAATTTAAGAGAACAGGGTGGCAGAAGACCTTGTTTTGGTCTTTTCAGGCCACCTTGCAAGAGTTACTTCCCTTGAAATAAACCCCTTGATGCCCCTTTATCCCTGAACCAGGTTTTCTGACTCAGACCACATTAAATTCTGCACATTGAATAAGCCAAAATGATCAATGTACAGTGTAAAAAACCCAGAAATTAATGTGACAAGTGGCTAAAAAAAAGACTGAATACTCTTTCAGTAGCAATTGATTCCTACTGCATGAATCAAACAAAGGGAATTGTTCTAATCTCTTCAAACCGCAACAAGAAACCCAGTTACATTGACTACCGTTTCATACGTGCCAGTTACGCACAATGCGAAAACACCAGGAAATAATGTGACAAGTGGCTAAAAAAAAAGACTGAAGGCTCTTTCAGTAGCAACTGCTTCCTGTTGCATAAGTCAAACAAAGAGAACTGAATTTCTAATATATTTTTGTCTCTCCAATCTCTTTATACCTTGACGACGTACCCATTTTACGTGTCTCATAGGTGCCACTTACGTGTCCGCGATAACATGAAAAATCAACCTACGGAACATTTCATAGCAGACGACACATGTTTCTTAAGTCAAATATAGAGAACTAAATTTCTGATATATTTTTCTTCTCCATTGTCTTTATACCATGACAACGAACCATTTACGTTGACTACCGTCTCATAGGTGCCAGTTCCGCATCCGCGAAAAACATGAAAAATGGACTTATGGAACATTTCGTAGCAGACGACACCTGTCGCTTAAGTCAATTATAGGGATTTTTCTTTTTCGTTTTCTCTCACTAGGGCCACTGATTTGGTTACGATGACTATCTCACCCATACGTGATGGTTACGTGCTGCGCGTAAAATAGTAAAATCAACTTAGACACTTTTGGAGGCAACTGAAACCTGTTGCACAAATCAAAGGAAGGTAAACCGAATGTTTCCCTGTTTTCTTACCGGGGTCAATTTTGATGACCTTGCGAGTCAGAAATCAATGTTATGTTTAACTGCTGCGCAAAAATATAGAATTCAGAAGCAACGGGTTGCTGTTGCGGAAATTTTTTCCGGTTAAAAAAAAATCTTGTTCTAGTTTGAAGAGTTTAAAAATAGACCATAAAGATACAATAAGATGTAAGAATAACTAATAAATAATCCATTTTTTCTTTGATAGGGTAGAAAACATTGTGGAAAAAAGGAGAAAATGCTGGTAACCTGCATTGTCTCCTTTTCTCAGATTATTTTCAAAAGCTTTCTCTTTCGGGGGTGTGAAAAGGCGTCATTGTGTGGTTAAAGGTTAATAAGGATAAACAGATAAATCAGCTTGGGCCCAGTCAGCCAATCAGAGGCCTCGAGAAATTCAAAATGGTACCCAGTCAGCCAGTCAGAGGCTTGGAGAAATTCAAAACTGGGCCCAGTCAGCCAATCAGAGGGCTTCAAAATGGCGCCCTAATATATCGAAGAAAACAGTGAACAAAAAACGGCATAAAAGTGGATTTAAAGTCTTCTTTGAAGGCTGCTGTGCAGTCCTTGGCAAACTGCCAGGCATGCACCATCCACACATGCCAGATTTCACTGTAAATGGGCCAAAATTTAAGAGAACAGGGTGGCAGAAGACCTTGTTTTGGTCTTTTCAGGCCACCTTGCAAGAGTTACTTCCCTTGAAATAAACCCCTTGATGCCCCTTTATCCCTGAACCAGATTTTCTGACTCAGACCACATTAAATTCTGCACATTGAATAAGCCAAAATGATCAATGTACAGTGTAAAAAACCCAGAAATTAATGTGACAAGTGGCTAAAAAAAAGACTGAATACTCTTTCAGTAGCAATTGATTCCTACTGCATGAATCAAACAAAGGGAATTGTTCTAATCTCTTCAAACCGCAACAAGAAACCCAGTTACATTGACTACCGTTTCATACGTGCCAGTTACGCACAATGCGAAAACACCAGGAAATAATGTGACAAGTGGCTAAAAAAAAAGACTGAAGGCTCTTTCAGTAGCAACTGCTTCCTGTTGCATAAGTCAAACAAAGAGAACTGAATTTCTAATATATTTTTGTCTCTCCAATCTCTTTATACCTTGACGACGTACCCATTTTACGTGTCTCATAGGTGCCACTTACGTGTCCGCGATAACATGAAAAATCAACCTACGGAACATTTCATAGCAGACGACACATGTTTCTTAAGTCAAATATAGAGAACTAAATTTCTGATATATTTTTCTTCTCCATTGTCTTTATACCATGACAACGAACCATTTACGTTGACTACCGTCTCATAGGTGCCAGTTCTGCATCCGCGAAAAACATGAAAAATGGACTTATGGAACATTTCGTAGCAGACGACACCTGTCGCTTAAGTCAATTATAGGGATTTTTCTTTTTCGTTTTCTCTCACTAGGGCCACTGATTTGGTTACGATGACTATCTCACCCATACGTGATGGTTACGTGCTGCGCGTAAAATAGTAAAATCAACTTAGACACTTTTGGAGGCAACTGAAACCTGTTGCACAAATCAAAGGAAGGTAAACCGAATGTTTCCCTGTTTTCTTACCGGGGTCAATTTTGATGACCTTGCGAGTCAGAAATCAATGTTATGTTTAACTGCTGCGCAAAAATATAGAATTCAGAAGCAACGGGTTGCTGTTGCGGAAATTTTTTCCGGTTAAAAAAAAATCTTGTTCTAGTTTGAAGAGTTTAAAAATAGACCATAAAGATACAATAAGATGTAAGAATAACTAATAAATAATCCATTTTTTCTTTGATAGGGTAGAAAACATTGTGGAAAAAAGGAGAAAATGCTGGTAACCTGCATTGTCTCCTTTTCTCAGATTATTTTCAAAAGCTTTCTCTTTCGGGGGTGTGAAAAGGCGTCATTGTGTGGTTAAAGGTTAATAAGGATAAACAGATAAATCAGCTTGGGCCCAGTCAGCCAATCAGAGGCCTCGAGAAATTCAAAATGGTACCCAGTCAGCCAGTCAGAGGCTTGGAGAAATTCAAAACTGGGCCCAGTCAGCCAATCAGAGGGCTTCAAAATGGCGCCCTAATATATCGAAGAAAACAGTGAACAAAAAACGGCATAAAAGTGGATTTAAAGTCTTCTTTGAAGGCTGCTGTGCAGTCCTTGGCAAACTGCCAGGCATGCACCATCCACACATGCCAGATTTCACTGTAAATGGGCCAAAATTTAAGAGAACAGGGTGGCAGAAGACCTTGTTTTGGTCTTTTCAGGCCACCTTGCAAGAGTTACTTCCCTTGAAATAAACCCCTTGATGCCCCTTTATCCCTGAACCAGATTTTCTGACTCAGACCACATTAAATTCTGCACATTGAATAAGCCAAAATGATCAATGTACAGTGTAAAAAACCCAGAAATTAATGTGACAAGTGGCTAAAAAAAAGACTGAATACTCTTTCAGTAGCAATTGATTCCTACTGCATGAATCAAACAAAGGGAATTGTTCTAATCTCTTCAAACCGCAACAAGAAACCCAGTTACATTGACTACCGTTTCATACGTGCCAGTTACGCACAATGCGAAAACACCAGGAAATAATGTGACAAGTGGCTAAAAAAAAGACTGAAGGCTCTTTCAGTAGCAACTGCTCCCTGTTGCATAAGTCAAACAAAGAGAACTGAATTTCTAATATATTTTTGTCTCTCCAATCTCTTTATACCTTGACGACGTACCCATTTTACGTGTCTCATAGGTGCCACTTACGTGTCCGCGATAACATGAAAAATCAACCTACGGAACATTTCATAGCAGACGACACATGTTTCTTAAGTCAAATATAGAGAACTAAATTTCTGATATATTTTTCTTCTCCATTGTCTTTATACCATGACAACGAACCATTTACGTTGACTACCGTCTCATAGGTGCCAGTTCCGCATCCGCGAAAAACATGAAAAATGGACTTATGGAACATTTCGTAGCAGACGACACCTGTCGCTTAAGTCAATTATAGGGATTTTTCTTTTTCGTTTTCTCTCACTAGGGCCACTGATTTGGTTACGATGACTATCTCACCCATACGTGATGGTTACGTGCTGCGCGTAAAATAGTAAAATCAACTTAGACACTTTTGGAGGCAACTGAAACCTGTTGCACAAATCAAAGGAAGGTAAACCGAATGTTTCCCTGTTTTCTTACCGGGGTCAATTTTGATGACCTTGTGAGTCAGAAATCAATGTTATGTTTAACTGCTGCGCAAAAATATAGAATTCAGAAGCAACGGGTTGCTGTTGCGGAAATTTTTTCCGGTTAAAAAAAAATCTTGTTCTAGTTTGAAGAGTTTAAAAATAGACCATAAAGATACAATAAGATGTAAGAATAACTAATAAATAATCCATTTTTTCTTTGATAGGGTAGAAAACATTGTGGGAAAAGGAGAAAATGCTGGTAACCTGCATTGTCTCCTTTTCTCAGATTATTTTCAAAAGCTTTCTCTTTCGGGGGTGTGAAAAGGCGTCATTGTGTGGTTAAAGGTTAATAAGGATAAACAGATAAATCAGCTTGGGCCCAGTCAGCCAATCAGAGGCCTCGAGAAATTCAAAATGGTACCCAGTCAGCCAGTCAGAGGCTTGGAGAAATTCAAAACTGGGCCCAGTCAGCCAATCAGAGGGCTTCAAAATGGCGCCCTAATATATCGAAGAAAACAGTGAACAAAAAACGGCATAAAAGTGGATTTAAAGTCTTCTTTGAAGGCTGCTGTGCAGTCCTTGGCAAACTGCCAGGCATGCACCATCCACACATGCCAGATTTCACTGTAAATGGGCCAAAATTTAAGAGAACAGGGTGGCAGAAGACCTTGTTTTGGTCTTTTCAGGCCACCTTGCAAGAGTTACTTCCCTTGAAATAAACCCCTTGATGCCCCTTTATCCCTGAACCAGATTTTCTGACTCAGACCACATTAAATTCTGCACATTGAATAAGCCAAAATGATCAATGTACAGTGTAAAAAACCCAGAAATTAATGTGACAAGTGGCTAAAAAAAAGACTGAATACTCTTTCAGTAGCAATTGATTCCTACTGCATGAATCAAACAAAGGGAATTGTTCTAATCTCTTCAAACCGCAACAAGAAACCCAGTTACATTGACTACCGTTTCATACGTGCCAGTTACGCACAATGCGAAAACACCAGGAAATAATGTGACAAGTGGCTAAAAAAAAGACTGAAGGCTCTTTCAGTAGCAACTGCTTCCTGTTGCATAAGTCAAACAAAGAGAACTGAATTTCTAATATATTTTTGTCTCTCCAATCTCTTTATACCTTGACGACGTACCCATTTTACGTGTCTCATAGGTGCCACTTACGTGTCCGCGATAACATGAAAAATCAACCTACGGAACATTTCATAGCAGACGACACATGTTTCTTAAGTCAAATATAGAGAACTAAATTTCTGATATATTTTTCTTCTCCATTGTCTTTATACCATGACAACGAACCATTTACGTTGACTACCGTCTCATAGGTGCCAGTTCCGCATCCGCGAAAAACATGAAAAATGGACTTATGGAACATTTCGTAGCAGACGACACCTGTCGCTTAAGTCAATTATAGGGATTTTTCTTTTTCGTTTTCTCTCACTAGGGCCACTGATTTGGTTACGATGACTATCTCACCCATACGTGATGGTTACGTGCTGCGCGTAAAATAGTAAAATCAACTTAGACACTTTTGGAGGCAACTGAAACCTGTTGCACAAATCAAAGGAAGGTAAACCGAATGTTTCCCTGTTTTCTTACCGGGGTCAATTTTGATGACCTTGCGAGTCAGAAATCAATGTTATGTTTAACTGCTGCGCAAAAATATAGAATTCAGAAGCAACGGGTTGCTGTTGCGGAAATTTTTTCCGGTTAAAAAAAAATCTTGTTCTAGTTTGAAGAGTTTAAAAATAGACCATAAAGATACAATAAGATGTAAGAATAACTAATAAATAATCCATTTTTTCTTTGATAGGGTAGAAAACATTGTGGGAAAAGGAGAAAATGCTGGTAACCTGCATTGTCTCCTTTTCTCAGATTATTTTCAAAAGCTTTCTCTTTCGGGGGTGTGAAAAAGCGTCATTGTGTGGATAAAGGTTAATAAGGATAAACAGATAAATCAGCTTGGGCCCAGTCAGCCAATCAGAGGCCTCGAGAAATTCAAAATGGTACCCAGTCAGCCAGTCAGAGGCTTGGAGAAATTCAAAACTGGGCCCAGTCAGCCAATCAGAGGGCTTCAAAATGGCGCCCTAATATATCGAAGAAAACAGTGAACAAAAAACGGCATAAAAGTGGATTTAAAGTCTTCTTTGAAGGCTGCTGTGCAGTCCTTGGCAAACTGCCAGGCATGCACCATCCACACATGCCAGATTTCACTGTAAATGGGCCAAAATTTAAGAGAACAGGGTGGCAGAAGACCTTGTTTTGGTCTTTTCAGGCCACCTTGCAAGAGTTATTTCCCTTGAAATAAACCCCTTGATGCCCCTTTATCCCTGAACCAGATTTTCTGACTCAGACCACATTAAATTCTGCACATTGAATAAGCCAAAATGATCAATGTACAGTGTAAAAAACCCAGAAATTAATGTGACAAGTGGCTAAAAAAAAGACTGAATACTCTTTCAGTAGCAATTGATTCCTACTGCATGAATCAAACAAAGGGAATTGTTCTAATCTCTTCAAACCGCAACAAGAAACCCAGTTACATTGACTACCGTTTCATACGTGCCAGTTACGCACAATGCGAAAACACCAGGAAATAATGTGACAAGTGGCTAAAAAAAAAGACTGAAGGCTCTTTCAGTAGCAACTGCTTCCTGTTGCATAAGTCAAACAAAGAGAACTGAATTTCTGATATATTTTTGTCTCTCCAATCTCTTTATACCTTGACGACGTACCCATTTTACGTGTCTCATAGGTGCCACTTACGTGTCCGCGATAACATGAAAAATCAACCTACGGAACATTTCATAGCAGACGACACATGTTTCTTAAGTCAAATATAGAGAACTAAATTTCTGATATATTTTTCTTCTCCATTGTCTTTATACCATGACAACGAACCATTTACGTTGACTACCGTCTCATAGGTGCCAGTTCCGCATCCGCGAAAAACATGAAAAATGGACTTATGGAACATTTCGTAGCAGACGACACCTGTCGCTTAAGTCAATTATAGGGATTTTTCTTTTTCGTTTTCTCTCACTAGGGCCACTGATTTGGTTACGATGACTATCTCACCCATACGTGATGGTTACGTGCTGCGCGTAAAATAGTAAAATCAACTTAGACACTTTTGGAGGCAACTGAAACCTGTTGCACAAATCAAAGGAAGGTAAACCGAATGTTTCCCTGTTTTCTTACCGGGGTCAATTTTGATGACCTTGCGAGTCAGAAATCAATGTTATGTTTAACTGCTGCGCAAAAATATAGAATTCAGAAGCAACGGGTTGCTGTTGCGGAAATTTTTTCCGGTTAAAAAAAAATCTTGTTCTAGTTTGAAGAGTTTAAAAATAGACCATAAAGATACAATAAGATGTAAGAATAACTAATAAATAATCCATTTTTTCTTTGATAGGGTAGAAAACATTGTGGAAAAAAGGAGAAAATGCTGGTAACCTGCATTGTCTCCTTTTCTCAGATTATTTTCAAAAGCTTTCTCTTTCGGGGGTGTGAAAAGGCGTCATTGTGTGGTTAAAGGTTAATAAGGATAAACAGATAAATCAGCTTGGGCCCAGTCAGCCAATCAGAGGCCTCGAGAAATTCAAAATGGTACCCAGTCAGCCAGTCAGAGGCTTGGAGAAATTCAAAACTGGGCCCAGTCAGCCAATCAGAGGGCTTCAAAATGGCGCCCTAATATATCGAAGAAAACAGTGAACAAAAAACGGCATAAAAGTGGATTTAAAGTCTTCTTTGAAGGCTGCTGTGCAGTCCTTGGCAAACTGCCAGGCATGCACCATCCACACATGCCAGATTTCACTGTAAATGGGCCAAAATTTAAGAGAACAGGGTGGCAGAAGACCTTGTTTTGGTCTTTTCAGGCCACCTTGCAAGAGTTACTTCCCTTGAAATAAACCCCTTGATGCCCCTTTATCCCTGAACCAGATTTTCTGACTCAGACCACATTAAATTCTGCACATTGAATAAGCCAAAATGATCAATGTACAGTGTAAAAAACCCAGAAATTAATGTGACAAGTGGCTAAAAAAAAGACTGAATACTCTTTCAGTAGCAATTGATTCCTACTGCATGAATCAAACAAAGGGAATTGTTCTAATCTCTTCAAACCGCAACAAGAAACCCAGTTACATTGACTACCGTTTCATACGTGCCAGTTACGCACAATGCGAAAACACCAGGAAATAATGTGACAAGTGGCTAAAAAAAAAGACTGAAGGCTCTTTCAGTAGCAACTGCTTCCTGTTGCATAAGTCAAACAAAGAGAACTGAATTTCTAATATATTTTTGTCTCTCCAATCTCTTTATACCTTGACGACGTACCCATTTTACGTGTCTCATAGGTGCCACTTACGTGTCCGCGATAACATGAAAAATCAACCTACGGAACATTTCATAGCAGACGACACATGTTTCTTAAGTCAAATATAGAGAACTAAATTTCTGATATATTTTTCTTCTCCATTGTCTTTATACCATGACAACGAACCATTTACGTTGACTACCGTCTCATAGGTGCCAGTTCTGCATCCGCGAAAAACATGAAAAATGGACTTATGGAACATTTCGTAGCAGACGACACCTGTCGCTTAAGTCAATTATAGGGATTTTTCTTTTTCGTTTTCTCTCACTAGGGCCACTGATTTGGTTACGATGACTATCTCACCCATACGTGATGGTTACGTGCTGCGCGTAAAATAGTAAAATCAACTTAGACACTTTTGGAGGCAACTGAAACCTGTTGCACAAATCAAAGGAAGGTAAACCGAATGTTTCCCTGTTTTCTTACCGGGGTCAATTTTGATGACCTTGCGAGTCAGAAATCAATGTTATGTTTAACTGCTGCGCAAAAATATAGAATTCAGAAGCAACGGGTTGCTGTTGCGGAAATTTTTTCCGGTTAAAAAAAAATCTTGTTCTAGTTTGAAGAGTTTAAAAATAGACCATAAAGATACAATAAGATGTAAGAATAACTAATAAATAATCCATTTTTTCTTTGATAGGGTAGAAAACATTGTGGAAAAAAGGAGAAAATGCTGGTAACCTGCATTGTCTCCTTTTCTCAGATTATTTTCAAAAGCTTTCTCTTTCGGGGGTGTGAAAAGGCGTCATTGTGTGGTTAAAGGTTAATAAGGATAAACAGATAAATCAGCTTGGGCCCAGTCAGCCAATCAGAGGCCTCGAGAAATTCAAAATGGTACCCAGTCAGCCAGTCAGAGGCTTGGAGAAATTCAAAACTGGGCCCAGTCAGCCAATCAGAGGGCTTCAAAATGGCGCCCTAATATATCGAAGAAAACAGTGAACAAAAAACGGCATAAAAGTGGATTTAAAGTCTTCTTTGAAGGCTGCTGTGCAGTCCTTGGCAAACTGCCAGGCATGCACCATCCACACATGCCAGATTTCACTGTAAATGGGCCAAAATTTAAGAGAACAGGGTGGCAGAAGACCTTGTTTTGGTCTTTTCAGGCCACCTTGCAAGAGTTACTTCCCTTGAAATAAACCCCTTGATGCCCCTTTATCCCTGAACCAGATTTTCTGACTCAGACCACATTAAATTCTGCACATTGAATAAGCCAAAATGATCAATGTACAGTGTAAAAAACCCAGAAATTAATGTGACAAGTGGCTAAAAAAAAGACTGAATACTCTTTCAGTAGCAATTGATTCCTACTGCATGAATCAAACAAAGGGAATTGTTCTAATCTCTTCAAACCGCAACAAGAAACCCAGTTACATTGACTACCGTTTCATACGTGCCAGTTACGCACAATGCGAAAACACCAGGAAATAATGTGACAAGTGGCTAAAAAAAAAGACTGAAGGCTCTTTCAGTAGCAACTGCTTCCTGTTGCATAAGTCAAACAAAGAGAACTGAATTTCTAATATATTTTTGTCTCTCCAATCTCTTTATACCTTGACGACGTACCCATTTTACGTGTCTCATAGGTGCCACTTACGTGTCCGCGATAACATGAAAAATCAACCTACGGAACATTTCATAGCAGACGACACATGTTTCTTAAGTCAAATATAGAGAACTAAATTTCTGATATATTTTTCTTCTCCATTGTCTTTATACCATGACAACGAACCATTTACGTTGACTACCGTCTCATAGGTGCCAGTTCCGCATCCGCGAAAAACATGAAAAATGGACTTATGGAACATTTCGTAGCAGACGACACCTGTCGCTTAAGTCAATTATAGGGATTTTTCTTTTTCGTTTTCTCTCACTAGGGCCACTGATTTGGTTACGATGACTATCTCACCCATACGTGATGGTTACGTGCTGCGCGTAAAATAGTAAAATCAACTTAGACACTTTTGGAGGCAACTGAAACCTGTTGCACAAATCAAAGGAAGGTAAACCGAATGTTTCCCTGTTTTCTTACCGGGGTCAATTTTGATGACCTTGCGAGTCAGAAATCAATGTTATGTTTAACTGCTGCGCAAAAATATAGAATTCAGAAGCAACGGGTTGCTGTTGCGGAAATTTTTTCCGGTTAAAAAAAAATCTTGTTCTAGTTTGAAGAGTTTAAAAATAGACCATAAAGATACAATAAGATGTAAGAATAACTAATAAATAATCCATTTTTTCTTTGATAGGGTAGAAAACATTGTGGAAAAAAGGAGAAAATGCTGGTAACCTGCATTGTCTCCTTTTCTCAGATTATTTTCAAAAGCTTTCTCTTTCGGGGGTGTGAAAAGGCGTCATTGTGTGGTTAAAGGTTAATAAGGATAAACAGATAAATCAGCTTGGGCCCAGTCAGCCAATCAGAGGCCTCGAGAAATTCAAAATGGTACCCAGTCAGCCAGTCAGAGGCTTGGAGAAATTCAAAACTGGGCCCAGTCAGCCAATCAGAGGGCTTCAAAATGGCGCCCTAATATATCGAAGAAAACAGTGAACAAAAAACGGCATAAAAGTGGATTTAAAGTCTTCTTTGAAGGCTGCTGTGCAGTCCTTGGCAAACTGCCAGGCATGCACCATCCACACATGCCAGATTTCACTGTAAATGGGCCAAAATTTAAGAGAACAGGGTGGCAGAAGACCTTGTTTTGGTCTTTTCAGGCCACCTTGCAAGAGTTACTTCCCTTGAAATAAACCCCTTGATGCCCCTTTATCCCTGAACCAGATTTTCTGACTCAGACCACATTAAATTCTGCACATTGAATAAGCCAAAATGATCAATGTACAGTGTAAAAAACCCAGAAATTAATGTGACAAGTGGCTAAAAAAAAGACTGAATACTCTTTCAGTAGCAATTGATTCCTACTGCATGAATCAAACAAAGGGAATTGTTCTAATCTCTTCAAACCGCAACAAGAAACCCAGTTACATTGACTACCGTTTCATACGTGCCAGTTACGCACAATGCGAAAACACCAGGAAATAATGTGACAAGTGGCTAAAAAAAAAGACTGAAGGCTCTTTCAGTAGCAACTGCTTCCTGTTGCATAAGTCAAACAAAGAGAACTGAATTTCTAATATATTTTTGTCTCTCCAATCTCTTTATACCTTGACGACGTACCCATTTTACGTGTCTCATAGGTGCCACTTACGTGTCCGCGATAACATGAAAAATCAACCTACGGAACATTTCATAGCAGACGACACATGTTTCTTAAGTCAAATATAGAGAACTAAATTTCTGATATATTTTTCTTCTCCATTGTCTTTATACCATGACAACGAACCATTTACGTTGACTACCGTCTCATAGGTGCCAGTTCCGCATCCGCGAAAAACATGAAAAATGGACTTATGGAACATTTCGTAGCAGACGACACCTGTCGCTTAAGTCAATTATAGGGATTTTTCTTTTTCGTTTTCTCTCACTAGGGCCACTGATTTGGTTACGATGACTATCTCACCCATACGTGATGGTTACGTGCTGCGCGTAAAATAGTAAAATCAACTTAGACACTTTTGGAGGCAACTGAAACCTGTTGCACAAATCAAAGGAAGGTAAACCGAATGTTTCCCTGTTTTCTTACCGGGGTCAATTTTGATGACCTTGCGAGTCAGAAATCAATGTTATGTTTAACTGCTGCGCAAAAATATAGAATTCAGAAGCAACGGGTTGCTGTTGCGGAAATTTTTTCCGGTTAAAAAAAAATCTTGTTCTAGTTTGAAGAGTTTAAAAATAGACCATAAAGATACAATAAGATGTAAGAATAACTAATAAATAATCCATTTTTTCTTTGATAGGGTAGAAAACATTGTGGAAAAAAGGAGAAAATGCTGGTAACCTGCATTGTCTCCTTTTCTCAGATTATTTTCAAAAGCTTTCTCTTTCGGGGGTGTGAAAAGGCGTCATTGTGTGGTTAAAGGTTAATAAGGATAAACAGATAAATCAGCTTGGGCCCAGTCAGCCAATCAGAGGCCTCGAGAAATTCAAAATGGTACCCAGTCAGCCAGTCAGAGGCTTGGAGAAATTCAAAACTGGGCCCAGTCAGCCAATCAGAGGGCTTCAAAATGGCGCCCTAATATATCGAAGAAAACAGTGAACAAAAAACGGCATAAAAGTGGATTTAAAGTCTTCTTTGAAGGCTGCTGTGCAGTCCTTGGCAAACTGCCAGGCATGCACCATCCACACATGCCAGATTTCACTGTAAATGGGCCAAAATTTAAGAGAACAGGGTGGCAGAAGACCTTGTTTTGGTCTTTTCAGGCCACCTTGCAAGAGTTACTTCCCTTGAAATAAACCCCTTGATGCCCCTTTATCCCTGAACCAGATTTTCTGACTCAGACCACATTAAATTCTGCACATTGAATAAGCCAAAATGATCAATGTACAGTGTAAAAAACCCAGAAATTAATGTGACAAGTGGCTAAAAAAAAGACTGAATACTCTTTCAGTAGCAATTGATTCCTACTGCATGAATCAAACAAAGGGAATTGTTCTAATCTCTTCAAACCGCAACAAGAAACCCAGTTACATTGACTACCGTTTCATACGTGCCAGTTACGCACAATGCGAAAACACCAGGAAATAATGTGACAAGTGGCTAAAAAAAAAGACTGAAGGCTCTTTCAGTAGCAACTGCTTCCTGTTGCATAAGTCAAACAAAGAGAACTGAATTTCTAATATATTTTTGTCTCTCCAATCTCTTTATACCTTGACGACGTACCCATTTTACGTGTCTCATAGGTGCCACTTACGTGTCCGCGATAACATGAAAAATCAACCTACGGAACATTTCATAGCAGACGACACATGTTTCTTAAGTCAAATATAGAGAACTAAATTTCTGATATATTTTTCTTCTCCATTGTCTTTATACCATGACAACGAACCATTTACGTTGACTACCGTCTCATAGGTGCCAGTTCCGCATCCGCGAAAAACATGAAAAATGGACTTATGGAACATTTCGTAGCAGACGACACCTGTCGCTTAAGTCAATTATAGGGATTTTTCTTTTTCGTTTTCTCTCACTAGGGCCACTGATTTGGTTACGATGACTATCTCACCCATACGTGATGGTTACGTGCTGCGCGTAAAATAGTAAAATCAACTTAGACACTTTTGGAGGCAACTGAAACCTGTTGCACAAATCAAAGGAAGGTAAACCGAATGTTTCCCTGTTTTCTTACCGGGGTCAATTTTGATGACCTTGCGAGTCAGAAATCAATGTTATGTTTAACTGCTGCGCAAAAATATAGAATTCAGAAGCAACGGGTTGCTGTTGCGGAAATTTTTTCCGGTTAAAAAAAAATCTTGTTCTAGTTTGAAGAGTTTAAAAATAGACCATAAAGATACAATAAGATGTAAGAATAACTAATAAATAATCCATTTTTTCTTTGATAGGGTAGAAAACATTGTGGAAAAAAGGAGAAAATGCTGGTAACCTGCATTGTCTCCTTTTCTCAGATTATTTTCAAAAGCTTTCTCTTTCGGGGGTGTGAAAAGGCGTCATTGTGTGGTTAAAGGTTAATAAGGATAAACAGATAAATCAGCTTGGGCCCAGTCAGCCAATCAGAGGCCTCGAGAAATTCAAAATGGTACCCAGTCAGCCAGTCAGAGGCTTGGAGAAATTCAAAACTGGGCCCAGTCAGCCAATCAGAGGGCTTCAAAATGGCGCCCTAATATATCGAAGAAAACAGTGAACAAAAAACGGCATAAAAGTGGATTTAAAGTCTTCTTTGAAGGCTGCTGTGCAGTCCTTGGCAAACTGCCAGGCATGCACCATCCACACATGCCAGATTTCACTGTAAATGGGCCAAAATTTAAGAGAACAGGGTGGCAGAAGACCTTGTTTTGGTCTTTTCAGGCCACCTTGCAAGAGTTACTTCCCTTGAAATAAACCCCTTGATGCCCCTTTATCCCTGAACCAGATTTTCTGACTCAGACCACATTAAATTCTGCACATTGAATAAGCCAAAATGATCAATGTACAGTGTAAAAAAACCAGAAATTAATGTGACAAGTGGCTAAAAAAAAGACTGAATACTCTTTCAGTAGCAATTGATTCCTACTGCATGAATCAAACAAAGGGAATTGTTCTAATCTCTTCAAACCGCAACAAGAAACCCAGTTACATTGACTACCGTTTCATACGTGCCAGTTACGCACAATGCGAAAACACCAGGAAATAATGTGACAAGTGGCTAAAAAAAAAGACTGAAGGCTCTTTCAGTAGCAACTGCTTCCTGTTGCATAAGTCAAACAAAGAGAACTGAATTTCTAATATATTTTTGTCTCTCCAATCTCTTTATACCTTGACGACGTACCCATTTTACGTGTCTCATAGGTGCCACTTACGTGTCCGCGATAACATGAAAAATCAACCTACGGAACATTTCATAGCAGACGACACATGTTTCTTAAGTCAAATATAGAGAACTAAATTTCTGATATATTTTTCTTCTCCATTGTCTTTATACCATGACAACGAACCATTTACGTTGACTACCGTCTCATAGGTGCCAGTTCCGCATCCGCGAAAAACATGAAAAATGGACTTATGGAACATTTCGTAGCAGACGACACCTGTCGCTTAAGTCAATTATAGGGATTTTTCTTTTTCGTTTTCTCTCACTAGGGCCACTGATTTGGTTACGATGACTATCTCACCCATACGTGATGGTTACGTGCTGCGCGTAAAATAGTAAAATCAACTTAGACACTTTTGGAGGCAACTGAAACCTGTTGCACAAATCAAAGGAAGGTAAACCGAATGTTTCCCTGTTTTCTTACCGGGGTCAATTTTGATGACCTTGCGAGTCAGAAATCAATGTTATGTTTAACTGCTGCGCAAAAATATAGAATTCAGAAGCAACGGGTTGCTGTTGCGGAAATTTTTTCCGGTTAAAAAAAAATCTTGTTCTAGTTTGAAGAGTTTAAAAATAGACCATAAAGATACAATAAGATGTAAGAATAACTAATAAATAATCCATTTTTTCTTTGATAGGGTAGAAAACATTGTGGAAAAAAGGAGAAAATGCTGGTAACCTGCATTGTCTCCTTTTCTCAGATTATTTTCAAAAGCTTTCTCTTTCGGGGGTGTGAAAAGGCGTCATTGTGTGGTTAAAGGTTAATAAGGATAAACAGATAAATCAGCTTGGGCCCAGTCAGCCAATCAGAGGCCTCGAGAAATTCAAAATGGTACCCAGTCAGCCAGTCAGAGGCTTGGAGAAATTCAAAACTGGGCCCAGTCAGCCAATCAGAGGGCTTCAAAATGGCGCCCTAATATATCGAAGAAAACAGTGAACAAAAAACGGCATAAAAGTGGATTTAAAGTCTTCTTTGAAGGCTGCTGTGCAGTCCTTGGCAAACTGCCAGGCATGCACCATCCACACATGCCAGATTTCACTGTAAATGGGCCAAAATTTAAGAGAACAGGGTGGCAGAAGACCTTGTTTTGGTCTTTTCAGGCCACCTTGCAAGAGTTACTTCCCTTGAAATAAACCCCTTGATGCCCCTTTATCCCTGAACCAGATTTTCTGACTCAGACCACATTAAATTCTGCACATTGAATAAGCCAAAATGATCAATGTACAGTGTAAAAAAACCAGAAATTAATGTGACAAGTGGCTAAAAAAAAGACTGAATACTCTTTCAGTAGCAATTGATTCCTACTGCATGAATCAAACAAAGGGAATTGTTCTAATCTCTTCAAACCGCAACAAGAAACCCAGTTACATTGACTACCGTTTCATACGTGCCAGTTACGCACAATGCGAAAACACCAGGAAATAATGTGACAAGTGGCTAAAAAAAAAGACTGAAGGCTCTTTCAGTAGCAACTGCTTCCTGTTGCATAAGTCAAACAAAGAGAACTGAATTTCTAATATATTTTTGTCTCTCCAATCTCTTTATACCTTGACGACGTACCCATTTTACGTGTCTCATAGGTGCCACTTACGTGTCCGCGATAACATGAAAAATCAACCTACGGAACATTTCATAGCAGACGACACATGTTTCTTAAGTCAAATATAGAGAACTAAATTTCTGATATATTTTTCTTCTCCATTGTCTTTATACCATGACAACGAACCATTTACGTTGACTACCGTCTCATAGGTGCCAGTTCCGCATCCGCGAAAAACATGAAAAATGGACTTATGGAACATTTCGTAGCAGACGACACCTGTCGCTTAAGTCAATTATAGGGATTTTTCTTTTTCGTTTTCTCTCACTAGGGCCACTGATTTGGTTACGATGACTATCTCACCCATACGTGATGGTTACGTGCTGCGCGTAAAATAGTAAAATCAACTTAGACACTTTTGGAGGCAACTGAAACCTGTTGCACAAATCAAAGGAAGGTAAACCGAATGTTTCCCTGTTTTCTTACCGGGGTCAATTTTGATGACCTTGCGAGTCAGAAATCAATGTTATGTTTAACTGCTGCGCAAAAATATAGAATTCAGAAGCAACGGGTTGCTGTTGCGGAAATTTTTTCCGGTTAAAAAAAAATCTTGTTCTAGTTTGAAGAGTTTAAAAATAGACCATAAAGATACAATAAGATGTAAGAATAACTAATAAATAATCCATTTTTTCTTTGATAGGGTAGAAAACATTGTGGAAAAAAGGAGAAAATGCTGGTAACCTGCATTGTCTCCTTTTCTCAGATTATTTTCAAAAGCTTTCTCTTTCGGGGGTGTGAAAAGGCGTCATTGTGTGGTTAAAGGTTAATAAGGATAAACAGATAAATCAGCTTGGGCCCAGTCAGCCAATCAGAGGCCTCGAGAAATTCAAAATGGTACCCAGTCAGCCAGTCAGAGGCTTGGAGAAATTCAAAACTGGGCCCAGTCAGCCAATCAGAGGGCTTCAAAATGGCGCCCTAATATATCGAAGAAAACAGTGAACAAAAAACGGCATAAAAGTGGATTTAAAGTCTTCTTTGAAGGCTGCTGTGCAGTCCTTGGCAAACTGCCAGGCATGCACCATCCACACATGCCAGATTTCACTGTAAATGGGCCAAAATTTAAGAGAACAGGGTGGCAGAAGACCTTGTTTTGGTCTTTTCAGGCCACCTTGCAAGAGTTACTTCCCTTGAAATAAACCCCTTGATGCCCCTTTATCCCTGAACCAGATTTTCTGACTCAGACCACATTAAATTCTGCACATTGAATAAGCCAAAATGATCAATGTACAGTGTAAAAAACCCAGAAATTAATGTGACAAGTGGCTAAAAAAAAGACTGAATACTCTTTCAGTAGCAATTGATTCCTACTGCATGAATCAAACAAAGGGAATTGTTCTAATCTCTTCAAACCGCAACAAGAAACCCAGTTACATTGACTACCGTTTCATACGTGCCAGTTACGCACAATGCGAAAACACCAGGAAATAATGTGACAAGTGGCTAAAAAAAAAGACTGAAGGCTCTTTCAGTAGCAACTGCTTCCTGTTGCATAAGTCAAACAAAGAGAACTGAATTTCTAATATATTTTTGTCTCTCCAATCTCTTTATACCTTGACGACGTACCCATTTTACGTGTCTCATAGGTGCCACTTACGTGTCCGCGATAACATGAAAAATCAACCTACGGAACATTTCATAGCAGACGACACATGTTTCTTAAGTCAAATATAGAGAACTAAATTTCTGATATATTTTTCTTCTCCATTGTCTTTATACCATGACAACGAACCATTTACGTTGACTACCGTCTCATAGGTGCCAGTTCCGCATCCGCGAAAAACATGAAAAATGGACTTATGGAACATTTCGTAGCAGACGACACCTGTCGCTTAAGTCAATTATAGGGATTTTTCTTTTTCGTTTTCTCTCACTAGGGCCACTGATTTGGTTACGATGACTATCTCACCCATACGTGATGGTTACGTGCTGCGCGTAAAATAGTAAAATCAACTTAGACACTTTTGGAGGCAACTGAAACCTGTTGCACAAATCAAAGGAAGGTAAACCGAATGTTTCCCTGTTTTCTTACCGGGGTCAATTTTGATGACCTTGCGAGTCAGAAATCAATGTTATGTTTAACTGCTGCGCAAAAATATAGAATTCAGAAGCAACGGGTTGCTGTTGCGGAAATTTTTTCCGGTTAAAAAAAAATCTTGTTCTAGTTTGAAGAGTTTAAAAATAGACCATAAAGATACAATAAGATGTAAGAATAACTAATAAATAATCCATTTTTTCTTTGATAGGGTAGAAAACATTGTGGAAAAAAGGAGAAAATGCTGGTAACCTGCATTGTCTCCTTTTCTCAGATTATTTTCAAAAGCTTTCTCTTTCGGGGGTGTGAAAAGGCGTCATTGTGTGGTTAAAGGTTAATAAGGATAAACAGATAAATCAGCTTGGGCCCAGTCAGCCAATCAGAGGCCTCGAGAAATTCAAAATGGTACCCAGTCAGCCAGTCAGAGGCTTGGAGAAATTCAAAACTGGGCCCAGTCAGCCAATCAGAGGGCTTCAAAATGGCGCCCTAATATATCGAAGAAAACAGTGAACAAAAAACGGCATAAAAGTGGATTTAAAGTCTTCTTTGAAGGCTGCTGTGCAGTCCTTGGCAAACTGCCAGGCATGCACCATCCACACATGCCAGATTTCACTGTAAATGGGCCAAAATTTAAGAGAACAGGGTGGCAGAAGACCTTGTTTTGGTCTTTTCAGGCCACCTTGCAAGAGTTACTTCCCTTGAAATAAACCCCTTGATGCCCCTTTATCCCTGAACCAGATTTTCTGACTCAGACCACATTAAATTCTGCACATTGAATAAGCCAAAATGATCAATGTACAGTGTAAAAAACCCAGAAATTAATGTGACAAGTGGCTAAAAAAAAGACTGAATACTCTTTCAGTAGCAATTGATTCCTACTGCATGAATCAAACAAAGGGAATTGTTCTAATCTCTTCAAACCGCAACAAGAAACCCAGTTACATTGACTACCGTTTCATACGTGCCAGTTACGCACAATGCGAAAACACCAGGAAATAATGTGACAAGTGGCTAAAAAAAAAGACTGAAGGCTCTTTCAGTAGCAACTGCTTCCTGTTGCATAAGTCAAACAAAGAGAACTGAATTTCTAATATATTTTTGTCTCTCCAATCTCTTTATACCTTGACGACGTACCCATTTTACGTGTCTCATAGGTGCCACTTACGTGTCCGCGATAACATGAAAAATCAAGCTACGGAACATTTCATAGCAGACGACACATGTTTCTTAAGTCAAATATAGAGAACTAAATTTCTGATATATTTTTCTTCTCCATTGTCTTTATACCATGACAACGAACCATTTACGTTGACTACCGTCTCATAGGTGCCAGTTCCGCATCCGCGAAAAACATGAAAAATGGACTTATGGAACATTTCGTAGCAGACGACACCTGTCGCTTAAGTCAATTATAGGGATTTTTCTTTTTCGTTTTCTCTCACTAGGGCCACTGATTTGGTTACGATGACTATCTCACCCATACGTGATGGTTACGTGCTGCGCGTAAAATAGTAAAATCAACTTAGACACTTTTGGAGGCAACTGAAACCTGTTGCACAAATCAAAGGAAGGTAAACCGAATGTTTCCCTGTTTTCTTACCGGGGTCAATTTTGATGACCTTGCGAGTCAGAAATCAATGTTATGTTTAACTGCTGCGCAAAAATATAGAATTCAGAAGCAACGGGTTGCTGTTGCGGAAATTTTTTCCGGTTAAAAAAAAATCTTGTTCTAGTTTGAAGAGTTTAAAAATAGACCATAAAGATACAATAAGATGTAAGAATAACTAATAAATAATCCATTTTTTCTTTGATAGGGTAGAAAACATTGTGGAAAAAAGGAGAAAATGCTGGTAACCTGCATTGTCTCCTTTTCTCAGATTATTTTCAAAAGCTTTCTCTTTCGGGGGTGTGAAAAGGCGTCATTGTGTGGTTAAAGGTTAATAAGGATAAACAGATAAATCAGCTTGGGCCCAGTCAGCCAATCAGAGGCCTCGAGAAATTCAAAATGGTACCCAGTCAGCCAGTCAGAGGCTTGGAGAAATTCAAAACTGGGCCCAGTCAGCCAATCAGAGGGCTTCAAAATGGCGCCCTAATATATCGAAGAAAACAGTGAACAAAAAACGGCATAAAAGTGGATTTAAAGTCTTCTTTGAAGGCTGCTGTGCAGTCCTTGGCAAACTGCCAGGCATGCACCATCCACACATGCCAGATTTCACTGTAAATGGGCCAAAATTTAAGAGAACAGGGTGGCAGAAGACCTTGTTTTGGTCTTTTCAGGCCACCTTGCAAGAGTTACTTCCCTTGAAATAAACCCCTTGATGCCCCTTTATCCCTGAACCAGATTTTCTGACTCAGACCACATTAAATTCTGCACATTGAATAAGCCAAAATGATCAATGTACAGTGTAAAAAACCCAGAAATTAATGTGACAAGTGGCTAAAAAAAAGACTGAATACTCTTTCAGTAGCAATTGATTCCTACTGCATGAATCAAACAAAGGGAATTGTTCTAATCTCTTCAAACCGCAACAAGAAACCCAGTTACATTGACTACCGTTTCATACGTGCCAGTTACGCACAATGCGAAAACACCAGGAAATAATGTGACAAGTGGCTAAAAAAAAAGACTGAAGGCTCTTTCAGTAGCAACTGCTTCCTGTTGCATAAGTCAAACAAAGAGAACTGAATTTCTAATATATTTTTGTCTCTCCAATCTCTTTATACCTTGACGACGTACCCATTTTACGTGTCTCATAGGTGCCACTTACGTGTCCGCGATAACATGAAAAATCAACCTACGGAACATTTCATAGCAGACGACACATGTTTCTTAAGTCAAATATAGAGAACTAAATTTCTGATATATTTTTCTTCTCCATTGTCTTTATACCATGACAACGAACCATTTACGTTGACTACCGTCTCATAGGTGCCAGTTCCGCATCCGCGAAAAACATGAAAAATGGACTTATGGAACATTTCGTAGCAGACGACACCTGTCGCTTAAGTCAATTATAGGGATTTTTCTTTTTCGTTTTCTCTCACTAGGGCCACTGATTTGGTTACGATGACTATCTCACCCATACGTGATGGTTACGTGCTGCGCGTAAAATAGTAAAATCAACTTAGACACTTTTGGAGGCAACTGAAACCTGTTGCACAAATCAAAGGAAGGTAAGCCGAATGTTTCCCTGTTTTCTTACCGGGGTCAATTTTGATGACCTTGCGAGTCAGAAATCAATGTTATGTTTAACTGCTGCGCAAAAATATAGAATTCAGAAGCAACGGGTTGCTGTTGCGGAAATTTTTTCCGGTTAAAAAAAAATCTTGTTCTAGTTTGAAGAGTTTAAAAATAGACCATAAAGATACAATAAGATGTAAGAATAACTAATAAATAATCCATTTTTTCTTTGATAGGGTAGAAAACATTGTGGAAAAAAGGAGAAAATGCTGGTAACCTGCATTGTCTCCTTTTCTCAGATTATTTTCAAAAGCTTTCTCTTTCGGGGGTGTGAAAAGGCGTCATTGTGTGGTTAAAGGTTAATAAGGATAAACAGATAAATCAGCTTGGGCCCAGTCAGCCAATCAGAGGCCTCGAGAAATTCAAAATGGTACCCAGTCAGCCAGTCAGAGGCTTGGAGAAATTCAAAACTGGGCCCAGTCAGCCAATCAGAGGGCTTCAAAATGGCGCCCTAATATATCGAAGAAAACAGTGAACAAAAAACGGCATAAAAGTGGATTTAAAGTCTTCTTTGAAGGCTGCTGTGCAGTCCTTGGCAAACTGCCAGGCATGCACCATCCACACATGCCAGATTTCACTGTAAATGGGCCAAAATTTAAGAGAACAGGGTGGCAGAAGACCTTGTTTTGGTCTTTTCAGGCCACCTTGCAAGAGTTACTTCCCTTGAAATAAACCCCTTGATGCCCCTTTATCCCTGAACCAGATTTTCTGACTCAGACCACATTAAATTCTGCACATTGAATAAGCCAAAATGATCAATGTACAGTGTAAAAAACCCAGAAATTAATGTGACAAGTGGCTAAAAAAAAGACTGAATACTCTTTCAGTAGCAATTGATTCCTACTGCATGAATCAAACAAAGGGAATTGTTCTAATCTCTTCAAACCGCAACAAGAAACCCAGTTACATTGACTACCGTTTCATACGTGCCAGTTACGCACAATGCGAAAACACCAGGAAATAATGTGACAAGTGGCTAAAAAAAAAGACTGAAGGCTCTTTCAGTAGCAACTGCTTCCTGTTGCATAAGTCAAACAAAGAGAACTGAATTTCTAATATATTTTTGTCTCTCCAATCTCTTTATACCTTGACGACGTACCCATTTTACGTGTCTCATAGGTGCCACTTACGTGTCCGCGATAACATGAAAAATCAACCTACGGAACATTTCATAGCAGACGACACATGTTTCTTAAGTCAAATATAGAGAACTAAATTTCTGATATATTTTTCTTCTCCATTGTCTTTATACCATGACAACGAACCATTTACGTTGACTACCGTCTCATAGGTGCCAGTTCCGCATCCGCGAAAAACATGAAAAATGGACTTATGGAACATTTCGTAGCAGACGACACCTGTCGCTTAAGTCAATTATAGGGATTTTTCTTTTTCGTTTTCTCTCACTAGGGCCACTGATTTGGTTACGATGACTATCTCACCCATACGTGATGGTTACGTGCTGCGCGTAAAATAGTAAAATCAACTTAGACACTTTTGGAGGCAACTGAAACCTGTTGCACAAATCAAAGGAAGGTAAACCGAATGTTTCCCTGTTTTCTTACCGGGGTCAATTTTGATGACCTTGCGAGTCAGAAATCAATGTTATGTTTAACTGCTGCGCAAAAATATAGAATTCAGAAGCAACGGGTTGCTGTTGCGGAAATTTTTTCCGGTTAAAAAAAAATCTTGTTCTAGTTTGAAGAGTTTAAAAATAGACCATAAAGATACAATAAGATGTAAGAATAACTAATAAATAATCCATTTTTTCTTTGATAGGGTAGAAAACATTGTGGAAAAAAGGAGAAAATGCTGGTAACCTGCATTGTCTCCTTTTCTCAGATTATTTTCAAAAGCTTTCTCTTTCGGGGGTGTGAAAAGGCGTCATTGTGTGGTTAAAGGTTAATAAGGATAAACAGATAAATCAGCTTGGGCCCAGTCAGCCAATCAGAGGCCTCGAGAAATTCAAAATGGTACCCAGTCAGCCAGTCAGAGGCTTGGAGAAATTCAAAACTGGGCCCAGTCAGCCAATCAGAGGGCTTCAAAATGGCGCCCTAATATATCGAAGAAAACAGTGAACAAAAAACGGCATAAAAGTGGATTTAAAGTCTTCTTTGAAGGCTGCTGTGCAGTCCTTGGCAAACTGCCAGGCATGCACCATCCACACATGCCAGATTTCACTGTAAATGGGCCAAAATTTAAGAGAACAGGGTGGCAGAAGACCTTGTTTTGGTCTTTTCAGGCCACCTTGCAAGAGTTACTTCCCTTGAAATAAACCCCTTGATGCCCCTTTATCCCTGAACCAGATTTTCTGACTCAGACCACATTAAATTCTGCACATTGAATAAGCCAAAATGATCAATGTACAGTGTAAAAAACCCAGAAATTAATGTGACAAGTGGCTAAAAAAAAGACTGAATACTCTTTCAGTAGCAATTGATTCCTACTGCATGAATCAAACAAAGGGAATTGTTCTAATCTCTTCAAACCGCAACAAGAAACCCAGTGACATTGACTACCGTTTCATACGTGCCAGTTACGCACAATGCGAAAACACCAGGAAATAATGTGACAAGTGGCTAAAAAAAAAGACTGAAGGCTCTTTCAGTAGCAACTGCTTCCTGTTGCATAAGTCAAACAAAGAGAACTGAATTTCTAATATATTTTTGTCTCTCCAATCTCTTTATACCTTGACGACGTACCCATTTTACGTGTCTCATAGGTGCCACTTACGTGTCCGCGATAACATGAAAAATCAACCTACGGAACATTTCATAGCAGACGACACATGTTTCTTAAGTCAAATATAGAGAACTAAATTTCTGATATATTTTTCTTCTCCATTGTCTTTATACCATGACAACGAACCATTTACGTTGACTACCGTCTCATAGGTGCCAGTTCCGCATCCGCGAAAAACATGAAAAATGGACTTATGGAACATTTCGTAGCAGACGACACCTGTCGCTTAAGTCAATTATAGGGATTTTTCTTTTTCGTTTTCTCTCACTAGGGCCACTGATTTGGTTACGATGACTATCTCACCCATACGTGATGGTTACGTGCTGCGCGTAAAATAGTAAAATCAACTTAGACACTTTTGGAGGCAACTGAAACCTGTTGCACAAATCAAAGGAAGGTAAACCGAATGTTTCCCTGTTTTCTTACCGGGGTCAATTTTGATGACCTTGCGAGTCAGAAATCAATGTTATGTTTAACTGCTGCGCAAAAATATAGAATTCAGAAGCAACGGGTTGCTGTTGCGGAAATTTTTTCCGGTTAAAAAAAAATCTTGTTCTAGTTTGAAGAGTTTAAAAATAGACCATAAAGATACAATAAGATGTAAGAATAACTAATAAATAATCCATTTTTTCTTTGATAGGGTAGAAAACATTGTGGAAAAAAGGAGAAAATGCTGGTAACCTGCATTGTCTCCTTTTCTCAGATTATTTTCAAAAGCTTTCTCTTTCGGGGGTGTGAAAAGGCGTCATTGTGTGGTTAAAGGTTAATAAGGATAAACAGATAAATCAGCTTGGGCCCAGTCAGCCAATCAGAGGCCTCGAGAAATTCAAAATGGTACCCAGTCAGCCAGTCAGAGGCTTGGAGAAATTCAAAACTGGGCCCAGTCAGCCAATCAGAGGGCTTCAAAATGGCGCCCTAATATATCGAAGAAAACAGTGAACAAAAAACGGCATAAAAGTGGATTTAAAGTCTTCTTTGAAGGCTGCTGTGCAGTCCTTGGCAAACTGCCAGGCATGCACCATCCACACATGCCAGATTTCACTGTAAATGGGCCAAAATTTAAGAGAACAGGGTGGCAGAAGACCTTGTTTTGGTCTTTTCAGGCCACCTTGCAAGAGTTACTTCCCTTGAAATAAACCCCTTGATGCCCCTTTATCCCTGAACCAGATTTTCTGACTCAGACCACATTAAATTCTGCACATTGAATAAGCCAAAATGATCAATGTACAGTGTAAAAAACCCAGAAATTAATGTGACAAGTGGCTAAAAAAAAGACTGAATACTCTTTCAGTAGCAATTGATTCCTACTGCATGAATCAAACAAAGGGAATTGTTCTAATCTCTTCAAACCGCAACAAGAAACCCAGTTACATTGACTACCGTTTCATACGTGCCAGTTACGCACAATGCGAAAACACCAGGAAATAATGTGACAAGTGGCTAAAAAAAAAGACTGAAGGCTCTTTCAGTAGCAACTGCTTCCTGTTGCATAAGTCAAACAAAGAGAACTGAATTTCTAATATATTTTTGTCTCTCCAATCTCTTTATACCTTGACGACGTACCCATTTTACGTGTCTCATAGGTGCCACTTACGTGTCCGCGATAACATGAAAAATCAACCTACGGAACATTTCATAGCAGACGACACATGTTTCTTAAGTCAAATATAGAGAACTAAATTTCTGATATATTTTTCTTCTCCATTGTCTTTATACCATGACAACGAACCATTTACGTTGACTACCGTCTCATAGGTGCCAGTTCCGCATCCGCGAAAAACATGAAAAATGGACTTATGGAACATTTCGTAGCAGACGACACCTGTCGCTTAAGTCAATTATAGGGATTTTTCTTTTTCGTTTTCTCTCACTAGGGCCACTGATTTGGTTACGATGACTATCTCACCCATACGTGATGGTTACGTGCTGCGCGTAAAATAGTAAAATCAACTTAGACACTTTTGGAGGCAACTGAAACCTGTTGCACAAATCAAAGGAAGGTAAACCGAATGTTTCCCTGTTTTCTTACCGGGGTCAATTTTGATGACCTTGCGAGTCAGAAATCAATGTTATGTTTAACTGCTGCGCAAAAATATAGAATTCAGAAGCAACGGGTTGCTGTTGCGGAAATTTTTTCCGGTTAAAAAAAAATCTTGTTCTAGTTTGAAGAGTTTAAAAATAGACCATAAAGATACAATAAGATGTAAGAATAACTAATAAATAATCCATTTTTTCTTTGATAGGGTAGAAAACATTGTGGAAAAAAGGAGAAAATGCTGGTAACCTGCATTGTCTCCTTTTCTCAGATTATTTTCAAAAGCTTTCTCTTTCGGGGGTGTGAAAAGGCGTCATTGTGTGGTTAAAGGTTAATAAGGATAAACAGATAAATCAGCTTGGGCCCAGTCAGCCAATCAGAGGCCTCGAGAAATTCAAAATGGTACCCAGTCAGCCAGTCAGAGGCTTGGAGAAATTCAAAACTGGGCCCAGTCAGCCAATCAGAGGGCTTCAAAATGGCGCCCTAATATATCGAAGAAAACAGTGAACAAAAAACGGCATAAAAGTGGATTTAAAGTCTTCTTTGAAGGCTGCTGTGCAGTCCTTGGCAAACTGCCAGGCATGCACCATCCACACATGCCAGATTTCACTGTAAATGGGCCAAAATTTAAGAGAACAGGGTGGCAGAAGACCTTGTTTTGGTCTTTTCAGGCCACCTTGCAAGAGTTACTTCCCTTGAAATAAACCCCTTGATGCCCCTTTATCCCTGAACCAGATTTTCTGACTCAGACCACATTAAATTCTGCACATTGAATAAGCCAAAATGATCAATGTACAGTGTAAAAAACCCAGAAATTAATGTGACAAGTGGCTAAAAAAAAGACTGAATACTCTTTCAGTAGCAATTGATTCCTACTGCATGAATCAAACAAAGGGAATTGTTCTAATCTCTTCAAACCGCAACAAGAAACCCAGTTACATTGACTACCGTTTCATACGTGCCAGTTACGCACAATGCGAAAACACCAGGAAATAATGTGACAAGTGGCTAAAAAAAAAGACTGAAGGCTCTTTCAGTAGCAACTGCTTCCTGTTGCATAAGTCAAACAAAGAGAACTGAATTTCTAATATATTTTTGTCTCTCCAATCTCTTTATACCTTGACGACGTACCCATTTTACGTGTCTCATAGGTGCCACTTACGTGTCCGCGATAACATGAAAAATCAACCTACGGAACATTTCATAGCAGACGACACATGTTTCTTAAGTCAAATATAGAGAACTAAATTTCTGATATATTTTTCTTCTCCATTGTCTTTATACCATGACAACGAACCATTTACGTTGACTACCGTCTCATAGGTGCCAGTTCCGCATCCGCGAAAAACATGAAAAATGGACTTATGGAACATTTCGTAGCAGACGACACCTGTCGCTTAAGTCAATTATAGGGATTTTTCTTTTTCGTTTTCTCTCACTAGGGCCACTGATTTGGTTACGATGACTATCTCACCCATACGTGATGGTTACGTGCTGCGCGTAAAATAGTAAAATCAACTTAGACACTTTTGGAGGCAACTGAAACCTGTTGCACAAATCAAAGGAAGGTAAACCGAATGTTTCCCTGTTTTCTTACCGGGGTCAATTTTGATGACCTTGCGAGTCAGAAATCAATGTTATGTTTAACTGCTGCGCAAAAATATAGAATTCAGAAGCAACGGGTTGCTGTTGCGGAAATTTTTTCCGGTTAAAAAAAAATCTTGTTCTAGTTTGAAGAGTTTAAAAATAGACCATAAAGATACAATAAGATGTAAGAATAACTAATAAATAATCCATTTTTTCTTTGATAGGGTAGAAAACATTGTGGAAAAAAGGAGAAAATGCTGGTAACCTGCATTGTCTCCTTTTCTCAGATTATTTTCAAAAGCTTTCTCTTTCGGGGGTGTGAAAAGGCGTCATTGTGTGGTTAAAGGTTAATAAGGATAAACAGATAAATCAGCTTGGGCCCAGTCAGCCAATCAGAGGCCTCGAGAAATTCAAAATGGTACCCAGTCAGCCAGTCAGAGGCTTGGAGAAATTCAAAACTGGGCCCAGTCAGCCAATCAGAGGGCTTCAAAATGGCGCCCTAATATATCGAAGAAAACAGTGAACAAAAAACGGCATAAAAGTGGATTTAAAGTCTTCTTTGAAGGCTGCTGTGCAGTCCTTGGCAAACTGCCAGGCATGCACCATCCACACATGCCAGATTTCACTGTAAATGGGCCAAAATTTAAGAGAACAGGGTGGCAGAAGACCTTGTTTTGGTCTTTTCAGGCCACCTTGCAAGAGTTACTTCCCTTGAAATAAACCCCTTGATGCCCCTTTATCCCTGAACCAGATTTTCTGACTCAGACCACATTAAATTCTGCACATTGAATAAGCCAAAATGATCAATGTACAGTGTAAAAAACCCAGAAATTAATGTGACAAGTGGCTAAAAAAAAGACTGAATACTCTTTCAGTAGCAATTGATTCCTACTGCATGAATCAAACAAAGGGAATTGTTCTAATCTCTTCAAACCGCAACAAGAAACCCAGTGACATTGACTACCGTTTCATACGTGCCAGTTACGCACAATGCGAAAACACCAGGAAATAATGTGACAAGTGGCTAAAAAAAAAGACTGAAGGCTCTTTCAGTAGCAACTGCTTCCTGTTGCATAAGTCAAACAAAGAGAACTGAATTTCTAATATATTTTTGTCTCTCCAATCTCTTTATACCTTGACGACGTACCCATTTTACGTGTCTCATAGGTGCCACTTACGTGTCCGCGATAACATGAAAAATCAACCTACGGAACATTTCATAGCAGACGACACATGTTTCTTAAGTCAAATATAGAGAACTAAATTTCTGATATATTTTTCTTCTCCATTGTCTTTATACCATGACAACGAACCATTTACGTTGACTACCGTCTCATAGGTGCCAGTTCCGCATCCGCGAAAAACATGAAAAATGGACTTATGGAACATTTCGTAGCAGACGACACCTGTCGCTTAAGTCAATTATAGGGATTTTTCTTTTTCGTTTTCTCTCACTAGGGCCACTGATTTGGTTACGATGACTATCTCACCCATACGTGATGGTTACGTGCTGCGCGTAAAATAGTAAAATCAACTTAGACACTTTTGGAGGCAACTGAAACCTGTTGCACAAATCAAAGGAAGGTAAACCGAATGTTTCCCTGTTTTCTTACCGGGGTCAATTTTGATGACCTTGCGAGTCAGAAATCAATGTTATGTTTAACTGCTGCGCAAAAATATAGAATTCAGAAGCAACGGGTTGCTGTTGCGGAAATTTTTTCCGGTTAAAAAAAAATCTTGTTCTAGTTTGAAGAGTTTAAAAATAGACCATAAAGATACAATAAGATGTAAGAATAACTAATAAATAATCCATTTTTTCTTTGATAGGGTAGAAAACATTGTGGAAAAAAGGAGAAAATGCTGGTAACCTGCATTGTCTCCTTTTCTCAGATTATTTTCAAAAGCTTTCTCTTTCGGGGGTGTGAAAAGGCGTCATTGTGTGGTTAAAGGTTAATAAGGATAAACAGATAAATCAGCTTGGGCCCAGTCAGCCAATCAGAGGCCTCGAGAAATTCAAAATGGTACCCAGTCAGCCAGTCAGAGGCTTGGAGAAATTCAAAACTGGGCCCAGTCAGCCAATCAGAGGGCTTCAAAATGGCGCCCTAATATATCGAAGAAAACAGTGAACAAAAAACGGCATAAAAGTGGATTTAAAGTCTTCTTTGAAGGCTGCTGTGCAGTCCTTGGCAAACTGCCAGGCATGCACCATCCACACATGCCAGATTTCACTGTAAATGGGCCAAAATTTAAGAGAACAGGGTGGCAGAAGACCTTGTTTTGGTCTTTTCAGGCCACCTTGCAAGAGTTACTTCCCTTGAAATAAACCCCTTGATGCCCCTTTATCCCTGAACCAGATTTTCTGACTCAGACCACATTAAATTCTGCACATTGAATAAGCCAAAATGATCAATGTACAGTGTAAAAAACCCAGAAATTAATGTGACAAGTGGCTAAAAAAAAGACTGAATACTCTTTCAGTAGCAATTGATTCCTACTGCATGAATCAAACAAAGGGAATTGTTCTAATCTCTTCAAACCGCAACAAGAAACCCAGTTACATTGACTACCGTTTCATACGTGCCAGTTACGCACAATGCGAAAACACCAGGAAATAATGTGACAAGTGGCTAAAAAAAAAGACTGAAGGCTCTTTCAGTAGCAACTGCTTCCTGTTGCATAAGTCAAACAAAGAGAACTGAATTTCTAATATATTTTTGTCTCTCCAATCTCTTTATACCTTGACGACGTACCCATTTTACGTGTCTCATAGGTGCCACTTACGTGTCCGCGATAACATGAAAAATCAACCTACGGAACATTTCATAGCAGACGACACATGTTTCTTAAGTCAAATATAGAGAACTAAATTTCTGATATATTTTTCTTCTCCATTGTCTTTATACCATGACAACGAACCATTTACGTTGACTACCGTCTCATAGGTGCCAGTTCCGCATCCGCGAAAAACATGAAAAATGGACTTATGGAACATTTCGTAGCAGACGACACCTGTCGCTTAAGTCAATTATAGGGATTTTTCTTTTTCGTTTTCTCTCACTAGGGCCACTGATTTGGTTACGATGACTATCTCACCCATACGTGATGGTTACGTGCTGCGCGTAAAATAGTAAAATCAACTTAGACACTTTTGGAGGCAACTGAAACCTGTTGCACAAATCAAAGGAAGGTAAACCGAATGTTTCCCTGTTTTCTTACCGGGGTCAATTTTGATGACCTTGCGAGTCAGAAATCAATGTTATGTTTAACTGCTGCGCAAAAATATAGAATTCAGAAGCAACGGGTTGCTGTTGCGGAAATTTTTTCCGGTTAAAAAAAAATCTTGTTCTAGTTTGAAGAGTTTAAAAATAGACCATAAAGATACAATAAGATGTAAGAATAACTAATAAATAATCCATTTTTTCTTTGATAGGGTAGAAAACATTGTGGGAAAAGGAGAAAATGCTGGTAACCTGCATTGTCTCCTTTTCTCAGATTATTTTCAAAAGCTTTCTCTTTCGGGGGTGTGAAAAGGCGTCATTGTGTGGTTAAAGGTTAATAAGGATAAACAGATAAATCAGCTTGGGCCCAGTCAGCCAATCAGAGGCCTCGAGAAATTCAAAATGGTACCCAGTCAGCCAGTCAGAGGCTTGGAGAAATTCAAAACTGGGCCCAGTCAGCCAATCAGAGGGCTTCAAAATGGCGCCCTAATATATCGAAGAAAACAGTGAACAAAAAACGGCATAAAAGTGGATTTAAAGTCTTCTTTGAAGGCTGCTGTGCAGTCCTTGGCAAACTGCCAGGCATGCACCATCCACACATGCCAGATTTCACTGTAAAGGCCAAAATTTAAGAGAACAGGGTGGCAGAAGACCTTGTTTTGGTCTTTTCAGGCCACCTTGCAAGAGTTACTTCCCTTGAAATAAACCCCTTGATGCCCCTTTATCCCTGAACCAGATTTTCTGACTCAGACCACATTAAATTCTGCACATTGAATAAGCCAAAATGATCAATGTACAGTGTAAAAAACCCAGAAATTAATGTGACAAGTGGCTAAAAAAAAGACTGAATACTCTTTCAGTAGCAATTGATTCCTACTGCATGAATCAAACAAAGGGAATTGTTCTAATCTCTTCAAACCGCAACAAGAAACCCAGTTACATTGACTACCGTTTCATACGTGCCAGTTACGCACAATGCGAAAACACCAGGAAATAATGTGACAAGTGGCTAAAAAAAAAGACTGAAGGCTCTTTCAGTAGCAACTGCTTCCTGTTGCATAAGTCAAACAAAGAGAACTGAATTTCTAATATATTTTTGTCTCTCCAATCTCTTTATACCTTGACGACGTACCCATTTTACGTGTCTCATAGGTGCCACTTACGTGTCCGCGATAACATGAAAAATCAACCTACGGAACATTTCATAGCAGACGACACATGTTTCTTAAGTCAAATATAGAGAACTAAATTTCTGATATATTTTTCTTCTCCATTGTCTTTATACCATGACAACGAACCATTTACGTTGACTACCGTCTCATAGGTGCCAGTTCCGCATCCGCGAAAAACATGAAAAATGGACTTATGGAACGTTTCGTAGCAGACGACACCTGTCGCTTAAGTCAATTATAGGGATTTTTCTTTTTCGTTTTCTCTCACTAGGGCCACTGATTTGGTTACGATGACTATCTCACCCATACGTGATGGTTACGTGCTGCGCGTAAAATAGTAAAATCAACTTAGACACTTTTGGAGGCAACTGAAACCTGTTGCACAAATCAAAGGAAGGTAAACCGAATGTTTCCCTGTTTTCTTACCGGGGTCAATTTTGATGACCTTGCGAGTCAGAAATCAATGTTATGTTTAACTGCTGCGCAAAAATATAGAATTCAGAAGCAACGGGTTGCTGTTGCGGAAATTTTTTCCGGTTAAAAAAAAATCTTGTTCTAGTTTGAAGAGTTTAAAAATAGACCATAAAGATACAATAAGATGTAAGAATAACTAATAAATAATCCATTTTTTCTTTGATAGGGTAGAAAACATTGTGGGAAAAGGAGAAAATGCTGGTAACCTGCATTGTCTCCTTTTCTCAGATTATTTTCAAAAGCTTTCTCTTTCGGGGGTGTGAAAAGGCGTCATTGTGTGGTTAAAGGTTAATAAGGATAAACAGATAAATCAGCTTGGGCCCAGTCAGCCAATCAGAGGCCTCGAGAAATTCAAAATGGTACCCAGTCAGCCAGTCAGAGGCTTGGAGAAATTCAAAACTGGGCCCAGTCAGCCAATCAGAGGGCTTCAAAATGGCGCCCTAATATATCGAAGAAAACAGTGAACAAAAAACGGCATAAAAGTGGATTTAAAGTCTTCTTTGAAGGCTGCTGTGCAGTCCTTGGCAAACTGCCAGGCATGCACCATCCACACATGCCAGATTTCACTGTAAATGGGCCAAAATTTAAGAGAACAGGGTGGCAGAAGACCTTGTTTTGGTCTTTTCAGGCCACCTTGCAAGAGTTACTTCCCTTGAAATAAACCCCTTGATGCCCCTTTATCCCTGAACCAGATTTTCTGACTCAGACCACATTAAATTCTGCACATTGAATAAGCCAAAATGATCAATGTACAGTGTAAAAAACCCAGAAATTAATGTGACAAGTGGCTAAAAAAAAGACTGAATACTCTTTCAGTAGCAATTGATTCCTACTGCATGAATCAAACAAAGGGAATTGTTCTAATCTCTTCAAACCGCAACAAGAAACCCAGTTACATTGACTACCGTTTCATACGTGCCAGTTACGCACAATGCGAAAACACCAGGAAATAATGTGACAAGTGGCTAAAAAAAAAGACTGAAGGCTCTTTCAGTAGCAACTGCTTCCTGTTGCATAAGTCAAACAAAGAGAACTGAATTTCTAATATATTTTTGTCTCTCCAATCTCTTTATACCTTGACGACGTACCCATTTTACGTGTCTCATAGGTGCCACTTACGTGTCCGCGATAACATGAAAAATCAACCTACGGAACATTTCATAGCAGACGACACATGTTTCTTAAGTCAAATATAGAGAACTAAATTTCTGATATATTTTTCTTCTCCATTGTCTTTATACCATGACAACGAACCATTTACGTTGACTACCGTCTCATAGGTGCCAGTTCCGCATCCGCGAAAAACATGAAAAATGGACTTATGGAACATTTCGTAGCAGACGACACCTGTCGCTTAAGTCAATTATAGGGATTTTTCTTTTTCGTTTTCTCTCACTAGGGCCACTGATTTGGTTACGATGACTATCTCACCCATACGTGATGGTTACGTGCTGCGCGTAAAATAGTAAAATCAACTTAGACACTTTTGGAGGCAACTGAAACCTGTTGCACAAATCAAAGGAAGGTAAACCGAATGTTTCCCTGTTTTCTTACCGGGGTCAATTTTGATGACCTTGCGAGTCAGAAATCAATGTTATGTTTAACTGCTGCGCAAAAATATAGAATTCAGAAGCAACGGGTTGCTGTTGCGGAAATTTTTTCCGGTTAAAAAAAAATCTTGTTCTAGTTTGAAGAGTTTAAAAATAGACCATAAAGATACAATAAGATGTAAGAATAACTAATAAATAATCCATTTTTTCTTTGATAGGGTAGAAAACATTGTGGAAAAAAGGAGAAAATGCTGGTAACCTGCATTGTCTCCTTTTCTCAGATTATTTTCAAAAGCTTTCTCTTTCGGGGGTGTGAAAAGGCGTCATTGTGTGGTTAAAGGTTAATAAGGATAAACAGATAAATCAGCTTGGGCCCAGTCAGCCAATCAGAGGCCTCGAGAAATTCAAAATGGTACCCAGTCAGCCAGTCAGAGGCTTGGAGAAATTCAAAACTGGGCCCAGTCAGCCAATCAGAGGGCTTCAAAATGGCGCCCTAATATATCGAAGAAAACAGTGAACAAAAAACGGCATAAAAGTGGATTTAAAGTCTTCTTTGAAGGCTGCTGTGCAGTCCTTGGCAAACTGCCAGGCATGCACCATCCACACATGCCAGATTTCACTGTAAATGGGCCAAAATTTAAGAGAACAGGGTGGCAGAAGACCTTGTTTTGGTCTTTTCAGGCCACCTTGCAAGAGTTACTTCCCTTGAAATAAACCCCTTGATGCCCCTTTATCCCTGAACCAGATTTTCTGACTCAGACCACATTAAATTCTGCACATTGAATAAGCCAAAATGATCAATGTACAGTGTAAAAAACCCAGAAATTAATGTGACAAGTGGCTAAAAAAAAGACTGAATACTCTTTCAGTAGCAATTGATTCCTACTGCATGAATCAAACAAAGGGAATTGTTCTAATCTCTTCAAACCGCAACAAGAAACCCAGTTACATTGACTACCGTTTCATACGTGCCAGTTACGCACAATGCGAAAACACCAGGAAATAATGTGACAAGTGGCTAAAAAAAAAGACTGAAGGCTCTTTCAGTAGCAACTGCTTCCTGTTGCATAAGTCAAACAAAGAGAACTGAATTTCTAATATATTTTTGTCTCTCCAATCTCTTTATACCTTGACGACGTACCCATTTTACGTGTCTCATAGGTGCCACTTACGTGTCCGCGATAACATGAAAAATCAACCTACGGAACATTTCATAGCAGACGACACATGTTTCTTAAGTCAAATATAGAGAACTAAATTTCTGATATATTTTTCTTCTCCATTGTCTTTATACCATGACAACGAACCATTTACGTTGACTACCGTCTCATAGGTGCCAGTTCCGCATCCGCGAAAAACATGAAAAATGGACTTATGGAACATTTCGTTGCAGACGACACCTGTCGCTTAAGTCAATTATAGGGATTTTTCTTTTTCGTTTTCTCTCACTAGGGCCACTGATTTGGTTACGATGACTATCTCACCCATACGTGATGGTTACGTGCTGCGCGTAAAATAGTAAAATCAACTTAGACACTTTTGGAGGCAACTGAAACCTGTTGCACAAATCAAAGGAAGGTAAACCGAATGTTTCCCTGTTTTCTTACCGGGGTCAATTTTGATGACCTTGCGAGTCAGAAATCAATGTTATGTTTAACTGCTGCGCAAAAATATAGAATTCAGAAGCAACGGGTTGCTGTTGCGGAAATTTTTTCCGGTTAAAAAAAAATCTTGTTCTAGTTTGAAGAGTTTAAAAATAGACCATAAAGATACAATAAGATGTAAGAATAACTAATAAATAATCCATTTTTTCTTTGATAGGGTAGAAAACATTGTGGGAAAAGGAGAAAATGCTGGTAACCTGCATTGTCTCCTTTTCTCAGATTATTTTCAAAAGCTTTCTCTTTCGGGGGTGTGAAAAGGCGTCATTGTGTGGTTAAAGGTTAATAAGGATAAACAGATAAATCAGCTTGGGCCCAGTCAGCCAATCAGAGGCCTCGAGAAATTCAAAATGGTACCCAGTCAGCCAGTCAGAGGCTTGGAGAAATTCAAAACTGGGCCCAGTCAGCCAATCAGAGGGCTTCAAAATGGCGCCCTAATATATCGAAGAAAACAGTGAACAAAAAACGGCATAAAAGTGGATTTAAAGTCTTCTTTGAAGGCTGCTGTGCAGTCCTTGGCAAACTGCCAGGCATGCACCATCCACACATGCCAGATTTCACTGTAAATGGGCCAAAATTTAAGAGAACAGGGTGGCAGAAGACCTTGTTTTGGTCTTTTCAGGCCACCTTGCAAGAGTTACTTCCCTTGAAATAAACCCCTTGATGCCCCTTTATCCCTGAACCAGATTTTCTGACTCAGACCACATTAAATTCTGCACATTGAATAAGCCAAAATGATCAATGTACAGTGTAAAAAACCCAGAAATTAATGTGACAAGTGGCTAAAAAAAAGACTGAATACTCTTTCAGTAGCAATTGATTCCTACTGCATGAATCAAACAAAGGGAATTGTTCTAATCTCTTCAAACCGCAACAAGAAACCCAGTTACATTGACTACCGTTTCATACGTGCCAGTTACGCACAATGCGAAAACACCAGGAAATAATGTGACAAGTGGCTAAAAAAAAAGACTGAAGGCTCTTTCAGTAGCAACTGCTTCCTGTTGCATAAGTCAAACAAAGAGAACTGAATTTCTAATATATTTTTGTCTCTCCAATCTCTTTATACCTTGACGACGTACCCATTTTACGTGTCTCATAGGTGCCACTTACGTGTCCGCGATAACATGAAAAATCAACCTACGGAACATTTCATAGCAGACGACACATGTTTCTTAAGTCAAATATAGAGAACTAAATTTCTGATATATTTTTCTTCTCCATTGTCTTTATACCATGACAACGAACCATTTACGTTGACTACCGTCTCATAGGTGCCAGTTCCGCATCCGCGAAAAACATGAAAAATGGACTTATGGAACATTTCGTAGCAGATGACACCTGTCGCTTAAGTCAATTATAGGGATTTTTCTTTTTCGTTTTCTCTCACTAGGGCCACTGATTTGGTTACGATGACTATCTCACCCATACGTGATGGTTACGTGCTGCGCGTAAAATAGTAAAATCAACTTAGACACTTTTGGAGGCAACTGAAACCTGTTGCACAAATCAAAGGAAGGTAAACCGAATGTTTCCCTGTTTTCTTACCGGGGTCAATTTTGATGACCTTGCGAGTCAGAAATCAATGTTATGTTTAACTGCTGCGCAAAAATATAGAATTCAGAAGCAACGGGTTGCTGTTGCGGAAATTTTTTCCGGTTAAAAAAAAATCTTGTTCTAGTTTGAAGAGTTTAAAAATAGACCATAAAGATACAATAAGATGTAAGAATAACTAATAAATAATCCATTTTTTCTTTGATAGGGTAGAAAACATTGTGGAAAAAAGGAGAAAATGCTGGTAACCTGCATTGTCTCCTTTTCTCAGATTATTTTCAAAAGCTTTCTCTTTCGGGGGTGTGAAAAGGCGTCATTGTGTGGTTAAAGGTTAATAAGGATAAACAGATAAATCAGCTTGGGCCCAGTCAGCCAATCAGAGGCCTCGAGAAATTCAAAATGGTACCCAGTCAGCCAGTCAGAGGCTTGGAGAAATTCAAAACTGGGCCCAGTCAGCCAATCAGAGGGCTTCAAAATGGCGCCCTAATATATCGAAGAAAACAGTGAACAAAAAACGGCATAAAAGTGGATTTAAAGTCTTCTTTGAAGGCTGCTGTGCAGTCCTTGGCAAACTGCCAGGCATGCACCATCCACACATGCCAGATTTCACTGTAAATGGGCCAAAATTTAAGAGAACAGGGTGGCAGAAGACCTTGTTTTGGTCTTTTCAGGCCACCTTGCAAGAGTTACTTCCCTTGAAATAAACCCCTTGATGCCCCTTTTTCCCTGAACCAGATTTTCTGACTCAGACCACATTAAATTCTGCACATTGAATAAGCCAAAATGATCAATGTACAGTGTAAAAAACCCAGAAATTAATGTGACAAGTGGCTAAAAAAAAGACTGAATACTCTTTCAGTAGCAATTGATTCCTACTGCATGAATCAAACAAAGGGAATTGTTCTAATCTCTTCAAACCGCAACAAGAAACCCAGTTACATTGACTACCGTTTCATACGTGCCAGTTACGCACAATGCGAAAACACCAGGAAATAATGTGACAAGTGGCTAAAAAAAAAGACTGAAGGCTCTTTCAGTAGCAACTGCTTCCTGTTGCATAAGTCAAACAAAGAGAACTGAATTTCTAATATATTTTTGTCTCTCCAATCTCTTTATACCTTGACGACGTACCCATTTTACGTGTCTCATAGGTGCCACTTACGTGTCCGCGATAACATGAAAAATCAACCTACGGAACATTTCATAGCAGACGACACATGTTTCTTAAGTCAAATATAGAGAACTAAATTTCTGATATATTTTTCTTCTCCATTGTCTTTATACCATGACAACGAACCATTTACGTTGACTACCGTCTCATAGGTGCCAGTTCCGCATCCGCGAAAAACATGAAAAATGGACTTATGGAACATTTCGTAGCAGACGACAGCTGTCGCTTAAGTCAATTATAGGGATTTTTCTTTTTCGTTTTCTCTCACTAGGGCCACTGATTTGGTTACGATGACTATCTCACCCATACGTGATGGTTACGTGCTGCGCGTAAAATAGTAAAATCAACTTAGACACTTTTGGAGGCAACTGAAACCTGTTGCACAAATCAAAGGAAGGTAAACCGAATGTTTCCCTGTTTTCTTACCGGGGTCAATTTTGATGACCTTGCGAGTCAGAAATCAATGTTATGTTTAACTGCTGCGCAAAAATATAGAATTCAGAAGCAACGGGTTGCTGTTGCGGAAATTTTTTCCGGTTAAAAAAAAATCTTGTTCTAGTTTGAAGAGTTTAAAAATAGACCATAAAGATACAATAAGATGTAAGAATAACTAATAAATAATCCATTTTTTCTTTGATAGGGTAGAAAACATTGTGGAAAAAAGGAGAAAATGCTGGTAACCTGCATTGTCTCCTTTTCTCAGATTATTTTCAAAAGCTTTCTCTTTCGGGGGTGTGAAAAGGCGTCATTGTGTGGTTAAAGGTTAATAAGGATAAACAGATAAATCAGCTTGGGCCCAGTCAGCCAATCAGAGGCCTCGAGAAATTCAAAATGGTACCCAGTCAGCCAGTCAGAGGCTTGGAGAAATTCAAAACTGGGCCCAGTCAGCCAATCAGAGGGCTTCAAAATGGCGCCCTAATATATCGAAGAAAACAGTGAACAAAAAACGGCATAAAAGTGGATTTAAAGTCTTCTTTGAAGGCTGCTGTGCAGTCCTTGGCAAACTGCCAGGCATGCACCATCCACACATGCCAGATTTCACTGTAAATGGGCCAAAATTTAAGAGAACAGGGTGGCAGAAGACCTTGTTTTGGTCTTTTCAGGCCACCTTGCAAGAGTTACTTCCCTTGAAATAAACCCCTTGATGCCCCTTTATCCCTGAACCAGATTTTCTGACTCAGACCACATTAAATTCTGCACATTGAATAAGCCAAAATGATCAATGTACAGTGTAAAAAACCCAGAAATTAATGTGACAAGTGGCTAAAAAAAAGACTGAATACTCTTTCAGTAGCAATTGATTCCTACTGCATGAATCAAACAAAGGGAATTGTTCTAATCTCTTCAAACCGCAACAAGAAACCCAGTTACATTGACTACCGTTTCATACGTGCCAGTTACGCACAATGCGAAAACACCAGGAAATAATGTGACAAGTGGCTAAAAAAAAAGACTGAAGGCTCTTTCAGTAGCAACTGCTTCCTGTTGCATAAGTCAAACAAAGAGAACTGAATTTCTAATATATTTTTGTCTCTCCAATCTCTTTATACCTTGACGACGTACCCATTTTACGTGTCTCATAGGTGCCACTTACGTGTCCGCGATAACATGAAAAATCAACCTACGGAACATTTCATAGCAGACGACACATGTTTCTTAAGTCAAATATAGAGAACTAAATTTCTGATATATTTTTCTTCTCCATTGTCTTTATACCATGACAACGAACCATTTACGTTGACTACCGTCTCATAGGTGCCAGTTCCGCATCCGCGAAAAACATGAAAAATGGACTTATGGAACATTTCGTAGCAGACGACACCTGTCGCTTAAGTCAATTATAGGGATTTTTCTTTTTCGTTTTCTCTCACTAGGGCCACTGATTTGGTTACGATGACTATCTCACCCATACGTGATGGTTACGTGCTGCGCGTAAAATAGTAAAATCAACTTAGACACTTTTGGAGGCAACTGAAACCTGTTGCACAAATCAAAGGAAGGTAAACCGAATGTTTCCCTGTTTTCTTACCGGGGTCAATTTTGATGACCTTGCGAGTCAGAAATCAATGTTATGTTTAACTGCTGCGCAAAAATATAGAATTCAGAAGCAACGGGTTGCTGTTGCGGAAATTTTTTCCGGTTAAAAAAAAATCTTGTTCTAGTTTGAAGAGTTTAAAAATAGACCATAAAGATACAATAAGATGTAAGAATAACTAATAAATAATCCATTTTTTCTTTGATAGGGTAGAAAACATTGTGGGAAAAGGAGAAAATGCTGGTAACCTGCATTGTCTCCTTTTCTCAGATTATTTTCAAAAGCTTTCTCTTTCGGGGGTGTGAAAAGGCGTCATTGTGTGGTTAAAGGTTAATAAGGATAAACAGATAAATCAGCTTGGGCCCAGTCAGCCAATCAGAGGCCTCGAGAAATTCAAAATGGTACCCAGTCAGCCAGTCAGAGGCTTGGAGAAATTCAAAACTGGGCCCAGTCAGCCAATCAGAGGGCTTCAAAATGGCGCCCTAATATATCGAAGAAAACAGTGAACAAAAAACGGCATAAAAGTGGATTTAAAGTCTTCTTTGAAGGCTGCTGTGCAGTCCTTGGCAAACTGCCAGGCATGCACCATCCACACATGCCAGATTTCACTGTAAATGGGCCAAAATTTAAGAGAACAGGGTGGCAGAAGACCTTGTTTTGGTCTTTTCAGGCCACCTTGCAAGAGTTACTTCCCTTGAAATAAACCCCTTGATGCCCCTTTATCCCTGAACCAGATTTTCTGACTCAGACCACATTAAATTCTGCACATTGAATAAGCCAAAATGATCAATGTACATTGTAAAAAACCCAGAAATTAATGTGACAAGTGGCTAAAAAAAAGACTGAATACTCTTTCAGTAGCAATTGATTCCTACTGCATGAATCAAACAAAGGGAATTGTTCTAATCTCTTCAAACCGCAACAAGAAACCCAGTTACATTGACTACCGTTTCATACGTGCCAGTTACGCACAATGCGAAAACACCAGGAAATAATGTGACAAGTGGCTAAAAAAAAGACTGAAGGCTCTTTCAGTAGCAACTGCTTCCTGTTGCATAAGTCAAACAAAGAGAACTGAATTTCTAATATATTTTTGTCTCTCCAATCTCTTTATACCTTGACGACGTACCCATTTTACGTGTCTCATAGGTGCCACTTACGTGTCCGCGATAACATGAAAAATCAACCTACGGAACATTTCATAGCAGACGACACATGTTTCTTAAGTCAAATATAGAGAACTAAATTTCTGATATATTTTTCTTCTCCATTGTCTTTATACCATGACAACGAACCATTTACGTTGACTACCGTCTCATAGGTGCCAGTTCCGCATCCGCGAAAAACATGAAAAATGGACTTATGGAACATTTCGTAGCAGACGACACCTGTCGCTTAAGTCAATTATAGGGATTTTTCTTTTTCGTTTTCTCTCACTAGGGCCACTGATTTGGTTACGATGACTATCTCACCCATACGTGATGGTTACGTGCTGCGCGTAAAATAGTAAAATCAACTTAGACACTTTTGGAGGCAACTGAAACCTGTTGCACAAATCAAAGGAAGGTAAACCGAATGTTTCCCTGTTTTCTTACCGGGGTCAATTTTGATGACCTTGCGAGTCAGAAATCAATGTTATGTTTAACTGCTGCGCAAAAATATAGAATTCAGAAGCAACGGGTTGCTGTTGCGGAAATTTTTTCCGGTTAAAAAAAAATCTTGTTCTAGTTTGAAGAGTTTAAAAATAGACCATAAAGATACAATAAGATGTAAGAATAACTAATAAATAATCCATTTTTTCTTTGATAGGGTAGAAAACATTGTGGGAAAAGGAGAAAATGCTGATAACCTGCATTGTCTCCTTTTCTCAGATTATTTTCAAAAGCTTTCTCTTTCGGGGGTGTGAAAAGGCGTCATTGTGTGGTTAAAGGTTAATAAGGATAAACAGATAAATCAGCTTGGGCCCAGTCAGCCAATCAGAGGCCTCGAGAAAAGTCAAAATGGTACCCAGTCAGCCAGTCAGAGGCTTGGAGAAATTCAAAACTGGGCCCAGTCAGCCAATCAGAGGGCTTCAAAATGGCGCCCTAATATATCGAAGAAAACAGTGAACAAAAAACGGCATAAAAGTGGATTTAAAGTCTTCTTTGAAGGCTGCTGTGCAGTCCTTGGCAAACTGCCAGGCATGCACCATCCACACATGCCAGATTTCACTGTAAATGGGCCAAAATTTAAGAGAACAGGGTGGCAGAAGACCTTGTTTTGGTCTTTTCAGGCCACCTTGCAAGAGTTACTTCCCTTGAAATAAACCCCTTGATGCCCCTTTATCCCTGAACCAGATTTTCTGACTCAGACCACATTAAATTCTGCACATTGAATAAGCCAAAATGATCAATGTATAGTGTAAAAAACCCAGAAATTAATGTGACAAGTGGCTAAAAAAAAGACTGAATACTCTTTCAGTAGCAATTGATTCCTACTGCATGAATCAAACAAAGGGAATTGTTCTAATCTCTTCAAACCGCAACAAGAAACCCAGTTACATTGACTACCGTTTCATACGTGCCAGTTACGCACAATGCGAAAACACCAGGAAATAATGTGACAAGTGGCTAAAAAAAAGACTGAAGGCTCTTTCAGTAGCAACTGCTTCCTGTTGCATAAGTCAAACAAAGAGAACTGAATTTCTAATATATTTTTGTCTCTCCAATCTCTTTATACCTTGACGACGTACCCATTTTACGTGTCTCATAGGTGCCACTTACGTGTCCGCGATAACATGAAAAATCAACCTACGGAACATTTCATAGCAGACGACACATGTTTCTTAAGTCAAATATAGAGAACTAAATTTCTGATATATTTTTCTTCTCCATTGTCTTTATACCATGACAACGAACCATTTACGTTGACTACCGTCTCATAGGTGCCAGTTCCGCATCCGCGAAAAACATGAAAAATGGACTTATGGAACATTTCGTAGCAGACGACACCTGTCGCTTAAGTCAATTATAGGGATTTTTCTTTTTCGTTTTCTCTCACTAGGGCCACTGATTTGGTTACGATGACTATCTCACCCATACGTGATGGTTACGTGCTGCGCGTAAAATAGTAAAATCAACTTAGACACTTTTGGAGGCAACTGAAACCTGTTGCACAAATCAAAGGAAGGTAAACCGAATGTTTCCCTGTTTTCTTACCGGGGTCAATTTTGATGACCTTGCGAGTCAGAAATCAATGTTATGTTTAACTGCTGCGCAAAAATATAGAATTCAGAAGCAACGGGTTGCTGTTGCGGAAATTTTTTCCGGTTAAAAAAAAATCTTGTTCTAGTTTGAAGAGTTTAAAAATAGACCATAAAGATACAATAAGATGTAAGAATAACTAATAAATAATCCATTTTTTCTTTGATGGGGTAGAAAACATTGTGGGAAAAGGAGAAAATGCTGGTAACCTGCATTGTCTCCTTTTCTCAGATTATTTTCAAAAGCTTTCTCTTTCGGGGGTGTGAAAAGGCGTCATTGTGTGGTTAAAGGTTAATAAGGATAAACAGATAAATCAGCTTGGGCCCAGTCAGCCAATCAGAGGCCTCGAGAAATTCAAAATGGTACCCAGTCAGCCAGTCAGAGGCTTGGAGAAATTCAAAACTGGGCCCAGTCAGCCAATCAGAGGGCTTCAAAATGGCGCCCTAATATATCGAAGAAAACAGTGAACAAAAAACGGCATAAAAGTGGATTTAAAGTCTTCTTTGAAGGCTGCTGTGCAGTCCTTGGCAAACTGCCAGGCATGCACCATCCACACATGCCAGATTTCACTGTAAATGGGCCAAAATTTAAGAGAACAGGGTGGCAGAAGACCTTGTTTTGGTCTTTTCAGGCCACCTTGCAAGAGTTACTTCCCTTGAAATAAACCCCTTGATGCCCCTTTATCCCTGAACCAGATTTTCTGACTCAGACCACATTAAATTCTGCACATTGAATAAGCCAAAATGATCAATGTACAGTGTAAAAAACCCAGAAATTAATGTGACAAGTGGCTAAAAAAAAGACTGAATACTCTTTCAGTAGCAATTGATTCCTACTGCATGAATCAAACAAAGGGAATTGTTCTAATCTCTTCAAACCGCAACAAGAAACCCAGTTACATTGACTACCGTTTCATTTGTGCCAGTTACGCACAATGCGAAAACACCAGGAAATAATGTGACAAGTGGCTAAAAAAAAAGACTGAAGGCTCTTTCAGTAGCAACTGCTTCCTGTTGCATAAGTCAAACAAAGAGAACTGAATTTCTAATATATTTTTGTCTCTCCAATCTCTTTATACCTTGACGACGTACCCATTTTACGTGTCTCATAGGTGCCACTTACGTGTCCGCGATAACATGAAAAATCAACCTACGGAACATTTCATAGCAGACGACACATGTTTCTTAAGTCAAATATAGAGAACTAAATTTCTGATATATTTTTCTTCTCCATTGTCTTTATACCATGACAACGAACCATTTACGTTGACTACCGTCTCATAGGTGCCAGTTCCGCATCCGCGAAAAACATGAAAAATGGACTTATGGAACATTTCGTAGCAGACGACACCTGTCGCTTAAGTCAATTATAGGGATTTTTCTTTTTCGTTTTCTCTCACTAGGGCCACTGATTTGGTTACGATGACTATCTCACCCATACGTGATGGTTACGTGCTGCGCGTAAAATAGTAAAATCAACTTAGACACTTTTGGAGGCAACTGAAACCTGTTGCACAAATCAAAGGAAGGTAAACCGAATGTTTCCCTGTTTTCTTACCGGGGTCAATTTTGATGACCTTGCGAGTCAGAAATCAATGTTATGTTTAACTGCTGCGCAAAAATATAGAATTCAGAAGCAACGGGTTGCTGTTGCGGAAATTTTTTCCGGTTAAAAAAAAATCTTGTTCTAGTTTGAAGAGTTTAAAAATAGACCATAAAGATACAATAAGATGTAAGAATAACTAATAAATAATCCATTTTTTCTTTGATAGGGTAGAAAACATTGTGGGAAAAGGAGAAAATGCTGGTAACCTGCATTGTCTCCTTTTCTCAGATTATTTTCAAAAGCTTTCTCTTTCGGGGGTGTGAAAAGGCGTCATTGTGTGGTTAAAGGTTAATAAGGATAAACAGATAAATCAGCTTGGGCCCAGTCAGCCAATCAGAGGCCTCGAGAAATTCAAAATGGTACCCAGTCAGCCAGTCAAAGGCTTGGAGAAATTCAAAACTGGGCCCAGTCAGCCAATCAGAGGGCTTCAAAATGGCGCCCTAATATATCGAAGAAAACAGTGAACAAAAAACGGCATAAAAGTGGATTTAAAGTCTTCTTTGAAGGCTGCTGTGCAGTCCTTGGCAAACTGCCAGGCATGCACCATCCACACATGCCAGATTTCACTGTAAATGGGCCAAAATTTAAGAGAACAGGGTGGCAGAAGACCTTGTTTTGGTCTTTTCAGGCCACCTTGCAAGAGTTACTTCCCTTGAAATAAACCCCTTGATGCCCCTTTATCCCTGAACCAGATTTTCTGACTCAGACCACATTAAATTCTGCACATTGAATAAGCCAAAATGATCAATGTACAGTGTAAAAAACCCAGAAATTAATGTGACAAGTGGCTAAAAAAAAGACTGAATACTCTTTCAGTAGCAATTGATTCCTACTGCATGAATCAAACAAAGGGAATTGTTCTAATCTCTTCAAACCGCAACAAGAAACCCAGTTACATTGACTACCGTTTCATACGTGCCAGTTACGCACAATGCGAAAACACCAGGAAATAATGTGACAAGTGGCTAAAAAAAAGACTGAAGGCTCTTTCAGTAGCAACTGCTTCCTGTTGCATAAGTCAAACAAAGAGAACTGAATTTCTAATATATTTTTGTCTCTCCAATCTCTTTATACCTTGACGACGTACCCATTTTACGTGTCTCATAGGTGCCACTTACGTGTCCGCGATAACATGAAAAATCAACCTACGGAACATTTCATAGCAGACGACACATGTTTCTTAAGTCAAATATAGAGAACTAAATTTCTGATATATTTTTCTTCTCCATTGTCTTTATACCATGACAACGAACCATTTACGTTGACTACCGTCTCATAGGTGCCAGTTCCGCATCCGCGAAAAACATGAAAAATGGACTTATGGAACATTTCGTAGCAGACGACACCTGTCGCTTAAGTCAATTATAGGGATTTTTCTTTTTCGTTTTCTCTCACTAGGGCCACTGATTTGGTTACGATGACTATCTCACCCATACGTGATGGTTACGTGCTGCGCGTAAAATAGTAAAATCAACTTAGACACTTTTGGAGGCAACTGAAACCTGTTGCACAAATCAAAGGAAGGTAAACCGAATGTTTCCCTGTTTTCTTACCGGGGTCAATTTTGATGACCTTGCGAGTCAGAAATCAATGTTATGTTTAACTGCTGCGCAAAAATATAGAATTCAGAAGCAACGGGTTGCTGTTGCGGAAATTTTTTCCGGTTAAAAAAAAATCTTGTTCTAGCTTGAAGAGTTTAAAAATAGACCATAAAGATACAATAAGATGTAAGAATAACTAATAAATAATCCATTTTTTCTTTGATAGGGTAGAAAACATTGTGGGAAAAGGAGAAAATGCTGGTAACCTGCATTGTCTCCTTTTCTCAGATTATTTTCAAAAGCTTTCTCTTTCGGGGGTGTGAAAAGGCGTCATTGTGTGGTTAAAGGTTAATAAGGATAAACAGATAAATCAGCTTGGGCCCAGTCAGCCAATCAGAGGCCTCGAGAAATTCAAAATGGTACCCAGTCAGCCAGTCAGAGGCTTGGAGAAATTCAAAACTGGGCCCAGTCAGCCAATCAGAGGGCTTCAAAATGGCGCCCTAATATATCGAAGAAAACAGTGAACAAAAAACGGCATAAAAGTGGATTTAAAGTCTTCTTTGAAGGCTGCTGTGCAGTCCTTGGCAAACTGCCAGGCATGCACCATCCACACATGCCAGATTTCACTGTAAATGGGCCAAAATTTAAGAGAACAGGGTGGCAGAAGACCTTGTTTTGGTCTTTTCAGGCCACCTTGCAAGAGTTACTTCCCTTGAAATAAACCCCTTGATGCCCCTTTATCCCTGAACCAGATTTTCTGACTCAGACCACATTAAATTCTGCACATTGAATAAGCCAAAATGATCAATGTACAGTGTAAAAAACCCAGAAATTAATGTGACAAGTGGCTAAAAAAAAGACTGAATACTCTTTCAGTAGCAATTGATTCCTACTGCATGAATCAAACAAAGGGAATTGTTCTAATCTCTTCAAACCGCAACAAGAAACCCAGTTACATTGACTACCGTTTCATACGTGCCAGTTACGCACAATGCGAAAACACCAGGAAATAATGTGACAAGTGGCTAAAAAAAAAGACTGAAGGCTCTTTCAGTAGCAACTGCTTCCTGTTGCATAAGTCAAACAAAGAGAACTGAATTTCTAATATATTTTTGTCTCTCCAATCTCTTTATACCTTGACGACGTACCCATTTTACGTGTCTCATAGGTGCCACTTACGTGTCCGCGATAACATGAAAAATCAACCTACGGAACATTTCATAGCAGACGACACATGTTTCTTAAGTCAAATATAGAGAACTAAATTTCTGATATATTTTTCTTCTCCATTGTCTTTATACCATGACAACGAACCATTTACGTTGACTACCGTCTCATAGGTGCCAGTTCCGCATCCGCGAAAAACATGAAAAATGGACTTATGGAACATTTCGTAGCAGACGACACCTGTCGCTTAAGTCAATTATAGGGATTTTTCTTTTTCGTTTTCTCTCACTAGGGCCACTGATTTGGTTACGATGACTATCTCACCCATACGTGATGGTTACGTGCTGCGCGTAAAATAGTAAAATCAACTTAGACACTTTTGGAGGCAACTGAAACCTGTTGCACAAATCAAAGGAAGGTAAACCGAATGTTTCCCTGTTTTCTTACCGGGGTCAATTTTGATGACCTTGCGAGTCAGAAATCAATGTTATGTTTAACTGCTGCGCAAAAATATAGAATTCAGAAGCAACGGGTTGCTGTTGCGGAAATTTTTTCCGGTTAAAAAAAAAATCTTGTTCTAGCTTGAAGAGTTTAAAAATAGACCATAAAGATACAATAAGATGTAAGAATAACTAATAAATAATCCATTTTTTCTTTGATAGGGTAGAAAACATTGTGGGAAAAGGAGAAAATGCTGGTAACCTGCATTGTCTCCTTTTCTCAGATTATTTTCAAAAGCTTTCTCTTTCGGGGGTGTGAAAAGGCGTCATTGTGTGGTTAAAGGTTAATAAGGATAAACAGATAAATCAGCTTGGGCCCAGTCAGCCAATCAGAGGCCTCGAGAAATTCAAAATGGTACCCAGTCAGCCAGTCAGAGGCTTGGAGAAATTCAAAACTGGGCCCAGTCAGCCAATCAGAGGGCTTCAAAATGGCGCCCTAATATATCGAAGAAAACAGTGAACAAAAAACGGCATAAAAGTGGATTTAAAGTCTTCTTTGAAGGCTGCTGTGCAGTCCTTGGCAAACTGCCAGGCATGCACCATCCACACATGCCAGATTTCACTGTAAATGGGCCAAAATTTAAGAGAACAGGGTGGCAGAAGACCTTGTTTTGGTCTTTTCAGGCCACCTTGCAAGAGTTACTTCCCTTGAAATAAACCCCTTGATGCCCCTTTATCCCTGAACCAGATTTTCTGACTCAGACCACATTAAATTCTGCACATTGAATAAGCCAAAATGATCAATGTACAGTGTAAAAAACCCAGAAATTAATGTGACAAGTGGCTAAAAAAAAGACTGAATACTCTTTCAGTAGCAATTGATTCCTACTGCATGAATCAAACAAAGGGAATTGTTCTAATCTCTTCAAACCGCAACAAGAAACCCAGTTACATTGACTACCGTTTCATACGTGCCAGTTACGCACAATGCGAAAACACCAGGAAATAATGTGACAAGTGGCTAAAAAAAAAGACTGAAGGCTCTTTCAGTAGCAACTGCTTCCTGTTGCATAAGTCAAACAAAGAGAACTGAATTTCTAATATATTTTTGTCTCTCCAATCTCTTTATACCTTGACGACGTACCCATTTTACGTGTCTCATAGGTGCCACTTACGTGTCCGCGATAACATGAAAAATCAACCTACGGAACATTTCATAGCAGACGACACATGTTTCTTAAGTCAAATATAGAGAACTAAATTTCTGATATATTTTTCTTCTCCATTGTCTTTATACCATGACAACGAACCATTTACGTTGACTACCGTCTCATAGGTGCCAGTTCCGCATCCGCGAAAAACATGAAAAATGGACTTATGGAACATTTCGTAGCAGACGACACCTGTCGCTTAAGTCAATTATAGGGATTTTTCTTTTTCGTTTTCTCTCACTAGGGCCACTGATTTGGTTACGATGACTATCTCACCCATACGTGATGGTTACGTGCTGCGCGTAAAATAGTAAAATCAACTTAGACACTTTTGGAGGCAACTGAAACCTGTTGCACAAATCAAAGGAAGGTAAACCGAATGTTTCCCTGTTTTCTTACCGGGGTCAATTTTGATGACCTTGCGAGTCAGAAATCAATGTTATGTTTAACTGCTGCGCAAAAATATAGAATTCAGAAGCAACGGGTTGCTGTTGCGGAAATTTTTTCCGGTTAAAAAAAAATCTTGTTCTAGCTTGAAGAGTTTAAAAATAGACCATAAAGATACAATAAGATGTAAGAATAACTAATAAATAATCCATTTTTTCTTTGATAGGGTAGAAAACATTGTGGGAAAAGGAGAAAATGCTGGTAACCTGCATTGTCTCCTTTTCTCAGATTATTTTCAAAAGCTTTCTCTTTCGGGGGTGTGAAAAGGCGTCATTGTGTGGTTAAAGGTTAATAAGGATAAACAGATAAATCAGCTTGGGCCCAGTCAGCCAATCAGAGGCCTCGAGAAATTCAAAATGGTACCCAGTCAGCCAGTCAGAGGCTTGGAGAAATTCAAAACTGGGCCCAGTCAGCCAATCAGAGGGCTTCAAAATGGCGCCCTAATATATCGAAGAAAACAGTGAACAAAAAACGGCATAAAAGTGGATTTAAAGTCTTCTTTGAAGGCTGCTGTGCAGTCCTTGGCAAACTGCCAGGCATGCACCATCCACACATGCCAGATTTCACTGTAAATGGGCCAAAATTTAAGAGAACAGGGTGGCAGAAGACCTTGTTTTGGTCTTTTCAGGCCACCTTGCAAGAGTTACTTCCCTTGAAATAAACCCCTTGATGCCCCTTTATCCCTGAACCAGATTTTCTGACTCAGACCACATTAAATTCTGCACATTGAATAAGCCAAAATGATCAATGTACAGTGTAAAAAACCCAGAAATTAATGTGACAAGTGGCTAAAAAAAAGACTGAATACTCTTTCAGTAGCAATTGATTCCTACTGCATGAATCAAACAAAGGGAATTGTTCTAATCTCTTCAAACCGCAACAAGAAACCCAGTTACATTGACTACCGTTTCATACGTGCCAGTTACGCACAATGCGAAAACACCAGGAAATAATGTGACAAGTGGCTAAAAAAAAAGACTGAAGGCTCTTTCAGTAGCAACTGCTTCCTGTTGCATAAGTCAAACAAAGAGAACTGAATTTCTAATATATTTTTGTCTCTCCAATCTCTTTATACCTTGACGACGTACCCATTTTACGTGTCTCATAGGTGCCACTTACGTGTCCGCGATAACATGAAAAATCAACCTACGGAACATTTCATAGCAGACGACACATGTTTCTTAAGTCAAATATAGAGAACTAAATTTCTGATATATTTTTCTTCTCCATTGTCTTTATACCATGACAACGAACCATTTACGTTGACTACCGTCTCATAGGTGCCAGTTCCGCATCCGCGAAAAACATGAAAAATGGACTTATGGAACATTTCGTAGCAGACGACACCTGTCGCTTAAGTCAATTATAGGGATTTTTCTTTTTCGTTTTCTCTCACTAGGGCCACTGATTTGGTTACGATGACTATCTCACCCATACGTGATGGTTACGTGCTGCGCGTAAAATAGTAAAATCAACTTAGACACTTTTGGAGGCAACTGAAACCTGTTGCACAAATCAAAGGAAGGTAAACCGAATGTTTCCCTGTTTTCTTACCGGGGTCAATTTTGATGACCTTGCGAGTCAGAAATCAATGTTATGTTTAACTGCTGCGCAAAAATATAGAATTCAGAAGCAACGGGTTGCTGTTGCGGAAATTTTTTCCGGTTAAAAAAAAATCTTGTTCTAGTTTGAAGAGTTTAAAAATAGACCATAAAGATACAATAAGATGTAAGAATAACTAATAAATAATCCATTTTTTCTTTGATAGGGTAGAAAACATTGTGGGAAAAGGAGAAAATGCTGGTAACCTGCATTGTCTCCTTTTCTCAGATTATTTTCAAAAGCTTTCTCTTTCGGGGGTGTGAAAAGGCGTCATTGTGTGGTTAAAGGTTAATAAGGATAAACAGATAAATCAGCTTGGGCCCAGTCAGCCAATCAGAGGCCTCGAGAAATTCAAAATGGTACCCAGTCAGCCAGTCAGAGGCTTGGAGAAATTCAAAACTGGGCCCAGTCAGCCAATCAGAGGGCTTCAAAATGGCGCCCTAATATATCGAAGAAAACAGTGAACAAAAAACGGCATAAAAGTGGATTTAAAGTCTTCTTTGAAGGCTGCTGTGCAGTCCTTGGCAAACTGCCAGGCATGCACCATCCACACATGCCAGATTTCACTGTAAATGGGCCAAAATTTAAGAGAACAGGGTGGCAGAAGACCTTGTTTTGGTCTTTTCAGGCCACCTTGCAAGAGTTACTTCCCTTGAAATAAACCCCTTGATGCCCCTTTATCCCTGAACCAGATTTTCTGACTCAGACCACATTAAATTCTGCACATTGAATAAGCCAAAATGATCAATGTACAGTGTAAAAAACCCAGAAATTAATGTGACAAGTGGCTAAAAAAAAGACTGAATACTCTTTCAGTAGCAATTGATTCCTACTGCATGAATCAAACAAAGGGAATTGTTCTAATCTCTTCAAACCGCAACAAGAAACCCAGTTACATTGACTACCGTTTCATACGTGCCAGTTACGCACAATGCGAAAACACCAGGAAATAATGTGACAAGTGGCTAAAAAAAAGACTGAAGGCTCTTTCAGTAGCAACTGCTTCCTGTTGCATAAGTCAAACAAAGAGAACTGAATTTCTAATATATTTTTGTCTCTCCAATCTCTTTATACCTTGACGACGTACCCATTTTACGTGTCTCATAGGTGCCACTTACGTGTCCGCGATAACATGAAAAATCAACCTACGGAACATTTCATAGCAGACGACACATGTTTCTTAAGTCAAATATAGAGAACTAAATTTCTGATATATTTTTCTTCTCCATTGTCTTTATACCATGACAACGAACCATTTACGTTGACTACCGTCTCATAGGTGCCAGTTCCGCATCCGCGAAAAACATGAAAAATGGACTTATGGAACATTTCGTAGCAGACGACACCTGTCGCTTAAGTCAATTATAGGGATTTTTCTTTTTCGTTTTCTCTCACTAGGGCCACTGATTTGGTTACGATGACTATCTCACCCATACGTGATGGTTACGTGCTGCGCGTAAAATAGTAAAATCAACTTAGACACTTTTGGAGGCAACTGAAACCTGTTGCACAAATCAAAGGAAGGTAAACCGAATGTTTCCCTGTTTTCTTACCGGGGTCAATTTTGATGACCTTGCGAGTCAGAAATCAATGTTATGTTTAACTGCTGCGCAAAAATATAGAATTCAGAAGCAACGGGTTGCTGTTGCGGAAATTTTTTCCGGTTAAAAAAAAATCTTGTTCTAGTTTGAAGAGTTTAAAAATAGACCATAAAGATACAATAAGATGTAAGAATAACTAATAAATAATCCATTTTTTCTTTGATAGGGTAGAAAACATTGTGGGAAAAGGAGAAAATGCTGGTAACCTGCATTGTCTCCTTTTCTCAGATTATTTTCAAAAGCTTTCTCTTTCGGGGGTGTGAAAAGGCGTCATTGTGTGGTTAAAGGTTAATAAGGATAAACAGATAAATCAGCTTGGGCCCAGTCAGCCAATCAGAGGCCTCGAGAAATTCAAAATGGTACCCAGTCAGCCAGTCAGAGGCTTGGAGAAATTCAAAACTGGGCCCAGTCAGCCAATCAGAGGGCTTCAAAATGGCGCCCTAATATATCGAAGAAAACAGTGAACAAAAAACGGCATAAAAGTGGATTTAAAGTCTTCTTTGAAGGCTGCTGTGCAGTCCTTGGCAAACTGCCAGGCATGCACCATCCACACATGCCAGATTTCACTGTAAATGGGCCAAAATTTAAGAGAACAGGGTGGCAGAAGACCTTGTTTTGGTCTTTTCAGGCCACCTTGCAAGAGTTACTTCCCTTGAAATAAACCCCTTGATGCCCCTTTATCCCTGAACCAGATTTTCTGACTCAGACCACATTAAATTCTGCACATTGAATAAGCCAAAATGATCAATGTACAGTGTAAAAAACCCAGAAATTAATGTGACAAGTGGCTAAAAAAAAGACTGAATACTCTTTCAGTAGCAATTGATTCCTACTGCATGAATCAAACAAAGGGAATTGTTCTAATCTCTTCAAACCGCAACAAGAAACCCAGTTACATTGACTACCGTTTCATACGTGCCAGTTACGCACAATGCGAAAACACCAGGAAATAATGTGACAAGTGGCTAAAAAAAAAGACTGAAGGCTCTTTCAGTAGCAACTGCTTCCTGTTGCATAAGTCAAACAAAGAGAACTGAATTTCTAATATATTTTTGTCTCTCCAATCTCTTTATACCTTGACGACGTACCCATTTTACGTGTCTCATAGGTGCCACTTACGTGTCCGCGATAACATGAAAAATCAACCTACGGAACATTTCATAGCAGACGACACATGTTTCTTAAGTCAAATATAGAGAACTAAATTTCTGATATATTTTTCTTCTCCATTGTCTTTATACCATGACAACGAACCATTTACGTTGACTACCGTCTCATAGGTGCCAGTTCCGCATCCGCGAAAAACATGAAAAATGGACTTATGGAACATTTCGTAGCAGACGACACCTGTCGCTTAAGTCAATTATAGGGATTTTTCTTTTTCGTTTTCTCTCACTAGGGCCACTGATTTGGTTACGATGACTATCTCACCCATACGTGATGGTTACGTGCTGCGCGTAAAATAGTAAAATCAACTTAGACACTTTTGGAGGCAACTGAAACCTGTTGCACAAATCAAAGGAAGGTAAACCGAATGTTTCCCTGTTTTCTTACCGGGGTCAATTTTGATGACCTTGCGAGTCAGAAATCAATGTTATGTTTAACTGCTGCGCAAAAATATAGAATTCAGAAGCAACGGGTTGCTGTTGCGGAAATTTTTTCCGGTTAAAAAAAAATCTTGTTCTAGTTTGAAGAGTTTAAAAATAGACCATAAAGATACAATAAGATGTAAGAATAACTAATAAATAATCCATTTTTTCTTTGATAGGGTAGAAAACATTGTGGAAAAAAGGAGAAAATGCTGGTAACCTGCATTGTCTCCTTTTCTCAGATTATTTTGAAAAGCTTTCTCTTTCGGGGGTGTGAAAAGGCGTCATTGTGTGGTTAAAGGTTAATAAGGATAAACAGATAAATCAGCTTGGGCCCAGTCAGCCAATCAGAGGCCTCGAGAAATTCAAAATGGTACCCAGTCAGCCAGTCAGAGGCTTGGAGAAATTCAAAACTGGGCCCAGTCAGCCAATCAGAGGGCTTCAAAATGGCGCCCTAATATATCGAAGAAAACAGTGAACAAAAAACGGCATAAAAGTGGATTTAAAGTCTTCTTTGAAGGCTGCTGTGCAGTCCTTGGCAAACTGCCAGGCATGCACCATCCACACATGCCAGATTTCACTGTAAATGGGCCAAAATTTAAGAGAACAGGGTGGCAGAAGACCTTGTTTTGGTCTTTTCAGGCCACCTTGCAAGAGTTACTTCCCTTGAAATAAACCCCTTGATGCCCCTTTATCCCTGAACCAGATTTTCTGACTCAGACCACATTAAATTCTGCACATTGAATAAGCCAAAATGATCAATGTACAGTGTAAAAAACCCAGAAATTAATGTGACAAGTGGCTAAAAAAAAGACTGAATACTCTTTCAGTAGCAATTGATTCCTACTGCATGAATCAAACAAAGGGAATTGTTCTAATCTCTTCAAACCGCAACAAGAAACCCAGTTACATTGACTACCGTTTCATACGTGCCAGTTACGCACAATGCGAAAACACCAGGAAATAATGTGACAAGTGGCTAAAAAAAAGACTGAAGGCTCTTTCAGTAGCAACTGCTTCCTGTTGCATAAGTCAAACAAAGAGAACTGAATTTCTAATATATTTTTGTCTCTCCAATCTCTTTATACCTTGACGACGTACCCATTTTACGTGTCTCATAGGTGCCACTTACGTGTCCGCGATAACATGAAAAATCAACCTACGGAACATTTCATAGCAGACGACACATGTTTCTTAAGTCAAATATGGAGAACTAAATTTCTGATATATTTTTCTTCTCCATTGTCTTTATACCATGACAACGAACCATTTACGTTGACTACCGTCTCATAGGTGCCAGTTCCGCATCCGCGAAAAACATGAAAAATGGACTTATGGAACATTTCGTAGCAGACGACACCTGTCGCTTAAGTCAATTATAGGGATTTTTCTTTTTCGTTTTCTCTCACTAGGGCCACTGATTTGGTTACGATGACTATCTCACCCATACGTGATGGTTACGTGCTGCGCGTAAAATAGTAAAATCAACTTAGACACTTTTGGAGGCAACTGAAACCTGTTGCACAAATCAAAGGAAGGTAAACCGAATGTTTCCCTGTTTTCTTACCGGGGTCAATTTTGATGACCTTGTGAGTCAGAAATCAATGTTATGTTTAACTGCTGCGCAAAAATATAGAATTCAGAAGCAACGGGTTGCTGTTGCGGAAATTTTTTCCGGTTAAAAAAAAATCTTGTTCTAGTTTGAAGAGTTTAAAAATAGACCATAAAGATACAATAAGATGTAAGAATAACTAATAAATAATCCATTTTTTCTTTGATAGGGTAGAAAACATTGTGGGAAAAGGAGAAAATGCTGGTAACCTGCATTGTCTCCTTTTCTCAGATTATTTTCAAAAGCTTTCTCTTTCGGGGGTGTGAAAAGGCGTCATTGTGTGGTTAAAGGTTAATAAGGATAAACAGATAAATCAGCTTGGGCCCAGTCAGCCAATCAGAGGCCTCGAGAAATTCAAAATGGTACCCAGTCAGCCAGTCAGAGGCTTGGAGAAATTCAAAACTGGGCCCAGTCAGCCAATCAGAGGGCTTCAAAATGGCGCCCTAATATATCGAAGAAAACAGTGAACAAAAAACGGCATAAAAGTGGATTTAAAGTCTTCTTTGAAGGCTGCTGTGCAGTCCTTGGCAAACTGCCAGGCATGCACCATCCACACATGCCAGATTTCACTGTAAATGGGCCAAAATTTAAGAGAACAGGGTGGCAGAAGACCTTGTTTTGGTCTTTTCAGGCCACCTTGCAAGAGTTACTTCCCTTGAAATAAACCCCTTGATGCCCCTTTATCCCTGAACCAGATTTTCTGACTCAGACCACATTAAATTCTGCACATTGAATAAGCCAAAATGATCAATGTACAGTGTAAAAAACCCAGAAATTAATGTGACAAGTGGCTAAAAAAAAGACTGAATACTCTTTCAGTAGCAATTGATTCCTACTGCATGAATCAAACAAAGGGAATTGTTCTAATCTCTTCAAACCGCAACAAGAAACCCAGTTACATTGACTACCGTTTCATACGTGCCAGTTACGCACAATGCGAAAACACCAGGAAATAATGTGACAAGTGGCTAAAAAAAAGACTGAAGGCTCTTTCAGTAGCAACTGCTTCCTGTTGCATAAGTCAAACAAAGAGAACTGAATTTCTAATATATTTTTGTCTCTCCAATCTCTTTATACCTTGACGACGTACCCATTTTACGTGTCTCATAGGTGCCACTTACGTGTCCGCGATAACATGAAAAATCAACCTACGGAACATTTCATAGCAGACGACACATGTTTCTTAAGTCAAATATAGAGAACTAAATTTCTGATATATTTTTCTTCTCCATTGTCTTTATACCATGACAACGAACCATTTACGTTGACTACCGTCTCATAGGTGCCAGTTCCGCATCCGCGAAAAACATGAAAAATGGACTTATGGAACATTTCGTAGCAGACGACACCTGTCGCTTAAGTCAATTATAGGGATTTTTCTTTTTCGTTTTCTCTCACTAGGGCCACTGATTTGGTTACGATGACTATCTCACCCATACGTGATGGTTACGTGCTGCGCGTAAAATAGTAAAATCAACTTAGACACTTTTGGAGGCAACTGAAACCTGTTGCACAAATCAAAGGAAGGTAAACCGAATGTTTCCCTGTTTTCTTACCGGGGTCAATTTTGATGACCTTGCGAGTCAGAAATCAATGTTATGTTTAACTGCTGCGCAAAAATATAGAATTCAGAAGCAACGGGTTGCTGTTGCGGAAATTTTTTCCGGTTAAAAAAAAATCTTGTTCTAGTTTGAAGAGTTTAAAAATAGACCATAAAGATACAATAAGATGTAAGAATAACTAATAAATAATCCATTTTTTCTTTGATAGGGTAGAAAACATTGTGGGAAAAGGAGAAAATGCTGGTAACCTGCATTGTCTCCTTTTCTCAGATTATTTTCAAAAGCTTTCTCTTTCGGGGGTGTGAAAAGGCGTCATTGTGTGGTTAAAGGTTAATAAGGATAAACAGATAAATCAGCTTGGGCCCAGTCAGCCAATCAGAGGCCTCGAGAAATTCAAAATGGTACCCAGTCAGCCAGTCAGAGGCTTGGAGAAATTCAAAACTGGGCCCAGTCAGCCAATCAGAGGGCTTCAAAATGGCGCCCTAATATATCGAAGAAAACAGTGAACAAAAAACGGCATAAAAGTGGATTTAAAGTCTTCTTTGAAGGCTGCTGTGCAGTCCTTGGCAAACTGCCAGGCATGCACCATCCACACATGCCAGATTTCACTGTAAATGGGCCAAAATTTAAGAGAACAGGGTGGCAGAAGACCTTGTTTTGGTCTTTTCAGGCCACCTTGCAAGAGTTACTTCCCTTGAAATAAACCCCTTGATGCCCCTTTATCCCTGAACCAGATTTTCTGACTCAGACCACATTAAATTCTGCACATTGAATAAGCCAAAATGATCAATGTACAGTGTAAAAAACCCAGAAATTAATGTGACAAGTGGCTAAAAAAAAGACTGAATACTCTTTCAGTAGCAATTGATTCCTACTGCATGAATCAAACAAAGGGAATTGTTCTAATCTCTTCAAACCGCAACAAGAAACCCAGTTACATTGACTACCGTTTCATACGTGCCAGTTACGCACAATGCGAAAACACCAGGAAATAATGTGACAAGTGGCTAAAAAAAAAGACTGAAGGCTCTTTCAGTAGCAACTGCTTCCTGTTGCATAAGTCAAACAAAGAGAACTGAATTTCTAATATATTTTTGTCTCTCCAATCTCTTTATACCTTGACGACGTACCCATTTTACGTGTCTCATAGGTGCCACTTACGTGTCCGCGATAACATGAAAAATCAACCTACGGAACATTTCATAGCAGACGACACATGTTTCTTAAGTCAAATATAGAGAACTAAATTTCTGATATATTTTTCTTCTCCATTGTCTTTATACCATGACAACGAACCATTTACGTTGACTACCGTCTCATAGGTGCCAGTTCCGCATCCGCGAAAAACATGAAAAATGGACTTATGGAACATTTCGTAGCAGACGACACCTGTCGCTTAAGTCAATTATAGGGATTTTTCTTTTTCGTTTTCTCTCACTAGGGCCACTGATTTGGTTACGATGACTATCTCACCCATACGTGATGGTTACGTGCTGCGCGTAAAATAGTAAAATCAACTTAGACACTTTTGGAGGCAACTGAAACCTGTTGCACAAATCAAAGGAAGGTAAACCGAATGTTTCCCTGTTTTCTTACCGGGGTCAATTTTGATGACCTTGCGAGTCAGAAATCAATGTTATGTTTAACTGCTGCGCAAAAATATAGAATTCAGAAGCAACGGGTTGCTGTTGCGGAAATTTTTTCCGGTTAAAAAAAAATCTTGTTCTAGTTTGAAGAGTTTAAAAATAGACCATAAAGATACAATAAGATGTAAGAATAACTAATAAATAATCCATTTTTTCTTTGATAGGGTAGAAAACATTGTGGAAAAAAGGAGAAAATGCTGGTAACCTGCATTGTCTCCTTTTCTCAGATTATTTTGAAAAGCTTTCTCTTTCGGGGGTGTGAAAAGGCGTCATTGTGTGGTTAAAGGTTAATAAGGATAAACAGATAAATCAGCTTGGGCCCAGTCAGCCAATCAGAGGCCTCGAGAAATTCAAAATGGTACCCAGTCAGCCAGTCAGAGGCTTGGAGAAATTCAAAACTGGGCCCAGTCAGCCAATCAGAGGGCTTCAAAATGGCGCCCTAATATATCGAAGAAAACAGTGAACAAAAAACGGCATAAAAGTGGATTTAAAGTCTTCTTTGAAGGCTGCTGTGCAGTCCTTGGCAAACTGCCAGGCATGCACCATCCACACATGCCAGATTTCACTGTAAATGGGCCAAAATTTAAGAGAACAGGGTGGCAGAAGACCTTGTTTTGGTCTTTTCAGGCCACCTTGCAAGAGTTACTTCCCTTGAAATAAACCCCTTGATGCCCCTTTATCCCTGAACCAGATTTTCTGACTCAGACCACATTAAATTCTGCACATTGAATAAGCCAAAATGATCAATGTACAGTGTAAAAAACCCAGAAATTAATGTGACAAGTGGCTAAAAAAAAGACTGAATACTCTTTCAGTAGCAATTGATTCCTACTGCATGAATCAAACAAAGGGAATTGTTCTAATCTCTTCAAACCGCAACAAGAAACCCAGTTACATTGACTACCGTTTCATACGTGCCAGTTACGCACAATGCGAAAACACCAGGAAATAATGTGACAAGTGGCTAAAAAAAAGACTGAAGGCTCTTTCAGTAGCAACTGCTTCCTGTTGCATAAGTCAAACAAAGAGAACTGAATTTCTAATATATTTTTGTCTCTCCAATCTCTTTATACCTTGACGACGTACCCATTTTACGTGTCTCATAGGTGCCACTTACGTGTCCGCGATAACATGAAAAATCAACCTACGGAACATTTCATAGCAGACGACACATGTTTCTTAAGTCAAATATGGAGAACTAAATTTCTGATATATTTTTCTTCTCCATTGTCTTTATACCATGACAACGAACCATTTACGTTGACTACCGTCTCATAGGTGCCAGTTCCGCATCCGCGAAAAACATGAAAAATGGACTTATGGAACATTTCGTAGCAGACGACACCTGTCGCTTAAGTCAATTATAGGGATTTTTCTTTTTCGTTTTCTCTCACTAGGGCCACTGATTTGGTTACGATGACTATCTCACCCATACGTGATGGTTACGTGCTGCGCGTAAAATAGTAAAATCAACTTAGACACTTTTGGAGGCAACTGAAACCTGTTGCACAAATCAAAGGAAGGTAAACCGAATGTTTCCCTGTTTTCTTACCGGGGTCAATTTTGATGACCTTGTGAGTCAGAAATCAATGTTATGTTTAACTGCTGCGCAAAAATATAGAATTCAGAAGCAACGGGTTGCTGTTGCGGAAATTTTTTCCGGTTAAAAAAAAATCTTGTTCTAGTTTGAAGAGTTTAAAAATAGACCATAAAGATACAATAAGATGTAAGAATAACTAATAAATAATCCATTTTTTCTTTGATAGGGTAGAAAACATTGTGGGAAAAGGAGAAAATGCTGGTAACCTGCATTGTCTCCTTTTCTCAGATTATTTTCAAAAGCTTTCTCTTTCGGGGGTGTGAAAAGGCGTCATTGTGTGGTTAAAGGTTAATAAGGATAAACAGATAAATCAGCTTGGGCCCAGTCAGCCAATCAGAGGCCTCGAGAAATTCAAAATGGTACCCAGTCAGCCAGTCAGAGGCTTGGAGAAATTCAAAACTGGGCCCAGTCAGCCAATCAGAGGGCTTCAAAATGGCGCCCTAATATATCGAAGAAAACAGTGAACAAAAAACGGCATAAAAGTGGATTTAAAGTCTTCTTTGAAGGCTGCTGTGCAGTCCTTGGCAAACTGCCAGGCATGCACCATCCACACATGCCAGATTTCACTGTAAATGGGCCAAAATTTAAGAGAACAGGGTGGCAGAAGACCTTGTTTTGGTCTTTTCAGGCCACCTTGCAAGAGTTACTTCCCTTGAAATAAACCCCTTGATGCCCCTTTATCCCTGAACCAGATTTTCTGACTCAGACCACATTAAATTCTGCACATTGAATAAGCCAAAATGATCAATGTACAGTGTAAAAAACCCAGAAATTAATGTGACAAGTGGCTAAAAAAAAGACTGAATACTCTTTCAGTAGCAATTGATTCCTACTGCATGAATCAAACAAAGGGAATTGTTCTAATCTCTTCAAACCGCAACAAGAAACCCAGTTACATTGACTACCGTTTCATACGTGCCAGTTACGCACAATGCGAAAACACCAGGAAATAATGTGACAAGTGGCTAAAAAAAAGACTGAAGGCTCTTTCAGTAGCAACTGCTTCCTGTTGCATAAGTCAAACAAAGAGAACTGAATTTCTAATATATTTTTGTCTCTCCAATCTCTTTATACCTTGACGACGTACCCATTTTACGTGTCTCATAGGTGCCACTTACGTGTCCGCGATAACATGAAAAATCAACCTACGGAACATTTCATAGCAGACGACACATGTTTCTTAAGTCAAATATAGAGAACTAAATTTCTGATATATTTTTCTTCTCCATTGTCTTTATACCATGACAACGAACCATTTACGTTGACTACCGTCTCATAGGTGCCAGTTCCGCATCCGCGAAAAACATGAAAAATGGACTTATGGAACATTTCGTAGCAGACGACACCTGTCGCTTAAGTCAATTATAGGGATTTTTCTTTTTCGTTTTCTCTCACTAGGGCCACTGATTTGGTTACGATGACTATCTCACCCATACGTGATGGTTACGTGCTGCGCGTAAAATAGTAAAATCAACTTAGACACTTTTGGAGGCAACTGAAACCTGTTGCACAAATCAAAGGAAGGTAAACCGAATGTTTCCCTGTTTTCTTACCGGGGTCAATTTTGATGACCTTGCGAGTCAGAAATCAATGTTATGTTTAACTGCTGCGCAAAAATATAGAATTCAGAAGCAACGGGTTGCTGTTGCGGAAATTTTTTCCGGTTAAAAAAAAATCTTGTTCTAGTTTGAAGAGTTTAAAAATAGACCATAAAGATACAATAAGATGTAAGAATAACTAATAAATAATCCATTTTTTCTTTGATAGGGTAGAAAACATTGTGGGAAAAGGAGAAAATGCTGGTAACCTGCATTGTCTCCTTTTCTCAGATTATTTTCAAAAGCTTTCTCTTTCGGGGGTGTGAAAAGGCGTCATTGTGTGGTTAAAGGTTAATAAGGATAAACAGATAAATCAGCTTGGGCCCAGTCAGCCAATCAGAGGCCTCGAGAAATTCAAAATGGTACCCAGTCAGCCAGTCAGAGGCTTGGAGAAATTCAAAACTGGGCCCAGTCAGCCAATCAGAGGGCTTCAAAATGGCGCCCTAATATATCGAAGAAAACAGTGAACAAAAAACGGCATAAAAGTGGATTTAAAGTCTTCTTTGAAGGCTGCTGTGCAGTCCTTGGCAAACTGCCAGGCATGCACCATCCACACATGCCAGATTTCACTGTAAATGGGCCAAAATTTAAGAGAACAGGGTGGCAGAAGACCTTGTTTTGGTCTTTTCAGGCCACCTTGCAAGAGTTACTTCCCTTGAAATAAACCCCTTGATGCCCCTTTATCCCTGAACCAGATTTTCTGACTCAGACCACATTAAATTCTGCACATTGAATAAGCCAAAATGATCAATGTACAGTGTAAAAAACCCAGAAATTAATGTGACAAGTGGCTAAAAAAAAGACTGAATACTCTTTCAGTAGCAATTGATTCCTACTGCATGAATCAAACAAAGGGAATTGTTCTAATCTCTTCAAACCGCAACAAGAAACCCAGTTACATTGACTACCGTTTCATACGTGCCAGTTACGCACAATGCGAAAACACCAGGAAATAATGTGACAAGTGGCTAAAAAAAAAGACTGAAGGCTCTTTCAGTAGCAACTGCTTCCTGTTGCATAAGTCAAACAAAGAGAACTGAATTTCTAATATATTTTTGTCTCTCCAATCTCTTTATACCTTGACGACGTACCCATTTTACGTGTCTCATAGGTGCCACTTACGTGTCCGCGATAACATGAAAAATCAACCTACGGAACATTTCATAGCAGACGACACATGTTTCTTAAGTCAAATATAGAGAACTAAATTTCTGATATATTTTTCTTCTCCATTGTCTTTATACCATGACAACGAACCATTTACGTTGACTACCGTCTCATAGGTGCCAGTTCCGCATCCGCGAAAAACATGAAAAATGGACTTATGGAACATTTCGTAGCAGACGACACCTGTCGCTTAAGTCAATTATAGGGATTTTTCTTTTTCGTTTTCTCTCACTAGGGCCACTGATTTGGTTACGATGACTATCTCACCCATACGTGATGGTTACGTGCTGCGCGTAAAATAGTAAAATCAACTTAGACACTTTTGGAGGCAACTGAAACCTGTTGCACAAATCAAAGGAAGGTAAACCGAATGTTTCCCTGTTTTCTTACCGGGGTCAATTTTGATGACCTTGCGAGTCAGAAATCAATGTTATGTTTAACTGCTGCGCAAAAATATAGAATTCAGAAGCAACGGGTTGCTGTTGCGGAAATTTTTTCCGGTTAAAAAAAAATCTTGTTCTAGTTTGAAGAGTTTAAAAATAGACCATAAAGATACAATAAGATGTAAGAATAACTAATAAATAATCCATTTTTTCTTTGATAGGGTAGAAAACATTGTGGGAAAAGGAGAAAATGCTGGTAACCTGCATTGTCTCCTTTTCTCAGATTATTTTCAAAAGCTTTCTCTTTCGGGGGTGTGAAAAGGCGTCATTGTGTGGTTAAAGGTTAATAAGGATAAACAGATAAATCAGCTTGGGCCCAGTCAGCCAATCAGAGGCCTCGAGAAATTCAAAATGGTACCCAGTCAGCCAGTCAGAGGCTTGGAGAAATTCAAAACTGGGCCCAGTCAGCCAATCAGAGGGCTTCAAAATGGCGCCCTAATATATCGAAGAAAACAGTGAACAAAAAACGGCATAAAAGTGGATTTAAAGTCTTCTTTGAAGGCTGCTGTGCAGTCCTTGGCAAACTGCCAGGCATGCACCATCCACACATGCCAGATTTCACTGTAAATGGGCCAAAATTTAAGAGAACAGGGTGGCAGAAGACCTTGTTTTGGTCTTTTCAGGCCACCTTGCAAGAGTTACTTCCCTTGAAATAAACCCCTTGATGCCCCTTTATCCCTGAACCAGATTTTCTGACTCAGACCACATTAAATTCTGCACATTGAATAAGCCAAAATGATCAATGTACAGTGTAAAAAACCCAGAAATTAATGTGACAAGTGGCTAAAAAAAAGACTGAATACTCTTTCAGTAGCAATTGATTCCTACTGCATGAATCAAACAAAGGGAATTGTTCTAATCTCTTCAAACCGCAACAAGAAACCCAGTTACATTGACTACCGTTTCATACGTGCCAGTTACGCACAATGCGAAAACACCAGGAAATAATGTGACAAGTGGCTAAAAAAAAGACTGAAGGCTCTTTCAGTAGCAACTGCTCCCTGTTGCATAAGTCAAACAAAGAGAACTGAATTTCTAATATATTTTTGTCTCTCCAATCTCTTTATACCTTGACGACGTACCCATTTTACGTGTCTCATAGGTGCCACTTACGTGTCCGCGATAACATGAAAAATCAACCTACGGAACATTTCATAGCAGACGACACATGTTTCTTAAGTCAAATATAGAGAACTAAATTTCTGATATATTTTTCTTCTCCATTGTCTTTATACCATGACAACGAACCATTTACGTTGACTACCGTCTCATAGGTGCCAGTTCCGCATCCGCGAAAAACATGAAAAATGGACTTATGGAACATTTCGTAGCAGACGACACCTGTCGCTTAAGTCAATTATAGGGATTTTTCTTTTTCGTTTTCTCTCACTAGGGCCACTGATTTGGTTACGATGACTATCTCACCCATACGTGATGGTTACGTGCTGCGCGTAAAATAGTAAAATCAACTTAGACACTTTTGGAGGCAACTGAAACCTGTTGCACAAATCAAAGGAAGGTAAACCGAATGTTTCCCTGTTTTCTTACCGGGGTCAATTTTGATGACCTTGTGAGTCAGAAATCAATGTTATGTTTAACTGCTGCGCAAAAATATAGAATTCAGAAGCAACGGGTTGCTGTTGCGGAAATTTTTTCCGGTTAAAAAAAAATCTTGTTCTAGTTTGAAGAGTTTAAAAATAGACCATAAAGATACAATAAGATGTAAGAATAACTAATAAATAATCCATTTTTTCTTTGATAGGGTAGAAAACATTGTGGGAAAAGGAGAAAATGCTGGTAACCTGCATTGTCTCCTTTTCTCAGATTATTTTCAAAAGCTTTCTCTTTCGGGGGTGTGAAAAGGCGTCATTGTGTGGTTAAAGGTTAATAAGGATAAACAGATAAATCAGCTTGGGCCCAGTCAGCCAATCAGAGGCCTCGAGAAATTCAAAATGGTACCCAGTCAGCCAGTCAGAGGCTTGGAGAAATTCAAAACTGGGCCCAGTCAGCCAATCAGAGGGCTTCAAAATGGCGCCCTAATATATCGAAGAAAACAGTGAACAAAAAACGGCATAAAAGTGGATTTAAAGTCTTCTTTGAAGGCTGCTGTGCAGTCCTTGGCAAACTGCCAGGCATGCACCATCCACACATGCCAGATTTCACTGTAAATGGGCCAAAATTTAAGAGAACAGGGTGGCAGAAGACCTTGTTTTGGTCTTTTCAGGCCACCTTGCAAGAGTTACTTCCCTTGAAATAAACCCCTTGATGCCCCTTTATCCCTGAACCAGATTTTCTGACTCAGACCACATTAAATTCTGCACATTGAATAAGCCAAAATGATCAATGTACAGTGTAAAAAACCCAGAAATTAATGTGACAAGTGGCTAAAAAAAAGACTGAATACTCTTTCAGTAGCAATTGATTCCTACTGCATGAATCAAACAAAGGGAATTGTTCTAATCTCTTCAAACCGCAACAAGAAACCCAGTTACATTGACTACCGTTTCATACGTGCCAGTTACGCACAATGCGAAAACACCAGGAAATAATGTGACAAGTGGCTAAAAAAAAGACTGAAGGCTCTTTCAGTAGCAACTGCTTCCTGTTGCATAAGTCAAACAAAGAGAACTGAATTTCTAATATATTTTTGTCTCTCCAATCTCTTTATACCTTGACGACGTACCCATTTTACGTGTCTCATAGGTGCCACTTACGTGTCCGCGATAACATGAAAAATCAACCTACGGAACATTTCATAGCAGACGACACATGTTTCTTAAGTCAAATATAGAGAACTAAATTTCTGATATATTTTTCTTCTCCATTGTCTTTATACCATGACAACGAACCATTTACGTTGACTACCGTCTCATAGGTGCCAGTTCTGCATCCGCGAAAAACATGAAAAATGGACTTATGGAACATTTCGTAGCAGACGACACCTGTCGCTTAAGTCAATTATAGGGATTTTTCTTTTTCGTTTTCTCTCACTAGGGCCACTGATTTGGTTACGATGACTATCTCACCCATACGTGATGGTTACGTGCTGCGCGTAAAATAGTAAAATCAACTTAGACACTTTTGGAGGCAACTGAAACCTGTTGCACAAATCAAAGGAAGGTAAACCGAATGTTTCCCTGTTTTCTTACCGGGGTCAATTTTGATGACCTTGCGAGTCAGAAATCAATGTTATGTTTAACTGCTGCGCAAAAATATAGAATTCAGAAGCAACGGGTTGCTGTTGCGGAAATTTTTTCCGGTTAAAAAAAAATCTTGTTCTAGTTTGAAGAGTTTAAAAATAGACCATAAAGATACAATAAGATGTAAGAATAACTAATAAATAATCCATTTTTTCTTTGATAGGGTAGAAAACATTGTGGGAAAAGGAGAAAATGCTGGTAACCTGCATTGTCTCCTTTTCTCAGATTATTTTCAAAAGCTTTCTCTTTCGGAGGTGTGAAAAGGCGTCATTGTGTGGTTAAAGGTTAATAAGGATAAACAGATAAATCAGCTTGGGCCCAGTCAGCCAATCAGAGGCCTCGAGAAATTCAAAATGGTACCCAGTCAGCCAGTCAGAGGCTTGGAGAAATTCAAAACTGGGCCCAGTCAGCCAATCAGAGGGCTTCAAAATGGCGCCCTAATATATCGAAGAAAACAGTGAACAAAAAACGGCATAAAAGTGGATTTAAAGTCTTCTTTGAAGGCTGCTGTGCAGTCCTTGGCAAACTGCCAGGCATGCACCATCCACACATGCCAGATTTCACTGTAAATGGGCCAAAATTTAAGAGAACAGGGTGGCAGAAGACCTTGTTTTGGTCTTTTCAGGCCACCTTGCAAGAGTTACTTCCCTTGAAATAAACCCCTTGATGCCCCTTTATCCCTGAACCAGATTTTCTGACTCAGACCACATTAAATTCTGCACATTGAATAAGCCAAAATGATCAATGTACAGTGTAAAAAACCCAGAAATTAATGTGACAAGTGGCTAAAAAAAAGACTGAATACTCTTTCAGTAGCAATTGATTCCTACTGCATGAATCAAACAAAGGGAATTGTTCTAATCTCTTCAAACCGCAACAAGAAACCCAGTTACATTGACTACCGTTTCATACGTGCCAGTTACGCACAATGCGAAAACACCAGGAAATAATGTGACAAGTGGCTAAAAAAAAAGACTGAAGGCTCTTTCAGTAGCAACTGCTTCCTGTTGCATAAGTCAAACAAAGAGAACTGAATTTCTAATATATTTTTGTCTCTCCAATCTCTTTATACCTTGACGACGTACCCATTTTACGTGTCTCATAGGTGCCACTTACGTGTCCGCGATAACATGAAAAATCAACCTACGGAACATTTCATAGCAGACGACACATGTTTCTTAAGTCAAATATAGAGAACTAAATTTCTGATATATTTTTCTTCTCCATTGTCTTTATACCATGACAACGAACCATTTACGTTGACTACCGTCTCATAGGTGCCAGTTCCGCATCCGCGAAAAACATGAAAAATGGACTTATGGAACATTTCGTAGCAGACGACACCTGTCGCTTAAGTCAATTATAGGGATTTTTCTTTTTCGTTTTCTCTCACTAGGGCCACTGATTTGGTTACGATGACTATCTCACCCATACGTGATGGTTACGTGCTGCGCGTAAAATAGTAAAATCAACTTAGACACTTTTGGAGGCAACTGAAACCTGTTGCACAAATCAAAGGAAGGTAAACCGAATGTTTCCCTGTTTTCTTACCGGGGTCAATTTTGATGACCTTGCGAGTCAGAAATCAATGTTATGTTTAACTGCTGCGCAAAAATATAGAATTCAGAAGCAACGGGTTGCTGTTGCGGAAATTTTTTCCGGTTAAAAAAAAATCTTGTTCTAGTTTGAAGAGTTTAAAAATAGACCATAAAGATACAATAAGATGTAAGAATAACTAATAAATAATCCATTTTTTCTTTGATAGGGTAGTAAACATTGTGGGAAAAGGAGAAAATGCTGGTAACCTGCATTGTCTCCTTTTCTCAGATTATTTTCAAAAGCTTTCTCTTTCGGGGGTGTGAAAAGGCGTCATTGTGTGGTTAAAGGTTAATAAGGATAAACAGATAAATCAGCTTGGGCCCAGTCAGCCAATCAGAGGCCTCGAGAAATTCAAAATGGTACCCAGTCAGCCAGTCAGAGGCTTGGAGAAATTCAAAACTGGGCCCAGTCAGCCAATCAGAGGGCTTCAAAATGGCGCCCTAATATATCGAAGAAAACAGTGAACAAAAAACGGCATAAAAGTGGATTTAAAGTCTTCTTTGAAGGCTGCTGTGCAGTCCTTGGCAAACTGCCAGGCATGCACCATCCACACATGCCAGATTTCACTGTAAATGGGCCAAAATTTAAGAGAACAGGGTGGCAGAAGACCTTGTTTTGGTCTTTTCAGGCCACCTTGCAAGAGTTACTTCCCTTGAAATAAACCCCTTGATGCCCCTTTATCCCTGAACCAGATTTTCTGACTCAGACCACATTAAATTCTGCACATTGAATAAGCCAAAATGATCAATGTACAGTGTAAAAAACCCAGAAATTAATGTGACAAGTGGCTAAAAAAAAGACTGAATACTCTTTCAGTAGCAATTGATTCCTACTGCATGAATCAAACAAAGGGAATTGTTCTAATCTCTTCAAACCGCAACAAGAAACCCAGTTACATTGACTACCGTTTCATACGTGCCAGTTACGCACAATGCGAAAACACCAGGAAATAATGTGACAAGTGGCTAAAAAAAAGACTGAAGGCTCTTTCAGTAGCAACTGCTTCCTGTTGCATAAGTCAAACAAAGAGAACTGAATTTCTAATATATTTTTGTCTCTCCAATCTCTTTATACCTTGACGACGTACCCATTTTACGTGTCTCATAGGTGCCACTTACGTGTCCGCGATAACATGAAAAATCAACCTACGGAACATTTCATAGCAGACGACACATGTTTCTTAAGTCAAATATAGAGAACTAAATTTCTGATATATTTTTCTTCTCCATTGTCTTTATACCATGACAACGAACCATTTACGTTGACTACCGTCTCATAGGTGCAAGTTCTGCATCCGCGAAAAACATGAAAAATGGACTTATGGAACATTTCGTAGCAGACGACACCTGTCGCTTAAGTCAATTATAGGGATTTTTCTTTTTCGTTTTCTCTCACTAGGGCCACTGATTTGGTTACGATGACTATCTCACCCATACGTGATGGTTACGTGCTGCGCGTAAAATAGTAAAATCAACTTAGACACTTTTGGAGGCAACTGAAACCTGTTGCACAAATCAAAGGAAGGTAAACCGAATGTTTCCCTGTTTTCTTACCGGGGTCAATTTTGATGACCTTGCGAGTCAGAAATCAATGTTATGTTTAACTGCTGCGCAAAAATATAGAATTCAGAAGCAACGGGTTGCTGTTGCGGAAATTTTTTCCGGTTAAAAAAAAATCTTGTTCTAGTTTGAAGAGTTTAAAAATAGACCATAAAGATACAATAAGATGTAAGAATAACTAATAAATAATCCATTTTTTCTTTGATAGGGTAGAAAACATTGTGGGAAAAGGAGAAAATGCTGGTAACCTGCATTGTCTCCTTTTCTCAGATTATTTTGAAAAGCTTTCTCTTTCGGGGGTGTGAAAAGGCGTCATTGTGTGGTTAAAGGTTAATAAGGATAAACAGATAAATCAGCTTGGGCCCAGTCAGCCAATCAGAGGCCTCGAGAAATTCAAAATGGTACCCAGTCAGCCAGTCAGAGGCTTGGAGAAATTCAAAACTGGGCCCAGTCAGCCAATCAGAGGGCTTCAAAATGGCGCCCTAATATATCGAAGAAAACAGTGAACAAAAAACGGCATAAAAGTGGATTTAAAGTCTTCTTTGAAGGCTGCTGTGCAGTCCTTGGCAAACTGCCAGGCATGCACCATCCACACATGCCAGATTTCACTGTAAATGGGCCAAAATTTAAGAGAACAGGGTGGCAGAAGACCTTGTTTTGGTCTTTTCAGGCCACCTTGCAAGAGTTACTTCCCTTGAAATAAACCCCTTGATGCCCCTTTATCCCTGAACCAGATTTTCTGACTCAGACCACATTAAATTCTGCACATTGAATAAGCCAAAATGATCAATGTACAGTGTAAAAAACCCAGAAATTAATGTGACAAGTGGCTAAAAAAAAGACTGAATACTCTTTCAGTAGCAATTGATTCCTACTGCATGAATCAAACAAAGGGAATTGTTCTAATCTCTTCAAACCGCAACAAGAAACCCAGTTACATTGACTACCGTTTCATACGTGCCAGTTACGCACAATGCGAAAACACCAGGAAATAATGTGACAAGTGGCTAAAAAAAAAGACTGAAGGCTCTTTCAGTAGCAACTGCTTCCTGTTGCATAAGTCAAACAAAGAGAACTGAATTTCTAATATATTTTTGTCTCTCCAATCTCTTTATACCTTGACGACGTACCCATTTTACGTGTCTCATAGGTGCCACTTACGTGTCCGCGATAACATGAAAAATCAACCTACGGAACATTTCATAGCAGACGACACATGTTTCTTAAGTCAAATATAGAGAACTAAATTTCTGATATATTTTTCTTCTCCATTGTCTTTATACCATGACAACGAACCATTTACGTTGACTACCGTCTCATAGGTGCCAGTTCTGCATCCGCGAAAAACATGAAAAATGGACTTATGGAACATTTCGTAGCAGACGACACCTGTCGCTTAAGTCAATTATAGGGATTTTTCTTTTTCGTTTTCTCTCACTAGGGCCACTGATTTGGTTACGATGACTATCTCACCCATACGTGATGGTTACGTGCTGCGCGTAAAATAGTAAAATCAACTTAGACACTTTTGGAGGCAACTGAAACCTGTTGCACAAATCAAAGGAAGGTAAACCGAATGTTTCCCTGTTTTCTTACCGGGGTCAATTTTGATGACCTTGCGAGTCAGAAATCAATGTTATGTTTAACTGCTGCGCAAAAATATAGAATTCAGAAGCAACGGGTTGCTGTTGCGGAAATTTTTTCCGGTTAAAAAAAAATCTTGTTCTAGTTTGAAGAGTTTAAAAATAGACCATAAAGATACAATAAGATGTAAGAATAACTAATAAATAATCCATTTTTTCTTTGATAGGGTAGAAAACATTGTGGAAAAAAGGAGAAAATGCTGGTAACCTGCATTGTCTCCTTTTCTCAGATTATTTTCAAAAGCTTTCTCTTTCGGGGGTGTGAAAAGGCGTCATTGTGTGGTTAAAGGTTAATAAGGATAAACAGATAAATCAGCTTGGGCCCAGTCAGCCAATCAGAGGCCTCGAGAAATTCAAAATGGTACCCAGTCAGCCAGTCAGAGGCTTGGAGAAATTCAAAACTGGGCCCAGTCAGCCAATCAGAGGGCTTCAAAATGGCGCCCTAATATATCGAAGAAAACAGTGAACAAAAAACGGCATAAAAGTGGATTTAAAGTCTTCTTTGAAGGCTGCTGTGCAGTCCTTGGCAAACTGCCAGGCATGCACCATCCACACATGCCAGATTTCACTGTAAATGGGCCAAAATTTAAGAGAACAGGGTGGCAGAAGACCTTGTTTTGGTCTTTTCAGGCCACCTTGCAAGAGTTACTTCCCTTGAAATAAACCCCTTGATGCCCCTTTATCCCTGAACCAGATTTTCTGACTCAGACCACATTAAATTCTGCACATTGAATAAGCCAAAATGATCAATGTACAGTGTAAAAAACCCAGAAATTAATGTGACAAGTGGCTAAAAAAAAGACTGAATACTCTTTCAGTAGCAATTGATTCCTACTGCATGAATCAAACAAAGGGAATTGTTCTAATCTCTTCAAACCGCAACAAGAAACCCAGTTACATTGACTACCGTTTCATACGTGCCAGTTACGCACAATGCGAAAACACCAGGAAATAATGTGACAAGTGGCTAAAAAAAAAGACTGAAGGCTCTTTCAGTAGCAACTGCTTCCTGTTGCATAAGTCAAACAAAGAGAACTGAATTTCTAATATATTTTTGTCTCTCCAATCTCTTTATACCTTGATGACGTACCCATTTTACGTGTCTCATAGGTGCCACTTACGTGTCCGCGATAACATGAAAAATCAACCTACGGAACATTTCATAGCAGACGACACATGTTTCTTAAGTCAAATATAGAGAACTAAATTTCTGATATATTTTTCTTCTCCATTGTCTTTATACCATGACAAGAACCATTTACGTTGACTACCGTCTCATAGGTGCCAGTTCCGCATCCGCGAAAAACATGAAAAATGGACTTATGGAACATTTCGTAGCAGACGACACCTGTCGCTTAAGTCAATTATAGGGATTTTTCTTTTTCGTTTTCTCTCACTAGGGCCACTGATTTGGTTACGATGACTATCTCACCCATACGTGATGGTTACGTGCTGCGCGTAAAATAGTAAAATCAACTTAGACACTTTTGGAGGCAACTGAAACCTGTTGCACAAATCAAAGGAAGGTAAACCGAATGTTTCCCTGTTTTCTTACCGGGGTCAATTTTGATGACCTTGCGAGTCAGAAATCAATGTTATGTTTAACTGCTGCGCAAAAATATAGAATTCAGAAGCAACGGGTTGCTGTTGCGGAAATTTTTTCCGGTTAAAAAAAAATCTTGTTCTAGTTTGAAGAGTTTAAAAATAGACCATAAAGATACAATAAGATGTAAGAATAACTAATAAATAATCCATTTTTTCTTTGATAGGGTAGAAAACATTGTGGAAAAAAGGAGAAAATGCTGGTAACCTGCATTGTCTCCTTTTCTCAGATTATTTTCAAAAGCTTTCTCTTTCGGGGGTGTGAAAAGGCGTCATTGTGTGGTTAAAGGTTAATAAGGATAAACAGATAAATCAGCTTGGGCCCAGTCAGCCAATCAGAGGCCTCGAGAAATTCAAAATGGTACCCAGTCAGCCAGTCAGAGGCTTGGAGAAATTCAAAACTGGGCCCAGTCAGCCAATCAGAGGGCTTCAAAATGGCGCCCTAATATATCGAAGAAAACAGTGAACAAAAAACGGCATAAAAGTGGATTTAAAGTCTTCTTTGAAGGCTGCTGTGCAGTCCTTGGCAAACTGCCAGGCATGCACCATCCACACATGCCAGATTTCACTGTAAATGGGCCAAAATTTAAGAGAACAGGGTGGCAGAAGACCTTGTTTTGGTCTTTTCAGGCCACCTTGCAAGAGTTACTTCCCTTGAAATAAACCCCTTGATGCCCCTTTATCCCTGAACCAGATTTTCTGACTCAGACCACATTAAATTCTGCACATTGAATAAGCCAAAATGATCAATGTACAGTGTAAAAAACCCAGAAATTAATGTGACAAGTGGCTAAAAAAAAGACTGAATACTCTTTCAGTAGCAATTGATTCCTACTGCATGAATCAAACAAAGGGAATTGTTCTAATCTCTTCAAACCGCAACAAGAAACCCAGTTACATTGACTACCGTTTCATACGTGCCAGTTACGCACAATGCGAAAACACCAGGAAATAATGTGACAAGTGGCTAAAAAAAAAGACTGAAGGCTCTTTCAGTAGCAACTGCTTCCTGTTGCATAAGTCAAACAAAGAGAACTGAATTTCTAATATATTTTTGTCTCTCCAATCTCTTTATACCTTGACGACGTACCCATTTTACGTGTCTCATAGGTGCCACTTACGTGTCCGCGATAACATGAAAAATCAACCTACGGAACATTTCATAGCAGACGACACATGTTTCTTAAGTCAAATATAGAGAACTAAATTTCTGATATATTTTTCTTCTCCATTGTCTTTATACCATGACAACGAACCATTTACGTTGACTACCGTCTCATAGGTGCCAGTTCCGCATCCGCGAAAAACATGAAAAATGGACTTATGGAACATTTCGTAGCAGACGACACCTGTCACTTAAGTCAATTATAGGGATTTTTCTTTTTCGTTTTCTCTCACTAGGGCCACTGATTTGGTTACGATGACTATCTCACCCATACGTGATGGTTACGTGCTGCGCGTAAAATAGTAAAATCAACTTAGACACTTTTGGAGGCAACTGAAACCTGTTGCACAAATCAAAGGAAGGTAAACCGAATGTTTCCCTGTTTTCTTACCGGGGTCAATTTTGATGACCTTGCGAGTCAGAAATCAATGTTATGTTTAACTGCTGCGCAAAAATATAGAATTCAGAAGCAACGGGTTGCTGTTGCGGAAATTTTTTCCGGTTAAAAAAAAATCTTGTTCTAGTTTGAAGAGTTTAAAAATAGACCATAAAGATACAATAAGATGTAAGAATAACTAATAAATAATCCATTTTTTCTTTGATAGGGTAGAAAACATTGTGGAAAAAAGGAGAAAATGCTGGTAACCTGCATTGTCTCCTTTTCTCAGATTATTTTCAAAAGCTTTCTCTTTCGGGGGTGTGAAAAGGCGTCATTGTGTGGTTAAAGGTTAATAAGGATAAACAGATAAATCAGCTTGGGCCCAGTCAGCCAATCAGAGGCCTCGAGAAATTCAAAATGGTACCCAGTCAGCCAGTCAGAGGCTTGGAGAAATTCAAAACTGGGCCCAGTCAGCCAATCAGAGGGCTTCAAAATGGCGCCCTAATATATCGAAGAAAACAGTGAACAAAAAACGGCATAAAAGTGGATTTAAAGTCTTCTTTGAAGGCTGCTGTGCAGTCCTTGGCAAACTGCCAGGCATGCACCATCCACACATGCCAGATTTCACTGTAAATGGGCCAAAATTTAAGAGAACAGGGTGGCAGAAGACCTTGTTTTGGTCTTTTCAGGCCACCTTGCAAGAGTTACTTCCCTTGAAATAAACCCCTTGATGCCCCTTTATCCCTGAACCAGATTTTCTGACTCAGACCACATTAAATTCTGCACATTGAATAAGCCAAAATGATCAATGTACAGTGTAAAAAACCCAGAAATTAATGTGACAAGTGGCTAAAAAAAAGACTGAATACTCTTTCAGTAGCAATTGATTCCTACTGCATGAATCAAACAAAGGGAATTGTTCTAATCTCTTCAAACCGCAACAAGAAACCCAGTTACATTGACTACCGTTTCATACGTGCCAGTTACGCACAATGCGAAAACACCAGGAAATAATGTGACAAGTGGCTAAAAAAAAAGACTGAAGGCTCTTTCAGTAGCAACTGCTTCCTGTTGCATAAGTCAAACAAAGAGAACTGAATTTCTAATATATTTTTGTCTCTCCAATCTCTTTATACCTTGACGATGTACCCATTTTACGTGTCTCATAGGTGCCACTTACGTGTCCGCGATAACATGAAAAATCAACCTACGGAACATTTCATAGCAGACGACACATGTTTCTTAAGTCAAATATAGAGAACTAAATTTCTGATATATTTTTCTTCTCCATTGTCTTTATACCATGACAACGAACCATTTACGTTGACTACCGTCTCATAGGTGCCAGTTCCGCATCCGCGAAAAACATGAAAAATGGACTTATGGAACATTTCGTAGCAGACGACACCTGTCGCTTAAGTCAATTATAGGGATTTTTCTTTTTCGTTTTCTCTCACTAGGGCCACTGATTTGGTTACGATGACTATCTCACCCATACGTGATGGTTACGTGCTGCGCGTAAAATAGTGAAATAGACACTTTTGGAGGCAACTGAAACCTGTTGCACAAATCAAAGGAAGGTAAACCGAATGTTTCCCTGTTTTCTTACCGGGGTCAATTTTGATGACCTTGCGAGTCAGAAATCAATGTTATGTTTAACTGCTGCGCAAAAATATAGAATTCAGAAGCAACGGGTTGCTGTTGCGGAAATTTTTTCCGGTTAAAAAAAAATCTTGTTCTAGTTTGAAGAGTTTAAAAATAGACCATAAAGATACAATAAGATGTAAGAATAACTAATAAATAATCCATTTTTTCTTTGATAGGGTAGAAAACATTGTAGGAAAAGGAGAAAATGCTGGTAACCTGCATTGTCTCCTTTTCTCAGATTATTTTCAAAAGCTTTCTCTTTCGGGGGTGTGAAAAGGAGTCATTGTGTGGTTAAAGGTTAATAAGGATAAACAGATAAATCAGCTTGGGCCCAGTCAGCCAATCAGAGGCCTCGAGAAAATTCAAAATGGTACCCAGTCAGCCAGTCAGAGGCTTGGAGAAATTCAAAACTGGGCCCAGTCAGCCAATCAGAGGGCTTCAAAATGGCGCCCTAATATATCGAAGAAAACAGTGAACAAAAAACGGCATAAAAGTGGATTTAAAGTCTTCTTTGAAGGCTGCTGTGCAGTCCTTGGCAAACTGCCAGGCATGCACCATCCACACATGCCAGATTTCACTGTAAATGGGCCAAAATTTAAGAGAACAGGGTGGCAGAAGACCTTGTTTTGGTCTTTTCAGGCCACCTTGCAAGAGTTACTTCCCTTGAAATAAACCCCTTGATGCCCCTTTATCCCTGAACCAGATTTTCTGACTCAGACCACATTAAATTCTGCACATTGAATAAGCCAAAATGATCAATGTACAGTGTAAAAAACCCAGAAATTAATGTGACAAGTGGCTAAAAAAAAGACTGAATACTCTTTCAGTAGCAATTGATTCCTACTGCATGAATCAAACAAAGGGAATTGTTCTAATCTCTTCAAACCGCAACAAGAAACCCAGTTACATTGACTACCGTTTCATACGTGCCAGTTACGCACAATGCGAAAACACCAGGAAATAATGTGACAAGTGGCTAAAAAAAGACTGAAGGCTCTTTCAGTAGCAACTGCTTCCTGTTGCATAAGTCAAACAAAGAGAACTGAATTTCTAATATATTTTTGTCTCTCCAATCTCTTTATACCTTGACGACGTACCCATTTTACGTGTCTCATAGGTGCCACTTACGTGTCCGCGATAACATGAAAAATCAACCTACGGAACATTTCATAGCAGACGACACATGTTTCTTAAGTCAAATATAGAGAACTAAATTTCTGATATATTTTTCTTCTCCATTGTCTTTATACCATGACAACGAACCATTTACGTTGACTACCGTCTCATAGGTGCCAGTTCCGCATCCGCGAAAAACATGAAAAATGGACTTATGGAACATTTCGTAGCAGACGACACCTGTCGCTTAAGTCAATTATAGGGATTTTTCTTTTTCGTTTTCTCTCACTAGGGCCACTGATTTGGTTACGATGACTATCTCACCCATACGTGATGGTTACGTGCTGCGCGTAAAATAGTAAAATCAACTTAGACACTTTTGGAGGCAACTGAAACCTGTTGCACAAATCAAAGGAAGGTAAACCGAATGTTTCCCTGTTTTCTTACCGGGGTCAATTTTGATGACCTTGCGAGTCAGAAATCAATGTTATGTTTAACTGCTGCGCAAAAATATAGAATTCAGAAGCAACGGGTTGCTGTTGCGGAAATTTTTTCCGGTTAAAAAAAAATCTTGTTCTAGTTTGAAGAGTTTAAAAATAGACCATAAAGATACAATAAGATGTAAGAATAACTAATAAATAATCCATTTTTTCTTTGATAGGGTAGAAAACATTGTGGGAAAAGGAGAAAATGCTGGTAACCTGCGTTGTCTCCTTTTCTCAGATTATTTTCAAAAGCTTTCTCTTTCGGGGGTGTGAAAAGGCGTCATTGTGTGGTTAAAGGTTAATAAGGATAAACAGATAAATCAGCTTGGGCCCAGTCAGCCAATCAGAGGCCTCGAGAAATTCAAAATGGTACCCAGTCAGCCAGTCAGAGGCTTGGAGAAATTCAAAACTGGGCCCAGTCAGCCAATCAGAGGGCTTCAAAATGGCGCCCTAATATATCGAAGAAAACAGTGAACAAAAAACGGCATAAAAGTGGATTTAAAGTCTTCTTTGAAGGCTGCTGTGCAGTCCTTGGCAAACTGCCAGGCATGCACCATCCACACATGCCAGATTTCACTGTAAATGGGCCAAAATTTAAGAGAACAGGGTGGCAGAAGACCTTGTTTTGGTCTTTTCAGGCCACCTTGCAAGAGTTACTTCCCTTGAAATAAACCCCTTGATGCCCCTTTATCCCTGAACCAGATTTTCTGACTCAGACCACATTAAATTCTGCACATTGAATAAGCCAAAATGATCAATGTACAGTGTAAAAAACCCAGAAATTAATGTGACAAGTGGCTAAAAAAAAGACTGAATACTCTTTCAGTAGCAATTGATTCCTACTGCATGAATCAAACAAAGGGAATTGTTCTAATCTCTTCAAACCGCAACAAGAAACCCAGTTACATTGACTACCGTTTCATACGTGCCAGTTACGCACAATGCGAAAACACCAGGAAATAATGTGACAAGTGGCTAAAAAAAAGACTGAAGGCTCTTTCAGTAGCAACTGCTTCCTGTTGCATAAGTCAAACAAAGAGAACTGAATTTCTAATATATTTTTGTCTCTCCAATCTCTTTATACCTTGACGACGTACCCATTTTACGTGTCTCATAGGTGCCACTTACGTGTCCGCGATAACATGAAAAATCAACCTACGGAACATTTCATAGCAGACGACACATGTTTCTTAAGTCAAATATAGAGAACTAAATTTCTGATATATTTTTCTTCTCCATTGTCTTTATACCATGACAACGAACCATTTACGTTGACTACCGTCTCATAGGTGCCAGTTCCGCATCCGCGAAAAACATGAAAAATGGACTTATGGAACATTTCGTAGCAGACGACACCTGTCGCTTAAGTCAATTATAGGGATTTTTCTTTTTTGTTTTCTCTCACTAGGGCCACTGATTTGGTTACGATGACTATCTCACCCATACGTGATGGTTACGTGCTGCGCGTAAAATAGTAAAATCAACTTAGACACTTTTGGAGGCAACTGAAACCTGTTGCACAAATCAAAGGAAGGTAAACCGAATGTTTCCCTGTTTTCTTACCGGGGTCAATTTTGATGACCTTGCGAGTCAGAAATCAATGTTATGTTTAACTGCTGCGCAAAAATATAGAATTCAGAAGCAACAGGTTGCTGTTGCGGAAATTTTTTCCGGTTAAAAAAAAATCTTGTTCTAGTTTGAAGAGTTTAAAAATAGACCATAAAGATACAATAAGATGTAAGAATAACTAATAAATAATCCATTTTTTCTTTGATAGGGTAGAAAACATTGTGGGAAAAGGAGAAAATGCTGGTAACCTGCATTGTCTCCTTTTCTCAGATTATTTTCAAAAGCTTTCTCTTTCGGGGGTGTGAAAAGGCGTCATTGTGTGGTTAAAGGTTAATAAGGATAAACAGATAAATCAGCTTGGGCCCAGTCAGCCAATCAGAGGCCTCGAGAAATTCAAAATGGTACCCAGTCAGCCAGTCAGAGGCTTGGAGAAATTCAAAACTGGGCCCAGTCAGCCAATCAGAGGGCTTCAAAATGGCGCCCTAATATATCGAAGAAAACAGTGAACAAAAAACGGCATAAAAGTGGATTTAAAGTCTTCTTTGAAGGCTGCTGTGCAGTCCTTGGCAAACTGCCAGGCATGCACCATCCACACATGCCAGATTTCACTGTAAATGGGCCAAAATTTAAGAGAACAGGGTGGCAGAAGACCTTGTTTTGGTCTTTTCAGGCCACCTTGCAAGAGTTACTTCCCTTGAAATAAACCCCTTGATGCCCCTTTATCCCTGAACCAGATTTTCTGACTCAGACCACATTAAATTCTGCACATTGAATAAGCCAAAATGATCAATGTACAGTGTAAAAAACCCAGAAATTAATGTGACAAGTGGCTAAAAAAAAGACTGAATACTCTTTCAGTAGCAATTGATTCCTACTGCATGAATCAAACAAAGGGAATTGTTCTAATCTCTTCAAACCGCAACAAGAAACCCAGTTACATTGACTACCGTTTCATACGTGCCAGTTACGCACAATGCGAAAACACCAGGAAATAATGTGACAAGTGGCTAAAAAAAAGACTGAAGGCTCTTTCAGTAGCAACTGCTTCCTGTTGCATAAGTCAAACAAAGAGAACTGAATTTCTAATATATTTTTGTCTCTCCAATCTCTTTATACCTTGACGACGTACCCATTTTACGTGTCTCATAGGTGCCACTTACGTGTCCGCGATAACATGAAAAATCAACCTACGGAACATTTCATAGCAGACGACACATGTTTCTTAAGTCAAATATAGAGAACTAAATTTCTGATATATTTTTCTTCTCCATTGTCTTTATACCATGACAACGAACCATTTACGTTGACTACCGTCTCATAGGTGCCAGTTCCGCATCCGCGAAAAACATGAAAAATGGACTTATGGAACATTTCGTAGCAGACGACACCTGTCGCTTAAGTCAATTATAGGGATTTTTCCTTTTCGTTTTCTCTCACTAGGGCCACTGATTTGGTTACGATGACTATCTCACCCATACGTGATGGTTACGTGCTGCGCGTAAAATAGTAAAATCAACTTAGACACTTTTGGAGGCAACTGAAACCTGTTGCACAAATCAAAGGAAGGTAAACCGAATGTTTCCCTGTTTTCTTACCGGGGTCAATTTTGATGACCTTGCGAGTCAGAAATCAATGTTATGTTTAACTGCTGCGCAAAAATATAGAATTCAGAAGCAACGGGTTGCTGTTGCGGAAATTTTTTCCGGTTAAAAAAAAATCTTGTTCTAGTTTGAAGAGTTTAAAAATAGACCATAAAGGTACAATAAGATGTAAGAATAACTAATAAATAATCCATTTTTTCTTTGATAGGGTAGAAAACATTGTGGGAAAAGGAGAAAATGCTGGTAACCTGCATTGTCTCCTTTTCTCAGATTATTTTCAAAAGCTTTCTCTTTCGGGGGTGTGAAAAGGCGTCATTGTGTGGTTAAAGGTTAATAAGGATAAACAGATAAATCAGCTTGGGCCCAGTCAGCCAATCAGAGGCCTCGAGAAATTCAAAATGGGACCCAGTCAGCCAGTCAGAGGCTTGGAGAAATTCAAAACTGGGCCCAGTCAGCCAATCAGAGGGCTTCAAAATGGCGCCCTAATATATCGAAGAAAACAGTGAACAAAAAACGGCATAAAAGTGGATTTAAAGTCTTCTTTGAAGGCTGCTGTGCAGTCCTTGGCAAACTGCCAGGCATGCACTATCCACACATGCCAGATTTCACTGTAAATGGGCCAAAATTTAAGAGAACAGGGTGGCAGAAGACCTTGTTTTGGTCTTTTCAGGCCACCTTGCAAGAGTTACTTCCCTTGAAATAAACCCCTTGATGCCCCTTTATCCCTGAACCAGATTTTCTGACTCAGACCACATTAAATTCTGCACATTGAATAAGCCAAAATGATCAATGTACAGTGTAAAAAACCCAGAAATTAATGTGACAAGTGGCTAAAAAAAAGACTGAATACTCTTTCAGTAGCAATTGATTCCTACTGCATGAATCAAACAAAGGGAATTGTTCTAATCTCTTCAAACCGCAACAAGAAACCCAGTTACATTGACTACCGTTTCATACGTGCCAGTTACGCACAATGCGAAAACACCAGGAAATAATGTGACAAGTGGCTAAAAAAAAAGACTGAAGGCTCTTTCAGTAGCAACTGCTTCCTGTTGCATAAGTCAAACAAAGAGAACTGAATTTCTAATATATTTTTGTCTCTCCAATCTCTTTATACCTTGACGACGTACCCATTTTACGTGTCTCATAGGTGCCACTTACGTGTCCGCGATAACATGAAAAATCAACCTACGGAACATTTCATAGCAGACGACACATGTTTCTTAAGTCAAATATAGAGAACTAAATTTCTGATATATTTTTCTTCTCCATTGTCTTTATACCATGACAACGAACCATTTACGTTGACTACCATCTCATAGGTGCCAGTTCCGCATCCGCGAAAAACATGAAAAATGGACTTATGGAACATTTCGTAGCAGACGACACCTGTCGCTTAAGTCAATTATAGGGATTTTTCTTTTTCGTTTTCTCTCACTAGGGCCACTGATTTGGTTACGATGACTATCTCACCCATACGTGATGGTTACGTGCTGCGCGTAAAATAGTAAAATCAACTTAGACACTTTTGGAGGCAACTGAAACCTGTTGCACAAATCAAAGGAAGGTAAACCGAATGTTTCCCTGTTTTCTTACCGGGGTCAATTTTGATGACCTTGCGAGTCAGAAATCAATGTTATGTTTAACTGCTGCGCAAAAATATAGAATTCAGAAGCAACGGGTTGCTGTTGCGGAAATTTTTTCCGGTTAAAAAAAAATCTTGTTCTAGTTTGAAGAGTTTAAAAATAGACCATAAAGATACAATAAGATGTAAGAATAACTAATAAATAATCCATTTTTTCTTTGATAGGGTAGAAAACATTGTAGGAAAAGGAGAAAATGCTGGTAACCTGCATTGTCTCCTTTTCTCAGATTATTTTCAAAAGCTTTCTCTTTCGGGGGTGTGAAAAGGCGTCATTGTGTGGTTAAAGGTTAATAAGGATTAACAGATAAATCAGCTTGGGCCCAGTCAGCCAATCAGAGGCCTCGAGAAAATTCAAAATGGTACCCAGTCAGCCAGTCAGAGGCTTGGAGAAATTCAAAACTGGGCCCAGTCAGCCAATCAGAGGGCTTCAAAATGGCGCCCTAATATATCGAAGAAAACAGTGAACAAAAAACGGCATAAAAGTGGATTTAAAGTCTTCTTTGAAGGCTGCTGTGCAGTCCTTGGCAAACTGCCAGGCATGCACCATCCACACATGCCAGATTTCACTGTAAATGGGCCAAAATTTAAGAGAACAGGGTGGCAGAAGACCTTGTTTTGGTCTTTTCAGGCCACCTTGCAAGAGTTACTTCCCTTGAAATAAACCCCTTGATGCCCCTTTATCCCTGAACCAGATTTTCTGACTCAGACCACATTAAATTCTGCACATTGAATAAGCCAAAATGATCAATGTACAGTGTAAAAAACCCAGAAATTAATGTGACAAGTGGCTAAAAAAAAGACTGAATACTCTTTCAGTAGCAATTGATTCCTACTGCATGAATCAAACAAAGGGAATTGTTCTAATCTCTTCAAACCGCAACAAGAAACCCAGTTACATTGACTACCGTTTCATACGTGCCAGTTACGCACAATGCGAAAACACCAGGAAATAATGTGACAAGTGGCTAAAAAAAAGACTGAAGGCTCTTTCAGTAGCAACTGCTTCCTGTTGCATAAGTCAAACAAAGAGAACTGAATTTCTAATATATTTTTGTCTCTCCAATCTCTTTATACCTTGACGACGTACCCATTTTACGTGTCTCATAGGTGCCACTTACGTGTCCGCGATAACATGAAAAATCAACCTACGGAACATTTCATAGCAGACGACACATGTTTCTTAAGTCAAATATAGAGAACTAAATTTCTGATATATTTTTCTTCTCCATTGTCCTTATACCATGACAACGAACCATTTACGTTGACTACCGTCTCATAGGTGCCAGTTCCGCATCCGCGAAAAACATGAAAAATGGACTTATGGAACATTTCGTAGCAGACGACACCTGTCGCTTAAGTCAATTATAGGGATTTTTCTTTTTCGTTTTCTCTCACTAGGGCCACTGATTTGGTTACGATGACTATCTCACCCATACGTGATGGTTACGTGCTGCGCGTAAAATAGTAAAATCAACTTAGACACTTTTGGAGGCAACTGAAACCTGTTGCACAAATCAAAGGAAGGTAAACCGAATGTTTCCCTGTTTTCTTACCGGGGTCAATTTTGATGACCTTGCGAGTCAGAAATCAATGTTATGTTTAACTGCTGCGCAAAAATATAGAATTCAGAAGCAACGGGTTGCTGTTGCGGAAATTTTTTCCGGTTAAAAAAAAATCTTGTTCTAGTTTGAAGAGTTTAAAAATAGACCATAAAGATACAATAAGATGTAAGAATAACTAATAAATAATCCATTTTTTCTTTGATAGGGTAGAAAACATTGTGGGAAAAGGAGAAAATGCTGGTAACCTGCATTGTCTCCTTTTCTCAGATTATTTTCAAAAGCTTTCTCTTTCGGGGGTGTGAAAAGGCGTCATTGTGTGGTTAAAGGTTAATAAGGATAAACAGATAAATCAGCTTGGGCCCAGTCAGCCAATCAGAGGCCTCGAGAAAATTCAAAATGGTACCCAGTCAGCCAGTCAGAGGCTTGGAGAAATTCAAAACTGGGCCCAGTCAGCCAATCAGAGGGCTTCAAAATGGCGCCCTAATATATCGAAGAAAACAGTGAACAAAAAACGGCATAAAAGTGGATTTAAAGTCTTCTTTGAAGGCTGCTGTGCAGTCCTTGGCAAACTGCCAGGCATGCACCATCCACACATGCCAGATTTCACTGTAAATGGGCCAAAATTTAAGAGAACAGGGTGGCAGAAGACCTTGTTTTGGTCTTTTCAGGCCACCTTGCAAGAGTTACTTCCCTTGAAATAAACCCCTTGATGCCCCTTTATCCCTGAACCAGATTTTCTGACTCAGACCACATTAAATTCTGCACATTGAATAAGCCAAAATGATCAATGTACAGTGTAAAAAACCCAGAAATTAATGTGACAAGTGGCTAAAAAAAAGACTGAATACTCTTTCAGTAGCAATTGATTCCTACTGCATGAATCAAACAAAGGGAATTGTTCTAATCTCTTCAAACCGCAACAAGAAACCCAGTTACATTGACTACCGTTTCATACGTGCCAGTTACGCACAATGCGAAAACACCAGGAAATAATGTGACAAGTGGCTAAAAAAAAGACTGAAGGCTCTTTCAGTAGCAACTGCTTCCTGTTGCATAAGTCAAACAAAGAGAACTGAATTTCTAATATATTTTTGTCTCTCCAATCTCTTTATACCTTGACGACGTACCCATTTTACGTGTCTCATAGGTGCCACTTACGTGTCCGCGATAACATGAAAAATCAACCTACGGAACATTTCATAGCAGACGACACATGTTTCTTAAGTCAAATATAGAGAACTAAATTTCTGATATATTTTTCTTCTCCATTGTCTTTATACCATGACAACGAACCATTTACGTTGACTACCGTCTCATAGGTGCCAGTTCCGCATCCGCGAAAAACATGAAAAATGGACTTATGGAACATTTCGTAGCAGACGACACCTGTCGCTTAAGTCAATTATAGGGATTTTTCTTTTTCGTTTTCTCTCACTAGGGCCACTGATTTGGTTACGATGACTATCTCACCCATACGTGATGGTTACGTGCTGCGCGTAAAATAGTAAAATCAACTTAGACACTTTTGGAGGCAACTGAAACCTGTTGCACAAATCAAAGGAAGGTAAACCGAATGTTTCCCTGTTTTCTTACCGGGGTCAATTTTGATGACCTTGCGAGTCAGAAATCAATGTTATGTTTAACTGCTGCGCAAAAATATAGAATTCAGAAGCAACGGGTTGCTGTTGCGGAAATTTTTTCCGGTTAAAAAAAAATCTTGTTCTAGTTTGAAGAGTTTAAAAATAGACCATAAAGATACAATAAGATGTAAGAATAACTAATAAATAATCCATTTTTTCTTTGATAGGGTAGAAAACATTGTGGGAAAAGGAGAAAATGCTGGTAACCTGCATTGTCTCCTTTTCTCAGATTATTTTCAAAAGCTTTCTCTTTCGGGGGTGTGAAAAGGCGTCATTGTGTGGTTAAAGGTTAATAAGGATAAACAGATAAATCAGCTTGGGCCCAGTCAGCCAATCAGAGGCCTCGAGAAAATTCAAAATGGTACCCAGTCAGCCAGTCAGAGGCTTGGAGAAATTCAAAACTGGGCCCAGTCAGCCAATCAGAGGGCTTCAAAATGGCGCCCTAATATATCGAAGAAAACAGTGAACAAAAAACGGCATAAAAGTGGATTTAAAGTCTTCTTTGAAGGCTGCTGTGCAGTCCTTGGCAAACTGCCAGGCATGCACCATCCACACATGCCAGATTTCACTGTAAATGGGCCAAAATTTAAGAGAACAGGGTGGCAGAAGACCTTGTTTTGGTCTTTTCAGGCCACCTTGCAAGAGTTACTTCCCTTGAAATAAACCCCTTGATGCCCCTTTATCCCTGAACCAGATTTTCTGACTCAGACCACATTAAATTCTGCACATTGAATAAGCCAAAATGATCAATGTACAGTGTAAAAAACCCAGAAATTAATGTGACAAGTGGCTAAAAAAAAGACTGAATACTCTTTCAGTAGCAATTGATTCCTACTGCATGAATCAAACAAAGGGAATTGTTCTAATCTCTTCAAACCGCAACAAGAAACCCAGTTACATTGACTACCGTTTCATACGTGCCAGTTACGCACAATGCGAAAACACCAGGAAATAATGTGACAAGTGGCTAAAAAAAAAGACTGAAGGCTCTTTCAGTAGCAACTGCTTCCTGTTGCATAAGTCAAACAAAGAGAACTGAATTTCTAATATATTTTTGTCTCTCCAATCTCTTTATACCTTGACGACGTACCCATTTTACGTGTCTCATAGGTGCCACTTACGTGTCCGCGATAACATGAAAAATCAACCTACGGAACATTTCATAGCAGACGACACATGTTTCTTAAGTCAAATATAGAGAACTAAATTTCTGATATATTTTTCTTCTCCATTGTCTTTATACCATGACAACGAACCATTTACGTTGACTACCGTCTCATAGGTGCCAGTTCCGCATCCGCGAAAAACATGAAAAATGGACTTATGGAACATTTCGTAGCAGACGACACCTGTCGCTTAAGTCAATTATAGGGATTTTTCTTTTTCGTTTTCTCTCACTAGGGCCACTGATTTGGTTACGATTACTATCTCACCCATACGTGATGGTTACGTGCTGCGCGTAAAATAGTAAAATCAACTTAGACACTTTTGGAGGCAGCTGAAACCTGTTGCACAAATCAAAGGAAGGTAAACCGAATGTTTCCCTGTTTTCTTACCGGGGTCAATTTTGATGACCTTGCGAGTCAGAAATCAATGTTATGTTTAACTGCTGTGCAAAAATATAGAATTCAGAAGCAACGGGTTGCTGTTGCGGAAATTTTTTCCGGTTAAAAAAAAATCTTGTTCTAGTTTGAAGAGTTTAAAAATAGACCATAAAGATACAATAAGATGTAAGAATAACTAATAAATAATCCATTTTTTCTTTGATAGGGTAGAAAACATTGTGGGAAAAGGAGAAAATGCTGGTAACCTGCATTGTCTCCTTTTCTCAGATTATTTTCAAAAGCTTTCTCTTTCGGGGGTGTGAAAAGGCGTCATTGTGTGGTTAAAGGTTAATAAGGATAAACAGATAAATCAGCTTGGGCCCAGTCAGCCAATCAGAGGCCTCGAGAAATTCAAAATGGTACCCAGTCAGCCAGTCAGAGGCTTGGAGAAATTCAAAACTGGGCCCAGTCAGCCAATCAGAGGGCTTCAAAATGGCGCCCTAATATATCGAAGAAAACAGTGAACAAAAAACGGCATAAAAGTGGATTTAAAGTCTTCTTTGAAGGCTGCTGTGCAGTCCTTGGCAAACTGCCAGGCATGCACCATCCACACATGCCAGATTTCACTGTAAATGGGCCAAAATTTAAGAGAACAGGGTGGCAGAAGACCTTGTTTTGGTCTTTTCAGGCCACCTTGCAAGAGTTACTTCCCTTGAAATAAACCCCTTGATGCCCCTTTATCCCTGAACCAGATTTTCTGACTCAGACCACATTAAATTCTGCACATTGAATAAGCCAAAATGATCAATGTACAGTGTAAAAAACCCAGAAATTAATGTGACAAGTGGCTAAAAAAAAGACTGAATACTCTTTCAGTAGCAATTGATTCCTACTGCATGAATCAAACAAAGGGAATTGTTCTAATCTCTTCAAACCGCAACAAGAAACCCAGTTACATTGACTACCGTTTCATACGTGCCAGTTACGCACAATGCGAAAACACCAGGAAATAATGTGACAAGTGGCTAAAAAAAAAGACTGAAGGCTCTTTCAGTAGCAACTGCTTCCTGTTGCATAAGTCAAACAAAGAGAACTGAATTTCTAATATATTTTTGTCTCTCCAATCTCTTTATACCTTGACGACGTACCCATTTTACGTGTCTCATAGGTGCCACTTACGTGTCCGCGATAACATGAAAAATCAACCTACGGAACATTTCATAGCAGACGACACATGTTTCTTAAGTCAAATATAGAGAACTAAATTTCTGATATATTTTTCTTCTCCATTGTCTTTATACCATGACAACGAACCATTTACGTTGACTACCGTCTCATAGGTGCCAGTTCCGCATCCGCGAAAAACATGAAAAATGGACTTATGGAACATTTCGTAGCAGACGACACCTGTCGCTTAAGTCAATTATAGGGATTTTTCTTTTTCGTTTTCTCTCACTAGGGCCACTGATTTGGTTACGATGACTATCTCACCCATACGTGATGGTTACGTGCTGCGCGTAAAATAGTAAAATCAACTTAGACACTTTTGGAGGCAACTGAAACCTGTTGCACAAATCAAAGGAAGGTAAACCGAATGTTTCCCTGTTTTCTTACCGGGGTCAATTTTGATGACCTTGCGAGTCAGAAATCAATGTTATGTTTAACTGCTGCGCAAAAATATAGAATTCAGAAGCAACGGGTTGCTGTTGCGGAAATTTTTTCCGGTTAAAAAAAAATCTTGTTCTAGTTTGAAGAGTTTATAAATAGACCATAAAGATACAATAAGATGTAAGAATAACTAATAAATAATCCATTTTTTCTTTGATAGGGTAGAAAACATTGTAGGAAAAGGAGAAAATGCTGGTAACCTGCATTGTCTCCTTTTCTCAGATTATTTTCAAAAGCTTTCTCTTTCGGGGGTGTGAAAAGGCGTCATTGTGTGGTTAAAGGTTAATAAGGATAAACAGATAAATCAGCTTGGGCCCAGTCAGCCAATCAGAGGCCTCGAGAAAATTCAAAATGGTACCCAGTCAGCCAGTCAGAGGCTTGGAGAAATTCAAAACTGGGCCCAGTCAGCCAATCAGAGGGCTTCAAAATGGCGCCCTAATATATCGAAGAAAACAGTGAACAAAAAACGGCATAAAAGTGGATTTAAAGTCTTCTTTGAAGGCTGCTGTGCAGTCCTTGGCAAACTGCCAGGCATGCACCATCCACACATGCCAGATTTCACTGTAAATGGGCCAAAATTTAAGAGAACAGGGTGGCAGAAGACCTTGTTTTGGTCTTTTCAGGCCACCTTGCAAGAGTTACTTCCCTTGAAATAAACCCCTTGATGCCCCTTTATCCCTGAACCAGATTTTCTGACTCAGACCACATTAAATTCTGCACATTGAATAAGCCAAAATGATCAATGTACAGTGTAAAAAACCCAGAAATTAATGTGACAAGTGGCTAAAAAAAAGACTGAATACTCTTTCAGTAGCAATTGATTCCTACTGCATGAATCAAACAAAGGGAATTGTTCTAATCTCTTCAAACCGCAACAAGAAACCCAGTTACATTGACTACCGTTTCATACGTGCCAGTTACGCACAATGCGAAAACACCAGGAAATAATGTGACAAGTGGCTAAAAAAAAAGACTGAAGGCTCTTTCAGTAGCAACTGCTTCCTGTTGCATAAGTCAAACAAAGAGAACTGAATTTCTAATATATTTTTGTCTCTCCAATCTCTTTATACCTTGACGACGTACCCATTTTACGTGTCTCATAGGTGCCACTTACGTGTCCGCGATAACATGAAAAATCAACCTACGGAACATTTCATAGCAGACGACACATGTTTCTTAAGTCAAATATAGAGAACTAAATTTCTGATATATTTTTCTTCTCCATTGTCTTTATACCATGACAACGAACCATTTACGTTGACTACCGTCTCATAGGTGCCAGTTCCGCATCCGCGAAAAACATGAAAAATGGACTTATGGAACATTTCGTAGCAGACGACACCTGTCGCTTAAGTCAATTATAGGGATTTTTCTTTTTCGTTTTCTCTCACTAGGGCCACTGATTTGGTTACGATTACTATCTCACCCATACGTGATGGTTACGTGCTGCGCGTAAAATAGTAAAATCAACTTAGACACTTTTGGAGGCAGCTGAAACCTGTTGCACAAATCAAAGGAAGGTAAACCGAATGTTTCCCTGTTTTCTTACCGGGGTCAATTTTGATGACCTTGCGAGTCAGAAATCAATGTTATGTTTAACTGCTGTGCAAAAATATAGAATTCAGAAGCAACGGGTTGCTGTTGCGGAAATTTTTTCCGGTTAAAAAAAAATCTTGTTCTAGTTTGAAGAGTTTAAAAATAGACCATAAAGATACAATAAGATGTAAGAATAACTAATAAATAATCCATTTTTTCTTTGATAGGGTAGAAAACATTGTGGGAAAAGGAGAAAATGCTGGTAACCTGCATTGTCTCCTTTTCTCAGATTATTTTCAAAAGCTTTCTCTTTCGGGGGTGTGAAAAGGCGTCATTGTGTGGTTAAAGGTTAATAAGGATAAACAGATAAATCAGCTTGGGCCCAGTCAGCCAATCAGAGGCCTCGAGAAATTCAAAATGGTACCCAGTCAGCCAGTCAGAGGCTTGGAGAAATTCAAAACTGGGCCCAGTCAGCCAATCAGAGGGCTTCAAAATGGCGCCCTAATATATCGAAGAAAACAGTGAACAAAAAACGGCATAAAAGTGGATTTAAAGTCTTCTTTGAAGGCTGCTGTGCAGTCCTTGGCAAACTGCCAGGCATGCACCATCCACACATGCCAGATTTCACTGTAAATGGGCCAAAATTTAAGAGAACAGGGTGGCAGAAGACCTTGTTTTGGTCTTTTCAGGCCACCTTGCAAGAGTTACTTCCCTTGAAATAAACCCCTTGATGCCCCTTTATCCCTGAACCAGATTTTCTGACTCAGACCACATTAAATTCTGCACATTGAATAAGCCAAAATGATCAATGTACAGTGTAAAAAACCCAGAAATTAATGTGACAAGTGGCTAAAAAAAAGACTGAATACTCTTTCAGTAGCAATTGATTCCTACTGCATGAATCAAACAAAGGGAATTGTTCTAATCTCTTCAAACCGCAACAAGAAACCCAGTTACATTGACTACCGTTTCATACGTGCCAGTTACGCACAATGCGAAAACACCAGGAAATAATGTGACAAGTGGCTAAAAAAAAAGACTGAAGGCTCTTTCAGTAGCAACTGCTTCCTGTTGCATAAGTCAAACAAAGAGAACTGAATTTCTAATATATTTTTGTCTCTCCAATCTCTTTATACCTTGACGACGTACCCATTTTACGTGTCTCATAGGTGCCACTTACGTGTCCGCGATAACATGAAAAATCAACCTACGGAACATTTCATAGCAGACGACACATGTTTCTTAAGTCAAATATAGAGAACTAAATTTCTGATATATTTTTCTTCTCCATTGTCTTTATACCATGACAACGAACCATTTACGTTGACTACCGTCTCATAGGTGCCAGTTCCGCATCCGCGAAAAACATGAAAAATGGACTTATGGAACATTTCGTAGCAGACGACACCTGTCGCTTAAGTCAATTATAGGGATTTTTCTTTTTCGTTTTCTCTCACTAGGGCCACTGATTTGGTTACGATGACTATCTCACCCATACGTGATGGTTACGTGCTGCGCGTAAAATAGTAAAATCAACTTAGACACTTTTGGAGGCAACTGAAACCTGTTGCACAAATCAAAGGAAGGTAAACCGAATGTTTCCCTGTTTTCTTACCGGGGTCAATTTTGATGACCTTGCGAGTCAGAAATCAATGTTATGTTTAACTGCTGCGCAAAAATATAGAATTCAGAAGCAACGGGTTGCTGTTGCGGAAATTTTTTCCGGTTAAAAAAAAATCTTGTTCTAGTTTGAAGAGTTTATAAATAGACCATAAAGATACAATAAGATGTAAGAATAACTAATAAATAATCCATTTTTTCTTTGATAGGGTAGAAAACATTGTAGGAAAAGGAGAAAATGCTGGTAACCTGCATTGTCTCCTTTTCTCAGATTATTTTCAAAAGCTTTCTCTTTCGGGGGTGTGAAAAGGCGTCATTGTGTGGTTAAAGGTTAATAAGGATAAACAGATAAATCAGCTTGGGCCCAGTCAGCCAATCAGAGGCCTCGAGAAAATTCAAAATGGTACCCAGTCAGCCAGTCAGAGGCTTGGAGAAATTCAAAACTGGGCCCAGTCAGCCAGTCAGAGGGCTTCAAAATGGCGCCCTAATATATCGAAGAAAACAGTGAACAAAAAACGGCATAAAAGTGGATTTAAAGTCTTCTTTGAAGGCTGCTGTGCAGTCCTTGGCAAACTGCCAGGCATGCACCATCCACACATGCCAGATTTCACTGTAAATGGGCCAAAATTTAAGAGAACAGGGTGGCAGAAGACCTTGTTTTGGTCTTTTCAGGCCACCTTGCAAGAGTTACTTCCCTTGAAATAAACCCCTTGATGCCCCTTTATCCCTGAACCAGATTTTCTGACTCAGACCACATTAAATTCTGCACATTGAATAAGCCAAAATGATCAATGTACAGTGTAAAAAACCCAGAAATTAATGTGACAAGTGGCTAAAAAAAAGACTGAATACTCTTTCAGTAGCAATTGATTCCTACTGCATGAATCAAACAAAGGGAATTGTTCTAATCTCTTCAAACCGCAACAAGAAACCCAGTTACATTGACTACCGTTTCATACATGCCAGTTACGCACAATGCGAAAACACCAGGAAATAATGTGACAAGTGGCTAAAAAAAAGACTGAAGGCTCTTTCAGTAGCAACTGCTTCCTGTTGCATAAGTCAAACAAAGAGAACTGAATTTCTAATATATTTTTGTCTCTCCAATCTCTTTATACCTTGACGACGTACCCATTTTACGTGTCTCATAGGTGCCACTTACGTGTCCGCGATAACATGAAAAATCAACCTACGGAACATTTCATAGCAGACGACACATGTTTCTTAAGTCAAATATAGAGAACTAAATTTCTGATATATTTTTCTTCTCCATTGTCTTTATACCATGACAACGAACCATTTACGTTGACTACCGTCTCATAGGTGCCAGTTCCGCATCCGCGAAAAACATGAAAAATGGACTTATGGAACATTTCGTAGCAGACGACACCTGTCGCTTAAGTCAATTATAGGGATTTTTCTTTTTCGTTTTCTCTCACTAGGGCCACTGATTTGGTTACGATGACTATCTCACCCATAAGTGATGGTTACGTGCTGCGCGTAAAATAGTAAAATCAACTTAGACACTTTTGGAGGCAACTGAAACCTGTTGCACAAATCAAAGGAAGGTAAACCGAATGTTTCCCTGTTTTCTTACCGGGGTCAATTTTGATGACCTTGCGAGTCAGAAATCAATGTTATGTTTAACTGCTGCGCAAAAATATAGAATTCAGAAGCAACGGGTTGCTGTTGCGGAAATTTTTTCCGGTTAAAAAAAAATCTTGTTCTAGTTTGAAGAGTTTAAAAATAGACCATAAAGATACAATAAGATGTAAGAATAACTAATAAATAATCCATTTTTTCTTTGATAGGGTAGAAAACATTGTGGGAAAAGGAGAAAATGCTGGTAACCTGCATTGTCTCCTTTTCTCAGATTATTTTCAAAAGCTTTCTCTTTCGGGGGTGTGAAAAGGCGTCATTGTGTGGTTAAAGGTTAATAAGGATAAACAGATAAATCAGCTTGGGCCCAGTCAGCCAATCAGAGGCCTCGAGAAAATTCAAAATGGTACCCAGTCAGCCAGTCAGAGGCTTGGAGAAATTCAAAACTGGGCCCAGTCAGCCAATCAGAGGGCTTCAAAATGGCGCCCTAATATATCGAAGAAAACAGTGAACAAAAAACGGCATAAAAGTGGATTTAAAGTCTTCTTTGAAGGCTGCTGTGCAGTCCTTGGCAAACTGCCAGGCATGCACCATCCACACATGCCAGATTTCACTGTAAATGGGCCAAAATTTAAGAGAACAGGGTGGCAGAAGACCTTGTTTTGGTCTTTTCAGGCCACCTTGCAAGAGTTACTTCCCTTGAAATAAACCCCTTGATGCCCCTTTATCCCTGAACCAGATTTTCTGACTCAGACCACATTAAATTCTGCACATTGAATAAGCCAAAATGATCAATGTACAGTGTAAAAAACCCAGAAATTAATGTGACAAGTGGCTAAAAAAAAGACTGAATACTCTTTCAGTAGCAATTGATTCCTACTGCATGAATCAAACAAAGGGAATTGTTCTAATCTCTTCAAACCGCAACAAGAAACCCAGTTACATTGACTACCGTTTCATACTTGCCAGTTACGCACAATGCGAAAACACCAGGAAATAATGTGACAAGTGGCTAAAAAAAAGACTGAAGGCTCTTTCAGTAGCAACTGCTTCCTGTTGCATAAGTCAAACAAAGAGAACTGAATTTCTAATATATTTTTGTCTCTCCAATCTCTTTATACCTTGACGACGTACCCATTTTACGTGTCTCATAGGTGCCACTTACGTGTCCGCGATAACATGAAAAATCAACCTACGGAACATTTCATAGCAGACGACACATGTTTCTTAAGTCAAATATAGAGAACTAAATTTCTGATATATTTTTCTTCTCCATTGTCTTTATACCATGACAACGAACCATTTACGTTGACTACCGTCTCATAGGTGCCAGTTCCGCATCCGCGAAAAACATGAAAAATGGACTTATGGAACATTTCGTAGCAGACGACACCTGTCGCTTAAGTCAATTATAGGGATTTTTCTTTTTCGTTTTCTCTCACTAGGGCCACTGATTTGGTTACGATGACTATCTCACCCATACGTGATGGTTACGTGCTGCGCGTAAAATAGTAAAATCAACTTAGACACTTTTGGAGGCAACTGAAACCTGTTGCACAAATCAAAGGAAGGTAAACCGAATGTTTCCCTGTTTTCTTACCGGGGTCAATTTTGATGACCTTGCGAGTCAGAAATCAATGTTATGTTTAACTGCTGCGCAAAAATATAGAATTCAGAAGCAACGGGTTGCTGTTGCGGAAATTTTTTCCGGTTAAAAAAAAATCTTGTTCTAGTTTGAAGAGTTTAAAAATAGACCATAAAGATACATTAAGATGTAAGAATAACTAATAAATAATCCATTTTTTTCTTTGATAGGGTAGAAAACATTGTGGGAAAAGGAGAAAATGCTGGTAACCTGCATTGTCTCCTTTTCTCAGATTATTTTCAAAAGCTTTCTCTTTCGGGGTGTGAAAAGGCGTCATTGTGTGGTTAAAGGTTAATAAGGATAAACAGATAAATCAGCTTGGGCCCAGTCAGCCAATCAGAGGCCTCGAGAAAATTCAAAATGGTACCCAGTCAGCCAGTCAGAGGCTTGGAGAAATTCAAAACTGGGCCCAGTCAGCCAATCAGAGGGCTTCAAAATGGCGCCCTAATATATCGAAGAAACAGTGAACAAAAAACGGCATAAAGTGGATTTAAAGTCTTCTTTGAAGGCTGCTGTGCAGTCCTTGCAAACTGCCAGGCATTGCACCATCCACACATGCCAGATTTCACTGTAAATGGGCCAAAATTTAAGAGAACAGGGTGGCAGAAGACCTTGTTTTGGTCTTTTCAGGCCACCTTGCAAGAGTTACTTCCCTTGAAATAAACCCCTTGATGCCCCTTTATCCCTGAACCAGATTTCTGACTCAGACCACATTAAATTCTGCACATTGAATAAGCCAAAATGATCAATGTACAGTGTAAAAAACCCAGAATTAATGTGACAAGTGGCTAAAAAAAAGACTGAATACTCTTTCAGTAGCAATTGATTCCTACTGCATGAATCAAACAAAGGGAATTGTTCTCATCTCTTCAAACCGCAACAAGAAACCCAGTTACATTGACTACCGTTTCATACGTGCCAGTTACGCACAATGCGAAAACACCAGGAAATAATGTGACAAGTGGCTAAAAAAAAGACTGAAGGCTCTTTCAGTAGCAACTGCTTCCTGTTGCATAAGTCAAACAAAGAGAACTGAATTTCTAATATATTTTTGTCTCTCCAATCTCTTTATACCTTGACGACGTACCCATTTTACGTGTCTCATAGGTGCCACTTACGTGTCCGCGATAACATGAAAAATCAACCTACGGAACATTTCATAGCAGACGACACATGTTTCTTAAGTCAAATATAGAGAACTAAATTTCTGATATATTTTTCTTCTCCATTGTCTTTATACCATGACAACGAACCATTTACGTTGACTACCGTCTCATAGGTGCCAGTTCCGCATCCGCGAAAAACATGAAAAATGGACTTATGGAACATTTCGTAGCAGACGACACCTGTCGCTTAAGTCAATTATAGGGATTTTTCTTTTTCGTTTTTCTCTCACTAGGGCCACTGATTTGGTTACGATGACTATCTCACCCATACGTGATGGTTACGTGCTGCGCGTAAAATAGTAAAATCAACTTAGACACTTTTGGAGGCAACTGAAACCTGTTGCACAAATCAAAGGAAGGTAAACCGAATGTTTCCCTGTTTTCTTACCGGGTCAATTTTGATGACCTTGCGAGTCAGAAATCAATGTTATGTTTAACTGCTGCGCAAAAATATAGAATTCAGAAGCAACGGGTTGCTGTTGCGGAAATTTTTTCCGGTTAAAAAAAAATCTTGTTCTAGTTTGAAGAGTTTAAAAATAGACCATAAAGATACAATAAGATGTAAGAATAACTAATAAATAATCCATTTTTTCTTTGATAGGGTAGAAAACATTGTGGAAAAGGAGAAAATGCTGGTAACCTGCATTGTCTCCTTTTCTCAGATTATTTTCAAAAGCTTTCTCTTTCGGGGGGTGTGAAAAGGCGTCATTGTGTGGTTAAAGGTTAATAAGGATAAACAGATAAATCAGCTTGGGCCCAGTCAGCCAATCAGAGGCCTCGAGAAATTCAAAATGGTACCCAGTCAGCCAGTCAGAGGCTTGGAGAAATTCAAAACTGGGCCCAGTCAGCCAATCAGAGGGCTTCAAAATGGCGCCCTAATATATCGAAGAAAACAGTGAACAAAAAACGGCATAAAAGTGGATTTAAAGTCTTCTTTGAAGGCTGCTGTGCAGTCCTTGGCAAACTGCCAGGCATGCACCATCCACACATGCCAGATTTCACTGTAAATGGGCCAAAATTTAAGAGAACAGGGTGGCAGAAGACCTTGTTTTGGTCTTTTCAGGCCACCTTGCAAGAGTTACTTCCCTTGAAATAAACCCCTTGATGCCCCTTTATCCCTGAACCAGATTTTCTGACTCAGACCACATTAAATTCTGCACATTGAATAAGCCAAAATGATCAATGTACAGTGTAAAAAACCCAGAAATTAATGTGACAAGTGGCTAAAAAAAAGACTGAATACTCTTTCAGTAGCAATTGATTCCTACTGCATGAATCAAACAAAGGGAATTGTTCTAATCTCTTCAAACCGCAACAAGAAACCCAGTTACATTGACTACCGTTTCATACGTGCCAGTTACGCACAATGCGAAAACACCAGGAAATAATGTGACAAGTGGCTAAAAAAAAAGACTGAAGGCTCTTTCAGTAGCAACTGCTTCCTGTTGCATAAGTCAAACAAAGAGAACTGAATTTCTAATATATTTTTGTCTCTCCAATCTCTTTATACCTTGACGACGTACCCATTTTACGTGTCTCATAGGTGCCACTTACGTGTCCGCGATAACATGAAAAATCAACCTACGGAACATTTCATAGCAGACGACACATGTTTCTTAAGTCAAATATAGAGAACTAAATTTCTGATATATTTTTCTTCTCCATTGTCTTTATACCATGACAACGAACCATTTACGTTGACTACCGTCTCATAGGTGCCAGTTCCGCATCCGCGAAAAACATGAAAAATGGACTTATGGAACATTTCGTAGCAGACGACACCTGTCGCTTAAGTCAATTATAGGGATTTTTCTTTTTCGTTTTCTCTCACTAGGGCCACTGATTTGGTTACGATGACTATCTCACCCATACGTGATGGTTACGTGCTGCGCGTAAAATAGTAAAATCAACTTAGACACTTTTGGAGGCAACTGAAACCTGTTGCACAAATCAAAGGAAGGTAAACCGAATGTTTCCCTGTTTTCTTACCGGGGTCAATTTTGATGACCTTGCGAGTCAGAAATCAATGTTATGTTTAACTGCTGCGCAAAAATATAGAATTCAGAAGCAACGGGTTGCTGTTGCGGAAATTTTTTCCGGTTAAAAAAAAATCTTGTTCTAGTTTGAAGAGTTTAAAAATAGACCATAAAGATACAATAAGATGTAAGAATAACTAATAAATAATCCATTTTTTCTTTGATAGGGTAGAAAACATTGTGGGAAAAGGAGAAAATGCTGGTAACCTGCATTGTCTCCTTTTCTCAGATTATTTTCAAAAGCTTTCTCTTTCGGGGGTGTGAAAAGGCGTCATTGTGTGGTTAAAGGTTAATAAGGATAAACAGATAAATCAGCTTGGGCCCAGTCAGCCAATCAGAGGCCTCGAGAAAATTCAAAATGGTACCCAGTCAGCCAGTCAGAGGCTTGGAGAAATTCAAAACTGGGCCCAGTCAGCCAATCAGAGGGCTTCAAAATGGCGCCCTAATATATCGAAGAAAACAGTGAACAAAAAACGGCATAAAAGTGGATTTAAAGTCTTCTTTGAAGGCTGCTGTGCAGTCCTTGGCAAACTGCCAGGCATGCACCATCCACACATGCCAGATTTCACTGTAAATGGGCCAAAATTTAAGAGAACAGGGTGGCAGAAGACCTTGTTTTGGTCTTTTCAGGCCACCTTGCAAGAGTTACTTCCCTTGAAATAAACCCCTTGATGCCCCTTTATCCCTGAACCAGATTTTCTGACTCAGACCACATTAAATTCTGCACATTGAATAAGCCAAAATGATCAATGTACAGTGTAAAAAACCCAGAAATTAATGTGACAAGTGGCTAAAAAAAAGACTGAATACTCTTTCAGTAGCAATTGATTCCTACTGCATGAATCAAACAAAGGGAATTGTTCTAATCTCTTCAAACCGCAACAAGAAACCCAGTTACATTGACTACCGTTTCATACATGCCAGTTACGCACAATGCGAAAACACCAGGAAATAATGTGACAAGTGGCTAAAAAAAAGACTGAAGGCTCTTTCAGTAGCAACTGCTTCCTGTTGCATAAGTCAAACAAAGAGAACTGAATTTCTAATATATTTTTGTCTCTCCAATCTCTTTATACCTTGACGACGTACCCATTTTACGTGTCTCATAGGTGCCACTTACGTGTCCGCGATAACATGAAAAATCAACCTACGGAACATTTCATAGCAGACGACACATGTTTCTTAAGTCAAATATAGAGAACTAAATTTCTGATATATTTTTCTTCTCCATTGTCTTTATACCATGACAACGAACCATTTACGTTGACTACCGTCTCATAGGTGCCAGTTCCGCATCCGCGAAAAACATGAAAAATGGACTTATGGAACATTTCGTAGCAGACGACACCTGTCGCTTAAGTCAATTATAGGGATTTTTCTTTTTCGTTTTCTCTCACTAGGGCCACTGATTTGGTTACGATGACTATCTCACCCATACGTGATGGTTACGTGCTGCGCGTAAAATAGTAAAATCAACTTAGACACTTTTGGAGGCAACTGAAACCTGTTGCACAAATCAAAGGAAGGTAAACCGAATGTTTCCCTGTTTTCTTACCGGGGTCAATTTTGATGACCTTGCGAGTCAGAAATCAATGTTATGTTTAACTGCTGCGCAAAAATATAGAATTCAGAAGCAACGGGTTGCTGTTGCGGAAATTTTTTCCGGTTAAAAAAAAATCTTGTTCTAGTTTGAAGAGTTTAAAAATAGACCATAAAGATACAATAAGATGTAAGAATAACTAATAAATAATCCATTTTTTCTTTGATAGGGTAGAAAACATTGTGGGAAAAGGAGAAAATGCTGGTAACCTGCATTGTCTCCTTTTCTCAGATTATTTTCAAAAGCTTTCTCTTTCGGGGGTGTGAAAAGGCGTCATTGTGTGGTTAAAGGTTAATAAGGATAAACAGATAAATCAGCTTGGGCCCAGTCAGCCAATCAGAGGCCTCGAGAAAATTCAAAATGGTACCCAGTCAGCCAGTCAGAGGCTTGGAGAAATTCAAAACTGGGCCCAGTCAGCCAATCAGAGGGCTTCAAAATGGCGCCCTAATATATCGAAGAAAACAGTGAACAAAAAACGGCATAAAAGTGGATTTAAAGTCTTCTTTGAAGGCTGCTGTGCAGTCCTTGGCAAACTGCCAGGCATGCACCATCCACACATGCCAGATTTCACTGTAAATGGGCCAAAATTTAAGAGAACAGGGTGGCAGAAGACCTTGTTTTGGTCTTTTCAGGCCACCTTGCAAGAGTTACTTCCCTTGAAATAAACCCCTTGATGCCCCTTTATCCCTGAACCAGATTTTCTGACTCAGACCACATTAAATTCTGCACATTGAATAAGCCAAAATGATCAATGTACAGTGTAAAAAACCCAGAAATTAATGTGACAAGTGGCTAAAAAAAAGACTGAATACTCTTTCAGTAGCAATTGATTCCTACTGCATGAATCAAACAAAGGGAATTGTTCTAATCTCTTCAAACCGCAACAAGAAACCCAGTTACATTGACTACCGTTTCATACGTGCCAGTTACGCACAATGCGAAAACACCAGGAAATAATGTGACAAGTGGCTAAAAAAAAGACTGAAGGCTCTTTCAGTAGCAACTGCTTCCTGTTGCATAAGTCAAACAAAGAGAACTGAATTTCTAATATATTTTTGTCTCTCCAATCTCTTTATACCTTGACGACGTACCCATTTTACGTGTCTCATAGGTGCCACTTACGTGTCCGCAATAACATGAAAAATCAACCTACGGAACATTTCATAGCAGACGACACATGTTTCTTAAGTCAAATATAGAGAACTAAATTTCTGATATATTTTTCTTCTCCATTGTCTTTATACCATGACAACGAACCATTTACGTTGACTACAGTCTCATAGGTGCCAGTTCCGCATCCGCGAAAAACATGAAAAATGGACTTATGGAACATTTCGTAGCAGACGACACCTGTCGCTTAAGTCAATTATAGGGATTTTTCTTTTTCGTTTTCTCTCACTAGGGCCACTGATTTGGTTACGATGACTATCTCACCCATACGTGATGGTTACGTGCTGCGCGTAAAATAGTAAAATCAACTTAGACACTTTTGGAGGCAACTGAAACCTGTTGCACAAATCAAAGGAAGGTAAACCGAATGTTTCCCTGTTTTCTTACCGGGGTCAATTTTGATGACCTTGCGAGTCAGAAATCAATGTTATGTTTAACTGCTGCGCAAAAATATAGAATTCAGAAGCAACGGGTTGCTGTTGCGGAAATTTTTTCCGGTTAAAAAAAAATCTTGTTCTAGTTTGAAGAGTTTAAAAATAGACCATAAAGATACAATAAGATGTAAGAATAACTAATAAATAATCCATTTTTTCTTTGATAGGGTAGAAAACATTGTGGGAAAAGGAGAAAATGCTGGTAACCTGCATTGTCTCCTTTTCTCAGATTATTTTCAAAAGCTTTCTCTTTCGGGGGTGTGAAAAGGCGTCATTGTGTGGTTAAAGGTTAATAAGGATAAACAGATAAATCAGCTTGGGCCCAGTCAGCCAATCAGAGGCCTCGAGAAAATTCAAAATGGTACCCAGTCAGCCAGTCAGAGGCTTGGAGAAATTCAAAACTGGGCCCAGTCAGCCAATCAGAGGGCTTCAAAATGGCGCCCTAATATATCGAAGAAAACAGTGAACAAAAAACGGCATAAAAGTGGATTTAAAGTCTTCTTTGAAGGCTGCTGTGCAGTCCTTGGCAAACTGCCAGGCATGCACCATCCACACATGCCAGATTTCACTGTAAATGGGCCAAAATTTAAGAGAACAGGGTGGCAGAAGACCTTGTTTTGGTCTTTTCAGGCCACCTTGCAAGAGTTACTTCCCTTGAAATAAACCCCTTGATGCCCCTTTATCCCTGAACCAGATTTTCTGACTCAGACCACATTAAATTCTGCACATTGAATAAGCCAAAATGATCAATGTACAGTGTAAAAAACCCAGAAATTAATGTGACAAGTGGCTAAAAAAAAGACTGAATACTCTTTCAGTAGCAATTGATTCCTACTGCATGAATCAAACAAAGGGAATTGTTCTAATCTCTTCAAACCGCAACAAGAAACCCAGTTACATTGACTACCGTTTCATACGTGCCAGTTACGCACAATGCGAAAACACCAGGAAATAATGTGACAAGTGGCTAAAAAAAAGACTGAAGGCTCTTTCAGTAGCAACTGCTTCCTGTTGCATAAGTCAAACAAAGAGAACTGAATTTCTAATATATTTTTGTCTCTCCAATCTCTTTATACCTTGACGACGTACCCATTTTACGTGTCTCATAGGTGCCACTTACGTGTCCGCGATAACATGAAAAATCAACCTACGGAACATTTCATAGCAGACGACACATGTTTCTTAAGTCAAATATAGAGAACTAAATTTCTGATATATTTTTCTTCTCCATTGTCTTTATACCATGACAACGAACCATTTACGTTGACTACCGTCTCATAGGTGCCAGTTCCGCATCCGCGAAAAACATGAAAAATGGACTTATGGAACATTTCGTAGCAGACGACACCTGTCGCTTAAGTCAATTATAGGGATTTTTCTTTTTCGTTTTCTCTCACTAGGGCCACTGATTTGGTTACGATAACTATCTCACCCATACGTGATGGTTACGTGCTGCGCGTAAAATAGTAAAATCAACTTAGACACTTTTGGAGGCAACTGAAACCTGTTGCACAAATCAAAGGAAGGTAAACCGAATGTTTCCCTGTTTTCTTACCGGGGTCAATTTTGATGACCTTGCGAGTCAGAAATCAATGTTATGTTTAACTGCTGCGCAAAAATATAGAATTCAGAAGCAACGGGTTGCTGTTGCGGAAATTTTTTCCGGTTAAAAAAAAATCTTGTTCTAGTTTGAAGAGTTTAAAAATAGACCATAAAGATACAATAAGATGTAAGAATAACTAATAAATAATCCATTTTTTCTTTGATAGGGTAGAAAACATTGTGGGAAAAGGAGAAAATGCTGGTAACCTGCATTGTCTCCTTTTCTCAGATTATTTTCAAAAGCTTTCTCTTTCGGGGGTGTGAAAAGGCGTCATTGTGTGGTTAAAGGTTAATAAGGATAAACAGATAAATCAGCTTGGGCCCAGTCAGCCAATCAGAGGCCTCGAGAAATTCAAAATGGTACCCAGTCAGCCAGTCAGAGGCTTGGAGAAATTCAAAACTGGGCCCAGTCAGCCAATCAGAGGGCTTCAAAATGGCGCCCTAATATATCGAAGAAAACAGTGAACAAAAAACGGCATAAAAGTGGATTTAAAGTCTTCTTTGAAGGCTGCTGTGCAGTCCTTGGCAAACTGCCAGGCATGCACCATCCACACATGCCAGATTTCACTGTAAATGGGCCAAAATTTAAGAGAACAGGGTGGCAGAAGACCTTGTTTTGGTCTTTTCAGGCCACCTTGCAAGAGTTACTTCCCTTGAAATAAACCCCTTGATGCCCCTTTATCCCTGAACCAGATTTTCTGACTCAGACCACATTAAATTCTGCACATTGAATAAGCCAAAATGATCAATGTACAGTGTAAAAAACCCAGAAATTAATGTGACAAGTGGCTAAAAAAAAGACTGAATACTCTTTCAGTAGCAATTGATTCCTACTGCATGAATCAAACAAAGGGAATTGTTCTAATCTCTTCAAACCGCAACAAGAAACCCAGTTACATTGACTACCGTTTCATACGTGCCAGTTACGCACAATGCGAAAACACCAGGAAATAATGTGACAAGTGGCTAAAAAAAAAGACTGAAGGCTCTTTCAGTAGCAACTGCTTCCTGTTGCATAAGTCAAACAAAGAGAACTGAATTTCTAATATATTTTTGTCTCTCCAATCTCTTTATACCTTGACGACGTACCCATTTTACGTGTCTCATAGGTGCCACTTACGTGTCCGCGATAACATGAAAAATCAACCTACGGAACATTTCATAGCAGACGACACATGTTTCTTAAGTCAAATATAGAGAACTAAATTTCTGATATATTTTTCTTCTCCATTGTCTTTATACCATGACAACGAACCATTTACGTTGACTACCGTCTCATAGGTGCCAGTTCCGCATCCGCGAAAAACATGAAAAATGGACTTATGGAACATTTCGTAGCAGACGACACCTGTCGCTTAAGTCAATTATAGGGATTTTTCTTTTTCGTTTTCTCTCACTAGGGCCACTGATTTGGTTACGATGACTATCTCACCCATACGTGATGGTTACGTGCTGCGCGTAAAATAGTAAAATCAACTTAGACACTTTTGGAGGCAACTGAAACCTGTTGCACAAATCAAAGGAAGGTAAACCGAATGTTTCCCTGTTTTCTTACCGGGGTCAATTTTGATGACCTTGCAAGTCAGAAATCAATGTTATGTTTAACTGCTGCGCAAAAATATAGAATTCAGAAGCAACGGGTTGCTGTTGCGGAAATTTTTTCCGGTTAAAAAAAAATCTTGTTCTAGTTTGAAGAGTTTAAAAATAGACCATAAAGATACAATAAGATGTAAGAATAACTAATAAATAATCCATTTTTTCTTTGATAGGGTAGAAAACATTGTGGGAAAAGGAGAAAATGCTGGTAACCTGCATTGTCTCCTTTTCTCAGATTATTTTCAAAAGCTTTCTCTTTCGGGGGTGTGAAAAGGCGTCATTGTGTGGTTAAAGGTTAATAAGGATAAACAGATAAATCAGCTTGGGCCCAGTCAGCCAATCAGAGGCCTCGAGAAATTCAAAATGGTACCCAGTCAGCCAGTCAGAGGCTTGGAGAAATTCAAAACTGGGCCCAGTCAGCCAATCAGAGGGCTTCAAAATGGCGCCCTAATATATCGAAGAAAACAGTGAACAAAAAACGGCATAAAAGTGGATTTAAAGTCTTCTTTGAAGGCTGCTGTGCAGTCCTTGGCAAACTGCCAGGCATGCACCATCCACACATGCCAGATTTCACTGTAAATGGGCCAAAATTTAAGAGAACAGGGTGGCAGAAGACCTTGTTTTGGTCTTTTCAGGCCACCTTGCAAGAGTTACTTCCCTTGAAATAAACCCCTTGATGCCCCTTTATCCCTGAACCAGATTTTCTGACTCAGACCACATTAAATTCTGCACATTGAATAAGCCAAAATGATCAATGTACAGTGTAAAAAACCCAGAAATTAATGTGACAAGTGGCTAAAAAAAAGACTGAATACTCTTTCAGTAGCAATTGATTCCTACTGCATGAATCAAACAAAGGGAATTGTTCTAATCTCTTCAAACCGCAACAAGAAACCCAGTTACATTGACTACCGTTTCATACGTGCCAGTTACGCACAATGCGAAAACACCAGGAAATAATGTGACAAGTGGCTAAAAAAAAAGACTGAAGGCTCTTTCAGTAGCAACTGCTTCCTGTTGCATAAGTCAAACAAAGAGAACTGAATTTCTAATATATTTTTGTCTCTCCAATCTCTTTATACCTTGACGACGTACCCATTTTACGTGTCTCATAGGTGCCACTTACGTGTCCGCGATAACATGAAAAATCAACCTACGGAACATTTCATAGCAGACGACACATGTTTCTTAAGTCAAATATAGAGAACTAAATTTCTGATATATTTTTCTTCTCCATTGTCTTTATACCATGACAACGAACCATTTACGTTGACTACCGTCTCATAGGTGCCAGTTCCGCATCCGCGAAAAACATGAAAAATGGACTTATGGAACATTTCGTAGCAGACGACACCTGTCGCTTAAGTCAATTATAGGGATTTTTCTTTTTCGTTTTCTCTCACTAGGGCCACTGATTTGGTTACGATGACTATCTCACCCATACGTGATGGTTACGTGCTGCGCGTAAAATAGTAAAATCAACTTAGACACTTTTGGAGGCAACTGAAACCTGTTGCACAAATCAAAGGAAGGTAAACCGAATGTTTCCCTGTTTTCTTACCGGGGTCAATTTTGATGACCTTGCGAGTCAGAAATCAATGTTATGTTTAACTGCTGCGCAAAAATATAGAATTCAGAAGCAACGGGTTGCTGTTGCGGAAATTTTTTCCGGTTAAAAAAAAATCTTGTTCTAGTTTGAAGAGTTTAAAAATAGACCATAAAGATACAATAAGATGTAAGAATAACTAATAAATAATCCATTTTTTCTTTGATAGGGTAGAAAACATTGTGGGAAAAGGAGAAAATGCTGGTAACCTGCATTGTCTCCTTTTCTCAGATTATTTTCAAAAGCTTTCTCTTTCGGGGGTGTGAAAAGGCGTCATTGTGTGGTTAAAGGTTAATAAGGATAAACAGATAAATCAGCTTGGGCCCAGTCAGCCAATCAGAGGCCTCGAGAAATTCAAAATGGTACCCAGTCAGCCAGTCAGAGGCTTGGAGAAATTCAAAACTGGGCCCAGTCAGCCAATCAGAGGGCTTCAAAATGGCGCCCTAATATATCGAAGAAAACAGTGAACAAAAAACGGCATAAAAGTGGATTTAAAGTCTTCTTTGAAGGCTGCTGTGCAGTCCTTGGCAAACTGCCAGGCATGCACCATCCACACATGCCAGATTTCACTGTAAATGGGCCAAAATTTAAGAGAACAGGGTGGCAGAAGACCTTGTTTTGGTCTTTTCAGGCCACCTTGCAAGAGTTACTTCCCTTGAAATAAACCCCTTGATGCCCCTTTATCCCTGAACCAGATTTTCTGACTCAGACCACATTAAATTCTGCACATTGAATAAGCCAAAATGATCAATGTACAATGTAAAAAACCCAGAAATTAATGTGACAAGTGGCTAAAAAAAAGACTGAATACTCTTTCAGTAGCAATTGATTCCTACTGCATGAATCAAACAAAGGGAATTGTTCTAATCTCTTCAAACCGCAACAAGAAACCCAGTTACATTGACTACCGTTTCATACGTGCCAGTTACGCACAATGCGAAAACACCAGGAAATAATGTGACAAGTGGCTAAAAAAAAGACTGAAGGCTCTTTCAGTAGCAACTGCTTCCTGTTGCATAAGTCAAACAAAGAGAACTGCATTTCTAATATATTTTTGTCTCTCCAATCTCTTTATACCTTGACGACGTACCCATTTTACGTGTCTCATAGGTGCCACTTACGTGTCCGCAATAACATGAAAAATCAACCTACGGAACATTTCATAGCAGACGACACATGTTTCTTAAGTCAAATATAGAGAACTAAATTTCTGATATATTTTTCTTCTCCATTGTCTTTATACCATGACAACGAACCATTTACGTTGACTACAGTCTCATAGGTGCCAGTTCCGCATCCGCGAAAAACATGAAAAATGGACTTATGGAACATTTCGTAGCAGACGACACCTGTCGCTTAAGTCAATTATAGGGATTTTTCTTTTTCGTTTTCTCTCACTAGGGCCACTGATTTGGTTACGATGACTATCTCACCCATACGTGATGGTTACGTGCTGCGCGTAAAATAGTAAAATCAACTTAGACACTTTTGGAGGCAACTGAAACCTGTTGCACAAATCAAAGGAAGGTAAACCGAATGTTTCCCTGTTTTCTTACCGGGGTCAATTTTGATGACCTTGCGAGTCAGAAATCAATGTTATGTTTAACTGCTGCGCAAAAATATAGAATTCAGAAGCAACGGGTTGCTGTTGCGGAAATTTTTTCCGGTTAAAAAAAAATCTTGTTCTAGTTTGAAGAGTTTAAAAATAGACCATAAAGATACAATAAGATGTAAGAATAACTAATAAATAATCCATTTTTTCTTTGATAGGGTAGAAAACATTGTGGGAAAAGGAGAAAATGCTGGTAACCTGCATTGTCTCCTTTTCTCAGATTATTTTCAAAAGCTTTCTCTTTCGGGGGTGTGAAAAGGCGTCATTGTGTGGTTAAAGGTTAATAAGGATAAACAGATAAATCAGCTTGGGCCCAGTCAGCCAATCAGAGGCCTCGAGAAATTCAAAATGGTACCCAGTCAGCCAGTCAGAGGCTTGGAGAAATTCAAAACTGGGCCCAGTCAGCCAATCAGAGGGCTTCAAAATGGCGCCCTAATATATCGAAGAAAACAGTGAACAAAAAACGGCATAAAAGTGGATTTAAAGTCTTCTTTGAAGGCTGCTGTGCAGTCCTTGGCAAACTGCCAGGCATGCACCATCCACACATGCCAGATTTCACTGTAAATGGGCCAAAATTTAAGAGAACAGGGTGGCAGAAGACCTTGTTTTGGTCTTTTCAGGCCACCTTGCAAGAGTTACTTCCCTTGAAATAAACCCCTTGATGCCCCTTTATCCCTGAACCAGATTTTCTGACTCAGACCACACTAAATTCTGCACATTGAATAAGCCAAAATGATCAATGTACAGTGTAAAAAACCCAGAAATTAATGTGACAAGTGGCTAAAAAAAAGACTGAATACTCTTTCAGTAGCAATTGATTCCTACTGCATGAATCAAACAAAGGGAATTGTTCTAATCTCTTCAAACCGCAAAAAGAAACCCAGTTACATTGACTACCGTTTCATACGTGCCAGTTACGCACAATGCGAAAACACCAGGAAATAATGTGACAAGTGGCTAAAAAAAAAGACTGAAGGCTCTTTCAGTAGCAACTGCTTCCTGTTGCATAAGTCAAACAAAGAGAACTGAATTTCTAATATATTTTTGTCTCTCCAATCTCTTTATACCTTGACGACGTACCCATTTTACGTGTCTCATAGGTGCCACTTACGTGTCCGCGATAACATGAAAAATCAACCTACGGAACATTTCATAGCAGACGACACATGTTTCTTAAGTCAAATATAGAGAACTAAATTTCTGATATATTTTTCTTCTCCATTGTCTTTATACCATGACAACGAACCATTTACGTTGACTACCGTCTCATAGGTGCCAGTTCCGCATCCGCGAAAAACATGAAAAATGGACTTATGGAACATTTCGTAGCAGACGACACCTGTCGCTTAAGTCAATTATAGGGATTTTTCTTTTTCGTTTTCTCTCACTAGGGCCACTGATTTGGTTACGATGACTATCTCACCCATACGTGATGGTTACGTGCTGCGCGTAAAATAGTAAAATCAACTTAGACACTTTTGGAGGCAACTGAAACCTGTTGCACAAATCAAAGGAAGGTAAACCGAATGTTTCCCTGTTTTCTTACCGGGGTCAATTTTGATGACCTTGCGAGTCAGAAATCAATGTTATGTTTAACTGCTGCGCAAAAATATAGAATTCAGAAGCAACGGGTTGCTGTTGCGGAAATTTTTTCCGGTTAAAAAAAAATATTGTTCTAGTTTGAAGAGTTTAAAAATAGACCATAAAGATACAATAAGATGTAAGAATAACTAATAAATAATCCATTTTTTCTTTGATAGGGTAGAAAACATTGTGGGAAAAGGAGAAAATGCTGGTAACCTGCATTGTCTCCTTTTCTCAGATTATTTTCAAAAGCTTTCTCTTTCGGGGGTGTGAAAAGGCGTCATTGTGTGGTTAAAGGTTAATAAGGATAAACAGATAAATCAGCTTGGGCCCAGTCAGCCAATCAGAGGCCTCGAGAAATTCAAAATGGTACCCAGTCAGCCAGTCAGAGGCTTGGAGAAATTCAAAACTGGGCCCAGTCAGCCAATCAGAGGGCTTCAAAATGGCGCCCTAATATATCGAAGAAAACAGTGAACAAAAAACGGCATAAAAGTGGATTTAAAGTCTTCTTTGAAGGCTGCTGTGCAGTCCTTGGCAAACTGCCAGGCATGCACCATCCACACATGCCAGATTTCACTGTAAATGGGCCAAAATTTAAGAGAACAGGGTGGCAGAAGACCTTGTTTAGGTCTTTTCAGGCCACCTTGCAAGAGTTACTTCCCTTGAAATAAACCCCTTGATGCCCCTTTATCCCTGAACCAGATTTTCTGACTCAGACCACATTAAATTCTGCACATTGAATAAGCCAAAATGATCAATGTACAGTGTAAAAAACCCAGAAATTAATGTGACAAGTGGCTAAAAAAAAGACTGAATACTCTTTCAGTAGCAATTGATTCCTACTGCATGAATCAAACAAAGGGAATTGTTCTAATCTCTTCAAACCGCAACAAGAAACCCAGTTACATTGACTACCGTTTCATACGTGCCAGTTACGCACAATGCGAAAACACCAGGAAATAATGTGACAAGTGGCTAAAAAAAAGACTGAAGGCTCTTTCAGTAGCAACTGCTTCCTGTTGCATAAGTCAAACAAAGAGAACTGAATTTCTAATATATTTTTGTCTCTCCAATCTCTTTATACCTTGACGACGTACCCATTTTACGTGTCTCATAGGTGCCACTTACGTGTCCGCGATAACATGAAAAATCAACCTACGGAACATTTCATAGCAGACGACACATGTTTCTTAAGTCAAATATAGAGAACTAAATTTCTGATATATTTTTCTTCTCCATTGTCTTTATACCATGACAACGAACCATTTACGTTGACTACCGTCTCATAGGTGCCAGTTCCGCATCCGCGAAAAACATGAAAAATGGACTTATGGAACATTTCGTAGCAGACGACACCTGTCGCTTAAGTCAATTATAGGGATTTTTCTTTTTCGTTTTCTCTCACTAGGGCCACTGATTTGGTTACGATGACTATCTCACCCATACGTGATGGTTACGTGCTGCGCGTAAAATAGTAAAATCAACTTAGACACTTTTGGAGGCAACTGAAACCTGTTGCACAAATCAAAGGAAGGTAAACCGAATGTTTCCCTGTTTTCTTACCGGGGTCAATTTTGATGACCTTGCGAGTCAGAAATCAATGTTATGTTTAACTGCTGCGCAAAAATATAGAATTCAGAAGCAACGGGTTGCTGTTGCGGAAATTTTTTCCGGTTAAAAAAAAATCTTGTTCTAGTTTGAAGAGTTTAAAAATAGACCATAAAGATACAATAAGATGTAAGAATAACTAATAAATAATCCATTTTTTCTTTGATAGGGTAGAAAACATTGTGGGAAAAGGAGAAAATGCTGGTAACCTGCATTGTCTCCTTTTCTCAGATTATTTTCAAAAGCTTTCTCTTTCGGGGGTGTGAAAAGGCGTCATTGTGTGGTTAAAGGTTAATAAGGATAAACAGATAAATCAGCTTGGGCCCAGTCAGCCAATCAGAGGCCTCGAGAAATTCAAAATGGTACCCAGTCAGCCAGTCAGAGGCTTGGAGAAATTCAAAACTGGGCCCAGTCAGCCAATCAGAGGGCTTCAAAATGGCGCCCTAATATATCGAAGAAAACAGTGAACAAAAAACGGCATAAAAGTGGATTTAAAGTCTTCTTTGAAGGCTGCTGTGCAGTCCTTGGCAAACTGCCAGGCATGCACCATCCACACATGCCAGATTTCACTGTAAATGGGCCAAAATTTAAGAGAACAGGGTGGCAGAAGACCTTGTTTTGGTCTTTTCAGGCCACCTTGCAAGAGTTACTTCCCTTGAAATAAACCCCTTGATGCCCCTTTATCCCTGAACCAGATTTTCTGACTCAGACCACATTAAATTCTGCACATTGAATAAGCCAAAATGATCAATGTACAGTGTAAAAAACCCAGAAATTAATGTGACAAGTGGCTAAAAAAAAGACTGAATACTCTTTCAGTAGCAATTGATTCCTACTGCATGAATCAAACAAAGGGAATTGTTCTAATCTCTTCAAACCGCAACAAGAAACCCAGTTACATTGACTACCATTTCATACGTGCCAGTTACGCACAATGCGAAAACACCAGGAAATAATGTGACAAGTGGCTAAAAAAAAGACTGAAGGCTCTTTCAGTAGCAACTGCTTCCTGTTGCATAAGTCAAACAAAGAGAACTGAATTTCTAATATATTTTTGTCTCTCCAATCTCTTTATACCTTGACGACGTACCCATTTTACGTGTCTCATAGGTGCCACTTATGTGTCCGCGATAACATGAAAAATCAACCTACGGAACATTTCATAGCAGACGACACATGTTTCTTAAGTCAAATATAGAGAACTAAATTTCTGATATATTTTTCTTCTCCATTGTCTTTATACCATGACAACGAACCATTTACGTTGACTACCGTCTCATAGGTGCCAGTTCCGCATCCGCGAAAAACATGAAAAATGGACTTATGGAACATTTCGTAGCAGACGACACCTGTCGCTTAAGTCAATTATAGGGATTTTTCTTTTTCGTTTTCTCTCACTAGGGCCACTGATTTGGTTACGATGACTATCTCACCCATACGTGATGGTTACGTGCTGCGCGTAAAATAGTAAAATCAACTTAGACACTTTTGGAGGCAACTGAAACCTGTTGCACAAATCAAAGGAAGGTAAACCGAATGTTTCCCTGTTTTCTTACCGGGGTCAATTTTGATGACCTTGCGAGTCAGAAATCAATGTTATGTTTAACTGCTGCGCAAAAATATAGAATTCAGAAGCAACGGGTTGCTGTTGCGGAAATTTTTTCCGGTTGAAAAAAAATCTTGTTCTAGTTTGAAGAGTTTAAAAATAGACCATAAAGATACAATAAGATGTAAGAATAACTAATAAATAATCCATTTTTTCTTTGATAGGGTAGAAAACATTGTGGGAAAAGGAGAAAATGCTGGTAATCTGCATTGTCTCCTTTTCTCAGATTATTTTCAAAAGCTTTCTCTTTCGGGGGTGTGAAAAGGCGTCATTGTGTGGTTAAAGGTTAATAAGGATAAACAGATAAATCAGCTTGGGCCCAGTCAGCCAATCAGAGGCCTCGAGAAATTCAAAATGGTACCCAGTCAGCCAGTCAGAGGCTTGGAGAAATTCAAAACTGGGCCCAGTCAGCCAATCAGAGGGCTTCAAAATGGCGCCCTAATATATCGAAGAAAACAGTGAACAAAAAACGGCATAAAAGTGGATTTAAAGTCTTCTTTGAAGGCTGCTGTGCAGTCCTTGGCAAACTGCCAGGCATGCACTATCCACACATGCCAGATTTCACTGTAAATGGGCCAAAATTTAAGAGAACAGGGTGGCAGAAGACCTTGTTTTGGTCTTTTCAGGCCACCTTGCAAGAGTTACTTCCCTTGAAATAAACCCCTTGATGCCCCTTTATCCCTGAACCAGATTTTCTGACTCAGACCACATTAAATTCTGCACATTGAATAAGCCAAAATGATCAATGTACAGTGTAAAAAACCCAGAAATTAATGTGACAAGTGGCTAAAAAAAAGACTGAATACTCTTTCAGTAGCAATTGATTCCTACTGCATGAATCAAACAAAGGGAATTGTTCTAATCTCTTCAAACCGCAACAAGAAACCCAGTTACATTGACTACCGTTTCATACGTGCCAGTTACGCACAATGCGAAAACACCAGGAAATAATGTGACAAGTGGCTAAAAAAAAGACTGAAGGCTCTTTCAGTAGCAACTGCTTCCTGTTGCATAAGTCAAACAAAGAGAACTGAATTTCTAATATATTTTTGTCTCTCCAATCTCTTTATACCTTGACGACGTACCCATTTTACGTGTCTCATAGGTGCCACTTACGTGTCCGCGATAACATGAAAAATCAACCTACGGAACATTTCATAGCAGACGACACATGTTTCTTAAGTCAAATATAGAGAACTAAATTTCTGATATATTTTTCTTCTCCATTGTCTTTATACCATGACAACGAACCATTTACGTTGACTACCGTCTCATAGGTGCCAGTTCCGCATCCGCGAAAAACATGAAAAATGGACTTATGGAACATTTCGTAGCAGACGACACCTGTCGCTTAAGTCAATTATAGGGATTTTTCTTTTTCGTTTTCTCTCACTAGGGCCACTGATTTGGTTACGATGACTATCTCACCCATACGTGATGGTTACGTGCTGCGCGTAAAATAGTAAAATCAACTTAGACACTTTTGGAGGCAACTGAAACCTGTTGCACAAATCAAAGGAAGGTAAACCGAATGTTTCCCTGTTTTCTTACCGGGGTCAATTTTGATGACCTTGCGAGTCAGAAATCAATGTTATGTTTAACTGCTGCGCAAAAATATAGAATTCAGAAGCAACGGGTTGCTGTTGCGGAAATTTTTTCCGGTTAAAAAAAAATCTTGTTCTAGTTTGAAGAGTTTAAAAATAGACCATAAAGATACAATAAGATGTAAGAATAACTAATAAATAATCCATTTTTTCTTTGATAGGGTAGAAAACATTGTGGGAAAAGGAGAAAATGCTGGTAACCTGCATTGTCTCCTTTTCTCAGATTATTTTCAAAAGCTTTCTCTTTCGGGGGTGTGAAAAGGCGTCATTGTGTGGTTAAAGGTTAATAAGGATAAACAGATAAATCAGCTTGGGCCCAGTCAGCCAATCAGAGGCCTCGAGAAATTCAAAATGGTACCCAGTCAGCCAGTCAGAGGCTTGGAGAAATTCAAAACTGGGCCCAGTCAGCCAATCAGAGGGCTTCAAAATGGCGCCCTAATATATCGAAGAAAACAGTGAACAAAAAACGGCATAAAAGTGGATTTAAAGTCTTCTTTGAAGGCTGCTGTGCAGTCCTTGGCAAACTGCCAGGCATGCACCATCCACACATGCCAGATTTCACTGTAAATGGGCCAAAATTTAAGAGAACAGGGTGGCAGAAGACCTTGTTTTGGTCTTTTCAGGCCACCTTGCAAGAGTTACTTCCCTTGAAATAAACCCCTTGATGCCCCTTTATCCCTGAACCAGATTTTCTGACTCAGACCACATTAAATTCTGCACATTGAATAAGCCAAAATGATCAATGTACAGTGTAAAAAACCCAGAAATTAATGTGACAAGTGGCTAAAAAAAAGACTGAATACTCTTTCAGTAGCAATTGATTCCTACTGCATGAATCAAACAAAGGGAATTGTTCTAATCTCTTCAAACCGCAACAAGAAACCCAGTTACATTGACTACCGTTTCATACGTGCCAGTTACGCACAATGCGAAAACACCAGGAAATAATGTGACAAGTGGCTAAAAAAAAGACTGAAGGCTCTTTCAGTAGCAACTGCTTCCTGTTGCATAAGTCAAACAAAGAGAACTGAATTTCTAATATATTTTTGTCTCTCCAATCTCTTTATACCTTGACGACGTACCCATTTTACATGTCTCATAGGTGCCACTTACGAGTCCGCGATAACATGAAAAATCAACCTACGGAACATTTCATAGCAGACGACACATGTTTCTTAAGTCAAATATAGAGAACTAAATTTCTGATATATTTTTCTTCTCCATTGTCTTTATACCATGACAATGAACCATTTACGTTGACTACCGTCTCATAGGTGCCAGTTCCGCATCCGCGAAAAACATGAAAAATGGACTTATGGAACATTTCGTAGCAGACGACACCTGTCGCTTAAGTCAATTATAGGGATTTTTCTTTTTCGTTTTCTCTCACTAGGGCCACTGATTTGGTTACGATGACTATCTCACCCATACGTGATGGTTACGTGCTGCGCGTAAAATAGTAAAATCAACTTAGACACTTTTGGAGGCAACTGAAACCTGTTGCACAAATCAAAGGAAGGTAAACCGAATGTTTCCCTGTTTTCTTACCGGGGTCAATTTTGATGACCTTGCAAGTCAGAAATCAATGTTATGTTTAACTGCTGCGCAAAAATATAGAATTCAGAAGCAACGGGTTGCTGTTGCGGAAATTTTTTCCGGTTAAAAAAAAATCTTGTTCTAGTTTGAAGAGTTTAAAAATAGACCATAAAGATACAATAAGATGTAAGAATAACTAATAAATAATCCATTTTTTCTTTGATAGGGTAGAAAACATTGTGGGAAAAGGAGAAAATGCTGGTAACCTGCATTGTCTCCTTTTCTCAGATTATTTTCAAAAGCTTTCTCTTTCGGGGGTGTGAAAAGGCGTCATTGTGTGGTTAAAGGTTAATAAGGATAAACAGATAAATCAGCTTGGGCCCAGTCAGCCAATCAGAGGCCTCGAGAAATTCAAAATGGTACCCAGTCAGCCAGTCAGAGGCTTGGAGAAATTCAAAACTGGGCCCAGTCAGCCAATCAGAGGGCTTCAAAATGGCGCCCTAATATATCGAAGAAAACAGTGAACAAAAAACGGCATAAAAGTGGATTTAAAGTCTTCTTTGAAGGCTGCTGTGCAGTCCTTGGCAAACTGCCAGGCATGCACCATCCACACATGCCAGATTTCACTGTAAATGGGCCAAAATTTAAGAGAACAGGGTGGCAGAAGACCTTGTTTTGGTCTTTTCAGGCCACCTTGCAAGAGTTACTTCCCTTGAAATAAACCCCTTGATGCCCCTTTATCCCTGAACCAGATTTTCTGACTCAGACCACATTAAATTCTGCACATTGAATAAGCCAAAATGATCAATGTACAGTGTAAAAAACCCAGAAATTAATGTGACAAGTGGCTAAAAAAAGGACTGAATACTCTTTCAGTAGCAATTGATTCCTACTGCATGAATCAAACAAAGGGAATTGTTCTAATCTCTTCAAACCGCAACAAGAAACCCAGTTACATTGACTACCGTTTCATACGTGCCAGTTACGCACAATGCGAAAACACCAGGAAATAATGTGACAAGTGGCTAAAAAAAAGACTGAAGGCTCTTTCAGTAGCAACTGCTTCCTGTTGCATAAGTCAAACAAAGAGAACTGAATTTCTAATATATTTTTGTCTCTCCAATCTCTTTATACCTTGACGACGTACCCATTTTACGTGTCTCATAGGTGCCACTTACGTGTCCGCGATAACATGAAAAATCAACCTACGGAACATTTCATAGCAGACGACACATGTTTTTTAAGTCAAATATAGAGAACTAAATTTCTGATATATTTTTCTTCTCCATTGTCTTTATACCATGACAACGAACCATTTACGTTGACTACCGTCTCATAGGTGCCAGTTCCGCATCCGCGATAAACATGAAAAATGGACTTATGGAACATTTCGTAGCAGACGACACCTGTCGCTTAAGTCAATTATAGGGATTTTTCTTTTTCGTTTTCTCTCACTAGGGCCACTGATTTGGTTACGATGACTATCTCACCCATACGTGATGGTTACGTGCTGCGCGTAAAATAGTAAAATCAACTTAGACACTTTTGGAGGCAACTGAAACCTGTTGCACAAATCAAAGGAAGGTAAACCGAATGTTTCCCTGTTTTCTTACCGGGGTCAATTTTGATGACCTTGCGAGTCAGAAATCAATGTTATGTTTAACTGCTGCGCAAAAATATAGAATTCAGAAGCAACGGGTTGCTGTTGCGGAAATTTTTTCCGGTTAAAAAAAAATCTTGTTCTAGTTTGAAGAGTTTAAAAATAGACCATAAAGATACAATAAGATGTAAGAATAACTAATAAATAATCCATTTTTTCTTTGATAGGGTAGAAAACATTGTGGGAAAAGGAGAAAATGCTGGTAACCTGCATTGTCTCCTTTTCTCAGATTATTTTCAAAAGCTTTCTCTTTCGGGGGTGTGAAAAGGCGTCATTGTGTGGTTAAAGGTTAATAAGGATAAACAGATAAATCAGCTTGGGCCCAGTCAGCCAATCAGAGGCCTCGAGAAATTCAAAATGGTACCCAGTCAGCCAGTCAGAGGCTTGGAGAAATTCAAAACTGGGCCCAGTCAGCCAATCAGAGGGCTTCAAAATGGCGCCCTAATATATCGAAGAAAACAGTGAACAAAAAACGGCATAAAAGTGGATTTAAAGTCTTCTTTGAAGGCTGCTGTGCAGTCCTTGGCAAACTGCCAGGCATGCACCATCCACACATGCCAGATTTCACTGTAAATGGGCCAAAATTTAAGAGAACAGGGTGGCAGAAGACCTTGTTTTGGTCTTTTCAGGCCACCTTGCAAGAGTTACTTCCCTTGAAATAAACCCCTTGATGCCCCTTTATCCCTGAACCAGATTTTCTGACTCAGACCACATTAAATTCTGCACATTGAATAAGCCAAAATGATCAATGTACAGTGTAAAAAACCCAGAAATTAATGTGACAAGTGGCTAAAAAAAAGACTGAATACTCTTTCAGTAGCAATTGATTCCTACTGCATGAATCAAACAAAGGGAATTGTTCTAATCTCTTCAAACCGCAACAAGAAATCCAGTTACATTGACTACCGTTTCATACGTGCCAGTTACGCACAATGCGAAAACACCAGGAAATAATGTGACAAGTGGCTAAAAAAAAGACTGAAGGCTCTTTCAGTAGCAACTGCTTCCTGTTGCATAAGTCAAACAAAGAGAACTGAATTTCTAATATATTTTTGTCTCTCCAATCTCTTTATACCTTGACGACGTACCCATTTCACGTGTCTCATAGGTGCCACTTACGTGTCCGCGATAACATGAAAAATCAACCTACGGAACATTTCATAGCAGACGACACATGTTTCTTAAGTCAAATATAGAGAACTAAATTTCTGATATATTTTTCTTCTCCATTGTCTTTATACCATGACAACGAACCATTTACGTTGACTACCGTCTCATAGGTGCCAGTTCCGCATCTGCGAAAAACATGAAAAATGGACTTATGGAACATTTCGTAGCAGACGACACCTGTCGCTTAAGTCAATTATAGGGATTTTTCTTTTTCGTTTTCTCTCACTAGGGCCACTGATTTGGTTACGATGACTATCTCACCCATACGTGATGGTTACGTGCTGCGCGTAAAATAGTAAAATCAACTTAGACACTTTTGGAGGCAACTGAAACCTGTTGCACAAATCAAAGGAAGGTAAACCGAATGTTTCCCTGTTTTCTTACCGGGGTCAATTTTGATGACCTTGCGAGTCAGAAATCAATGTTATGTTTAACTGCTGCGCAAAAATATAGAATTCAGAAGCAACGGGTTGCTGTTGCGGAAATTTTTTCCGGTTAAAAAAAAATCTTGTTCTAGTTTGAAGAGTTTAAAAATAGACCATAAAGATACAATAAGATGTAAGAATAACTAATAAATAATCCATTTTTTCTTTGATAGGGTAGAAAACATTGTGGGAAAAGGAGAAAATGCTGGTAACCTGCATTGTCTCCTTTTCTCAGATTATTTTCAAAAGCTTTCTCTTTCGGGGGTGTGAAAAGGCGTCATTGTGTGGTTAAAGGTTAATAAGGATAAACAGATAAATCAGCTTGGGCCCAGTCAGCCAATCAGAGGCCTCGAGAAATTCAAAATGGTACCCAGTCAGCCAGTCAGAGGCTTGGAGAAATTCAAAACTGGGCCCAGTCAGCCAATCAGAGGGCTTCAAAATGGCGCCCTAATATATCGAAGAAAACAGTGAACAAAAAACGGCATAAAAGTGGATTTAAAGTCTTCTTTGAAGGCTGCTGTGCAGTCCTTGGCAAACTACCAGGCATGCACCATCCACACATGCCAGATTTCACTGTAAATGGGCCAAAATTTAAGAGAACAGGGTGGCAGAAGACCTTGTTTTGGTCTTTTCAGGCCACCTTGCAAGAGTTACTTCCCTTGAAATAAACCCCTTGATGCCCCTTTATCCCTGAACCAGATTTTCTGACTCAGACCACATTAAATTCTGCACATTGAATAAGCCAAAATGATCAATGTACAGTGTAAAAAACCCAGAAATTAATGTGACAAGTGGCTAAAAAAAAGACTGAATACTCTTTCAGTAGCAATTGTTTCCTACTGCATGAATCAAACAAAGGGAATTGTTCTAATCTCTTCAAACCGCAACAAGAAACCCAGTTACATTGACTACCGTTTCATACGTGCCAGTTACGCACAATGCGAAAACACCAGGAAATAATGTGACAAGTGGCTAAAAAAAAGACTGAAGGCTTTTTCAGTAGCAACTGCTTCCTGTTGCATAAGTCAAACAAAGAGAACTGAATTTCTAATATATTTTTGTCTCTCCAATCTCTTTATACCTTGACGACGTACCCATTTTACGTGTCTCATAGGTGCCACTTACGTGTCCGCGATAACATGAAAAATCAACCTACGGAACATTTCATAGCAGACGACACATGTTTCTTAAGTCAAATATAGAGAACTAAATTTCTGATATATTTTTCTTCTCCATTGTCTTTATACCATGACAACGAACCATTTACGTTGACTACCGTCTCATAGGTGCCAGTTCCGCATCCGCGAAAAACATGAAAAATGGACTTATGGAACATTTCGTAGCAGACGACACCTGTCGCTTAAGTCAATTATAGGGATTTTTCTTTTTCGTTTTCTCTCACTAGGGCCACTGATTTGGTTACGATGACTATCTCACCCATACGTGATGGTTACGTGCTGCGCGTAAAATAGTAAAATCAACTTAGACACTTTTGGAGGCAACTGAAACCTGTTGCACAAATCAAAGGAAGGTAAACCGAATGTTTCCCTGTTTTCTTACCGGGGTCAATTTTGATGACCTTGCAAGTCAGAAATCAATGTTATGTTTAACTGCTGCGCAAAAATATAGAATTCAGAAGCAACGGGTTGCTGTTGCGGAAATTTTTTCCGGTTAAAAAAAAATCTTGTTCTAGTTTGAAGAGTTTAAAAATAGACCATAAAGATACAATAAGATGTAAGAATAACTAATAAATAATCCATTTTTTCTTTGATAGGGTAGAAAACATTGTGGGAAAAGGAGAAAATGCTGGTAACCTGCATTGTCTCCTTTTCTCAGATTATTTTCAAAAGCTTTCTCTTTCGGGGGTGTGAAAAGGCGTCATTGTGTGGTTAAAGGTTAATAAGGATAAACAGATAAATCAGCTTGGGCCCAGTCAGCCAATCAGAGGCCTCGAGAAATTCAAAATGGTACCCAGTCAGCCAGTCAGAGGCTTGGAGAAATTCAAAACTGGGCCCAGTCAGCCAATCAGAGGGCTTCAAAATGGCGCCCTAATATATCGAAGAAAACAGTGAACAAAAAACGGCATAAAAGTGGATTTAAAGTCTTCTTTGAAGGCTGCTGTGCAGTCCTTGGCAAACTGCCAGGCATGCACCATCCACACATGCCAGATTTCACTGTAAATGGGCCAAAATTTAAGAGAACAGGGTGGCAGAAGACCTTGTTTTGGTCTTTTCAGGCCACCTTGCAAGAGTTACTTCCCTTGAAATAAACCCCTTGATGCCCCTTTATCCCTGAACCAGATTTTCTGACTCAGACCACATTAAATTCTGCACATTGAATAAGCCAAAATGATCAATGTACAGTGTAAAAAACCCAGAAATTAATGTGACAAGTGGCTAAAAAAAAGACTGAATACTCTTTCAGTAGCAATTGATTCCTACTGCATGAATCAAACAAAGGGAATTGTTCTAATCTCTTCAAACCGCAACAAGAAATCCAGTTACATTGACTACCGTTTCATACGTGCCAGTTACGCACAATGCGAAAACACCAGGAAATAATGTGACAAGTGGCTAAAAAAAAGACTGAAGGCTCTTTCAGTAGCAACTGCTTCCTGTTGCATAAGTCAAACAAAGAGAACTGAATTTCTAATATATTTTTGTCTCTCCAATCTCTTTATACCTTGACGACGTACCCATTTCACGTGTCTCATAGGTGCCACTTACGTGTCCGCGATAACATGAAAAATCAACCTACGGAACATTTCATAGCAGACGACACATGTTTCTTAAGTCAAATATAGAGAACTAAATTTCTGATATATTTTTCTTCTCCATTGTCTTTATACCATGACAACGAACCATTTACGTTGACTACCGTCTCATAGGTGCCAGTTCCGCATCCGCGAAAAACATGAAAAATGGACTTATGGAACATTTCGTAGCAGACGACACCTGTCGCTTAAGTCAATTATAGGGATTTTTCTTTTTCGTTTTCTCTCACTAGGGCCACTGATTTGGTTACGATGACTATCTCACCCATACGTGATGGTTACGTGCTGCGCGTAAAATAGTAAAATCAACTTAGACACTTTTGGAGGCAACTGAAACCTGTTGCACAAATCAAAGGAAGGTAAACCGAATGTTTCCCTGTTTTCTTACCGGGGTCAATTTTGATGACCTTGCGAGTCAGAAATCAATGTTATGTTTAACTGCTGCGCAAAAATATAGAATTCAGAAGCAACGGGTTGCTGTTGCGGAAATTTTTTCCGGTTAAAAAAAAATCTTGTTCTAGTTTGAAGAGTTTAAAAATAGACCATAAAGATACAATAAGATGTAAGAATAACTAATAAATAATCCATTTTTTCTTTGATAGGGTAGAAAACATTGTGGGAAAAGGAGAAAATGCTGGTAACCTGCATTGTCTCCTTTTCTCAGATTATTTTCAAAAGCTTTCTCTTTCGGGGGTGTGAAAAGGCGTCATTGTGTGGTTAAAGGTTAATAAGGATAAACAGATAAATCAGCTTGGGCCCAGTCAGCCAATCAGAGGCCTCGAGAAATTCAAAATGGTACCCAGTCAGCCAGTCAGAGGCTTGGAGAAATTCAAAACTGGGCCCAGTCAGCCAATCAGAGGGCTTCAAAATGGCGCCCTAATATATCGAAGAAAACAGTGAACAAAAAACGGCATAAAAGTGGACTTAAAGTCTTCTTTGAAGGCTGCTGTGCAGTCCTTGGCAAACTGCCAGGCATGCACCATCCACACATGCCAGATTTCACTGTAAATGGGCCAAAATTTAAGAGAACAGGGTGGCAGAAGACCTTGTTTTGGTCTTTTCAGGCCACCTTGCAAGAGTTACTTCCCTTGAAATAAACCCCTTGATGCCCCTTTATCCCTGAACCAGATTTTCTGACTCAGACCACATTAAATTCTGCACATTGAATAAGCCAAAATGATCAATGTACAGTGTAAAAAACCCAGAAATTAATGTGACAAGTGGCTAAAAAAAAGACTGAATACTCTTTCAGTAGCAATTGATTCCTACTGCATGAATCAAACAAAGGGAATTGTTCTAATCTCTTCAAACCGCAACAAGAAACCCAGTTACATTGACTACCGTTTCATACGTGCCAGTTACGCACAATGCGAAAACACCAGGAAATAATGTGACAAGTGGCTAAAAAAAAGACTGAAGGCTCTTTCAGTAGCAACTGCTTCCTGTTGCATAAGTCAAACAAAGAGAACTGAATTTCTAATATATTTTTGTCTCTCCAATCTCTTTATACCTTGACGACGTACCCATTTCACGTGTCTCATAGGTGCCACTTACGTGTCCGCGATAACATGAAAAATCAACCTACGGAACATTTCATAGCAGACGACACATGTTTCTTAAGTCAAATATAGAGAACTAAATTTCTGATATATTTTTCTTCTCCATTGTCTTTATACCATGACAACGAACCATTTACGTTGACTACCGTCTCATAGGTGCCAGTTCCGCATCCGCGAAAAACATGAAAAATGGACTTATGGAACATTTCGTAGCAGACGACACCTGTCGCTTAAGTCAATTATAGGGATTTTTCTTTTTCGTTTTCTCTCACTAGGGCCACTGATTTGGTTACGATGACTATCTCACCCATACGTGATGGTTACGTGCTGCGCGTAAAATAGTAAAATCAACTTAGACACTTTTGGAGGCAACTGAAACCTGTTGCACAAATCAAAGGAAGGTAAACCGAATGTTTCCCTGTTTTCTTACCGGGGTCAATTTTGATGACCTTGCGAGTCAGAAATCAATGTTATGTTTAACTGCTGCGCAAAAATATAGAATTCAGAAGCAACGGGTTGCTGTTGCGGAAATTTTTTCCGGTTAAAAAAAAATCTTGTTCTAGTTTGAAGAGTTTAAAAATAGACCATAAAGATACAATAAGATGTAAGAATAACTAATAAATAATCCATTTTTTCTTTGATAGGGTAGAAAACATTGTGGGAAAAGGAGAAAATGCTGGTAACCTGCATTGTCTCCTTTTCTCAGATTATTTTCAAAAGCTTTCTCTTTCGGGGGTGTGAAAAGGCGTCATTGTGTGGTTAAAGGTTAATAAGGATAAACAGATAAATCAGCTTGGGCCCAGTCAGCCAATCAGAGGCCTCGAGAAATTCAAAATGGTACCCAGTCAGCCAGTCAGAGGCTTGGAGAAATTCAAAACTGGGCCCAGTCAGCCAATCAGAGGGCTTCAAAATGGCGCCCTAATATATCGAAGAAAACAGTGAACAAAAAACGGCATAAAAGTGGATTTAAAGTCTTCTTTGAAGGCTGCTGTGCAGTCCTTGGCAAACTGCCAGGCATGCACCATCCACACATGCCAGATTTCACTGTAAATGGGCCAAAATTTAAGAGAACAGGGTGGCAGAAGACCTTGTTTTGGTCTTTTCAGGCCACCTTGCAAGAGTTACTTCCCTTGAAATAAACCCCTTGATGCCCCTTTATCCCTGAACCAGATTTTCTGACTCAGACCAAATTAAATTCTGCACATTGAATAAGCCAAAATGATCAATGTACAGTGTAAAAAACCCAGAAATTAATGTGACAAGTGGCTAAAAAAAGACTGAATACTCTTTCAGTAGCAATTGATTCCTACTGCATGAATCAAACAAAGGGAATTGTTCTAATCTCTTCAAACCGCAACAAGAAACCCAGTTACATTGACTACCGTTTCATACGTGCCAGTTACGCACAATGCGAAAACACCAGGAAATAATGTGACAAGTGGCTAAAAAAAAGACTGAAGGCTCTTTCAGTAGCAACTGCTTCCTGTTGCATAAGTCAAACAAAGAGAACTGAATTTCTAATATATTTTTGTCTCTCCAATCTCTTTATACCTTGACGACGTACCCATTTTACGTGTCTCATAGGTGCCACTTACGTGTCCGCGATAACATGAAAAATCAACCTACGGAACATTTCATAGCAGATGACACATGTTTCTTAAGTCAAATATAGAGAACTAAATTTCTGATATATTTTTCTTCTCCATTGTCTTTATACCATGACAACGAACCATTTACGTTGACTACCGTCTCATAGGTGCCAGTTCCGCATCCGCGAAAAACATGAAAAATGGACTTATGGAACATTTCGTAGCAGACGACACCTGTCGCTTAAGTCAATTATAGGGATTTTTCTTTTTCGTTTTCTCTCACTAGGGCCACTGATTTGGTTACGATGACTATCTCACCCATACGTGATGGTTACGTGCTGCGCGTAAAATAGTAAAATCAACTTAGACACTTTTGGAGGCAACTGAAACCTGTTGCACAAATCAAAGGAAGGTAAACCGAATGTTTCCCTGTTTTCTTACCGGGGTCAATTTTGATGACCTTGCGAGTCAGAAATCAATGTTATGTTTAACTGCTGCGCAAAAATATAGAATTCAGAAGCAACGGGTTGCTGTTGCGGAAATTTTTTCCGGTTAAAAAAAAATCTTGTTCTAGTTTGAAGAGTTTAAAAATAGACCATAAAGATACAATAAGATGTAAGAATAACTAATAAATAATCCATTTTTTCTTTGATAGGGTAGAAAACATTGTGGGAAAAGGAGAAAATGCTGGTAACCTGCATTGTCTCCTTTTCTCAGATTATTTTCAAAAGCTTTCTCTTTCGGGGGTGTGAAAAGGCGTCATTGTGTGGTTAAAGGTTAATAAGGATAAACAGATAAATCAGCTTGGGCCCAGTCAGCCAATCAGAGGCCTCGAGAAATTCAAAATGGTACCCAGTCAGCCAGTCAGAGGCTTGGAGAAATTCAAAACTGGGCCCAGTCAGCCAATCAGAGGGCTTCAAAATGGCGCCCTAATATATCGAAGAAAACAGTGAACAAAAAACGGCATAAAAGTGGATTTAAAGTCTTCTTTGAAGGCTGCTGTGCAGTCCTTGGCAAACTGCCAGGCATGCACCATCCACACATGCCAGATTTCACTGTAAATGGGCCAAAATTTAAGAGAACAGGGTGGCAGAAGACCTTGTTTTGGTCTTTTCAGGCCACCTTGCAAGAGTTACTTCCCTTGAAATAAACCCCTTGATGCCCCTTTATCCCTGAACCAGATTTTCTGACTCAGACCACATTAAATTCTGCACATTGAATAAGCCAAAATGATCAATGTACAGTGTAAAAAACCCAGAAATTAATGTGACAAGTGGCTAAAAAAAAGACTGAATACTCTTTCACTAGCAATTGATTCCTACTGCATGAATCAAACAAAGGGAATTGTTCTAATCTCTTCAAACCGCAACAAGAAACCCAGTTACATTGACTACCGTTTCATACGTGCCAGTTACGCACAATGCGAAAACACCAGGAAATAATGTGACAAGTGGCTAAAAAAAAGACTGAAGGCTCTTTCAGTAGCAACTGCTTCCTGTTGCATAAGTCAAACAAAGAGAACTGAATTTCTAATATATTTTTGTCTCTCCAATCTCTTTATACCTTGACGACGTACCCATTTTACGTGTCTCATAGGTGCCACTTACGTGTCCGCGATAACATGAAAAATCAACCTACGGAACATTTCATAGCAGACGACACATGTTTCTTAAGTCAAATATAGAGAACTAAATTTCTGATATATTTTTCTTCTCCATTGTCTTTATACCATGACAACGAACCATTTACGTTGACTACCGTCTCATAGGTGCCAGTTCCGCATCCGCGAAAAACATGAAAAATGGACTTATGGAACATTTCGTAGCAGACGACACCTGTCGCTTAAGTCAATTATAGGGATTTTTCTTTTTCGTTTTCTCTCACTAGGGCCACTGATTTGGTTACGATGACTATCTCACCCATACGTGATGGTTACGTGCTGCGCGTAAAATAGTAAAATCAACTTAGACACTTTTGGAGGCAACTGAAACCTGTTGCACAAATCAAAGGAAGGTAAACCGAATGTTTCCCTGTTTTCTTACCGGGGTCAATTTTGATGACCTTGCGAGTCAGAAATCAATGTTATGTTTAACTGCTGCGCAAAAATATAGAATTCAGAAGCAACGGGTTGCTGTTGCGGAAATTTTTTCCGGTTAAAAAAAAATCTTGTTCTAGTTTGAAGAGTTTAAAAATAGACCATAAAGATACAATAAGATGTAAGAATAACTAATAAATAATCCATTTTTTCTTTGATAGGGTAGAAAACATTGTGGGAAAAGGAGAAAATGCTGGTAACCTGCATTGTCTCCTTTTCTCAGATTATTTTCAAAAGCTTTCTCTTTCGGGGGTGTGAAAAGGCGTCATTGTGTGGTTAAAGGTTAATAAGGATAAACAGATAAATCAGCTTGGGCCCAGTCAGCCAATCAGAGGCCTCGAGAAATTCAAAATGGTACCCAGTCAGCCAGTCAGAGGCTTGGAGAAATTCAAAACTGGGCCCAGTCAGCCAATCAGAGGGCTTCAAAATGGCGCCCTAATATATCGAAGAAAACAGTGAACAAAAAACGGCATAAAAGTGGATTTAAAGTCTTCTTTGAAGGCTGCTGTGCAGTCCTTGGCAAACTGCCAGGCATGCACCATCCACACATGCCAGATTTCACTGTAAATGGGCCAAAATTTAAGAGAACAGGGTGGCAGAAGACCTTGTTTTGGTCTTTTCAGGCCACCTTGCAAGAGTTACTTCCCTTGAAATAAACCCCTTTATGCCCCTTTATCCCTGAACCAGATTTTCTGACTCAGACCACATTAAATTCTGCACATTGAATAAGCCAAAATGATCAATGTACAGTGTAAAAAACCCAGAAATTAATGTGACAAGTGGCTAAAAAAAGACTGAATACTCTTTCAGTAGCAATTGATTCCTACTGCATGAATCAAACAAAGGGATTTGTTCTAATCTCTTCAAACCGCAACAAGAAACCCAGTTACATTGAGTACCGTTTCATACGTGCCAGTTACGCACAATGCGAAAACACCAGGAAATAATGTGACAAGTGGCTAAAAAAAAGACTGAAGGCTCTTTCAGTAGCAACTGCTTCCTGTTGCATAAGTCAAACAAAGAGAACTGAATTTCTAATATATTTTTGTCTCTCCAATCTCTTTATACCTTGACGACGTACCCATTTTACGTGTCTCATAGGTGCCACTTACGTGTCCGCGATAACATGAAAAATCGACCTACGGAACATTTCATAGCAGACGACACATGTTTCTTAAGTCAAATATAGAGAACTAAATTTCTGATATATTTTTCTTCTCCATTGTCTTTATACCATGACAACGAACCATTTACGTTGACTACCGTCTCATAGGTGCCAGTTCCGCATCCACGAAAAACATGAAAAATGGACTTATGGAACATTTCGTAGCAGACGACACCTGTCGCTTAAGTCAATTATAGGGATTTTTCTTTTTCGTTTTCTCTCACTAGGGCCACTGATTTGGTTACGATGACTATCTCACCCATACGTGATGGTTACGTGCTGCGCGTAAAATAGTAAAATCAACTTAGACACTTTTGGAGGCAACTGAAACCTGTTGCACAAATCAAAGGAAGGTAAACCGAATGTTTCCCTGTTTTCTTACCGGGGTCAATTTTGATGACCTTGCGAGTCAGAAATCAATGTTATGTTTAACTGCTGCGCAAAAATATAGAATTCAGAAGCAACGGGTTGCTGTTGCGGAAATTTTTTCCTGTTAAAAAAAAATCTTGTTCTAGTTTGAAGAGTTTAAAAATAGACCATAAAGATACAATAAGATGTAAGAATAACTAATAAATAATCCATTTTTTCTTTGATAGGGTAGAAAACATTGTGGGAAAAGGAGAAAATGCTGGTAACCTGCATTGTCTCCTTTTCTCAGATTATTTTCAAAAGCTTTCTCTTTCGGGGGTGTGAAAAGGCGTCATTGTGTGGTTAAAGGTTAATAAGGATAAACAGATAAATCAGCTTGGGCCCAGTCAGCCAATCAGAGGCCTCGAGAAATTCAAAATGGTACCCAGTCAGCCAGTCAGAGGCTTGGAGAAATTCAAAACTGGGCCCAGTCAGCCAATCAGAGGGCTTCAAAATGGCGCCCTAATATATCGAAGAAAACAGTGAACAAAAAACGGCATAAAAGTGGATTTAAAGTCTTCTTTGAAGGCTGCTGTGCAGTCCTTGGCAAACTGCCAGGCATGCACCATCCACACATGCCAGATTTCACTGTAAATGGGCCAAAATTTAAGAGAACAGGGTGGCAGAAGACCTTGTTTTGGTCTTTTCAGGCCACCTTGCAAGAGTTACTTCCCTTGAAATAAACCCCTTGATGCCCCTTTATCCCTGAACCAGATTTTCTGACTCAGACCACATTAAATTCTGCACATTGAATAAGCCAAAATGATCAATGTACAGTGTAAAAAACCCAGAAATTAATGTGACAAGTGGCTAAAAAAAGACTGAATACTCTTTCACTAGCAATTGATTCCTACTGCATGAATCAAACAAAGGGAATTGTTCTAATCTCTTCAAACCGCAACAAGAAACCCAGTTACATTGACTACCGTTTCATACGTGCCAGTTACACACAATGCGAAAACACCAGGAAATAATGTGACAAGTGGCTAAAAAAAAGACTGAAGGCTCTTTCAGTAGCAACTGCTTCCTGTTGCATAAGTCAAACAAAGAGAACTGAATTTCTAATATATTTTTGTCTCTCCAATCTCTTTATACCTTGACGACGTACCCATTTTACGTGTCTCATAGGTGCCACTTACGTGTCCGCGATAACATGAAAAATCGACCTACGGAACATTTCATAGCAGACGACACATGTTTCTTAAGTCAAATATAGAGAACTAAATTTCTGATATATTTTTCTTCTCCATTGTCTTTATACCATGACAACGAACCATTTACGTTGACTACCGTCTCATAGGTGCCAGTTCCGCATCCGCGAAAAACATGAAAAATGGACTTATGGAACATTTCGTAGCAGACGACACCTGTCGCTTAAGTCAATTATAGGGATTTTTCTTTTTCGTTTTCTCTCACTAGGGCCACTGATTTGGTTACGATGACTATCTCACCCATACGTGATGGTTACGTGCTGCGCGTAAAATAGTAAAATCAACTTAGACACTTTTGGAGGCAACTGAAACCTGTTGCACAAATCAAAGGAAGGTAAACCGAATGTTTCCCTGTTTTCTTACCGGGGTCAATTTTGATGACCTTGCGAGTCAGAAATCAATGTTATGTTTAACTGCTGCGCAAAAATATAGAATTCAGAAGCAACGGGTTGCTGTTGCGGAAATTTTTTCCGGTTAAAAAAAAATCTTGTTCTAGTTTGAAGAGTTTAAAAATAGACCATAAAGATACAATAAGATGTAAGAATAACTAATAAATAATCCATTTTTTCTTTGATAGGGTAGAAAACATTGTGGGAAAAGGAGAAAATGCTGGTAACCTGCATTGTCTCCTTTTCTCAGATTATTTTCAAAAGCTTTCTCTTTCGGATGTGTGAAAAGGCGTCATTGTGTGGTTAAAGGTTAATAAGGATAAACAGATAAATCAGCTTGGGCCCAGTCAGCCAATCAGAGGCCTCGAGAAATTCAAAATGGTACCCAGTCAGCCAGTCAGAGGCTTGGAGAAATTCAAAACTGGGCCCAGTCAGCCAATCAGAGGGCTTCAAAATGGCGCCCTAATATATCGAAGAAAACAGTGAACAAAAAACGGCATAAAAGTGGATTTAAAGTCTTCTTTGAAGGCTGCTGTGCAGTCCTTGGCAAACTGCCAGGCATGCACCATCCACACATGCCAGATTTCACTGTAAATGGGCCAAAATTTAAGAGAACAGGGTGGCAGAAGACCTTGTTTTGGTCTTTTCAGGCCACCTTGCAAGAGTTACTTCCCTTGAAATAAACCCCTTTATGCCCCTTTATCCCTGAACCAGATTTTCTGACTCAGACCACATTAAATTCTGCACATTGAATAAGCCAAAATGATCAATGTACAGTGTAAAAAACCCAGAAATTAATGTGACAAGTGGCTAAAAAAAGACTGAATACTCTTTCACTAGCAATTGATTCCTACTGCATGAATCAAACAAAGGGATTTGTTCTAATCTCTTCAAACCGCAACAAGAAACCCAGTTACATTGAGTACCGTTTCATACGTGCCAGTTACGCACAATGCGAAAACACCAGGAAATAATGTGACAAGTGGCTAAAAAAAAGACTGAAGGCTCTTTCAGTAGCAACTGCTTCCTGTTGCATAATTCAAACAAAGAGAACTGAATTTCTAATATATTTTTGTCTCTCCAATCTCTTTATACCTTGACGATGTACCCATTTTACGTGTCTCATAGGTGCCACTTACGTGTCCGCGATAACATGAAAAATCGACCTACGGAACATTTCATAGCAGACGACACATGTTTCTTAAGTCAAATATAGAGAACTAAATTTCTGATATATTTTTCTTCTCCATTGTCTTTATACCATGACAACGAACCATTTACGTTGACTACCGTCTCATAGGTGCCAGTTCCGCATCCACGAAAAACATGAAAAATGGACTTATGGAACATTTCGTAGCAGACGACACCTGTCGCTTAAGTCAATTATAGGGATTTTTCTTTTTCGTTTTCTCTCACTAGGGCCACTGATTTGGTTACGATGACTATCTCACCCATACGTGATGGTTACGTGCTGCGCGTAAAATAGTAAAATCAACTTAGACACTTTTGGAGGCAACTGAAACCTGTTGCACAAATCAAAGGAAGGTAAACCGAATGTTTCCCTGTTTTCTTACCGGGGTCAATTTTGATGACCTTGCGAGTCAGAAATCAATGTTATGTTTAACTGCTGCGCAAAAATATAGAATTCAGAAGCAACGGGTTGCTGTTGCGGAAATTTTTTCCGGTTAAAAAAAAATCTTGTTCTAGTTTGAAGAGTTTAAAAATAGACCATAAAGATACAATAAGATGTAAGAATAACTAATAAATAATCCATTTTTTCTTTGATAGGGTAGAAAACATTGTGGGAAAAGGAGAAAATGCTGGTAACCTGCATTGTCTCCTTTTCTCAGATTATTTTCAAAAGCTTTCTCTTTCGGGGGTGTGAAAAGGCGTCATTGTGTGGTTAAAGGTTAATAAGGATAAACAGATAAATCAGCTTGGGCCCAGTCAGCCAATCAGAGGCCTCGAGAAATTCAAAATGGTACCCAGTCAGCCAGTCAGAGGCTTGGAGAAATTCAAAACTGGGCCCAGTCAGCCAATCAGAGGGCTTCAAAATGGCGCCCTAATATATCGAAGAAAACAGTGAACAAAAAACGGCATAAAAGTGGATTTAAAGTCTTCTTTGAAGGCTGCTGTGCAGTCCTTGGCAAACTGCCAGGCATGCACCATCCACACATGCCAGATTTCACTGTAAATGGGCCAAAATTTAAGAGAACAGGGTGGCAGAAGACCTTGTTTTGGTCTTTTCAGGCCACCTTGCAAGAGTTACTTCCCTTGAAATAAACCCCTTGATGCCCCTTTATCCCTGAACCAGATTTTCTGACTCAGACCACATTAAATTCTGCACATTGAATAAGCCAAAATGATCAATGTACAGTGTAAAAAACCCAGAAATTAATGTGACAAGTGGCTAAAAAAAGACTGAATACTCTTTCACTAGCAATTGATTCCTACTGCATGAATCAAACAAAGGGAATTGTTCTAATCTCTTCAAACCGCAACAAGAAACCCAGTTACATTGACTACCGTTTCATACGTGCCAGTTACACACAATGCGAAAACACCAGGAAATAATGTGACAAGTGGCTAAAAAAAAGACTGAAGGCTCTTTCAGTAGCAACTGCTTCCTGTTGCATAAGTCAAACAAAGAGAACTGAATTTCTAATATATTTTTGTCTCTCCAATCTCTTTATACCTTGACGACGTACCCATTTTACGTGTCTCATAGGTGCCACTTACGTGTCCGCGATAACATGAAAAATCGACCTACGGAACATTTCATAGCAGACGACACATGTTTCTTAAGTCAAATATAGAGAACTAAATTTCTGATATATTTTTCTTCTCCATTGTCTTTATACCATGACAACGAACCATTTACGTTGACTACCGTCTCATAGGTGCCAGTTCCGCATCCGCGAAAAACATGAAAAATGGACTTATGGAACATTTCGTAGCAGACGACACCTGTCGCTTAAGTCAATTATAGGGATTTTTCTTTTTCGTTTTCTCTCACTAGGGCCACTGATTTGGTTACGATGACTATCTCACCCATACGTGATGGTTACGTGCTGCGCGTAAAATAGTAAAATCAACTTAGACACTTTTGGAGGCAACTGAAACCTGTTGCACAAATCAAAGGAAGGTAAACCGAATGTTTCCCTGTTTTCTTACCGGGGTCAATTTTGATGACCTTGCGAGTCAGAAATCAATGTTATGTTTAACTGCTGCGCAAAAATATAGAATTCAGAAGCAACGGGTTGCTGTTGCGGAAATTTTTTCCGGTTAAAAAAAAATCTTGTTCTAGTTTGAAGAGTTTAAAAATAGACCATAAAGATACAATAAGATGTAAGAATAACTAATAAATAATCCATTTTTTCTTTGATAGGGTAGAAAACATTGTGGGAAAAGGAGAAAATGCTGGTAACCTGCATTGTCTCCTTTTCTCAGATTATTTTCAAAAGCTTTCTCTTTCGGATGTGTGAAAAGGCGTCATTGTGTGGTTAAAGGTTAATAAGGATAAACAGATAAATCAGCTTGGGCCCAGTCAGCCAATCAGAGGCCTCGAGAAATTCAAAATGGTACCCAGTCAGCCAGTCAGAGGCTTGGAGAAATTCAAAACTGGGCCCAGTCAGCCAATCAGAGGGCTTCAAAATGGCGCCCTAATATATCGAAGAAAACAGTGAACAAAAAACGGCATAAAAGTGGATTTAAAGTCTTCTTTGAAGGCTGCTGTGCAGTCCTTGGCAAACTGCCAGGCATGCACCATCCACACATGCCAGATTTCACTGTAAATGGGCCAAAATTTAAGAGAACAGGGTGGCAGAAGACCTTGTTTTGGTCTTTTCAGGCCACCTTGCAAGAGTTACTTCCCTTGAAATAAACCCCTTTATGCCCCTTTATCCCTGAACCAGATTTTCTGACTCAGACCACATTAAATTCTGCACATTGAATAAGCCAAAATGATCAATGTACAGTGTAAAAAACCCAGAAATTAATGTGACAAGTGGCTAAAAAAAGACTGAATACTCTTTCAGTAGCAATTGATTCCTACTGCATGAATCAAACAAAGGGATTTGTTCTAATCTCTTCAAACCGCAACAAGAAACCCAGTTACATTGACTACCGTTTCATACGTGCCAGTTACGCACAATGCGAAAACACCAGGAAATAATGTGACAAGTGGCTAAAAAAAAGACTGAAGGCTCTTTCAGTAGCAACTGCTTCCTGTTGCATAAGTCAAACAAAGAGAACTGAATTTCTAATATATTTTTGTCTCTCCAATCTCTTTATACCTTGACGACGTACCCATTTTACGTGTCTCATAGGTGCCACTTACGTGTCCGCGATAACATGAAAAATCGACCTACGGAACATTTCATAGCAGACGACACATGTTTCTTAAGTCAAATATAGAGAACTAAATTTCTGATATATTTTTCTTCTCCATTGTCTTTATACCATGACAACGAACCATTTACGTTGACTACCGTCTCATAGGTGCCAGTTCCGCATCCACGAAAAACATGAAAAATGGACTTATGGAACATTTCGTAGCAGACGACACCTGTCGCTTAAGTCAATTATAGGGATTTTTCTTTTTCGTTTTCTCTCACTAGGGCCACTGATTTGGTTACGATGACTATCTCACCCATACGTGATGGTTACGTGCTGCGCGTAAAATAGTAAAATCAACTTAGACACTTTTGGAGGCAACTGAAACCTGTTGCACAAATCAAAGGAAGGTAAACCGAATGTTTCCCTGTTTTCTTACCGGGGTCAATTTTGATGACCTTGCGAGTCAGAAATCAATGTTATGTTTAACTGCTGCGCAAAAATATAGAATTCAGAAGCAACGGGTTGCTGTTGCGGAAATTTTTTCCGGTTAAAAAAAAATCTTGTTCTAGTTTGAAGAGTTTAAAAATAGACCATAAAGATACAATAAGATGTAAGAATAACTAATAAATAATCCATTTTTTCTTTGATAGGGTAGAAAACATTGTGGGAAAAGGAGAAAATGCTGGTAACCTGCATTGTCTCCTTTTCTCAGATTATTTTCAAAAGCTTTCTCTTTCGGGGGTGTGAAAAGGCGTCATTGTGTGGTTAAAGGTTAATAAGGATAAACAGATAAATCAGCTTGGGCCCAGTCAGCCAATCAGAGGCCTCGAGAAATTCAAAATGGTACCCAGTCAGCCAGTCAGAGGCTTGGAGAAATTCAAAACTGGGCCCAGTCAGCCAATCAGAGGGCTTCAAAATGGCGCCCTAATATATCGAAGAAAACAGTGAACAAAAAACGGCATAAAAGTGGATTTAAAGTCTTCTTTGAAGGCTGCTGTGCAGTCCTTGGCAAACTGCCAGGCATGCACCATCCACACATGCCAGATTTCACTGTAAATGGGCCAAAATTTAAGAGAACAGGGTGGCAGAAGACCTTGTTTTGGTCTTTTCAGGCCACCTTGCAAGAGTTACTTCCCTTGAAATAAACCCCTTGATGCCCCTTTATCCCTGAACCAGATTTTCTGACTCAGACCACATTAAATTCTGCACATTGAATAAGCCAAAATGATCAATGTACAGTGTAAAAAACCCAGAAATTAATGTGACAAGTGGCTAAAAAAAGACTGAATACTCTTTCAGTAGCAATTGATTCCTACTGCATGAATCAAACAAAGGGAATTGTTCTAATCTCTTCAAACCGCAACAAGAAACCCAGTTACATTGACTACCGTTTCATACGTGCCAGTTACACACAATGCGAAAACACCAGGAAATAATGTGACAAGTGGCTAAAAAAAAGACTGAAGGCTCTTTCAGTAGCAACTGCTTCCTGTTGCATAAGTCAAACAAAGAGAACTGAATTTCTAATATATTTTTGTCTCTCCAATCTCTTTATACCTTGACGACGTACCCATTTTACGTGTCTCATAGGTGCCACTTACGTGTCCGCGATAACATGAAAAATCGACCTACGGAACATTTCATAGCAGACGACACATGTTTCTTAAGTCAAATATAGAGAACTAAATTTCTGATATATTTTTCTTCTCCATTGTCTTTATACCATGACAACGAACCATTTACGTTGACTACCGTCTCATAGGTGCCAGTTCCGCATCCGCGAAAAACATGAAAAATGGACTTATGGAACATTTCGTAGCAGACGACACCTGTCGCTTAAGTCAATTATAGGGATTTTTCTTTTTCGTTTTCTCTCACTAGGGCCACTGATTTGGTTACGATGACTATCTCACCCATACGTGATGGTTACGTGCTGCGCGTAAAATAGTAAAATCAACTTAGACACTTTTGGAGGCAACTGAAACCTGTTGCACAAATCAAAGGAAGGTAAACCGAATGTTTCCCTGTTTTCTTACCGGGGTCAATTTTGATGACCTTGCGAGTCAGAAATCAATGTTATGTTTAACTGCTGCGCAAAAATATAGAATTCAGAAGCAACGGGTTGCTGTTGCGGAAATTTTTTCCGGTTAAAAAAAAATCTTGTTCTAGTTTGAAGAGTTTAAAAATAGACCATAAAGATACAATAAGATGTAAGAATAACTAATAAATAATCCATTTTTTCTTTGATAGGGTAGAAAACATTGTGGGAAAAGGAGAAAATGCTGGTAACCTGCATTGTCTCCTTTTCTCAGATTATTTTCAAAAGCTTTCTCTTTCGGATGTGTGAAAAGGCGTCATTGTGTGGTTAAAGGTTAATAAGGATAAACAGATAAATCAGCTTGGGCCCAGTCAGCCAATCAGAGGCCTCGAGAAATTCAAAATGGTACCCAGTCAGCCAGTCAGAGGCTTGGAGAAATTCAAAACTGGGCCCAGTCAGCCAATCAGAGGGCTTCAAAATGGCGCCCTAATATATCGAAGAAAACAGTGAACAAAAAACGGCATAAAAGTGGATTTAAAGTCTTCTTTGAAGGCTGCTGTGCAGTCCTTGGCAAACTGCCAGGCATGCACCATCCACACATGCCAGATTTCACTGTAAATGGGCCAAAATTTAAGAGAACAGGGTGGTCTTTTCAGGCCACCTTGCAAGAGTTACTTCCCTTGAAATAAACCCCTTGATGCCCCTTTATCCCTGAACCAGATTTTCTGACTCAGACCACATTAAATTCTGCACATTGAATAAGCCAAAATGATCAATGTACAGTGTAAAAAACCCAGAAATTAATGTGACAAGTGGCTAAAAAAAGACTGAATACTCTTTCAGTAGCAATTGATTCCTACTGCATGAATCAAACAAAGGAAATTGTTCTAATCTCTTCAAACCGCAACAAGAAACCCAGTTACATTGACTACCGTTTCATACGTGCCAGTTACGCACAATGCGAAAACACCAGGAAATAATGTGACAAGTGGCTAAAAAAAAGACTGAAGGCTCTTTCAGTAGCAACTGCTTCCTGTTGCATAAGTCAAACAAAGAGAACTGAATTTCTAATATATTTTTGTCTCTCCAATCTCTTTATACCTTGACGACGTACCCATTTTACGTGTCTCATAGGTGCCACTTACGTGTCCGCGATAACATGAAAAATCGACCTACGGAACATTTCATAGCAGACGACACATGTTTCTTAAGTCAAATATAGAGAACTAAATTTCTGATATATTTTTCTTCTCCATTGTCTTTATACCATGACAACGAACCATTTACGTTGACTACCGTCTCATAGGTGCCAGTTCCGCATCCGCGAAAAACATGAAAAATGGACTTATGGAACATTTCGTAGCAGACGACACCTGTCGCTTAAGTCAATTATAGGGATTTTTCTTTTTCGTTTTCTCTCACTAGGGCCACTGATTTGGTTACGATGACTATCTCACCCATACGTGATGGTTACGTGCTGCGCGTAAAATAGTAAAATCAACTTAGACACTTTTGGAGGCAACTGAAACCTGTTGCACAAATCAAAGGAAGGTAAACCGAATGTTTCCCTGTTTTCTTACCGGGGTCAATTTTGATGACCTTGCGAGTCAGAAATCAATGTTATGTTTAACTGCTGCGCAAAAATATAGAATTCAGAAGCAACGGGTTGCTGTTGCGGAAATTTTTTCCGGTTAAAAAAAAATCTTGTTCTAGTTTGAAGAGTTTAAAAATAGACCATAAAGATACAATAAGATGTAAGAATAACTAATAAATAATCCATTTTTTCTTTGATAGGGTAGAAAACATTGTGGGAAAAGGAGAAAATGCTGGTAACCTGCATTGTCTCCTTTTCTCAGATTATTTTCAAAAGCTTTCTCTTTCGGGGGTGTGAAAAGGCGTCATTGTGTGGTTAAAGGTTAATAAGGATAAACAGATAAATCAGCTTGGGCCCAGTCAGCCAATCAGAGGCCTCGAGAAATTCAAAATGGTACCCAGTCAGCCAGTCAGAGGCTTGGAGAAATTCAAAACTGGGCCCAGTCAGCCAATCAGAGGGCTTCAAAATGGCGCCCTAATATATCGAAGAAAACAGTGAACAAAACACGGCATAAAAGTGGATTTAAAGTCTTCTTTGAAGGCTGCTGTGCAGTCCTTGGCAAACTGCCAGCCATGCACCATCCACACATGCCAGATTTCACTGTAAATGGGCCAAAATTTAAGAGAACAGGGTGGCAGAAGACCTTGTTTTGGTCTTTTCAGGCCACCTTGCAAGAGTTACTTCCCTTGAAATAAACCCCTTGATGCCCCTTTATCCCTGAACCAGATTTTCTGACTCAGACCACATTAAATTCTGCACATTGAATAAGCCAAAATGATCAATGTACAGTGTAAAAAACCCAGAAATTAATGTGACAAGTGGCTAAAAAAAGACTGAATACTCTTTCAGTAGCAATTGATTCCTACTGCATGAATCAAACAAAGGGATTTGTTCTAATCTCTTCAAACCGCAACAAGAAACCCAGTTACATTGACTACCGTTTCATACGTGCCAGTTACGCACAATGCGAAAACACCAGGAAATGATGTGACAAGTGGCTAAAAAAAAGACTGAAGGCTCTTTCAGTAGCAACTGCTTCCTGTTGCATAAGTCAAACAAAGAGAACTGAATTTCTAATATATTTTTGTCTCTCCAATCTCTTTATACCTTGACGACGTACCCATTTTACGTGTCTCATAGGTGCCACTTACGTGTCCGCGATAACATGAAAAATCGACCTACGGAACATTTCATAGCAGACGACACATGTTTCTTAAGTCAAATATAGAGAACTAAATTTCTGATATATTTTTCTTCTCCATTGTCTTTATACCATGACAACGAACCATTTACGTTGACTACCGTCTCATAGGTGCCAGTTCCGCATCCGCGAAAAACATGAAAAATGGACTTATGGAACATTTCGTAGCAGACGACACCTGTCGCTTAAGTCAATTATAGGGATTTTTCTTTTTCGTTTTCTCTCACTAGGGCCACTGATTTGGTTACGATGACTATCTCACCCATACGTGATGGTTACGTGCTGCGCGTAAAATAGTAAAATCAACTTAGACACTTTTGGAGGCAACTGAAACCTGTTGCACAAATCAAAGGAAGGTAAACCGAATGTTTCCCTGTTTTCTTACCGGGGTCAATTTTGATGACCTTGCGAGTCAGAAATCAATGTTATGTTTAACTGCTGCGCAAAAATATAGAATTCAGAAGCAACGGGTTGCTGTTGCGGAAATTTTTTCCGGTTAAAAAAAAATCTTGTTCTAGTTTGAAGAGTTTAAAAATAGACCATAAAGATACAATAAGATGTAAGAATAACTAATAAATAATCCATTTTTTCTTTGATAGGGTAGAAAACATTGTGGGAAAAGGAGAAAATGCTGGTAACCTGCATTGTCTCCTTTTCTCAGATTATTTTCAAAAGCTTTCTCTTTCGGATGTGTGAAAAGGCGTCATTGTGTGGTTAAAGGTTAATAAGGATAAACAGATAAATCAGCTTGGGCCCAGTCAGCCAATCAGAGGCCTCGAGAAATTCAAAATGGTACCCAGTCAGCCAGTCAGAGGCTTGGAGAAATTCAAAACTGGGCCCAGTCAGCCAATCAGAGGGCTTCAAAATGGCGCCCTAATATATCGAAGAAAACAGTGAACAAAAAACGGCATAAAAGTGGATTTAAAGTCTTCTTTGAAGGCTGCTGTGCAGTCCTTGGCAAACTGCCAGGCATGCACCATCCACACATGCCAGATTTCACTGTAAATGGGCCAAAATTTAAGAGAACAGGGTGGCAGAAGACCTTGTTTTGGTCTTTTCAGGCCACCTTGCAAGAGTTACTTCCCTTGAAATAAACCCCTTTATGCCCCTTTATCCCTGAACCAGATTTTCTGACTCAGACCACATTAAATTCTGCACATTGAATAAGCCAAAATGATCAATGTACAGTGTAAAAAACCCAGAAATTAATGTGACAAGTGGCTAAAAAAAGACTGAATACTCTTTCAGTAGCAATTGATTCCTACTGCATGAATCAAACAAAGGGATTTGTTCTAATCTCTTCAAACCGCAACAAGAAACCCAGTTACATTGAGTACCGTTTCATACGTGCCAGTTACGCACAATGCGAAAACACCAGGAAATAATGTGACAAGTGGCTAAAAAAAAGACTGAAGGCTCTTTCAGTAGCAACTGCTTCCTGTTGCATAAGTCAAACAAAGAGAACTGAATTTCTAATATATTTTTGTCTCTCCAATCTCTTTATACCTTGACGATGTACCCATTTTACGTGTCTCATAGGTGCCACTTACGTGTCCGCGATAACATGAAAAATCGACCTACGGAACATTTCATAGCAGACGACACATGTTTCTTAAGTCAAATATAGAGAACTAAATTTCTGATATATTTTTCTTCTCCATTGTCTTTATACCATGACAACGAACCATTTACGTTGACTACCGTCTCATAGGTGCCAGTTCCGCATCCACGAAAAACATGAAAAATGGACTTATGGAACATTTCGTAGCAGACGACACCTGTCGCTTAAGTCAATTATAGGGATTTTTCTTTTTCGTTTTCTCTCACTAGGGCCACTGATTTGGTTACGATGACTATCTCACCCATACGTGATGGTTACGTGCTGCGCGTAAAATAGTAAAATCAACTTAGACACTTTTGGAGGCAACTGAAACCTGTTGCACAAATCAAAGGAAGGTAAACCGAATGTTTCCCTGTTTTCTTACCGGGGTCAATTTTGATGACCTTGCGAGTCAGAAATCAATGTTATGTTTAACTGCTGCGCAAAAATATAGAATTCAGAAGCAACGGGTTGCTGTTGCGGAAATTTTTTCCGGTTAAAAAAAAATCTTGTTCTAGTTTGAAGAGTTTAAAAATAGACCATAAAGATACAATAAGATGTAAGAATAACTAATAAATAATCCATTTTTTCTTTGATAGGGTAGAAAACATTGTGGGAAAAGGAGAAAATGCTGGTAACCTGCATTGTCTCCTTTTCTCAGATTATTTTCAAAAGCTTTCTCTTTCGGGGGTGTGAAAAGGCGTCATTGTGTGGTTAAAGGTTAATAAGGATAAACAGATAAATCAGCTTGGGCCCAGTCAGCCAATCAGAGGCCTCGAGAAATTCAAAATGGTACCCAGTCAGCCAGTCAGAGGCTTGGAGAAATTCAAAACTGGGCCCAGTCAGCCAATCAGAGGGCTTCAAAATGGCGCCCTAATATATCGAAGAAAACAGTGAACAAAAAACGGCATAAAAGTGGATTTAAAGTCTTCTTTGAAGGCTGCTGTGCAGTCCTTGGCAAACTGCCAGGCATGCACCATCCACACATGCCAGATTTCACTGTAAATGGGCCAAAATTTAAGAGAACAGGGTGGCAGAAGACCTTGTTTTGGTCTTTTCAGGCCACCTTGCAAGAGTTACTTCCCTTGAAATAAACCCCTTGATGCCCCTTTATCCCTGAACCAGATTTTCTGACTCAGACCACATTAAATTCTGCACATTGAATAAGCCAAAATGATCAATGTACAGTGTAAAAAACCCAGAAATTAATGTGACAAGTGGCTAAAAAAAGACTGAATACTCTTTCACTAGCAATTGATTCCTACTGCATGAATCAAACAAAGGGAATTGTTCTAATCTCTTCAAACCGCAACAAGAAACCCAGTTACATTGACTACCGTTTCATACGTGCCAGTTACACACAATGCGAAAACACCAGGAAATAATGTGACAAGTGGCTAAAAAAAAGACTGAAGGCTCTTTCAGTAGCAACTGCTTCCTGTTGCATAAGTCAAACAAAGAGAACTGAATTTCTAATATATTTTTGTCTCTCCAATCTCTTTATACCTTGACGACGTACCCATTTTACGTGTCTCATAGGTGCCACTTACGTGTCCGCGATAACATGAAAAATCGACCTACGGAACATTTCATAGCAGACGACACATGTTTCTTAAGTCAAATATAGAGAACTAAATTTCTGATATATTTTTCTTCTCCATTGTCTTTATACCATGACAACGAACCATTTACGTTGACTACCGTCTCATAGGTGCCAGTTCCGCATCCGCGAAAAACATGAAAAATGGACTTATGGAACATTTCGTAGCAGACGACACCTGTCGCTTAAGTCAATTATAGGGATTTTTCTTTTTCGTTTTCTCTCACTAGGGCCACTGATTTGGTTACGATGACTATCTCACCCATACGTGATGGTTACGTGCTGCGCGTAAAATAGTAAAATCAACTTAGACACTTTTGGAGGCAACTGAAACCTGTTGCACAAATCAAAGGAAGGTAAACCGAATGTTTCCCTGTTTTCTTACCGGGGTCAATTTTGATGACCTTGCGAGTCAGAAATCAATGTTATGTTTAACTGCTGCGCAAAAATATAGAATTCAGAAGCAACGGGTTGCTGTTGCGGAAATTTTTTCCGGTTAAAAAAAAATCTTGTTCTAGTTTGAAGAGTTTAAAAATAGACCATAAAGATACAATAAGATGTAAGAATAACTAATAAATAATCCATTTTTTCTTTGATAGGGTAGAAAACATTGTGGGAAAAGGAGAAAATGCTGGTAACCTGCATTGTCTCCTTTTCTCAGATTATTTTCAAAAGCTTTCTCTTTCGGATGTGTGAAAAGGCGTCATTGTGTGGTTAAAGGTTAATAAGGATAAACAGATAAATCAGCTTGGGCCCAGTCAGCCAATCAGAGGCCTCGAGAAATTCAAAATGGTACCCAGTCAGCCAGTCAGAGGCTTGGAGAAATTCAAAACTGGGCCCAGTCAGCCAATCAGAGGGCTTCAAAATGGCGCCCTAATATATCGAAGAAAACAGTGAACAAAAAACGGCATAAAAGTGGATTTAAAGTCTTCTTTGAAGGCTGCTGTGCAGTCCTTGGCAAACTGCCAGGCATGCACCATCCACACATGCCAGATTTCACTGTAAATGGGCCAAAATTTAAGAGAACAGGGTGGCAGAAGACCTTGTTTTGGTCTTTTCAGGCCACCTTGCAAGAGTTACTTCCCTTGAAATAAACCCCTTTATGCCCCTTTATCCCTGAACCAGATTTTCTGACTCAGACCACATTAAATTCTGCACATTGAATAAGCCAAAATGATCAATGTACAGTGTAAAAAACCCAGAAATTAATGTGACAAGTGGCTAAAAAAAGACTGAATACTCTTTCAGTAGCAATTGATTCCTACTGCATGAATCAAACAAAGGGATTTGTTCTAATCTCTTCAAACCGCAACAAGAAACCCAGTTACATTGACTACCGTTTCATACGTGCCAGTTACGCACAATGCGAAAACACCAGGAAATAATGTGACAAGTGGCTAAAAAAAAGACTGAAGGCTCTTTCAGTAGCAACTGCTTCCTGTTGCATAAGTCAAACAAAGAGAACTGAATTTCTAATATATTTTTGTCTCTCCAATCTCTTTATACCTTGACGACGTACCCATTTTACGTGTCTCATAGGTGCCACTTACGTGTCCGCGATAACATGAAAAATCGACCTACGGAACATTTCATAGCAGACGACACATGTTTCTTAAGTCAAATATAGAGAACTAAATTTCTGATATATTTTTCTTCTCCATTGTCTTTATACCATGACAACGAACCATTTACGTTGACTACCGTCTCATAGGTGCCAGTTCCGCATCCACGAAAAACATGAAAAATGGACTTATGGAACATTTCGTAGCAGACGACACCTGTCGCTTAAGTCAATTATAGGGATTTTTCTTTTTCGTTTTCTCTCACTAGGGCCACTGATTTGGTTACGATGACTATCTCACCCATACGTGATGGTTACGTGCTGCGCGTAAAATAGTAAAATCAACTTAGACACTTTTGGAGGCAACTGAAACCTGTTGCACAAATCAAAGGAAGGTAAACCGAATGTTTCCCTGTTTTCTTACCGGGGTCAATTTTGATGACCTTGCGAGTCAGAAATCAATGTTATGTTTAACTGCTGCGCAAAAATATAGAATTCAGAAGCAACGGGTTGCTGTTGCGGAAATTTTTTCCGGTTAAAAAAAAATCTTGTTCTAGTTTGAAGAGTTTAAAAATAGACCATAAAGATACAATAAGATGTAAGAATAACTAATAAATAATCCATTTTTTCTTTGATAGGGTAGAAAACATTGTGGGAAAAGGAGAAAATGCTGGTAACCTGCATTGTCTCCTTTTCTCAGATTATTTTCAAAAGCTTTCTCTTTCGGGGGTGTGAAAAGGCGTCATTGTGTGGTTAAAGGTTAATAAGGATAAACAGATAAATCAGCTTGGGCCCAGTCAGCCAATCAGAGGCCTCGAGAAATTCAAAATGGTACCCAGTCAGCCAGTCAGAGGCTTGGAGAAATTCAAAACTGGGCCCAGTCAGCCAATCAGAGGGCTTCAAAATGGCGCCCTAATATATCGAAGAAAACAGTGAACAAAAAACGGCATAAAAGTGGATTTAAAGTCTTCTTTGAAGGCTGCTGTGCAGTCCTTGGCAAACTGCCAGGCATGCACCATCCACACATGCCAGATTTCACTGTAAATGGGCCAAAATTTAAGAGAACAGGGTGGCAGAAGACCTTGTTTTGGTCTTTTCAGGCCACCTTGCAAGAGTTACTTCCCTTGAAATAAACCCCTTGATGCCCCTTTATCCCTGAACCAGATTTTCTGACTCAGACCACATTAAATTCTGCACATTGAATAAGCCAAAATGATCAATGTACAGTGTAAAAAACCCAGAAATTAATGTGACAAGTGGCTAAAAAAAGACTGAATACTCTTTCACTAGCAATTGATTCCTACTGCATGAATCAAACAAAGGGAATTGTTCTAATCTCTTCAAACCGCAACAAGAAACCCAGTTACATTGACTACCGTTTCATACGTGCCAGTTACACACAATGCGAAAACACCAGGAAATAATGTGACAAGTGGCTAAAAAAAAGACTGAAGGCTCTTTCAGTAGCAACTGCTTCCTGTTGCATAAGTCAAACAAAGAGAACTGAATTTCTAATATATTTTTGTCTCTCCAATCTCTTTATACCTTGACGACGTACCCATTTTACGTGTCTCATAGGTGCCACTTACGTGTCCGCGATAACATGAAAAATCGACCTACGGAACATTTCATAGCAGACGACACATGTTTCTTAAGTCAAATATAGAGAACTAAATTTCTGATATATTTTTCTTCTCCATTGTCTTTATACCATGACAACGAACCATTTACGTTGACTACCGTCTCATAGGTGCCAGTTCCGCATCCGCGAAAAACATGAAAAATGGACTTATGGAACATTTCGTAGCAGACGACACCTGTCGCTTAAGTCAATTATAGGGATTTTTCTTTTTCGTTTTCTCTCACTAGGGCCACTGATTTGGTTACGATGACTATCTCACCCATACGTGATGGTTACGTGCTGCGCGTAAAATAGTAAAATCAACTTAGACACTTTTGGAGGCAACTGAAACCTGTTGCACAAATCAAAGGAAGGTAAACCGAATGTTTCCCTGTTTTCTTACCGGGGTCAATTTTGATGACCTTGCGAGTCAGAAATCAATGTTATGTTTAACTGCTGCGCAAAAATATAGAATTCAGAAGCAACGGGTTGCTGTTGCGGAAATTTTTTCCGGTTAAAAAAAAATCTTGTTCTAGTTTGAAGAGTTTAAAAATAGACCATAAAGATACAATAAGATGTAAGAATAACTAATAAATAATCCATTTTTTCTTTGATAGGGTAGAAAACATTGTGGGAAAAGGAGAAAATGCTGGTAACCTGCATTGTCTCCTTTTCTCAGATTATTTTCAAAAGCTTTCTCTTTCGGATGTGTGAAAAGGCGTCATTGTGTGGTTAAAGGTTAATAAGGATAAACAGATAAATCAGCTTGGGCCCAGTCAGCCAATCAGAGGCCTCGAGAAATTCAAAATGGTACCCAGTCAGCCAGTCAGAGGCTTGGAGAAATTCAAAACTGGGCCCAGTCAGCCAATCAGAGGGCTTCAAAATGGCGCCCTAATATATCGAAGAAAACAGTGAACAAAAAACGGCATAAAAGTGGATTTAAAGTCTTCTTTGAAGGCTGCTGTGCAGTCCTTGGCAAACTGCCAGGCATGCACCATCCACACATGCCAGATTTCACTGTAAATGGGCCAAAATTTAAGAGAACAGGGTGGTCTTTTCAGGCCACCTTGCAAGAGTTACTTCCCTTGAAATAAACCCCTTGATGCCCCTTTATCCCTGAACCAGATTTTCTGACTCAGACCACATTAAATTCTGCACATTGAATAAGCCAAAATGATCAATGTACAGTGTAAAAAACCCAGAAATTAATGTGACAAGTGGCTAAAAAAAGACTGAATACTCTTTCAGTAGCAATTGATTCCTACTGCATGAATCAAACAAAGGAAATTGTTCTAATCTCTTCAAACCGCAACAAGAAACCCAGTTACATTGACTACCGTTTCATACGTGCCAGTTACGCACAATGCGAAAACACCAGGAAATAATGTGACAAGTGGCTAAAAAAAAGACTGAAGGCTCTTTCAGTAGCAACTGCTTCCTGTTGCATAAGTCAAACAAAGAGAACTGAATTTCTAATATATTTTTGTCTCTCCAATCTCTTTATACCTTGACGACGTACCCATTTTACGTGTCTCATAGGTGCCACTTACGTGTCCGCGATAACATGAAAAATCGACCTACGGAACATTTCATAGCAGACGACACATGTTTCTTAAGTCAAATATAGAGAACTAAATTTCTGATATATTTTTCTTCTCCATTGTCTTTATACCATGACAACGAACCATTTACGTTGACTACCGTCTCATAGGTGCCAGTTCCGCATCCGCGAAAAACATGAAAAATGGACTTATGGAACATTTCGTAGCAGACGACACCTGTCGCTTAAGTCAATTATAGGGATTTTTCTTTTTCGTTTTCTCTCACTAGGGCCACTGATTTGGTTACGATGACTATCTCACCCATACGTGATGGTTACGTGCTGCGCGTAAAATAGTAAAATCAACTTAGACACTTTTGGAGGCAACTGAAACCTGTTGCACAAATCAAAGGAAGGTAAACCGAATGTTTCCCTGTTTTCTTACCGGGGTCAATTTTGATGACCTTGCGAGTCAGAAATCAATGTTATGTTTAACTGCTGCGCAAAAATATAGAATTCAGAAGCAACGGGTTGCTGTTGCGGAAATTTTTTCCGGTTAAAAAAAAATCTTGTTCTAGTTTGAAGAGTTTAAAAATAGACCATAAAGATACAATAAGATGTAAGAATAACTAATAAATAATCCATTTTTTCTTTGATAGGGTAGAAAACATTGTGGGAAAAGGAGAAAATGCTGGTAACCTGCATTGTCTCCTTTTCTCAGATTATTTTCAAAAGCTTTCTCTTTCGGGGGTGTGAAAAGGCGTCATTGTGTGGTTAAAGGTTAATAAGGATAAACAGATAAATCAGCTTGGGCCCAGTCAGCCAATCAGAGGCCTCGAGAAATTCAAAATGGTACCCAGTCAGCCAGTCAGAGGCTTGGAGAAATTCAAAACTGGGCCCAGTCAGCCAATCAGAGGGCTTCAAAATGGCGCCCTAATATATCGAAGAAAACAGTGAACAAAACACGGCATAAAAGTGGATTTAAAGTCTTCTTTGAAGGCTGCTGTGCAGTCCTTGGCAAACTGCCAGCCATGCACCATCCACACATGCCAGATTTCACTGTAAATGGGCCAAAATTTAAGAGAACAGGGTGGCAGAAGACCTTGTTTTGGTCTTTTCAGGCCACCTTGCAAGAGTTACTTCCCTTGAAATAAACCCCTTGATGCCCCTTTATCCCTGAACCAGATTTTCTGACTCAGACCACATTAAATTCTGCACATTGAATAAGCCAAAATGATCAATGTACAGTGTAAAAAACCCAGAAATTAATGTGACAAGTGGCTAAAAAAAGACTGAATACTCTTTCAGTAGCAATTGATTCCTACTGCATGAATCAAACAAAGGGATTTGTTCTAATCTCTTCAAACCGCAACAAGAAACCCAGTTACATTGACTACCGTTTCATACGTGCCAGTTACGCACAATGCGAAAACACCAGGAAATAATGTGACAAGTGGCTAAAAAAAAGACTGAAGGCTCTTTCAGTAGCAACTGCTTCCTGTTGCATAAGTCAAACAAAGAGAACTGAATTTCTAATATATTTTTGTCTCTCCAATCTCTTTATACCTTGACGACGTACCCATTTTACGTGTCTCATAGGTGCCACTTACGTGTCCGCGATAACATGAAAAATCGACCTACGGAACATTTCATAGCAGACGACACATGTTTCTTAAGTCAAATATAGAGAACTAAATTTCTGATATATTTTTCTTCTCCATTGTCTTTATACCATGACAACGAACCATTTACGTTGACTACCGTCTCATAGGTGCCAGTTCCGCATCCGCGAAAAACATGAAAAATGGACTTATGGAACATTTCGTAGCAGACGACACCTGTCGCTTAAGTCAATTATAGGGATTTTTCTTTTTCGTTTTCTCTCACTAGGGCCACTGATTTGGTTACGATGACTATCTCACCCATACGTGATGGTTACGTGCTGCGCGTAAAATAGTAAAATCAACTTAGACACTTTTGGAGGCAACTGAAACCTGTTGCACAAATCAAAGGAAGGTAAACCGAATGTTTCCCTGTTTTCTTACCGGGGTCAATTTTGATGACCTTGCGAGTCAGAAATCAATGTTATGTTTAACTGCTGCGCAAAAATATAGAATTCAGAAGCAACGGGTTGCTGTTGCGGAAATTTTTTCCGGTTAAAAAAAAATCTTGTTCTAGTTTGAAGAGTTTAAAAATAGACCATAAAGATACAATAAGATGTAAGAATAACTAATAAATAATCCATTTTTTCTTTGATAGGGTAGAAAACATTGTGGGAAAAGGAGAAAATGCTGGTAACCTGCATTGTCTCCTTTTCTCAGATTATTTTCAAAAGCTTTCTCTTTCGGGGGTGTGAAAAGGCGTCATTGTGTGGTTAAAGGTTAATAAGGATAAACAGATAAATCAGCTTGGGCCCAGTCAGCCAATCAGAGGCCTCGAGAAATTCAAAATGGTACCCAGTCAGCCAGTCAGAGGCTTGGAGAAATTCAAAACTGGGCCCAGTCAGCCAATCAGAGGGCTTCAAAATGGCGCCCTAATATATCGAAGAAAACAGTGAACAAAAAACGGCATAAAAGTGGATTTAAAGTCTTCTTTGAAGGCTGCTGTGCAGTCCTTGGCAAACTGCCAGGCATGCACCATCCACACATGCCAGATTTCACTGTAAATGGGCCAAAATTTAAGAGAACAGGGTGGTCTTTTCAGGCCACCTTGCAAGAGTTACTTCCCTTGAAATAAACCCCTTGATGCCCCTTTATCCCTGAACCAGATTTTCTGACTCAGACCACATTAAATTCTGCACATTGAATAAGCCAAAATGATCAATGTACAGTGTAAAAAACCCAGAAATTAATGTGACAAGTGGCTAAAAAAAGACTGAATACTCTTTCAGTAGCAATTGATTCCTACTGCATGAATCAAACAAAGGGAATTGTTCTAATCTCTTCAAACCGCAACAAGAAACCCAGTTACATTGACTACCGTTTCATACGTGCCAGTTACGCACAATGCGAAAACACCAGGAAATAATGTGACAAGTGGCTAAAAAAAAGACTGAAGGCTCTTTCAGTAGCAACTGCTTCCTGTTGCATAAGTCAAACAAAGAGAACTGAATTTCTAATATATTTTTGTCTCTCCAATCTCTTTATACCTTGACGACGTACCCATTTTACGTGTCTCATAGGTGCCACTTACGTGTCCACGATAACATGAAAAATCGACCTACGGAACATTTCATAGCAGACGACACATGTTTCTTAAGTCAAATATAGAGAACTAAATTTCTGATATATTTTTCTTCTCCATTGTCTTTATACCATGACAACGAACCATTTACGTTGACTACCGTCTCATAGGTGCCAGTTCCGCATCCGCGAAAAACATGAAAAATGGACTTATGGAACATTTCGTAGCAGACGACACCTGTCGCTTAAGTCAATTATAGGGATTTTTCTTTTTCGTTTTCTCTCACTAGGGCCACTGATTTGGTTACGATGACTATCTCACCCATACGTGATGGTTACGTGCTGCGCGTAAAATAGTAAAATCAACTTAGACACTTTTGGAGGCAACTGAAACCTGTTGCACAAATCAAAGGAAGGTAAACCGAATGTTTCCCTGTTTTCTTACCGGGGTCAATTTTGATGACCTTGCGAGTCAGAAATCAATGTTATGTTTAACTGCTGCGCAAAAATATAGAATTCAGAAGCAACGGGTTGCTGTTGCGGAAATTTTTTCCGGTTATAAAAAAATCTTGTTCTAGTTTGAAGAGTTTAAAAATAGACCATAAAGATACAATAAGATGTAAGAATAACTAATAAATAATCCATTTTTTCTTTGATAGGGTAGAAAACATTGTGGGAAAAGGAGAAAATGCTGGTAACCTGCATTGTCTCCTTTTCTCAGATTATTTTCAAAAGCTTTCTCTTTCGGGGGTGTGAAAAGGCGTCATTGTGTGGTTAAAGGTTAATAAGGATAAACAGATAAATCAGCTTGGGCCCAGTCAGCCAATCAGAGGCCTCGAGAAATTCAAAATGGTACCCAGTCAGCCAGTCAGAGGCTTGGAGAAATTCAAAACTGGGCCCAGTCAGCCAATCAGAGGGCTTCAAAATGGCGCCCTAATATATCGAAGAAAACAGTGAACAAAAAACGGCATAAAAGTGGATTTAAAGTCTTCTTTGAAGGCTGCTGTGCAGTCCTTGGCAGACTGCCAGGCATGCACCATCCACACATGCCAGATTTCACTGTAAATGGGCAAAAATCTAAGAGAACAGGGTGGCAGAAGACCTTGTTTTGGTCTTTTCAGGCCACCTTGCAAGAGTTACTTCCCTTGAAATAAACCCCTTGATGCCCCTTTATCCCTGAACCAGATTTTCTGACTCAGACCACATTAAATTCTGCACATTGAATAAGCCAAAATGATCAATGTACAGTGTAAAAAACCCAGAAATTAATGTGACAAGTGGCTAAAAAAAGACTGAATACTCTTTCAGTAGCAATTGATTCCTACTGCATGAATCAAACAAAGGGAATTGTTCTAATCTCTTCAAACCGCAACAAGAAACCCAGTTACATTGACTACCGTTTCATATGTGCCAGTTACGCACAATGCGAAAACACCAGGAAATAATGTGACAAGTGGCTAAAAAAAAGACTGAAGGCTCTTTCAGTAGCAACTGCTTCCTGTTGCATAAGTCAAACAAAGAGAACTGAATTTCTAATATATTTTTGTCTCTCCAATCTCTTTATACCTTGACGACGTACCCATTTTACGTGTCTCATAGGTGCCACTTACGTGTCCGCGATAACATGAAAAATCGACCTACGGAACATTTCATAGCAGACGACACATGTTTCTTAAGTCAAATATAGAGAACTAAATTTCTGATATATTTTTCTTCTCCATTGTCTTTATACCATGACAACGAACCATTTACGTTGACTACCGTCTCATAGGTGCCAGTTCCGCATCCACGAAAAACATGAAAAATGGACTTATGGAACATTTCGTAGCAGACGACACCTGTCGCTTAAGTCAATTATAGGGATTTTTCTTTTTCGTTTTCTCTCACTAGGGCCACTGATTTGGTTACGATGACTATCTCACCCATACGTGATGGTTACGTGCTGCGCGTAAAATAGTAAAATCAACTTAGACACTTTTGGAGGCAACTGAAACCTGTTGCACAAATCAAAGGAAGGTAAACCGAATGTTTCCCTGTTTTCTTACCGGGGTCAATTTTGATGACCTTGCGAGTCAGAAATCAATGTTATGTTTAACTGCTGCGCAAAAATATAGAATTCAGAAGCAACGGGTTGCTGTTGCGGAAATTTTTTCCGGTTAAAAAAAATCTTGTTCTAGTTTGAAGAGTTTAAAAATAGACCATAAAGATACAATAAGATGTAAGAATAACTAATAAATAATCCATTTTTTCTTTGATAGGGTAGAAAACATTGTGGGAAAAGGAGAAAATGCTGGTAACCTGCATTGTCTCCTTTTCTCAGATTATTTTCAAAAGCTTTCTCTTTCGGGGGTGTGAAAAGGCGTCATTGTGTGGTTAAAGGTTAATAAGGATAAACAGATAAATCAGCTTGGGCCCAGTCAGCCAATCAGAGGCCTCGAGAAATTCAAAATGGTACCCAGTCAGCCAGTCAGAGGCTTGGAGAAATTCAAAACTGGGCCCAGTCAGCCAATCAGAGGGCTTCAAAATGGCGCCCTAATATATCGAAGAAAACAGTGAACAAAAAACGGCATAAAAGTGGATTTAAAGTCTTCTTTGAAGGCTGCTGTGCAGTCCTTGGCAAACTGCCAGGCATGCACCATCCACACATGCCAGATTTCACTGTAAATGGGCCAAAATTTAAGAGAACAGGGTGGCAGAAGACCTTGTTTTGGTCTTTTCAGGCCACCTTGCAAGAGTTACTTCCCTTGAAATAAACCCCTTGATGCCCCTTTATCCCTGAACCAGATTTTCTGACTCAGACCACATTAAATTCTGCACATTGAATAAGCCAAAATGATCAATGTACAGTGTAAAAAACCCAGAAATTAATGTGACAAGTGGCTAAAAAAAGACTGAATACTCTTTCAGTAGCAATTGATTCCTACTGCATGAATCAAACAAAGGGAATTGTTCTAATCTCTTCAAACCGCAACAAGAAACCCAGTTACATTGACTACCGTTTCATACGTGCCAGTTACGCACAATGCGAAAACACCAGGAAATAATGTGACAAGTGGCTAAAAAAAAGACTGAAGGCTCTTTCAGTAGCAACTGCTTCCTGTTGCATAAGTCAAACAAAGAGAACTGAATTTCTAATATATTTTTGTCTCTCCAATCTCTTTATACCTTGACGACGTACCCATTTTACGTGTCTCATAGGTGCCACTTACGTGTCCGCGATAACATGAAAAATCGACCTACGGAACATTTCATAGCAGACGACACATGTTTCTTAAGTCAATTATAGAGAACTAAATTTCTGATATATTTTTCTTCTCCATTGTCTTTATACCATGACAACGAACCATTTACGTTGACTACCGTCTCATAGGTGCCAGTTCCGCATCCACGAAAAACATGAAAAATGGACTTATGGAACATTTCGTAGCAGACGACACCTGTCGCTTAAGTCAATTATAGGGATTTTTCTTTTTCGTTTTCTCTCACTAGGGCCACTGATTTGGTTACGATGACTATCTCACCCATACGTGATGGTTACGTGCTGCGCGTAAAATAGTAAAATCAACTTAGACACTTTTGGAGGCAACTGAAACCTGTTGCACAAATCAAAGGAAGGTAAACCGAATGTTTCCCTGTTTTCTTACCGGGGTCAATTTTGATGACCTTGCGAGTCAGAAATCAATGTTATGTTTAACTGCTGCGCAAAAATATAGAATTCAGAAGCAACGGGTTGCTGTTGCGGAAATTTTTTCCGGTTAAAAAAAATCTTGTTCTAGTTTGAAGAGTTTAAAAATAGACCATAAAGATACAATAAGATGTAAGAATAACTAATAAATAATCCATTTTTTCTTTGATAGGGTAGAAAACATTGTGGGAAAAGGAGAAAATGCTGGTAACCTGCATTGTCTCCTTTTCTCAGATTATTTTCAAAAGCTTTCTCTTTCGGGGGTGTGAAAAGGCGTCATTGTGTGGTTAAAGGTTAATAAGGATAAACAGATAAATCAGCTTGGGCCCAGTCAGCCAATCAGAGGCCTCGAGAAATTCAAAATGGTACCCAGTCAGCCAGTCAGAGGCTTGGAGAAATTCAAAACTGGGCCCAGTCAGCCAATCAGAGGGCTTCAAAATGGCGCCCTAATATATCGAAGAAAACAGTGAACAAAAAACGGCATAAAAGTGGATTTAAAGTCTTCTATGAAGGCTGCTGTGCAGTCCTTGGCAAACTGCCAGGCATGCACCATCCACACATGCCAGATTTCACTGTAAATGGGCCAAAATTTAAGAGAACAGGGTGGCAGAAGACCTTGTTTTGGTCTTTTCAGGCCACCTTGCAAGAGTTACTTCCCTTGAAATAAACCCCTTGATGCCCCTTTATCCCTGAACCAGATTTTCTGACTCAGACCACATTAAATTCTGCACATTGAATAAGCCAAAATGATCAATGTACAGTGTAAAAAACCCAGAAATTAATGTGACAAGTGGCTAAAAAAAGACTGAATACTCTTTCAGTAGCAATTGATTCCTACTGCATGAATCAAACAAAGGGAATTGTTCTAATCTCTTCAAACCGCAACAAGAAACCCAGTTACATTGACTACCGTTTCATACGTGCCAGTTACGCACAATGCGAAAACACCAGGAAATAATGTGACAAGTGGCTAAAAAAAAGACTGAAGGCTCTTTCAGTAGCAACTGCTTCCTGTTGCATAAGTCAAACAAAGAGAACTGAATTTCTAATATATTTTTGTCTCTCCAATCTCTTTATACCTTGACGACGTACCCATTTTACGTGTCTCATAGGTGCCACTTACGTGTCCGCGATAACATGAAAAATCGACCTACGGAACATTTCATAGCAGACGACACATGTTTCTTAAGTCAGATATAGAGAACTAAATTTCTGATATATTTTTCTTCTCCATTGTCTTTATACCATGACAACGAACCATTTACGTTGACTACCGTCTCATAGGTGCCAGTTCCGCATCCACGAAAAACATGAAAAATGGACTTATGGAACATTTCGTAGCAGACGACACCTGTCGCTTAAGTCAATTATAGGGATTTTTCTTTTTCGTTTTCTCTCACTAGGGCCACTGATTTGGTTACGATGACTATCTCACCCATACGTGATGGTTATGTGCTGCGCGTAAAATAGTAAAATCAACTTAGACACTTTTGGAGGCAACTGAAACCTGTTGCACAAATCAAAGGAAGGTAAACCGAATGTTTCCCTGTTTTCTTACCGGGGTCAATTTTGATGACCTTGCGAGTCAGAAATCAATGTTATGTTTAACTGCTGCGCAAAAATATAGAATTCAGAAGCAACGGGTTGCTGTTGCGGAAATTTTTTCCGGTTAAAAAAAATCTTGTTCTAGTTTGAAGAGTTTAAAAATAGACCATAAAGATACAATAAGATGTAAGAATAACTAATAAATAATCCATTTTTTCTTTGATAGGGTAGAAAACATTGTGGGAAAAGGAGAAAATGCTGGTAACCTGCATTGTCTCCTTTTCTCAGATTATTTTCAAAAGCTTTCTCTTTCGGGGGTGTGAAAAGGCGTCATTGTGTGGTTAAAGGTTAATAAGGATAAACAGATAAATCAGCTTGGGCCCAGTCAGCCAATCAGAGGCCTCGAGAAATTCAAAATGGTACCCAGTCAGCCAGTCAGAGGCTTGGAGAAATTCAAAACTGGGCCCAGTCAGCCAATCAGAGGGCTTCAAAATGGCGCCCTAATATATCGAAGAAAACAGTGAACAAAAAACGGCATAAAAGTGGATTTAAAGTCTTCTATGAAGGCTGCTGTGCAGTCCTTGGCAAACTGCCAGGCATGCACCATCCACACATGCCAGATTTCACTGTAAATGGGCCAAAATTTAAGAGAACAGGGTGGCAGAAGACCTTGTTTTGGTCTTTTCAGGCCACCTTGCAAGAGTTACTTCCCTTGAAATAAACCCCTTGATGCCCCTTTATCCCTGAACCAGATTTTCTGACTCAGACCACATTAAATTCTGCACATTGAATAAGCCAAAATGATCAATGTACAGTGTAAAAAACCCAGAAATTAATGTGACAAGTGGCTAAAAAAAAGACTGAATACTCTTTCAGTAGCAATTGATTCCTACTGCATGAATCAAACAAAGGGAATTGTTCTAATCTCTTCAAACCGCAACAAGAAACCCAGTTACATTGACTACCGTTTCATACGTGCCAGTTACGCACAATGCGAAAACACCAGGAAATAATGTGACAAGTGGCTAAAAAAAAGACTGAAGGCTCTTTCAGTAGCAACTGCTTCCTGTTGCTTAAGTCAAACAAAGAGAACTGAATTTCTAATATATTTTTGTTTCTCCAATCTCTTTATACCTTGACGACGTACCCATTTTACGTGTCTCATAGGTGCCACTTACGTGTCCGCGATAACATGAAAAATCGACCTACGGAACATTTCATAGCAGACGACACATGTTTCTTAAGTCAAATATAGAGAACTAAATTTCTGATATATTTTTCTTCTCCATTGTCTTTATACCATGACAACGAACCATTTACGTTGACTACCGTCTCATAGGTGCCAGTTCCGCATCCACGAAAAACATGAAAAATGGACTTATGGAACATTTCGTAGCAGACGACACCTGTCGCTTAAGTCAATTATAGGGATTTTTCTTTTTCGTTTTCTCTCACTAGGGCCACTGATTTGGTTACGATGACTATCTCACCCATACGTGATGGTTACGTGCTGCGCGTAAAATAGTAAAATCAACTTAGACACTTTTGGAGGCAACTGAAACCTGTTGCACAAATCAAAGGAAGGTAAACCGAATGTTTCCCTGTTTTCTTACCGGGGTCAATTTTGATGACCTTGCGAGTCAGAAATCAATGTTATGTTTAACTGCTGCGCAAAAATATAGAATTCAGAAGCAACGGGTTGCTGTTGCGGAAATTTTTTCCGGTTAAAAAAAAATCTTGTTCTAGTTTGAAGAGTTTAAAAATAGACCATAAAGATACAATAAGATGTAAGAATAACTAATAAATAATCCATTTTTTCTTTGATAGGGTAGAAAACATTGTGGGAAAAGGAGAAAATGCTGGTAACCTGCATTGTCTCCTTTTCTCAGATTATTTTCAAAAGCTTTCTCTTTCGGGGGTGTGAAAAGGCGTCATTGTGTGGTTAAAGGTTAATAAGGATAAACAGATAAATCAGCTTGGGCCCAGTCAGCCAATCAGAGGCCTCGAGAAATTCAAAATGGTACCCAGTCAGCCAGTCAGAGGCTTGGAGAAATTCAAAACTGGGCCCAGTCAGCCAATCAGAGGGCTTCAAAATGGCGCCCTAATATATCGAAGAAAACAGTGAACAAAAAACGGCATAAAAGTGGATTTAAAGTCTTCTTTGAAGGCTGCTGTGCAGTCCTTGGCAAACTGCCAGGCATGCACCATCCACACATGCCAGATTTCACTGTAAATGGGCCAAAATTTAAGAGAACAGGGTGGCAGAAGACCTTGTTTTGGTCTTTTCAGGCCACCTTGCAAGAGTTACTTCCCTTGAAATAAACCCCTTGATGCCCCTTTATCCCTGAACCAGATTTTCTGACTCAGACCACATTAAATTCTGCACATTGAATAAGCCAAAATGATCAATGTACAGTGTAAAAAACCCAGAAATTAATGTGACAAGTGGCTAAAAAAAGACTGAATACTCTTTCAGTAGCAATTGATTCCTACTGCATGAATCAAACAAAGGGAATTGTTCTAATCTCTTCAAACCGCAACAAGAAACCCAGTTACATTGACTACCGTTTCATACGTGCCAGTTACGCACAATGCGAAAACACCAGGAAATAATGTGACAAGTGGCTAAAAAAAAGACTGAAGGCTCTTTCAGTAGCAACTGCTTCCTGTTGCATAAGTCAAACAAAGAGAACTGAATTTCTAATATATTTTTGTCTCTCCAATCTCTTTATACCTTGACGACGTACCCATTTTACGTGTCTCATAGGTGCCACTTACGTGTCCGCGATAACATGAAAAATCGACCTACGGAACATTTCATAGCAGACGACACATGTTTCTTAAGTCAAATATAGAGAACTAAATTTCTGATATATTTTTCTTCTCCATTGTCTTTATACCATGACAACGAACCATTTACGTTGACTACCGTCTCATAGGTGCCAGTTCCGCATCCACGAAAAACATGAAAAATGGACTTATGGAACATTTCGTAGCAGACGACACCTGTCGCTTAAGTCAATTATAGGGATTTTTCTTTTTCGTTTTCTCTCACTAGGGCCACTGATTTGGTTACGATGACTATCTCACCCATACGTGATGGTTATGTGCTGCGCGTAAAATAGTAAAATCAACTTAGACACTTTTGGAGGCAACTGAAACCTGTTGCACAAATCAAAGGAAGGTAAACCGAATGTTTCCCTGTTTTCTTAACGGGGTCAATTTTGATGACCTTGCGAGTCAGAAATCAATGTTATGTTTAACTGCTGTGCAAAAATATAGAATTCAGAAGCAACGGGTTGCTGTTGCGGAAATTTTTTCCGGTTAAAAAAAATCTTGTTCTAGTTTGAAGAGTTTAAAAATAGACCATAAAGATACAATAAGATGTAAGAATAACTAATAAATAATCCATTTTTTCTTTGATAGGGTAGAAAACATTGTGGGAAAAGGAGAAAATGCTGGTAACCTGCATTGTCTCCTTTTCTCAGATTATTTTCAAAAGCTTTCTCTTTCGGGGGTGTGAAAAGGCGTCATTGTGTGGTTAAAGGTTAATAAGGATAAACAGATAAATCAGCTTGGGCCCAGTCAGCCAATCAGAGGCCTCGAGAAATTCAAAATGGTACCCAGTCAGCCAGTCAGAGGCTTGGAGAAATTCAAAACTGGGTCCAGTCAGCCAATCAGAGGGCTTCAAAATGGCGCCCTAATATATCGAAGAAAACAGTGAACAAAAAACGGCATAAAAGTGGATTTAAAGTCTTCTTTGAAGGCTGCTGTGCAGTCCTTGGCAAACTGCCAGGCATGCACCATCCACACATGCCAGATTTCACTGTAAATGGGCCAAAATTTAAGAGAACAGGGTGGCAGAAGACCTTGTTTTGGTCTTTTCAGGCCACCTTGCAAGAGTTACTTCCCTTGAAATAAACCCCTTGATGCCCCTTTATCCCTGAACCAGATTTTCTGACTCAGACCACATTAAATTCTGCACATTGAATAAGCCAAAATGATCAATGTACAGTGTAAAAAACCCAGAAATTAATGTGACAAGTGGCTAAAAAAAGACTGAATACTCTTTCAGTAGCAATTGATTCCTACTGCATGAATCAAACAAAGGGAATTGTTCTAATCTCTTCAAACCGCAACAAGAAACCCAGTTACATTGACTACCGTTTCATACGTGCCAGTTACGCACAATGCGAAAACACCAGGAAATAATGTGACAAGTGGCTAAAAAAAAGACTGAAGGCTCTTTCAGTAGCAACTGCTTCCTGTTGCATAAGTCAAACAAAGAGAACTGAATTTCTAATATATTTTTGTCTCTCCAATCTCTTTATACCTTGACGACGTACCCATTTTACGTGTCTCATAGGTGCCACTTACGTGTCCGCGATAACATGAAAAATCGACCTACGGAACATTTCATAGCAGACGACACATGTTTCTTAAGTCAAATATAGAGAACTAAATTTCTGATATATTTTTCTTCTCCATTGTCTTTATACCATGACAACGAACCATTTAAGTTGACTACCGTCTCATAGGTGCCAGTTCCGCATCCGCGAAAAACATGAAAAATGGACTTATGGAACATTTCGTAGCAGACGACACCTGTCACTTAAGTCAATTATAGGGATTTTTCTTTTTCGTTTTCTCTCACTAGGGCCACTGATTTGGTTACGATGACTATCTCACCCATACGTGATGGTTACGTGCTGCGTGTAAAATAGTAAAATCAAATTAGACACTTTTGGAGGCAACTGAAACCTGTTGCACAAATCAAAGGAAGGTAAACCGAATGTTTCCCTGTTTTCTTACCGGGGTCAATTTTGATGACCTTGCGAGTCAGAAATCAATGTTATATTTAACTGCTGCGCAAAAATATAGAATTCAGAAGCAACGGGTTGCTGTTGCGGAAATTTTTTCCGGTTAAAAAAAAATCTTGTTCTAGTTTGAAGAGTTTAAAAATAGACCATAAAGATACAATAAGATGTAAGAATAACTAATAAATAATCCATTTTTTCTTTGATAGGGTAGAAAACATTGTGGGAAAAGGAGAAAATGCTGGTAACCTGCATTGTCTCCTTTTCTCAGATTATTTTCAAAAGCTTTCTCTTTCGGGGGTGTGAAATGGCGTCATTGTGTGGTTAAAGGTTAATAAGGATAAACAGATAAATCAGCTTGGGCCCAGTCAGCCAATCAGAGGCCTCGAGAAATTCAAAACTGGGCCCAGTCAGCCAATCAGAGGGCTTCAAAATGGCGCCCTAATATATCGAAGAAAACAGTGAACGAAAAACGGCATAAAAGTGGATTTAAAGTCTTCTTTGAAGGCTGCTGTGCAGTCCTTGGCAAACTGCCAGGCATGCACCATCCACACATGCCAGATTTCACTGTAAATGGGCCAAAATTTAAGAGAACAGGGTGGCAGAAGACCTTGTTTTGGTCTTTTCAGGCCACCTTGCAAGAGTTACTTCCCTTGAAATAAACCCCTTGATGCCCCTTTATCCCTGAACCAGATTTTCTGACTCAGACCACATTAAATTCTGCACATTGAATAAGCCAAAATGATCAATGTACAGTGTAAAAAACCCAGAAATTAATGTGACAAGTGGCTAAAAAAAGACTGAATACTCTTTCAGTAGCAATTGATTCCTACTGCATGAATCAAACAAAGGGAATTGTTCTAATCTCTTCAAACCGCAACAAGAAACCCAGTTACATTGACTACCGTTTCATACGTGCCAGTTACGCACAATGCGAAAACACCAGGAAATAATGTGACAAGTGGCTAAAAAAAAGACTGAAGGCTCTTTCAGTAGCAACTGCTTCCTGTTGCATAAGTCAAACAAAGAGAACTGAATTTCTAATATATTTTTGTCTCTCCAATCTCTTTATACCTTGACGACGTACCCATTTTACGTGTCTCATAGGTGCCACTTACGTGTCCGCGATAACATGAAAAATCAACCTACGGAACATTTCATAGCAGACGACACATGTTTCTTAAGTCAAATATAGAGAACTAAATTTCTGATATATTTTTCTTCTCCATTGTCTTTATACCATGACAACGAACCATTTAAGTTGACTACCGTCTCATAGGTGCCAGTTCCGCATCCGCGAAAAACATGAAAAATGGACTTATGGAACATTTCGTAGCAGACGACACCTGTCACTTAAGTCAATTATAGGGATTTTTCTTTTTCGTTTTCTCTCACTAGGGCCACTGATTTGGTTACGATGACTATCTCACCCATACGTGATGGTTACGTGCTGCGCGTAAAATAGTAAAATCAACTTAGACACTTTTGGAGGCAACTGAAACCTGTTGCACAAATCAAAGGAAGGTAAACCGAATGTTTCCCTGTTTTCTTACCGGGGTCAATTTTGATGACCTTGCGAGTCAGAAATCAATGTTATGTTTAACTGCTGCGCAAAAATATAGAATTCAGAAGCAACGGGTTGCTGTTGCGGAAATTTTTTCCGGTTAAAAAAAAATCTTGTTCTAGTTTGAAGAGTTTAAAAATAGACCATAAAGATACAATAAGATGTAAGAATAACTAATAAATAATCCATTTTTTCTTTGATAGGGTAGAAAACATTGTGGGAAAAGGAGAAAATGCTGGTAACCTGCATTGTCTCCTTTTCTCAGATTATTTTCAAAAGCTTTCTCTTTCGGGGGTGTGAAAAGGCGTCATTGTGTGGTTAAAGGTTAATAAGGATAAACAGATAAATCAGCTTGGGCCCAGTCAGCCAATCAGAGGCCTCGAGAAATTCAAAATGGTACCCAGTCAGCCAGTCAGAGGCTTGGAGAAATTCAAAACTGGGCCCAGTCAGCCAATCAGAGGGCTTCAAAATGGCGCCCTAATATATCGAAGAAAACAGTGAACAAAAAACGGCATAAAAGTGGATTTAAAGTCTTCTTTGAAGGCTGCTGTGCAGTCCTTGGCAAACTGCCAGGCATGCACCATCCACACATGCCAGATTTCACTGTAAATGGGCCAAAATTTAAGAGAACAGGGTGGCAGAAGACCTTGTTTTGGTCTTTTCAGGCCACCTTGCAAGAGTTACTTCCCTTGAAATAAACCCCTTGATGCCCCTTTATCCCTGAACCAGATTTTCTGACTCAGACCACATTAAATTCTGCACATTGAATAAGCCAAAATGATCAATGTACAGTGTAAAAAACCCAGAAATTAATGTGACAAGTGGCTAAAAAAAGACTGAATACTCTTTCAGTAGCAATTGATTCCTACTGCATGAATCAAACAAAGGGAATTGTTCTAATCTCTTCAAACCGCAACAAGAAACCCAGTTACATTGACTACCGTTTCATACGTGCCAGTTACGCACAATGCGAAAACACCAGGAAATAATGTGACAAGTGGCTAAAAAAAAGACTGAAGGCTCTTTCAGTAGCAACTGCTTCCTGTTGCATAAGTCAAACAAAGAGAACTGAATTTCTAATATATTTTTGTCTCTCCAATCTCTTTATACCTTGACGACGTACCCATTTTACGTGTCTCATAGGTGCCACTTACGTGTCCGCGATAACATGAAAAATCAACCTACGGAACATTTCATAGCAGACGACACATGTTTCTTAAGTCAAATATAGAGAACTAAATTTCTGATATATTTTTCTTCTCCATTGTCTTTATACCATGACAACGAACCATTTACGTTGACTACCGTCTCATAGGTGCCAGTTCCGCATCCGCGAAAAACATGAAAAATGGACTTATGGAACATTTCGTAGCAGACGACACCTGTCGCTTAAGTCAATTATAGGGATTTTTCTTTTTCGTTTTCTCTCACTAGGGCCACTGATTTGGTTACGATGACTATCTCACCCATACGTGATGGTTACGTGCTGCGCGTAAAATAGTAAAATCAACTTAGACACTTTTGGAGGCAACTGAAACCTGTTGCACAAATCAAAGGAAGGTAAACCGAATGTTTCCCTGTTTTCTTACCGGGGTCAATTTTGATGACCTTGCGAGTCAGAAATCAATGTTATGTTTAACTGCTGCGCAAAAATATAAAATTCAGAAGCAACGGGTTGCTGTTGCGGAAACTTTTTCCGGTTAAAAAAAAATCTTGTTCTAGTTTGAAGAGTTTAAAAATAGACCATAAAGATACAATAAGATGTAAGAATAACTAATAAATAATCCATTTTTTCTTTGATAGGGTAGAAAACATTGTGGGAAAAGGAGAAAATGCTGGTAACCTGCATTGTCTCCTTTTCTCAGATTATTTTCAAAAGCTTTCTCTTTCGGGGGTGTGAAAAGGCGTCATTGTGTGGTTAAAGGTTAATAAGGATAAACAGATAAATCAGCTTGGGCCCAGTCAGCCAATCAGAGGCCTCGAGAAATTCAAAATGGTACCCAGTCAGCCAGTCAGAGGCTTGGAGAAATTCAAAACTGGGCCCAGTCAGCCAATCAGAGGGCTTCAAAATGGCGCCCTAATATATCGAAGAAAACAGTGAACAAAAAACGGCATAAAAGTGGATTTAAAGTCTTCTTTGAAGGCTGCTGTGCAGTCCTTGGCAAACTGCCAGGCATGCACCATCCACACATGCCAGATTTCACTGTAAATGGGCCAAAATTTAAGAGAACAGGGTGGCAGAAGACCTTGTTTTGGTCTTTTCAGGCCACCTTGCAAGAGTTACTTCCCTTGAAATAAACCCCTTGATGCCCCTTTATCCCTGAACCAGATTTTCTGACTCAGACCACATTAAATTCTGCACATTGAATAAGCCAAAATGATCAATGTACAGTGTAAAAAACCCAGAAATTAATGTGACAAGTGGCTAAAAAAAGACTGAATACTCTTTCAGTAGCAATTGATTCCTACTGCATGAATCAAACAAAGGGAATTGTTCTAATCTCTTCAAACCGCAACAAGAAACCCAGTTACATTGACTACCGTTTCATACGTGCCAGTTACGCACAATGCGAAAACACCAGGAAATAATGTGACAAGTGGCTAAAAAAAAGACTGAAGGCTCTTTCAGTAGCAACTGCTTCCTGTTGCATAAGTCAAACAAAGAGAACTGAATTTCTAATATATTTTTGTCTCTCCAATCTCTTTATACCTTGACGACGTACCCATTTTACGTGTCTCATAGGTGCCACTTACGTGTCCGCGATAACATGAAAAATCAACCTACGGAACATTTCATAGCAGACGACACATGTTTCTTAAGTCAAATATAGAGAACTAAATTTCTGATATATTTTTCTTCTCCATTGTCTTTATACCATGACAACGAACCATTTAAGTTGACTACCGTCTCATAGGTGCCAGTTCCGCATCCGCGAAAAACATGAAAAATGGACTTATGGAACATTTCGTAGCAGACGACACCTGTCACTTAAGTCAATTATAGGGATTTTTCTTTTTCGTTTTCTCTCACTAGGGCCACTGATTTGGTTACGATGACTATCTCACCCATACGTGATGGTTACGTGCTGCGCGTAAAATAGTAAAATCAACTTAGACACTTTTGGAGGCAACTGAAACCTGTTGCACAAATCAAAGGAAGGTAAACCGAATGTTTCCCTGTTTTCTTACCGGGGTCAATTTTGATGACCTTGCGAGTCAGAAATCAATGTTATGTTTAACTGCTGCGCAAAAATATAGAATTCAGAAGCAACGGGTTGCTGTTGCGGAAATTTTTTCCGGTTAAAAAAAAATCTTGTTCTAGTTTGAAGAGTTTAAAAATAGACCATAAAGATACAATAAGATGTAAGAATAACTAATAAATAATCCATTTTTTCTTTGATAGGGTAGAAAACATTGTGGGAAAAGGAGAAAATGCTGGTAACCTGCATTGTCTCCTTTTCTCAGATTATTTTCAAAAGCTTTCTCTTTCGGGGGTGTGAAATGGCGTCATTGTGTGGTTAAAGGTTAATAAGGATAAACAGATAAATCAGCTTGGGCCCAGTCAGCCAATCAGAGGCCTCGAGAAATTCAAAACTGGGCCCAGTCAGCCAATCAGAGGGCTTCAAAATGGCGCCCTAATATATCGAAGAAAACAGTGAACGAAAAACGGCATAAAAGTGGATTTAAAGTCTTCTTTGAAGGCTGCTGTGCAGTCCCTTGCAAACTGCCAGGCATGCACCATCCACACATGCCAGATTTCACTGTAAATGGGCCAAAATTTAAGAGAACAGGGTGGCAGAAGACCTTGTTTTGGTCTTTTCAGGCCACCTTGCAAGAGTTACTTCCCTTGAAATAAACCCCTTGATGCCCCTTTATCCCTGAACCAGATTTTCTGACTCAGACCACATTAAATTCTGCACATTGAATAAGCCAAAATGATCAATGTACAGTGTAAAAAACCCAGAAATTAATGTGACAAGTGGCTAAAAAAAGACTGAATACTCTTTCAGTAGCAATTGATTCCTACTGCATGAATCAAACAAAGGGAATTGTTCTAATCTCTTCAAACCGCAACAAGAAACCCAGTTACATTGACTACCGTTTCATACGTGCCAGTTACGCACAATGCGAAAACACCAGGAAATAATGTGACAAGTGGCTAAAAAAAAGACTGAAGGCTCTTTCAGTAGCAACTGCTTCCTGTTGCATAAGTCAAACAAAGAGAACTGAATTTCTAATATATTTTTGTCTCTCCAATCTCTTTATACCTTGACGACGTACCAATTTTACGTGTCTCATAGGTGCCACTTACGTGTCCGCGATAACATGAAAAATCAACCTACGGAACATTTCATAGCAGACGACACATGTTTCTTAAGTCAAATATAGAGAACTAAATTTCTGATATATTTTTCTTCTCCATTGTCTTTATACCATGACAACGAACCATTTAAGTTGACTACCGTCTCATAGGTGCCAGTTCCGCATCCGCGAAAAACATGAAAAATGGACTTATGGAACATTTCGTAGCAGACGACACCTGTCACTTAAGTCAATTATAGGGATTTTTCTTTTTCGTTTTCTCTCACTAGGGCCACTGATTTGGTTACGATGACTATCTCACCCATACGTGATGGTTACGTGCTGCGCGTAAAATAGTAAAATCAACTTAGACACTTTTGGAGGCAACTGAAACCTGTTGCACAAATCAAAGGAAGGTAAACCGAATGTTTCCCTGTTTTCTTACCGGGGTCAATTTTGATGACCTTGCGAGTCAGAAATCAATGTTATGTTTAACTGCTGCGCAAAAATATAGAATTCAGAAGCAACGGGTTGCTGTTGCGGAAATTTTTTCCGGTTAAAAAAAAATCTTGTTCTAGTTTGAAGAGTTTAAAAATAGACCATAAAGATACAATAAGATGTAAGAATAACTAATAAATAATCCATTTTTTCTTTGATAGGGTAGAAAACATTGTGGGAAAAGGAGAAAATGCTGGTAACCTGCATTGTCTCCTTTTCTCAGATTATTTTCAAAAGCTTTCTCTTTCGGGGGTGTGAAAAGGCGTCATTGTGTGGTTAAAGGTTAATAAGGATAAACAGATAAATCAGCTTGGGCCCAGTCAGCCAATCAGAGGCCTCGAGAAATTCAAAATGGTACCCAGTCAGCCAGTCAGAGGCTTGGAGAAATTCAAAACTGGGCCCAGTCAGCCAATCAGAGGGCTTCAAAATGGCGCCCTAATATATCGAAGAAAACAGTGAACAAAAAACGGCATAAAAGTGGATTTAAAGTCTTCTTTGAAGGCTGCTGTGCAGTCCTTGGCAAACTGCCAGGCATGCACCATCCACACATGCCAGATTTCACTGTAAATGGGCCAAAATTTAAGAGAACAGGGTGGCAGAAGACCTTGTTTTGGTCTTTTCAGGCCACCTTGCAAGAGTTACTTCCCTTGAAATAAACCCCTTGATGCCCCTTTATCCCTGAACCAGATTTTCTGACTCAGACCACATTAAATTCTGCACATTGAATAAGCCAAAATGATCAATGTACAGTGTAAAAAACCCAGAAATTAATGTGACAAGTGGCTAAAAAAAGACTGAATACTCTTTCAGTAGCAATTGATTCCTACTGCATGAATCAAACAAAGGGAATTGTTCTAATCTCTTCAAACCGCAACAAGAAACCCAGTTACATTGACTACCGTTTCATACGTGCCAGTTACGCACAATGCGAAAACACCAGGAAATAATGTGACAAGTGGCTAAAAAAAAGACTGAAGGCTCTTTCAGTAGCAACTGCTTCCTGTTGCATAAGTCAAACAAAGAGAACTGAATTTCTAATATATTTTTGTCTCTCCAATCTCTTTATACCTTGACGACGTACCCATTTTACGTGTCTCATAGGTGCCACTTACGTGTCCGCGATAACATGAAAAATCGACCTACGGAACATTTCATAGCAGACGACACATGTTTCTTAAGTCAAATATAGAGAACTAAATTTCTGATATATTTTTCTTCTCCATTGTCTTTATACCATGACAACGAACCATTTACGTTGACTACCGTCTCATAGGTGCCAGTTCCGCATCCGCGAAAAACATGAAAAATGGACTTATGGAACATTTCGTAGCAGACGACACCTGTCGCTTAAGTCAATTATAGGGATTTTTCTTTTGCGTTTTCTCTCACTAGGGCCACTGATTTGGTTACGATGACTATCTCACCCATACGTGATGGTTACGTGCTGCGCGTAAAATAGTAAAATCAACTTAGACACTTTTGGAGGCAACTGAAACCTGTTGTACAAATCAAAGGAAGGTAAACCGAATGTTTCCCTGTTTTCTTACCGGGGTCAATTTTGATGACCTTGCGAGTCAGAAATCAATGTTATGTTTAACTGCTGCGCAAAAATATAGAATTCAGAAGCAACGGGTTGCTGTTGCGGAAATTTTTTCCGGTTAAAAAAAAATCTTGTTCTAGTTTGAAGAGTTTAAAAATAGACCATAAAGATACAATAAGATGTAAGAATATCTAATAAATAATCCATTTTTTCTTTGATAGGGTAGAAAACATTGTGGGAAAAGGAGAAAATGCTGGTCACCTGCATTGTCTCCTTTTCTCAGATTATTTTCAAAAGCTTTCTCTTTCAGGGGTGTGAAAAGGCGTCATTGTGTGGTTAAAGGTTAATAAGGATAAACAGATAAATCAGCTTGGGCCCAGTCAGCCAATCAGAGGCCTCGAGAAATTCAAAATGGTACCCAGTCAGCCAGTCAGAGGCTTGGAGAAATTCAAAACTGGGCCCAGTCAGCCAATCAGAGGGCTTCAAAATGGCGCCCTTATATATCGAAGAAAACAGTGAACAAAAAACGGCATAAAAGTGGATTTAAAGTCTTCTTTGAAGGCTGCTGTGCAGTCCTTGGCAAACTGCCAGGCATGCACCATCCACACATGCCAGATTTCACTGTAAATGGGCCAAAATTTAAGAGAACAGGGTGGCAGAAGACCTTGTTTTGGTCTTTTCAGGCCACCTTGCAAGAGTTACTTCCCTTGAAATAAACCCCTTGATGCCCCTTTATCCCTGAACCAGATTTTCTGACTCAGACCACATTAAATTCTGCACATTGAATAAGCCAAAATGATCAATGTACAGTGTAAAAAACCCAGAAATTAATGTGACAAGTGGCTAAAAAAAGACTGAATACTCTTTCAGTAGCAATTGATTCCTACTGCATGAATCAAACAAAGGGAATTGTTCTAATCTCTTCAAACTGCAACAAGAAACCCAGTTACATTGACTACCGTTTCATACGTGCCAGTTACGCACAATGCGAAAACACCAGGAAATAATGTGACAAGTGGCTAAAAAAAAGACTGAAGGCTCTTTCAGTAGCAACTGCTTCCTGTTGCATAAGTCAAACAAAGAGAACTGAATTTCTAATATATTTTTGTCTCTCCAATCTCTTTATACCTTGACGACGTACCCATTTTACGTGTCTCATAGGTGCCACTTACGTGTCCGCGATAACATGAAAAATCGACCTACGGAACATTTCATAGCAGACGACACATGTCTCTTAAGTCAAATATAGAGAACTAAATTTCTGATATATTTTTCTTCTCCATTGTCTTTATACCATGACAACGAACCATTTACGTTGACTACCGTCTCATAGGTGCCAGTTCCGCATCCGCGAAAAACATGAAAAATGGACTTATGGAACATTTCGTAGCAGACGACACCTGTCGCTTAAGTCAATTATAGGGATTTTTCTTTTTCGTTTTCTCTCACTAGGGCCACTGATTTGGTTACGATGACTATCTCACCCATACGTGATGGTTACGTGCTGCGCGTAAAATAGTAAAATCAACTTAGACACTTTTGGAGGCAACTGAAACCTGTTGCACAAATCAAAGGAAGGTAAACCGAATGTTTCCCTGTTTTCTTACCGGGGTCAATTTTGATGACCTTGCGAGTCAGAAATCAATGTTATGTTTAACTGCTGCGCAAAAATATAGAATTCAGAAGCAACGGGTTGCTGTTGCGGAAATTTTTTCCGGTTAAAAAAAAATCTTGTTCTAGTTTGAAGAGTTTAAAAATAGACCATAAAGATACAATAAGATGTAAGAATAACTAATAAATAATCCATTTTTTCTTTGATAGGGTAGAAAACATTGTGGGAAAAGGAGAAAATGCTGGTAACCTGCATTGTCTCCTTTTCTCAGATAATTTTCAAAAGCTTTCTCTTTCGGGGGTGTGAAAAGGCGTCATTGTGTGGTTAAAGGTTAATAAGGATAAACAGATAAATCAGCTTGGGCCCAGTCAGCCAATCAGAGGCCTCGAGAAATTCAAAATGGTACCCAGTCAGCCAGTCAGAGGCTTGGAGAAATTCAAAACTGGGCCCAGTCAGCCAATCAGAGGGCTTCAAAATGGCGCCCTAATATATCGAAGAAAACAGTGAACAAAAAACGGCATAAAAGTGGATTTAAAGTCTTCTTTGAAGGCTGCTGTGCAGTCCTTGGCAAACTGCCAGGCATGCACCATCCACACATGCCAGATTTCACTGTAAATGGGCCAAAATTTAAGAGAACAGGGTGGCAGAAGACCTTGTTTTGGTCTTTTCAGGCCACCTTGCAAGAGTTACTTCCCTTGAAATAAACCCCTTGATGCCCCTTTATCCCTGAACCAGATTTTCTGACTCAGACCACATTAAATTCTGCACATTGAATAAGCCAAAATGATCAATGTACAGTGTAAAAAACCCAGAAATTAATGTGACAAGTGGCTAAAAAAAGACTGAATACTCTTTCAGTAGCAATTGATTCCTACTGCATGAATCAAACAAAGGGAATTGTTCTAATCTCTTCAAACCGCAACAAGAAACCCAGTTACATTGACTACCGTTTCATACGTGCCAGTTACGCACAATGCGAAAACACCAGGAAATAATGTGACAAGTGGCTAAAAAAAAGACTGAAGGCTCTTTCAGTAGCAACTGCTTCCTGTTGCATAAGTCAAACAAAGAGAACTGAATTTCTAATATATTTTTGTCTCTCCAATCTCTTTATACCTTGACGACGTACCCATTTTACGTGTCTCATAGGTGCCACTTACGTGTCCGCGATAACATGAAAAATCGACCTACGGAACATTTCATAGCAGACGACACATGTTTCTTAAGTCAAATATAGAGAACTAAATTTCTGATATATTTTTCTTCTCCATTGTCTTTATACCATGACAACGAACCATTTACGTTGACTACCGTCTCATAGGTGCCAGTTCCGCATCCGCGAAAAACATGAAAAATGGACTTATGGAACATTTCGTAGCAGACGACACCTGTCGCTTAAGTCAATTATAGGGATTTTTCTTTTTCGTTTTCTCTCACTAGGGCCACTGATTTGGTTACGATGACTATCTCACCCATACGTGATGGTTACGTGCTGCGCGTAAAATAGTAAAATCAACTTAGACACTTTTGGAGGCAACTGAAACCTGTTGCACAAATCAAAGGAAGGTAAACCGAATGTTTCCCTGTTTTCTTACCGGGGTCAATTTTGATGACCTTGCGAGTCAGAAATCAATGTTATGTTTAACTGCTGCGCAAAAATATAGAATTCAGAAGCAACGGGTTGCTGTTGCGGAAATTTTTTCCGGTTAAAAAAAAATCTTGTTCTAGTTTGAAGAGTTTAAAAATAGACCATAAAGATACAATAAGATGTAAGAATAACTAATAAATAATCCATTTTTTCTTTGATAGGGTAGAAAACATTGTGGGAAAAGGAGAAAATGCTGGTAACCTGCATTGTCTCCTTTTCTCAGATTATTTTCAAAAGCTTTCTCTTTCGGGGGTGTGAAAAGGCGTCATTGTGTGGTTAAAGGTTAATAAGGATAAACAGATAAATCAGCTTGGGCCCAGTCAGCCAATCAGAGGCCTCGAGAAATTCAAAATGGTACCCAGTCAGCCAGTCAGAGGCTTGGAGAAATTCAAAACTGGGCCCAGTCAGCCAATCAGAGGGCTTCAAAATGGCGCCCTAATATATCGAAGAAAACAGTGAACAAAAAACGGCATAAAAGTGGATTTAAAGTCTTCTTTGAAGGCTGCTGTGCAGTCCTTGGCAAACTGCCAGGCATGCACCATCCACACATGCCAGATTTCACTGTAAATGGGCCAAAATTTAAGAGAACAGGGTGGCAGAAGACCTTGTTTTGGTCTTTTCAGGCCACCTTGCAAGAGTTACTTCCCTTGAAATAAACCCCTTGATGCCCCTTTATCCCTGAACCAGATTTTCTGACTCAGACCACATTAAATTCTGCACATTGAATAAGCCAAAATGATCAATGTACAGTGTAAAAAACCCAGAAATTAATGTGACAAGTGGCTAAAAAAAGACTGAATACTCTTTCAGTAGCAATTGATTCCTACTGCATGAATCAAACAAAGGGAATTGTTCTAATCTCTTCAAACCGCAACAAGAAACCCAGTTACATTGACTACCGTTTCATACGTGCCAGTTACGCACAATGCGAAAACACCAGGAAATAATGTGACAAGTGGCTAAAAAAAAGACTGAAGGCTCTTTCAGTTGTTATGTACATACCCAGTTATTCCTAGCTTCGTTCATGTGTGTATCTATTTTTGAATGGTTTTCCCCTGTTGCTATTTTTAGAACTGGATTCTCTCTTGTGGAATATTGTGCTGGAAGTTTCCAGGCCTTTATACAATCTGATTACTAAGAATTATGCAACTAATTTTAACATGAATTTTCTGGAAGTTTCCCTGTTATTATAAAAGGAAAAGCTTTTTACATCTCAGTGTTTCACTAGTTAATACATGATTGCCAGACTACAGTGGGGATTATCTTGTGTTTGTGTCCTATAATTAGTGCTTGGATTATATTCAGTTTGGATTTGGATCAGACTAGACTAAAGTGAGGATTACTTTGTGTGCTTAGATTACATTCAGTTTGGATCAGGATCACATTGGAATTAAGACTGGAATAGTTTGTCTTCTGAATTTAACGTCTAAGGTATTGTTTTGTACTATTGTAACTGTTTATTTGATATTTTGTTAATAAATTCTGTTAATTGTTATCGTTTGTTGCTGGCTTCTTCTTTCTAGTTACGCCTGACTCGTAACAGAAATTGGGGGCTCGTCCGGGATTGGAAACTAGACTAACGCATTCGTTTTCCTTTTGGGATTAACCATCGATTGGAAAATAGACTAACGCATTCGTCTACTAATCAGTAATTATAATACAATTTTGTACTTGAATCCAGCAACAAACAAACATGTCTTTTGACTTAGATAAATTTACGGCTGAACCGTCTGTGGAGTTATTGAATTTAGGTAAAAAGACTGATTTGCTTAATCTTGCTAAACACTATAAATTGTCTGAAATAAAATCTTCAATGCGTAAACATGAAATTAAGAACATTTTGATACAATATTTTGTTGATGAGGAAATTTTTAATGAAAATGCTCTTTCCCTGATAGTTGACGTTCAGTCAGTTTCAAGTTCAAAAGAACTTGAATTGAAACTTCAGATCAGACAATTAGAAATTCAGGAAAGAGAGAAGGAAAGAGAAAGGGAAAGACAGAGAGAAGAAAGAGTAGAGAGAGAGAAGGAAAGAGAAAGGGAAAGAGAAAGGGAGAGAGAAGAAAGAGAAATGGAAAGAGAAAGGGAGAGAGTGGAAAGAGAAAGGGAGAGAGAAGAAAGAGAAAGGGAGAGAGAAGAAAGAGAAAGGGAAGAGAGAGAGAAGGAGAGAGAATTTCAATTAAGAATGAGGGAAATAGAAATGCAAGAAAGAGCAAATCAGCCCAAGCAAAAGATTGAATACAATTTTGATGTTACAAAACATATTAGGCTTGTTCCTCCATTTCAAGAGAAAGAAGTTGATAAATACTTCCTACATTTTGAAAAAGTTGCAGAAAACTTAAATTGGCCAAAAGAGCACTGGACTTTGCTTCTGCAAAGTGTTTTGACAGGCAAAGCTCGTGAAATTTATACACAACTAGGTGTTGAACAATGTCATCATTATGAGACTGTTAAAGAACTTATTCTCAAAGGTTATGAGCTGGTCCCAGAAGCATATAGACAAAAATTTAGAAATTGTAAAAAAGATTCTAACCAGACTCATGTTGAATTTGCTAGAAACAAAGAACAGTTATTTGATAGATGGTGCTGTTCTAAGAAAATAGACCAAAATTATGATAAACTAAGACAACTTATGTTAGTTGAAGAATTCAAACGTTGTATTCAATTTGATGTTAAAACATTCTTAGACGAAAAACAAGTTGAAACTTTAGAAGAAGCAGCTCGTCTGGCTGATAATTACTATCTTACACATAAAGTTTCTTTTATTGCTAAAGCAAAACCTACTTCCTCACATCCCCAAAATAAATCAATGTCTGGTAATTCATCTGGCATGCCCAGTCAATCCAATACACCCAAACCCAATTCTACTAGTGAAACCAAAAGTCAATATCCCTTATCTCGACCCACTTGTAACTATTGTAAGAAACCTGGTCACCTTGTTTCTGAATGTTTGAAATTAAAAAGGAAGTTAGAAAGTGATGAAGCCAAACCAACAGGGCTCACCACTCTTAGGCCAAGGCCACAGTCTTCTATTAAAACCAATACAATTGACATAGTCACAAAACCCAAGTCTGATTCTACTATGGAGATTTTTGAACCATTTATGTTGAATGGTTTTGTATCACTTTCAGGTGATAATTGCCCACCTACCCCTATTAAAATTTTAAGAGACACAGGAGCTTCTCAATTTCTTATTTTAGCAGATATACTGCCTTTTTCTGAGAAGACTTCTTCCGGTACTAGTGTCCTTATTCAGGGTGTAGAGTGTGGAACTGTTAATATCCCTCTCCATTACGTTAATTTGTCATCAGATTTGGTTACTGGGCTTGTGGTTATTGGTATTAAACCTTCCTTACCATTTAAAGGTATCCATTTATTGCTAGGCAATGACTTAGCTGGAGATAAGGTTGTGGTTAATCCACTTGTAACTGACACACCAAATATAGGTCAAACAGATGACCCTATCGAGCAGGAAATTCCTGACTTGTATCCTTCCTGTGCAGTTACCCGAGCTATGGCTAAAAAGGCCATTTTGAAAAACTCAAACTCTGACATTGACTTGACGGATACTTTTATCGGTCAATATTTCAATAATGAGATTAAAAAGTCTCTTGATCCCAGTTTGTCTGATACTCAGACAGACTCGTCAATGTCTCGTAATTCTCCACCAAGGTCTATTGACCAAGGTCACGACACGCTGTCAAAGTCACAGCTTATCCAGGAACAGCAAACTGATCCTGAGATTTCGAAATTAATTTTTAGGGCTTTACCTGAAGATGAAATTTCACAGGTCCCAATGTGTTACTATATTAAGAATGGGATTCTTATGAGAAAATGGCGACCATTTGATGTCCCAGCTGATGATGAATGGGCTGTTTACCACCAAATTGTGGTTCCAAAGTCATATCGTCATGAAATACTAAGTATAGCCCATGAAAGTCCTATGTCAGGTCATCTAGGTATAAACAAGACCTATCACAAAATTATTACTCATTTTTATTGGCCTGGTCTCAAATCAGATGTCTCTAAATATTGTAAAACTTGCCATACATGTCAAATGGTAGGTAAACCCAACCAAACCATTCCCAAAGCTCAATTACAACCTATTCCTGCTTTTGATGAACCTTTCAGTAGGATACTTATAGATTGTGTTGGTCCTTTACCTCGAACCAAGTCAGGAAATGAGTATCTCTTAACAATTATGTGTACTTCTACACGTTTTCCTGAAGCTATTCCTTTAAGGAACATCAAAACAAAGTCAATAGTCAAAGCTCTTATAAAATTTTTCACATTTGTTGGTCTTCCAAAATCAGTTCAGTCTGATCAAGGGTCAAATTTTATGTCTGGTATATTCCAACAGGTTATGCATGAATTAGGAATCAAGCAATACAGGTCATCCGCCTATCACCCTGAAAGTCAAGGTGCTTTAGAAAGATTTCACCAGACATTAAAAAATATGATAAGATCATATTGCTTTGACACTGAAAAAGATTGGGATGAGGGCATCCATTTGTTACTATTTGCAGCCAGAGAATCTGTACAAGAATCTCTTGGTTTCAGTCCTTTTGAATTAGTTTTTGGCCATTCTGTTCGTGGACCTTTAAAACTTTTGAAAGAGAAATTTCTCTCAAATGATGAAACATCTTTGAATTTACTGCAGTATGTTTCTGACTTCAGAAATAGACTGTCTAGGGCATGTGAGGTTGCTAGGTCTAATCTTAAAACGTCTCAGGGCAAAATGAAAGCAAGATATGACAACCATGTTATTGATAGAAAATTTAAACCAGGTGACAAAGTCCTTGCTCTTTTGCCAATACCTGGTAGACCTCTACAGGCAAGATATTTTGGACCCTACACTATTGACAAGAAAACAAGTGATTTGAACTATATAATTAATACTCCAGGAAGGCGTAAAAACAAACAAATGTGTCATGTAAATATGTTAAAGGAATACTTTGACAGAGATAGCTCTATTTCAAAACCAATTACAGTTGTAAACACTGTCCCACAAGAATCAAGTGTATTTGAAATTGAAGTAAATTCTGACTTTAATGATAAATCTGATCCTGGTCCATCTAAACTTGAGAATTCGGATATTTTGAGAAACCTTAACAACAAACTTTCTCACTTGGAACCATCGCAGCAGGAAGAGCTGAAACAGTTGATACATAAATATGAACATTTATTTCCTGATATCCCCACAAGAACAGATAAAATCTATCATGATGTCATTGTGGAAGATTCTAAACCAATAAAGCAACATCCATATAGAATGAATCCTTTGAAACAGAAATACCTCCAAGATGAAGTAAAATACTTACTGGAAAATGACTTTATTGAACCTAGCCAGAGTAATTACAGTTCACCATGTATATTAGTACCTAAATCAAATGGAACTTATAGAATGTGTACTGACTATCGTAAGGTGAACTCTGTGACAAAAACAGACTCTTTTCCAATACCAAGAATTGATGACTGTATTGACAAAGTTGGAAATTCTAAATATGTCACCAAATTTGACCTGCTAAAAGGATTCTGGCAAGTTCCACTGACTGATAGAGCAAAAGAAGTATCAGCATTTGCTACTCCAAACGGTCTGTACCAATACAAAGTTATGCCGTTTGGGATGAAAAATTCTCCTGCAACATTTCAGCGGCTTATAAACAACGTTATATGTGGATTAGACGGCTGTGATGCATATATTGACGACGTCATCATCTACTCAGACAGTTGGAGTGACCACCTTCAAAGAATCAGGAAGTTCTTCGACAGACTCAGTAAAGCGAAACTGACTGTGAATCTTGCAAAAACTGAATTTTGTCATGCTACTGTAACATTTCTAGGACATCTTGTGGGACAGGGTCAAGTTAAACCTTTAGAAGCTAAGGTCAATGCTATCTCTGAGTTTCCTGTGCCTAAATGTAAAAGACAGCTGATGCGATTTCTTGGTATGGCTGGCTACTATAGGAAATTCTGTAAAAATTTCTCGGGTATTGCTGAACCTTTAACAAATTTACTTAAGAAAAGCACAAAGTTCAAATGGAATGACATATGTCAAGATGCATTTGATCGTCTAAAAGCCATACTAAAGAGTGCACCAGTTCTCTTGGCACCTGATTTTGACAAATGTTTCAAATTAGCTGTTGATGCAAGTGATGTTGGTATTGGTGCTGTTCTTTTACAAGAAGATAATAATGGTATTGATCACCCAGTTTGTTACTTTTCTAAGAAATTTCACAAACATCAAAAAAAATTACTCTACCATAGAAAAAGAATGTCTTGCTTTAATTCTGGCAATCCAGCAGTTCGAAGTTTATTTAACTTCTTCAACTTCACCAATTGTTGTATTCAGTGATCATAACCCTTTAAGTTTTCTGCACAAACTTAAGAATAAGAATCAAAGATTACTGAGGTGGAGTTTATTGCTTCAAGAGTTTAATCTTGACATAAGACACATAAAAGGGAAAGATAACATTATACCAGATGCTCTTTCAAGAGTTTGAAATTCTAATAGTCATATTCCCTAAATCAAGTTTAACCTGTTTTTTTTTTTAAATTGTACTTTCATTACCTTGATTATTTTCATTAGTCTGAAATAATTAATATTTGAGTTTTTCATTTTCTCTGTAATACTTCAGTTAAAGTATCATATACATGTATATAAATAATATTGCAAAAAAGAAAGATTTATTTCATAAACCTTTCTTTTTCTTTTCAAGGGGGGAAGTGTTATGTACATACCCAGTTATTCCTAGCTTCGTTCATGTGTGTATCTATTTTTGAATGGTTTTCCCCTGTTGCTATTTTTAGAACTGGATTCTCTCTTGTGGAATATTGTGCTGGAAGTTTCCAGGCCTTTATACAATCTGATTACTAAGAATTATGCAACTAATTTTAACATGAATTTTCTGGAAGTTTCCCTGTTATTATAAAAGGAAAAGCTTTTTACATCTCAGTGTTTCACTAGTTAATACATGATTGCCAGACTACAGTGGGGATTATCTTGTGTTTGTGTCCTATAATTAGTGCTTGGATTATATTCAGTTTGGATTTGGATCAGACTAGACTAAAGTGAGGATTACTTTGTGTGCTTAGATTACATTCAGTTTGGATCAGGATCACATTGGAATTAAGACTGGAATAGTTTGTCTTCTGAATTTAACGTCTAAGGTATTGTTTTGTACTATTGTAACTGTTTATTTGATATTTTGTTAATAAATTCTGTTAATTGTTATCGTTTGTTGCTGGCTTCTTCTTTCTAGTTACGCCTGACTCGTAACACAGTAGCAACTGCTTCCTGTTGCATAAGTCAAACAAAGAGAACTGAATTTCTAATATATTTTTGTCTCTCCAATCTCTTTATACCTTGACGACGTACCCATTTTACGTGTCTCATAGGTGCCACTTACGTGTCCGCGATAACATGAAAAATCGACCTACGGAACATTTCATAGCAGACGACACATGTCTCTTAAGTCAAATATAGAGAACTAAATTTCTGATATATTTTTCTTCTCCATTGTCTTTATACCATGACAACGAACCATTTACGTTGACTACCGTCTCATAGGTGCCAGTTCCGCATCCGCGAAAAACATGAAAAATGGACTTATGGAACATTTCGTAGCAGACGACACCTGTCGCTTAAGTCAATTATAGGGATTTTTCTTTTTCGTTTTCTCTCACTAGGGCCACTGATTTGGTTACGATGACTTTCTCACCCATACGTGATGGTTACGTGCTGCGCGTAAAATAGTAAAATCAACTTAGACACTTTTGGAGGCAACTGAAACCTGTTGCACAAATCAAAGGAAGGTAAACCGAATGTTTCCCTGTTTTCTTACCGGGGTCAATTTTGATGACCTTGCGAGTCAGAAATCAATGTTATGTTTAACTGCTGCGCAAAAGTATAGAATTCAGAAGCAACGGGTTGCTGTTGCGGAAATTTTTTCCGGTTAAAAAAAAATCTTGTTCTAGTTTGAAGAGTTTAAAAATAGACCATAAAGATACAATAAGATGTAAGAACAACTAATAAATAATCCATTTTTTCTTTGATAGGGTAGAAAACATTGTGGGAAAAGGAGAAAATGCTGGTAACCTGCATTGTCTCCTTTTCTCAGATTATTTTCAAAAGCTTTCTCTTTCGGGGGTGTGAAAAGGCGTCATTGTGTGGTTAAAGGTTAATAAGGATAAACAGATAAATCAGCTTGGGCCCAGTCAGCCAATCAGAGGCCTCGAGAAATTCAAAATGGTACCCAGTCAGCCAGTCAGAGGCTTGGAGAAATTCAAAACTGGGCCCAGTCAGCCAATCAGAGGGCTTCAAAATGGCGCCCTAATATATCGAAGAAAACAGTGAACAAAAAACGGCATAAAAGTGGATTTAAAGTCTTCTTTGAAGGCTGCTGTGCAGTCCTTGGCAAACTGCCAGGCATGCACCATCCACACATGCCAGATTTCACTGTAAATGGGCCAAAATTTAAGAGAACAGGGTGGCAGAAGACCTTGTTTTGGTCTTTTCAGGCCACCTTGCAAGAGTTACTTCCCTTGAAATAAACCCCTTGATGCCCCTTTATCCCTGAACCAGATTTTCTGACTCGGACCACATTAAATTCTGCACATTGAATAAGCCAAAATGAGCAATGTACAGTGTAAAAAACCCAGAAATTAATGTGACAAGTGGCTAAAAAAAGACTGAATACTCTTTCAGTAGCAATTGATTCCTACTGCATGAATCAAACAAAGGGAATTGTTCTAATCTCTTCAAACCGCAACAAGAAACCCAGTTACATTGACTACCGTTTCATACGTGCCAATTACGGACAATGCGAAAACACCAGGAAATAATGTGACAAGTGGCTAAAAAAAAGACTGAAGGCTCTTTCAGTAGCAACTGCTTCCTGTTGCATAAGTCAAACAAAGAGAACTGAATTTCTAATATATTTTTGTCTCTCCAATCTCTTTATACCTTGACGACATACCCATTTTACGTGTCTCATAGGTGCCACTTACGTGTCCGCGATAACATGAAAAATCAACCTACGGAACATTTCATAGCAGACGACACATGTTTCTTAAGTCAAATATAGAGAACTAAATTTCTGATATATTTTTCTTCTCCATTGTCTTTATACCATGACAACAAACCATTTACGTTGACTACCGTCTCATAGGTGCCAGTTCAGCATCCGCGAAAAACATGAAAAATGGACTTATGGAACATTTCGTAGCAGACGACACCTGTCGCTTAAGTCAATTATAGGGATTTTTCTTTTTCGTTTCCTCTCACTAGGGCCACTGATTTGGTTACGATGACTATCTCACCCATACGTGATGGTTACGTGCTGCGCGTAAAATAGTAAAATCAACTTAGACACTTTTGGAGGCAACTGAAACCTGTTGCACAAATCAAAGAAAGGTAAACCGAATGTTTCCCTGTTTTCTTACCGGGGTCAATTTTGATGACCTTGCGAGTCAGAAATCAATGTTATGTTTAACTGCTGCGCAAAAATATAGAATTCAGAAGCAACGGGTTGCTGTTGCGGAAATTTTTTCCGGTTAAAAAAAAATCTTGTTCTAGTTTGAAGAGTTTAAAAATAGACCATAAAGATACAATAAGATGTAAGAATAACTAATAAATAATCCATTTTTTCTTTGATAGGGTAGAAAACATTGTGGGAAAAGGAGAAAATGCTGGTAACCTGCATTGTCTCCTTTTCTCAGATTATTTTCAAAAGCTTTCTCTTTCGGGGGTGTGAAAAGGCGTCATTGTGTGGTTAAAGGTTAATAAGGATAAACAGATAAATCAGCTTGGGCCCAGTCAGCCAATCAGAGGCCTCGAGAAATTCAAAATGGTACCCAGTCAGCCAGTCAGAGGCTTGGAGAAATTCAAAACTGGGCCCAGTCAGCCAATCAGAGGGCTTCAAAATGGCGCCCTAATATATCGAAGAAAACAGTGAACAAAAAACGGCATAAAAGTGGATTTAAAGTCTTCTTTGAAGGCTGCTGTGCAGTCCTTGGCAAACTGCCAGGCATGCACCATCCACACATGCCAGATTTCACTGTAAATGGGCCAAAATTTAAGAGAACAGGGTGGCAGAAGACCTTGTTTTGGTCTTTTCAGGCCACCTTGCAAGAGTTACTTCCCTTGAAATAAACCCCTTGATGCCCCTTTATCCCTGAACCAGATTTTCTGACTCAGACCACATTAAATTCTGCACATTGAATAAGCCAAAATGATCAATGTACAGTGTAAAAAACCCAGAAATTAATGTGACAAGTGGCTAAAAAAAGACTGAATACTCTTTCAGTAGCAATTGATTCCTACTGCATGAATCAAACAAAGGGAATTGTTCTAATCTCTTCAAACCGCAACAAGAAACCCAGTTACATTGACTACCGTTTCATACGTGCCAGTTACGCACAATGCGAAAACACCAGGAAATAATGTGACAAGTGGCTAAAAAAAAGACTGAAGGCTCTTTTAGTAGCAACTGCTTCCTGTTGCATAAGTCAAACAAAGAGAACTGAATTTCTAATATATTTTTGTCTCTCCAATCTCTTTATACCTTGACGACGTACCCATTTTACGTGTCTCATAGGTGCCACTTACGTGTCCGCGATAACATGAAAAATCGACCTACGGAACATTTCATAGCAGACGACACATGTTTCTTAAGTCAAATATAGAGAACTAAATTTCTGATATATTTTTCTTCTCCATTGTCTTTATACCATGACAACGAACCATTTACGTTGACTACCGTCTCATAGGTGCCAGTTCCGCATCCGCGAAAAACATGAAAAATGGACTTATGGAACATTTCGTAGCAGACGACACCTGTCGCTTAAGTCAATTATAGGGATTTTTCTTTTTCGTTTCCTCTCACTAGGGCCACTGATTTGGTTACGATGACTATCTCACCCATACGTGATGGTTACGTGCTGCGCGTAAAATAGTAAAATCAACTTAGACACTTTTGGAGGCAACTGAAACCTGTTGCACAAATCAAAGGAAGGTAAACCGAATGTTTCCCTGTTTTCTTACCGGGGTCAATTTTGATGACCTTGCGAGTCAGAAATCAATGTTATGTTTAACTGCTGCGCAAAAATATAGAATTCAGAAACAACGGGTTGCTGTTGCGGAAATTTTTTCCGGTTAAAAAAAAATCTTGTTCTAGTTTGAAGAGTTTAAAAATAGACCATAAAGATACAATAAGATGTAAGAATAACTAATAAATAATCCATTTTTTCTTTGATAGGGTAGAAAACATTGTGGGAAAAGGAGAAAATGCTGGTAACCTGCATTGTCTCCTTTTCTCAGATTATTTTCAAAAGCTTTCTCTTTCGGGGGTGTGAAAAGGCGTCATTGTGTGGTTAAAGGTTAATAAGGATAAACAGATAAATCAGCTTGGGCCCAGTCAGCCAATCAGAGGCCTCGAGAAATTCAAAATGGTACCCAGTCAGCCAGTCAGAGGCTTGGAGAAATTCAAAACTGGGCCCAGTCAGCCAATCAGAGGGCTTCAAAATGGCGCCCTAATATATCGAAGAAAACAGTGAACAAAAAACGGCATAAAAGTGGATTTAAAGTCTTCTTTGAAGGCTGCTGTGCAGTCCTTGGCAAACTGCCAGGCATGCACCATCCACACATGCCAGATTTCACTGTAAATGGGCCAAAATTTAAGAGAACAGGGTGGCAGAAGACCTTGTTTTGGTCTTTTCAGGCCACCTTGCAAGAGTTACTTCCCTTGAAATAAACCCCTTGATGCCCCTTTATCCCTGAACCAGATTTTCTGACTCAGACCACATTAAATTCTGCACATTGAATAAGCCAAAATGATCAATGTACAGTGTAAAAAACCCAGAAATTAATGTGACAAGTGGCTAAAAAAAGACTGAATACTCTTTCAGTAGCAATTGATTCCTACTGCATGAATCAAACAAAGGGAATTGTTCTAATCTCTTCAAACCGCAACAAGAAACCCAGTTACATTGACTACCGTTTCATACGTGCCAGTTACGCACAATGCGAAAACACCAGGAAATAATGTGACAAGTGGCTAAAAAAAAGACTGAAGGCTCTTTCAGTAGCAACTGCTTCCTGTTGCATAAGTCAAACAAAGAGAACTGAATTTCTAATATATTTTTGTCTCTCCAATCTCTTTATACCTTGACGACGTACCCATTTTACGTGTCTCATAGGTGCCACTTACGTGTCCGCGATAACATGAAAAATCGACCTACGGAACATTTCATAGCAGACGACACATGTTTCTTAAGTCAAATATAGAGAACTAAATTTCTGATATATTTTTCTTCTCCATTGTCTTTATACCATGACAACGAACCATTTACGTTGACTACCGTCTCATAGGTGCCAGTTCCGCATCCGCGAAAAACATGAAAAATGGACTTATGGAACATTTCGTAGCAGACGACACCTGTCGCTTAAGTCAATTATAGGGATTTTTCTTTTTCGTTTTCTCTCACTAGGGCCACTGATTTGGTTACGATGACTATCTCACCCATACGTGATGGTTACGTGCTGCGCGTAAAATAGTAAAATCAACTTAGACACTTTTGGAGGCAACTGAAACCTGTTGCACAAATCAAAGGAAGGTAAACCGAATGTTTCCCTGTTTTCTTACCGGGGTCAATTTTGATGACCTTGCGAGTCAGAAATCAATGTTATGTTTAACTGCTGCGCAAAAATATTGAATTCAGAAGCAACGGGTTGCTGTTGCGGAAATTTTTTCCGGTTAAAAAAAAATCTTGTTCTAGTTTGCAGAGTTTAAAAATAGACCATAAAGATACAATAAGATGTAAGAATAACTAATAAATAATCCATTTTTTCTTTGATAGGGTAGAAAACATTGTGGGAAAAGGAGAAAATGCTGGTAACCTGCATTGTCTCCTTTTCTCAGATTATTTTCAAAAGCTTTCTCTTTCGGGGGTGTGAAAAGGCGTCATTGTGTGGTTAAAGGTTAATAAGGATAAACAGATAAATCAGCTTGGGCCCAGTCAGCCAATCAGAGGCCTCGAGAAATTCAAAATGGTACCCAGTCAGCCAGTCAGAGGCTTGGAGAAATTCAAAACTGGGCCCAGTCAGCCAATCAGAGGGCTTCAAAATGGCGCCCTAATATATCGAAGAAAACAGTGAACAAAAAACGGCATAAAAGTGGATTTAAAGTCTTCTTTGAAGGCTGCTGTGCAGTCCTTGGCAAACTGCCAGGCATGCACCATCCACACATGCCAGATTTCACTGTAAATGGGCCAAAATTTAAGAGAACAGGGTGGCAGAAGACCTTGTTTTGGTCTTTTCAGGCCACCTTGCAAGAGTTACTTCCCTTGAAATAAACCCCTTGATGCCCCTTTATCCCTGAACCAGATTTTCTGACTCAGACCACATTAAATTCTGCACATTGAATAAGCCAAAATGATCAATGTACAGTGTAAAAAACCCAGAAATTAATGTGACAAGTGGCTAAAAAAAGACTGAATACTCTTTCAGTAGCAATTGATTCCTACTGCATGAATCAAACAAAGGGAATTGTTCTAATCTCTTCAAACCGCAACAAGAAACCCAGTTACATTGACTACCGTTTCATACGTGCCAGTTACGCACAATGCGAAAACACCAGGAAATAATGTGACAAGTGGCTAAAAAAAAGACTGAAGGCTCTTTCAGTAGCAACTGCTTCCTGTTGCATAAGTCAAACAAAGAGAACTGAATTTCTAATATATTTTTGTCTCTCCAATCTCTTTATACCTTGACGACGTACCCATTTTACGTGTCTCATAGGTGCCACTTACGTGTCCGCGATAACATGAAAAATCGACCTACGGAACATTTCATAGCAGACGACACATGTTTCTTAAGTCAAATATAGAGAACTAAATTTCTGATATATTTTTCTTCTCCATTGTCTTTATACCATGACAACGAACCATTTACGTTGACTACCGTCTCATAGGTGCCAGTTCCGCATCCGCGAAAAACATGAAAAATGGACTTATGGAACATTTCGTAGCAGACGACACCTGTCGCTTAAGTCAATTATAGGGATTTTTCTTTTTCGTTTTCTCTCACTAGGGCCACTGATTTGGTTACGATGACTATCTCACCCATACGTGATGGTTACGTGCTGCGCGTAAAATAGTAAAATCAACTTAGACACTTTTGGAGGCAACTGAAACCTGTTGCACAAATCAAAGGAAGGTAAACCGAATGTTTCCCTGTTTTCTTACCGGGGTCAATTTTGATGACCTTGCGAGTCAGAAATCAATGTTATGTTTAACTGCTGCGCAAAAATATAGAATTCAGAAGCAACGGGTTGCTGTTGCGGAAATTTTTTCCGGTTAAAAAAAAATCTTGTTCTAGTTTGAAGAGTTTAAAAATAGACCATAAAGATACAATAAGATGTAAGAATAACTAATAAATAATCCATTTTTTCTTTGATAGGGTAGAAAACATTGTGGGAAAAGGAGAAAATGCTGGTAACCTGCATTGTCTCCTTTTCTCAGATTATTTTCAAAAGCTTTCTCTTTCGGGGGTGTGAAAAGGCGTCATTGTGTGGTTAAAGGTTAATAAGGATAAACAGATAAATCAGCTTGGGCCCAGTCAGCCAATCAGAGGCCTCGAGAAATTCAAAATGGTACCCAGTCAGCCAGTCAGAGGCTTGGAGAAATTCAAAACTGGGCCCAGTCAGCCAATCAGAGGGCTTCAAAATGGCGCCCTAATATATCGAAGAAAACAGTGAACAAAAAACGGCATAAAAGTGGATTTAAAGTCTTCTTTGAAGGCTGCTGTGCAGTCCTTGGCAAACTGCCAGGCATGCACCATCCACACATGCCAGATTTCACTGTAAATGGGCCAAAATTTAAGAGAACAGGGTGGCAGAAGACCTTGTTTTGGTCTTTTCAGGCCACCTTGCAAGAGTTACTTCCCTTGAAATAAACCCCTTGATGCCCCTTTATCCCTGAACCAGATTTTCTGACTCAGACCACATTAAATTCTGCACATTGAATAAGCTAAAATGATCAATGTACAGTGTAAAAAACCCAGAAATTAATGTGACAAGTGGCTAAAAAAAGACTGAATACTCTTTCAGTAGCAATTGATTCCTACTGCATGAATCAAACAAAGGGAATTGTTCTAATCTCTTCAAACCGCAACAAGAAACCCAGTTACATTGACTACCGTTTCATACGTGCCAGTTACGCACAATGCGAAAACACCAGGAAATAATGTGACAAGTGGTAAAAAAAAAGACTGAAGGCTCTTTCAGTAGCAACTGCTTCCTGTTGCATAAGTCAAACAAAGAGAACTGAATTTCTAATATATTTTTGTCTCTCCAATCTCTTTATACCTTGACGACGTACCCATTTTACGTGTCTCATAGGTGCCACTTACGTGTCCGCGATAACATGAAAAATCGACCTACGGAACATTTCATAGCAGACGACACATGTTTCTTAAGTCAAATATAGAGAACTAAATTTCTGATATATTTTTCTTCTCCATTGTCTTTATACCATGACAACGAACCATTTACGTTGACTACCGTCTCATAGGTGCCAGTTCCGCATCCGCGAAAAACATGAAAAATGGACTTATGGAACATTTCGTAGCAGACGACACCTGTCGCTTAAGTCAATTATAGGGATTTTTCTTTTTCGTTTTCTCTCACTAGGGCCACTGATTTGGTTACGATGACTATCTCACCCATACGTGATGGTTACGTGCTGCGCGTAAAATAGTAAAATCAACTTAGACACTTTTGGAGGCAACTGAAACCTGTTGCACAAATCAAAGGAAGGTAAACCGAATGTTTCCCTGTTTTCTTACCGGGGTCAATTTTGATGACCTTGCGAGTCAGAAATCAATGTTATGTTTAACTGCTGCGCAAAAATATAGAATTCAGAAGCAACGGGTTGCTGTTGCGGAAATTTTTTCCGGTTAAAAAAAAATCTTGTTCTAGTTTGAAGAGTTTAAAAATAGACCATAAAGATACAATAAGATGTAAGAATAACTAATAAATAATCCAATTTTTCTTTGATAGGGTAGAAAACATTGTGGGAAAAGGAGAAAATGCTGGTAACCGGCATTGTCTCCTTTTCTCAGATTATTTTCAAAAGCTTTCTCTTTCGGGGGTGTGAAAAGGCGTCATTGTGTGGTTAAAGGTTAATAAGGATAAACAGATAAATCAGCTTGGGCCCAGTCAGCCAATCAGAGGCCTCGAGAAATTCAAAATGGTACCCAGTCAGCCAGTCAGAGGCTTGGAGAAATTCAAAACTGGGCCCAGTCAGCCAATCAGAGGGCTTCAAAATGGCGCCCTAATATATCGAAGAAAACAGTGAACAAAAAACGGCATAAAAGTGGATTTAACGTCTTCTTTGAAGGCTGCTGTGCAGTCCTTGGCAAACTGCCAGGCATGCACCATCCACACATGCCAGATTTCACTGTAAATGGGCCAAAATTTAAGAGAACAGGGTGGCAGAAGACCTTGTTTTGGTCTTTTCAGGCCACCTTGCAAGAGTTACTTCCCTTGAAATAAACCCCTTGATGCCCCTTTATCCCTGAACCAGATTTTCTGACTCAGACCACATTAAATTCTGCACATTGAATAAGCCAAAATGATCAATGTACAGTGTAAAAAACCCAGAAATTAATGTGACAAGTGGCTAAAAAAAGACTGAATACTCTTTCAGTAGCAATTGATTCCTACTGCATGAATCAAACAAAGGGAATTGTTCTAATCTCTTCAAACCGCAACAAGAAACCCAGTTACATTGACTACCGTTTCATACGTGCCAGTTACGCACAATGCGAAAACACCAGGAAATAATGTGACAAGTGGCTAAAAAAAAGACTGAAGGCTCTTTCAGTAGCAACTGCTTCCTGTTGCATAAGTCAAACAAAGAGAACTGAATTTCTAATATATTTTTGTCTCTCCAATCTCTTTATACCTTGACGACGTACCCATTTTACGTGTCTCATAGGTGCCACTTACGTGTCCGCGATAACATGAAAAATCGACCTACGGAACATTTCATAGCAGACGACACATGTTTCTTAAGTCAAATATAGAGAACTAAATTTCTGATATATTTTTCTTCTCCATTGTCTTTATACCATGACAACGAACCATTTACGTTGACTACCGTCTCATAGGTGCCAGTTCCGCATCCGCGAAAAACATGAAAAATGGACTTATGGAACATTTCGTAGCAGACGACACCTGTCGCTTAAGTCAATTATAGGGATTTTTCTTTTTCGTTTTCTCTCACTAGGGCCACTGATTTGGTTACGATGACTATCTCACCCATACGTGATGGTTACGTGCTGCGCGTAAAATAGTAAAATCAACTTAGACACTTTTGGAGGCAACTGAAACCTGTTGCACAAATCAAAGGAAGGTAAACCGAATGTTTCCCTGTTTTCTTACCGGGGTCAATTTTGATGACCTTGCGAGTCAGAAATCAATGTTATGTTTAACTGCTGCGCAAAAATATAGAATTCAGAAGCAACGGGTTGCTGTTGCGGAAATTTTTTCCGGTTAAAAAAAAATCTTGTTCTAGTTTGAAGAGTTTAAAAATAGACCATAAAGATACAATAAGATGTAAGAATAACTAATAAATAATCCATTTTTTCTTTGATAGGGTAGAAAACATTGTGGGAAAAGGAGAAAATGCTGGTAACCTGCATTGTCTCCTTTTCTCAGATTATTTTCAAAAGCTTTCTCTTTCGGGGGTGTGAAAAGGCGTCATTGTGTGGTTAAAGGTTAATAAGGATAAACAGATAAATCAGCTTGGGCCCAGTCAGCCAATCAGAGGCCTCGAGAAATTCAAAATGGTACCCAGTCAGCCAGTCAGAGGCTTGGAGAAATTCAAAACTGGGCCCAGTCAGCCAATCAGAGGGCTTCAAAATGGCGCCCTAATATATCGAAGAAAACAGTGAACAAAAAACGGCATAAAAGTGGATTTAAAGTCTTCTTTGAAGGCTGCTGTGCAGTCCTTGGCAAACTGCCAGGCATGCACCATCCACACATGCCAGATTTCACTGTAAATGGGCCAAAATTTAAGAGAACAGGGTGGCAGAAGACCTTGTTTTGGTCTTTTCAGGCCACCTTGCAAGAGTTACTTCCCTTGAAATAAACCCCTTGATGCCCCTTTATCCCTGAACCAGATTTTCTGACTCAGACCACATTAAATTCTGCACATTGAATAAGCTAAAATGATCAATGTACAGTGTAAAAAACCCAGAAATTAATGTGACAAGTGGCTAAAAAAAGACTGAATACTCTTTCAGTAGCAATTGATTCCTACTGCATGAATCAAACAAAGGGAATTGTTCTAATCTCTTCAAACCGCAACAAGAAACCCAGTTACATTGACTACCGTTTCATACGTGCCAGTTACGCACAATGCGAAAACACCAGGAAATAATGTGACAAGTGGTAAAAAAAAAGACTGAAGGCTCTTTCAGTAGCAACTGCTTCCTGTTGCATAAGTCAAACAAAGAGAACTGAATTTCTAATATATTTTTGTCTCTCCAATCTCTTTATACCTTGACGACGTACCCATTTTACGTGTCTCATAGGTGCCACTTACGTGTCCGCGATAACATGAAAAATCGACCTACGGAACATTTCATAGCAGACGACACATGTTTCTTAAGTCAAATATAGAGAACTAAATTTCTGATATATTTTTCTTCTCCATTGTCTTTATACCATGACAACGAACCATTTACGTTGACTACCGTCTCATAGGTGCCAGTTCCGCATCCGCGAAAAACATGAAAAATGGACTTATGGAACATTTCGTAGCAGACGACACCTGTCGCTTAAGTCAATTATAGGGATTTTTCTTTTTCGTTTTCTCTCACTAGGGCCACTGATTTGGTTACGATGACTATCTCACCCATACGTGATGGTTACGTGCTGCGCGTAAAATAGTAAAATCAACTTAGACACTTTTGGAGGCAACTGAAACCTGTTGCACAAATCAAAGGAAGGTAAACCGAATGTTTCCCTGTTTTCTTACCGGGGTCAATTTTGATGACCTTGCGAGTCAGAAATCAATGTTATGTTTAACTGCTGCGCAAAAATATAGAATTCAGAAGCAACGGGTTGCTGTTGCGGAAATTTTTTCCGGTTAAAAAAAAATCTTGTTCTAGTTTGAAGAGTTTAAAAATAGACCATAAAGATACAATAAGATGTAAGAATAACTAATAAATAATCCAATTTTTCTTTGATAGGGTAGAAAACATTGTGGGAAAAGGAGAAAATGCTGGTAACCGGCATTGTCTCCTTTTCTCAGATTATTTTCAAAAGCTTTCTCTTTCGGGGGTGTGAAAAGGCGTCATTGTGTGGTTAAAGGTTAATAAGGATAAACAGATAAATCAGCTTGGGCCCAGTCAGCCAATCAGAGGCCTCGAGAAATTCAAAATGGTACCCAGTCAGCCAGTCAGAGGCTTGGAGAAATTCAAAACTGGGCCCAGTCAGCCAATCAGAGGGCTTCAAAATGGCGCCCTAATATATCGAAGAAAACAGTGAACAAAAAACGGCATAAAAGTGGATTTAACGTCTTCTTTGAAGGCTGCTGTGCAGTCCTTGGCAAACTGCCAGGCATGCACCATCCACACATGCCAGATTTCACTGTAAATGGGCCAAAATTTAAGAGAACAGGGTGGCAGAAGACCTTGTTTTGGTCTTTTCAGGCCACCTTGCAAGAGTTACTTCCCTTGAAATAAACCCCTTGATGCCCCTTTATCCCTGAACCAGATTTTCTGACTCAGACCACATTAAATTCTGCACATTGAATAAGCCAAAATGATCAATGTACAGTGTAAAAAACCCAGAAATTAATGTGACAAGTGGCTAAAAAAAGACTGAATACTCTTTCAGTAGCAATTGATTCCTACTGCATGAATCAAACAAAGGGAATTGTTCTAATCTCTTCAAACCGCAACAAGAAACCCAGTTACATTGACTACCGTTTCATACGTGCCAGTTACGCACAATGCGAAAACACCAGGAAATAATGTGACAAGTGGCTAAAAAAAAGACTGAAGGCTCTTTCAGTAGCAACTGCTTCCTGTTGCATAAGTCAAACAAAGAGAACTGAATTTCTAATATATTTTTGTCTCTCCAATCTCTTTATACCTTGACGACGTACCCATTTTACGTGTCTCATAGGTGCCACTTACGTGTCCGCGATAACATGAAAAATCGACCTACGGAACATTTCATAGCAGACGACACATGTTTCTTAAGTCAAATATAGAGAACTAAATTTCTGATATATTTTTCTTCTCCATTGTCTTTATACCATGACAACGAACCATTTACGTTGACTACCGTCTCATAGGTGCCAGTTCCGCATCCGCGAAAAACATGAAAAATGGACTTATGGAACATTTCGTAGCAGACGACACCTGTCGCTTAAGTCAATTATAGGGATTTTTCTTTTTCGTTTCCTCTCACTAGGGCCACTGATTTGGTTACGATGACTATCTCACCCATACGTGATGGTTACGTGCTGCGCGTAAAATAGTAAAATCAACTTAGACACTTTTGGAGGCAACTGAAACCTGTTGCACAAATCAAAGGAAGGTAAACCGAATGTTTCCCTGTTTTCTTACCGGGGTCAATTTTGATGACCTTGCGAGTCAGAAATCAATGTTATGTTTAACTGCTGCGCAAAAATATAGAATTCAGAAACAACGGGTTGCTGTTGCGGAAATTTTTTCCGGTTAAAAAAAAATCTTGTTCTAGTTTGAAGAGTTTAAAAATAGACCATAAAGATACAATAAGATGTAAGAATAACTAATAAATAATCCATTTTTTCTTTGATAGGGTAGAAAACATTGTGGGAAAAGGAGAAAATGCTGGTAACCGGCATTGTCTCCTTTTCTCAGATTATTTTCAAAAGCTTTCTCTTTCGGGGGTGTGAAAAGGCGTCATTGTGTGGTTAAAGGTTAATAAGGATAAACAGATAAATCAGCTTGGGCCCAGTCAGCCAATCAGAGGCCTCGAGAAATTCAAAATGGTACCCAGTCAGCCAGTCAGAGGCTTGGAGAAATTCAAAACTGGGCCCAGTCAGCCAATCAGAGGGCTTCAAAATGGCGCCCTAATATATCGAAGAAAACAGTGAACAAAAAACGGCATAAAAGTGGATTTAAAGTCTTCTTTGAAGGCTGCTGTGCAGTCCTTGGCAAACTGCCAGGCATGCACCATCCACACATGCCAGATTTCACTGTAAATGGGCCAAAATTTAAGAGAACAGGGTGGCAGAAGACCTTGTTTTGGTCTTTTCAGGCCACCTTGCAAGAGTTACTTCCCTTGAAATAAACCCCTTGATGCCCCTTTATCCCTGAACCAGATTTTCTGACTCAGACCACATTAAATTCTGCACATTGAATAAGCCAAAATGATCAATGTACAGTGTAAAAAACCCAGAAATTAATGTGACAAGTGGCTAAAAAAAGACTGAATACTCTTTCAGTAGCAATTGATTCCTACTGCATGAATCAAACAAAGGGAATTGTTCTAATCTCTTCAAACCGCAACAAGAAACCCAGTTACATTGACTACCGTTTCATACGTGCCAGTTACGCACAATGCGAAAACACCAGGAAATAATGTGACAAGTGGCTAAAAAAAAGACTGAAGGCTCTTTCAGTAGCAACTGCTTCCTGTTGCATAAGTCAAACAAAGAGAACTGAATTTCTAATATATTTTTGTCTCTCCAATCTCTTTATACCTTGACGACGTACCCATTTTACGTGTCTCATAGGTGCCACTTACGTGTCCGCGATAACATGAAAAATCGACCTACGGAACATTTCATAGCAGACGACACATGTTTCTTAAGTCAAATATAGAGAACTAAATTTCTGATATATTTTTCTTCTCCATTGTCTTTATACCATGACAACGAACCATTTACGTTGACTACCGTCTCATAGGTGCCAGTTCCGCATCCGCGAAAAACATGAAAAATGGACTTATGGAACATTTCGTAGCAGACGACACCTGTCGCTTAAGTCAATTATAGGGATTTTTCTTTTTCGTTTTCTCTCACTAGGGCCACTGATTTGGTTACGATGACTATCTCACCCATACGTGATGGTTACGTGCTGCGCGTAAAATAGTAAAATCAACTTAGACACTTTTGGAGGCAACTGAAACCTGTTGCACAAATCAAAGGAAGGTAAACCGAATGTTTCCCTGTTTTCTTACCGGGGTCAATTTTGATGACCTTGCGAGTCAGAAATCAATGTTATGTTTAACTGCTGTGCAAAAATATAGAATTCAGAAGCAACGGGTTGCTGTTGCGGAAATTTTTTCCGGTTAAAAAAAAATCTTGTTCTAGTTTGAAGAGTTTAAAAATAGACCATAAAGATACAATAAGATGTAAGAATAACTAATAAATAATCCAATTTTTCTTTGATAGGGTAGAAAACATTGTGGGAAAAGGAGAAAATGCTGGTAACCGGCATTGTCTCCTTTTCTCAGATTATTTTCAAAAGCTTTCTCTTTCGGGGGTGTGAAAAGGCGTCATTGTGTGGTTAAAGGTTAATAAGGATAAACAGATAAATCAGCTTGGGCCCAGTCAGCCAATCAGAGGCCTCGAGAAATTCAAAATGGTACCCAGTCAGCCAGTCAGAGGCTTGGAGAAATTCAAAACTGGGCCCAGTCAGCCAATCAGAGGGCTTCAAAATGGCGCCCTAATATATCGAAGAAAACAGTGAACAAAAAACGGCATAAAAGTGGATTTAAAGTCTTCTTTGAAGGCTGCTGTGCAGTCCTTGGCAAACTGCCAGGCATGCACCATCCACACATGCCAGATTTCACTGTAAATGGGCCAAAATTTAAGAGAACAGGGTGGCAGAAGACCTTGTTTTGGTCTTTTCAGGCCACCTTGCAAGAGTTACTTCCCTTGAAATAAACCCCTTGATGCCCCTTTATCCCTGAACCAGATTTTCTGACTCAGACCACATTAAATTCTGCACATTGAATAAGCCAAAATGATCAATGTACAGTGTAAAAAACCCAGAAATTAATGTGACAAGTGGCTAAAAAAAGACTGAATACTCTTTCAGTAGCAATAGATTCCTACTGCATGAATCAAACAAAGGGAATTGTTCTAATCTCTTCAAACCGCAACAAGAAACCCAGTTACATTGACTACCGTTTCATACGTGCCAGTTACGCACAATGCGAAAACACCAGGAAATAATGTGACAAGTGGCTAAAAAAAAGACTGAAGGCTCTTTCAGTAGCAACTGCTTCCTGTTGCATGAATCAAACAAAGAGAACTGAATTTCTAATATATTTTTGTCTCTCCAATCTCTTTATACCTTGACGACGTACCCATTTTACGTGTCTCATAGGTGCCACTTACGTGTCCGCGATAACATGAAAAATCAACCTACGGAACATTTCATAGCAGACGACACATGTTTCTTAAGTCAAATATAGAGAACTAAATTTCTGATATATTTTTCTTCTCCATTGTCTTTATACCATGACAACGAACCATTTACGTTGACTACCGTCTCATAGGTGCCAGTTCCGCATCCGCGAAAAACATGAAAAATGGACTTATGGAACATTTCGTAGCAGACGACACCTGTCGCTTAAGTCAATTATAGGGATTTTTCTTTTTCGTTTTCTCTCACTAGGGCCACTGATTTGGTTACGATGACTATCTCACCCATACGTGATGGTTACGTGCTGCGCGTAAAATAGTAAAATCAACTTAGACACTTTTGGAGGCAACTGAAACCTGTTGCACAAATCAAAGGAAGGTAAACCGAATGTTTCCCTGTTTTCTTACCGGGGTCAATTTTGATGACCTTGCGAGTCAGAAATCAATGTTATGTTTAACTGCTGCGCCAAAATATTGAATTCAGAAGCAACGGGTTGCTGTTGCGGAAATTTTTTCCGGTTAAAAAAAAATCTTGTTCTAGTTTGCAGAGTTTAAAAATAGACCATAAAGATACAATAAGATGTAAGAATAACTAATAAATAATCCATTTTTTCTTTGATAGGGTAGAAAACATTGTGGGAAAAGGAGAAAATGCTGGTAACCTGCATTGTCTCCTTTTCTCAGATTATTTTCAAAAGCTTTCTCTTTCGGGGGTGTGAAAAGGCGTCATTGTGTGGTTAAAGGTTAATAAGGATAAACAGATAAATCAGCTTGGGCCCAGTCAGCCAATCAGAGGCCTCGAGAAATTCAAAATGGTACCCAGTCAGCCAGTCAGAGGCTTGGAGAAATTCAAAACTGGGCCCAGTCAGCCAATCAGAGGGCTTCAAAATGGCGCCCTAATATATCGAAGAAAACAGTGAACAAAAAACGGCATAAAAGTGGATTTAAAGTCTTCTTTGAAGGCTGCTGTGCAGTCCTTGGCAAACTGCCAGGCATGCACCATCCACACATGCCAGATTTCACTGTAAATGGGCCAAAATTTAAGAGAACAGGGTGGCAGAAGACCTTGTTTTGGTCTTTTCAGGCCACCTTGCAAGAGTTACTTCCCTTGAAATAAACCCCTTGATGCCCCTTTATCCCTGAACCAGATTTTCTGACTCAGACCACATTAAATTCTGCACATTGAATAAGCCAAAATGATCAATGTACAGTGTAAAAAACCCAGAAATTAATGTGACAAGTGGCTAAAAAAAGACTGAATACTCTTTCAGTAGCAATTGATTCCTACTGCATGAATCAAACAAAGGGAATTGTTCTAATCTCTTCAAACCGCAACAAGAAACCCAGTTACATTGACTACCGTTTCATACGTGCCAGTTACGCACAATGCGAAAACACCAGGAAATAATGTGACAAGTGGCTAAAAAAAAGACTGAAGGCTCTTTCAGTAGCAACTGCTTCCTGTTGCATAAGTCAAACAAAGAGAACTGAATTTCTAATATATTTTTGTCTCTCCAATCTCTTTATACCTTGACGACGTACCCATTTTACGTGTCTCATAGGTGCCACTTACGTGTCCGCGATAACATGAAAAATCGACCTACGGAACATTTCATAGCAGACGACACATGTTTCTTAAGTCAAATATAGAGAACTAAATTTCTGATATATTTTTCTTCTCCATTGTCTTTATACCATGACAACGAACCATTTACGTTGACTACCGTCTCATAGGTGCCAGTTCCGCATCCGCGAAAAACATGAAAAATGGACTTATGGAACATTTCGTAGCAGACGACACCTGTCGCTTAAGTCAATTATAGGGATTTTTCTTTTTCGTTTTCTCTCACTAGGGCCACTGATTTGGTTACGATGACTATCTCACCCATACGTGATGGTTACGTGCTGCGCGTAAAATAGTAAAATCAACTTAGACACTTTTGGAGGCAACTGAAACCTGTTGCACAAATCAAAGGAAGGTAAACCGAATGTTTCCCTGTTTTCTTACCGGGGTCAATTTTGATGACCTTGCGAGTCAGAAATCAATGTTATGTTTAACTGCTGCGCAAAAATATAGAATTCAGAAGCAACGGGTTGCTGTTGCGGAAATTTTTTCCGGTTAAAAAAAAATCTTGTTCTAGTTTGAAGAGTTTAAAAATAGACCATAAAGATACAATAAGATGTAAGAATAACTAATAAATAATCCAATTTTTCTTTGATAGGGTAGAAAACATTGTGGGAAAAGGAGAAAATGCTGGTAACCGGCATTGTCTCCTTTTCTCAGATTATTTTCAAAAGCTTTCTCTTTCGGGGGTGTGAAAAGGCGTCATTGTGTGGTTAAAGGTTAATAAGGATAAACAGATAAATCAGCTTGGGCCCAGTCAGCCAATCAGAGGCCTCGAGAAATTCAAAATGGTACCCAGTCAGCCAGTCAGAGGCTTGGAGAAATTCAAAACTGGGCCCAGTCAGCCAATCAGAGGGCTTCAAAATGGCGCCCTAATATATCGAAGAAAACAGTGAACAAAAAACGGCATAAAAGTGGATTTAACGTCTTCTTTGAAGGCTGCTGTGCAGTCCTTGGCAAACTGCCAGGCATGCACCATCCACACATGCCAGATTTCACTGTAAATGGGCCAAAATTTAAGAGAACAGGGTGGCAGAAGACCTTGTTTTGGTCTTTTCAGGCCACCTTGCAAGAGTTACTTCCCTTGAAATAAACCCCTTGATGCCCCTTTATCCCTGAACCAGATTTTCTGACTCAGACCACATTAAATTCTGCACATTGAATAAGCCAAAATGATCAATGTACAGTGTAAAAAACCCAGAAATTAATGTGACAAGTGGCTAAAAAAAGACTGAATACTCTTTCAGTAGCAATTGATTCCTACTGCATGAATCAAACAAAGGGAATTGTTCTAATCTCTTCAAACCGCAACAAGAAACCCAGTTACATTGACTACCGTTTCATACGTGCCAGTTACGCACAATGCGAAAACACCAGGAAATAATGTGACAAGTGGCTAAAAAAAAGACTGAAGGCTCTTTCAGTAGCAACTGCTTCCTGTTGCATAAGTCAAACAAAGAGAACTGAATTTCTAATATATTTTTGTCTCTCCAATCTCTTTATACCTTGACGACGTACCCATTTTACGTGTCTCATAGGTGCCACTTACGTGTCCGCGATAACATGAAAAATCGACCTACGGAACATTTCATAGCAGACGACACATGTTTCTTAAGTCAAATATAGAGAACTAAATTTCTGATATATTTTTCTTCTCCATTGTCTTTATACCATGACAACGAACCATTTACGTTGACTACCGTCTCATAGGTGCCAGTTCCGCATCTGCAAAAAACATGAAAAATGGACTTATGGAACATTTCGTAGCAGACGACACCTGTCGCTTAAGTCAATTATAGGGATTTTTCTTTTTCGTTTTCTCTCACTAGGGCCACTGATTTGGTTACGATGACTATCTCACCCATACGTGATGGTTACGTGCTGCGCGTAAAATGAGACACTTTTGGAGGCCACTGAAACCTGTTGCACAAATCAAAGGAAGGTAAACCGAATGTTTCCCTGTTTTCTTACCGTGGTCAATTTTGATGACCTTGCGAGTCAGAAATCAATGTTATATTTAACTGCTGCGCAAAAATATTGAATTCAGAAGCAACGGGTTGCTGTTGCGGAAATTTTTTCCGGTTAAAAAAAAATCTTGTTCTAGTTTGAAGAGTTTAAAAATAGACCATAAAGATACAATAAGATGTAAGAATAACTAATAAATAATCCATTTTTTCTTTGATAGGGTAGAAAACATTGTGGGAAAAGGAGAAAATGCTGGTAACCTGCATTGTCTCCTTTTCTCAGATTATTTTCAAAAGCTTTCTCTTTCGGGGGTGTGAAAAGGCGTCATTGTGTGGTTAAAGGTTAATAAGGATAAACAGATAAATCAGCTTGGGCCCAGTCAGCCAATCAGAGGCCTCGAGAAATTCAAAATGGTACCCAGTCAGCCAGTCAGAGGCTTGGAGAAATTCAAAACTGGGCCCAGTCAGCCAATCAGAGGGCTTCAAAATGGCGCCCTAATATATCGAAGAAAACAGTGAACAAAAAACGGCATAAAAGTGGATTTAAAGTCTTCTTTGAAGGCTGCTGTGCAGTCCTTGGCAAACTGCCAGGCATGCACCATCCACACATGCCAGATTTCACTGTAAATGGGCCAAAATTTAAGAGAACAGGGTGGCAGAAGACCTTGTTTTGGTCTTTTCAGGCCACCTTGCAAGAGTTACTTCCCTTGAAATAAACCCCTTGATGCCCCTTTATCCCTGAACCAGATTTTCTGACTCAGACCACATTAAATTCTGCACATTGAATAAGCCAAAATGATCAATGTACAGTGTAAAAAACCCAGAAATTAATGTGACAAGTGGCTAAAAAAAGACTGAATACTCTTTCAGTAGCAATTGATTCCTACTGCATGAATCAAACAAAGGGAATTGTTCTAATCTCTTCAAACCGCAACAAGAAACCCAGTTACATTGACTACCGTTTCATACGTGCCAGTTACGCACAATGCGAAAACACCAGGAAATAATGTGACAAGTGGCTAAAAAAAAGACTGAAGGCTCTTTCAGTAGCAACTGCTTCCTGTTGCATAAGTCAAACAAAGAGAACTGAATTTCTAATATATTTTTGTCTCTCCAATCTCTTTATACCTTGACGACGTACCCATTTTACGTGTCTCATAGGTGCCACTTACGTGTCCGCGATAACATGAAAAATCGACCTACGGAACATTTCATAGCAGACGACACATGTTTCTTAAGTCAAATATAGAGAACTAAATTTCTGATATATTTTTCTTCTCCATTGTCTTTATACCATGACAACGAACCATTTACGTTGACTACCGTCTCATAGGTGCCAGTTCCGCATCCGCGAAAAACATGAAAAATGGACTTATGGAACATTTCGTAGCAGACGACACCTGTCGCTTAAGTCAATTATAGGGATTTTTCTTTTTCGTTTTCTCTCACTAGGGCCACTGATTTGGTTACGATGACTATCTCACCCATACGTGATGGTTACGTGCTGCGCGTAAAATAGTAAAATCAACTTAGACACTTTTGGAGGCAACTGAAACCTGTTGCACAAATCAAAGGAAGGTAAACCGAATGTTTCCCTGTTTTCTTACCGGGGTCAATTTTGATGACCTTGCGAGTCAGAAATCAATGTTATGTTTAACTGCTGCGCAAAAATATAGAATTCAGAAGCAACGGGTTGCTGTTGCGGAAATTTTTTCCGGTTAAAAAAAAATCTTGTTCTAGTTTGAAGAGTTTAAAAATAGACCATAAAGATACAATAAGATGTAAGAATAACTAATAAATAATCCAATTTTTCTTTGATAGGGTAGAAAACATTGTGGGAAAAGGAGAAAATGCTGGTAACCGGCATTGTCTCCTTTTCTCAGATTATTTTCAAAAGCTTTCTCTTTCGGGGGTGTGAAAAGGCGTCATTGTGTGGTTAAAGGTTAATAAGGATAAACAGATAAATCAGCTTGGGCCCAGTCAGCCAATCAGAGGCCTCGAGAAATTCAAAATGGTACCCAGTCAGCCAGTCAGAGGCTTGGAGAAATTCAAAACTGGGCCCAGTCAGCCAATCAGAGGGCTTCAAAATGGCGCCCTAATATATCGAAGAAAACAGTGAACAAAAAACGGCATAAAAGTGGATTTAACGTCTTCTTTGAAGGCTGCTGTGCAGTCCTTGGCAAACTGCCAGGCATGCACCATCCACACATGCCAGATTTCACTGTAAATGGGCCAAAATTTAAGAGAACAGGGTGGCAGAAGACCTTGTTTTGGTCTTTTCAGGCCACCTTGCAAGAGTTACTTCCCTTGAAATAAACCCCTTGATGCCCCTTTATCCCTGAACCAGATTTTCTGACTCAGACCACATTAAATTCTGCACATTGAATAAGCCAAAATGATCAATGTACAGTGTAAAAAACCCAGAAATTAATGTGACAAGTGGCTAAAAAAAGACTGAATACTCTTTCAGTAGCAATTGATTCCTACTGCATGAATCAAACAAAGGGAATTGTTCTAATCTCTTCAAACCGCAACAAGAAACCCAGTTACATTGACTACCGTTTCATACGTGCCAGTTACGCACAATGCGAAAACACCAGGAAATAATGTGACAAGTGGCTAAAAAAAAGACTGAAGGCTCTTTCAGTAGCAACTGCTTCCTGTTGCATAAGTCAAACAAAGAGAACTGAATTTCTAATATATTTTTGTCTCTCCAATCTCTTTATACCTTGACGACGTACCCATTTTACGTGTCTCATAGGTGCCACTTACGTGTCCGCGATAACATGAAAAATCGACCTACGGAACATTTCATAGCAGACGACACATGTTTCTTAAGTCAAATATAGAGAACTAAATTTCTGATATATTTTTCTTCTCCATTGTCTTTATACCATGACAACGAACCATTTACGTTGACTACCGTCTCATAGGTGCCAGTTCCGCATCTGCAAAAAACATGAAAAATGGACTTATGGAACATTTCGTAGCAGACGACACCTGTCGCTTAAGTCAATTATAGGGATTTTTCTTTTTCGTTTTCTCTCACTAGGGCCACTGATTTGGTTACGATGACTATCTCACCCATACGTGATGGTTACGTGCTGCGCGTAAAATGAGACACTTTTGGAGGCCACTGAAACCTGTTGCACAAATCAAAGGAAGGTAAACCGAATGTTTCCCTGTTTTCTTACCGTGGTCAATTTTGATGACCTTGCGAGTCAGAAATCAATGTTATATTTAACTGCTGCGCAAAAATATTGAAGTCAGAAGCAACGGGTTGCTGTTGCGGAAATTTTTTCCGGTTAAAAAAAAATCTTGTTCTAGTTTGAAGAGTTTAAAAATAGACCATAAAGATACAATAAGATGTAAGAATAACTAATAAATAATCCATTTTTTCTTTGATAGGGTAGAAAACATTGTGGGAAAAGGAGAAAATGCTGGTAACCTGCATTGTCTCCTTTTCTCAGATTATTTTCAAAAGCTTTCTCTTTCGGGGGTGTGAAAAGGCGTCATTGTGTGGTTAAAGGTTAATAAGGATAAACAGATAAATCAGCTTGGGCCCAGTCAGCCAATCAGAGGCCTCGAGAAATTCAAAATGGTACCCAGTCAGCCAGTCAGAGGCTTGGAGAAATTCAAAACTGGGCCCAGTCAGCCAATCAGAGGGCTTCAAAATGGCGCCCTAATATATCGAAGAAAACAGTGAACAAAAAACGGCATAAAAGTGGATTTAAAGTCTTCTTTGAAGGCTGCTGTGCAGTCCTTGGCAAACTGCCAGGCATGCACCATCCACACATGCCAGATTTCACTGTAAATGGGCCAAAATTTAAGAGAACAGGGTGGCAGAAGACCTTGTTTTGGTCTTTTCAGGCCACCTTGCAAGAGTTACTTCCCTTGAAATAAACCCCTTGATGCCCCTTTATCCCTGAACCAGATTTTCTGACTCAGACCACATTAAATTCTGCACATTGAATAAGCCAAAATGATCAATGTACAGTGTAAAAAACCCAGAAATTAATGTGACAAGTGGCTAAAAAAAGACTGAATACTCTTTCAGTAGCAATTGATTCCTACTGCATGAATCAAACAAAGGGAATTGTTCTAATCTCTTCAAACCGCAACAAGAAACCCAGTTACATTGACTACCGTTTCATACGTGCCAGTTACGCACAATGCGAAAACACCAGGAAATAATGTGACAAGTGGCTAAAAAAAAGACTGAAGGCTCTTTCAGTAGCAACTGCTTCCTGTTGCATAAGTCAAACAAAGAGAACTGAATTTCTAATATATTTTTGTCTCTCCAATCTCTTTATACCTTGACGACGTACCCATTTTACGTGTCTCATAGGTGCCACTTACGTGTCCGCGATAACATGAAAAATCGACCTACGGAACATTTCATAGCAGACGACACATGTTTCTTAAGTCAAATATAGAGAACTAAATTTCTGATATATTTTTCTTCTCCATTGTCTTTATACCATGACAACGAACCATTTACGTTGACTACCGTCTCATAGGTGCCAGTTCTGCATCCGCGAAAAACATGAAAAATGGACTTATGGAACATTTCGTAGCAGACGACACCTGTCGCTTAAGTCAATTATAGGGATTTTTCTTTTTCGTTTTCTCTCACTAGGGCCACTGATTTGGTTACGATGACTATCTCACCCATACGTGATGGTTACGTGCTGCGCGTAAAATAGTAAAATCAACTTAGACACTTTTGGAGGCAACTGAAACCTGTTGCACAAATCAAAGGAAGGTAAACCGAATGTTTCCCTGTTTTCTTACCGTGGTCAATTTTGATGACCTTGCGAGTCAGAAATCAATGTTATGTTTAACTGCTGCGCAAAAATATAGAATTCAGAAACAACGGGTTGCTGTTGCGGAAATTTTTTCCGGTTAAAAAAAAATCTTGTTCTAGTTTGAAGAGTTTAAAAATAGACCATAAAGATACAATAAGATGTAAGAATAACTAATAAATAATCCATTTTTTCTTTGATAGGGTAGAAAACATTGTGGGAAAAGGAGAAAATGCTGGTAACCTGCATTGTCTCCTTTTCTCAGATTATTTTCAAAAGCTTTCTCTTTCGGGGGTGTGAAAAGGCGTCATTGTGTGGTTAAAGGTTAATAAGGATAAACAGATAAATCAGCTTGGGCCCAGTCAGCCAATCAGAGGCCTCGAGAAATTCAAAATGGTACCCAGTCAGCCAGTCAGAGGCTTGGAGAAATTCAAAACTGGGCCCAGTCAGCCAATCAGAGGGCTTCAAAATGGCGCCCTAATATATCGAAGAAAACAGTGAACAAAAAACGGCATAAAAGTGGATTTAAAGTCTTCTTTGAAGGCTGCTGTGCAGTCCTTGGCAAACTGCCAGGCATGCACCATCCACACATGCCAGATTTCACTGTAAATGGGCCAAAATTTAAGAGAACAGGGTGGCAGAAGACCTTGTTTTGGTCTTTTCAGGCCACCTTGCAAGAGTTACTTCCCTTGAAATAAACCCCTTGATGCCCCTTTATCCCTGAACCAGATTTTCTGACTCAGACCACATTAAATTCTGCACATTGAATAAGCCAAAATGATCAATGTACAGTGTAAAAAACCCAGAAATTAATGTGACAAGTGGCTAAAAAAAGACTGAATACTCTTTCAGTAGCAATTGATTCCTACTGCATGAATCAAACAAAGGGAATTGTTCTAATCTCTTCAAACCGCAACAAGAAACCCAGTTACATTGACTACCGTTTCATACGTGCCAGTTACGCACAATGCGAAAACACCAGGAAATAATGTGACAAGTGGCTAAAAAAAAGACTGAAGGCTCTTTCAGTAGCAACTGCTTCCTGTTGCATAAGTCAAACAAAGAGAACTGAATTTCTAATATATTTTTGTCTCTCCAATCTCTTTATACCTTGACGACGTACCCATTTTACGTGCTCATAGGTGCCACTTACGTGTCCGCGATAACATGAAAAATCGACCTACGGAACATTTCATAGCAGACGACACATGTTTCTTAAGTCAAATATAGAGAACTAAATTTCTGATATATTTTTCTTCTCCATTGTCTTTATACCATGACAACGAACCATTTACGTTGACTACCGTCTCATAGGTGCCAGTTCCGCATCCGCGAAAAACATGAAAAATGGACTTATGGAACATTTCGTAGCAGACGACACCTGTCGCTTAAGTCAATTATAGGGATTTTTCTTTTTCGTTTTCTCTCACTAGGGCCACTGATTTGGTTACGATGACTATCTCACCCATACGTGATGGTTACGTGCTGCGCATAAAATAGTAAAATCAACTTAGACACTTTTGGAGGCAACTGAAACCTGTTGCACAAATCAAAGGAAGGTAAACCGAATGTTTCCCTGTTTTCTTACCGGGGTCAATTTTGATGACCTTGCGAGTCAGAAATCAATGTTATGTTTAACTGCTGCGCAAAAATATAGAATTCAGAAGCAACGGGTTGCTGTTGCGGAAATTTTTTCCGGTTAAAAAAAAATCTTGTTCTAGTTTGAAGAGTTTAAAAATAGACCATAAAGATACAATAAGATGTAAGAATAACTAATAAATAATCCAATTTTTCTTTGATAGGGTAGAAAACATTGTGGGAAAAGGAGAAAATGCTGGTAACCGGCATTGTCTCCTTTTCTCAGATTATTTTCAAAAGCTTTCTCTTTCGGGGGTGTGAAAAGGCGTCATTGTGTGGTTAAAGGTTAATAAGGATAAACAGATAAATCAGCTTGGGCCCAGTCAGCCAATCAGAGGCCTCGAGAAATTCAAAATGGTACCCAGTCAGCCAGTCAGAGGCTTGGAGAAATTCAAAACTGGGCCCAGTCAGCCAATCAGAGGGCTTCAAAATGGCGCCCTAATATATCGAAGAAAACAGTGAACAAAAAACGGCATAAAAGTGGATTTAACGTCTTCTTTGAAGGCTGCTGTGCAGTCCTTGGCAAACTGCCAGGCATGCACCATCCACACATGCCAGATTTCACTGTAAATGGGCCAAAATTTAAGAGAACAGGGTGGCAGAAGACCTTGTTTTGGTCTTTTCAGGCCACCTTGCAAGAGTTACTTCCCTTGAAATAAACCCCTTGATGCCCCTTTATCCCTGAACCAGATTTTCTGACTCAGACCACATTAAATTCTGCACATTGAATAAGCCAAAATGATCAATGTACAGTGTAAAAAACCCAGAAATTAATGTGACAAGTGGCTAAAAAAAGACTGAATACTCTTTCAGTAGCAATTGATTCCTACTGCATGAATCAAACAAAGGGAATTGTTCTAATCTCTTCAAACCGCAACAAGAAACCCAGTTACATTGACTACCGTTTCATACGTGCCAGTTACGCACAATGCGAAAACACCAGGAAATAATGTGACAAGTGGCTAAAAAAAAGACTGAAGGCTCTTTCAGTAGCAACTGCTTCCTGTTGCATAAGTCAAACAAAGAGAACTGAATTTCTAATATATTTTTGTCTCTCCAATCTCTTTATACCTTGACGACGTACCCATTTTACGTGTCTCATAGGTGCCACTTACGTGTCCGCGATAACATGAAAAATCGACCTATGGAACATTTCATAGCAGACGACACATGTTTCTTAAGTCAAATATAGAGAACTAAATTTCTGATATATTTTTCTTCTCCATTGTCTTTATACCATGACAACGAACCATTTACGTTGACTACCGTCTCATAGGTGCCAGTTCCGCATCCGCGAAAAACATGAAAAATGGACTTATGGAACATTTCGTAGCAGACGACACCTGTCGCTTAAGTCAATTATAGGGATTTTTCTTTTTCGTTTTCTCTCACTAGGGCCACTGATTTGGTTACGATGACTATCTCACCCATACGTGATGGTTACGTGCTGCGCGTAAAATAGTAAAATCAACTTAGACACTTTTGGAGGCAACTGAAACCTGTTGCACAAATCAAAGGAAGGTAAACCGAATGTTTCCCTGTTTTCTTACCGGGGTCAATTTTGATGACCTTGCGAGTCAGAAATCAATGTTATGTTTAACTGCTGCGCAAAAATATAGAATTCAGAAGCAACGGGTTGCTGTTGTGGAAATTTTTTCCGGTTAAAAAAAAATCTTGTTCTAGTTTGAAGAGTTTAAAAATAGACCATAAAGATACAATAAGATGTAAGAATAACTAATAAATAATCCATTTTTTCTTTGATAGGGTAGAAAACATTGTGGGAAAAGGAGAAAATGCTGGTAACCTGCATTGTCTCCTTTTCTCAGATTATTTTCAAAAGCTTTCTCTTTCGGGGGTGTGAAAAGGCGTCATTGTGTGGTTAAAGGTTAATAAGGATAAACAGATAAATCAGCTTGGGCCCAGTCAGCCAATCAGAGGCCTCGAGAAATTCAAAATGGTACCCAGTCAGCCAGTCAGAGGCTTGGAGAAATTCAAAACTGGGCCCAGTCAGCCAATCAGAGGGCTTCAAAATGGCGCCCTAATATATCGAAGAAAACAGTGAACAAAAAACGGCATAAAAGTGGATTTAAAGTCTTCTTTGAAGGCTGCTGTGCAGTCCTTGGCAAACTGCCAGGCATGCACCATCCACACATGCCAGATTTCACTGTAAATGGGCCAAAATTTAAGAGAACAGGGTGGCAGAAGACCTTGTTTTGGTCTTTTCAGGCCACCTTGCAAGAGTTACTTCCCTTGAAATAAACCCCTTGATGCCCCTTTATCCCTGAACCAGATTTTCTGACTCAGACCACATTAAATTCTGCACATTGAATAAGCCAAAATGATCAATGTACAGTGTAAAAAACCCAGAAATTAATGTGACAAGTGGCTAAAAAAAGACTGAATACTCTTTCAGTAGCAATTGATTCCTACTGCATGAATCAAACAAAGGGAATTGTTCTAATCTCTTCAAACCGCAACAAGAAACCCAGTTACATTGATTACCGTTTCATACGTGCCAGTTACGCACAATGCGAAAACACCAGGAAATAATGTGACAAGTGGCTAAAAAAAAGACTGAAGGCTCTTTCAGTAGCAACTGCTTCCTGTTGCATAAGTCAAACAAAGAGAACTGAATTTCTAATATATTTTTGTCTCTCCAATCTCTTTATACCTTGACAACGTACCCATTTTACGTGTCTCATAGGTGCCACTTACGTGTCCGCGATAACATGAAAAATCGACCTACGGAACATTTCATAGCAGACGACACATGTTTCTTAAGTCAAATATAGAGAACTAAATTTCTGATATATTTTTCTTCTCCATTGTCTTTATACCATGACAACGAACCATTTACGTTGACTACCGTCTCATAGGTGCCAGTTCCGCATCCGCGAAAAACATGAAAAATGGACTTATGGAACATTTCGTAGCAGACGACACCTGTCGCTTAAGTCAATTATAGGGATTTTTCTTTTTCGTTTTCTCTCACTAGGGCCACTGATTTGGTTACGATGACTATCTCACCCATACGTGATGGTTACGTGCTGCGCGTAAAATAGTAAAATCAACTTAGACACTTTTGGAGGCAACTGAAACCTGTTGCACAAATCAAAGGAAGGTAAACCGAATGTTTCCCTGTTTTCTTACCGGGGTCAATTTTGATGACCTTGCGAGTCAGAAATCAATGTTATGTTTAACTGCTGCGCAAAAATATAGAATTCAGAAGCAACGGGTTGCTGTTGTGGAAATTTTTTCCGGTTAAAAAAAAATCTTGTTCTAGTTTGAAGAGTTTAAAAATAGACCATAAAGATACAATAAGATGTAAGAATAACTAATAAATAATCCATTTTTTCTTTGATAGGGTAGAAAACATTGTGGGAAAAGGAGAAAATGCTGGTAACCTGCATTGTCTCCTTTTCTCAGATTATTTTCAAAAGCTTTCTCTTTCGGGGGTGTGAAAAGGCGTCATTGTGTGGTTAAAGGTTAATAAGGATAAACAGATAAATCAGCTTGGGCCCAGTCAGCCAATCAGAGGCCTCGAGAAATTCAAAATGGTACCCAGTCAGCCAGTCAGAGGCTTGGAGAAATTCAAAACTGGGCCCAGTCAGCCAATCAGAGGGCTTCAAAATGGCGCCCTAATATATCGAAGAAAACAGTGAACAAAAAACGGCATAAAAGTGGATTTAAAGTCTTCTTTGAAGGCTGCTGTGCAGTCCTTGGCAAACTGCCAGGCATGCACCATCCACACATGCCAGATTTCACTGTAAATGGACCATAATTTAAGAGAACAGGGTGGCAGAAGACCTGTGTTGGTCTTTTCAGGCCACCTTGCAAGAGTTACTTCCCTTGAAATAAACCCCTTGATGCCCCTTTATCCCTGAACCAGATTTTCTGACTCAGACCACATTAAATTCTGCACATTGAATAAGCCAAAATGATCAATGTACAGTGTAAAAAACCCAGAAATTAATGTGACAAGTGGCTAAAAAAAGACTGAATACTCTTTCAGTAGCAATTGATTCCTACTGCATGAATCAAACAAAGGGAATTGTTCTAATCTCTTCAAACCGCAACAAGAAACCCAGTTACATTGACTACCGTTTCATACGTGCCAGTTACGCACAATGCGAAAACACCAGGAAATAATGTGACAAGTGGCTAAAAAAAAGACTGAAGGCTCTTTCAGTAGCAACTGCTTCCTGTTGCATAAGTCAAACAAAGAGAACTGAATTTCTAATATATTTTTGTCTCTCCAATCTCTTTATACCTTGACGACGTACCCATTTTACGTGTCTCATAGGTGCCACTTACGTGTCCGCGATAACATGAAAAATCGACCTACGGAACATTTCATAGCAGACGACACATGTTTCTTAAGTCAAATATAGAGAACTAAATTTCTGATATATTTTTCTTCTCCATTGTCTTTATACCATGACAACGAACCATTTACGTTGACTACCGTCTCATAGGTGCCAGTTCCGCATCCGCGAAAAACATGAAAAATGGACTTATGGAACATTTCGTAGCAGACGACACCTGTCGCTTAAGTCAATTATAGGGATTTTTCTTTTTCGTTTTCTCTCACTAGGGCCACTGATTTGGTTACGATGACTATCTCACCCATACGTGATGGTTACGTGCTGCGCGTAAAATAGTAAAATCAACTTAGACACTTTTGGAGGCAACTGAAACCTGTTGCACAAATCAAAGGAAGGTAAACCGAATGTTTCCCTGTTTTCTTACCGGGGTCAATTTTGATGACCTTGCGAGTCAGAAATCAATGTTATGTTTAACTGCTGCGCAAAAATATAGAATTCAGAAGCAACGGGTTGCTGTTGCGGAAATTTTTTCCGGTTAAAAAAAAATCTTGTTCTAGTTTGAAGAGTTTAAAAATAGACCATAAAGATACAATAAGATGTAAGAATAACTAATAAATAATCCATTTTTTCTTTGATAGGGTAGAAAACATTGTGGGAAAAGGAGAAAATGCTGGTAACCTGCATTGTCTCCTTTTCTCAGATTATTTTCAAAAGCTTTCTCTTTCGGGGGTGTGAAAAGGCGTCATTGTGTGGTTAAAGGTTAATAAGGATAAACAGATAAATCAGCTTGGGCCCAGTCAGCCAATCAGAGGCCTCGAGAAATTCAAAATGGTACCCAGTCAGCCAGTCAGAGGCTTGGAGAAATTCAAAACTGGGCCCAGTCAGCCAATCAGAGGGCTTCAAAATGGCGCCCTAATATATCGAAGAAAACAGTGAACAAAAAACGGCATAAAAGTGGATTTAAAGTCTTCTTTGAAGGCTGCTGTGCAGTCCTTGGCAAACTGCCAGGCATGCACCATCCACACATGCCAGATTTCACTGTAAATGGGCCAAAATTTAAGAGAACAGGGTGGCAGAAGACCTTGTTTTGGTCTTTTCAGGCCACCTTGCAAGAGTTACTTCCCTTGAAATAAACCCCTTGATGCCCCTTTATCCCTGAACCAGATTTTCTGACTCAGACCACATTAAATTCTGCACATTGAATAAGCCAAAATGATCAATGTACAGTGTAAAAAACCCAGAAATTAATGTGACAAGTGGCTAAAAAAAGACTGAATACTCTTTCAGTAGCAATTGATTCCTACTGCATGAATCAAACAAAGGGAATTGTTCTAATCTCTTCAAACCGCAACAAGAAACCCAGTTACATTGACTACCGTTTCATACGTGCCAGTTACGCACAATGCGAAAACACCAGGAAATAATGTGACAAGTGGCTAAAAAAAAGACTGAAGGCTCTTTCAGTAGCAACTGCTTCCTGTTGCATAAGTCAAACAAAGAGAACTGAATTTCTAATATATTTTTGTCTCTCCAATCTCTTTATACCTTGACGACGTACCCATTTTACGTGTCTCATAGGTGCCACTTACGTGTCCGCGATAACATGAAAAATCGACCTACGGAACATTTCATAGCAGACGACACATGTTTCTTAAGTCAAATATAGAGAACTAAATTTCTGATATATTTTTCTTCTCCATTGTCTTTATACCATGACAATGAACCATTTACGTTGACTACCGTCTCATAGGTGCCAGTTCCGCATCCGCGAAAAACATGAAAAATGGACTTATGGAACATTTCGTAGCAGACGACACCTGTCGCTTAAGTCAATTATAGGGATTTTTCTTTTTCATTTTCTCTCACTAGGGCCACTGATTTGGTTACGATGACTATCTCACCCATACGTGATGGTTACGTGCTGCGCGTAAAATAGTAAAATCAACTTAGACACTTTTGGAGGCAACTGAAACCTGTTGCACAAATCAAAGGAAGGTAAACCGAATGTTTCCCTGTTTTCTTACCGGGGTCAATTTTGATGACCTTGCGAGTCAGAAATCAATGTTATGTTTAACTGCTGCGCAAAAATATAAAATTCAGAAGCAACGGGTTGCTGTTGCGGAAATTTTTTCCGGTTAAAAAACAATCTTGTTCTAGTTTGAAGAGTTTAAAAATAGACCATAAAGATACAATAAGATGTAAGAATAACTAATAAATAATCCATTTTTTCTTTGATAGGGTAGAAAACATTGTGGGAAAAGGAGAAAATGCTGGTAACCTGCATTGTCTCCTTTTCTCAGATTATTTTCAAAAGCTTTCTCTTTCGGGAGTGTGAAAAGGCGTCATTGTGTGGTTAAAGGTTAATAAGGATAAACAGATAAATCAGCTTGGGCCCAGTCAGCCAATCAGAGGCCTCGAGAAATTCAAAATGGTACCCAGTCAGCCAGTCAGAGGCTTGGAGAAATTCAAAACTGGGCCCAGTCAGCCAATCAGAGGGCTTCAAAATGGCGCCCTAATATATCGAAGAAAACAGTGAACAAAAAACGGCATAAAAGTGGATTTAAAGTCTTCTTTGAAGGCTGCTGTGCAGTCCTTGGCAAACTGCCAGGCATGCACCATCCACACATGCCAGATTTCACTGTAAATGGGCCAAAATTTAAGAGAACAGGGTGGCAGAAGACCTTGTTTTGGTCTTTTCAGGCCACCTTGCAAGAGTTACTTCCCTTGAAATAAACCCCTTGATGCCCCTTTATCCCTGAACCAGATTTTCTGACTCAGACCACATTAAATTCTGCACATTGAATAAGCCAAAATGATCAATGTACAGTGTAAAAAACCCAGAAATTAATGTGACAAGTGGCTAAAAAAAGACTGAATACTCTTTCAGTAGCAATTGATTCCTACTGCATGAATCAAACAAAGGGAATTGTTCTAATCTCTTCAAACCGCAACAAGAAACCCAGTTACATTGACTACCGTTTCATACGTGCCAGTTACGCACAATGCGAAAACACCAGGAAATAATGTGACAAGTGGCTAAAAAAAAGACTGAAGGCTCTTTCAGTAGCAACTGCTTCCTGTTGCATAAGTCAAACAAAGAGAACTGAATTTCTAATATATTTTTGTCTCTCCAATCTCTTTATACCTTGACGACGTACCCATTTTACGTGTCTCATAGGTGCCACTTACGTGTCCGCGATAACATGAAAAATCGACCTACGGAACATTTCATAGCAGACGACACATGTTTCTTAAGTCAAATATAGAGAACTAAATTTCTGATATATTTTTCTTCTCCATTGTCTTTATACCATGACAACGAACCATTTACGTTGACTACCGTCTCATAGGTGCCAGTTCCGCATCCGCGAAAAACATGAAAAATGGACTTATGGAACATTTCGTAGCAGACGACACCTGTCGCTTAAGTCAATTATAGGGATTTTTCTTTTTCGTTTTCTCTCACTAGGGCCACTGATTTGGTTACGATGACTATCTCACCCATACGTGATGGTTACGTGCTGCGCGTAAAATAGTAAAATCAACTTAGACACTTTTGGAGGCAACTGAAACCTGTTGCACAAATCAAAGGAAGGTAAACCGAATGTTTCCCTGTTTTCTTACCGGGGTCAATTTTGATGACCTTGCGAGTCAGAAATCAATGTTATGTTTAACTGCTGCGCAAAAATATAGAATTCAGAAGCAACGGGTTGCTGTTGCGGAAATTTTTTCCGGTTAAAAAAAAATCTTGTTCTAGTTTGAAGAGTTTAAAAATAGACCATAAAGATACAATAAGATGTAAGAATAACTAATAAATAATCCATTTTTTCTTTGATAGGGTAGAAAACATTGTGGGAAAAGGAGAAAATGCTGGTAACCTGCATTGTCTCCTTTTCTCAGATTATTTTCAAAAGCTTTCTCTTTCGGGGGTGTGAAAAGGCGTCATTGTGTGGTTAAAGGTTAATAAGGATAAACAGATAAATCAGCTTGGGCCCAGTCAGCCAATCAGAGGCCTCGAGAAATTCAAAATGGTACCCAGTCAGCCAGTCAGAGGCTTGGAGAAATTCAAAACTGGGCCCAGTCAGCCAATCAGAGGGCTTCAAAATGGCGCCCTTATATATCGAAGAAAACAGTGAACAAAAAACGGCATAAAAGTGGATTTAAAGTCTTCTTTGAAGGCTGCTGTGCAGTCCTTGGCAAACTGCCAGGCATGCACCATCCACACATGCCAGATTTCACTGTAAATGGGCCAAAATTTAAGAGAACAGGGTGGCAGAAGACCTTGTTTTGGTCTTTTCAGGCCACCTTGCAAGAGTTACTTCCCTTGAAATAAACCCCTTGATGCCCCTTTATCCCTGAACTAGATTTTCTGACTCAGACCACATTAAATTCTGCACATTGAATAAGCCAAAATGATCAATGTACAGTGTAAAAAACCCAGAAATTAATGTGACAAGTGGCTAAAAAAAGACTGAATACTCTTTCAGTAGCAATTGATTCCTACTGCATGAATCAAACAAAGGGAATTGTTCTAATCTCTTCAAACCGCAACAAGAAACCCAGTTACATTGACTACCGTTTCATACGTGCCAGTTACGCACAATGCGAAAACACCAGGAAATAATGTGACAAGTGGCTAAAAAAAAGACTGAAGGCTCTTTCAGTAGCAACTGCTTCCTGTTGCATAAGTCAAACAAAGAGAACTGAATTTCTAATATATTTTTGTCTCTCCAATCTCTTTATACCTTGACGACGTACCCATTTTACGTGTCTCATAGGTGCCACTTACGTGTCCGCGATAACATGAAAAATCGACCTACGGAACATTTCATAGCAGACGACACATGTTTCTTAAGTCAAATATAGAGAACTAAATTTCTGATATATTTTTCTTCTCCATTGTCTTTATACCATGACAACGAACCATTTACGTTGACTACCGTCTCATAGGTGCCAGTTCCGCATCCGCGAAAAACATGAAAAATGGACTTATGGAACATTTCGTAGCAGACGACACCTGTCGCTTAAGTCAATTATAGGGATTTTTCTTTTTCGTTTTCTCTCACTAGGGCCACTGATTTGGTTACGATGACTATCTCACCCATACGTGATGGTTACGTGCTGCGCGTAAAATAGTAAAATCAACTTAGACACTTTTGGAGGCAACTGAAACCTGTTGCACAAATCAAAGGAAGGTAAACCGAATGTTTCCCTGTTTTCTTACCGGGGTCAATTTTGATGACCTTGCGAGTCAGAAATCAATGTTATGTTTAACTGCTGCGCAAAAATATAGAATTCAGAAGCAACGGGTTGCTGTTGCGGAAATTTTTTCCGGTTAAAAAAAAATCTTGTTCTAGTTTGAAGAGTTTAAAAATAGACCATAAAGATACAATAAGATGTAAGAATAACTAATAAATAATCCATTTTTTCTTTGATAGGGTAGAAAACATTGTGGGAAAAGGAGAAAATGCTGGTAACCTGCATTGTCTCCTTTTCTCAGATTATTTTCAAAAGCTTTCTCTTTCGGGGGTGTGAAAAGGCGTCATTGTGTGGTTAAAGGTTAATAAGGATAAACAGATAAATCAGCTTGGGCCCAGTCAGCCAATCAGAGGCCTCGAGAAATTCAAAATGGTACCCAGTCAGCCAGTCAGAGGCTTGGAGAAATTCAAAACTGGGCCCAGTCAGCCAATCAGAGGGCTTCAAAATGGCGCCCTAATATATCGAAGAAAACAGTGAACAAAAAACGGCATAAAAGTGGATTTAAAGTCTTCTTTGAAGGCTGCTGTGCAGTCCTTGGCAAACTGCCAGGCATGCACCATCCACACATGCCAGATTTCACTGTAAATGGACCATAATTTAAGAGAACAGGGTGGCAGAAGACCTTGTTTTGGTCTTTTCAGGCCACCTTGCAAGAGTTACTTCCCTTGAAATAAACCCCTTGATGCCCCTTTATCCCTGAACCAGATTTTCTGACTCAGACCACATTAAATTCTGCACATTGAATAAGCCAAAATGATCAATGTACAGTGTAAAAAACCCAGAAATTAATGTGACAAGTGGCTAAAAAAAGACTGAATACTCTTTCAGTAGCAATTGATTCCTACTGCATGAATCAAACAAAGGGAATTGTTCTAATCTCTTCAAACCGCAACAAGAAACCCAGTTACATTGACTACCGTTTCATACGTGCCAGTTACGCACAATGCGAAAACACCAGGAAATAATGTGACAAGTGGCTAAAAAAAAGACTGAAGGCTCTTTCAGTAGCAACTGCTTCCTGTTGCATAAGTCAAACAAAGAGAACTGAATTTCTAATATATTTTTGTCTCTCCAATCTCTTTATACCTTGACGACGTACCCATTTTACGTGTCTCATAGGTGCCACTTACGTGTCCGCGATAACATGAAAAATCGACCTACGGAACATTTCATAGCAGACGACACATGTTTCTTAAGTCAAATATAGAGAACTAAATTTCTGATATATTTTTCTTCTCCATTGTCTTTATACCATGACAACGAACCATTTACGTTGACTACCGTCTCATAGGTGCCAGTTCCGCATCCGCGAAAAACATGAAAAATGGACTTATGGAACATTTCGTAGCAGACGACACCTGTCGCTTAAGTCAATTATAGGGATTTTTCTTTTTCGTTTTCTCTCACTAGGGCCACTGATTTGGTTACGATGACTATCTCACCCATACGTGATGGTTACGTGCTGCGCGTAAAATAGTAAAATCAACTTAGACACTTTTGGAGGCAACTGAAACCTGTTGCACAAATCAAAGGAAGGTAAACCGAATGTTTCCCTGTTTTCTTACCGGGGTCAATTTTGATGACCTTGCGAGTCAGAAATCAATGTTATGTTTAACTGCTGCGCAAAAATATAGAATTCAGAAGCAACGGGTTGCTGTTGCGGAAATTTTTTCCGGTTAAAAAAAAATCTTGTTCTAGTTTGAAGAGTTTAAAAATAGACCATAAAGATACAATAAGATGTAAGAATAACTAATAAATAATCCATTTTTTCTTTGATAGGGTAGAAAACATTGTGGGAAAAGGAGAAAATGCTGGTAACCTGCATTGTCTCCTTTTCTCAGATTATTTTCAAAAGCTTTCTCTTTCGGGGGTGTGAAAAGGCGTCATTGTGTGGTTAAAGGTTAATAAGGATAAACAGATAAATCAGCTTGGGCCCAGTCAGCCAATCAGAGGCCTCGAGAAATTCAAAATGGTACCCAGTCAGCCAGTCAGAGGCTTGGAGAAATTCAAAACTGGGCCCAGTCAGCCAATCAGAGGGCTTCAAAATGGCGCCCTAATATATCGAAGAAAACAGTGAACAAAAAACGGCATAAAAGTGGATTTAAAGTCTTCTTTGAAGGCTGCTGTGCAGTCCTTGGCAAACTGCCAGGCATGCACCATCCACACATGCCAGATTTCACTGTAAATGGGCCAAAATTTAAGAGAACAGGGTGGCAGAAGACCTTGTTTTGGTCTTTTCAGGCCACCTTGCAAGAGTTACTTCCCTTGAAATAAACCCCTTGATGCCCCTTTATCCCTGAACCAGATTTTCTGACTCAGACCACATTAAATTCTGCACATTGAATAAGCCAAAATGATCAATGTACAGTGTAAAAAACCCAGAAATTAATGTGACAAGTGGCTAAAAAAAGACTGAATACTCTTTCAGTAGCAATTGATTCCTACTGCATGAATCAAACAAAGGGAATTGTTCTAATCTCTTCAAACCGCAACAAGAAACCCAGTTACATTGACTACCGTTTCATACGTGCCAGTTACGCACAATGCGAAAACACCAGGAAATAATGTGACAAGTGGCTAAAAAAAAGACTGAAGGCTCTTTCAGTAGCAACTGCTTCCTGTTGCATAAGTCAAACAAAGAGAACTGAATTTCTAATATATTTTTGTCTCTCCAATCTCTTTATACCTTGACGACGTACCCATTTTACGTGTCTCATAGGTGCCACTTACGTGTCCGCGATAACATGAAAAATCGACCTACGGAACATTTCATAGCAGACGACACATGTTTCTTAAGTCAAATATAGAGAACTAAATTTCTGATATATTTTTCTTCTCCATTGTCTTTATACCATGACAATGAACCATTTACGTTGACTACCGTCTCATAGGTGCCAGTTCCGCATCCGCGAAAAACATGAAAAATGGACTTATGGAACATTTCGTAGCAGACGACACCTGTCGCTTAAGTCAATTATAGGGATTTTTCTTTTTCATTTTCTCTCACTAGGGCCACTGATTTGGTTACGATGACTATCTCACCCATACGTGATGGTTACGTGCTGCGCGTAAAATAGTAAAATCAACTTAGACACTTTTGGAGGCAACTGAAACCTGTTGCACAAATCAAAGGAAGGTAAACCGAATGTTTCCCTGTTTTCTTACCGGGGTCAATTTTGATGACCTTGCGAGTCAGAAATCAATGTTATGTTTAACTGCTGCGCAAAAATATAAAATTCAGAAGCAACGGGTTGCTGTTGCGGAAATTTTTTCCGGTTAAAAAACAATCTTGTTCTAGTTTGAAGAGTTTAAAAATAGACCATAAAGATACAATAAGATGTAAGAATAACTAATAAATAATCCATTTTTTCTTTGATAGGGTAGAAAACATTGTGGGAAAAGGAGAAAATGCTGGTAACCTGCATTGTCTCCTTTTCTCAGATTATTTTCAAAAGCTTTCTCTTTCGGGGGTGTGAAAAGGCGTCATTGTGTGGTTAAAGGTTAATAAGGATAAACAGATAAATCAGCTTGGGCCCAGTCAGCCAATCAGAGGCCTCGAGAAATTCAAAATGGTACCCAGTCAGCCAGTCAGAGGCTTGGAGAAATTCAAAACTGGGCCCAGTCAGCCAATCAGAGGGCTTCAAAATGGCGCCCTAATATATCGAAGAAAACAGTGAACAAAAAACGGCATAAAAGTGGATTTAAAGTCTTCTTTGAAGGCTGCTGTGCAGTCCTTGGCAAACTGCCAGGCATGCACCATCCACACATGCCAGATTTCACTGTAAATGGGCCAAAATTTAAGAGAACAGGGTGGCAGAAGACCTTGTTTTGGTCTTTTCAGGCCACCTTGCAAGAGTTACTTCCCTTGAAATAAACCCCTTGATGCCCCTTTATCCCTGAACCAGATTTTCTGACTCAGACCACATTAAATTCTGCACATTGAATAAGCCAAAATGATCAATGTACAGTGTAAAAAACCCAGAAATTAATGTGACAAGTGGCTAAAAAAAGACTGAATACTCTTTCAGTAGCAATTGATTCCTACTGCATGAATCAAACAAAGGGAATTGTTCTAATCTCTTCAAACCGCAACAAGAAACCCAGTTACATTGACTACCATTTCATACGTGCCAGTTACGCACAATGCGAAAACACCAGGAAATAATGTGACAAGTGGCTAAAAAAAAGACTGAAGGCTCTTTCAGTAGCAACTGCTTCCTGTTGCATAAGTCAAACAAAGAGAACTGAATTTCTAATATATTTTTGTCTCTCCAATCTCTTTATACCTTGACGACGTACCCATTTTACGTGTCTCATAGGTGCCACTTACGTGTCCGCGATAACATGAAAAATCGACCTACGGAACATTTCATAGCAGACGACACATGTTTCTTAAGTCAAATATAGAGAACTAAATTTCTGATATATTTTTCTTCTCCATTGTCTTTATACCATGACAACGAACCATTTACGTTGACTACCGTCTCATAGGTGCCAGTTCCGCATCCGCGAAAAACATGAAAAATGGACTTATGGAACATTTCGTAGCAGACGACACCTGTCGCTTAAGTCAATTATAGGGATTTTTCTTTTTCGTTTTCTCTCACTAGGGCCACTGATTTGGTTACGATGACTATCTCACCCATACGTGATGGTTACGTGCTGCGCGTAAAATAGTAAAATCAACTTAGACACTTTTGGAGGCAACTGAAACCTGTTGCACAAATCAAAGGAAGGTAAACCGAATGTTTCCCTGTTTTCTTACCGGGGTCAATTTTGATGACCTTGCGAGTCAGAAATCAATGTTATGTTTAACTGCTGCGCAAAAATATAGAACTCAGAAGCAACGGGTTGCTGTTGCGGAAATTTTTTCCGGTTAAAAAAAAATCTTGTTCTAGTTTGAAGAGTTTAAAAATAGACCATAAAGATACAATAAGATGTAAGAATAACTAATAAATAATCCATTTTTTCTTTGATAGGGTAGAAAACATTGTGGGAAAAGGAGAAAATGCTGGTAACCTGCATTGTCTCCTTTTCTCAGATTATTTTCAAAAGCTTTCTCTTTCGGGGGTGTGAAAAGGCGTCATTGTGTGGTTAAAGGTTAATAAGGATAAACAGATAAATCAGCTTGGGCCCAGTCAGCCAATCAGAGGCCTCGAGAAATTCAAAATGGTACCCAGTCAGCCAGTCAGAGGCTTGGAGAAATTCAAAACTGGGCCCAGTCAGCCAATCAGAGGGCTTCAAAATGGCGCCCTTATATATCGAAGAAAACAGTGAACAAAAAACGGCATAAAAGTGGATTTAAAGTCTTCTTTGAAGGCTGCTGTGCAGTCCTTGGCAAACTGCCAGGCATGCACCATCCACACATGCCAGATTTCACTGTAAATGGGCCAAAATTTAAGAGAACAGGGTGGCAGAAGACCTTGTTTTGGTCTTTTCAGGCCACCTTGCAAGAGTTACTTCCCTTGAAATAAACCCCTTGATGCCCCTTTATCCCTGAACCAGATTTTCTGACTCAGACCACATTAAATTCTGCACATTGAATAAGCCAAAATGATCAATGTACAGTGTAAAAAACCCAGAAATTAATGTGACAAGTGGCTAAAAAAAAGACTGAATACTCTTTCAGTAGCAATTGATTCCTACTGCATGAATCAAACAAAGGGAATTGTTCTAATCTCTTCAAACCGCAACAAGAAACCCAGTTACATTGACTACCGTTTCATACGTGCCAGTTACGCACAATGCGAAAACACCAGGAAATAATGTGACAAGTGGCTAAAAAAAAGACTGAAGGCTCTTTCAGTAGCAACTGCTTCCTGGTGCATAAGTCAAACAAAGAGAACTGAATTTCTAATATATTTTTGTCTCTCCAATCTCTTTATACCTTGACGACGTACCCATTTTACCTGTCTCATAGGTGCCACTTACGTGTCCGCGATAACATGAAAAATCGACCTACGGAACATTTCATAGCAGACGACACATGTTTCTTAAATCAAATATAGAGAACTAAATTTCTGATATATTTTTCTTCTCCATTGTCTTTATACCATGACAACGAACCATTTACGTTGACTACCTTCTCATAGGTGCCAGTTCCGCATCCGCGAAAAACATGAAAAATGGACTTATGGAACATTTCGTAGCAGACGACACCTGTCGCTTAAGTCAATTATAGGGATTTTTCTTTTTTGTTTTCTCTCACTAGGGCCACTGATTTGGTTACGATGACTATCTCACCCATAAGTGATGGTTACGTGCTGCGCGTAAAATAGTAAAATCAACTTAGACACTTTTGGAGGCAACTGAAACCTGTTGCACAAATCAAAGGAAGGTAAACCGAATGTTTCCCTGTTTTCTTACCGGGGTCAATTTTGATGACCTTGCGAGTCAGAAATCAATGTTATGTTTAACTGCTGCGCAAAAATATAGAATTCAGAAGCAACGGGTTGCTGTTGTGGAAATTTTTTCCGGTTAAAAAAAAATCTTGTTCTAGTTTGAAGAGTTTAAAAATAGACCATAAAGATACAATAAGATGTAAGAATAACTAATAAATAATCCATTTTTTCTTTGATAGGGTAGAAAACATTGTGGGAAAAGGAGAAAATGCTGGTAACCTGCATTGTCTCCTTTTCTCAGATTATTTTCAAAAGCTTTCTCTTTCGGGGGTGTGAAAAGGCGTCATTGTGTGGTTAAAGGTTAATAAGGATAAACAGATAAATCAGCTTGGGCCCAGTCAGCCAATCAGAGGCCTCGAGAAATTCAAAATGGTACCCAGTCAGCCAGTCAGAGGCTTGGAGAAATTCAAAACTGGGCCCAGTCAGCCAATCAGAGGGCTTCAAAATGGCGCCCTAATATATCGAAGAAAACAGTGAACAAAAAACGGCATAAAAGTGGATTTAAAGTCTTCTTTGAAGGCTGCTGTGCAGTCCTTGGCAAACTGCCAGGCATGCACCATCCACACATGCCAGATTTCACTGTAAATGGACCATAATTTAAGAGAACAGGGTGGCAGAAGACCTTGTTTTGGTCTTTTCAGGCCACCTTGCAAGAGTTACTTCCCTTGAAATAAACCCCTTGATGCCCCTTTATCCCTGAACCAGATTTTCTGACTCAGACCACATTAAATTCTGCACATTGAATAAGCCAAAATGATCAATGTACAGTGTAAAAAACTCAGAAATTAATGTGACAAGTGGCTAAAAAAAGACTGAATACTCTTTCAGTAGCAATTGATTCCTACTGCATGAATCAAACAAAGGGAATTGTTCTAATCTCTTCAAACCGCAACAAGAAACCCAGTTACATTGACTACCGTTTCATACGTGCCAGTTACGCACAATGCGAAAACACCAGGAAATAATGTGACAAGTGGCTAAAAAAAAGACTGAAGGCTCTTTCAGTAGCAACTGCTTCCTGTTGCATAAGTCAAACAAAGAGAACTGAATTTCTAATATATTTTTGTCTCTCCAATCTCTTTATACCTTGACGACGTACCCATTTTACGTGTCTCATAGGTGCCACTTACGTGTCCGCGATAACATAAAAAATCGACCTACGGAACATTTCATAGCAGACGACACATGTTTCTTAAGTCAAATATAGAGAACTAAATTTCTGATATATTTTTCTTCTCCATTGTCTTTATACCATGACAACGAACCATTTACATTGACTACCATCTCATAGGTGCCAGTTCCGCATCCGCGAAAAACATGAAAAATGGACTTATGGAACATTTCGTAGCAGACGACACCTGTCGCTTAAGTCAATTATAGGGATTTTTCTTTTTCGTTTTCTCTCACTAGGGCCACTGATTTGGTTACGATGACTATCTCACCCATACGTGATGGTTACGTGCTGCGCGTAAAATAGTAAAATCAACTTAGACACTTTTGGAGGCAACTGAAACCTGTTGCACAAATCAAAGGAAGGTAAACCGAATGTTTCCCTGTTTTCTTACCGGGGTCAATTTTGATGACCTTGCGAGTCAGAAATCAATGTTATGTTTAACTGCTGCGCAAAAATATAGAATTCAGAAGCAACGGGTTGCTGTTGCGGAAATTTTTTCCGGTTAAAAAAAAATCTTGTTCTAGTTTGAAGAGTTTAAAAATAGACCATAAAGATACAATAAGATGTAAGAATAACTAATAAATAATCCATTTTTTCTTTGATAGGGTAGAAAACATTGTGGGAAAAGGAGAAAATGCTGGTAACCTGCATTGTCTCCTTTTCTCAGATTATTTTCAAAAGCTTTCTCTTTCGGGGGTGTGAAAAGGCGTCATTGTGTGGTTAAAGGTTAATAAGGATAAACAGATAAATCAGCTTGGGCCCAGTCAGCCAATCAGAGGCCTCGAGAAATTCAAAATGGTACCCAGTCAGCCAGTCAGAGGCTTGGAGAAATTCAAAACTGGGCCCAGTCAGCCAATCAGAGGGCTTCAAAATGGCGCCCTAATATATCGAAGAAAACAGTGAACAAAAAACGGCATAAAAGTGGATTTAAAGTCTTCTTTGAAGGCTGCTGTGCAGTCCTTGGCAAACTGCCAGGCATGCACCATCCACACATGCCAGATTTCACTGTAAATGGACCATAATTTAAGAGAACAGGGTGGCAGAAGACCTTGTTTTGGTCTTTTCAGGCCACCTTGCAAGAGTTACTTCCCTTGAAATAAACCCCTTGATGCCCCTTTATCCCTGAACCAGATTTTCTGACTCAGACCACATTAAATTCTGCACATTGAATAAGCCAAAATGATCAATGTACAGTGTAAAAAACTCAGAAATTAATGTGACAAGTGGCTAAAAAAAGACTGAATACTCTTTCAGTAGCAATTGATTCCTACTGCATGAATCAAACAAAGGGAATTGTTCTAATCTCTTCAAACCGCAACAAGAAACCCAGTTACATTGACTACCGTTTCATACGTGCCAGTTACGCACAATGCGAAAACACCAGGAAATAATGTGACAAGTGGCTAAAAAAAAGACTGAAGGCTCTTTCAGTAGCAACTGCTTCCTGTTGCATAAGTCAAACAAAGAGAACTGAATTTCTAATATATTTTTGTCTCTCCAATCTCTTTATACCTTGACGACGTACCCATTTTACGTGTCTCATAGGTGCCACTTACGTGTCCGCGATAACATAAAAAATCGACCTACGGAACATTTCATAGCAGACGACACATGTTTCTTAAGTCAAATATAGAGAACTAAATTTCTGATATATTTTTCTTCTCCATTGTCTTTATACCATGACAACGAACCATTTACGTTGACTACCATCTCATAGGTGCCAGTTCCGCATCCGCGAAAAACATGAAAAATGGACTTATGGAACATTTCGTAGCAGACGACACCTGTCGCTTAAGTCAATTATAGGGATTTTTCTTTTTCGTTTTCTCTCACTAGGGCCACTGATTTGGTTACGATGACTATCTCACCCATACGTGATGGTTACGTGCTGCGCGTAAAATAGTAAAATCAACTTAGACACTTTTGGAGGCAACTGAAACCTGTTGCACAAATCAAAGGAAGGTAAACCGAATGTTTCCCTGTTTTCTTACCGGGGTCAATTTTGATGACCTTGCGAGTCAGAAATCAATGTTATGTTTAACTGCTGCGCAAAAATATAGAATTCAGAAGCAACGGGTTGCTGTTGCGGAAATTTTTTCCGGTTAAAAAAAAATCTTGTTCTAGTTTGAAGAGTTTAAAAATAGACCATAAAGATACAATAAGATGTAAGAATAACTAATAAATAATCCATTTTTTCTTTGATAGGGTAGAAAACATTGTGGGAAAAGGAGAAAATGCTGGTAACCTGCATTGTCTCCTTTTCTCAGATTATTTTCAAAAGCTTTCTCTTTCGGGGGTGTGAAAAGGCGTCATTGTGTGGTTAAAGGTTAATAAGGATAAACAGATAAATCAGCTTGGGCCCAGTCAGCCAATCAGAGGCCTCGAGAAATTCAAAATGGTACCCAGTCAGCCAGTCAGAGGCTTGGAGAAATTCAAAACTGGGCCCAGTCAGCCAATCAGAGGGCTTCAAAATGGCGCCCTAATATATCGAAGAAAACAGTGAACAAAAAACGGCATAAAAGTGGATTTAAAGTCTTCTTTGAAGGCTGCTGTGCAGTCCTTGGCAAACTGCCAGGCATGCACCATCCACACATGCCAGATTTCACTGTAAATGGACCATAATTTAAGAGAACAGGGTGGCAGAAGACCTTGTTTTGGTCTTTTCAGGCCACCTTGCAAGAGTTACTTCCCTTGAAATAAACCCCTTGATGCCCCTTTATCCCTGAACCAGATTTTCTGACTCAGACCACATTAAATTCTGCACATTGAATAAGCCAAAATGATCAATGTACAGTGTAAAAAACCCAGAAATTAATGTGACAAGTGGCTAAAAAAAGACTGAATACTCTTTCAGTAGCAATTGATTCCTACTGCATGAATCAAACAAAGGGAATTGTTCTAATCTCTTCAAACCGCAACAAGAAACCCAGTTACATTGACTACCGTTTCATACGTGCCAGTTACGCACAATGCGAAAACACCAGGAAATAATGTGACAAGTGGCTAAAAAAAAGACTGAAGGCTCTTTCAGTAGCAACTGCTTCCTGTTGCATAAGTCAAACAAAGAGAACTGAATTTCTAATATATTTTTGTCTCTCCAATCTCTTTATACCTTGACGACGTACCCATTTTACGTGTCTCATAGGTGCCACTTACGTGTCCGCGATAACATGAAAAATCGACCTACGGAACATTTCATAGCAGACGACACATGTTTCTTAAGTCAAATATAGAGAACTAAATTTCTGATATATTTTTCTTCTCCATTGTCTTTATACCATGACAACGAACCATTTACGTTGACTACCGTCTCATAGGTGCCAGTTCCGCATCCGCGAAAAACATAAAAAAATGGACTTATGGAACATTTCGTAGCAGACGACACCTGTCGCTTAAGTCAATTATAGGGATTTTTCTTTTTCGTTTTCTCTCACTAGGGCCACTGATTTGGTTACGATGACTATCTCACCCATACGTGATGGTTACGTGCTGCGCGTAAAATAGTAAAATCAACTTAGACACTTTTGGAGGCAACTGAAACCTGTTGCACAAATCAAAGGAAGGTAAACCGAATGTTTCCCTGTTTTCTTACCGGGGTCAATTTTGATGACCTTGCGAGTCAGAAATCAATGTTATGTTTAACTGCTGCGCAAAAATATAGAATTCAGAAGCAACGGGTTGCTGTTGCGGAAATTTTTTCCGGTTAAAAAAAAATCTTGTTCTAGTTTGAAGAGTTTAAAAATAGACCATAAAGATACAATAAGATGTAAGAATAACTAATAAATAATCCATTTTTTCTTTGATAGGGTAGAAAACATTGTGGGAAAAGGAGAAAATGCTGGTAACCTGCATTGTCTCCTTTTCTCAGATTATTTTCAAAAGCTTTCTCTTTCGGGGGTGTGAAAAGGCGTCATTGTGTGGTTAAAGGTTAATAAGGATAAACAGATAAATCAGCTTGGGCCCAGTCAGCCAATCAGAGGCCTCGAGAAATTCAAAATGGTACCCAGTCAGCCAGTCAGAGGCTTGGAGAAATTCAAAACTGGGCCCAGTCAGCCAATCAGAGGGCTTCAAAATGGCGCCCTAATATATCGAAGAAAACAGTGAACAAAAAACGGCATAAAAGTGGATTTAAAGTCTTCTTTGAAGGCTGCTGTGCAGTCCTTGGCAAACTGCCAGGCATGCACCATCCACACATGCCAGATTTCACTGTAAATGGGCCAAAATTTAAGAGAACAGGGTGGCAGAAGACCTTGTTTTGGTCTTTTCAGGCCACCTTGCAAGAGTTACTTCCCTTGAAATAAACCCCTTGATGCCCCTTTATCCCTGAACCAGATTTTCTGACTCAGACCACATTAAATTCTGCACATTGAATAAGCCAAAATGATCAATGTACAGTGTAAAAAACCCAGAAATTAATGTGACAAGTGGCTAAAAAAAGACTGAATACTCTTTCAGTAGCAATTGATTCCTACTGCATGAATCAAACAAAGGGAATTGTTCTAATCTCTTCAAACCGCAACAAGAAACCCAGTTACATTGACTACCGTTTCATACGTGCCAGTTACGCACAATGCGAAAACACCAGGAAATAATGTGACAAGTGGCTAAAAAAAAGACTGAAGGCTCTTTCAGTAGCAACTACTTCCTGTTGCATAAGTCAAACAAAGAGAACTGAATTTCTAATATATTTTTGTCTCTCCAATCTCTTTATACCTTGACGACGTACCCATTTTACGTGTCTCATAGGTGCCACTTACGTGTCCGCGATAACATGAAAAATCGACCTACGGAACATTTCATAGCAGACGACACATGTTTCTTAAGTCAAATATAGAGAACTAAATTTCTGATATATTTTTCTTCTCCATTGTCTTTATACCATGACAATGAACCATTTACGTTGACTACCGTCTCATAGGTGCCAGTTCCGCATCCGCGAAAAACATGAAAAATGGACTTATGGAACATTTCGTAGCAGACGACACCTGTCGCTTAAGTCAATTATAGGGATTTTTCTTTTTCATTTTCTCTCACTAGGGCCACTGATTTGGTTACGATGACTATCTCACCCATACGTGATGGTTACGTGCTGCGCGTAAAATAGTAAAATCAACTTAGACACTTTTGGAGGCAACTGAAACCTGTTGCACAAATCAAAGGAAGGTAAACCGAATGTTTCCCTGTTTTCTTACCGGGGTCAATTTTGATGACCTTGCGAGTCAGAAATCAATGTTATGTTTAACTGCTGCGCAAAAATATAGAATTCAGAAGCAACGGGTTGCTGTTGCGGAAATTTTTTCCGGTTAAAAAAAAATCTTGTTCTAGTTTGAAGAGTTTAAAAATAGACCATAAAGATACAATAAGATGTAAGAATAACTAATAAATAATCCATTTTTTCTTTGATAGGGTAGAAAACATTGTGGGAAAAGGAGAAAATGCTGGTAACCTGCATTGTCTCCTTTTCTCAGATTATTTTCAAAAGCTTTCTCTTTCGGGGGTGTGAAAAGGCGTCATTGTGTGGTTAAAGGTTAATAAGGATAAACAGATAAATCAGCTTGGGCCCAGTCAGCCAATCAGAGGCCTCGAGAAATTCAAAATGGTACCCAGTCAGCCAGTCAGAGGCTTGGAGAAATTCAAAACTGGGCCCAGTCAGCCAATCAGAGGGCTTCAAAATGGCGCCCTAATATATCGAAGAAAACAGTGAACAAAAAACGGCATAAAAGTGGATTTAAAGTCTTCTTTGAAGGCTGCTGTGCAGTCCTTGGCAAACTGCCAGGCATGCACCATCCACACATGCCAGATTTCACTGTAAATGGGCCAAAATTTAAGAGAACAGGGTGGCAGAAGACCTTGTTTTGGTCTTTTCAGGCCACCTTGCAAGAGTTACTTCCCTTGAAATAAACCCCTTGATGCCCCTTTATCCCTGAACCAGATTTTCTGACTCAGACCACATTAAATTCTGCACATTGAATAAGCCAAAATGATCAATGTACAGTGTAAAAAACCCAGAAATTAATGTGACAAGTGGCTAAAAAAAGACTGAATACTCTTTCAGTAGCAATTGATTCCTACTGCATGAATCAAACAAAGGGAATTGTTCTAATCTCTTCAAACCGCAACAAGAAACCCAGTTACATTGACTACCGTTTCATACGTGCCAGTTACGCACAATGCGAAAACACCAGGAAATAATGTGACAAGTGGCTAAAAAAAAGACTGAAGGCTCTTTCAGTAGCAACTACTTCCTGTTGCATAAGTCAAACAAAGAGAACTGAATTTCTAATATATTTTTGTCTCTCCAATCTCTTTATACCTTGACGACGTACCCATTTTACGTGTCTCATAGGTGCCACTTACGTGTCCGCGATAACATGAAAAATCGACCTACGGAACATTTCATAGCAGACGACACATGTTTCTTAAGTCAAATATAGAGAACTAAATTTCTGATATATTTTTCTTCTCCATTGTCTTTATACCATGACAACGAACCATTTACGTTGACTACCGTCTCATAGGTGCCAGTTCCGCATCCGCGAAAAACATGAAAAATGGACTTATGGAACATTTCGTAGCAGACGACACCTGTTGCTTAAGTCAATTATAGGGATTTTTCTTTTTCGTTTTCTCTCACTAGGGCCACTGATTTGGTTACGATGACTATCTCACCCATACGTGATGGTTACGTGCTGCGCGTAAAATAGTAAAATCAACTTAGACACTTTTGGAGGCAACTGAAACCTGTTGCACAAATCAAAGGAAGGTAAACCGAATGTTTCCCTGTTTTCTTACCGGGGTCAATTTTGATGACCTTGCGAGTCAGAAATCAATGTTATGTTTAACTGCTGCGCAAAAATATAGAATTCAGAAGCAACGGGTTGCTGTTGCGGAAATTTTTTCCGGTTAAAAAAAAATCTTGTTCTAGTTTGAAGAGTTTAAAAATAGACCATAAAGATACAATAAGATGTAAGAATAACTAATAAATAATCCATTTTTTCTTTGATAGGGTAGAAAACATTGTGGGAAAAGGAGAAAATGCTGGTAACCTGCATTGTCTCCTTTTCTCAGATTATTTTCAAAAGCTTTCTCTTTCGGGGGTGTGAAAAAGCGTCATTGTGTGGTTAAAGGTTAATAAGGATAAACAGATAAATCAGCTTGGGCCCAGTCAGCCAATCAGAGGCCTCGAGAAATTCAAAATGGTACCCAGTCAGCCAGTCAGAGGCTTGGAGAAATTCAAAACTGGGCCCAGTCAGCCAATCAGAGGGCTTCAAAATGGCGCCCTTATATATCGAAGAAAACAGTGAACAAAAAACGGCATAAAAGTGGATTTAAAGTCTTCTTTGAAGGCTGCTGTGCAGTCCTTGGCAAACTGCCAGGCATGCACCATCCACACATGCCAGATTTCACTGTAAATGGGCCAAAATTTAAGAGAACAGGGTGGCAGAAGACCTTGTTTTGGTCTTTTCAGGCCACATTGCAAGAGTTACTTCCCTTGAAATAAACCCCTTGATGCCCCTTTATCCCTGAACCAGATTTTCTGACTCAGACCACATTAAATTCTGCACATTGAATAAGCCAAAATGATCAATGTACAGTGTAAAAAACCCAGAAATTAATGTGACAAGTGGCTAAAAAAAGACTGAATACTCTTTCAGTAGCAATTGATTCCTACTGCATGAATCAAACAAAGGGAATTGTTCTAATCTCTTCAAACCGCAACAAGAAACCCAGTTACATTGACTACCGTTTCATACGTGCCAGTTACGCACAATGCGAAAACACCAGGAAATAATGTGACAAGTGGCTAAAAAAAAGACTGAAGGCTCTTTCAGTAGCAACTGCTTCCTGTTGCATAAGTCAAACAAAGAGAACTGAATTTCTAATATATTTTTGTCTCTCCAATCTCTTTATACCTTGACGACGTACCCATTTTACGTGTCTCATAGGTGCCACTTACATGTCTGCGATAACATGAAAAATCGACCTACGGAACATTTCATAGCAGACGACACATGTTTCTTAAGTCAAATATAGAGAACTAAATTTCCGATATATTTTTCTTCTCCATTGTCTTTATACCATGACAACGAACCATTTACGTTGACTACCGTCTCATAGGTGCCAGTTCCGCATCCGCGAAAAACATGAAAAATGGACTTATGGAACATTTCGTAGCAGACGACACCTGTCGCTTAAGTCAATTATAGGGATTTTTCTTTTTCGTTTTCTCTCACTAGGGCCACTGATTTGGTTACGATGACTATCTCACCCATACGTGATGGTTACGTGCTGCGCGTAAAATAGTAAAATCAACTTAGACACTTTTGGAGGCAACTGAAACCTGTTGCACAAATCAAAGGAAGGTAAACCGAATGTTTCCCTGTTTTCTTACCGGGGTCAATTTTGATGACCTTGCGAGTCAGAAATCAATGTTATGTTTAACTGCTGCGCAAAAATATAGAATTCAGAAGCAACGGGTTGCTGTTGCGGAAATTTTTTCCGGTTAAAAAAAAATCTTGTTCTAGTTTGAAGAGTTTAAAAATAGACCATAAAGATACAATAAGATGTAAGAATAACTAATAAATAATCCATTTTTTCTTTGATAGGGTAGAAAACATTGTGGGAAAAGGAGAAAATGCTGGTAACCTGCATTGTCTCCTTTTCTCAGATTATTTTCAAAAGCTTTCTCTTTCGGGGGTGTGAAAAGGCGTCATTGTGTGGTTAAAGGTTAATAAGGATAAACAGATAAATCAGCTTGGGCCCAGTCAGCCAATCAGAGGCCTCGAGAAATTCAAAATGGTACCCAGTCAGCCAGTCAGAGGCTTGGAGAAATTCAAAACTGGGCCCAGTCAGCCAATCAGAGGGCTTCAAAATGGCGCCCTAATATATCGAAGAAAACAGTGAACAAAAAACGGCATAAAAATGGATTTAAAGTCTTCTTTGAAGGCTGCTGTGCAGTCCTTGGCAAACTGCCAGGCATGCACCATCCACACATGCCAGATTTCACTGTAAATGGGCCAAAATTTAAGAGAACAGGGTGGCAGAAGACCTTGTTTTGGTCTTTTCAGGCCACCTTGCAAGAGTTACTTCCCTTGAAATAAACCCCTTGATGCCCCTTTATCCCTGAACCAGATTTTCTGACTCAGACCACATTAAATTCTGCACATTGAATAAGCCAAAATGATCAATGTACAGTGTAAAAAACCCAGAAATTAATGTGACAAGTGGCTAAAAAAAGACTGAATACTCTTTCAGTAGCAATTGATTCCTACTGCATGAATCAAACAAAGGGAATTGTTCTAATCTCTTCAAACCGCAACAAGAAACCCAGTTACATTGACTACCGTTTCATACGTGCCAGTTACGCACAATGCGAAAACACCAGGAAATAATGTGACAAGTGGCTAAAAAAAAGACTGAAGGCTCTTTCAGTAGCAACTGCTTCCTGTTGCATAAGTCAAACAAAGAGAACTGAATTTCTAATATATTTTTGTCTCTCCAATCTCTTTATACCTTGACGACGTACCCATTTTACGTGTCTCATAGGTGCCACTTACGTGTCTGCGATAACATGAAAAATCGACCTACGGAACATTTCATAGCAGACGACACATGTTTCTTAAGTCAAATATAGAGAACTAAATTTCTGATATATTTTTCTTCTCCATTGTCTTTATACCATGACAACGAACCATTTACGTTGACTACCGTCTCATAGGTGCCAGTTCCGCATCCGCGAAAAACATGAAAAATGGACTTATGGAACATTTCATAGCAGACGACACCTGTCGCTTAAGTCAATTATAGGGATTTTTCTTTTTCGTTTTCTCTCACTAGGGCCACTGATTTGGTAACGATGACTATCTCACCCATACGTGATGGTTACGTGCTGCGCGTAAAATAGTAAAATCAACTTAGACACTTTTGGAGGCAACTGAAACCTGTTGCACAAATCAAAGGAAGGTAAACCGAATGTTTCCCTGTTTTCTTACCGGGGTCAATTTTGATGACCTTGCGAGTCAGAAATCAATGTTATGTTTAACTGCTGCGCAAAAATATAGAATTCAGAAGCAACGGGTTGCTGTTGCGGAAATTTTTTCCAGTTAAAAAAAAATCTTGTTCTAGTTTGAAGAGTTTAAAAATAGACCATAAAGATACAATAAGATGTAAGAATAACTAATAAATAATCCATTTTTTCTTTGATAGGGTAGAAAACATTGTGGGAAAAGGAGAAAATGCTGGTAACCTGCATTGTCTCCTTTTCTCAGATTATTTTCAAAAGCTTTCTCTTTCGGGGGTGTGAAAAGGCGTCATTGTGTGGTTAAAGGTTAATAAGGATAAACAGATAAATCAGCTTGGGCCCAGTCAGCCAATCAGAGGCCTCGAGAAATTCAAAATGGTACCCAGTCAGCCAGTCAGAGGCTTGGAGAAATTCAAAACTGGGCCCAGTCAGCCAATCAGAGGGCTTCAAAATGGCGCCCTAATATATCGAAGAAAACAGTGAACAAAAAACGGCATAAAAATGGATTTAAAGTCTTCTTTGAAGGCTGCTGTGCAGTCCTTGGCAAACTGCCAGGCATGCACCATCCACACATGCCAGATTTCACTGTAAATGGGCCAAAATTTAAGAGAACGGGGTGGCAGAAGACCTTGTTTTGGTCTTTTCAGGCCACCTTGCAAGAGTTACTTCCCTTGAAATAAACCCCTTGATGCCCCTTTATCCCTGAACCAGATTTTCTGACTCAGACCACATTAAATTCTGCACATTGAATAAGCCAAAATGATCAATGTACAGTGTAAAAAACCCAGAAATTAATGTGACAAGTGGCTAAAAAAAGACTGAATACTCTTTCAGTAGCAATTGATTCCTACTGCATGAATCAAACAAAGGGAATTGTTCTAATCTCTTCAAACCGCAACAAGAAACCCAGTTACATTGACTACCGTTTCATACGTGCCAGTTACGCACAATGCGAAAACACCAGGAAATAATGTGACAAGTGGCTAAAAAAAAGACTGAAGGCTCTTTCAGTAGCAACTGCTTCCTGTTGCATAAGTCAAACAAAGAGAACTGAATTTCAAATATATTTTTGTCTCTCCAATCTCTTTATACCTTGACGACGTATCCATTTTACGTGTCTCATAGGTGCCACTTACGTGTCTGCGATAACATGAAAAATCGACCTACGGAACATTTCATAGCAGACGACACATGTTTCTTAAGTCAAATATAGAGAACTAAATTTCTGATATATTTTTCTTCTCCATTGTCTTTATACCATGACAACGAACCATTTAAGTTGACTACCGTCTCATAGGTGCCAGTTCCGCATCCGTGAAAAACATGAAAAATGGACTTATGGAACATTTCGTAGCAGACGACACCTGTCGCTTAAGTCAATTATAGGGATTTTTCTTTTTCGTTTTCTCTCACTAGGGCCACTGATTTGGTTACGATGACTATCTCACCCATACGTGATGGTTACGTGCTGCGCGTAAAATAGTAAAATCAACTTAGACACTTTTGGAGGCAACTGAAACCTGTTGCACAAATCAAAGGAAGGTAAACCGAATGTTTCCCTGTTTTCTTACCGGGGTCAATTTTGATGACCTTGCGAGTCAGAAATCAATGTTATGTTTAACTGCTGCGCAAAAATATAGAATTCAGAAGCAACGGGTTGCTGTTGCGGAAATTTTTTCCGGTTAAAAAAAAATCTTGTTCTAGTTTGAAGAGTTTAAAAATAGACCATAAAGATACAATAAGATGTAAGAATAACTAATAAATAATCCATTTTTTCTTTGAAAGGGTAGAAAACATTGTGGGAAAAGGAGAAAATGCTGGTAACCTGCATTGTCTCCTTTTCTCAGATTATTTTCAAAAGCTTTCTCTTTCGGGGGTGTGAAAAGGCGTCATTGTGTGGTTAAAGGTTAATAAGGATAAACAGATAAATCAGCTTGGGCCCAGTCAGCCAATCAGAGGCCTCGAGAAATTCAAAATGGTACCCAGTCAGCCAGTCAGAGGCTTGGAGAAATTCAAAACTGGGCCCAGTCAGCCAATCAGAGGGCTTCAAAATGGCGCCCTAATATATCGAAGAAAACAGTGAACAAAAAACGGCATAAAAGTGGATTTAAAGTCTTCTTTGAAGGCTGCTGTGCAGTCCTTGGCAAACTGCCAGGCATGCACCATCCACACATGCCAGATTTCACTGTAAATGGGCCAAAATTTAAGAGAACAGGGTGGCAGAAGACCTTGTTTTGGTCTTTTCAGGCCACCTTGCAAGAGTTACTTCCCTTGAAATAAACCCCTTGATGCCCCTTTATCCCTGAACCAGATTTTCTGACTCAGACCACATTAAATTCTGCACATTGAATAAGCCAAAATGATCAATGTACAGTGTAAAAAACCCAGAAATTAATGTGACAAGTGGCTAAAAAAAGACTGAATACTCTTTCAGTAGCAATTGATTCCTACTGCATGAATCAAACAAAGGGAATTGTTCTAATCTCTTCAAACCGCAACAAGAAACCCAGTTACATTGACTACCGTTTCATACGTGCCAGTTACGCACAATGCGAAAACACCAGGAAATAATGTGACAAGTGGCTAAAAAAAAGACTGAAGGCTCTTTCAGTAGCAACTGCTTCCTGTTGCATAAGTCAAACAAAGAGAACTGAATTTCTAATATATTTTTGTCTCTCCAATCTCTTTATACCTTGACGACGTACCCATTTTACGTGTCTCATAGGTGCCACTTACGTGTCCGCGATAACATGAAAAATCGACCTACGGAACATTTCATAGCAGACGACACATGTTTCTTAAGTCAAATATAGAGAACTAAATTTCTGATATATTTTTCTTCTCCATTGTCTTTATACCATGACAACGAACCATTTACGTTGACTACCGTCTCATAGGTGCCAGTTCCGCATCCGTGAAAAACATGAAAAATGGACTTATGGAACATTTCGTAGCAGACGACACCTGTTGCTTAAGTCAATTATAGGGATTTTTCTTTTTCGTTTTCTCTCACTAGGGCCACTGATTTGGTTACGATGACTATCTCACCCATACGTGATGGTTACGTGCTGCGCGTAAAATAGTAAAATCAACTTAGACACTTTTGGAGGCAACTGAAACCTGTTGCACAAATCAAAGGAAGGTAAACCGAATGTTTCCCTGTTTTCTTACCAGGGTCAATTTTGATGACCTTGCGAGTCAGAAATCAATGTTATGTTTAACTGCTGCGCAAAAATATAGAATTCAGAAGCAACGGGTTGCTGTTGCGGAAATTTTTTCCGGTTAAAAAAAAATCTTGTTCTAGTTTGAAGAGTTTAAAAATAGACCATAAAGATACAATAAGATGTAAGAATAACTAATAAATAATCCATTTTTTCTTTGATAGGGTAGAAAACATTGTGGGAAAAGGAGAAAATGCTGGTAACCTGCATTGTCTCCTTTTCTCAGATTATTTTCAAAAGCTTTCTCTTTCGGGGGTGTGAAAAAGCGTCATTGTGTGGTTAAAGGTTAATAAGGATAAACAGATAAATCAGCTTGGGCCCAGTCAGCCAATCAGAGGCCTCGAGAAATTCAAAATGGTACCCAGTCAGCCAGTCAGAGGCTTGGAGAAATTCAAAACTGGGCCCAGTCAGCCAATCAGAGGGCTTCAAAATGGCGCCCTTATATATCGAAGAAAACAGTGAACAAAAAACGGCATAAAAGTGGATTTAAAGTCTTCTTTGAAGGCTGCTGTGCAGTCCTTGGCAAACTGCCAGGCATGCACCATCCACACATGCCAGATTTCACTGTAAATGGGCCAAAATTTAAGAGAACAGGGTGGCAGAAGACCTTGTTTTGGTCTTTTCAGGCCACCTTGCAAGAGTTACTTCCCTTGAAATAAACCCCTTGATGCCCCTTTATCCCTGAACCAGATTTTCTGACTCAGACCACATTAAATTCTGCACATTGAATAAGCCAAAATGATCAATGTACAGTGTAAAAAACCCAGAAATTAATGTGACAAGTGGCTAAAAAAAGACTGAATACTCTTTCAGTAGCAATTGATTCCTACTGCATGAATCAAACAAAGGGAATTGTTCTAATCTCTTCAAACCGCAACAAGAAACCCAGTTACATTGACTACCGTTTCATACGTGCCAGTTACGCACAATGCGAAAACACCAGGAAATAATGTGACAAGTGGCTAAAAAAAAGACTGAAGGCTCTTTCAGTAGCAACTGCTTCCTGTTGCATAAGTCAAACAAAGAGAACTGAATTTCAAATATATTTTTGTCTCTCCAATCTCTTTATACCTTGACGACGTATCCATTTTACGTGTCTCATAGGTGCCACTTACGTGTCTGCGATAACATGAAAAATCGACCTACGGAACATTTCATAGCAGACGACACATGTTTCTTAAGTCAAATATAGAGAACTAAATTTCTGATATATTTTTCTTCTCCATTGTCTTTATACCATGACAACGAACCATTTAAGTTGACTACCGTCTCATAGGTGCCAGTTCCGCATCCGTGAAAAACATGAAAAATGGACTTATGGAACATTTCGTAGCAGACGACACCTGTCGCTTAAGTCAATTATAGGGATTTTTCTTTTTCGTTTTCTCTCACTAGGGCCACTGATTTGGTTACGATGACTATCTCACCCATACGTGATGGTTACGTGCTGCGCGTAAAATAGTAAAATCAACTTAGACACTTTTGGAGGCAACTGAAACCTGTTGCACAAATCAAAGGAAGGTAAACCGAATGTTTCCCTGTTTTCTTACCGGGGTCAATTTTGATGACCTTGCGAGTCAGAAATCAATGTTATGTTTAACTGCTGCGCAAAAATATAGAATTCAGAAGCAACGGGTTGCTGTTGCGGAAATTTTTTCCGGTTAAAAAAAAATCTTGTTCTAGTTTGAAGAGTTTAAAAATAGACCATAAAGATACAATAAGATGTAAGAATAACTAATAAATAATCCATTTTTTCTTTGATAGGGTAGAAAACATTGTGGGAAAAGGAGAAAATGCTGGTAACCTGCATTGTCTCCTTTTCTCAGATTATTTTCAAAAGCTTTCTCTTTCGGGGGTGTGAAAAGGCGTCATTGTGTGGTTAAAGGTTAATAAGGATAAACAGATAAATCAGCTTGGGCCCAGTCAGCCAATCAGAGGCCTCGAGAAATTCAAAATGGTACCCAGTCAGCCAGTCAGAGGCTTGGAGAAATTCAAAACTGGGCCCAGTCAGCCAATCAGAGGGCTTCAAAATGGCGCCCTAATATATCGAAGAAAACAGTGAACAAAAAACGGCATAAAAGTGGATTTAAAGTCTTCTTTGAAGGCTGCTGTGCAGTCCTTGGCAAACTGCCAGGCATGCACCATCCACACATGCCAGATTTCACTGTAAATGGGCCAAAATTTAAGAGAACAGGGTGGCAGAAGACCTTGTTTTGGTCTTTTCAGGCCACCTTGCAAGAGTTACTTCCCTTGAAATAAACCCCTTGATGCCCCTTTATCCCTGAACCAGATTTTCTGACTCAGACCACATTAAATTCTGCACATTGAATAAGCCAAAATGATCAATGTACAGTGTAAAAAACCCAGAAATTAATGTGACAAGTGGCTAAAAAAAGACTGAATACTCTTTCAGTAGCAATTGATTCCTACTGCATGAATCAAACAAAGGGAATTGTTCTAATCTCTTCAAACCGCAACAAGAAACCCAGTTACATTGACTACCGTTTCATACGTGCCAGTTACGCACAATGCGAAAACACCAGGAAATAATGTGACAAGTGGCTAAAAAAAAGACTGAAGGCTCTTTCAGTAGCAACTGCTTCCTGTTGCATAAGTCAAACAAAGAGAACTGAATTTCAAATATATTTTTGTCTCTCCAATCTCTTTATACCTTGACGACGTATCCATTTTACATGTCTCATAGGTGCCACTTACGTGTCTGCGATAACATGAAAAATCGACCTACGGAACATTTCATAGCAGACGACACATGTTTCTTAAGTCAAATATAGAGAACTAAATTTCTGATATATTTTTCTTCTCCATTGTCTTTATACCATGACAACGAACCATTTAAGTTGACTACCGTCTCATAGGTGCCAGTTCCGCATCCGTGAAAAACATGAAAAATGGACTTATGGAACATTTCGTAGCAGACGACACCTGTCGCTTAAGTCAATTATAGGGATTTTTCTTTTTCGTTTTCTCTCACTAGGGCCACTGATTTGGTTACGATGACTATCTCACCCATACGTGATGGTTACGTGCTGCGCGTAAAATAGTAAAATCAACTTAGACACTTTTGGAGGCAACTGAAACCTGTTGCACAAATCAAAGGAAGGTAAACCGAATGTTTCCCTGTTTTCTTACCGGGGTCAATTTTGATGACCTTGCGAGTCAGAAATCAATGTTATGTTTAACTGCTGCGCAAAAATATAGAATTCAGAAGCAACGGGTTGCTGTTGCGGAAATTTTTTCCGGTTAAAAAAAAATCTTGTTCTAGTTTGAAGAGTTTAAAAATAGACCATAAAGATACAATAAGATGTAAGAATAACTAATAAATAATCCATTTTTTCTTTGATAAGGTAGAAAACATTGTGGGAAAAGGAGAAAATGCTGGTAACCTGCATTGTCTCCTTTTCTCAGATTATTTTCAAAAGCTTTCTCTTTCGGGGGTGTGAAAAGGCGTCATTGTGTGGTTAAAGGTTAATAAGGATAAACAGATAAATCAGCTTGGGCCCAGTCAGCCAATCAGAGGCCTCGAGAAATTCAAAATGGTACCCAGTCAGCCAGTCAGAGGCTTGGAGAAATTCAAAACTGGGCCCAGTCAGCCAATCAGAGGGCTTCAAAATGGCGCCCTAATATATCGAAGAAAACAGTGAACAAAAAACGGCATAAAAATGGATTTAAAGTCTTCTTTGAAGGCTGCTGTGCAGTCCTTGGCAAACTGCCAGGCATGCACCATCCACACATGCCAGATTTCACTGTAAATGGGCCAAAATTTAAGAGAACAGGGTGGCAGAAGACCTTGTTTTGGTCTTTTCAGGCCACCTTGCAAGAGTTACTTCCCTTGAAATAAACCCCTTGATGCCCCTTTATCCCTGAACCAGATTTTCTGACTCAGACCACATTAAATTCTGCACATTGAATAAGCCAAAATGATCAATGTACAGTGTAAAAAACCCAGAAATTAATGTGACAAGTGGCTAAAAAAAGACTGAATACTCTTTCAGTAGCAATTGATTCCTACTGCATGAATCAAACAAAGGGAATTGTTCTAATCTCTTCAAACCTCAACAAGAAACCCAGTTACATTGACTACCGTTTCATACGTGCCAGTTACGCACAATGCGAAAACACCAGGAAATAATGTGACAAGTGGCTAAAAAAAAGACTGAAGGCTCTTTCAGTAGCAACTGCTTCCTGTTGCATAAGTCAAACAAAGAGAACTGAAGTTCAAATATATTTTTATCTCTCCAATCTCTTTATACCTTGACGACGTATCCATTTTACGTGTCTCATAGGTGCCACTTACGTGTCTGCGATAACATGAAAAATCGACCTACGGAACATTTCATAGCAGACGACACATGTTTCTTAAGTCAAATATAGAGAACTAAATTTCTGATATATTTTTCTTCTCCATTGTCTTTATACCATGACAACGAACCATTTAAGTTGACTACCGTCTCATAGGTGCCAGTTCCGCATCCGTGAAAAACATGAAAAATGGACTTATGGAACATTTCGTAGCAGACGACACCTGTCGCTTAAGTCAATTATAGGGATTTTTCTTTTTCGTTTTCTCTCACTAGGGCCACTGATTTGGTTACGATGACTATCTCACCCATACGTGATGGTTATGTGCTGCGCGTAAAATAGTAAAATCAACTTAGACACTTTTGGAGGCAACTGAAACCTGTTGCACAAATCAAAGGAAGGTAAACCGAATGTTTCCCTGTTTTCTTACCGGGGTCAATTTTGATGACCTTGCGAGTCAGAAATCAATGTTATGTTTAACTGCTGTGCAAAAATATAGAATTCAGAAGCAACGGGTTGCTGTTGCGGAAATTTTTTCCGGTTAAAAAAAAATCTTGTTCTAGTTTGAAGAGTTTAAAAATAGACCATAAAGATACAATAAGATGTAAGAATAACTAATAAATAATCCATTTTTTCTTTGAAAGGGTAGAAAACATTGTGGGAAAAGGAGAAAATGCTGGTAACCTGCATTGTCTCCTTTTCTCAGATTATTTTCAAAAGCTTTCTCTTTCGGGGGTGTGAAAAGGCGTCATTGTGTGGTTAAAGGTTAATAAGGATAAACAGATAAATCAGCTTGGGCCCAGTCAGCCAATCAGAGGCCTCGAGAAATTCAAAATGGTACCCAGTCAGCCAGTCAGAGGCTTGGAGAAATTCAAAACTGGGCCCAGTCAGCCAATCAGAGGGCTTCAAAATGGCGCCCTAATATATCGAAGAAAACAGTGAACAAAAAACGGCATAAAAGTGGATTTAAAGTCTTCTTTGAAGGCTGCTGTGCAGTCCTTGGCAAACTGCCAGGCATGCACCATCCACACATGCCAGATTTCACTGTAAATGGGCCAAAATTTAAGAGAACAGGGTGGCAGAAGACCTTGTTTTGGTCTTTTCAGGCCACCTTGCAAGAGTTACTTCCCTTGAAATAAACCCCTTGATGCCCCTTTATCCCTGAACCAGATTTTCTGACTCAGACCACATTAAATTCTGCACATTGAATAAGCCAAAATGATCAATGTACAGTGTAAAAAACCCAGAAATTAATGTGACAAGTGGCTAAAAAAAGACTGAATACTCTTTCAGTAGCAATTGATTCCTACTGCATGAATCAAACAAAGGGAATTGTTCTAATCTCTTCAAACCGCAACAAGAAACCCAGTTACATTGACTACCGTTTCATACGTGCCAGTTACGCACAATGCGAAAACACCAGGAAATAATGTGACAAGTGGCTAAAAAAAAGACTGAAGGCTCTTTCAGTAGCAACTGCTTCCTGTTGCATAAGTCAAACAAAGAGAACTGAATTTCTAATATATTATTGTCTCTCCAATCTCTTTATACCTTGACGACGTACCCATTTTACGTGTCTCATAGGTGCCACTTACGTGTCCGCGATAACATGAAAAATCGACCTACGGAACATTTCATAGCAGACGACACATGTTTCTTAAGTCAAATATAGAGAACTAAATTTCTGATATATTTTTCTTCTCCATTGTCTTTATACCATGACAACGAACCATTTATGTTGACTACCGTCTCATAGGTGCCAGTTCCGCATCCGCGAAAAACATGAAAAATGGACTTATGGAACATTTCGTAGCAGACGACACCTGTTGCTTAAGTCAATTATAGGGAATTTTCTTTTTCGTTTTCTCTCACTAGGGCCACTGATTTGGTTACGATGACTATCTCACCCATACGTGATGGTTACGTGCTGCGCGTAAAATAGTAAAATCAACTTAGACACTTTTGGAGGCAACTGAAACCTGTTGCACAAATCAAAGGAAGGTAAACCGAATGTTTCCCTGTTTTCTTACCAGGGTCAATTTTGATGACCTTGCGAGTCAGAAATCAATGTTATGTTTAACTGCTGCGCAAAAATATAGAATTCAGAAGCAACGGGTTGCTGTTGCGGAAATTTTTTCCGGTTAAAAAAAAATCTTGTTCTAGTTTGAAGAGTTTAAAAATAGACCATAAAGATACAATAAGATGTAAGAATAACTAATAAATAATCCATTTTTTCTTTGATAGGGTAGAAAACATTGTGGGAAAAGGAGAAAATGCTGGTAACCTGCATTGTCTCCTTTTCTCAGATTATTTTCAAAAGCTTTCTCTTTCGGGGGTGTGAAAAAGCGTCATTGTGTGGTTAAAGGTTAATAAGGATAAACAGATAAATCAGCTTGGGCCCAGTCAGCCAATCAGAGGCCTCGAGAAATTCAAAATGGTACCCAGTCAGCCAGTCAGAGGCTTGGAGAAATTCAAAACTGGGCCCAGTCAGCCAATCAGAGGGCTTCAAAATGGCGCCCTTATATATCGAAGAAAACAGTGAACAAAAAACGGCATAAAAGTGGATTTAAAGTCTTCTTTGAAGGCTGCTGTGCAGTCCTTGGCAAACTGCCAGGCATGCACCATCCACACATGCCAGATTTCACTGTAAATGGGCCAAAATTTAAGAGAACAGGGTGGCAGAAGACCTTGTTTTGGTCCTTTCAGGCCACCTTGCAAGAGTTACTTCCCTTGAAATAAACCCCTTGATGCCCCTTTATCCCTGAACCAGATTTTCTGACTCAGACCACATTAAATTCTGCACATTGAATAAGCCAAAATGATCAATGTACAGTGTAAAAAACCCAGAAATTAATGTGACAAGTGGCTAAAAAAAGACTGAATACTCTTTCAGTAGCAATTGATTCCTACTGCATGAATCAAACAAAGGGAATTGTTCTAATCTCTTCAAACCGCAACAAGAAACCCAGTTACATTGACTACCGTTTCATACGTGCCAGTTACGCACAATGCGAAAACACCAGGAAATAATGTGACAAGTGGCTAAAAAAAAGACTGAAGGCTCTTTCAGTAGCAACTGCTTCCTGTTGCATCAGTCAAACAAAGAGAACTGAATTTCAAATATATTTTTGTCTCTCCAATCTCTTTATACCTTGACGACGTATCCATTTTACGTGTCTCATAGGTGCCACTTACGTGTCTGCGATAACATGAAAAATCGACCTACGGAACATTTCATAGCAGACGACACATGTTTCTTAAGTCAAATATAGAGAACTAAATTTCTGATATATTTTTCTTCTCCATTGTCTTTATACCATGACAACGAACCATTTAAGTTGACTACCGTCTCATAGGTGCCAGTTCCGCATCCGTGAAAAACATGAAAAATGGACTTATGGAACATTTCGTAGCAGACGACACCTGTCGCTTAAGTCAATTATAGGGATTTTTCTTTTTCGTTTTCTCTCACTAGGGCCACTGATTTGGTTACGATGACTATCTCACCCATACGTGATGGTTACGTGCTGCGCGTAAAATAGTAAAATCAACTTAGACACTTTTGGAGGCAACTGAAACCTGTTGCACAAATCAAAGGAAGGTAAACCGAATGTTTCCCTGTTTTCTTACCGGGGTCAATTTTGATGACCTTGCGAGTCAGAAATCAATGTTATGTTTAACTGCTGCGCAAAAATATAGAATTCAGAAGCAACGGGTTGCTGTTGCGGAAATTTTTTCCGGTTAAAAAAAAATCTTGTTCTAGTTTGAAGAGTTTAAAAATAGACCATAAAGATACAATAAGATGTAAGAATAACTAATAAATAATCCATTTTTTCTTTGATAAGGTAGAAAACATTGTGGGAAAAGGAGAAAATGCTGGTAACCTGCATTGTCTCCTTTTCTCAGATTATTTTCAAAAGCTTTCTCTTTCGGGGGTGTGAAAAGGCGTCATTGTGTGGTTAAAGGTTAATAAGGATAAACAGATAAATCAGCTTGGGCCCAGTCAGCCAATCAGAGGCCTCGAGAAATTCAAAATGGTACCCAGTCAGCCAGTCAGAGGCTTGGAGAAATTCAAAACTGGGCCCAGTCAGCCAATCAGAGGGCTTCAAAATGGCGCCCTAATATATCGAAGAAAACAGTGAACAAAAAACGGCATAAAAATGGATTTAAAGTCTTCTTTGAAGGCTGCTGTGCAGTCCTTGGCAAACTGCCAGGCATGCACCATCCACACATGCCAGATTTCACTGTAAATGGGCCAAAATTTAAGAGAACAGGGTGGCAGAAGACCTTGTTTTGGTCTTTTCAGGCCACCTTGCAAGAGTTACTTCCCTTGAAATAAACCCCTTGATGCCCCTTTATCCCTGAACCAGATTTTCTGACTCAGACCACATTAAATTCTGCACATTGAATAAGCCAAAATGATCAATGTACAGTGTAAAAAACCCAGAAATTAATGTGACAAGTGGCTAAAAAAAGACTGAATACTCTTTCAGTAGCAATTGATTCCTACTGCATGAATCAAACAAAGGGAATTGTTCTAATCTCTTCAAACCGCAACAAGAAACCCAGTTACATTGACTACCATTTCATACGTGCCAGTTACGCACAATGCGAAAACACCAGGAAATAATGTGACAAGTGGCTAAAAAAAAGACTGAAGGCTCTTTCAGTAGCAACTGCTTCCTGTTGCATAAGTCAAACAAAGAGAACTGAAGTTCAAATATATTTTTATCTCTCCAATCTCTTTATACCTTGACGACGTATCCATTTTACGTGTCTCATAGGTGCCACTTACGTGTCTGCGATAACATGAAAAATCGACCTACGGAACATTTCATAGCAGACGACACATGTTTCTTAAGTCAAATATAGAGAACTAAATTTCTGATATATTTTTCTTCTCCATTGTCTTTATACCATGACAACGAACCATTTAAGTTGACTACCGTCTCATAGGTGCCAGTTCCGCATCCGTGAAAAACATGAAAAATGGACTTATGGAACATTTCGTAGCAGACGACACCTGTCGCTTAAGTCAATTATAGGGATTTTTCTTTTTCGTTTTCTCTCACTAGGGCCACTGATTTGGTTACGATGACTATCTCACCCATACGTGATGGTTATGTGCTGCGCGTAAAATAGTAAAATCAACTTAGACACTTTTGGAGGCAACTGAAACCTGTTGCACAAATCAAAGGAAGGTAAACCGAATGTTTCCCTGTTTTCTTACCGGGGTCAATTTTGATGACCTTGCGAGTCAGAAATCAATGTTATGTTTAACTGCTGTGCAAAAATATAGAATTCAGAAGCAACGGGTTGCTGTTGCGGAAATTTTTTCCGGTTAAAAAAAAATCTTGTTCTAGTTTGAAGAGTTTAAAAATAGACCATAAAGATACAATAAGATGTAAGAATAACTAATAAATAATCCATTTTTTCTTTGAAAGGGTAGAAAACATTGTGGGAAAAGGAGAAAATGCTGGTAACCTGCATTGTCTCCTTTTCTCAGATTATTTTCAAAAGCTTTCTCTTTCGGGGGTGTGAAAAGGCGTCATTGTGTGGTTAAAGGTTAATAAGGATAAACAGATAAATCAGCTTGGGCCCAGTCAGCCAATCAGAGGCCTCGAGAAATTCAAAATGGTACCCAGTCAGCCAGTCAGAGGCTTGGAGAAATTCAAAACTGGGCCCAGTCAGCCAATCAGAGGGCTTCAAAATGGCGCCCTAATATATCGAAGAAAACAGTGAACAAAAAACGGCATAAAAGTGGATTTAAAGTCTTCTTTGAAGGCTGCTGTGCAGTCCTTGGCAAACTGCCAGGCATGCACCATCCACACATGCCAGATTTCACTGTAAATGGGCCAAAATTTAAGAGAACAGGGTGGCAGAAGACCTTGTTTTGGTCTTTTCAGGCCACCTTGCAAGAGTTACTTCCCTTGAAATAAACCCCTTGATGCCCCTTTATCCCTGAACCAGATTTTCTGACTCAGACCACATTAAATTCTGCACATTGAATAAGCCAAAATGATCAATGTACAGTGTAAAAAACCCAGAAATTAATGTGACAAGTGGCTAAAAAAAGACTGAATACTCTTTCAGTAGCAATTGATTCCTACTGCATGAATCAAACAAAGGGAATTGTTCTAATCTCTTCAAACCGCAACAAGAAACCCAGTTACATTGACTACCGTTTCATACGTGCCAGTTACGCACAATGCGAAAACACCAGGAAATAATGTGACAAGTGGCTAAAAAAAAGACTGAAGGCTCTTTCAGTAGCAACTGCTTCCTGTTGCATAAGTCAAACAAAGAGAACTGAATTTCTAATATATTTTTGTCTCTCCAATCTCTTTATACCTTGACGACGTACCCATTTTACGTGTCTCATAGGTGCCACTTACGTGTCCGCGATAACATGAAAAATCGACCTACGGAACATTTCATAGCAGACGACACATGTTTCTTAAGTCAAATATAGAGAACTAAATTTCTGATATATTTTTCTTCTCCATTGTCTTTATACCATGACAACGAACCATTTATGTTGACTACCGTCTCATAGGTGCCAGTTCCGCATCCGCGAAAAACATGAAAAATGGACTTATGGAACATTTCGTAGCAGACGACACCTGTTGCTTAAGTCAATTATAGGGAATTTTCTTTTTCGTTTTCTCTCACTAGGGCCACTGATTTGGTTACGATGACTATCTCACCCATACGTGATGGTTACGTGCTGCGCGTAAAATAGTAAAATCAACTTAGACACTTTTGGAGGCAACTGAAACCTGTTGCACAAATCAAAGGAAGGTAAACCGAATGTTTCCCTGTTTTCTTACCAGGGTCAATTTTGATGACCTTGCGAGTCAGAAATCAATGTTATGTTTAACTGCTGCGCAAAAATATAGAATTCAGATGCAACGGGTTGCTGTTGCGGAAATTTTTTCCGGTTAAAAAAAAATCTTGTTCTAGTTTGAAGAGTTTAAAAATAGACCATAAAGATACAATAAGATGTAAGAATAACTAATAAATAATCCATTTTTTCTTTGATAGGGTAGAAAACATTGTGGGAAAAGGAGAAAATGCTGGTAAGCTGCATTGTCTCCTTTTCTCAGATTATTTTCAAAAGCTTTCTCTTTCGGGGGTGTGAAAAAGCGTCATTGTGTGGTTAAAGGTTAATAAGGATAAACAGATAAATCAGCTTGGGCCCAGTCAGCCAATCAGAGGCCTCGAGAAATTCAAAATGGTACCCAGTCAGCCAGTCAGAGGCTTGGAGAAATTCAAAACTGGGCCCAGTCAGCCAATCAGAGGGCTTCAAAATGGCGCCCTTATATATCGAAGAAAACAGTGAACAAAAAACGGCATAAAAGTGGATTTAAAGTCTTCTTTGAAGGCTGCTGTGCAGTCCTTGGCAAACTGCCAGGCATGCACCATCCACACATGCCAGATTTCACTGTAAATGGGCCAAAATTTAAGAGAACAGGGTGGCAGAAGACCTTGTTTTGGTCTTTTCAGGCCACCTTGCAAGAGTTACTTCCCTTGAAATAAACCCCTTGATGCCCCTTTATCCCTGAACCAGATTTTCTGACTCAGACCACATTAAATTCTGCACATTGAATAAGCCAAAATGATCAATGTACAGTGTAAAAAACCCAGAAATTAATGTGACAAGTGGCTAAAAAAAGACTGAATACTCTTTCACTAGCAATTGATTCCTACTGCATGAATCAAACAAAGGGAATTGTTCTAATCTCTTCAAACCACAACAAGAAACCCAGTTACATTGACTACCGTTTCATACGTGCCAGTTACGCACAATGCGAAAACACCAGGAAATAATGTGACAAGTGGCTAAAAAAAAGACTGAAGGCTCTTTCAGTAGCAACTGCTTCCTGTTGCATAAGTCAAACAAAGAGAACTGAATTTCTAATATATTTTTGTCTCTCCAATCTCTTTATACCTTGACGACGTACCCATTTTACGTGTCTCATAGGTGCCACTTACGTGTCCGCGATAACATGAAAAATCGACCTACGGAACATTTCATAGCAGACGACACATGTTTCTTAAGTCAAATATAGAGAACTAAATTTCTGATATATTTTTCTTCTCCATTGTCTTTATACCATGACAACGAACCATTTACGTTGACTACCGTCTCATAGGTGCCAGTTCCGCATCCGCGAAAAACATGAAAAATGGACTTATGGAACATTTCGTAGCAGACGACACCTGTCGCTTAAGTCAATTATAGGGATTTTTCTTTTTCGTTTTCTCTCACTAGGGCCACTGATTTGGTTACGATGACTATCTCACCCATACGTGATGGTTACGTGCTGCGCGTAAAATAGTAAAATCAACTTAGACACTTTTGGAGGCAACTGAAACCTGTTGCACAAATCAAAGGAAGGTAAACCGAATGTTTCCCTGTTTTCTTACCGGGGTCAATTTTGATGACCTTGCGAGTCAGAAATCAATGTTATGTTTAACTGCTGCGCAAAAATATAGAATTCAGAAGCAACGGGTTGCTGTTGCGGAAATTTTTTCCGGTTAAAAAAAAATCTTGTTCTAGTTTGAAGAGTTTAAAAATAGACCATAAAGATACAATAAGATGTAAGAATAACTAATAAATAATCCATTTTTTCTTTGATAGGGTAGAAAACATTGTGGGAAAAGGAGAAAATGCTGGTAACCTGCATTGTCTCCTTTTCTCAGATTATTTTCAAAAGCTTTCTCTTTCGGGGGTCTGAAAAGGCGTCATTGTGTGGTTAAAGGTTAATAAGGATAAACAGATAAATCAGCTTGGGCCCAGTCAGCCAATCAGAGGCCTCGAGAAATTCAAAATGGTACCCAGTCAGCCAGTCAGAGGCTTGGAGAAATTCAAAACTGGGCCCAGTCAGCCAATCAGAGGGCTTCAAAATGGCGCCCTAATATATCGAAGAAAACAGTGAACAAAAAACGGCATAAAAGTGGATTTAAAGTCTTCTTTGAAGGCTGCTGTGCAGTCCTTGGCAAACTGCCAGGCATGCACCATCCACACATGCCAGATTTCACTGTAAATGGGCCAAAATTTAAGAGAACAGGGTGGCAGAAGACCTTGTTTTGGTCTTTTCAGGCCACCTTGCAAGAGTTACTTCCCTTGAAATAAACCCCTTGATGCCCCTTTATCCCTGAACCACATTTTCTGACTCAGACCACATTAAATTCTGCACATTGAATAAGCCAAAATGATCAATGTACAGTGTAAAAAACCCAGAAATTAATGTGACAAGTGGCTAAAAAAAGACTGAATACTCTTTCAGTAGCAATTGATTCCTACTGCATGAATCAAACAAAGGGAATTGTTCTAATCTCTTCAAACCGCAACAAGAAACCCAGTTACATTGACTACCGTTTCATACGTGCCAGTTACGCACAATGCGAAAACACCAGGAAATAATGTGACAAGTGGCTAAAAAAAAGACTGAAGGCTCTTTCAGTAGCAACTGCTTCCTGTTGCATAAGTCAAACAAAGAGAACTGAATTTCTAATATATTTTTGTCTCTCCAATCTCTTTATACCTTGACGACGTATCCATTTTACGTGTCTCATAGGTGCCACTTACGTGTCTGCGATAACATGAAAAATCGACCTACGGAACATTTCATAGCAGACGACACATGTTTCTTAAGTCAAATATAGAGAACTAAATTTCTGATATATTTTTCTTCTCCATTGTCTTTATACCATGACAACGAACCATTTAAGTTGACTACCGTCTCATAGGTGCCAGTTCCGCATCCGTGAAAAACATGAAAAATGGACTTATGGAACATTTCGTAGCAGACGACACCTGTCGCTTAAGTCAATTATAGGGATTTTTCTTTTTCGTTTTCTCTCACTAGGGCCACTGATTTGGTTACGATGACTATCTCACCCATACGTGATGGTTACGTGCTGCGCGTAAAATAGTAAAATCAACTTAGACACTTTTGGAGGCAACTGAAACCTGTTGCACAAATCAAAGGAAGGTAAACCGAATGTTTCCCTGTTTTCTTACCGGGGTCAATTTTGATGACCTTGCGAGTCAGAAATCAATGTTATGTTTAACTGCTGCGCAAAAATATAGAATTCAGAAGCAACGGGTTGCTGTTGCGAAAATTTTTTCCGGTTAAAAAAAAATCTTGTTCTAGTTTGAAGAGTTTAAAAATAGACCATAAAGATACAATAAGATGTAAGAATAACTAATAAATAATCCATTTTTTCTTTGATAGGGTAGAAAACATTGTGGGAAAAGGAGAAAATGCTGGTAACCTGCATTGTCTCCTTTTCTCAGATTATTTTCAAAAGCTTTCTCTTTCGGGGGTGTGAAAAAGCGTCATTGTGTGGTTAAAGGTTAATAAGGATAAACAGATAAATCAGCTTGGGCCCAGTCAGCCAATCAGAGGCCTCGAGAAATTCAAAATGGTACCCAGTCAGCCAGTCAGAGGCTTGGAGAAATTCAAGACTGGGCCAAGTCAGCCAATCAGAGGGCTTCAAAATAGAGGGCTTCAAAAGGGCGCCCTTATATATCGAAGAAAACAGTGAACAAAAAACGGCATAAAAGTGGATTTAAAGTCTTCTTTGAAGGCTGCTGTGCAGTCCTTGGCAAACTGCCAGGCATGCACCATCCACACATGCCAGATTTCACTGTAAATGGGCCAAAATTTAAGAGAACAGGGTGGCAGAAGACCTTGTTTTGGTCTTTTCAGGCCACCTTGCAAGAGTTACTTCCCTTGAAATAAACCCCTTGATGCCCCTTTATCCCTGAACCAGATTTTCTGACTCAGACCACATTAAATTCTGCACATTGAATAAGCCAAAATGATCAATGTACAGTGTAAAAAACCCAGAAATTAATGTGACAAGTGGCTAAAAAATGACTAAATACTCTTTCAGTAGCAATTGATTCCTACTGCATGAATCAAACAAAGGGAATTGTTCTAATCTCTTCAAACCGCAACAAGAAACCCAGTTACATTGACTACCGTTTCATACGTGCCAGTTACGCACAATGCGAAAACACCAGGAAATAATGTGACAAGTGGCTAAAAAAAAGACTGAAGGCTCTTTCAGTAGCAACTGCTTCCTGTTGCATAAGTCAAACAAAGAGAACTGAATTTCTAATATATTTTTGTCTCTCCAATCTCTTTATACCTTGACGACGTACCCATTTTACGTGTCTCATAGGTGCCACTTACGTGTCTGCGATAACATGAAAAATCGACCTACGGAACATTTCATAGCAGACGACACATGTTTCTTAAGTCAAATATGGAGAACTAAATTTCCGATATATTTTTCTTCTTCATTGTCTTTATACCATGACAACGAACCATTTACGTTGACTACCGTCTCATAGGTGCCAGTTCCGCATCCGCGAAAAACATGAAAAATGGACTTATGGAACATTTCGTAGCAGACGACACCTGTCGCTTAAGTCAATTATAGGGATTTTTCTTTTTCGTTTTCTCTCACTAGGGCCACTGATTTGGTTACGATGACTATCTCACCCATACGTGATGGTTACGTGCTGCGCGTAAAATAGTAAAATCAACTTAGACACTTTTGGAGGCAACTGAAACCTGTTGCACAAATCAAAGGAAGGTAAACTGAATGTTTCCCTGTTTTCTTACCGGGGTCAATTTTGATGACCTTGCGAGTCAGAAATCAATGTTATGTTTAACTGCTGCGCAAAAATATAGAATTCAGAAGCAACAGGTTGCTGTTGCGGAAATTTTTTCCGGTTAAAAAAAAATCTTGTTCTAGTTTGAAGAGTTTAAAAATAGACCATAAAGATACAATAAGATGTAAGAATAACTAATAAATAATCCATTTTTTCTTTGATAGGGTAGAAAACATTGTGGGAAAAGGAGAAAATGCTGGTAACCTGCATTGTCTCCTTTTCTCAGATTATTTTCAAAAGCTTTCTCTTTCGGTGGTGTGAAAAGGCGTCATTGTGTGGTTAAAGGTTAATAAGGATAAACAGATAAATCAGCTTTGGCCCAGTCAGCCAATCAGAGGCCTCGAGAAATTCAAAATGGTACCCAGTCAGCCAGTCAGAGGCTTGGAGAAATTCAAAACTGGGCCCAGTCAGCCAATCAGAGGGCTTCAAAATGGCGCCCTAATATATCGAAGAAAACAGTGAACAAAAAACGGCATAAAAGTGGATTTAAAGTCTTCTTTGAAGGCTGCTGTGCAGTCCTTGGCAAACTGCCAGGCATGCACCATCCACACATGCCAGATTTCACTGTAAATGGGCCAAAATTTAAGAGAACAGAGTTGCAGAAGACCTTGTTTTGGTCTTTTCAGGCCACCTTGCAAGAGTTACTTCCCTTGAAATAAACCCCTTGATGCCCCTTTATCCCTGAACCAGATTTTCTGACTCAAACCACATTAAATTCTGCACATTGAATAAGCCAAAATGATCAATGTACAGTGTAAAAAACCCAGAAATTAATGTGACAAGTGGCTAAAAAAAGACTGAATACTCTTTCAGTAGCAATTGATTCCTACTGCATGAATCAAACAAAGGGAATTGTTCTAATCTCTTCAAACCGCAACAAGAAACCCAGTTACATTGACTACCGTTTCATACGTGCCAGTTACGCACAATGCGAAAACACCAGGAAATAATGTGACAAGTGGCTAAAAAAAAGACTGAAGGCTCTTTCAGTAGCAACTGCTTCCTGTTGCATAAGTCAAACAAAGAGAACTGAATTTCTAATATATTTTTGTCTCTCCAATCTCTTTATACCTTGACGACGTACCCATTTTACGTGTCTCATAGGTGCCACTTACGTGTCCGCGAAAACAAGAAAAATCGACCTACGGAACATTTCATAGCAGACGACACATGTTTCTTAAGTCAAATATAGAGAACTAAATTTCTGATATATTTTTCTTCTCCATTGTCTTTATACCATGACAACGAGCCATTTACGTTGACTACCGTCTCATAGGTGCCAGTTCCGCATCCGCGAAAAACATGAAAAATGGACTTATGGAACATTTCGTAGCAGACGACACCTGTCGCTTAAGTCAATTATAGGGATTTTTCTTTTTCGTTTTCTCTCACTAGGGCCACTGATTTGGTTACGATGTCTATCTCACCCATATGTGATGGTTACGTGCTGCGCGTAAAATAGTAAAATCAACTTAGACACTTTTGGAGGCAACTGAAACCTGTTGCACAAATCAAAGGAAGGTAAACCGAATGTTTCCCTGTTTTCTTACCGGGGTCAATTTTGATGACCTTGCGAGTCAGAAATCAATGTTATGTTTAACTGCTGCGCAAAAATATAGAATTCAGAAGCAACGGGTTGCTGTTGCGGAAATTTTTTCCGGTTAAAAAAAAATCTTGTTCTAGTTTGAAGAGTTTAAAAATAGACTATAAAGATACAATAAGATGTAAGAATAACTAATAAATAATCCATTTTTTCTTTGATAGGGTAGAAAACATTGTGGGAAAAGGAGAAAATGCTGGTAACCTGCATTGTCTCCTTTTCTCAGATTATTTTCAAAAGCTTTCTCTTTCGGGGGTGTGAAAAGGCGTCATTGTGTGGTTAAAGGTTAATAAGGATAAACAGATAAATCAGCTTGGGCCCAGTCAGCCAATCAGAGGCCTCGAGAAATTCAAAATGGTACCCAGTCAGCCAGTCAGAGGCTTGGAGAAATTCAAAACTGGGCCCAGTCAGCCAATCAGAGGGCTTCAAAATGGCGCCCTAATATATCGAAGAAAACAGTGAACAAAAAACGGCATAAAAGTGGATTTAAAGTCTTCTTTGAAGGCTGCTGTGCAGTCCTTGGCAAACTGCCAGGCATGCACCATCCACACATGCCAGATTTCACTGTAAATGGGCCAAAATTTAAGAGAACAGAGTTGCAGAAGACCTTGTTTTCGTCTTTTCAGGCCACCTTGCAAGAGTTACTTCCCTTGAAATAAACCCCTTGATGCCCCTTTATCCCTGAACCAGATTTTCTGACTCAGACCACATTAAATTCTGCACATTGAATAAGCCAAAATGATCAATGTACAGTGTAAAAAACCCAGAAATTAATGTGACAAGTGGCTAAAAAAAGACTGAATACTCTTTCAGTAGCAATTGATTCCTACTGCATGAATCAAACAAAGGGAATTGTTCTAATCTCTTCAAACCGCAACAAGAAACCCAGTTACATTGACTACCGTTTCATACGTGCCAGTTACGCACAATGCGAAAACACCAGGAAATAATGTGACAAGTGGCTAAAAAAAAGACTGAAGGCTCTTTCAGTAGCAACTGCTTCCTGTTGCATAAGTCAAACAAAGAGAACTGAATTTCTAATATATTTTTGTCTCTCCAATCTCTTTATACCTTGACGACGTACCCATTTTACGTGTCTCATAGGTGCCACTTACGTGTCCGCGATAACATGAAAAATCGACCTACGGAACATTTCATAGCAGACGACACATGTTTCTTAAGTCAAATATAGAGAACTAAATTTCTGATATATTTTTCTTCTCCATTGTCTTTATACCATGACAACGAGCCATTTACGTTGACTACCGTCTCATAGGTGCCAGTTCCGCATCCGCGAAAAACATGAAAAATGGACTTATGGAACATTTCGTAGCAGACGACACCTGTCGCTTAAGTCAATTATAGGGATTTTTCTTTTTCGTTTTCTCTCACTAGGGCCACTGATTTGGTTACGATGACTATCTCACCCATACGTGATGGTTACGTGCTGCGCGTAAAATAGTAAAATCAACTTAGACACTTTTGGAGGCAACTGAAACCTGTTGCACAAATCAAAGGAAGGTAAACCGAATGTTTCCCTGTTTTCTTACCGGGGTCAATTTTGATGACCTTGCGAGTCAGAAATCAATGTTATGTTTAACTGCTGCGCAAAAATATAGAATTCAGAAGCAACGGGTTGCTGTTGCGGAAATTTTTTCCGGTTAAAAAAAAATCTTGTTCTAGTTTGAAGAGTTTAAAAATAGACCATAAAGATACAATAAGATGTAAGAATAACTAATAAATAATCCATTTTTTCTTTGATAGGGTAGAAAACATTGTGGGAAAAGGAGAAAATGCTGGTAACCTGCATTGTCTCCTTTTCTCAGATTATTTTCAAAAGCTTTCTCTTTCGGGGGTGTGAAAAGGCGTCATTGTGTGGTTAAAGGTTAATAAGGATAAACAGATAAATCAGCTTGGGCCCAGTCAGCCAATCAGAGGCCTCGAGAAATTCAAAATGGTACCCAGTCAGCCAGTCAGAGGCTTGGAGAAATTCAAAACTGGGCCCAGTCAGCCAATCAGAGGGCTTCAAAATGGCGCCCTAATATATCGAAGAAAACAGTGAACAAAAAACGGCATAAAAGTGGATTTAAAGTCTTCTTTGAAGGCTGCTGTGCAGTCCTTGGCAAACTGCCAGGCATGCACCATCCACACATGCCAGATTTCACTGTAAATGGGCCAAAATTTAAGAGAACAGAGTTGCAGAAGACCTTGTTTTCGTCTTTTCAGGCCACCTTGCAAGAGTTACTTCCCTTGAAATAAACCCCTTGATGCCCCTTTATCCCTGAACCAGATTTTCTGACTCAGACCACATTAAATTCTGCACATTGAATAAGCCAAAATGATCAATGTACAGTGTAAAAAACCCAGAAATTAATGTGACAAGTGGCTAAAAAAAGACTGAATACTCTTTCAGTAGCAATTGATTCCTACTGCATGAATCAAACAAAGGGAATTGTTCTAATCTCTTCAAACCGCAACAAGAAACCCAGTTACATTGACTACCGTTTCATACGTGCCAGTTACGCACAATGCGAAAACACCAGGAAATAATGTGACAAGTGGCTAAAAAAAAGACTGAAGGCTCTTTCAGTAGCAACTGCTTCCTGTTGCATAAGTCAAACAAAGAGAACTGAATTTCTAATATATTTTTGTCTCTCCAATCTCTTTATACCTTGACGACGTACCCATTTTACGTGTCTCATAGGTGCCACTTACGTGTCCGCGATAACATGAAAAATCGACCTACGGAACATTTCATAGCAGACGACACATGTTTCTTAAGTCAAATATAGAGAACTAAATTTCTGATATATTTTTCTTCTCCATTGTCTTTATACCATGACAACGAACCATTTACGTTGACTACCGTCTCATAGGTGCCAGTTCCGCATCCGCGAAAAACATGAAAAATGGACTTATGGAACATTTCGTAGCAGACGACACCTGTCGCTTAAGTCAATTATAGGGATTTTTCTTTTTCGTTTTCTCTCACTAGGGCCACTGATTTGGTTACGATGACTATCTCACCCATACGTGATGGTTACGTGCTGCGCGTAAAATAGTAAAATCAACTTGGACACTTTTGGAGGCAACTGAAACCTGTTGCACAAATCAAAGGAAGGTAAACCGAATGTTTCCCTGTTTTCTTACCGGGGTCAATTTTGATGACCTTGCGAGTCAGAAATCAATGTTATGTTTAACTGCTGCGCAAAAATATAGAATTCAGAAGTAACAGGTTGCTGTTGCGGAAATTTTTTCCGGTTAAAAAAAAATCTTGTTCTAGTTTGAAGAGTTTAAAAATAGACCATAAAGATACAATAAGATGTAAGAATAACTAATAAATAATCCATTTTTTCTTTGATAGGGTAGAAAACATTGTGGGAAAAGGAGAAAATGCTGGTAACCTGCATTGTCTCCTTTTCTCAGATTATTTTCAAAAGCTTTCTCTTTCGGGGGTGTGAAAAGGCGTCATTGTGTGGTTAAAGGTTAATAAGGATAAACAGATAAATCAGCTTGGGCCCAGTCAGCCAATCAGAGGCCTCGAGAAATTCAAAATGGTACCCAGTCAGCCAGTCAGAGGCTTGGAGAAATTCAAAACTGGGCCCAGTCAGCCAATCAGAGGGCTTCAAAATGGCGCCCTAATATATCGAAGAAAACAGTGAACAAAAAACGGCATAAAAGTGGATTTAAAGTCTTCTTTGAAGGCTGCTGTGCAGTCCTTGGCAAACTGCCAGGCATGCACCATCCACACATGCCAGATTTCACTGTAAATGGGCCAAAATTTAAGAGAACAGAGTTGCAGAAGACCTTGTTTTCGTCTTTTCAGGCCACCTTGCAAGAGTTACTTCCCTTGAAATAAACCCCTTGATGCCCCTTTATCCCTGAACCAGATTTTCTGACTCAGACCACATTAAATTCTGCACATTGAATAAGCCAAAATGATCAATGTACAGTGTAAAAAACCCAGAAATTAATGTGACAAGTGGCTAAAAAAAGACTGAATACTCTTTCAGTAGCAATTGATTCCTACTGCATGAATCAAACAAAGGGAATTGTTCTAATCTCTTCAAACCGCAACAAGAAACCCAGTTACATTGACTACCGTTTCATACGTGCCAGTTACGCACAATGCGAAAACACCAGGAAATAATGTGACAAGTGGCTAAAAAAAAGACTGAAGGCTCTTTCAGTAGCAACTGCTTCCTGTTGCATAAGTCAAACAAAGAGAACTGAATTTCTAATATATTTTTGTCTCTCCAATCTCTTTATACCTTGACGACGTACCCATTTTACGTGTCTCATAGGTGCCACTTACGTGTCCGCGATAACATGAAAAATCGACCTACGGAACATTTCATAGCAGACGACACATGTTTCTTAAGTCAAATATAGAGAACTAAATTTCTGATATATTTTTCTTCTCCATTGTCTTTATACCATGACAACGAACCATTTACGTTGACTACCGTCTCATAGGTGCCAGTTCCGCATCCGCGAAAAACATGAAAAATGGACTTATGGAACATTTCGTAGCAGACGACACCTGTCGCTTAAGTCAATTATAGGGATTTTTCTTTTTCGTTTTCTCTCACTAGGGCCACTGATTTGGTTACGATGACTATCTCACCCATACGTGATGGTTACGTGCTGCGCGTAAAATAGTAAAATCAACTTGGACACTTTTGGAGGCAACTGAAACCTGTTGCACAAATCAAAGGAAGGTAAACCGAATGTTTCCCTGTTTTCTTACCGGGGTCAATTTTGATGACCTTGCGAGTCAGAAATCAATGTTATGTTTAACTGCTGCGCAAAAATATAGAATTCAGAAGCAACAGGTTGCTGTTGCGGAAATTTTTTCCGGTTAAAAAAAAATCTTGTTCTAGTTTGAAGAGTTTAAAAATAGACCATAAAGATACAATAAGATGTAAGAATAACTAATAAATAATCCATTTTTTCTTTGATAGGGTAGAAAACATTGTGGGAAAAGGAGAAAATGTTGGTAACCTGCATTGTCTCCTTTTCTCAGATTATTTTCAAAAGCTTTCTCTTTCGGGGGTGTGAAAAGGCGTCATTGTGTGGTTAAAGGTTAATAAGGATAAACAGATAAATCAGCTTGGGCCCAGTCAGCCAATCAGAGGCCTCGAGAAATTCAAAATGGTACCCAGTCAGCCAGTCAGAGGCTTGGAGAAATTCAAAACTGGGCCCAGTCAGCCAATCAGAGGGCTTCAAAATGGCGCCCTAATATATCGAAGAAAACAGTGAACAAAAAACGGCATAAAAGTGGATTTAAAGTCTTCTTTGAAGGCTGCTGTGCAGTCCTTGGCAAACTGCCAGGCATGCACCATCCACACATGCCAGATTTCACTGTAAATGGGCCAAAATTTAAGAGAACAGGGTGACAGAAGACCTTGTTTTCGTCTTTTCAGGCCACCTTGCAAGAGTTACTTCCCTTGAAATAAACCCCTTGATGCCCCTTTATCCCTGAACCAGATTTTCTGACTCAGACCACATTAAATTCTGCACATTGAATAAGCCAAAATGATCAATGTACAGTGTAAAAAACCCAGAAATTAATGTGATAAGTGGCTAAAAAAAGACTGAATACTCTTTCAGTAGCAATTGATTCCTACTGCATGAATCAAACAAAGGGAATTGTTCTAATCTCTTCAAACCGCAACAAGAAACCCAGTTACATTGACTACCGTTTCATACGTGCCAGTTACGCACAATGCGAAAACACCAGGAAATAATGTGACAAGTGGCTAAAAAAAAGACTGAAGGCTCTTTCAGTAGCAACTGCTTCCTGTTGCATAAGTCAAACAAAGAGAACTGAATTTCTAATATATTTTTGTCTCTCCAATCTCTTTATACCTTGACGACGTACCCATTTTACGTGTCTCATAGGTGCCACTTACGTGTCCGCGATAACATGAAAAATCGACCTACGGAACATTTCATAGCAGACGACACATGTTTCTTAAGTCAAATATAGAGAACTAAATTTCTGATATATTTTTCTTCTCCATTGTCTTTATACCATGACAAGGAACCATTTACGTTGACTACCGTCTCATAGGTGCCAGTTCCGCATCCGCGAAAAACATGAAAAATGGACTTATGGAGCATTTCGTAGCAGACGACACCTGTCGCTTAAGTCAATTATAGGGATTTTTCTTTTTCGTTTTCTCTCACTAGGGCCACTGATTTGGTTACGATGACTATCTCACCCATACGTGATGGTTACGTGCTGCGCGTAAAATAGTAAAATAACTTAGACACTTTTGGAGGCAACTGAAACCTGTTGCACAAATCAAAGGAAGGTAAACCGAATGTTTCCCTGTTTTCTTACCGGGGTCAATTTTGATGACCTTGCGAGTCAGAAATCAATGTTATGTTTAACTGCTGCGCAAAAATATAGAATTCAGAAGCAACGGGTTGCTGTTGCGGAAATTTTTTCCGGTTAAAAAAAAATCTTGTTCTAGTTTGAAGAGTTTAAAAATAGACCATAAAGATACAATAAGATGTAAGAATAACTAATAAATAATCCATTTTTTCTTTGATAGGGTAGAAAACATTGTGGGAAAAGGAGAAAATGCTGGTAACCTGCATTGTCTCCTTTTCTCAGATTATTTTCAAAAGCTTTCTCTTTCGGGGGTGTGAAAAGGCGTCATTGTGTGGTTAAAGATTAATAAGGATAAACAGATAAATCAGCTTGGGCCCAGTCAGCCAATCAGAGGCCTCGAGAAATTCAAAATGGTACCCAGTCAGCCAGTCAGAGGCTTGGAGAAATTCAAAACTGGGCCCAGTCAATCAATCAGAGGGCTTCAAAATGGCGCCCTAATATATCGAAGAAAACAGTGAACAAAAAACGGCATAAAAGTGGATTTAAAGTCTTCTTTGAAGGCTGCTGTGCAGTCCTTGGCAAACTGCCAGGCATGCACCATCCACACATGCCAGATTTCACTGTAAATGGGCCAAAATTTAAGAGAACAGAGTTGCAGAAGACCTTGTTTTGGTCTTTTCAGGCCACCTTGCAAGAGTTACTTCCCTTGAAATAAACCCCTTGATGACCCTTTATCCCTGAACCAGATTTTCTGACTCAGACCACATTAAATTCTGCACATTGAATAAGCCAAAATGATCAATGTACAGTGTAAAAAACCCAGAAATTAATGTGACAAGTGGCTAAAAAAAGACTGAATACTCTTTCAGTAGCAATTGATTCCTACTGCATGAATCAAACAAAGGGAATTGTTCTAATCTCTTCAAACCGCAACAAGAAACCCAGTTACATTGACTACCATTTCATACGTGCCAGTTACGCACAATGCGAAAACACCAGGAAATAATGTGACAAGTGGCTAAAAAAAAGACTGAAGGCTCTTTCAGTAGCAACTGCTTCCTGTTGCATAAGTCAAACAAAGAGAACTGAATTTCTAATATATTTTTGTCTCTCCAATCTCTTTATACCTTGACGACGTACCCATTTTACGTGTCTCATAGGTGCCACTTACGTGTCCGCGATAACATGAAAAATCGACCTACGGAACATTTCATAGCAGACGACACATGTTTCTTAAGTCAAATATAGAGAACTAAATTTCTGATATATTTTTCTTCTCCATTGTCTTTATACCATGACAACGAGCCATTTATGTTGACTACCGTCTCATAGGTGCCAGTTCCGCATCCGCGAAAAACATGAAAAATGGACTTATGGAACATTTCGTAGCAGACGACACCTGTCGCTTAAGTCAATTATAGGGATTTTTCTTTTTCGTTTTCTCTCACTAGGGCCACTGATTTGGTTACGATGACTATCTCACCCATACGTGATGGTTACGTGCTGCGCGTAAAATAGTAAAATCAACTTAGACACTTTTGGAGGCAACTGAAACCTGTTGCACAAATCAAAGGAAGGTAAACCGAATGTTTCCCTGTTTTCTTACCGGGGTCAATTTTGATGACCTTGTGAGTCAGAAATCAATGTTATGTTTAACTGCTGCGCAAAAATATAGAATTCAGAAGCAACGGGTTGCTGTTGCGGAAATTTTTTCCGGTTAAAAAAAAATCTTGTTCTAGTTTGAAGAGTTTAAAAATAGACCATAAAGATACAATAAGATGTAAGAATAACTAATAAATAATCCATTTTTTCTTTGATAGGGTAGAAAACATTGTGGGAAAAGGAGAAAATGCTGGTAACCTGCATTGTCTCCTTTTCTCAGATTATTTTCAAAAGCTTTCTCTTTCGGGGGTGTGAAAAGGCGTCATTGTGTGGTTAAAGGTTAATAAGGATAAACAGATAAATCAGCTTGGGCCCAGTCAGCCAATCAGAGGCCTCGAGAAATTCAAAATGGTACCCAGTCAGCCAGTCAGAGGCTTGGAGAAATTCAAAACTGGGCCCAGTCAGCCAATCAGAGGGCTTCAAAATGGCGCCCTAATATATCGAACAAAACAGTGAACAAAAAACGGCATAAAAGTGGATTTAAAGTCTTCTTTGAAGGCTGCTGTGCAGTCCTTGGCAAACTGCCAGGCATGCACCATCCACACATGCCAGATTTCACTGTAAATGGGCCAAAATTTAAGAGAACAGAGTTGCAGAAGACCTTGTTTTGGTCTTTTCAGGCCACCTTGCAAGAGTTACTTCCCTTGAAATAAACCCCTTGATGCCCCTTTATCCCTGAACCAGATTTTCTGACTCAGACCACATTAAATTCTGCACATTGAATAAGCCAAAATGATCAATGTACAGTGTAAAAAACCCAGAAATTAATGTGACAAGTGGCTAAAAAAAGACTGAATACTCTTTCAGTAGCAATTGATTCCTACTGCATGAATCAAACAAAGGGAATTGTTCTAATCTCTTCAAACCGCAACAAGAAACCCAGTTACATTGACTACCGTTTCATACGTGCCAGTTACGCACAATGCGAAAACACCAGGAAATAATGTGACAAGTGGCTAAAAAAAAGACTGAAGGCTCTTTCAGTAGCAACTGCTTCCTGTTGCATAAGTCAAACAAAGAGAACTGAATTTCTAATATATTTTTGTCTCTCCAATCTCTTTATACCTTGATGACGTACCCATTTTATGTGTCTCATAGGTGCCACTTACGTGTCCGCGATAACATGAAAAATCGACCTACGGAACATTTCATAGCAGACGACACATGTTTCTTAAGTCAAATATAGAGAACTAAATTTCTGATATATTTTTCTTCTCCATTGTCTTTATACCATGACAACGAACCATTTACGTTGACTACCGTCTCATAGGTGCCAGTTCCGCATCCGCGAAAAACATGAAAAATGGACTTATGGAACATTTCGTAGCAGACGACACCTGTCGCTTAAGTCAATTATAGGGATTTTTCTTTTTCGTTTTCTCTCACTAGGGCCACTGATTTGGTTACGATGACTATCTCACCCATACGTGATGGTTACGTGCTGCGCGTAAAATAGTAAAATCAACTTAGACACTTTTGGAGGCAACTGAAACCTGTTGCACAAATCAAAGGAAGGTAAACCGAATGTTTCCCTGTTTTCTTACCGGGGTCAATTTTGATGACCTTGCGAGTCAGAAATCAATGTTATGTTTAACTGCTGCGCAAAAATATAGAATTCAGAAGCAACAGGTTGCTGTTGCGGAAATTTTTTCCGGTTAAAAAAAAATCTTGTTCTAGTTTGAAGAGTTTAAAAATAGACCATAAAGATACAATAAGATGTAAGAATAACTAATAAATAATCCATTTTTTCTTTGATAGGGTTGAAAACATTGTGGGAAAAGGAGAAAATGCTGGTAACCTGCATTGTCTCCTTTTCTCAGATTATTTTCAAAAGCTTTCTCTTTCGGGGGTGTGAAAAGGCGTCATTGTGTGGTTAAAGGTTAATAAGGATAAACAGATAAATCAGCTTGGGCCCAGTCAGCCAATCAGAGGCCTCGAGAAATTCAAAATGGTACCCAGTCAGCCAGTCAGAGGCTTGGAGAAATTCAAAACTGGGCCCAGTCAGCCAATCAGAGGGCTTCAAAATGGCGCCCTAATATATCGAAGAAAACAGTGAACAAAAAACGGCATAAAAGTGGATTTAAAGTCTTCTTTGAAGGCTGCTGTGCAGTCCTTGGCAAACTGCCAGGCATGCACCATCCACACATGCCAGATTTCACTGTAAATGGGCCAAAATTTAAGAGAACAGGGTGGCAGAAGACCTTGTTTTGGTCTTTTCAGGCCACCTTGCAAGAGTTACTTCCCTTGAAATAAACCCCTTGATGCCCCTTTATCCCTGAACCAGATTTTCTGACTCAGACCACATTAAATTCTGCACATTGAATAAGCCAAAATGATCAATGTACAGTGTAAAAAACCCAGAAATTAATGTGACAAGTGGCTAAAAAAAAGACTGAATACTCTTTCAGTAGCAATTGATTCCTACTGCATGAATCAAACAAAGGGAATTGTTCTAATCTCTTCAAACCGCAACAAGAAACCCAGTTACATTGACTACCGTTTCATACGTGCCAGTTACGCACAATGCGAAAACACCAGGAAATAATGTGACAAGTGGCTAAAAAAAAGACTGAAGGCTCTTTCAGTAGCAACTGCTTCCTGTTGCATAAGTCAAACAAAGAGAACTGAATTTCTAATATATTTTTGTCTCTCCAATCTCTTTATACCTTGACGACGTACCCATTTTACGTGTCTCATAGGTGCCACTTACGTGTCCGCGATAACATGAAAAATCGACCTACGGAACATTTCATAGCAGACGACACATGTTTCTTAAGTCAAATATAGAGAACTAAATTTCTGATATATTTTTCTTCTCCATTGTCTTTATACCATGACAACGAGCCATTTACGTTGACTACCGTCTCATAGGTGCCAGTTCCGCATCCGCGAAAAACATGAAAAATGGACTTATGGAACATTTCGTAGCAGACGACACCTGTCGCTTAAGTCAATTATAGGGATTTTTCTTTTTCGTTTTCTCTCACTAGGGCCACTGATTTGGTTACGATGACTATCTCACCCATACGTGATGGTTACGTGCTGCGCGTAAAATAGTAAAATCAACTTAGACACTTTTGGAGGCAACTGAAACCTGTTGCACAAATCAAAGGAAGGTAAACCGAATGTTTCCCTGTTTTCTTACCGGGGTCAATTTTGATGACCTTGCGAGTCAGAAATCAATGTTATGTTTAACTGCTGCGCAAAAATATAGAATTCAGAAGCAACGGGTTGCTGTTGCGGAAATTTTTTCCGGTTAAAAAAAAATCTTGTTCTAGTTTGAAGAGTTTAAAAATAGACCATAAAGATACAATAAGATGTAAGAATAACTAATAAATAATCCATTTTTTCTTTGATAGGGTAGAAAACATTGTGGGAAAAGGAGAAAATGCTGGTAACCTGCATTGTCTCCTTTTCTCAGATTATTTTCAAAAGCTTTCTCTTTCGGGGGTGTGAAAAGGCGTCATTGTGTGGTTAAAGGTTAATAAGGATAAACAGATAAATCAGCTTGGGCCCAGTCAGCCAATCAGAGGCCTCGAGAAATTCAAAATGGTACCCAGTCAGCCAGTCAGAGGCTTGGAGAAATTCAAAACTGGGCCCAGTCAGCCAATCAGAGGGCTTCAAAATGGCGCCCTAATATATCGAAGAAAACAGTGAACAAAAAACGGCATAAAAGTGGATTTAAAGTCTTCTTTGAAGGCTGCTGTGCAGTCCTTGGCAAACTGCCAGGCATGCACCATCCACACATGCCAGATTTCACTGTAAATGGGCCAAAATTTAAGAGAACAGAGTTGCAGAAGACCTTGTTTTGGTCTTTTCAGGCCACCTTGCAAGAGTTACTTCCCTTGAAATAAACCCCTTGATGCCCCTTTATCCCTGAACCAGATTTTCTGACTCAGACCACATTAAATTCTGCACATTGAATAAGCCAAAATGATCAATGTACAGTGTAAAAAACCCAGAAATTAATGTGACAAGTGGCTAAAAAAAGACTGAATACTCTTTCAGTAGCAATTGATTCCTACTGCATGAATCAAACAAAGGGAATTGTTCTAATCTCTTCAAACCGCAACAAGAAACCCAGTTACATTGACTACCGTTTCATACGTGCCAGTTACGCACAATGCGAAAACACCAGGAAATAATGTGACAAGTGGCTAAAAAAAAGACTGAAGGCTCTTTCAGTAGCAACTGCTTCCTGTTGCATAAGTCAAACAAAGAGAACTGAATTTCTAATATATTTTTGTCTCTCCAATCTCTTTATACCTTGACGACGTACCCATTTTACGTGTCTCATAGGTGCCACTTACGTGTCCGCGATAACATGAAAAATCGACCTACGGAACATTTCATAGCAGACGACACATGTTTCTTAAGTCAAATATAGAGAACTAAATTTCTGATATATTTTTCTTCTCCATTGTCTTTATACCATGACAACGAGCCATTTACGTTGACTACCGTCTCATAGGTGCCAGTTCCGCATCCGCGAAAAACATGAATAATGGACTTATGGAACATTTCGTAGCAGACGACACCTGTCGCTTAAGTCAATTATAGGGATTTTTCTTTTTCGTTTTCTCTCACTAGGGCCACTGATTTGGTTACGATGACTATCTCACCCATACGTGATGGTTACGTGCTGCGCGTAAAATAGTAAAATCAACTTAGACACTTTTGGAGGCAACTGAAACCTGTTGCACAAATCAAAGGAAGGTAAACCGAATGTTTCCCTGTTTTCTTACCGGGGTCAATTTTGATGACCTTGCGAGTCAGAAATCAATGTTATGTTTAACTGCTGCGCAAAAATATAGAATTCAGAAGCAACGGGTTGCTGTTGCGGAAATTTTTTCCGGTTAAAAAAAAATCTTGTTCTAGTTTGAAGAGTTTAAAAATAGACCATAAAGATACAATAAGATGTAAGAATAACTAATAAATAATCCATTTTTTCTTTGATAGGGTAGAAAACATTGTGGGAAAAGGAGAAAATGCTGGTAACCTGCATTGTCTCCTTTTCTCAGATTATTTTCAAAAGCTTTCTCTTTCGGGGGTGTGAAAAGGCGTCATTGTGTGGTTAAAGGTTAATAAGGATAAACAGATAAATCAGCTTGGGCCCAGTCAGCCAATCAGAGGCCTCGAGAAATTCAAAATGGTACCCAGTCAGCCAGTCAGAGGCTTGGAGAAATTCAAAACTGGGCCCAGTCAGCCAATCAGAGGGCTTCAAAATGGCGCCCTAATATATCGAAGAAAACAGTGAACAAAAAACGGCATAAAAGTGGATTTAAAGTCTTCTTTGAAGGCTGCTGTGCAGTCCTTGGCAAACTGCCAGGCATGCACCATCCACACATGCCAGATTTCACTGTAAATGGGCCAAAATTTAAGAGAACAGGGTGGCAGAAGACCTTGTTTTGGTCTTTTCAGGCCACCTTGCAAGAGTTACTTCCCTTGAAATAAACCCCTTGATGCCCCTTTATCCCTGAACCAGATTTTCTGACTCAGACCACATTAAATTCTGCACATTGAATAAGCCAAAATGATCAATGTACAGTGTAAAAAACCCAGAAATTAATGTGACAAGTGGCTAAAAAAAAGACTGAATACTCTTTCAGTAGCAATTGATTCCTACTGCATGAATCAAACAAAGGGAATTGTTCTAATCTCTTCAAACCGCAACAAGAAACCCAGTTACATTGACTACCGTTTCATACGTGCCAGTTACGCACAATGCGAAAACACCAGGAAATAATGTGACAAGTGGCTAAAAAAAAGACTGAAGGCTCTTTCAGTAGCAACTGCTTCCTGTTGCATAAGTCAAACAAAGAGAACTGAATTTCTAATATATTTTTGTCTCTCCAATCTCTTTATACCTTGACGACGTACCCATTTTACGTGTCTCATAGGTGCCACTTACGTGTCCGCGATAACATGAAAAATCGACCTACGGAACATTTCATAGCAGACGACACATGTTTCTTAAGTCAAATATAGAGAACTAAATTTCTGATATATTTTTCTTCTCCATTGTCTTTATACCATGACAACGAGCCATTTACGTTGACTACCGTCTCATAGGTGCCAGTTCCGCATCCGCGAAAAACATGAAAAATGGACTTATGGAACATTTCGTAGCAGACGACACCTGTCGCTTAAGTCAATTATAGGGATTTTTCTTTTTCGTTTTCTCTCACTAGGGCCACTGATTTGGTTACGATGACTATCTCACCCATACGTGATGGTTACGTGCTGCGCGTAAAATAGTAAAATCAACTTAGACACTTTTGGAGGCAACTGAAACCTGTTGCACAAATCAAAGGAAGGTAAACCGAATGTTTCCCTGTTTTCTTACCGGGGTCAATTTTGATGACCTTGCGAGTCAGAAATCAATGTTATGTTTAACTGCTGCGCAAAAATATAGAATTCAGAAGCAACGGGTTGCTGTTGCGGAAATTTTTTCCGGTTAAAAAAAAATCTTGTTCTAGTTTGAAGAGTTTAAAAATAGACCATAAAGATACAATAAGATGTAAGAATAACTAATAAATAATCCATTTTTTCTTTGATAGGGTAGAAAACATTGTGGGAAAAGGAGAAAATGCTGGTAACCTGCATTGTCTCCTTTTCTCAGATTATTTTCAAAAGCTTTCTCTTTCGGGGGTGTGAAAAGGCGTCATTGTGTGGTTAAAGGTTAATAAGGATAAACAGATAAATCAGCTTGGGCCCAGTCAGCCAATTAGAGGCCTCGAGAAATTCAAAATGGTACCCAGTCAGCCAGTCAGAGGCTTGGAGAAATTCAAAACTGGGCCCAGTCAGCCAATCAGAGGGCTTCAAAATGGCGCCCTAATATATCGAAGAAAACAGTGAACAAAAAACGGCATAAAAGTGGATTTAAAGTCTTCTTTGAAGGCTGCTGTGCAGTCCTTGGCAAACTGCCAGGCATGCACCATCCACACATGCCAGATTTCACTGTAAATGGGCCAAAATTTAAGAGAACAGAGTTGCAGAAGACCTTGTTTTGGTCTTTTCAGGCCACCTTGCAAGAGTTACTTCCCTTGAAATAAACCCCTTGATGCCCCTTTATCCCTGAACCAGATTTTCTGACTCAGACCACATTAAATTCTGCACATTGAATAAGCCAAAATGATCAATGTACAGTGTAAAAAACCCAGAAATTAATGTGACAAGTGGCTAAAAAAAGACTGAATACTCTTTCAGTAGCAATTGATTCCTACTGCATGAATCAAACAAAGGGAATTGTTCTAATCTCTTCAAACCGCAACAAGAAACCCAGTTACATTGACTACCGTTTCATACGTGCCAGTTACGCACAATGCGAAAACACCAGGAAATAATGTGACAAGTGGCTAAAAAAAAGACTGAAGGCTCTTTCAGTAGCAACTGCTTCCTGTTGCATAAGTCAAACAAAGAGAACTGAATTTCTAATATATTTTTGTCTCTCCAATCTCTTTATACCTTGACGACGTACCCATTTTACGTGTCTCATAGGTGCCACTTACGTGTCCGCGATAACATGAAAAATCGACCTACGGAACATTTCATAGCAGACGACACATGTTTCTTAAGTCAAATATAGAGAACTAAATTTCTGATATATTTTTCTTCTCCATTGTCTTTATACCATGACAACGAGCCATTTACGTTGACTACCGTCTCATAGGTGCCAGTTCCGCATCCGCAAAAAACATGAATAATGGACTTATGGAACATTTCGTAGCAGACGACACCTGTCGCTTAAGTCAATTATAGGGATTTTTCTTTTTCGTTTTCTCTCACTAGGGCCACTGATTTGGTTACGATGACTATCTCACCCATACGTGATGGTTACGTGCTGCGCGTAAAATAGTAAAATCAACTTAGACACTTTTGGAGGCAACTGAAACCTGTTGCACAAATCAAAGGAAGGTAAACCGAATGTTTCCCTGTTTTCTTACCGGGGTCAATTTTGATGACCTTGCGAGTCAGAAATCAATGTTATGTTTAACTGCTGCGCAAAAATATAGAATTCAGAAGCAACGGGTTGCTGTTGCGGAAATTTTTTCCGGTTAAAAAAAAATCTTGTTCTAGTTTGAAGAGTTTAAAAATAGACCATAAAGATACAATAAGATGTAAGAATAACTAATAAATAATCCATTTTTTCTTTGATAGGGTAGAAAACATTGTGGGAAAAGGAGAAAATGCTGGTAACCTGCATTGTCTCCTTTTCTCAGATTATTTTCAAAAGCTTTCTCTTTCGGGGGTGTGAAAAGGCGTCATTGTGTGGTTAAAGGTTAATAAGGATAAACAGATAAATCAGCTTGGGCCCAGTCAGCCAATCAGAGGCCTCGAGAAATTCAAAATGGTACCCAGTCAGCCAGTCAGAGGCTTGGAGAAATTCAAAACTGGGCCCAGTCAGCCAATCAGAGGGCTTCAAAATGGCGCCCTAATATATCGAAGAAAACAGTGAACAAAAAACGGCATAAAAGTGGATTTAAAGTCTTCTTTGAAGGCTGCTGTGCAGTCCTTGGCAAACTGCCAGGCATGCACCATCCACACATGCCAGATTTCACTGTAAATGGGCCAAAATTTAAGAGAACAGGGTGGCAGAAGACCTTGTTTTGGTCTTTTCAGGCCACCTTGCAAGAGTTACTTCCCTTGAAATAAACCCCTTGATGCCCCTTTATCCCTGAACCAGATTTTCTGACTCAGACCACATTAAATTCTGCACATTGAATAAGCCAAAATGATCAATGTACAGTGTAAAAAACCCAGAAATTAATGTGACAAGTGGCTAAAAAAAGACTGAATACTCTTTCAGTAGCAATTGATTCCTACTGCATGAATCAAACAAAGGGAATTGTTCTAATCTCTTCAAACCGCAACAAGAAACCCAGTTACATTGACTACCGTTTCATACGTGCCAGTTACGCACAATGCGAAAACACCAGGAAATAATGTGACAAGTGGCTAAAAAAAAGACTGAAGGCTCTTTCAGTAGCAACTGCTTCCTGTTGCATAAGTCAAACAAAGAGAACTGAATTTCTAATATATTTTTGTCTCTCCAATCTCTTTATACCTTGACGACGTACCCATTTTACGTGTCTCATAGGTGCCACTTACGTGTCCGCGATAACATGAAAAATTGACCTACGGAACATTTCATAGCAGACGACACATGTTTCTTAAGTCAAATATAGAGAACTAAATTTCTGATATATTTTTCTTCTCCATTGTCTTTATACCATGACAAGGAACCATTTACGTTGACTACAGTCTCATAGGTGCCAGTTCCGCATCCGCGAAAAACATGAAAAATGGACTTATGGAGCATTTCGTAGCAGACGACACCTGTCGCTTAAGTCAATTATAGGGATTTTTCTTTTTCGTTTTCTCTCACTAGGGCCACTGATTTGGTTACGATGACTATCTCACCCATACGTGATGGTTACGTGCTGCGCGTAAAATAGTAAAATCAACTTAGACACTTTTGGAGGCAACTGAAACCTGTTGCACAAATCAAAGGAAGGTAAACCGAATGTTTCCCTGTTTTCTTACCGGGGTCAATTTTGATGACCTTGCGAGTCAGAAATCAATGTTATGTTTAACTGCTGCGCAAAAATATAGAATTCAGAAGCAACGGGTTGCTGTTGCGGAAATTTTTTCCGGTTAAAAAAAAATCTTGTTCTAGTTTGAAGAGTTTAAAAATAGACCATAAAGATACAATAAGATGTAAGAATAACTAATAAATAATCCATTTTTTCTTTGATAGGGTAGAAAACATTGTGGGAAAAGGAGAAAATGCTGGTAACCTGCATTGTCTCCTTTTCTCAGATTATTTTCAAAAGCTTTCTCTTTCGGGGGTGTGAAAAGGCGTCATTGTGTGGTTAAAGGTTAATAAGGATAAACAGATAAATCAGCTTGGGCCCAGTCAGCCAATCAGAGGCCTCGAGAAATTCAAAATGGTACCCAGTCAGCCAGTCAGAGGCTTGGAGAAATTCAAAACTGGGCCCAGTCAGCCAATCAGAGGGCTTCAAAATGGCGCCCTAATATATCGAAGAAAACAGTGAACAAAAAACGGCATAAAAGTGGATTTAAAGTCTTCTTTGAAGGCTGCTGTGCAGTCCTTGGCAAACTGCCAGGCATGCACCATCCACACATGCCAGATTTCACTGTAAATGGGCCAAAATTTAAGAGAACAGGGTGGCAGAAGACCTTGTTTTGGTCTTTTCAGGCCACCTTGCAAGAGTTACTTCCCTTGAAATAAACCCCTTGATGCCCCTTTATCCCTGAACCAGATTTTCTGACTCAGACCACATTAAATTCTGCACATTGAATAAGCCAAAATCATCAATGTACAGTGTAAAAAACCCAGAAATTAATGTGACAAGTGGCTAAAAAAAGACTGAATACTCTTTCAGTAGCAATTGATTCCTACTGCATGAATCAAACAAAGGGAATTGTTCTAATCTCTTCAAACCGCAACAAGAAACCCAGTTACATTGACTACCGTTTCATACGTGCCAGTTACGCACAATGCGAAAACACCAGGAAATAATGTGACAAGTGGCTAAAAAAAAGACTGAAGGCTCTTTCAGTAGCAACTGCTTCCTGTTGCATAAGTCAAACAAAGAGAACTGAATTTCTAATATATTTTTGTCTCTCCAATCTCTTTATACCTTGACGACGTACCCATTTTACGTGTCTCATAGGTGCCACTTACGTGTCCGCGATAACATGAAAAATCGACCTACGGAACATTTCATAGCAGACGACACATGTTTCTTAAGTCAAATATAGAGAACTAAATTTCTGATATATTTTTCTTCTCCATTGTCTTTATACCATGACAACGAACCATTTACGTTGACTACCGTCTCATAGGTGCCAGTTCCGCATCCGCGAAAAACATGAAAAATGGACTTATGGAACATTTCGTAGCAGACGACACCTGTCGCTTAAGTCAATTATAGGGATTTTTCTTTTTCGTTTTCTCTCACTAGGGCCACTGATTTGGTTACGATGACTATCTCACCCATACGTGATGGTTACGTGCTGCGCATAAAATAGTAAAATCAACTTGGACACTTTTGGAGGCAACTGAAACCTGTTGCACAAATCAAAGGAAGGTAAACCGAATGTTTCCCTGTTTTCTTACCGGGGTCAATTTTGATGACCTTGCGAGTCAGAAATCAATGTTATGTTTAACTGCTGTGCAAAAATATAGAATTCAGAAGCAACGGGTTGCTGTTGCGGAAATTTTTTCCGGTTAAAAAAAAATCTTGTTCTAGTTTGAAGAGTTTAAAAATAGACCATAAAGATACAATAAGATGTAAGAATAACTAATAAATAATCCATTTTTTCTTTGATAGGGTAGAAAACATTGTGGGAAAAGGAGAAAATGCTGGTAACCTGCATTGTCTCCTTTTCTCAGATTATTTTCAAAAGCTTTCTCTTTCGGGGGTGTGAAAAGGCGTCATTGTGTGGTTAAAGGTTAATAAGGATAAACAGATAAATCAGCTTGGGCCCAGTCAGCCAATCAGAGGCCTCGAGAAATTCAAAATGGTACCCAGTCAGCCAGTCAGAGGCTTGGAGAAATTCAAAACTGGGCCCAGTCAGCCAATCAGAGGGCTTCAAAATGGCGCCCTAATATATCGAAGAAAACAGTGAACAAAAAACGGCATAAAAGTGGATTTAAAGTCTTCTTTGAAGGCTGCTGTGCAGTCCTTGGCAAACTGCCAGGCATGCACCATCCACACATGCCAGATTTCACTGTAAATGGGCCAAAATTTAAGAGAACAGGGTGGCAGAAGACCTTGTTTTGGTCTTTTCAGGCCACCTTGCAAGAGTTACTTCCCTTGAAATAAACCCCTTGATGCCCCTTTATCCCTGAACCAGATTTTCTGACTCAGACCACATTAAATTCTGCACATTGAATAAGCCAAAATGATCAATGTACAGTGTAAAAAACCCAGAAATTAATGTGACAAGTGGCTAAAAAAAGACTGAATACTCTTTCAGTAGCAATTGATTCCTACTGCATGAATCAAACAAAGGGAATTGTTCTAATCTCTTCAAACCGCAACAAGAAACCCAGTTACATTGACTACCGTTTCATACGTGCCAGTTACGCACAATGCGAAAACACCAGGAAATAATGTGACAAGTGGCTAAAAAAAAGACTGAAGGCTCTTTCAGTAGCAACTGCTTCCTGTTGCATAAGTCAAACAAAGAGAACTGAATTTCTAATATATTTTTGTCTCTCCAATCTCTTTATACCTTGACGACGTACCCATTTTACGTGTCTCATAGGTGCCACTTACGTGTCCGCGATAACATGAAAAATTGACCTACGGAACATTTCATAGCAGACGACACATGTTTCTTAAGTCAAATATAGAGAACTAAATTTCTGATATATTTTTCTTCTCCATTGTCTTTATACCATGACAAGGAACCATTTACGTTGACTACAGTCTCATAGGTGCCAGTTCCGCATCCGCGAAAAACATGAAAAATGGACTTATGGAGCATTTCGTAGCAGACGACACCTGTCGCTTAAGTCAATTATAGGGATTTTTCTTTTTCGTTTTCTCTCACTAGGGCCACTGATTTGGTTACGATGACTATCTCACCCATACGTGATGGTTACGTGCTGCGCGTAAAATAGTAAAATCAACTTGGACACTTTTGGAGGCAACTGAAACCTGTTGCACAAATCAAAGGAAGGTAAACCGAATGTTTCCCTGTTTTCTTACCGGGGTCAATTTTGATGACCTTGCGAGTCAGAAATCAATGTTATGTTTAACTGCTGCGCAAAAATATAGAATTCAGAAGCAACGGGTTGCTGTTGCGGAAATTTTTTCCGGTTAAAAAAAAATCTTGTTCTAGTTTGAAGAGTTTAAAAATAGACCATAAAGATACAATAAGATGTAAGAATAACTAATAAATAATCCATTTTTTCTTTGATAGGGTAGAAAACATTGTGGGAAAAGGAGAAAATGCTGGTAACCTGCATTGTCTCCTTTTCTCAGATTATTTTCAAAAGCTTTCTCTTTCGGGGGTGTGAAAAGGCGTCATTGTGTGGTTAAAGGTTAATAAGGATAAACAGATAAATCAGCTTGGGCCCAGTCAGCCAATCAGAGGCCTCGAGAAATTCAAAATGGTACCCAGTCAGCCAGTCAGAGGCTTGGAGAAATTCAAAACTGGGCCCAGTCAGCCAATCAGAGGGCTTCAAAATGGCGCCCTAATATATCGAAGAAAACAGTGAACAAAAAACGGCATAAAAGTGGATTTAAAGTCTTCTTTGAAGGCTGCTGTGCAGTCCTTGGCAAACTGCCAGGCATGCACCATCCACACATGCCAGATTTCACTGTAAATGGGCCAAAATTTAAGAGAACAGGGTGGCAGAAGACCTTGTTTTGGTCTTTTCAGGCCACCTTGCAAGAGTTACTTCCCTTGAAATAAACCCCTTGATGCCCCTTTATCCCTGAACCAGATTTTCTGACTCAGACCACATTAAATTCTGCACATTGAATAAGCCAAAATCATCAATGTACAGTGTAAAAAACCCAGAAATTAATGTGACAAGTGGCTAAAAAAAGACTGAATACTCTTTCAGTAGCAATTGATTCCTACTGCATGAATCAAACAAAGGGAATTGTTCTAATCTCTTCAAACCGCAACAAGAAACCCAGTTACATTGACTACCGTTTCATACGTGCCAGTTACGCACAATGCGAAAACACCAGGAAATAATGTGACAAGTGGCTAAAAAAAAGACTGAAGGCTCTTTCAGTAGCAACTGCTTCCTGTTGCATAAGTCAAACAAAGAGAACTGAATTTCTAATATATTTTTGTCTCTCCAATCTCTTTATACCTTGACGACGTACCCATTTTACGTGTCTCATAGGTGCCACTTACGTGTCCGCGATAACATGAAAAATCGACCTACGGAACATTTCATAGCAGACGACACATGTTTCTTAAGTCAAATATAGAGAACTAAATTTCTGATATATTTTTCTTCTCCATTGTCTTTATACCATGACAACGAACCATTTACGTTGACTACCGTCTCATAGGTGCCAGTTCCGCATCCGCGAAAAACATGAAAAATGGACTTATGGAACATTTCGTAGCAGACGACACCTGTCGCTTAAGTCAATTATAGGGATTTTTCTTTTTCGTTTTCTCTCACTAGGGCCACTGATTTGGTTACGATGACTATCTCACCCATACGTGATGGTTACGTGCTGCGCATAAAATAGTAAAATCAACTTGGACACTTTTGGAGGCAACTGAAACCTGTTGCACAAATCAAAGGAAGGTAAACCGAATGTTTCCCTGTTTTCTTACCGGGGTCAATTTTGATGACCTTGCGAGTCAGAAATCAATGTTATGTTTAACTGCTGTGCAAAAATATAGAATTCAGAAGCAACGGGTTGCTGTTGCGGAAATTTTTTCCGGTTAAAAAAAAATCTTGTTCTAGTTTGAAGAGTTTAAAAATAGACCATAAAGATACAATAAGATGTAAGAATAACTAATAAATAATCCATTTTTTCTTTGATAGGGTAGAAAACATTGTGGGAAAAGGAGAAAATGCTGGTAACCTGCATTGTCTCCTTTTCTCAGATTATTTTCAAAAGCTTTCTCTTTCGGGGGTGTGAAAAGGCGTCATTGTGTGGTTAAAGGTTAATAAGGATAAACAGATAAATCAGCTTGGGCCCAGTCAGCCAATCAGAGGCCTCGAGAAATTCAAAATGGTACCCAGTCAGCCAGTCAGAGGCTTGGAGAAATTCAAAACTGGGCCCAGTCAGCCAATCAGAGGGCTTCAAAATGGCGCCCTAATATATCGAAGAAAACAGTGAACAAAAAACGGCATAAAAGTGGATTTAAAGTCTTCTTTGAAGGCTGCTGTGCAGTCCTTGGCAAACTGCCAGGCATGCACCATCCACACATGCCAGATTTCACTGTAAATGGGCCAAAATTTAAGAGAACAGGGTGGCAGAAGACCTTGTTTTGGTCTTTTCAGGCCACCTTGCAAGAGTTACTTCCCTTGAAATAAACCCCTTGATGCCCCTTTATCCCTGAACCAGATTTTCTGACTCAGACCACATTAAATTCTGCACATTGAATAAGCCAAAATGATCAATGTACAGTGTAAAAAACCCAGAAATTAATGTGACAAGTGGCTAAAAAAAGACTGAATACTCTTTCAGTAGCAATTGATTCCTACTGCATGAATCAAACAAAGGGAATTGTTCTAATCTCTTCAAACCGCAACAAGAAACCCAGTTACATTGACTACCGTTTCATACGTGCCAGTTACGCACAATGCGAAAACACCAGGAAATAATGTGACAAGTGGCTAAAAAAAAGACTGAAGGCTCTTTCAGTAGCAACTGCTTCCTGTTGCATAAGTCAAACAAAGAGAACTGAATTTCTAATATATTTTTGTCTCTCCAATCTCTTTATACCTTGACGACGTACCCATTTTACGTGTCTCATAGGTGCCACTTACGTGTCCGCGATAACATGAAAAATTGACCTACGGAACATTTCATAGCAGACGACACATGTTTCTTAAGTCAAATATAGAGAACTAAATTTCTGATATATTTTTCTTCTCCATTGTCTTTATACCATGACAAGGAACCATTTACGTTGACTACAGTCTCATAGGTGCCAGTTCCGCATCCGCGAAAAACATGAAAAATGGACTTATGGAGCATTTCGTAGCAGACGACACCTGTCGCTTAAGTCAATTATAGGGATTTTTCTTTTTCGTTTTCTCTCACTAGGGCCACTGATTTGGTTACGATGACTATCTCACCCATACGTGATGGTTACGTGCTGCGCGTAAAATAGTAAAATCAACTTGGACACTTTTGGAGGCAACTGAAACCTGTTGCACAAATCAAAGGAAGGTAAACCGAATGTTTCCCTGTTTTCTTACCGGGGTCAATTTTGATGACCTTGCGAGTCAGAAATCAATGTTATGTTTAACTGCTGCGCAAAAATATAGAATTCAGAAGCAACGGGTTGCTGTTGCGAAAATTTTTTCCGGTTAAAAAAAAATCTTGTTCTAGTTTGAAGAGTTTAAAAATAGACCATAAAGATACAATAAGATGTAAGAATAACTAATAAATAATCCATTTTTTCTTTGATAGGGTAGAAAACATTGTGGGAAAAGGAGAAAATGCTGGTAACCTGCATTGTCTCCTTTTCTCAGATTATTTTCAAAAGCTTTCTCTTTCGGGGGTGTGAAAAGGCGTCATTGTGTGGTTAAAGGTTAATAAGGATAAACAGATAAATCAGCTTGGGCCCAGTCAGCCAATCAGAGGCCTCGAGAAATTCAAAATGGTACCCAGTCAGCCAGTCAGAGGCTTGGAGAAATTCAAAACTGGGCCCAGTCAGCCAATCAGAGGGCTTCAAAATGGCGCCCTAATATATCGAAGAAAACAGTGAACAAAAAACGGCATAAAAGTGGATTTAAAGTCTTCTTTGAAGGCTGCTGTGCAGTCCTTGGCAAACTGCCAGGCATGCACCATCCACACATGCCAGATTTCACTGTAAATGGGCCAAAATTTAAGAGAACAGGGTGGCAGAAGACCTTGTTTTGGTCTTTTCAGGCCACCTTGCAAGAGTTACTTCCCTTGAAATAAACCCCTTGATGCCCCTTTATCCCTGAACCAGATTTTCTGACTCAGACCACATTAAATTCTGCACATTGAATAAGCCAAAATCATCAATGTACAGTGTAAAAAACCCAGAAATTAATGTGACAAGTGGCTAAAAAAAGACTGAATACTCTTTCAGTAGCAATTGATTCCTACTGCATGAATCAAACAAAGGGAATTGTTCTAATCTCTTCAAACCGCAACAAGAAACCCAGTTACATTGACTACCGTTTCATACGTGCCAGTTACGCACAATGCGAAAACACCAGGAAATAATGTGACAAGTGGCTAAAAAAAAGACTGAAGGCTCTTTCAGTAGCAACTGCTTCCTGTTGCATAAGTCAAACAAAGAGAACTGAATTTCTAATATATTTTTGTCTCTCCAATCTCTTTATACCTTGACGACGTACCCATTTTACGTGTCTCATAGGTGCCACTTACGTGTCCGCGATAACATGAAAAATCGACCTACGGAACATTTCATAGCAGACGACACATGTTTCTTAAGTCAAATATAGAGAACTAAATTTCTGATATATTTTTCTTCTCCATTGTCTTTATACCATGACAACGAACCATTTACGTTGACTACCGTCTCATAGGTGCCAGTTCCGCATCCGCGAAAAACATGAAAAATGGACTTATGGAACATTTCGTAGCAGACGACACCTGTCGCTTAAGTCAATTATAGGGATTTTTCTTTTTCGTTTTCTCTCACTAGGGCCACTGATTTGGTTACGATGACTATCTCACCCATACGTGATGGTTACGTGCTGCGCGTAAAATAGTAAAATCAACTTGGACACTTTTGGAGGCAACTGAAACCTGTTGCACAAATCAAAGGAAGGTAAACCGAATGTTTCCCTGTTTTCTTACCGGGGTCAATTTTGATGACCTTGCGAGTCAGAAATCAATGTTATGTTTAACTGCTGCGCAAAAATATAGAATTCAGAAGCAACGGGTTGCTGTTGCGGAAATTTTTTCCGGTTAAAAAAAAATCTTGTTCTAGTTTGAAGAGTTTAAAAATAGACCATAAAGATACAATAAGATGTAAGAATAACTAATAAATAATCCATTTTTTCTTTGATAGGGTAGAAAACATTGTGGGAAAAGGAGAAAATGCTGGTAACCTGCATTGTCTCCTTTTCTCAGATTATTTTCAAAAGCTTTCTCTTTCGGGGGTGTGAAAAGGCGTCATTGTGTGGTTAAAGGTTAATAAGGATAAACAGATAAATCAGCTTGGGCCCAGTCAGCCAATCAGAGGCCTCGAGAAATTCAAAATGGTACCCAGTCAGCCAGTCAGAGGCTTGGAGAAATTCAAAACTGGGCCCAGTCAGCCAATCAGAGGGCTTCAAAATGGCGCCCTAATATATCGAAGAAAACAGTGAACAAAAAACGGCATAAAAGTGGATTTAAAGTCTTCTTTGAAGGCTGCTGTGCAGTCCTTGGCAAACTGCCAGGCATGCACCATCCACACATGCCAGATTTCACTGTAAATGGGCCAAAATTTAAGAGAACAGGGTGGCAGAAGACCTTGTTTTGGTCTTTTCAGGCCACCTTGCAAGAGTTACTTCCCTTGAAATAAACCCCTTGATGCCCCTTTATCCCTGAACCAGATTTTCTGACTCAGACCACATTAAATTCTGCACATTGAATAAGCCAAAATGATCAATGTACAGTGTAAAAAACCCAGAAATTAATGTGACAAGTGGCTAAAAAAAAGACTGAATACTCTTTCAGTAGCAATTGATTCCTACTGCATGAATCAAACAAAGGGAATTGTTCTAATCTCTTCAAACCGCAACAAGAAACCCAGTTACATTGACTACCGTTTCATACGTGCCAGTTACGCACAATGCGAAAACACCAGGAAATAATGTGACAAGTGGCTAAAAAAAAGACTGAAGGCTCTTTCAGTAGCAACTGCTTCCTGTTGCATAAGTCAAACAAAGAGAACTGAATTTCTAATATATTTTTGTCTCTCCAATCTCTTTATACCTTGACGACGTACCCATTTTACGTGTCTCATAGGTGCCACTTACGTGTCCGCGATAACATGAAAAATCGACCTACGGAACATTTCATAGCAGACGACACATGTTTCTTAAGTCAAATATAGAGAACTAAATTTCTGATATATTTTTCTTCTCCATTGTCTTTATACCATGACAACGAGCCATTTACGTTGACTACCGTCTCATAGGTGCCAGTTCCGCATCCGCGAAAAACATGAAAAATGGACTTATGGAGCATTTCGTAGCAGACGACACCTGTCGCTTAAGTCAATTATAGGGATTTTTCTTTTTCGTTTTCTCTCACTAGGGCCACTGATTTGGTTACGATGACTATCTCACCCATACGTGATGGTTACGTGCTGCGCGTAAAATAGTAAAATCAACTTAGACACTTTTGGAGGCAACTGAAACCTGTTGCACAAATCAAAGGAAGGTAAACCGAATGTTTCCCTGTTTTCTTACCGGGGTCAATTTTGATGACCTTGCGAGTCAGAAATCAATGTTATGTTTAACTGCTGCGCAAAAATATAGAATTCAGAAGCAACGGGTTGCTGTTGCGAAAATTTTTTCCGGTTAAAAAAAAATCTTGTTCTAGTTTGAAGAGTTTAAAAATAGACCATAAAGATACAATAAGATGTAAGAATAACTAATAAATAATCCATTTTTTCTTTGATAGGGTAGAAAACATTGTGGGAAAAGGAGAAAATGCTGGTAACCTGCATTGTCTCCTTTTCTCAGATTATTTTCAAAAGCTTTCTCTTTCGGGGGTGTGAAAAGGCGTCATTGTGTGGTTAAAGGTTAATAAGGATAAACAGATAAATCAGCTTGGGCCCAGTCAGCCAATCAGAGGCCTCGAGAAATTCAAAATGGTACCCAGTCAGCCAGTCAGAGGCTTGGAGAAATTCAAAACTGGGCCCAGTCAGCCAATCAGAGGGCTTCAAAATGGCGCCCTAATATATCGAAGAAAACAGTGAACAAAAAACGGCATAAAAGTGGATTTAAAGTCTTCTTTGAAGGCTGCTGTGCAGTCCTTGGCAAACTGCCAGGCATGCACCATCCACACATGCCAGATTTCACTGTAAATGGGCCAAAATTTAAGAGAACAGGGTGGCAGAAGACCTTGTTTTGGTCTTTTCAGGCCACCTTGCAAGAGTTACTTCCCTTGAAATAAACCCCTTGATGCCCCTTTATCCCTGAACCAGATTTTCTGACTCAGACCACATTAAATTCTGCACATTGAATAAGCCAAAATGATCAATGTACAGTGTAAAAAACCCAGAAATTAATGTGACAAGTGGCTAAAAAAAAGACTGAATACTCTTTCAGTAGCAATTGATTCCTACTGCATGAATCAAACAAAGGGAATTGTTCTAATCTCTTCAAACCGCAACAAGAAACCCAGTTACATTGACTACCGTTTCATACGTGCCAGTTACGCACAATGCGAAAACACCAGGAAATAATGTGACAAGTGGCTAAAAAAAAAGACTGAAGGCTCTTTCAGTAGCAACTGCTTCCTGTTGCATAAGTCAAACAAAGAGAACTGAATTTCTAATATATTTTTGTCTCTCCAATCTCTTTATACCTTGACGACGTACCCATTTTACGTGTCTCATAGGTGCCACTTACGTGTCCGCGATAACATGAAAAATCAACCTACGGAACATTTCATAGCAGACGACACATGTTTCTTAAGTCAAATATAGAGAACTAAATTTCTGATATATTTTTCTTCTCCATTGTCTTTATACCATGACAACGAACCATTTACGTTGACTACCGTCTCATAGGTGCCAGTTCCGCATCCGCGAAAAACATGAAAAATGGACTTATGGAACATTTCGTAGCAGACGACACCTGTCGCTTAAGTCAATTATAGGGATTTTTCTTTTTCGTTTTCTCTCACTAGGGCCACTGATTTGGTAACGATGACTATCTCACCCATACGTGATGGTTACGTGCTGCGCGTAAAATAGTAAAATCAACTTAGACACTTTTGGAGGCAACTGAAACCTGTTGCACAAATCAAAGGAAGGTAAACCGAATGTTTCCCTGTTTTCTTACCGGGGTCAATTTTGATGACCTTGCGAGTCAGAAATCAATGTTATGTTTAACTGCTGCGCAAAAATATAGAATTCAGAAGCAACGGGTTGCTGTTGCGGAAATTTTTTCCGGTTAAAAAAAAATCTTGTTCTAGTTTGAAGAGTTTAAAAATAGACCATAAAGATACAATAAGATGTAAGAATAACTAATAAATAATCCATTTTTTCTTTGATAGGGTAGAAAACATTGTGGAAAAAAGGAGAAAATGCTGGTAACCTGCATTGTCTCCTTTTCTCAGATTATTTTCAAAAGCTTTCTCTTTCGGGGGTGTGAAAAGGCGTCATTGTGTGGTTAAAGGTTAATAAGGATAAACAGATAAATCAGCTTGGGCCCAGTCAGCCAATCAGAGGCCTCGAGAAATTCAAAATGGTACCCAGTCAGCCAGTCAGAGGCTTGGAGAAATTCAAAACTGGGCCCAGTCAGCCAATCAGAGGGCTTCAAAATGGCGCCCTAATATATCGAAGAAAACAGTGAACAAAAAACGGCATAAAAGTGGATTTAAAGTCTTCTTTGAAGGCTGCTGTGCAGTCCTTGGCAAACTGCCAGGCATGCACCATCCACACATGCCAGATTTCACTGTAAATGGGCCAAAATTTAAGAGAACAGGGTGGCAGAAGACCTTGTTTTGGTCTTTTCAGGCCACCTTGCAAGAGTTACTTCCCTTGAAATAAACCCCTTGATGCCCCTTTATCCCTGAACCAGATTTTCTGACTCAGACCACATTAAATTCTGCACATTGAATAAGCCAAAATGATCAATGTACAGTGTAAAAAACCCAGAAATTAATGTGACAAGTGGCTAAAAAAAAGACTGAATACTCTTTCAGTAGCAATTGATTCCTACTGCATGAATCAAACAAAGGGAATTGTTCTAATCTCTTCAAACCGCAACAAGAAACCCAGTTACATTGACTACCGTTTCATACGTGCCAGTTACGCACAATGCGAAAACACCAGGAAATAATGTGACAAGTGGCTAAAAAAAAGACTGAAGGCTCTTTCAGTAGCAACTGCTTCCTGTTGCATAAGTCAAACAAAGAGAACTGAATTTCTAATATATTTTTGTCTCTCCAATCTCTTTATACCTTGACGACGTACCCATTTTACGTGTCTCATAGGTGCCACTTACGTGTCCGCGATAACATGAAAAATCGACCTACGGAACATTTCATAGCAGACGACACATGTTTCTTAAGTCAAATATAGAGAACTAAATTTCTGATATATTTTTCTTCTCCATTGTCTTTATACCATGACAACGAGCCATTTACGTTGACTACCGTCTCATAGGTGCCAGTTCCGCATCCGCGAAAAACATGAAAAATGGACTTATGGAGCATTTCGTAGCAGACGACACCTGTCGCTTAAGTCAATTATAGGGATTTTTCTTTTTCGTTTTCTCTCACTAGGGCCACTGATTTGGTTACGATGACTATCTCACCCATACGTGATGGTTACGTGCTGCGCGTAAAATAGTAAAATCAACTTAGACACTTTTGGAGGCAACTGAAACCTGTTGCACAAATCAAAGGAAGGTAAACCGAATGTTTCCCTGTTTTCTTACCGGGGTCAATTTTGATGACCTTGCGAGTCAGAAATCAATGTTATGTTTAACTGCTGCGCAAAAATATAGAATTCAGAAGCAACGGGTTGCTGTTGCGAAAATTTTTTCCGGTTAAAAAAAAATCTTGTTCTAGTTTGAAGAGTTTAAAAATAGACCATAAAGATACAATAAGATGTAAGAATAACTAATAAATAATCCATTTTTTCTTTGATAGGGTAGAAAACATTGTGGGAAAAGGAGAAAATGCTGGTAACCTGCATTGTCTCCTTTTCTCAGATTATTTTCAAAAGCTTTCTCTTTCGGGGGTGTGAAAAGGCGTCATTGTGTGGTTAAAGGTTAATAAGGATAAACAGATAAATCAGCTTGGGCCCAGTCAGCCAATCAGAGGCCTCGAGAAATTCAAAATGGTACCCAGTCAGCCAGTCAGAGGCTTGGAGAAATTCAAAACTGGGCCCAGTCAGCCAATCAGAGGGCTTCAAAATGGCGCCCTAATATATCGAAAAAACAGTGAACAAAAAACGGCATAAAAGTGGATTTAAAGTCTTCTTTGAAGGCTGCTGTGCAGTCCTTGGCAAACTGCCAGGCATGCACCATCCACACATGCCAGATTTCACTGTAAATGGGCCAAAATTTAAGAGAACAGGGTGGCAGAAGACCTTGTTTTGGTCTTTTCAGGCCACCTTGCAAGAGTTACTTCCCTTGAAATAAACCCCTTGATGCCCCTTTATCCCTGAACCAGATTTTCTGACTCAGACCACATTAAATTCTGCACATTGAATAAGCCAAAATCATCAATGTACAGTGTAAAAAACCCAGAAATTAATGTGACAAGTGGCTAAAAAAAGACTGAATACTCTTTCAGTAGCAATTGATTCCTACTGCATGAATCAAACAAAGGGAATTGTTCTAATCTCTTCAAACCGCAACAAGAAACCCAGTTACATTGACTACCGTTTCATACGTGCCAGTTACGCACAATGCGAAAACACCAGGAAATAATGTGACAAGTGGCTAAAAAAAAGACTGAAGGCTCTTTCAGTAGCAACTGCTTCCTGTTGCATAAGTCAAACAAAGAGAACTGAATTTCTAATATATTTTTGTCTCTCCAATCTCTTTATACCTTGACGACGTACCCATTTTACGTGTCTCATAGGTGCCACTTACGTGTCCGCGATAACATGAAAAATCGACCTACGGAACATTTCATAGCAGACGACACATGTTTCTTAAGTCAAATATAGAGAACTAAATTTCTGATATATTTTTCTTCTCCATTGTCTTTATACCATGACAACGAACCATTTACGTTGACTACCGTCTCATAGGTGCCAGTTCCGCATCCGCGAAAAACATGAAAAATGGACTTATGGAACATTTCGTAGCAGACGACACCTGTCGCTTAAGTCAATTATAGGGATTTTTCTTTTTCGTTTTCTCTCACTAGGGCCACTGATTTGGTTACGATGACTATCTCACCCATACGTGATGGTTACGTGCTGCGCGTAAAATAGTAAAATCAACTTGGACACTTTTGGAGGCAACTGAAACCTGTTGCACAAATCAAAGGAAGGTAAACCGAATGTTTCCCTGTTTTCTTACCGGGGTCAATTTTGATGACCTTGCGAGTCAGAAATCAATGTTATGTTTAACTGCTGCACAAAAATATAGAATTCAGAAGCAACGGGTTGCTGTTGCGGAAATTTTTTCCGGTTAAAAAAAAATCTTGTTCTAGTTTGAAGAGTTTAAAAATAGACCATAAAGATACAATAAGATGTAAGAATAACTAATAAATAATCCATTTTTTCTTTGATAGGGTAGAAAACATTGTGGGAAAAGGAGAAAATGCTGGTAACCTGCATTGTCTCCTTTTCTCAGATTATTTTCAAAAGCTTTCTCTTTCGGGGGTGTGAAAAGGCGTCATTGTGTGGTTAAAGGTTAATAAGGATAAACAGATAAATCAGCTTGGGCCCAGTCAGCCAATCAGAGGCCTCGAGAAATTCAAAATGGTACCCAGTCAGCCAGTCAGAGGCTTGGAGAAATTCAAAACTGGGCCCAGTCAGCCAATCAGAGGGCTTCAAAATGGCGCCCTAATATATCGAAGAAAACAGTGAACAAAAAACGGCATAAAAGTGGATTTAAAGTCTTCTTTGAAGGCTGCTGTGCAGTCCTTGGCAAACTGCCAGGCATGCACCATCCACACATGCCAGATTTCACTGTAAATGGGCCAAAATTTAAGAGAACAGGGTGGCAGAAGACCTTGTTTTGGTCTTTTCAGGCCACCTTGCAAGAGTTACTTCCCTTGAAATAAACCCCTTGATGCCCCTTTATCCCTGAACCAGATTTTCTGACTCAGACCACATTAAATTCTGCACATTGAATAAGCCAAAATGATCAATGTACAGTGTAAAAAACCCAGAAATTAATGTGACAAGTGGCTAAAAAAAGACTGAATACTCTTTCAGTAGCAATTGATTCCTACTGCATGAATCAAACAAAGGGAATTGTTCTAATCTCTTCAAACCGCAACAAGAAACCCAGTTACATTGACTACCGTTTCATACGTGCCAGTTACGCACAATGCGAAAACACCAGGAAATAATGTGACAAGTGGCTAAAAAAAAGACTGAAGGCTCTTTCAGTAGCAACTGCTTCCTGTTGCATAAGTCAAACAAAGAGAACTGAATTTCTAATATATTTTTGTCTCTCCAATCTCTTTATACCTTGAGGACGTACCCATTTTACGTGTCTCATAGGTGCCACTTACGTGTCCGCGATAACATGAAAAATCGACCTACGGAACATTTCATAGCAGACGACACATGTTTCTTAAGTCAAATATAGAGAACTAAATTTCTGATATATTTTTCTTCTCCATTGTCTTTATACCATGACAACGAGCCATTTACGTTGACTACCGTCTCATAGGTGCCAGTTCCGCATCCGCGAAAAACATGAAAAATGGACTTATGGAGCATTTCGTAGCAGACGACACCTGTCGCTTAAGTCAATTATAGGGATTTTTCTTTTTCGTTTTCTCTCACTAGGGCCACTGATTTGGTTACGATGACTATCTCACCCATACGTGATGGTTACGTGCTGCGCGTAAAATAGTAAAATCAACTCGGACACTTTTGGAGGCAACTGAAACCTGTTGCACAAATCAAAGGAAGGTAAACCGAATGTTTCCCTGTTTTCTTACCGGGGTCAATTTTGATGACCTTGCGAGTCAGAAATCAATGTTATGTTTAACTGCTGCGCAAAAATATAGAATTCAGAAGCAACGGGTTGCTGTTGCGAAAATTTTTTCCGGTTAAAAAAAAATCTTGTTCTAGTTTGAAGAGTTTAAAAATAGACCATAAAGATACAATAAGATGTAAGAATAACTAATAAATAATCCATTTTTTCTTTGATAGGGTAGAAAACATTGTGGGAAAAGGAGAAAATGCTGGTAACCTGCATTGTCTCCTTTTCTCAGATTATTTTCAAAAGCTTTCTCTTTCGGGGGTGTGAAAAGGCGTCATTGTGTGGTTAAAGGTTAATAAGGATAAACAGATAAATCAGCTTGGGCCCAGTCAGCCAATCAGAGGCCTCGAGAAATTCAAAATGGTACCCAGTCAGCCAGTCAGAGGCTTGGAGAAATTCAAAACTGGGCCCAGTCAGCCAATCAGAGGGCTTCAAAATGGCGCCCTAATATATCGAAGAAAACAGTGAACAAAAAACGGCATAAAAGTGGATTTAAAGTCTTCTTTGAAGGCTGCTGTGCAGTCCTTGGCAAACTGCCAGGCATGCACCATCCACACATGCCAGATTTCACTGTAAATGGGCCAAAATTTAAGAGAACAGGGTGGCAGAAGACCTTGTTTTGGTCTTTTCAGGCCACCTTGCAAGAGTTACTTCCCTTGAAATAAACCCCTTGATGCCCCTTTATCCCTGAACCAGATTTTCTGACTCAGACCACATTAAATTCTGCACATTGAATAAGCCAAAATCATCAATGTACAGTGTAAAAAACCCAGAAATTAATGTGACAAGTGGCTAAAAAAAGACTGAATACTCTTTCAGTAGCAATTGATTCCTACTGCATGAATCAAACAAAGGGAATTGTTCTAATCTCTTCAAACCGCAACAAGAAACCCAGTTACATTGACTACCGTTTCATACGTGCCAGTTACGCACAATGCGAAAACACCAGGAAATAATGTGACAAGTGGCTAAAAAAAAGACTGAAGGCTCTTTCAGTAGCAACTGCTTCCTGTTGCATAAGTCAAACAAAGAGAACTGAATTTCTAATATATTTTTGTCTCTCCAATCTCTTTATACCTTGACGACGTACCCATTTTACGTGTCTCATAGGTGCCACTTACGTGTCCGCGATAACATGAAAAATCGACCTACGGAACATTTCATAGCAGACGACACATGTTTCTTAAGTCAAATATAGAGAACTAAATTTCTGATATATTTTTCTTCTCCATTGTCTTTATACCATGACAACGAACCATTTACGTTGACTACCGTCTCATAGGTGCCAGTTCCGCATCCGCGAAAAACATGAAAAATGGACTTATGGAACATTTCGTAGCAGACGACACCTGTCGCTTAAGTCAATTATAGGGATTTTTCTTTTTCGTTTTCTCTCACTAGGGCCACTGATTTGGTTACGATGACTATCTCACCCATACGTGATGGTTACGTGCTGCGCGTAAAATAGTAAAATCAACTTGGACACTTTTGGAGGCAACTGAAACCTGTTGCACAAATCAAAGGAAGGTAAACCGAATGTTTCCCTGTTTTCTTACCGGGGTCAATTTTGATGACCTTGCGAGTCAGAAATCAATGTTATGTTTAACTGCTGCGCAAAAATATAGAATTCAGAAGCAACGGGTTGCTGTTGCGGAAATTTTTTCCGGTTAAAAAAAAATCTTGTTCTAGTTTGAAGAGTTTAAAAATAGACCATAAAGATACAATAAGATGTAAGAATAACTAATAAATAATCCATTTTTTCTTTGATAGGGTAGAAAACATTGTGGGAAAAGGAGAAAATGCTGGTAACCTGCATTGTCTCCTTTTCTCAGATTATTTTCAAAAGCTTTCTCTTTCGGGGGTGTGAAAAGGCGTCATTGTGTGGTTAAAGGTTAATAAGGATAAACAGATAAATCAGCTTGGGCCCAGTCAGCCAATCAGAGGCCTCGAGAAATTCAAAATGGTACCCAGTCAGCCAGTCAGAGGCTTGGAGAAATTCAAAACTGGGCCCAGTCAGCCAATCAGAGGGCTTCAAAATGGCGCCCTAATATATCGAAGAAAACAGTGAACAAAAAACGGCATAAAAGTGGATTTAAAGTCTTCTTTGAAGGCTGCTGTGCAGTCCTTGGCAAACTGCCAGGCATGCACCATCCACACATGCCAGATTTCACTGTAAATGGGCCAAAATTTAAGAGAACAGGGTGGCAGAAGACCTTGTTTTGGTCTTTTCAGGCCACCTTGCAAGAGTTACTTCCCTTGAAATAAACCCCTTGATGCCCCTTTATCCCTGAACCAGATTTTCTGACTCAGACCACATTAAATTCTGCACATTGAATAAGCCAAAATGATCAATGTACAGTGTAAAAAACCCAGAAATTAATGTGACAAGTGGCTAAAAAAAAGACTGAATACTCTTTCAGTAGCAATTGATTCCTACTGCATGAATCAAACAAAGGGAATTGTTCTAATCTCTTCAAACCGCAACAAGAAACCCAGTTACATTGACTACCGTTTCATACGTGCCAGTTACGCACAATGCGAAAACACCAGGAAATAATGTGACAAGTGGCTAAAAAAAAGACTGAAGGCTCTTTCAGTAGCAACTGCTTCCTGTTGCATAAGTCAAACAAAGAGAACTGAATTTCTAATATATTTTTGTCTCTCCAATCTCTTTATACCTTGACGACGTACCCATTTTACGTGTCTCATAGGTGCCACTTACGTGTCCGCGATAACATGAAAAATCGACCTACGGAACATTTCATAGCAGACGACACATGTTTCTTAAGTCAAATATAGAGAACTAAATTTCTGATATATTTTTCTTCTCCATTGTCTTTATACCATGACAACGAGCCATTTACGTTGACTACCGTCTCATAGGTGCCAGTTCCGCATCCGCGAAAAACATGAAAAATGGACTTATGGAGCATTTCGTAGCAGACGACACCTGTCGCTTAAGTCAATTATAGGGATTTTTCTTTTTCGTTTTCTCTCACTAGGGCCACTGATTTGGTTACGATGACTATCTCACCCATACGTGATGGTTACGTGCTGCGCGTAAAATAGTAAAATCAACTTAGACACTTTTGGAGGCAACTGAAACCTGTTGCACAAATCAAAGGAAGGTAAACCGAATGTTTCCCTGTTTTCTTACCGGGGTCAATTTTGATGACCTTGCGAGTCAGAAATCAATGTTATGTTTAACTGCTGCGCAAAAATATAGAATTCAGAAGCAACGGGTTGCTGTTGCGAAAATTTTTTCCGGTTAAAAAAAAATCTTGTTCTAGTTTGAAGAGTTTAAAAATAGACCATAAAGATACAATAAGATGTAAGAATAACTAATAAATAATCCATTTTTTCTTTGATAGGGTAGAAAACATTGTGGGAAAAGGAGAAAATGCTGGTAACCTGCATTGTCTCCTTTTCTCAGATTATTTTCAAAAGCTTTCTCTTTCGGGGGTGTGAAAAGGCGTCATTGTGTGGTTAAAGGTTAATAAGGATAAACAGATAAATCAGCTTGGGCCCAGTCAGCCAATCAGAGGCCTCGAGAAATTCAAAATGGTACCCAGTCAGCCAGTCAGAGGCTTGGAGAAATTCAAAACTGGGCCCAGTCAGCCAATCAGAGGGCTTCAAAATGGCGCCCTAATATATCGAAGAAAACAGTGAACAAAAAACGGCATAAAAGTGGATTTAAAGTCTTCTTTGAAGGCTGCTGTGCAGTCCTTGGCAAACTGCCAGGCATGCACCATCCACACATGCCAGATTTCACTGTAAATGGGCCAAAATTTAAGAGAACAGGGTGGCAGAAGACCTTGTTTTGGTCTTTTCAGGCCACCTTGCAAGAGTTACTTCCCTTGAAATAAACCCCTTGATGCCCCTTTATCCCTGAACCAGATTTTCTGACTCAGACCACATTAAATTCTGCACATTGAATAAGCCAAAATCATCAATGTACAGTGTAAAAAACCCAGAAATTAATGTGACAAGTGGCTAAAAAAAGACTGAATACTCTTTCAGTAGCAATTGATTCCTACTGCATGAATCAAACAAAGGGAATTGTTCTAATCTCTTCAAACCGCAACAAGAAACCCAGTTACATTGACTACCGTTTCATACGTGCCAGTTACGCACAATGCGAAAACACCAGGAAATAATGTGACAAGTGGCTAAAAAAAAGACTGAAGGCTCTTTCAGTAGCAACTGCTTCCTGTTGCATAAGTCAAACAAAGAGAACTGAATTTCTAATATATTTTTGTCTCTCCAATCTCTTTATACCTTGACGACGTACCCATTTTACGTGTCTCATAGGTGCCACTTACGTGTCCGCGATAACATGAAAAATCGACCTACGGAACATTTCATAGCAGACGACACATGTTTCTTAAGTCAAATATAGAGAACTAAATTTCTGATATATTTTTCTTCTCCATTGTCTTTATACCATGACAACGAACCATTTACGTTGACTACCGTCTCATAGGTGCCAGTTCCGCATCCGCGAAAAACATGAAAAATGGACTTATGGAACATTTCGTAGCAGACGACACCTGTCGCTTAAGTCAATTATAGGGATTTTTCTTTTTCGTTTTCTCTCACTAGGGCCACTGATTTGGTTACGATGACTATCTCACCCATACGTGATGGTTACGTGCTGCGCGTAAAATAGTAAAATCAACTTGGACACTTTTGGAGGCAACTGAAACCTGTTGCACAAATCAAAGGAAGGTAAACCGAATGTTTCCCTGTTTTCTTACCGGGGTCAATTTTGATGACCTTGCGAGTCAGAAATCAATGTTATGTTTAACTGCTGCACAAAAATATAGAATTCAGAAGCAACGGGTTGCTGTTGCGGAAATTTTTTCCGGTTAAAAAAAAATCTTGTTCTAGTTTGAAGAGTTTAAAAATAGACCATAAAGATACAATAAGATGTAAGAATAACTAATAAATAATCCATTTTTTCTTTGATAGGGTAGAAAACATTGTGGGAAAAGGAGAAAATGCTGGTAACCTGCATTGTCTCCTTTTCTCAGATTATTTTCAAAAGCTTTCTCTTTCGGGGGTGTGAAAAGGCGTCATTGTGTGGTTAAAGGTTAATAAGGATAAACAGATAAATCAGCTTGGGCCCAGTCAGCCAATCAGAGGCCTCGAGAAATTCAAAATGGTACCCAGTCAGCCAGTCAGAGGCTTGGAGAAATTCAAAACTGGGCCCAGTCAGCCAATCAGAGGGCTTCAAAATGGCGCCCTAATATATCGAAGAAAACAGTGAACAAAAAACGGCATAAAAGTGGATTTAAAGTCTTCTTTGAAGGCTGCTGTGCAGTCCTTGGCAAACTGCCAGGCATGCACCATCCACACATGCCAGATTTCACTGTAAATGGGCCAAAATTTAAGAGAACAGGGTGGCAGAAGACCTTGTTTTGGTCTTTTCAGGCCACCTTGCAAGAGTTACTTCCCTTGAAATAAACCCCTTGATGCCCCTTTATCCCTGAACCAGATTTTCTGACTCAGACCACATTAAATTCTGCACATTGAATAAGCCAAAATGATCAATGTACAGTGTAAAAAACCCAGAAATTAATGTGACAAGTGGCTAAAAAAAGACTGAATACTCTTTCAGTAGCAATTGATTCCTACTGCATGAATCAAACAAAGGGAATTGTTCTAATCTCTTCAAACCGCAACAAGAAACCCAGTTACATTGACTACCGTTTCATACGTGCCAGTTACGCACAATGCGAAAACACCAGGAAATAATGTGACAAGTGGCTAAAAAAAAGACTGAAGGCTCTTTCAGTAGCAACTGCTTCCTGTTGCATAAGTCAAACAAAGAGAACTGAATTTCTAATATATTTTTGTCTCTCCAATCTCTTTATACCTTGAGGACGTACCCATTTTACGTGTCTCATAGGTGCCACTTACGTGTCCGCGATAACATGAAAAATCGACCTACGGAACATTTCATAGCAGACGACACATGTTTCTTAAGTCAAATATAGAGAACTAAATTTCTGATATATTTTTCTTCTCCATTGTCTTTATACCATGACAACGAGCCATTTACGTTGACTACCGTCTCATAGGTGCCAGTTCCGCATCCGCGAAAAACATGAAAAATGGACTTATGGAACATTTCGTAGCAGACGACACCTGTCGCTTAAGTCAATTATAGGGATTTTTCTTTTTCGTTTTCTCTCACTAGGGCCACTGATTTGGTTACGATGACTATCTCACCCATACGTGATGGTTACGTGCTGCGCGTAAAATAGTAAAATCAACTTAGACACTTTTGGAGGCAACTGAAACCTGTTGCACAAATCAAAGGAAGGTAAACCGAATGTTTCCCTGTTTTCTTACCGGGGTCAATTTTGATGACCTTGCGAGTCAGAAATCAATGTTATGTTTAACTGCTGCGCAAAAATATAGAATTCAGAAGCAACGGGTTGCTGTTGCGGAAATTTTTTCCGGTTAAAAAAAAATCTTGTTCTAGTTTGAAGAGTTTAAAAATAGACCATAAAGATACAATAAGATGTAAGAATAACTAATAAATAATCCATTTTTTCTTTGATAGGGTAGAAAACATTGTGGGAAAAGGAGAAAATGCTGGTAACCTGCATTGTCTCCTTTTCTCAGATTATTTTCAAAAGCTTTCTCTTTCGGGGGTGTGAAAAGGCGTCATTGTGTGGTTAAAGGTTAATAAGGATAAACAGATAAATCAGCTTGGGCCCAGTCAGCCAATCAGAGGCCTCGAGAAATTCAAAATGGTACCCAGTCAGCCAGTCAGAGGCTTGGAGAAATTCAAAACTGGGCCCAGTCAGCCAATCAGAGGGCTTCAAAATGGCGCCCTAATATATCGAAGAAAACAGTGAACAAAAAACGGCATAAAAGTGGATTTAAAGTCTTCTTTGAAGGCTGCTGTGCAGTCCTTGGCAAACTGCCAGGCATGCACCATCCACACATGCCAGATTTCACTGTAAATGGGCCAAAATTTAAGAGAACAGGGTGGCAGAAGACCTTGTTTTGGTCTTTTCAGGCCACCTTGCAAGAGTTACTTCCCTTGAAATAAACCCCTTGATGCCCCTTTATCCCTGAACCAGATTTTCTGACTCAGACCACATTAAATTCTGCACATTGAATAAGCCAAAATGATCAATGTACAGTGTAAAACACCCAGAAATTAATGTGACAAGTGGCTAAAAAAAGACTGAATACTCTTTCAGTAGCAATTGATTCCTACTGCATGAATCAAACAAAGGGAATTGTTCTAATCTCTTCAAACCGCAACAAGAAACCCAGTTACATTGACTACCGTTTCATACGTGCCAGTTACGCACAATGCGAAAACACCAGGAAATAATGTGACAAGTGGCTAAAAAAAAGACTGAAGGTTCTTTCAGTAGCAACTGCTTCCTGTTGCATAAGTCAAACAAAGAGAACTGAATTTCTAATATATTTTTGTCTCTCCAATCTCTTTATACCTTGACGACGTACCCATTTTACGTGTCTCATAGGTGCCACTTACGTGTCCGCGATAACATGAAAAATCGACCTACGGAACATTTCATAGCAGACGACACATGTTTCTTAAGTCAAATATAGAGAACTAAATTTCTGATATATTTTTCTTCTCCATTGTCTTTATACCATGACAACGAACCATTTACGTTGACTACCGTCTCATAGGTGCCAGTTCCGCATCCGCGAAAAACATGAAAAATGGACTTATGGAGCATTTCGTAGCAGACGACACCTGTCGCTTAAGTCAATTATAGGGATTTTTCTTTTTCGTTTTCTCTCACTAGGGCCACTGATTTGGTTACGATGACTATCTCACCCATACGTGATGGTTACGTGCTGCGCGTAAAATAGTAAAATCAACTCGGACACTTTTGGAGGCAACTGAAACCTGTTGCACAAATCAAAGGAAGGTAAACCGAATGTTTCCCTGTTTTCTTACCGGGGTCAATTTTGATGACCTTGCGAGTCAGAAATCAATGTTATGTTTAACTGCTGCGCAAAAATATAGAATTCAGAAGCAACGGGTTGCTGTTGCGAAAATTTTTTCCGGTTAAAAAAAAATCTTGTTCTAGTTTGAAGAGTTTAAAAATAGACCATAAAGATACAATAAGATGTAAGAATAACTAATAAATAATCCATTTTTTCTTTGATAGGGTAGAAAACATTGTGGGAAAAGGAGAAAATGCTGGTAACCTGCATTGTCTCCTTTTCTCAGATTATTTTCAAAAGCTTTCTCTTTCGGGGGTGTGAAAAGGCGTCATTGTGTGGTTAAAGGTTAATAAGGATAAACAGATAAATCAGCTTGGGCCCAGTCAGCCAATCAGAGGCCTCGAGAAATTCAAAATGGTACCCAGTCAGCCAGTCAGAGGCTTGGAGAAATTCAAAACTGGGCCCAGTCAGCCAATCAGAGGGCTTCAAAATGGCGCCCTAATATATCGAAGAAAACAGTGAACAAAAAACGGCATAAAAGTGGATTTAAAGTCTTCTTTGAAGGCTGCTGTGCAGTCCTTGGCAAACTGCCAGGCATGCACCATCCACACATGCCAGATTTCACTGTAAATGGGCCAAAATTTAAGAGAACAGGGTGGCAGAAGACCTTGTTTTGGTCTTTTCAGGCCACCTTGCAAGAGTTACTTCCCTTGAAATAAACCCCTTGATGCCCCTTTATCCCTGAACCAGATTTTCTGACTCAGACCACATTAAATTCTGCACATTGAATAAGCCAAAATCATCAATGTACAGTGTAAAAAACCCAGAAATTAATGTGACAAGTGGCTAAAAAAAGACTGAATACTCTTTCAGTAGCAATTGATTCCTACTGCATGAATCAAACAAAGGGAATTGTTCTAATCTCTTCAAACCGCAACAAGAAACCCAGTTACATTGACTACCGTTTCATACGTGCCAGTTACGCACAATGCGAAAACACCAGGAAATAATGTGACAAGTGGCTAAAAAAAAGACTGAAGGCTCTTTCAGTAGCAACTGCTTCCTGTTGCATAAGTCAAACAAAGAGAACTGAATTTCTAATATATTTTTGTCTCTCCAATCTCTTTATACCTTGACGACGTACCCATTTTACGTGTCTCATAGGTGCCACTTACGTGTCCGCGATAACATGAAAAATCGACCTACGGAACATTTCATAGCAGACGACACATGTTTCTTAAGTCAAATATAGAGAACTAAATTTCTGATATATTTTTCTTCTCCATTGTCTTTATACCATGACAACGAACCATTTACGTTGACTACCGTCTCATAGGTGCCAGTTCCGCATCCGCGAAAAACATGAAAAATGGACTTATGGAACATTTCGTAGCAGACGACACCTGTCGCTTAAGTCAATTATAGGGATTTTTCTTTTTCGTTTTCTCTCACTAGGGCCACTGATTTGGTTACGATGACTATCTCACCCATACGTGATGGTTACGTGCTGCGCGTAAAATAGTAAAATCAACTTGGACACTTTTGGAGGCAACTGAAACCTGTTGCACAAATCAAAGGAAGGTAAACCGAATGTTTCCCTGTTTTCTTACCGGGGTCAATTTTGATGACCTTGCGAGTCAGAAATCAATGTTATGTTTAACTGCTGCGCAAAAATATAGAATTCAGAAGCAACGGGTTGCTGTTGCGGAAATTTTTTCCGGTTAAAAAAAAATCTTGTTCTAGTTTGAAGAGTTTAAAAATAGACCATAAAGATACAATAAGATGTAAGAATAACTAATAAATAATCCATTTTTTCTTTGATAGGGTAGAAAACATTGTGGGAAAAGGAGAAAATGCTGGTAACCTGCATTGTCTCCTTTTCTCAGATTATTTTCAAAAGCTTTCTCTTTCGGGGGTGTGAAAAGGCGTCATTGTGTGGTTAAAGGTTAATAAGGATAAACAGATAAATCAGCTTGGGCCCAGTCAGCCAATCAGAGGCCTCGAGAAATTCAAAATGGTACCCAGTCAGCCAGTCAGAGGCTTGGAGAAATTCAAAACTGGGCCCAGTCAGCCAATCAGAGGGCTTCAAAATGGCGCCCTAATATATCGAAGAAAACAGTGAACAAAAAACGGCATAAAAGTGGATTTAAAGTCTTCTTTGAAGGCTGCTGTGCAGTCCTTGGCAAACTGCCAGGCATGCACCATCCACACATGCCAGATTTCACTGTAAATGGGCCAAAATTTAAGAGAACAGGGTGGCAGAAGACCTTGTTTTGGTCTTTTCAGGCCACCTTGCAAGAGTTACTTCCCTTGAAATAAACCCCTTGATGCCCCTTTATCCCTGAACCAGATTTTCTGACTCAGACCACATTAAATTCTGCACATTGAATAAGCCAAAATCATCAATGTACAGTGTAAAAAACCCAGAAATTAATGTGACAAGTGGCTAAAAAAAGACTGAATACTCTTTCAGTAGCAATTGATTCCTACTGCATGAATCAAACAAAGGGAATTGTTCTAATCTCTTCAAACCGCAACAAGAAACCCAGTTACATTGACTACCGTTTCATACGTGCCAGTTACGCACAATGCGAAAACACCAGGAAATAATGTGACAAGTGGCTAAAAAAAAGACTGAAGGCTCTTTCAGTAGCAACTGCTTCCTGTTGCATAAGTCAAACAAAGAGAACTGAATTTCTAATATATTTTTGTCTCTCCAATCTCTTTATACCTTGAGGACGTACCCATTTTACGTGTCTCATAGGTGCCACTTACGTGTCCGCGATAACATGAAAAATCGACCTACGGAACATTTCATAGCAGACGACACATGTTTCTTAAGTCAAATATAGAGAACTAAATTTCTGATATATTTTTCTTCTCCATTGTCTTTATACCATGACAACGAGCCATTTACGTTGACTACCGTCTCATAGGTGCCAGTTCCGCATCCGCGAAAAACATGAAAAATGGACTTATGGAACATTTCGTAGCAGACGACACCTGTCGCTTAAGTCAATTATAGGGATTTTTCTTTTTCGTTTTCTCTCACTAGGGCCACTGATTTGGTTACGATGACTATCTCACCCATACGTGATGGTTACGTGCTGCGCGTAAAATAGTAAAATCAACTTAGACACTTTTGGAGGCAACTGAAACCTGTTGCACAAATCAAAGGAAGGTAAACCGAATGTTTCCCTGTTTTCTTACCGGGGTCAATTTTGATGACCTTGCGAGTCAGAAATCAATGTTATGTTTAACTGCTGCGCAAAAATATAGAATTCAGAAGCAACGGGTTGCTGTTGCGGAAATTTTTTCCGGTTAAAAAAAAATCTTGTTCTAGTTTGAAGAGTTTAAAAATAGACCATAAAGATACAATAAGATGTAAGAATAACTAATAAATAATCCATTTTTTCTTTGATAGGGTAGAAAACATTGTGGGAAAAGGAGAAAATGCTGGTAACCTGCATTGTCTCCTTTTCTCAGATTATTTTCAAAAGCTTTCTCTTTCGGGGGTGTGAAAAGGCGTCATTGTGTGGTTAAAGGTTAATAAGGATAAACAGATAAATCAGCTTGGGCCCAGTCAGCCAATCAGAGGCCTCGAGAAATTCAAAGTGGTACCCAGTCACAGTCAGCCAGTCAGAGGCTTGGAGAAATTCAAAACTGGGCCCAGTCAGCCAATCAGAGGGCTTCAAAATGGCGCCCTAATATATCGAAGAAAACAGTGAACAAAAAACGGCATAAAAGTGGATTTAAAGTCTTCTTTGAAGGCTGCTGTGCAGTCCTTGGCAAACTGCCAGGCATGCACCATCCACACATGCCAGATTTCACTGTAAATGGGCCAAAATTTAAGAGAACAGAGTTGCAGAAGACCTTGTTTTGGTCTTTTCAGGCCACCTTGCAAGAGTTACTTCCCTTGAAATAAACCCCTTGATGCCCCTTTATCCCTGAACCAGATTTTCTGACTCAGACCACATTAAATTCTGCACATTGAATAAGCCAAAATGATCAATGTACAGTATAAAAAACCCAGAAATTAATGTGACAAGTGGCTAAAAAAAGACTGAATACTCTTTCAGTAGCAATTGATTCCTACTGCATGAATCAAACAAAGGGAATTGTTCTAATCTCTTCAAACCGCAACAAGAAACCCAGTTACATTGACTACCGTTTCATACGTGCCAGTTACGCACAATGCGAAAACACCAGGAAATAATGTGACAAGTGGCTAAAAAAAAGACTGAAGGCTCTTTCAGTAGCAACTGCTTCTTGTTGCATAAGTCAAACAAAGAGAACTGAATTTCTAATATATTTTTGTCTCTCCAATCTCTTTATACCTTGACGACGTACCCATTTTACATGTCTCATAGACGCCACTTACGTGTCCGCGATAACATGAAAAATCGACCTACGGAACATTTCATAGCAGACGACACATGTTTCTTAAGTCAAATATAGACAACTAAATTTCTGATATATTTTTCTTCTCCATTGTCTTTATACCATGACAACGAGCCATTTACGTTGACTACCGTCTCATAGGTGCCAGTTCCGCATCCGCGAAAAACATGAAAAATGGACTTATGGAACATTTCGTAGCAGACGACACCTGTCGCTTAAGTCAATTATAGGGATTTTTCTTTTTCGTTTTCTCTCACTAGGGCCACTGATTTGGTTACGATTCCTATCTCACCCATACGTGATGGTTACGTGATGCGCGTAAAATAGTAAAATCAACTTGTACACTTTTGGAGGCAACTGAAACCTGTTGCACAAATCAAAGGAAGGTAAACCGAATGTATCCCTGTTTTCTTACCGGGGTCAATTTTGATGACCTTGCGAGTCAGAAATCAATGTTATGTTTAACTGCTGCGCAAAAATATAGAATTCAGAAGCAACGGGTTGCTGTTGCGGAAATTTTTTCCGGTTAAAAAAAAATCTTGTTCTAGTTTGAAGAGTTTAAAAATAGACCATAAAGATACAATAAGATGTAAGAATAACTAATAAATAATCCATTTTTTCTTTGATAGGGTAGAAAACATTGTGGGAAAAGGAGAAAATGCTGGTAACCTGCATTGTCTCCTTTTCTCAGATTATTTTCAAAAGCTTTCTCTTTCGGGGGTGTGAAAAGGCGTCATTGTGTGGTTAAAGGTTAATAAGGATAAACAGATAAATCAGCTTGGGCCCAGTCAGCCAATCAGAGGCCTCGAGAAATTCAAAATGGTACCCAGTCAGCCAGTCAGAGGCTTGGAGAAATTCAAAACTGGGCCCAGTCAGCCAATCAGAGGGCTTCAAAATGGCGCCCTAATATATCGAAGAAAACAGTGAACAAAAAACGGCATAAAAGTGGATTTAAAGTCTTCTTTGAAGGCTGCTGTGCAGTCCTTGGCAAACTGCCAGGCATGCACCATCCACACATGCCAGATTTCACTGTAAATGGGCCAAAATTTAAGAGAACAGGGTGGCAGAAGACCTTGTTTTGGTCTTTTCAGGCCACCTTGCAAGAGTTACTTCCCTTGAAATAAACCCCTTGATGCCCCTTTATCCCTGAACCAGATTTTCTGACTCAGACCACATTAAATTCTGCACATTGAATAAGCCAAAATCATCAATGTACAGTGTAAAAAACCCAGAAATTAATGTGACAAGTGGCTAAAAAAAGACTGAATACTCTTTCAGTAGCAATTGATTCCTACTGCATGAATCAAACAAAGGGAATTGTTCTAATCTCTTCAAACCGCAACAAGAAACCCAGTTACATTGACTACCGTTTCATACGTGCCAGTTACGCACAATGCGAAAACACCAGGAAATAATGTGACAAGTGGCTAAAAAAAAGACTGAAGGCTCTTTCAGTAGCAACTGCTTCCTGTTGCATAAGTCAAACAAAGAGAACTGAATTTCTAATATATTTTTGTCTCTCCAATCTCTTTATACCTTGAGGACGTACCCATTTTACGTGTCTCATAGGTGCCACTTACGTGTCCGCGATAACATGAAAAATCGACCTACGGAACATTTCATAGCAGACGACACATGTTTCTTAAGTCAAATATAGAGAACTAAATTTCTGATATATTTTTCTTCTCCATTGTCTTTATACCATGACAACGAGCCATTTACGTTGACTACCGTCTCATAGGTGCCAGTTCCGCATCCGCGAAAAACATGAAAAATGGACTTATGGAACATTTCGTAGCAGACGACACCTGTCGCTTAAGTCAATTATAGGGATTTTTCTTTTTCGTTTTCTCTCACTAGGGCCACTGATTTGGTTACGATGACTATCTCACCCATACGTGATGGTTACGTGCTGCGCGTAAAATAGTAAAATCAACTTGGACACTTTTGGAGGCAACTGAAACCTGTTGCACAAATCAAAGGAAGGTAAACCGAATGTTTCCCTGTTTTCTTACCGGGGTCAATTTTGATGACCTTGCGAGTCAGAAATCAATGTTATGTTTAACTGCTGCGCAAAAATATAGAATTCAGAAGCAACAGGTTGCTGTTGCGGAAATTTTTTCCGGTTAAAAAAAAATCTTGTTCTAGTTTGAAGAGTTTAAAAATAGACCATAAAGATACAATAAGATGTAAGAATAACTAATAAATAATCCATTTTTTCTTTGATAGGGTAGAAAACATTGTGGGAAAAGGAGAAAATGCTGGTAACCTGCATTGTCTCCTTTTCTCAGATTATTTTCAAAAGCTTTCTCTTTCGGGGGTGTGAAAAGGCGTCATTGTGTGGTTAAAGGTTAATAAGGATAAACAGATAAATCAGCTTGGGCCCAGTCAGCCAATCAGAGGCCTCGAGAAATTCAAAATGGTACCCAGTCAGCCAGTCAGAGGCTTGGAGAAATTCAAAACTGGGCCCAGTCAGCCAATCAGAGGGCTTCAAAATGGCGCCCTAATATATCGAAGAAAACAGTGAACCAAAAACGGCATAAAAGTGGATTTAAAGGCTTCTTTGAAGGCTGCTGTGCAGTCCTTGGCAAACTGCCAGGCATGCACCATCCACACATGCCAGATTTCACTGTAAATGGGCCAAAATTTAAGAGAACAGGGTGGCAGAAGACCTTGTTTTGGTCTTTTCAGGCCACCTTGCAAGAGTTACTTCCCTTGAAATAAACCCCTTGATGCCCCTTTATCCCTGAACCAGATTTTCTGACTCAGACCACATTAAATTCTGCACATTGAATAAGCCAAAATCATCAATGTACAGTGTAAAAAACCCAGAAATTAATGTGACAAGTGGCTAAAAAAAGACTGAATACTCTTTCAGTAGCAATTGATTCCTACTGCATGAATCAAACAAAGGGAATTGTTCTAATCTCTTCAAACCGCAACAAGAAACCCAGTTACATTGACTACCGTTTCATACGTGCCAGTTACGCACAATGCGAAAACACCAGGAAATAATGTGACAAGTGGCTAAAAAAAAGACTGAAGGCTCTTTCAGTAGCAACTGCTTCCTGTTGCATAAGTCAAACAAAGAGAACTGAATTTCTAATATATTTTTGTCTCTCCAATCTCTTTATACCTTGACGACGTACCCATTTTACGTGTCTCATAGGTGCCACTTACGTGTCCGCGATAACATGAAAAATCGACCTACGGAACATTTCATAGCAGACGACACATGTTTCTTAAGTCAAATATAGAGAACTAAATTTCTGATATATTTTTCTTCTCCATTGTCTTTATACCATGACAACGAACCATTTACGTTGACTACCGTCTCATAGGTGCCAGTTCCGCATCCGCGAAAAACATGAAAAATGGACTTATGGAACATTTCGTAGCAGACGACACCTGTCGCTTAAGTCAATTATAGGGATTTTTCTTTTTCGTTTTCTCTCACTAGGACCACTGATTTGGTTACGATGACTATCTCACCCATACGTGATGGTTACGTGCTGCGCGTAAAATAGTAAAATCAACTTGGACACTTTTGGAGGCAACTGAAACCTGTTGCACAAATCAAAGGAAGGTAAACCGAATGTTTCCCTGTTTTCTTACCGGGGTCAATTTTGATGACCTTGCGAGTCAGAAATCAATGTTATGTTTAACTGCTGCGCAAAAATATAGAATTCAGAAGCAACGGGTTGCTGTTGCGGAAATTTTTTCCGGTTAAAAAAAGATCTTGTTCTAGTTTGAAGAGTTTAAAAATAGACCATAAAGATACAATAAGATGTAAGAATAACTAATAAATAATCCATTTTTTCTTTGATAGGGTAGAAAACATTGTGGGAAAAGGAGAAAATGCTGGTAACCTGCATTGTCTCCTTTTCTCAGATTATTTTCAAAAGCTTTCTCTTTCGGGGGTGTGAAAAGGCGTCATTGTGTGGTTAAAGGTTAATAAGGATAAACAGATAAATCAGCTTGGGCCCAGTCAGCCAATCAGAGGCCTCGAGAAATTCAAAATGGTACCCAGTCAGCCAGTCAGAGGCTTGGAGAAATTCAAAACTGGGCCCAGTCAGCCAATCAGAGGGCTTCAAAATGGCGCCCTAATATATCGAAGAAAACAGTGAACAAAAAACGGCATAAAAGTGGATTTAAAGTCTTCTTTGAAGGCTGCTGTGCAGTCCTTGGCAAACTGCCAGGCATGCACCATCCACACATGCCAGATTTCACTGTAAATGGGCCAAAATTTAAGAGAACAGGGTGGCAGAAGACCTTGTTTTGGTCTTTTCAGGCCACCTTGCAAGAGTTACTTCCCTTGAAATAAACCCCTTGATGCCCCTTTATCCCTGAACCAGATTTTCTGACTCAGACCACATTAAATTCTGCACATTGAATAAGCCAAAATCATCAATGTACAGTGTAAAAAACCCAGAAATTAATGTGACAAGTGGCTAAAAAAAGACTGAATACTCTTTCAGTAGCAATTGATTCCTACTGCATGAATCAAACAAAGGGAATTGTTCTAATCTCTTCAAACCGCAACAAGAAACCCAGTTACATTGACTACCGTTTCATACGTGCCAGTTACGCACAATGCGAAAACACCAGGAAATAATGTGACAAGTGGCTAAAAAAAAGACTGAAGGCTCTTTCAGTAGCAACTGCTTCCTGTTGCATAAGTCAAACAAAGAGAACTGAATTTCTAATATATTTTTGTCTCTCCAATCTCTTTATACCTTGACGACGTACCCATTTTACGTGTCTCATAGGTGCCACTTACGTGTCCGCGATAACATGAAAAATCGACCTACGGAACATTTCATAGCAGACGACACATGTTTCTTAAGTCAAATATAGAGAACTAAATTTCTGATATATTTTTCTTCTCCATTGTCTTTATACCATGACAACGAACCATTTACGTTGACTACCGTCTCATAGGTGCCAGTTCCGCATCCGCGAAAAACATGAAAAATGGACTTATGGAACATTTCGTAGCAGACGACACCTGTCGCTTAAGTCAATTATAGGGATTTTTCTTTTTCGTTTTCTCTCACTAGGGCCACTGATTTGGTTACGATGACTATCTCACCCATATGTGATGGTTACGTGCTGCGCGTAAAATAGTAAAATCAACTTGGACACTTTTGGAGGCAACTGAAACCTGTTGCACAAATCAAAGGAAGGTAAACCGAATGTTTCCCTGTTTTCTTACCGGGGTCAATTTTGATGACCTTGCGAGTCAGAAATCAATGTTATGTTTAACTGCTGCACAAAAATATAGAATTCAGAAGCAACGGGTTGCTGTTGCGAAAATTTTTTCCGGTTAAAAAAAAATCTTGTTCTAGTTTGAAGAGTTTAAAAATAGACCATAAAGATACAATAAGATGTAAGAATAACTAATAAATAATCCATTTTTTCTTTGATAGGGTAGAAAACATTGTGGGAAAAGGAGAAAATGCTGGTAACCTGCATTGTCTCCTTTTCTCAGATTATTTTCAAAAGCTTTCTCTTTCGGGGGTGTGAAAAGGCGTCATTGTGTGGTTAAAGGTTAATAAGGATAAACAGATAAATCAGCTTGGGCCCAGTCAGCCAATCAGAGGCCTCGAGAAATTCAAAATGGTACCCAGTCAGCCAGTCAGAGGCTTGGAGAAATTCAAAACTGGGCCCAGTCAGCCAATCAGAGGGCTTCAAAATGGCGCCCTAATATATCGAAGAAAACAGTGAACAAAAAACGGCATAAAAGTGGATTTAAAGGCTTCTTTGAAGGCTGCTGTGCAGTCCTTGGCAAACTGCCAGGCATGCACCATCCACACATGCCAGATTTCACTGTAAATGGGCCAAAATTTAAGAGAACAGGGTGGCAGAAGACCTTGTTTTGGTCTTTTCAGGCCACCTTGCAAGAGTTACTTCCCTTGAAATAAACCCCTTGATGCCCCTTTATCCCTGAACCAGATTTTCTGACTCAGACCACATTAAATTCTGCACATTGAATAAGCCAAAATCATCAATGTACAGTGTAAAAAACCCAGAAATTAATGTGACAAGTGGCTAAAAAAAGACTGAATACTCTTTCACTAGCAATTGATTCCTACTGCATGAATCAAACAAAGGGAATTGTTCTAATCTCTTCAAACCGCAACAAGAAACCCAGTTACATTGACTACCGTTTCATACGTGCCAGTTACGCACAATGCGAAAACACCAGGAAATAATGTGACAAGTGGCTAAAAAAAAGACTGAAGGCTCTTTCTGTAGCAACTGCTTCCTGTTGCATAAGTCAGACAAAGAGAACTGAATTTCTAATATATTTTTGTCTCTCCAATCTCTTTATACCTTGACGACGTACCCATTTTACGTGTCTCATAGGTGCCACTTACGTGTCCGCGATAACATGAAAAATCGACCTACGGAACATTTCATAGCAGACGACACATGTTTCTTAAGTCAAATATAGAGAACTAAATTTCTGATATATTTTTCTTCTCCATTGTCTTTATACCATGACAACGAACCATTTACGTTGACTACCGTCTCATAGGTGCCAGTTCCGCATCCGCGAAAAACATGAAAAATGGACTTATGGAACATTTCGTAGCAGACGACACCTGTCGCTTAAGTCAATTATAGGGATTTTTCTTTTTCGTTTTCTCTCACTAGGGCCACTGATTTGGTTACGATGACTATCTCACCCATACGTGATGGTTACGTGCTGCGCGTAAAATAGTAAAATCAACTTGGACACTTTTGGAGGCAACTGAAACCTGTTGCACAAATCAAAGGAAGGTAAACCGAATGTTTCCCTGTTTTCTTACCGGGGTCAATTTTGATGACCTTGCGAGTCAGAAATCAATGTTATGTTTAACTGCTGCGCAAAAATATAGAATTCAGAAGCAACGGGTTGCTGTTGCGGAAATTTTTTCCGGTTAAAAAAAAATCTTGTTCTAGTTTGAAGAGTTTAAAAATAGACCATAAAGATACAATAAGATGTAAGAATAACTAATAAATAATCCATTTTTTCTTTGATAGGGTAGAAAACATTGTGGGAAAAGGAGAAAATGCTGGTAACCTGTATTGTCTCCTTTTCTCAGATTATTTTCAAAAGCTTTCTCTTTCGGGGGTGTGAAAAGGCGTCATTGTGTGGTTAAAGGTTAATAAGGATAAACAGATAAATCAGCTTGGGCCCAGTCAGCCAATCAGAGGCCTCGAGAAATTCAAAATGGTACCCAGTCAGCCAGTCAGAGGCTTGGAGAAATTCAAAACTGGGCCCAGTCAGCCAATCAGAGGGCTTCAAAATGGCGCCCTAATATATCGAAGAAAACAGTGAACAAAAAACGGCATAAAAGTGGATTTAAAGTCTTCTTTGAAGGCTGCTGTGCAGTCCTTGGCAAACTGCCAGGCATGCACCATCCACACATGCCAGATTTCACTGTAAATGGGCCAAAATTTAAGAGAACAGGGTGGCAGAAGACCTTGTTTTGGTCTTTTCAGGCCACCTTGCAAGAGTTACTTCCCTTGAAATAAACCCCTTGATGCCCCTTTATCCCTGAACCAGATTTTCTGACTCAGACCACATTAAATTCTGCACATTGAATAAGCCAAAATCATCAATGTACAGTGTAAAAAACCCAGAAATTAATGTGACAAGTGGCTAAAAAAAGACTGAATACTCTTTCACTAGCAATTGATTCCTACTGCATGAATCAAACAAAGGGAATTGTTCTAATCTCTTCAAACCGCAACAAGAAACCCAGTTACATTGACTACCGTTTCATACGTGCCAGTTACGCACAATGCGAAAACACCAGGAAATAATGTGACAAGTGGCTAAAAAAAAGACTGAAGGCTCTTTCAGTAGCAACTGCTTCCTGTTGCATAAGTCAAACAAAGAGAACTGAATTTCTAATATATTTTTGTCTCTCCAATCTCTTTATACCTTGACGACGTACCCATTTTACGTGTCTCATAGGTGCCACTTACGTGTCCGCGATAACATGAAAAATTGACCTACGGAACATTTCATAGCAGACGACACATGTTTCTTAAGTCAAATATAGAGAACTAAATTTCTGATATATTTTTCTTCTCCATTGTCTTTATACCATGACAAGGAACCATTTACGTTGACTACAGTCTCATAGGTGCCAGTTCCGCATCCGCGAAAAACATGAAAAATGGACTTATGGAGCATTTCGTAGCAGACGACACCTGTCGCTTAAGTCAATTATAGGGATTTTTCTTTTTCGTTTTCTCTCACTAGGGCCACTGATTTGGTTACGATGACTATCTCACCCATACGTGATGGTTACGTGCTGCGCGTAAAATAGTAAAATCAACTTGGACACTTTTGGAGGCAACTGAAACCTGTTGCACAAATCAAAGGAAGGTAAACCGAATGTTTCCCTGTTTTCTTACCGGGGTCAATTTTGATGACCTTGCGAGTCAGAAATCAATGTTATGTTTAACTGCTGCGCAAAAATATAGAATTCAGAAGCAACGGGTTGCTGTTGCGAAAATTTTTTCCGGTTAAAAAAAAATCTTGTTCTAGTTTGAAGAGTTTAAAAATAGACCATAAAGATACAATAAGATGTAAGAATAACTAATAAATAATCCATTTTTTCTTTGATAGGGTAGAAAACATTGTGGGAAAAGGAGAAAATGCTGGTAACCTGCATTGTCTCCTTTTCTCAGATTATTTTCAAAAGCTTTCTCTTTCGGGGGTGTGAAAAGGCGTCATTGTGTGGTTAAAGGTTAATAAGGATAAACAGATAAATCAGCTTGGGCCCAGTCAGCCAATCAGAGGCCTCGAGAAATTCAAAATGGTACCCAGTCAGCCAGTCAGAGGCTTGGAGAAATTCAAAACTGGGCCCAGTCAGCCAATCAGAGGGCTTCAAAATGGCGCCCTAATATATCGAAGAAAACAGTGAACAAAAAACGGCATAAAAGTGGATTTAAAGTCTTCTTTGAAGGCTGCTGTGCAGTCCTTGGCAAACTGCCAGGCATGCACCATCCACACATGCCAGATTTCACTGTAAATGGGCCAAAATTTAAGAGAACAGGGTGGCAGAAGACCTTGTTTTGGTCTTTTCAGGCCACCTTGCAAGAGTTACTTCCCTTGAAATAAACCCCTTGATGCCCCTTTATCCCTGAACCAGATTTTCTGACTCAGACCACATTAAATTCTGCACATTGAATAAGCCAAAATGATCAATGTACAGTGTAAAAAACCCAGAAATTAATGTGACAAGTGGCTAAAAAAAGACTGAATACTCTTTCAGTAGCAATTGATTCCTACTGCATGAATCAAACAAAGGGAATTGTTCTAATCTCTTCAAACCGCAACAAGAAACCCAGTTACATTGACTACCGTTTCATACGTGCCAGTTACGCACAATGCGAAAACACCAGGAAATAATGTGACAAGTGGCTAAAAAAAAGACTGAAGGCTCTTTCAGTAGCAACTGCTTCCTGTTGCATAAGTCAAACAAAGAGAACTGAATTTCTAATATATTTTTGTCTCTCCAATCTCTTTATACCTTGACGACGTACCCATTTTACGTGTCTCATAGGTGCCACTTACGTGTCCGCGATAACATGAAAAATCGACCTACGGAACATTTCATAGCAGACGACACATGTTTCTTAAGTCAAATATAGAGAACTAAATTTCTGATATATTTTTCTTCTCCATTGTCTTTATACCATGACAACGAACCATTTACGTTGACTACCGTCTCATAGGTGCCAGTTCCGCATCCGCGAAAAACATGAAAAATGGACTTATGGAACATTTCGTAGCAGACGACACCTGTCGCTTAAGTCAATTATAGGGATTTTTCTTTTTCGTTTTCTCTCACTAGGGCCACTGATTTGGTTACGATGACTATCTCACCCATACGTGATGGTTACGTGCTGCGCGTAAAATAGTAAAATCAACTTGGACACTTTTGGAGGCAACTGAAACCTGTTGCACAAATCAAAGGAAGGTAAACCGAATGTTTCCCTGTTTTCTTACCGGGGTCAATTTTGATGACCTTGCGAGTCAGAAATCAATGTTATGTTTAACTGCTGCGCAAAAATATAGAATTCAGAAGCAACGGGTTGCTGTTGCGGAAATTTTTTCCGGTTAAAAAAAAATCTTGTTCTAGTTTGAAGAGTTTAAAAATAGACCATAAAGATACAATAAGATGTAAGAATAACTAATAAATAATCCATTTTTTCTTTGATAGGGTAGAAAACATTGTGGGAAAAGGAGAAAATGCTGGTAACCTGCATTGTCTCCTTTTCTCAGATTATTTTCAAAAGCTTTCTCTTTCGGGGGTGTGAAAAGGCGTCATTGTGTGGTTAAAGGTTAATAAGGATAAACAGATAAATCAGCTTGGGCCCAGTCAGCCAATCAGAGGCCTCGAGAAATTCAAAATGGTACCCAGTCAGCCAGTCAGAGGCTTGGAGAAATTCAAAACTGGGCCCAGTCAGCCAATCAGAGGGCTTCAAAATGGCGCCCTAATATATCGAAGAAAACAGTGAACAAAAAACGGCATAAAAGTGGATTTAAAGTCTTCTTTGAAGGCTGCTGTGCAGTCCTTGGCAAACTGCCAGGCATGCACCATCCACACATGCCAGATTTCACTGTAAATGGGCCAAAATTTAAGAGAACAGGGTGGCAGAAGACCTTGTTTTGGTCTTTTCAGGCCACCTTGCAAGAGTTACTTCCCTTGAAATAAACCCCTTGATGCCCCTTTATCCCTGAACCAGATTTTCTGACTCAGACCACATTAAATTCTGCACATTGAATAAGCCAAAATGATCAATGTACAGTGTAAAAAACCCAGAAATTAATGTGACAAGTGGCTAAAAAAAGACTGAATACTCTTTCAGTAGCAATTGATTCCTACTGCATGAATCAAACAAAGGGAATTGTTCTAATCTCTTCAAACCGCAACAAGAAACCCAGTTACATTGACTACCGTTTCATACGTGCCAGTTACGCACAATGCGAAAACACCAGGAAATAATGTGACAAGTGGCTAAAAAAAAGACTGAAGGCTCTTTCAGTAGCAACTGCTTCCTGTTGCATAAGTCAAACAAAGAGAACTGAATTTCTAATATATTTTTGTCTCTCCAATCTCTTTATACCTTGACGACGTACCCATTTTACGTGTCTCATAGGTGCCACTTACGTGTCCGCGATAACATGAAAAATTGACCTACGGAACATTTCATAGCAGACGACACATGTTTCTTAAGTCAAATATAGAGAACTAAATTTCTGATATATTTTTCTTCTCCATTGTCTTTATACCATGACAAGGAACCATTTACGTTGACTACAGTCTCATAGGTGCCAGTTCCGCATCCGCGAAAAACATGAAAAATGGACTTATGGAGCATTTCGTAGCAGACGACACCTGTCGCTTAAGTCAATTATAGGGATTTTTCTTTTTCGTTTTCTCTCACTAGGGCCACTGATTTGGTTACGATGACTATCTCACCCATACGTGATGGTTACGTGCTGCGCGTAAAATAGTAAAATCAACTTGGACACTTTTGGAGGCAACTGAAACCTGTTGCACAAATCAAAGGAAGGTAAACCGAATGTTTCCCTGTTTTCTTACCGGGGTCAATTTTGATGACCTTGCGAGTCAGAAATCAATGTTATGTTTAACTGCTGCGCAAAAATATAGAATTCAGAAGCAACGGGTTGCTGTTGCGAAAATTTTTTCCGGTTAAAAAAAAATCTTGTTCTAGTTTGAAGAGTTTAAAAATAGACCATAAAGATACAATAAGATGTAAGAATAACTAATAAATAATCCATTTTTTCTTTGATAGGGTAGAAAACATTGTGGGAAAAGGAGAAAATGCTGGTAACCTGCATTGTCTCCTTTTCTCAGATTATTTTCAAAAGCTTTCTCTTTCGGGGGTGTGAAAAGGCGTCATTGTGTGGTTAAAGGTTAATAAGGATAAACAGATAAATCAGCTTGGGCCCAGTCAGCCAATCAGAGGCCTCGAGAAATTCAAAATGGTACCCAGTCAGCCAGTCAGAGGCTTGGAGAAATTCAAAACTGGGCCCAGTCAGCCAATCAGAGGGCTTCAAAATGGCGCCCTAATATATCGAAGAAAACAGTGAACAAAAAACGGCATAAAAGTGGATTTAAAGTCTTCTTTGAAGGCTGCTGTGCAGTCCTTGGCAAACTGCCAGGCATGCACCATCCACACATGCCAGATTTCACTGTAAATGGGCCAAAATTTAAGAGAACAGGGTGGCAGAAGACCTTGTTTTGGTCTTTTCAGGCCACCTTGCAAGAGTTACTTCCCTTGAAATAAACCCCTTGATGCCCCTTTATCCCTGAACCAGATTTTCTGACTCAGACCACATTAAATTCTGCACATTGAATAAGCCAAAATCATCAATGTACAGTGTAAAAAACCCAGAAATTAATGTGACAAGTGGCTAAAAAAAGACTGAATACTCTTTCAGTAGCAATTGATTCCTACTGCATGAATCAAACAAAGGGAATTGTTCTAATCTCTTCAAACCGCAACAAGAAACCCAGTTACATTGACTACCGTTTCATACGTGCCAGTTACGCACAATGCGAAAACACCAGGAAATAATGTGACAAGTGGCTAAAAAAAAGACTGAAGGCTCTTTCAGTAGCAACTGCTTCCTGTTGCATAAGTCAAACAAAGAGAACTGAATTTCTAATATATTTTTGTCTCTCCAATCTCTTTATACCTTGACGACGTACCCATTTTACGTGTCTCATAGGTGCCACTTACGTGTCCGCGATAACATGAAAAATCGACCTACGGAACATTTCATAGCAGACGACACATGTTTCTTAAGTCAAATATAGAGAACTAAATTTCTGATATATTTTTCTTCTCCATTGTCTTTATACCATGACAACGAACCATTTACGTTGACTACCGTCTCATAGGTGCCAGTTCCGCATCCGCGAAAAACATGAAAAATGGACTTATGGAACATTTCGTAGCAGACGACACCTGTCGCTTAAGTCAATTATAGGGATTTTTCTTTTTCGTTTTCTCTCACTAGGGCCACTGATTTGGTTACGATGACTATCTCACCCATACGTGATGGTTACGTGCTGCGCGTAAAATAGTAAAATCAACTTGGACACTTTTGGAGGCAACTGAAACCTGTTGCACAAATCAAAGGAAGGTAAACCGAATGTTTCCCTGTTTTCTTACCGGGGTCAATTTTGATGACCTTGCGAGTCAGAAATCAATGTTATGTTTAACTGCTGCGCAAAAATATAGAATTCAGAAGCAACGGGTTGCTGTTGCGGAAATTTTTTCCGGTTAAAAAAAAATCTTGTTCTAGTTTGAAGAGTTTAAAAATAGACCATAAAGATACAATAAGATGTAAGAATAACTAATAAATAATCCATTTTTTCTTTGATAGGGTAGAAAACATTGTGGGAAAAGGAGAAAATGCTGGTAACCTGCATTGTCTCCTTTTCTCAGATTATTTTCAAAAGCTTTCTCTTTCGGGGGTGTGAAAAGGCGTCATTGTGTGGTTAAAGGTTAATAAGGATAAACAGATAAATCAGCTTGGGCCCAGTCAGCCAATCAGAGGCCTCGAGAAATTCAAAATGGTACCCAGTCAGCCAGTCAGAGGCTTGGAGAAATTCAAAACTGGGCCCAGTCAGCCAATCAGAGGGCTTCAAAATGGCGCCCTAATATATCGAAGAAAACAGTGAACAAAAAACGGCATAAAAGTGGATTTAAAGTCTTCTTTGAAGGCTGCTGTGCAGTCCTTGGCAAACTGCCAGGCATGCACCATCCACACATGCCAGATTTCACTGTAAATGGGCCAAAATTTAAGAGAACAGGGTGGCAGAAGACCTTGTTTTGGTCTTTTCAGGCCACCTTGCAAGAGTTACTTCCCTTGAAATAAACCCCTTGATGCCCCTTTATCCCTGAACCAGATTTTCTGACTCAGACCACATTAAATTCTGCACATTGAATAAGCCAAAATGATCAATGTACAGTGTAAAAAACCCAGAAATTAATGTGACAAGTGGCTAAAAAAAAGACTGAATACTCTTTCAGTAGCAATTGATTCCTACTGCATGAATCAAACAAAGGGAATTGTTCTAATCTCTTCAAACCGCAACAAGAAACCCAGTTACATTGACTACCGTTTCATACGTGCCAGTTACGCACAATGCGAAAACACCAGGAAATAATGTGACAAGTGGCTAAAAAAAAGACTGAAGGCTCTTTCAGTAGCAACTGCTTCCTGTTGCATAAGTCAAACAAAGAGAACTGAATTTCTAATATATTTTTGTCTCTCCAATCTCTTTATACCTTGACGACGTACCCATTTTACGTGTCTCATAGGTGCCACTTACGTGTCCGCGATAACATGAAAAATCGACCTACGGAACATTTCATAGCAGACGACACATGTTTCTTAAGTCAAATATAGAGAACTAAATTTCTGATATATTTTTCTTCTCCATTGTCTTTATACCATGACAACGAGCCATTTACGTTGACTACCGTCTCATAGTTGCCAGTTCCGCATCCGCGAAAAACATGAAAAATGGACTCATGGAGCATTTCGTAGCAGACGACACCTGTCGCTTAAGTCAATTATAGGGATTTTTCTTTTTCGTTTTCTCTCACTAGGGCCACTGATTTGGTTACGATGACTATCTCACCCATACGTGATGGTTACGTGCTGCGCGTAAAATAGTAAAATCAACTTAGACACTTTTGGAGGCAACTGAAACCTGTTGCACAAATCAAAGGAAGGTAAACCGAATGTTTCCCTGTTTTCTTACCGGGGTCAATTTTGATGACCTTGCGAGTCAGAAATCAATGTTATGTTTAACTGCTGCGCAAAAATATAGAATTCAGAAGCAACGGGTTGCTGTTGCGGAAATTTTTTCCGGTTAAAAAAAAATCTTGTTCTAGTTTGAAGAGTTTAAAAATAGACCATAAAGATACAATAAGATGTAAGAATAACTAATAAATAATCCATTTTTTCTTTGATAGGGTAGAAAACATTGTGGGAAAAGGAGAAAATGCTGGTAACCTGCATTGTCTCCTTTTCTCAGATTATTTTCAAAAGCTTTCTCTTTCGGGGGTGTGAAAAGGCGTCATTGTGTGGTTAAAGGTTAATAAGGATAAACAGATAAATCAGCTTGGGCCCAGTCAGCCAATCAGAGGCCTCGAGAAATTCAAAATGGTACCCAGTCAGCCAGTCAGAGGCTTGGAGAAATTCAAAACTGGGCCCAGTCAGCCAATCAGAGGGCTTCAAAATGGCGCCCTAATATATCGAAGAAAACAGTGAACAAAAAACGGCATAAAAGTGGATTTAAAGTCTTCTTTGAAGGCTGCTGTGCAGTCCTTGGCAAACTGCCAGGCATGCACCATCCACACATGCCAGATTTCACTGTAAATGGGCCAAAATTTAAGAGAACAGGGTGGCAGAAGACCTTGTTTTGGTCTTTTCAGGCCACCTTGCAAGAGTTACTTCCCTTGAAATAAACCCCTTGATGCCCCTTTATCCCTGAACCAGATTTTCTGACTCAGACCACATTAAATTCTGCACATTGAATAAGCCAAAATCATCAATGTACAGTGTAAAAAACCCAGAAATTAATGTGACAAGTGGCTAAAAAAAGACTGAATACTCTTTCAGTAGCAATTGATTCCTACTGCATGAATCAAACAAAGGGAATTGTTCTAATCTCTTCAAACCGCAACAAGAAACCCAGTTACATTGACTACCGTTTCATACGTGCCAGTTACGCACAATGCGAAAACACCAGGAAATAATGTGACAAGTGGCTAAAAAAAAGACTGAAGGCTCTTTCAGTAGCAACTGCTTCCTGTTGCATAAGTCAGACAAAGAGAACTGAATTTCTAATATATTTTTGTCTCTCCAATCTCTTTATACCTTGACGACGTACCCATTTTACGTGTCTCATAGGTGCCACTTACGTGTCCGCGATAACATGAAAAATCGACCTACGGAACATTTCATAGCAGACGACACATGTTTCTTAAGTCAAATATAGAGAACTAAATTTCTGATATATTTTTCTTCTCCATTGTCTTTATACCATGACAACGAACCATTTACGTTGACTACCGTCTCATAGGTGCCAGTTCCGCATCCGCGAAAAACATGAAAAATGGACTTATGGAACATTTCGTAGCAGACGACACCTGTCGCTTAAGTCAATTATAGGGATTTTTCTTTTTCGTTTTCTCTCACTAGGGCCACTGATTTGGTTACGATGACTATCTCACCCATACGTGATGGTTACGTGCTGCGCGTAAAATAGTAAAATCAACTTGGACACTTTTGGAGGCAACTGAAACCTGTTGCACAAATCAAAGGAAGGTAAACCGAATGTTTCCCTGTTTTCTTACCGGGGTCAATTTTGATGACCTTGCGAGTCAGAAATCAATGTTATGTTTAACTGCTGCGCAAAAATATAGAATTCAGAAGCAACAGGTTGCTGTTGCGGAAATTTTTTCCGGTTAAAAAAACATCTTGTTCTAGTTTGAAGAGTTTAAAAATAGACCATAAAGATACAATAAGATGTAAGAATAACTAATAAATAATCCATTTTTTCTTTGATAGGGTAGAAAACATTGTGGGAAAAGGAGAAAATGCTGGTAACCTGCATTGTCTCCTTTTCTCAGATTATTTTCAAAAGCTTTCTCTTTCGGGGGTGTGAAAAGGCGTCATTGTGTGGTTAAAGGTTAATAAGGATAAACAGATAAATCAGCTTGGGCCCAGTCAGCCAATCAGAGGCCTCGAGAAATTCAAAATGGTACCCAGTCAGCCAGTCAGAGGCTTGGAGAAATTCAAAACTGGGCCCAGTCAGCCAATCAGAGGGCTTCAAAATGGCGCCCTAATATATCGAAGAAAACAGTGAACAAAAAACGGCATAAAAGTGGATTTAAAGGCTTCTTTGAAGGCTGCTGTGCAGTCCTTGGCAAACTGCCAGGCATGCACCATCCACACATGCCAGATTTCACTGTAAATGGGCCAAAATTTAAGAGAACAGGGTGGCAGAAGACCTTGTTTTGGTCTTTTCAGGCCACCTTGCAAGAGTTACTTCCCTTGAAATAAACCCCTTGATGCCCCTTTATCCCTGAACCAGATTTTCTGACTCAGACCACATTAAATTCTGCACATTGAATAAGCCAAAATGATCAATGTACAGTGTAAAAAACCCAGAAATTAATGTGACAAGTGGCTAAAAAAAGACTGAATACTCTTTCAGTAGCAATTGATTCCTACTGCATGAATCAAACAAAGGGAATTGTTCTAATCTCTTCAAACCGCAACAAGAAACCCAGTTACATTGACTACCGTTTCATACGTGCCAGTTACGCACAATGCGAAAACACCAGGAAATAATGTGACAAGTGGCTAAAAAAAAGACTGAAGGCTCTTTCAGTAGCAACTGCTTCCTGTTGCATAAGTCAAACAAAGAGAACTGAATTTCTAATATATTTTTGTCTCTCCAATCTCTTTATACCTTGACGAGGTACCCATTTTACGTGTCTCATAGGTGCCACTTACGTGTCCGCGATAACATGAAAAATCGACCTACGGAACATTTCATAGCAGACGACACATGTTTCTTAAGTCAAATATAGAGAACTAAATTTCTGATATATTTTTCTTCTCCATTGTCTTTATACCATGACAACGAACCATTTACGTTGACTACCGTCTCATAGGTGCCAGTTCCGCATCCGCGAAAAACATGAAAAATGGACTTATGGAACATTTCGTAGCAGACGACACCTGTCGCTTAAGTCAATTATAGGGATTTTTCTTTTTCGTTTTCTCTCACTAGGACCACTGATTTGGTTACGATGACTATCTCACCCATACGTGATGGTTACGTGCTGCGCGTAAAATAGTAAAATCAACTTGGACACTTTTGGAGGCAACTGAAACCTGTTGCACAAATCAAAGGAAGGTAAACCGAATGTTTCCCTGTTTTCTTACCGGGGTCAATTTTGATGACCTTGCGAGTCAGAAATCAATGTTATGTTTAACTGCTGCGCAAAAATATAGAATTCAGAAGCAACGGGTTGCTGTTGCGGAAATTTTTTCCGGTTAAAAAAAGATCTTGTTCTAGTTTGAAGAGTTTAAAAATAGACCATAAAGATACAATAAGATGTAAGAATAACTAATAAATAATCCATTTTTTCTTTGATAGGGTAGAAAACATTGTGGGAAAAGGAGAAAATGCTGGTAACCTGCATTGTCTCCTTTTCTCAGATTATTTTCAAAAGCTTTCTCTTTCGGGGGTGTGAAAAGGCGTCATTGTGTGGTTAAAGGTTAATAAGGATAAACAGATAAATCAGCTTGGGCCCAGTCAGCCAATCAGAGGCCTCGAGAAATTCAAAATGGTACCCAGTCAGCCAGTCAGAGGCTTGGAGAAATTCAAAACTGGGCCCAGTCAGCCAATCAGAGGGCTTCAAAATGGCGCCCTAATATATCGAAGAAAACAGTGAACAAAAAACGGCATAAAAGTGGATTTAAAGTCTTCTTTGAAGGCTGCTGTGCAGTCCTTGGCAAACTGCCAGGCATGCACCATCCACACATGCCAGATTTCACTGTAAATGGGCCAAAATTTAAGAGAACAGGGTGGCAGAAGACCTTGTTTTGGTCTTTTCAGGCCACCTTGCAAGAGTTACTTCCCTTGAAATAAACCCCTTGATGCCCCTTTATCCCTGAACCAGATTTTCTGACTCAGACCACATTAAATTCTGCACATTGAATAAGCCAAAATCATCAATGTACAGTGTAAAAAACCCAGAAATTAATGTGACAAGTGGCTAAAAAAAGACTGAATACTCTTTCAGTAGCAATTGATTCCTACTGCATGAATCAAACAAAGGGAATTGTTCTAATCTCTTCAAACCGCAACAAGAAACCCAGTTACATTGACTACCGTTTCATACGTGCCAGTTACGCACAATGCGAAAACACCAGGAAATAATGTGACAAGTGGCTAAAAAAAAGACTGAAGGCTCTTTCAGTAGCAACTGCTTCCTGTTGCATAAGTCAAACAAAGAGAACTGAATTTCTAATATATTTTTGTCTCTCCAATCTCTTTATACCTTGACGACGTACCCATTTTACGTGTCTCATAGGTGCCACTTACGTGTCCGCGATAACATGAAAAATCGACCTACGGAACATTTCATAGCAGACGACACATGTTTCTTAAGTCAAATATAGAGAACTAAATTTCTGATATATTTTTCTTCTCCATTGTCTTTATACCATGACAACGAACCATTTACGTTGACTACCGTCTCATAGGTGCCAGTTCCGCATCCGCGAAAAACATGAAAAATGGACTTATGGAACATTTCGTAGCAGACGACACCTGTCGCTTAAGTCAATTATAGGGATTTTTCTTTTTCGTTTTCTCTCACTAGGGCCACTGATTTGGTTACGATGACTATCTCACCCATATGTGATGGTTACGTGCTGCGCGTAAAATAGTAAAATCAACTTGGACACTTTTGGAGGCAACTGAAACCTGTTGCACAAATCAAAGGAAGGTAAACCGAATGTTTCCCTGTTTTCTTACCGGGGTCAATTTTGATGACCTTGCGAGTCAGAAATCAATGTTATGTTTAACTGCTGCGCAAAAATATAGAATTCAGAAGCAACGGGTTGCTGTTGCGGAAATTTTTTCCGGTTAAAAAAAAATCTTGTTCTAGTTTGAAGAGTTTAAAAATAGACAATAAAGATACAATAAGATGTAAGAATAACTAATAAATAATCCATTTTTTCTTTGATAGGGTAGAAAACATTGTGGGAAAAGGAGAAAATGCTGGTAACCTGCATTGTCTCCTTTTCTCAGATTATTTTCAAAAGCTTTCTCTTTCGGGGGTGTGAAAAGGCGTCATTGTGTGGTTAAAGGTTAATAAGGATAAACAGATAAATCAGCTTGGGCCCAGTCAGCCAATCAGAGGCCTCGAGAAATTCAAAATGGTACCCAGTCAGCCAGTCAGAGGCTTGGAGAAATTCAAAACTGGGCCCAGTCAGCCAATCAGAGGGCTTCAAAATGGCGCCCTAATATATCGAAGAAAACAGTGAACAAAAAACGGCATAAAAGTGGATTTAAAGTCTTCTTTGAAGGCTGCTGTGCAGTCCTTGGCAAACTGCCAGGCATGCACCATCCACACATGCCAGATTTCACTGTAAATGGGCCAAAATTTAAGAGAACAGGGTGGCAGAAGACCTTGTTTTGGTCTTTTCAGGCCACCTTGCAAGAGTTACTTCCCTTGAAATAAACCCCTTGATGCCCCTTTATCCCTGAACCAGATTTTCTGACTCAGACCACATTAAATTCTGCACATTGAATAAGCCAAAATCATCAATGTACAGTGTAAAAAACCCAGAAATTAATGTGACAAGTGGCTAAAAAAAGACTGAATACTCTTTCACTAGCAATTGATTCCTACTGCATGAATCAAACAAAGGGAATTGTTCTAATCTCTTCAAACCGCAACAAGAAACCCAGTTACATTGACTACCGTTTCATACGTGCCAGTTACGCACAATGCGAAAACACCAGGAAATAATGTGACAAGTGGCTAAAAAAAAGACTGAAGGCTCTTTCAGTAGCAACTGCTTCCTGTTGCATAAGTCAAACAAAGAGAACTGAATTTCTAATATATTTTTGTCTCTCCAATCTCTTTATACCTTGACGACGTACCCATTTTACGTGTCTCATAGGTGCCACTTACGTGTCCGCGATAACATGAAAAATTGACCTACGGAACATTTCATAGCAGACGACACATGTTTCTTAAGTCAAATATAGAGAACTAAATTTCTGATATATTTTTCTTCTCCATTGTCTTTATACCATGACAAGGAACCATTTACGTTGACTACAGTCTCATAGGTGCCAGTTCCGCATCCGCGAAAAACATGAAAAATGGACTTATGGAGCATTTCGTAGCAGACGACACCTGTCGCTTAAGTCAATTATAGGGATTTTTCTTTTTCGTTTTCTCTCACTAGGGCCACTGATTTGGTTACGATGACTATCTCACCCATACGTGATGGTTACGTGCTGCGCGTAAAATAGTAAAATCAACTTGGACACTTTTGGAGGCAACTGAAACCTGTTGCACAAATCAAAGGAAGGTAAACCGAATGTTTCCCTGTTTTCTTACCGGGGTCAATTTTGATGACCTTGCGAGTCAGAAATCAATGTTATGTTTAACTGCTGCGCAAAAATATAGAATTCAGAAGCAACGGGTTGCTGTTGCGAAAATTTTTTCCGGTTAAAAAAAAATCTTGTTCTAGTTTGAAGAGTTTAAAAATAGACCATAAAGATACAATAAGATGTAAGAATAACTAAAAAATAATCCATTTTTTCTTTGATAGGGTAGAAAACATTGTGGGAAAAGGAGAAAATGCTGGTAACCTGCATTGTCTCCTTTTCTCAGATTATTTTCAAAAGCTTTCTCTTTCGGGGGTGTGAAAAGGCGTCATTGTGTGGTTAAAGGTTAATAAGGATAAACAGATAAATCAGCTTGGGCCCAGTCAGCCAATCAGAGGCCTCGAGAAATTCAAAATGGTACCCAGTCAGCCAGTCAGAGGCTTGGAGAAATTCAAAACTGGGCCCAGTCAGCCAATCAGAGGGCTTCAAAATGGCGCCCTAATATATCGAAGAAAACAGTGAACAAAAAACGGCATAAAAGTGGATTTAAAGTCTTCTTTGAAGGCTGCTGTGCAGTCCTTGGCAAACTGCCAGGCATGCACCATCCACACATGCCAGATTTCACTGTAAATGGGCCAAAATTTAAGAGAACAGGGTGGCAGAAGACCTTGTTTTGGTCTTTTCAGGCCACCTTGCAAGAGTTACTTCCCTTGAAATAAACCCCTTGATGCCCCTTTATCCCTGAACCAGATTTTCTGACTCAGACCACATTAAATTCTGCACATTGAATAAGCCAAAATCATCAATGTACAGTGTAAAAAACCCAGAAATTAATGTGACAAGTGGCTAAAAAAAGACTGAATACTCTTTCAGTAGCAATTGATTCCTACTGCATGAATCAAACAAAGGGAATTGTTCTAATCTCTTCAAACCGCAACAAGAAACCCAGTTACATTGACTACCGTTTCATACGTGCCAGTTACGCACAATGCGAAAACACCAGGAAATAATGTGACAAGTGGCTAAAAAAAAGACTGAAGGCTCTTTCAGTAGCAACTGCTTCCTGTTGCATAAGTCAAACAAAGACAACTGAATTTCTAATATATTTTTGTCTCTCCAATCTCTTTATACCTTGACGACGTACCCATTTTACGTGTCTCATAGGTGCCACTTACGTGTCCGCGATAACATGAAAAATCGACCTACGGAACATTTCATAGCAGACGACACATGTTTCTTAAGTCAAATATAGAGAACTAAATTTCTGATATATTTTTCTTCTCCATTGTCTTTATACCATGACAACGAACCATTTACGTTGACTACCGTCTCATAGGTGCCAGTTCCACATCCGCGAAAAACATGAAAAATGGACTTATGGAACATTTCGTAGCAGACGACACCTGTCGCTTAAGTCAATTATAGGGATTTTTCTTTTTCGTTTTCTCTCACTAGGGCCACTGATTTGGTTACGATGACTATCTCACCCATACGTGATGGTTACGTGCTGCGCGTAAAATAGTAAAATCAACTTGGACACTTTTGGAGGCAACTGAAACCTGTTGCACAAATCAAAGGAAGGTAAACCGAATGTTTCCCTGTTTTCTTACCGGGGTCAATTTTGATGACCTTGCGAGTCAGAAATCAATGTTATGTTTAACTGCTGCGCAAAAATATAGAATTCAGAAGCAACAGGTTGCTGTTGCGGAAATTTTTTCCGGTTAAAAAAAAATCTTGTTCTAGTTTGAAGAGTTTAAAAATAGACCATAAAGATACAATAAGATGTAAGAATAACTAATAAATAATCCATTTTTTCTTTGATAGGGTAGAAAACATTGTGGGAAAAGGAGAAAATGCTGGTAACCTGCATTGTCTCCTTTTCTCAGATTATTTTCAAAAGCTTTCTCTTTCGGGGGTGTGAAAAGGCGTCATTGTGTGGTTAAAGGTTAATAAGGATAAACAGATAAATCAGCTTGGGCCCAGTCAGCCAATCAGAGGCCTCGAGAAATTCAAAATGGTACTCAGTCAGCCAGTCAGAGGCTTGGAGAAATTCAAAACTGGGCCCAGTCAGCCAATCAGAGGGCTTCAAAATGGCGCCCTAATATATCGAAGAAAACAGTGAACAAAAAACGGCATAAAAGTGGATTTAAAGTCTTCTTTGAAGGCTGCTGTGCAGTCCTTGGCAAACTGCCAGGCATGCACCATCCACACATGCCAGATTTCACTGTAAATGGGCCAAAATTTAAGAGAACAGGGTGGCAGAAGACCTTGTTTTGGTCTTTTCAGGCCACCTTGCAAGAGTTACTTCCCTTGAAATAAACCCCTTGATGCCCCTTTATCCCTGAACCAGATTTTCTGACTCAGACCACATTAAATTCTGCACATTGAATAAGCCAAAATCATCAATGTACAGTGTAAAAAACCCAGAAATTAATGTGACAAGTGGCTAAAAAAAGACTGAATACTCTTTCAGTAGCAATTGATTCCTACTGCATGAATCAAACAAAGGGAATTGTTCTAATCTCTTCAAACCGCAACAAGAAACCCAGTTACATTGACTACCGTTTCATACGTGCCAGTTACGCACAATGCGAAAACACCAGGAAATAATGTGACAAGTGGCTAAAAAAAAGACTGAAGGCTCTTTCAGTAGCAACTGCTTCCTGTTGCATAAGTCAAACAAAGAGAACTGAATTTCTAATATATTTTTGTCTCTCCAATCTCTTTATACCTTGACGACGTACCCATTTTACGTGTCTCATAGGTGCCACTTACGTGTCCGCGATAACATGAAAAATCGACCTACGGAACATTTCATAGCAGACGACACATGTTTCTTAAGTCAAATATAGAGAACTAAATTTCTGATATATTTTTCTTCTCCATTGTCTTTATACCATGACAACGAACCATTTACGTTGACTACCGTCTCATAGGTGCCAGTTCCACATCCGCGAAAAACATGAAAAATGGACTTATGGAACATTTCGTAGCAGACGACACCTGTCGCTTAAGTCAATTATAGGGATTTTTCTTTTTCGTTTTCTCTCACTAGGGCCACTGATTTGGTTACGATGACTATCTCACCCATACGTGATGGTTACGTGCTGCGCGTAAAATAGTAAAATCAACTTGGACACTTTTGGAGGCAACTGAAACCTGTTGCACAAATCAAAGGAAGGTAAACCGAATGTTTCCCTGTTTTCTTACCGGGGTCAATTTTGATGACCTTGCGAGTCAGAAATCAATGTTATGTTTAACTGCTGCGCAAAAATATAGAATTCAGAAGCAACGGGTTGCTGTTGCGGAAATTTTTTCCGGTTAAAAAAAAATCTTGTTCTAGTTTGAAGAGTTTAAAAATAGACCATAAAGATACAATAAGATGTAAGAATAACTAATAAATAATCCATTTTTTCTTTGATAGGGTAGAAAACATTGTGGGAAAAGGAGAAAATGCTGGTAACCTGCATTGTCTCCTTTTCTCAGATTATTTTCAAAAGCTTTCTCTTTCGGGGGTGTGAAAAGGCGTCATTGTGTGGTTAAAGGTTAATAAGGATAAACAGATAAATCAGCTTGGGCCCAGTCAGCCAATCAGAGGCCTCGAGAAATTCAAAATGGTACCCAGTCAGCCAGTCAGAGGCTTGGAGAAATTCAAAACTGGGCCCAGTCAGCCAATCAGAGGGCTTCAAAATGGCGCCCTAATATATCGAAGAAAACAGTGAACAAAAAAAGGCATAAAAGTGGATTTAAAGTCTTCTTTGAAGGCTGCTGTGCAGTCCTTGGCAAACTGCGAGGCATGCACCATCCACACATGCCAGATTTCACTGTAAATGGGCCAAAATTTAAGAGAACAGGGTGGCAGAAGACCTTGTTTTGGTCTTTTCAGGCCACCTTGCAAGAGTTACTTCCCTTGAAATAAACCCCTTGATGACCCTTTATCCCTGAACCAGATTTTCTGACTCAGACCACATTAAATTCTGCACATTGAATAAGCCAAAATGATCAATGTACAGTGTAAAAAACCCAGAAATTAATGTGACAAGTGGCTAAAAAAAGACTGAATACTCTTTCACTAGCAATTGATTCCTACTGCATGAATCAAACAAAGGGAATTGTTCTAATCTCTTCAAACCACAACAAGAAGCCCAGTTACATTGACTACCGTTTCATACGTGCCAGTTACGCACAATGCGAAAACACCAGGAAATAATGTGACAAGTGGCTAAAAAAAAGACTGAAGGCTCTTTCAGTAGCAACTGCCTCCTGTTGCATAAGTCAAACAAAGAGAACTGAATTTCTAATATATTTTTGTCTCTCCAATCTCTTTATACCTTGACGACGTACCCATTTTACGTGTCTCATAGGTGCCACTTACGTGTCCGCGATAACATGAAAAATCGACCTACGGAACATTTCATAGCAGACGACACATGTTTCTTAAGTCAAATATAGAGAACTAAATTTCTGATATATTTTTCTTCTCCATTGTCTTTATACCATGACAACGAACCATTTAGGTTGACTACCGTCTCATAGGTGCCAGTTCCGCATCGCGAAAAACATGAAAAATGGACTTATGGAACATTTCGTAGCAGACGACACCTGTCGCTTAAGTCAATTATAGGGATTTTTCTTTTTCGTTTTCTCTCACTAGGACCACTGATTTGGTTACGATGACTATCTCACCCATACGTGATGGTTACGTGCTGCGCGTAAAATAGTAAAATCAACTTGGACACTTTTGGAGGCAACTGAAACTTGTTGCACAAATCAAAGGAAGGTAAACCGAATGTTTCCCTGTTTTCTTACCGGGGTCAATTTTGATGACCTTGCGAGTCAGAAATCAATGTTATGTTTAACTGCTGCGCAAAAATATAGAATTCAGAAGCAACGGGTTGCTGTTGCGGAAATTTTTTCCGGTTAAAAAAAGATCTTGTTCTAGTTTGAAGAGTTTAAAAATAGACCATAAAGATACAATAAGATGTAAGAATAACTAATAAATAATCCATTTTTTCTTTGATAGGGTAGAAAACATTGTGGGAAAAGGAGAAAATGCTGGTAACCTGCATTGTCTCCTTTTCTCAGATTATTTTCAAAAGCTTTCTCTTTCGGGGGTGTGAAAAGGCGTCATTGTGTGGTTAAAGGTTAATAAGGATAAACAGATAAATCAGCTTGGACCCAGTCAGCCAATCAGAGGCCTCGAGAAATTCAAAATGGTACCCAGTCAGCCAGTCAGAGGCTTGGAGAAATTCAAAACTGGGCCCAGTCAGCCAATCAGAGGGCTTCAAAATGGCGCCCTAATATATCGAAGAAAACAGTGAACAAAAAACGGCATAAAAGTGGATTTAAAGTCTTCTTTGAAGGCTGCTGTGCAGTCCTTGGCAAACTGCCAGGCATGCACCATCCACACATGCCAGATTTCACTGTAAATGGGCCAAAATTTAAGAGAACAGGGTGGCAGAAGACCTTGTTTTGGTCTTTTCAGGCCACCTTGCAAGAGTTACTTCCCTTGAAATAAACCCCTTGATGCCCCTTTATCCCTGAACCAGATTTTCTGACTCAGACCACATTAAATTCTGCACATTGAATAAGCCAAAATCATCAATGTACAGTGTAAAAAACCCAGAAATTAATGTGACAAGTGGCTAAAAAAAGACTGAATACTCTTTCACTAGCAATTGATTCCTACTGCATGAATCAAACAAAGGGAATTGTTCTAATCTCTTCAAACCGCAACAAGAAACCCAGTTACATTGACTACCGTTTCATACGTGCCAGTTACGCACAATGCGAAAACACCAGGAAATAACGTGACAAGTGGCTAAAAAAAAGACTGAAGGCTCTTTCAGTAGCAACTGCTTCCTGTTGCATAAGTCAAACAAAGAGAACTGAATTTCTAATATATTTTTGTCTCTCCAATCTCTTTATACCTTGACGACGTACCCATTTTACGTGTCTCATAGGTGCCACTTACGTGTCCGCGATAACATGAAAAATCGACCTACGGAACATTTCATAGCAGACGACACATGTTTCTTAAGTCAAATATAGAGAACTAAATTTCTGATATATTTTTCTTCTCCATTGTCTTTATACCATGACAAAGAACCATTTACGTTTACTACCGTCTCATAGGTGCCAGTTCCACATCCGCGAAAAACATGAAAAATGGACTTATGGAACATTTCGTAGCAGACGACACCTGTCGCTTAAGTCAATTATAGGGATTTTTCTTTTTCGTTTTCTCTCACTAGGGCCACTGATTTGGTTACGATGACTATCTCACCCATACGTGATGGTTACGTGCTGCGCGTAAAATAGTAAAATCAACTTGGACACTTTTGGAGGCAACTGAAACCTGTTGCACAAATCAAAGGAAGGTAAACCGAATGTTTCCCTGTTTTCTTACCGGGGTCAATTTTGATGACCTTGCGAGTCAAATATCAATGTTATGTTTAACTGCTGCGCAAAAATATAGAATTCAGAAGCAATGGGTTGCTGTTGCGGAAATTTTTTCCGGTTAAAAAAAAATTTTGTTCTAGTTTGAAGAGTTTAAAAATAGACCATAAAGATACAATAAGATGTAAGAATAACTAATAAATAATCCATTTTTTCTTTGATAGGGTAGAAAACATTGTGGGAAAAGGAGAAAATGCTGGTAACCTGCATTGTCTCCTTTTCTCAGATTATTTTCAAAAGCTTTCTCTTTCGGGGATGTGAAAAGGCGTCATTGTGTGGTTAAAGGTTAATAAGGATAAACAGATAAATCAGCTTGGACCCAGTCAGCCAATCAGAGGCCTCGAGAAATTCAAAATGGTACCCAGTCAGCCAGTCAGAGGCTTGGAGAAATTCAAAACTGGGCCCAGTCAGCCAATCAGAGGGCTTCAAAATGGCGCCCTAATATATCGAAGAAAACAGTGAACAAAAAACGGCATAAAAGTGGATTTAAAGTCTTCTTTGAAGGCTGCTGTGCAGTCCTTGGCAAACTGCCAGGCATGCACCATCCACACATGCCAGATTTCACTGTAAATGGGCCAAAATTTAAGAGAACAGGGTGGCAGAAGACCTTGTTTTGGTCTTTTCAGGCCACCTTGCAAGAGTTACTTCCCTTGAAATAAACCCCTTGATGCCCCTTTATCCCTGAACCAGATTTTCTGACTCAGACCACATTAAATTCTGCACATTGAATAAGCCAAAATCATCAATGTACAGTGTAAAAAACCCAGAAATTAATGTGACAAGTGGCTAAAAAAAGACTGAATACTCTTTCACTAGCAATTGATTCCTACTGCATGAATCAAACAAAGGGAATTGTTCTAATCTCTTCAAACCGCAACAAGAAACCCAGTTACATTGACTACCGTTTCATACGTGCCAGTTACGCACAATGCGAAAACACCAGGAAATAATGTGACAAGTGGCTAAAAAAAAGACTGAAGGCTCTTTCAGTAGCAACTGCTTCCTGTTGCATAAGTCAAACAAAGAGAACTGAATTTCTAATATATTTTTGTCTCTCCAATCTCTTTATACCTTGACGACGTACCCATTTTACGTGTCTCATAGGTGCCACTTACGTGTCCGCGATAACATGAAAAATCGACCTACGGAACATTTCATAGCAGACGACACATGTTTCTTAAGTCAAATATAGAGAACTAAATTTCTGATATATTTTTCTTCTCCATTGTCTTTATACCATGACAACGAACCATTTACGTTGACTACCGTCTCATAGGTGCCAGTTCCACATCCGCGAAAAACATGAAAAATGGACTTATGGAACATTTCGTAGCAGACGACACCTGTCGCTTAAGTCAATTATAGGGATTTTTCTTTTTCGTTTTCTCTCACTAGGGCCACTGATTTGGTTACGATGACTATCTCACCCATACGTGATGGTTACGTGCTGCGCGTAAAATAGTAAAATCAACTTGGACACTTTTGGAGGCAACTGAAACCTGTTGCACAAATCAAAGGAAGGTAAACCGAATGTTTCCCTGTTTTCTTACCGGGGTCAATTTTGGTGACCTTGCGAGTCTGAAATCAATGTTATATTTAACTTCTGCACAAAAATATAGAATTCAGAAGCAACGGGTTGCTGTTGCGGAAATTTTTTCCGGTTAAAAAAAGATCTTGTTCTAGTTTGAAGAGTTTAAAAATAGACCATAAAGATACAATAAGATGTAAGAATAACTAATAAATAATCCATTTTTTCTTTGATAGGGTAGAAAACATTGTGGGAAAAGGAGAAAATGCTGGTAACCTGCATTGTCTCCTTTTCTCAGATTATTTTCAAAAGCTTTCTCTTTCGGGGGTGTGAAAAGGCGTCATTGTGTGGTTAAAGGTTAATAAGGATAAACAGATAAATCAGCTTGGGCCCAGTCAACCAATCAGAGGCCTCGAGAAATTCAAAATGGTACCCAGTCAGCCAGTCAGAGGCTTGGAGAAATTCAAAACTGGGCCCAGTCAGCCAATCAGAGGGCTTCAAAATGGCGCCCTAATATATCGAAGAAAACAGTGAACAAAAAACGGCATAAAAGTGGATTTAAAGTCTTCTTTGAAGGCTGCTGTGCAGTCCTTGGCAAACTGCCAGGCATGCACCATCCACACATGCCAGATTTCACTGTAAATGGGCCAAAATTTAAGAGAACAGGGTGGCAGAAGACCTTGTTTTGGTCTTTTCAGGCCACCTTGCAAGAGTTACTTCCCTTGAAATAAACCCCTTGATGCCCCTTTATCCCTGAACCAGATTTTCTGACTCAGACCACATTAAATTCTGCACATTGAATAAGCCAAAATGATCAATGTACAGTGTAAAAAACCCAGAAATTAATGTGACAAGTGGCTAAAAAAAGACTGAATACTCTTTCACTAGCAATTGATTCCTACTGCATGAATCAAACAAAGGGAATTGTTCTAATCTCTTCAAACCGCAACAAGAAACCCAGTTACATTGACTACCGTTTCATACGTGCCAGTTACGCACAATGCGAAAACACCAGGAAATAATGTGACAAGTGGCTAAAAAAAAGACTGAAGGCTCTTTCAGTAGCAACTGCTTCCTGTTGCATAAGTCAAACAAAGAGAACTGAATTTCTAATATATTTTTGTCTCTCCAATCTCTTTATACCTTGACGACGTACCCATTTTACGTGTCTCATAGGTGCCACTTACGTGTCCGCGATAACATGAAAAATCGACCTACGGAACATTTCATAGCAGACGACACATGTTTCTTAAGTCAAATATAGAGAACTAAATTTCTGATATATTTTTCTTCTCCATTGTCTTTATACCATGACAACGAACCATTTACGTTGACTACCGTCTCATAGGTGCCAGTTCCACATCCGCGAAAAACATGAAAAATGGACTTATGGAACATTTCGTAGCAGACGACACCTGTCGCTTAAGTCAATTATAGGGATTTTTCTTTTTCGTTTTCTCTCACTAGGGCCACTGATTTGGTTACGATGACTATCTCACCCATACGTGATGGTTACGTGCTGCGCGTAAAATAGTAAAATCAACTTGGACACTTTTGGAGGCAACTGAAACCTGTTGCACAAATCAAAGGAAGGTAAACCGAATGTTTCCCTGTTTTCTTACCGGGGTCAATTTTGATGACCTTGCGAGTCAGAAATCAATGTTATGTTTAACTGCTGCGCAAAAATATAGAATTCAGAAGCAATGGGTTGCTGTTGCGGAAATTTTTTCCGGTTAAAAAAAAATCTTGTTCTAGTTTGAAGAGTTTAAAAATAGACCATAAAGATACAATAAGATGTAAGAATAACTAATAAATAATCCATTTTTTCTTTGATAGGGTAGAAAACATTGTGGGAAAAGGAGAAAATGCTGGTAACCTGCATTGTCTCCTTTTCTCAGATTATTTTCAAAAGCTTTCTCTTTCGGGGGTGTGAAAAGGCGTCATTGTGTGGTTAAAGGTTAATAAGGATAAACAGATAAATCAGCTTTGGCCCAGTCAGCCAATCAGAGGCCTCGAGAAATTCAAAATGGTACCCAGTCAGCCAGTCAGAGGCTTGGAGAAATTCAAAACTGGGCCCAGTCAGCCAATCAGAGGGCTTCAAAATGGCGCCCTAATATATCGAAGAAAACAGTGAACAAAAAACGGCATAAAAGTGGATTTAAAGTCTTCTTTGAAGGCTGCTGTGCAGTCCTTGGCAAACTGCCAGGCATGCACCATCCACACATGCCAGATTTCACTGTAAATGGGCCAAAATTTAAGAGAACAGGGTGGCAGAAGACCTTGTTTTGGTCTTTTCAGGCCACCTTGCAAGAGTTACTTCCCTTGAAATAAACCCCTTGATGCCCCTTTATCCCTGAACCAGATTTTCTGACTCAGACCACATTAAATTCTGCACATTGAATAAGGCAAAATGATCAATGTACAGTGTAAAAAACCCAGAAATTAATGTGACAAGTGGCTAAAAAAAGACTGAATACTCTTTCACTAGCAATTGATTCCTACTGCATGAATCAAACAAAGGGAATTGTTCTAATCTCTTCAAACCGCAACAAGAAACCCAGTTACATTGACTACCGTTTCATACGTGCCAGTTACGTACAATGCGAAAACACCAGGAAATAATGTGACAAGTGGCTAAAAAAAAGACTGAAGGCTCTTTCAGTAGCAACTGCTTCCTGTTGCATAAGTCAAACAAAGAGAACTGAATTTCTAATATATTTTTGTCTCTCCAATCTCTTTATACCTTGACGACGTACCCATTTTACGTGTCTCATAGGTGCCACTTACGTGTCCGCGATAACATGAAAAATCGACCTACGGAACATTTCATAGCAGACGACACATGTTTCTTAAGTCAAATATAGAGAACTAAATTTCTGATATATTTTTCTTCTCCATTGTCTTTATACCATGACAACGAACCATTTACGTTGACTACCGTCTCATAGGTGCCAGTTCCACATCCGCGAAAAACATGAAAAATGGACTTATGGAACATTTCGTAGCAGACGACACCTGTCGCTTAAGTCAATTATAGGGATTTTTCTTTTTCGTTTTCTCTCACTAGGGCCACTGATTTGGTTACGATGACTATCTCACCCATACGTGATGGTTACGTGCTGCGCGTAAAATAGTAAAATCAACTTGGACACTTTTGGAGGCAACTGAAACCTGTTGCACAAATCAAAGGAAGGTAAACCGAATGTTTCCCTGTTTTCTTACCGGGGTCAATTTTGGTGACCTTGCGAGTCTGAAATCAATGTTATGTTTAACTGCTGCGCAAAAATATAGAATTCAGAAGCAACGGGTTGCTGTTGCGGAAATTTTTTCCGGTTAAAAAAAGATCTTGTTCTAGTTTGAAGAGTTTAAAAATAGACCATAAAGATACAATAAGATGTAAGAATAACTAATAAATAATCCATTTTTTCTTTGATAGGGTAGAAAACATTGTGGGAAAAGGAGAAAATGCTGGTAACCTGCATTGTCTCCTTTTCTCAGATTATTTTCAAAAGCTTTCTCTTTCGGGGGTGTGAAAAGGCGTCATTGTGTGGTTAAAGGTTAATAAGGATAAACAGATAAATCAGCTTGGACCCAGTCAGCCAATCAGAGGCCTCGAGAAATTCAAAATGGTACCCAGTCAGCCAGTCAGAGGCTTGGAGAAATTCAAAACTGGGCCCAGTCAGCCAATCAGAGGGCTTCAAAATGGCGCCCTAATATATCGAAGAAAACAGTGAACAAAAAACGGCATAAAAGTGGATTTAAAGTCTTCTTTGAAGGCTGCTGTGCAGTCCTTGGCAAACTGCCAGGCATGCACCAATCACACATGCCAGATTTCACTGTAAATGGGCCAAAATTTAAGAGAACAGGGTGGCAGAAGACCTTGTTTTGGTCTTTTCAGGCCACCTTGCAAGAGTTACTTCCCTTGAAATAAACCCCTTGATGCCCCTTTATCCCTGAACCAGATTTTCTGACTCAGACCACATTAAATTCTGCACATTGAATAAGCCAAAATGATCAATGTACAGTGTAAAAAACCCAGAAATTAATGTGACAAGTGGCTAAAAAAAGACTGAATACTCTTTCACTAGCAATTGATTCCTACCGCATGAATCAAACAAAGGGAATTGTTCTAATCTCTTCAAACCGCAACAAGAAACCCAGTTACATTGACTACCGTTTCATACGTGCCAGTTACGCACAATGCGAAAACACCAGGAAATAATGTGACAAGTGGCTAAAAAAAAGACTGAAGGCTCTTTCAGTAGCAACTGCTTCCTGTTGCATAAGTCAAACAAAGAGAACTGAATTTCTAATATATTTTTGTCTCTCCAATCTCTTTATACCTTGACGACGTACCCATTTTACGTGTCTCATAGGTGCCACTTACGTGTCCGCGATAACATGAAAAATCGACCTACGGAACATTTCATAGCAGACGACACATGTTTCTTAAGTCAAATATAGAGAACTAAATTTCTGATATATTTTTCTTCTCCATTGTCTTTATACCATGACAACGAACCATTTACGTTGACTACCGTCTCATAGGTGCCAGTTCCGCATCCGCGAAAAACATGAAAAATGGACTTATGGAACATTTCGTAGCAGACGACACCTGTCGCTTAAGTCAATTATAGGGATTTTTCTTTTTCGTTTTCTCTCACTAGGGCCACTGATTTGGTTACGATGACTATCTCAACCATACGTGATGGTTACGTGCTGCGCGTAAAATAGTAAAATCAACTTGGACACTTTTGGAAGCAACTGAAACCTGTTGCACAAATCAAAGGAAGGTAAACCGAATGTTTCCCTGTTTTCTTACCGGGGTCAATTTTGATGACCTTGCGAGTCAGAAATCAATGTTATGTTTAACTGCTGCGCAAAAATATAGAATTCAGAAGCAACGGGTTGCTGTTGCGGAAATTTTTTCCGGTTAAAAAACAATCTTGTTCTAGTTTGAAGAGTTTAAAAATAGACCATAAAGATACAATAAGATGTAAGAATAACTAATAAATAATCCATTTTTTCTTTGATAGGGTAGAAAACATTGTGGGAAAAGGAGAAAATGCTGGTAACCTGCATTGTCTCCTTTTCTCAGATTATTTTCAAAAGCTTTCTCTTTCGGGGGTGTGAAAAGGCGTCATTGTGTGGTTAAAGGTTAATAAGGATAAACAGATAAATCAGCTTGGGCCCAGTCAGCCAATCAGAGGCCTCGAGAAATTCAAAATGGTACCCAGTCAGCCAGTCAGAGGCTTGGAGAAATTCAAAACTGGGCCCAGTCAGCCAATCAGAGGGCTTCAAAATGGCGCCCTAATATATCGAAGAAAACAGTGAACAAAAAAAGGCATAAAAGTGGATTTAAAGTCTTCTTTGAAGGCTGCTGTGCAGTCCTTGGCAAACTGCCAGGCATGCACCATCCACACATGCCAGATTTCACTGTAAATGGGCCAAAATTTAAGAGAACAGGGTGGCAGAAGACCTTGTTTTGGTCTTTTCAGGCCACCTTGCAAGAGTTACTTCCCATGAAATAAACCCCTTGATGCCCCTTTATCCCTGAACCAGATTTTCTGACTCAGACCACATTAAATTCTGCACATTGAATAAGCCAAAATGATCAATGTACAGTGTAAAAAACCCAGAAATTAATGTGACAAGTGGCTAAAAAAAGACTGAATACTCTTTCACTAGCAATTGATTCCTACTGCATGAATCAAACAAAGGGAATTGTTCTAATCTCTTCAAACCGCAACAAGAAACCCAGTTACATTGACTACCGTTTCATACGTGCCAGTTACGCACAATGCGAAAACACCAGGAAATAATGTGACAAGTGGCTAAAAAAAAGACTGAAGGCTCTTTCAGTAGCAACTGCTTCCTGTTGCATAAGTCAAACAAAGAGAACTGAATTTCTAATATATTTTTGTCTCTCCAATCTCTTTATACCTTGACGACGTACCCATTTTACGTGTCTCATAGGTGCCACTTACGTGTCCGCGATAACATGAAAAATCGACCTACGGAACATTTCATAGCAGACGACACATGTTTCTTAAGTCAAATATAGAGAACTAAATTTCTGATATATTTTTCTTCTCCATTGTCTTTATACCATGACAACGAACCATTTACGTTGACTACCGTCTCATAGGTGCCAGTTCCGCATCCGCGAAAAACATGAAAAATGGACTTATGGAACATTTCGTAGCAGACGACACCTGTCGCTTAAGTCAATTATAGGGATTTTTCTTTTTCGTTTTCTCTCACTAGGGCCACTGATTTGGTTACGATGACTATCTCAACCATACGTGATGGTTACGTGCTGCGCGTAAAATAGTAAAATCAACTTGGACACTTTTGGAAGCAACTGAAACCTGTTGCACAAATCAAAGGAAGGTAAACCGAATGTTTCCCTGTTTTCTTACCGGGGTCAATTTTGATGACCTTGCGAGTCAGAAATCAATGTTATGTTTAACTGCTGCGCAAAAATATAGAATTCAGAAGCAACGGGTTGCTGTTGCGGAAATTTTTTCCGGTTAAAAAAAAATCTTGTTCTAGTTTGAAGAGTTTAAAAATAGACCATAAAGATACAATAAGATGTAAGAATAACTAATAAATAATCCATTTTTTCTTTGATAGGGTAGAAAACATTGTGGGAAAAGGAGAAAATGCTGGTAACCTGCATTGTCTCCTTTTCTCAGATTATTTTCAAAAGCTTTCTCTTTCGGGGGTGTGAAAAGGCGTCATTGTGTGGTTAAAGGTTAATAAGGATAAACAGATAAATCAGCTTGGGCCCAGTCAGCCAATCAGAGGCCTCGAGAAATTCAAAATGGTACCCAGTCAGCCAGTCAGAGGCTTGGAGAAATTCAAAACTGGGCCCAGTCAGCCAATCAGAGGGCTTCAAAATGGCGCCCTAATATATCGAAGAAAACAGTGAACAAAAAAAGGCATAAAAGTGGATTTAAAGTCTTCTTTGAAGGCTGCTGTGCAGTCCTTGGCAAACTGCCAGGCATGCACCATCCACACATGCCAGATTTCACTGTAAATGGGCCAAAATTTAAGAGAACAGGGTGGCAGAAGACCTTGTTTTGGTCTTTTCAGGCCACCTTGCAAGAGTTACTTCCCATGAAATAAACCCCTTGATGCCCCTTTATCCCTGAACCAGATTTTCTGACTCAGACCACATTAAATTCTGCACATTGAATAAGCCAAAATGATCAATGTACAGTGTAAAAAACCCAGAAATTAATGTGACAAGTGGCTAAAAAAAGACTGAATACTCTTTCACTAGCAATTGATTCCTACTGCATGAATCAAACAAAGGGAATTGTTCTAATCTCTTCAAACCGCAACAAGAAACCCAGTTACATTGACTACCGTTTCATACGTGCCAGTTACGCACAATGCGAAAACACCAGGAAATAATGTGACAAGTGGCTAAAAAAAAGACTGAAGGCTCTTTCAGTAGCAACTGCTTCCTGTTGCATAAGTCAAACAAAGAGAACTGAATTTCTAATATATTTTTGTCTCTCCAATCTCTTTATACCTTGACGACGTACCCATTTTACGTGTCTCATAGGTGCCACTTACGTGTCCGCGATAACATGAAAAATCGACCTACGGAACATTTCATAGCAGACGACACATGTTTCTTAAGTCAAATATAGAGAACTAAATTTCTGATATATTTTTCTTCTCCATTGTCTTTATACCATGACAACGAACCATTTACGTTGACTACCGTCTCATAGGTGCCAGTTCCACATCCGCGAAAAACATGAAAAATGGACTTATGGAACATTTCGTAGCAGACGACACCTGTCGCTTAAGTCAATTATAGGGATTTTTCTTTTTCGTTTTCTCTCACTAGGGCCACTGATTTGGTTACGATGACTATCTCACCCATACGTGATGGTTACGTGCTGCGCGTAAAATAGTAAAATCAACTTGGACACTTTTGGAGGCAACTGAAACCTGTTGCACAAATCAAAGGAAGGTAAACCGAATGTTTCCCTGTTTTCTTACCGGGGTCAATTTTGATGACCTTGCGAGTCAGAAATCAATGTTATGTTTAACTGCTGCGCAAAAATATAGAATTCAGAAGCAACGGGTTGCTGTTGCGGAAATTTTTTCCGGTTAAAAAAAAATCTTGTTCTAGTTTGAAGAGTTTAAAAATAGACCATAAAGATACAATAAGATGTAAGAATAACTAATAAATAATCCATTTTTTCTTTGATAGGGTAGAAAACATTGTGGGAAAAGGAGAAAATGCTGGTAACCTGCATTGTCTCCTTTTCTCAGATTATTTTCAAAAGCTTTCTCTTTCGGGGGTGTGAAAAGGCGTCATTGTGTGGTTAAAGGTTAATAAGGATAAACAGATAAATCAGCTTGGACCCAGTCAGCCAATCAGAGGCCTCGAGAAATTCAAAATGGTACCCAGTCAGCCAGTCAGAGGCTTGGAGAAATTCAAAACTGGGCCCAGTCAGCCAATCAGAGGGCTTCAAAATGGCGCCCTAATATATCGAAGAAAACAGTGAACAAAAAACGGCATAAAAGTGGATTTAAAGTCTTCTTTGAAGGCTGCTGTGCAGTCCTTGGCAAACTGCCAGGCATGCACCAATCACACATGCCAGATTTCACTGTAAATGGGCCAAAATTTAAGAGAACAGGGTGGCAGAAGACCTTGTTTTGGTCTTTTCAGGCCACCTTGCAAGAGTTACTTCCCTTGAAATAAACCCCTTGATGCCCCTTTATCCCTGAACCAGATTTTCTGACTCAGACCACATTAAATTCTGCACATTGAATAAGCCAAAATGATCAATGTACAGTGTAAAAAACCCAGAAATTAATGTGACAAGTGGCTAAAAAAAGACTGAATACTCTTTCACTAGCAATTGATTCCTACCGCATGAATCAAACAAAGGGAATTGTTCTAATCTCTTCAAACCGCAACAAGAAACCCAGTTACATTGACTACCGTTTCATACGTGCCAGTTACGCACAATGCGAAAACACCAGGAAATAATGTGACAAGTGGCTAAAAAAAAGACTGAAGGCTCTTTCAGTAGCAACTGCTTCCTGTTGCATAAGTCAAACAAAGAGAACTGAATTTCTAATATATTTTTGTCTCTCCAATCTCTTTATACCTTGACGACGTACCCATTTTACGTGTCTCATAGGTGCCACTTACGTGTCCGCGATAACATGAAAAATCGACCTACGGAACATTTCATAGCAGACGACACATGTTTCTTAAGTCAAATATAGAGAACTAAATTTCTGATATATTTTTCTTCTCCATTGTCTTTATACCATGACAACGAACCATTTACGTTGACTACCGTCTCATAGGTGCCAGTTCCGCATCCGCGAAAAACATGAAAAATGGACTTATGGAACATTTCGTAGCAGACGACACCTGTCGCTTAAGTCAATTATAGGGATTTTTCTTTTTCGTTTTCTCTCACTAGGGCCACTGATTTGGTTACGATGACTATCTCAACCATACGTGATGGTTACGTGCTGCGCGTAAAATAGTAAAATCAACTTGGACACTTTTGGAAGCAACTGAAACCTGTTGCACAAATCAAAGGAAGGTAAACCGAATGTTTCCCTGTTTTCTTACCGGGGTCAATTTTGATGACCTTGCGAGTCAGAAATCAATGTTATGTTTAACTGCTGCGCAAAAATATAGAATTCAGAAGCAACGGGTTGCTGTTGCGGAAATTTTTTCCGGTTAAAAAAAAATCTTGTTCTAGTTTGAAGAGTTTAAAAATAGACCATAAAGATACAATAAGATGTAAGAATAACTAATAAATAATCCATTTTTTCTTTGATAGGGTAGAAAACATTGTGGGAAAAGGAGAAAATGCTGGTAACCTGCATTGTCTCCTTTTCTCAGATTATTTTCAAAAGCTTTCTCTTTCGGGGGTGTGAAAAGGCGTCATTGTGTGGTTAAAGGTTAATAAGGATAAACAGATAAATCAGCTTGGGCCCAGTCAGCCAATCAGAGGCCTCGAGAAATTCAAAATGGTACCCAGTCAGCCAGTCAGAGGCTTGGAGAAATTCAAAACTGGGCCCAGTCAGCCAATCAGAGGGCTTCAAAATGGCGCCCTAATATATCGAAGAAAACAGTGAACAAAAAAAGGCATAAAAGTGGATTTAAAGTCTTCTTTGAAGGCTGCTGTGCAGTCCTTGGCAAACTGCCAGGCATGCACCATCCACACATGCCAGATTTCACTGTAAATGGGCCAAAATTTAAGAGAACAGGGTGGCAGAAGACCTTGTTTTGGTCTTTTCAGGCCACCTTGCAAGAGTTACTTCCCTTGAAATAAACCCCTTGATGCCCCTTTATCCCTGAACCAGATTTTCTGACTCAGACCACATTAAATTCTGCACATTGAATAAGCCAAAATGATCAATGTACAGTGTAAAAAACCCAGAAATTAATGTGACAAGTGGCTAAAAAAAGACTGAATACTCTTTCAGTAGCAATTGATTCCTACTGCATGAATCAAACAAAGGGAATTGTTCTAATCTCTTCAAACCGCAACAAGAAACCCAGTTACATTGACTACCGTTTCATACGTGCCAGTTACGCACAATGCGAAAACACCAGGAAATAATGTGACAAGTGGCTAAAAAAAAGACTGAAGGCCCTTTCAGTAGCAACGGCTTCCTGTTGCATAAGTCAAACAAAGAGAACTGAATTTCTAATATATTTTTGTCTCTCCAATCTCTTTATACCTTGACGACGTACCCATTTTACGTGTCTCATAGGTGCCACTTACGTGTCCGCGATAACATGAAAAATCGACCTACAGAACATTTCATAGCAGACGACACATGTTTCTTAAGTCAAATATAGAGAACTAAATTTCTGATATATTTTTCTTCTCCATTGTCTTTATACCATGACAACGAACCATTTACGTTGACTACCGTCTCATAGGTGCCAGTTCCACATCCGCGAAAAACATGAAAAATGGACTTATGGAACATTTCGTAGCAGACGACACCTGTCGCTTAAGTCAATTATAGGGATTTTTCTTTTTCGTTTTCTCTCACTAGGGCCACTGATTTGGTTACGATGACTATCTCACCCATACGTGATGGTTACGTGCTGCGCGTAAAATAGTAAAATCAACTTGGACACTTTTGGAGGCAACTGAAACCTGTTGCACAAATCAAAGGAAGGTAAACCGAATGTTTCCCTGTTTTCTTACCGGGGTCAATTTTGGTGACCTTGCGAGTCTGAAATCAATGTTATGTTTAACTGCTGCGCAAAAATATAGAATTCAGAAGCAACGGGTTGCTGTTGCGGAAATTTTTTCCGGTTAAAAAAAGATCTTGTTCTAGTTTGAAGAGTTTAAAAATAGACCATAAAGATACAATAAGATGTAAGAATAACTAATAAATAATCCATTTTTTCTTTGATAGGGTAGAAAACATTGTGGGAAAAGGAGAAAATGCTGGTAACCTGCATTGTCTCCTTTTCTCAGATTATTTTCAAAAGCTTTCTCTTTCGGGGGTGTGAAAAGGCGTCATTGTGTGGTTAAAGGTTAATAAGGATAAACAGATAAATCAGCTTGGACCCAGTCAGCCAATCAGAGGCCTCGAGAAATTCAAAATGGTACCCAGTCAGCCAGTCAGAGGCTTGGAGAAATTCAAAACTGGGCCCAGTCAGCCAATCAGAGGGCTTCAAAATGGCGCCCTAATATATCGAAGAAAACAGTGAACAAAAAACGGCATAAAAGTGGATTTAAAGTCTTCTTTGAAGGCTGCTGTGCAGTCCTTGGCAAACTGCCAGGCATGCACCATCCACACATGCCAGATTTCACTGTAAATGGGCCAAAATTTAAGAGAACAGGGTGGCAGAAGACCTTGTTTTGGTCTTTTCAGGCCACCTTGCAAGAGTTACTTCCCTTGAAATAAACCCCTTGATGCCCCTTTATCCCTGAACCAGATTTTCTGACTCAGACCACATTAAATTCTGCACATTGAATAAGCCAAAATGATCAATGTACAGTGTAAAAAACCCAGAAATTAATGTGACAAGTGGCTAAAAAAAGACTGAATACTCTTTCAGTAGCAATTGATTCCTACTGCATGAATCAAACAAAGGGAATTGTTCTAATCTCTTCAAACCGCAACAAGAAACCCAGTTACATTGACTACCGTTTCATACGTGCCAGTTACGCACAATGCGAAAACACCAGGAAATAATGTGACAAGTGGCTAAAAAAAAGACTGAAGGCTCTTTCAGTAGCAACTGCTTCCTGTTGCATAAGTCAAACAAAGAGAACTGAATTTCTAATATATTTTTGTCTCTCCAATCTCTTTATACCTTGACGACGTACCCATTTTACGTGTCTCATAGGTGCCACTTACGTGTCCGCGATAACATGAAAAATCGACCTACGGAACATTTCATAGCAGACGACACATGTTTCTTAAGTCAAATATAGAGAACTAAATTTCTGATATATTTTTCTTCTCCATTGTCTTTATACCATGACAACGAACCATTTACGTTGACTACCGTCTCATAGGTGCCAGTTCCACATCCGCGAAAAACATGAAAAATGGACTTATGGAACATTTCGTAGCAGACGACACCTGTCGCTTAAGTCAATTATAGGGATTTTTCTTTTTCGTTTTCTCTCACTAGGGCCACTGATTTGGTTACGATGACTATCTCACCCATACGTGATGGTTACGTGCTGCGCGTAAAATAGTAAAATCAACTTGGACACTTTTGGAGGCAACTGAAACCTGTTGCACAAATCAAAGGAAGGTAAACCGAATGTTTCCCTGTTTTCTTACCGGGGTCAATTTTGGTGACCTTGCGAGTCGGAAATCAATGTTATGTTTAACTGCTGCGCAAAAATATAGAATTCAGAAGCAACGGGTTGCTGTTGCGGAAATTTTTTCCGGTTAAAAAAAGATCTTGTTCTAGTTTGAAGAGTTTAAAAATAGACCATAAAGATACAATAAGATGTAAGAATAACTAATAAATAATCCATTTTTTCTTTGATAGGGTAGAAAACATTGTGGGAAAAGGAGAAAATGCTGGTAACCTGCATTGTCTCCTTTTCTCAGATTATTTTCAAAAGCTTTCTCTTTCGGGGGTGTGAAAAGGCGTCATTGTGTGGTTAAAGGTTAATAAGGATAAACAGATAAATCAGCTTGGACCCAGTCAGCCAATCAGAGGCCTCGAGAAATTCAAAATGGTACCCAGTCAGCCAGTCAGAGGCTTGGAGAAATTCAAAACTGGGCCCAGTCAGCCAATCAGAGGGCTTCAAAATGGCGCCCTAATATATCGAAGAAAACAGTGAACAAAAAACGGCATAAAAGTGGATTTAAAGTCTTCTTTGAAGGCTGCTGTGCAGTCCTTGGCAAACTGCCAGGCATGCACCAATCACACATGCCAGATTTCACTGTAAATGGGCCAAAATTTAAGAGAACAGGGTGGCAGAAGACCTTGTTTTGGTCTTTTCAGGCCACCTTGCAAGAGTTACTTCCCTTGAAATAAACCCCTTGATGCCCCTTTATCCCTGAACCAGATTTTCTGACTCAGACCACATTAAATTCTGCACATTGAATAAGCCAAAATCATCAATGTACAGTGTAAAAAACCCAGAAATTAATGTGACAAGTGGCTAAAAAAAGACTGAATACTCTTTCACTAGCAATTGATTCCTACCGCATGAATCAAACAAAGGGAATTGTTCTAATCTCTTCAAACCGCAACAAGAAACCCAGTTACATTGACTACCGTTTCATACGTGCCAGTTACGCACAATGCGAAAACACCAGGAAATAATGTGACAAGTGGCTAAAAAAAAGACTGAAGGCTCTTTCAGTAGCAACTGCTTCCTGTTGCATAAGTCAAACAAAGAGAACTGAATTTCTAATATATTTTTGTCTCTCCAATCTCTTTATACCTTGACGACGTACCCATTTTACGTGTCTCATAGGTGCCACTTACGTGTCCGCGATAACATGAAAAATCGACCTACGGAACATTTCATAGCAGACGACACATGTTTCTTAAGTCAAATATAGAGAACTAAATTTCTGATATATTTTTCTTCTCCATTGTCTTTATACCATGACAACGAACCATTTACGTTGACTACCGTCTCATAGGTGCCAGTTCCGCATCCGCGAAAAACATGAAAAATGGACTTATGGAACATTTCGTAGCAGACGACACCTGTCACTTAAGTCAATTATAGGGATTTTTCTTTTTCGTTTTCTCTCACTAGGGCCACTGATTTGGTTACGATGACTATCTCAACCATACGTGATGGTTACGTGCTGCGCGTAAAATAGTAAAATCAACTTGGACACTTTTGGAAGCAACTGAAACCTGTTGCACAAATCAAAGGAAGGTAAACCGAATGTTTCCCTGTTTTCTTACCGGGGTCAATTTTGATGACCTTGCGAGTCAGAAATCAATGTTATGTTTAACTGCTGCGCAAAAATATAGAATTCAGAAGCAACGGGTTGCTGTTGCGGAAATTTTTTCCGGTTAAAAAAAGATCTTGTTCTAGTTTGAAGAGTTTAAAAATAGACCATAAAGATACAATAAGATGTAAGAATAACTAATAAATAATCCATTTTTTCTTTGATAGGGTAGAAAACATTGTGGGAAAAGGAGAAAATGCTGGTAACCTGCATTGTCTCCTTTTCTCAGATTATTTTCAAAAGCTTTCTCTTTCGGGGGTGTGAAAAGGCGTCATTGTGTGGTTAAAGGTTAATAAGGATAAACAGATAAATCAGCTTGGGCCCAGTCAGCCAATCAGAGGCCTCGAGAAATTCAAAATGGTACCCAGTCAGCCAGTCAGAGGCTTGGAGAAATTCAAAACTGGGCCCAGTCAGCCAATCAGAGGGCTTCAAAATGGCGCCCTAATATATCGAAGAAAACAGTGAACAAAAAACGGCATAAAAGTGGATTTAAAGTCTTCTTTGAAGGCTGCTGTGCAGTCCTTGGCAAACTGCCAGGCATGCACCATCCACACATGCCAGATTTCACTGTAAATGGGCCAAAATTTAAGAGAACAGGGTGGCAGAAGACCTTGTTTTGGTCTTTTCAGGCCACCTTGCAAGAGTTACTTCCCTTGAAATAAACCCCTTGATGCCCCTTTATCCCTGAACCAGATTTTCTGACTCAGACCACATTAAATTCTGCACATTGAATAAGCCAAAATGATCAATGTACAGTGTAAAAAACCCAGAAATTAATGTGACAAGTGGCTAAAAAAAGACTGAATACACTTTCAGTAGCAATTGATTCCTACTGCATGAATCAAACAAAGGGAATTGTTCTAATCTCTTCAAACCGCAACAAGAAACCCAGTTACATTGACTACCGTTTCATACGTGCCAGTTACGCACAATGCGAAAACACCAGGAAATAATGTGACAAGTGGCTAAAAAAAAGACTGAAGGCTCTTTCAGTAGCAACTGCTTCCTGTTGCATAAGTCAAACAAAGAGAACTGAATTTCTAATATATTTTTGTCTCTCCAATCTCTTTATACCTTGACGACGTACCCATTTTACGTGTCTCATAGGGGCCACTTACGTGTCCGCGATAACATGAAAAATCGACCTACGGAACATTTCATAGCAGACGACACATGTTTCTTAAGTCAAATATAGAGAACTAAATTTCTGATATATTTTTCTTCTCCATTGTCTTTATACCATGACAACGAACCATTTACGTTGACTACCGTCTCATAGGTGCCAGTTCCACATCCGCGAAAAACATGAAAAATGGACTTATGGAACATTTCGTAGCAGACGACACCTGTCGCTTAAGTCAATTATAGGGATTTTTCTTTTTCGTTTTCTCTCACTAGGGCCACTGATTTGGTTACGATGACTATCTCACCCATACGTGATGGTTACGTGCTGCGCGTAAAATAGTAAAATCAACTTGGACACTTTTGGAGGCAACTGAAACCTGTTGCACAAATCAAAGGAAGGTAAACCGAATGTTTCCCTGTTTTCTTACCGGGGTCAATTTTGGTGACCTTGCGAGTTGGAAATCAATGTTATGTTTAACTGCTGCGCAAAAATATAGAATTCAGAAGCAACGGGTTGCTGTTGCGGAAATTTTTTCCGGTTAAAAAAAGATCTTGTTCTAGTTTGAAGAGTTTAAAAATAGACCATAAAGATACAATAAGATGTAAGAATAACTAATAAATAATCCATTTTTTCTTTGATAGGGTAGAAAACATTGTGGGAAAAGGAGAAAATGCTGGTAACCTGCATTGTCTCCTTTTCTCAGATTATTTTCAAAAGCTTTCTCTTTCGGGGGTGTGAAAAGGCGTCATTGTGTGGTTAAAGGTTAATAAGGATAAACAGATAAATCAGCTTGGACCCAGTCAGCCAATCAGAGGCCTCGAGAAATTCAAAATGGTACCCAGTCAGCCAGTCAGAGGCTTGGAGAAATTCAAAACTGGGCCCAGTCAGCCAATCAGAGGGCTTCAAAATGGCGCCCTAATATATCGAAGAAAACAGTGAACAAAAAACGGCATAAAAGTGGATTTAAAGTCTTCTTTGAAGGCTGCTGTGCAGTCCTTGGCAAACTGCCAGGCATGCACCAATCACACATGCCAGATTTCACTGTAAATGGGCCAAAATTTAAGAGAACAGGGTGGCAGAAGACCTTGTTTTGGTCTTTTCAGGCCACCTTGCAAGAGTTACTTCCCTTGAAATAAACCCCTTGATGCCCCTTTATCCCTGAACCAGATTTTCTGACTCAGACCACATTAAATTCTGCACATTGAATAAGCCAAAATGATCAATGTACAGTGTAAAAAACCCAGAAATTAATGTGACAAGTGGCTAAAAAAAGACTGAATACTCTTTCACTAGCAATTGATTCCTACCGCATGAATCAAACAAAGGGAATTGTTCTAATCTCTTCAAACCGCAACAAGAAACCCAGTTACATTGACTACCGTTTCATACGTGCCAGTTACGCACAATGCAAAAACACCAGGAAATAATGTGACAAGTGGCTAAAAAAAAGACTGAAGGCTCTTTCAGTAGCAACTGCTTCCTGTTGCATAAGTCAAACAAAGAGAACTGAATTTCTAATATATTTTTGTCTCTCCAATCTCTTTATACCTTGACGACGTACCCATTTTACGTGTCTCATAGGTGCCACTTACGTGTCCGCGATAACATGAAAAATCGACCTACGGAACATTTCATAGCAGACGACACATGTTTCTTAAGTCAAATATAGAGAACTAAATTTCTGATATATTTTTCTTCTCCATTGTCTTTATACCATGACAACGAACCATTTACGTTGACTACCGTCTCATAGGTGCCAGTTCCGCATCCGCGAAAAACATGAAAAATGGACTTATGGAACATTTCGTAGCAGACGACACCTGTCGCTTAAGTCAATTATAGGGATTTTTCTTTTTCGTTTTCTCTCACTAGGGCCACTGATTTGGTTACGATGACTATCTCAACCATACGTGATGGTTACGTGCTGCGCGTAAAATAGTAAAATCAACTTGGACACTTTTGGAAGCAACTGAAACCTGTTGCACAAATCAAAGGAAGGTAAACCGAATGTTTCCCTGTTTTCTTACCGGGGTCAATTTTGATGACCTTGCGAGTCAGAAATCAATGTTATGTTTAACTGCTGCGCAAAAATATAGAATTCAGAAGCAAACGGGTTGCTGTTGCGGAAATTTTTTCCGGTTAAAAAAAAATCTTGTTCTAGTTTGAAGAGTTTAAAAATAGACCATAAAGATACAATAAGATGTAAGAATAACTAATAAATAATCCATTTTTTCTTTGATAGGGTAGAAAACATTGTGGGAAAAGGAGAAAATGCTGGTAACCTGCATTGTCTCCTTTTCTCAGATTATTTTCAAAAGCTTTCTCTTTCGGGGGTGTGAAAAGGCGTCATTGTGTGGTTAAAGGTTAATAAGGATAAACAGATAAATCAGCTTGGACCCAGTCAGCCAATCAGAGGCCTCGAGAAATTCAAAATGGTACCCAGTCAGCCAGTCAGAGGCTTGGAGAAATTCAAAACTGGGCCCAGTCAGCCAATCAGAGGGCTTCAAAATGGCGCCCTAATATATCGAAGAAAACAGTGAACAAAAAACGGCATAAAAGTGGATTTAAAGTCTTCTTTGAAGGCTGCTGTGCAGTCCTTGGCAAACTGCCAGGCATGCACCATCCACACATGCCAGATTTCACTGTAAATGGGCCAAAATTTAAGAGAACAGGGTGGCAGAAGACCTTGTTTTGGTCTTTTCAGGCCACCTTGCAAGAGTTACTTCCCTTGAAATAAACCCCTTGATGCCCCTTTATCCCTGAACCAGATTTTCTGACTCAGACCACATTAAATTCTGCACATTGAATAAGCCAAAATGATCAATGTACAGTGTAAAAAACCCAGAAATTAATGTGACAAGTGGCTAAAAAAAGACTGAATACTCTTTCACTAGCAATTGATTCCTACTGCATGAATCAAACAAAGGGAATTGTTCTAATCTCTTCAAACCGCAACAAGAAACCCAGTTACATTGACTACCGTTTCATATGTGCCAGTTACGCACAATGCGAAAACACCAGGAAATAATGTGACAAGTGGCTAAAAAAAAGACTGAAGGCTCTTTCAGTAGCAACTGCTTCCTGTTGCATAAGTCAAACAAAGAGAACTGAATTTCTAATATATTTTTGTCTCTCCAATCTCTTTATACCTTGACGACGTACCCATTTTACGTGTCTCATAGGTGCCACTTACGTGTCCGCGATAACATGAAAAATCGACCTACGGAACATTTCATAGCAGACGACACATGTTTCTTAAGTCAAATATAGAGAACTAAATTTCTGATATATTTTTCTTCTCCATTGTCTTTATACCATGACAACGAACCATTTACGTTGACTACCGTCTCATAGGTGCCAGTTCCACATCCGCGAAAAACATGAAAAATGGACTTATGGAACATTTCGTAGCAGACGACACCTGTCGCTTAAGTCAATTATAGGGATTTTTCTTTTTCGTTTTCTCTCACTAGGGCCACTGATTTGGTTACGATGACTATCTCAACCATACGTGATGGTTACGTGCTGCGCGTAAAATAGTAAAATCAACTTGGACACTTTTGGAAGCAACTGAAACCTGTTGCACAAATCAAAGGAAGGTAAACCGAATGTTTCCCTGTTTTCTTACCGGGGTCAATTTTGATGACCTTGCGAGTCAGAAATCAATGTTATGTTTAACTGCTGCGCAAAAATATAGAATTCAGAAGCAACGGGTTGCTGTTGCGGAAATTTTTTCCGGTTAAAAAAAAATCTTGTTCTAGTTTGAAGAGTTTAAAAATAGACCATAAAGATACAATAAGATGTAAGAATAACTAATAAATAATCCATTTTTTCTTTGATAGGGTAGAAAACATTGTGGGAAAAGGAGAAAATGCTGGTAACCTGCATTGTCTCCTTTTCTCAGATTATTTTCAAAAGCTTTCTCTTTCGGGGGTGTGAAAAGGCGTCATTGTGTGGTTAAAGGTTAATAAGGATAAACAGATAAATCAGCTTGGGCCCAGTCAGCCAATCAGAGGCCTCGAGAAATTCAAAATGGTACCCAGTCAGCCAGTCAGAGGCTTGGAGAAATTCAAAACTGGGCCCAGTCAGCCAATCAGAGGGCTTCAAAATGGCGCCCTAATATATCGAAGAAAACAGTGAACAAAAAACGGCATAAAAGTGGATTTAAAGTCTTCTTTGAAGGCTGCTGTGCAGTCCTTGGCAAACTGCCAGGCATGCACCATCCACACATGCCAGATTTCACTGTAAATGGGCCAAAATTTAAGAGAACAGGGTGGCAGAAGACCTTGTTTTGGTCTTTTCAGGCCACCTTGCAAGAGTTACTTCCCTTGAAATAAACCCCTTGATGCCCCTTTATCCCTGAACCAGATTTTCTGACTCAGACCACATTAAATTCTGCACATTGAATAAGCCAAAATGATCAATGTACAGTGTAAAAAACCCAGAAATTAATGTGACAAGTGGCTAAAAAAAGACTGAATACTCTTTCACTAGCAATTGATTCCTACTGCATGAATCAAACAAAGGGAATTGTTCTAATCTCTTCAAACCGCAACAAGAAACCCAGTTACATTGACTACCGTTTCATACGTGCCAGTTACGCACAATGCGAAAACACCAGGAAATAATGTGACAAGTGGCTAAAAAAAAGACTGAAGGCTCTTTCAGTAGCAACTGCTTCCTGTTGCATAAGTCAAACAAAGAGAACTGAATTTCTAATATATTTTTGTCTGTCCAATCTCTTTATACCTTGACGACGTACCCATTTTACGTGTCTCATAGGTGCCACTTACGTGTCCGCGATAACATGAAAAATCGACCTACGGAACATTTCATAGCAGACGACACATGTTTCTTAAGTCAAATATAGAGAACTAAATTTCTGATATATTTTTCTTCTCCATTATCTTTATACCATGACAACGAACCATTTACGTTGACTACCGTCTCATAGGTGCCAGTTCCACATCCGCGAAAAACATGAAAAATGGACTTATGGAACATTTCGTAGCAGACGACACCTGTCGCTTAAGTCAATTATAGGGATTTTTCTTTTTCGTTTTCTCTCACTAGGGCCACTGATTTGGTTACGATGACTATCTCAACCATACGTGATGGTTACGTGCTGCGCGTAAAATAGTAAAATCAACTTGGACACTTTTGGAAGCAACTGAAACCTGTTGCACAAATCAAAGGAAGGTAAACCGAATGTTTCCCTGTTTTCTTACCGGGGTCAATTTTGATGACCTTGCGAGTCAGAAATCAATGTTATGTTTAACTGCTGCGCAAAAATATAGAATTCAGAAGCAACGGGTTGCTGTTGCGGAAATTTTTTCCGGTTAAAAAAAAATCTTGTTCTAGTTTGAAGAGTTTAAAAATAGACCATAAAGATACAATAAGATGTAAGAATAACTAATAAATAATCCATTTTTTCTTTGATAGGGTAGAAAACATTGTGGGAAAAGGAGAAAATGCTGGTAACCTGCATTGTCTCCTTTTCTCAGATTATTTTCAAAAGCTTTCTCTTTCAGGGGGTGTGAAAAGGCGTCATTGTGTGGTTAAAGGTTAATAAGGATAAACAGATAAATCAGCTTTGGCCCAGTCAGCCAATCAGAGGCCTCGAGAAATTCAAAATGGTACCCAGTCAGCCAGTCAGAGGCTTGGAGAAATTCAAAACTGGGCCCAGTCAGCCAATCAGAGGGCTTCAAAATGGCGCCCTAATATATCGAAGAAAACAGTGAACAAAAAACGGCATAAAAGTGGATTTAAAGTCTTCTTTGAAGGCTGCTGTACAGTCCTTGGCAAACTGCCAGGCATGCACCATCCACACATGCCAGATTTCACTGTAAATGGGCCAAAATTTAAGAGAACAGGGTGGCAGAAGACCTTGTTTTGGTCTTTTCAGGCCACCTTGCAAGAGTTACTTCCCTTGAAATAAACCCCTTGATGCCCCTTTATCCCTGAACCAGATTTTCTGACTCAGACCACATTAAATTCTGCACATTGAATAAGCCAAAATGATCAATGTACAGTGTAAAAAACCCAGAAATTAATGTGACAAGTGGCTAAAAAAAGACTGAATACTCTTTCACTAGCAATTGATTCCTACTGCATGAATCAAACAAAGGGAATTGTTCTAATCTCTTCAAACCGCAACAAGAAACCCAGTTACATTGACTACCGTTTCATACGTGCCAGTTACGCACAATGCGAAAACACCAGGAAATAATGTGACAAGTGGCTAAAAAAAAGACTGAAGGCTCTTTCAGTAGCAACTGCTTCCTGTTGCATAAGTCAAACAAAGAGAACTGAATTTCTAATATATTTTTGTCTCTCCAATCTCTTTATACCTTGACGACGTACCCATTTTACGTGTCTCATAGGTGCCACTTACGTGTCCGCGATAACATGAAAAATCGACCTACGGAACATTTCATAGCAGACGACACATGTTTCTTAAGTCAAATATAGAGAACTAAATTTCTGATATATTTTTCTTCTCCATTGTCTTTATACCATGACAACGAACCATTTACGTTGACTACCGTCTCATAGGTGCCAGTTCCACATCCGCGAAAAACATGAAAAATGGACTTATGGAACATTTCGTAGCAGACGACACCTGTCGCTTAAGTCAATTATAGGGATTTTTCTTTTTCGTTTTCTCTCACTAGGGCCACTGATTTGGTTACGATGACTATCTCACCCATACGTGATGGTTACGTGCTGCGCGTAAAATAGTAAAATCAACTTGGACACTTTTGGAGGCAACTGAAACCTGTTGCACAAATCAAAGGAAGGTAAACCGAATGTTTCCCTGTTTTCTTACCGGGGTCAATTTTGGTGACCTTGCGAGTCTGAAATCAATGTTATGTTTAACTGCTGCGCAAAAATATAGAATTCAGAAGCAACGGGTTGCTGTTGCGGAAATTTTTTCCGGTTAAAAAAAGATCTTGTTCTAGTTTGAAGAGTTTAAAAATAGACCATAAAGATACAATAAGATGTAAGAATAACTAATAAATAATCCATTTTTTCTTTGATAGGGTAGAAAACATTGTGGGAAAAGGAGAAAATGCTGGTAACCTGCATTGTCTCCTTTTCTCAGATTATTTTCAAAAGCTTTCTCTTTCGGGGGTGTGAAAAGGCGTCATTGTGTGGTTAAAGGTTAATAAGGATAAACAGATAAATCAGCTTGGGCCCAGTCAGCCAATCAGAGGCCTCGAGAAATTCAAAATGGTACCCAGTCAGCCAGTCAGAGGCTTGGAGAAATTCAAAACTGGGCCCAGTCAGCCAATCAGAGGGCTTCAAAATGGCGCCCTAATATATCGAAGAAAACAGTGAACAAAAAACGGCATAAAAGTGGATTTAAAGTCTTCTTTGAAGGCTGCTGTGCAGTCCTTGGCAAACTGCCAGGCATGCACCATCCACACATGCCAGATTTCACTGTAAATGGGCCAAAATTTAAGAGAACAGGGTGGCAGAAGACCTTGTTTTGGTCTTTTCAGGCCACCTTGCAAGAGTTACTTCCCTTGAAATAAACCCCTTGATGCCCCTTTATCCCTGAACCAGATTTTCTGACTCAGACCACATTAAATTCTGCACATTGAATAAGCCAAAATCATCAATGTACAGTGTAAAAAACCCAGAAATTAATGTGACAAGTGGCTAAAAAAAGACTGAATACTCTTTCACTAGCAATTGATTCCTACTGCATGAATCAAACAAAGGGAATTGTTCTAATCTCTTCAAACCGCAACAAGAAACCCAGTTACATTGACTACCGTTTCATACGTGCCAGTTACGCACAATGCGAAAACACCAGGAAATAATGTGACAAGTGGCTAAAAAAAAGACTGAAGGCTCTTTCAGTAGCAACTGCTTCCTGTTGCATAAGTCAAACAAAGAGAACTGAATTTCTAATATATTTTTGTCTCTCCAATCTCTTTATACCTTGACGACGTACCCATTTTACGTGTCTCATAGGTGCCACTTACGTGTCCGTGATAACATGAAAAATCGACCTACGGAACATTTCATAGCAGACGACACATGTTTCTTAAGTCAAATATAGAGAACTAAATTTCTGATATATTTTTCTTCTCCATTGTCTTTATACCATGACAACGAACCATTTACGTTGACTACCGTCTCATAGGTGCCAGTTCCACATCCGCGAAAAACATGAAAAATGGACTTATGGAACATTTCGTAGCAGATGACACCTGTCGCTTAAGTCAATTATAGGGATTTTTCTTTTTCGTTTTCTCTCACTAGGGCCACTGATTTGGTTACGATGACTATCTCACCCATACGTGATGGTTACGTGCTGCGCGTAAAATAGTAAAATCAACTTGGACACTTTTGGAGGCAACTGAAACCTGTTGCACAAATCAAAGGAAGGTAAACCAAATGTTTCCCTGTTTTCTTACCGGGGTCAATTTTGATGACCTTGCGAGTCAGAAATCAATGTTATGTTTAACTGCTGCGCAAAAATATAGAATTCAGAAGCAACGGGTTGCTGTTGCGGAAATTTTTTCCGGTTAAAAAAAAATCTTGTTCTAGTTTGAAGAGTTTAAAAATAGACCATAAAGATACAATAAGATGTAAGAATAACTAATAAATAATCCATTTTTTCTTTGATAGGGTAGAAAACATTGTGGGAAAAGGAGAAAATGCTGGTAACCTGCATTGTCTCCTTTTCTCAGATTATTTTCAAAAGCTTTCTCTTTCAGGGGGTGTGAAAAGGCGTCATTGTGTGGTTAAAGGTTAATAAGGATAAACAGATAAATCAGCTTTGGCCCAGTCAGCCAATCAGAGGCCTCGAGAAATTCAAAATGGTACCCAGTCAGCCAGTCAGAGGCTTGGAGAAATTCAAAACTGGGCCCAGTCAGCCAATCAGAGGGCTTCAAAATGGCGCCCTAATATATCGAAGAAAACAGTGAACAAAAAACGGCATAAAAGTGGATTTAAAGTCTTCTTTGAAGGCTGCTGTACAGTCCTTGGCAAACTGCCAGGCATGCACCATCCACACATGCCAGATTTCACTGTAAATGGGCCAAAATTTAAGAGAACAGGGTGGCAGAAGACCTTGTTTTGGTCTTTTCAGGCCACCTTGCAAGAGTTACTTCCCTTGAAATAAACCCCTTGATGCCCCTTTATCCCTGAACCAGATTTTCTGACTCAGACCACATTAAATTCTGCACATTGAATAAGCCAAAATCATCAATGTACAGTGTAAAAAACCCAGAAATTAATGTGACAAGTGGCTAAAAAAAGACTGAATACTCTTTCACTAGCAATTGATTCCTACTGCATGAATCAAACAAAGGGAATTGTTCTAATCTCTTCAAACCGCAACAAGAAACCCAGTTACATTGACTACCGTTTCATACGTGCCAGTTACGCACAATGCGAAAACACCAGGAAATAATGTGACAAGTGGCTAAAAAAAAGACTGAAGGCTCTTTCAGTAGCAACTGCTTCCTGTTGCATAAGTCAAACAAAGAGAACTGAATTTCTAATATATTTTTGTCTCTCCAATCTCTTTATACCTTGACGACGTACCCATTTTACGTGTCTCATAGGTGCCACTTACGTGTCCACGATAACATGAAAAATCGACCTACGGAACATTTCATAGCAGACGACACATGTTTCTTAAGTCAAATATAGAGAACTAAATTTCTGATATATTTTTCTTCTCCATTGTCTTTATACCATGACAACGAACCATTTACGTTGACTACCGTCTCATAGGTGCCAGTTCCACATCCGCGAAAAACATGAAAAATGGACTTATGGAACATTTCGTAGCAGACGACACCTGTCGCTTAAGTCAATTATAGGGATTTTTCTTTTTCGTTTTCTCTCACTAGGGCCACTGATTTGGTTACGATGACTATCTCACCCATACGTGATGGTTACGTGCTGCGCGTAAAATAGTAAAATCAACTTGGACACTTTTGGAGGCAACTGAAACCTGTTGCACAAATCAAAGGAAGGTAAACCGAATGTTTCCCTGTTTTCTTACCGGGGTCAATTTTGGTGACCTTGCGAGTCTGAAATCAATGTTATGTTTAACTGCTGCGCAAAAATATAGAATTCAGAAGCAACGGGTTGCTGTTGCGGAAATTTTTTCCGGTTAAAAAAAGATCTTGTTCTAGTTTGAAGAGTTTAAAAATAGACCATAAAGATACAATAAGATGTAAGAATAACTAATAAATAATCCATTTTTTCTTTGATAGGGTAGAAAACATTGTGGGAAAAGGAGAAAATGCTGGTAACCTGCATTGTCTCCTTTTCTCAGATTATTTTCAAAAGCTTTCTCTTTCGGGGGTGTGAAAAGGCGTCATTGTGTGGTTAAAGGTTAATAAGGATAAACAGATAAATCAGCTTGGGCCCAGTCAGCCAATCAGAGGCCTCGAGAAATTCAAAATGGTACCCAGTCAGCCAGTCAGAGGCTTGGAGAAATTCAAAACTGGGCCCAGTCAGCCAATCAGAGGGCTTCAAAATGGCGCCCTAATATATCGAAGAAAACAGTGAACAAAAAACGGCATAAAAGTGGATTTAAAGTCTTCTTTGAAGGCTGCTGTGCAGTCCTTGGCAAACTGCCAGGCATGCACCATCCACACATGCCAGATTTCACTGTAAATGGGCCAAAATTTAAGAGAACAGGGTGGCAGAAGACCTTGTTTTGGTCTTTTCAGGCCACCTTGCAAGAGTTACTTCCCTTGAAATAAACCCCTTGATGCCCCTTTATCCCTGAACCAGATTTTCTGACTCAGACCACATTAAATTCTGCACATTGAATAAGCCAAAATCATCAATGTACAGTGTAAAAAACCCAGAAATTAATGTGACAAGTGGCTAAAAAAAGACTGAATACTCTTTCACTAGCAATTGATTCCTACTGCATGAATCAAACAAAGGGAATTGTTCTAATCTCTTCAAACCGCAACAAGAAACCCAGTTACATTGACTACCGTTTCATACGTGCCAGTTACGCACAATGCGAAAACACCAGGAAATAATGTGACAAGTGGCTAAAAAAAAGACTGAAGGCTCTTTCAGTAGCAACTGCTTCCTGTTGCATAAGTCAAACAAAGAGAACTGAATTTCTAATATATTTTTGTCTCTCCAATCTCTTTATACCTTGACGACGTACCCATTTTACGTGTCTCATAGGTGCCACTTACGTGTCCGTGATAACATGAAAAATCGACCTACGGAACATTTCATAGCAGACGACACATGTTTCTTAAGTCAAATATAGAGAACTAAATTTCTGATATATTTTTCTTCTCCATTGTCTTTATACCATGACAACGAACCATTTACGTTGACTACCGTCTCATAGGTGCCAGTTCCACATCCGCGAAAAACATGAAAAATGGACTTATGGAACATTTCGTAGCAGATGACACCTGTCGCTTAAGTCAATTATAGGGATTTTTCTTTTTCGTTTTCTCTCACTAGGGCCACTGATTTGGTTACGATGACTATCTCACCCATACGTGATGGTTACGTGCTGCGCGTAAAATAGTAAAATCAACTTGGACACTTTTGGAGGCAACTGAAACCTGTTGCACAAATCAAAGGAAGGTAAACCGAATGTTTCCCTGTTTTCTTACCGGGGTCAATTTTGATGACCTTGCGAGTCAGAAATCAATGTTATGTTTAACTGCTGCGCAAAAATATAGAATTCAGAAGCAATGGGTTGCTGTTGCGGAAATTTTTTCCGGTTAAAAAAAAATCTTGTTCTAGTTTGAAGAGTTTAAAAATAGACCATAAAGATACAATAAGATGTAAGAATAACTAATAAATAATCCATTTTTTCTTTGATAGGGTAGAAAACATTGTGGGAAAAGGAGAAAATGCTGGTAACCTGCATTGTCTCCTTTTCTCAGATTATTTTCAAAAGCTTTCTCTTTCGGGGGTGTGAAAAGGCGTCATTGTGTGGTTAAAGGTTAATAAGGATAAACAGATAAATCAGCTTGGGCCCAGTCAGCCAATCAGAGGCCTCGAGAAATTCAAAATGGTACCCAGTCAGCCAGTCAGAGGCTTGGAGAAATTCAAAACTGGGCCCAGTCAGCCAATCAGAGGGCTTCAAAATGGCGCCCTAATATATCGAAGAAAACAGTGAACAAAAAACGGCATAAAAGTGGATTTAAAGTCTTCTTTGAAGGCTGCTGTGCAGTCCTTGGCAAACTGCCAGGCATGCACCATCCACACATGCCAGATTTCACTGTAAATGGGCCAAAATTTAAGAGAACAGGGTGGCAGAAGACCTTGTTTTGGTCTTTTCAGGCCACCTTGCAAGAGTTACTTCCCTTGAAATAAACCCCTTGATGCCCCTTTATCCCTGAACCAGATTTTCTGACTCAGACCACATTAAATTCTGCACATTGAATAAGCCAAAATCATCAATGTACAGTGTAAAAAACCCAGAAATTAATGTGACAAGTGGCTAAAAAAAGACTGAATACTCTTTCACTAGCAATTGATTCCTACTGCATGAATCAAACAAAGGGAATTGTTCTAATCTCTTCAAACCGCAACAAGAAACCCAGTTACATTGACTACCGTTTCATACGTGCCAGTTACGCACAATGCGAAAACACCAGGAAATAATGTGACAAGTGGCTAAAAAAAAGACTGAAGGCTCTTTCAGTAGCAACTGCTTCCTGTTGCATAAGTCAAACAAAGAGAACTGAATTTCTAATATATTTTTGTCTCTCCAATCTCTTTATACCTTGACGACGTACCCATTTTACGTGTCTCATAGGTGCCACTTACGTGTCCGCGATAACATGAAAAATCGACCTATGGAACATTTCATAGCAGACGACACATGTTTCTTAAGTCAAATATAGAGAACTAAATTTCTGATATATTTTTCTTCTCCATTGTCTTTATACCATGACAACGAACCATTTACGTTGACTACCGTCTCATAGGTGCCAGTTCCACATCCGCGAAAAACATGAAAAATGGACTTATGGAACATTTCGTAGCAGACGACACCTGTCGCTTAAGTCAATTATAGGGATTTTTCTTTTTCGTTTTCTCTCACTAGGGCCACTGATTTGGTTACGATGACTATCTCACCCATACGTGATGGTTACGTGCTGCGCGTAAAATAGTAAAATCAACTTGGACACTTTTGGAGGCAACTGAAACCTGTTGCACAAATCAAAGGAAGGTAAACCGAATGTTTCCCTGTTTTCTTACAGGGGTCAATTTTGGTGACCTTGCGAGTCTGAAATCAATGTTATGTTTAACTGCTGCGCAAAAATATAGAATTCAGAAGCAACGGGTTGCTGTTGCGGAAATTTTTTCTGGTTAAAAAAAGATCTTGTTCTAGTTTGAAGAGTTTAAAAATAGACCATAAAGATACAATAAGATGTAAGAATAACTAATAAATAATCCATTTTTTCTTTGATAGGGTAGAAAACATTGTGGGAAAAGGAGAAAATGCTGGTAACCTGCATTGTCTCCTTTTCTCAGATTATTTTCAAAAGCTTTCTCTTTCGGGGGTGTGAAAAGGCGTCATTGTGTGGTTAAAGGTTAATAAGGATAAACAGATAAATCAGCTTGGACCCAGTCAGCCAATCAGAGGCCTCGAGAAATTCAAAATGGTACCCAGTCAGCCAGTCAGAGGCTTGGAGAAATTCAAAACTGGGCCCAGTCAGCCAATCAGAGGGCTTCAAAATGGCGCCCTAATATATCGAAGAAAACAGTGAACAAAAAACGGCATAAAAGTGGATTTAAAGTCTTCTTTGAAGGCTGCTGTGCAGTCCTTGGCAAACTGCCAGGCATGCACCATCCACACATGCCAGATTTCACTGTAAATGGGCCAAAATTTAAGAGAACAGGGTGGCAGAAGACCTTGTTTTGGTCTTTTCAGGCCACCTTGCAAGAGTTACTTCCCTTGAAATAAACCCCTTGATGCCCCTTTATCCCTGAACCAGATTTTCTGACTCAGACCACATTAAATTCTGCACATTGAATAAGCCAAAATGATCAATGTACAGTGTAAAAAACCCAGAAATTAATGTGACAAGTGGCTAAAAAAAGACTGAATACTCTTTCACTAGCAATTGATTCCTACTGCATGAATCAAACAAAGGGAATTGTTCTAATCTCTTCAAACCGCAACAAGAAACCCAGTTACATTGACTACCGTTTCTTACGTGCCAGTTACGCACAATGCGAAAACACCAGGAAATAATGTGACAAGTGGCTAAAAAAAAGACTGAAGGCTCTTTCAGTAGCAACTGCTTCCTGTTGCATAAGTCAAACAAAGAGAACTGAATTTCTAATATATTTTTGTCTCTCCAATCTCTTTATACCTTGACGACGTACCCATTTTACGTGTCTCATAGGTGCCACTTACGTGTCCGCGATAACATGAAAAATCGACCTACGGAACATTTCATAGCAGACGACACATGTTTCTTAAGTCAAATATAGAGAACTAAATTTCTGATATATTTTTCTTCTCCATTGTCTTTATACCATGACAACGAACCATTTACGTTGACTACCGTCTCATAGGTGCCAGTTCCGCATCCGCGAAAAACATGAAAAATGGACTTATGGAACATTTCGTAGCAGACGACACCTGTCGCTTAAGTCAATTATAGGGATTTTTCTTTTTCGTTTTCTCTCACTAGGGCCACTGATTTGGTTACGATGACTATCTCAACCATACGTGATGGTTACGTGCTGCGCGTAAAATAGTAAAATCAACTTGGACACTTTTGGAAGCAACTGAAACCTGTTGCACAAATCAAAGGAAGGTAAACCGAATGTTTCCCTGTTTTCTTACCGGGGTCAATTTTGATGACCTTGCGAGTCAGAAATCAATGTTATGTTTAACTGCTGCGCAAAAATATAGAATTCAGAAGCAACGGGTTGCTGTTGCGGAAATTTTTTCCGGTTAAAAAAAAATCTTGTTCTAGTTTGAAGAGTTTAAAAATAGACCATAAAGATACAATAAGATGTAAGAATAACTAATAAATAATCCATTTTTTCTTTGATAGGGTAGAAAACATTGTGGGAAAAGGAGAAAATGCTGGTAACCTGCATTGTCTCCTTTTCTCAGATTATTTTCAAAAGCTTTCTCTTTCGGGGTTGTGAAAAGGCGTCATTGTGTGGTTAAAGGTTAATAAGGATAAACAGATAAATCAGCTTGGGCCCAGTCAGCCAATCAGAGGCCTCGAGAAATTCAAAATGGTACCCAGTCAGCCAGTCAGAGGCTTGGAGAAATTCAAAACTGGGCCCAGTCAGCCAATCAGAGGGCTTCAAAATGGCGCCCTAATATATCGAAGAAAACAGTGAACAAAAAACGGCATAAAAGTGGATTTAAAGTCTTCTTTGAAGGCTGCTGTGCAGTCCTTGGCAAACTGCCAGGCATGCACCATCCACACATGCCAGATTTCACTGTAAATGGGCCAAAATTTAAGAGAACAGGGTGGCAGAAGACCTTGTTTTGGTCTTTTCAGGCCACCTTGCAAGAGTTACTTCCCTTGAAATAAACCCCTTGATGCCCCTTTATCCCTGAACCAGATTTTCTGACTCAGACCACATTAAATTCTGCACATTGAATAAGCCAAAATCATCAATGTACAGTGTAAAAAACCCAGAAATTAATGTGACAAGTGGCTAAAAAAAGACTGAATACTCTTTCAGTAGCAATTGATTCCTACTGCATGAATCAAACAAAGGGAATTGTTCTAATCTCTTCAAACCGCAACAAGAAACCCAGTTTCATTGACTACCGTTTCATACGTGCCAGTTACGCACAATGCGAAAACACCAGGAAATAATGTGACAAGTGGCTAAAAAAAAGACTGAAGGCTCTTTCAGTAGCAACTGCTTCCTGTTGCATAAGTCAAACAAAGAGAACTGAATTTCTAATATATTTTTGTCTCTCCAATCTCTTTATACCTTGACGACGTACCCATTTTACGTGTCTCATAGGTGCCACTTACGTGTCCGCGATAACATGAAAAATCGACCTACGGAACATTTCATAGCAGACGACACATGTTTCTTAAGTCAAATATAGAGAACTAAATTTCTGATATATTTTTCTTCTCCATTGTCTTTATACCATGACAACGAACCATTTACGTTGACTACCGTCTCATAGGTGCCAGTTCCGCATCCGCGAAAAACATGAAAAATGGACTTATGGAACATTTCGTAGCAGACGACACCTGTCGCTTAAGTCAATTATAGGGATTTTTCTTTTTCGTTTTCTCTCACTAGGGCCACTGATTTGGTTACGATGACTATCTCACCCATACGTGATACTTACGTGCTGCGCGTAAAATAGTAAAATCAACTTAGACACTTTTGGAGGCAACTGAAACCTGTTGCACAAATCAAAGGAAGGTAAACCGAATGTTTCCCTGTTTTCTTACCGGGGTCAATTTTGATGACCTTGCGCATCAGAAATCAATGTTATGTTTAACTGCTGCGCAAAAATATATAATTCAGAAGCAACGGGTTGCTGTTGCGGAAATTTTTTCCGGTTAAAAAAAGATCTTGTTCTAGTTTGAAGAGTTTAAAAATAGACCATAAAGATACAATAAGATGTAAGAATAACTAATAAATAATCCATTTTTTCTTTGATAGGGTAGAAAACATTGTGGGAAAAGGAGAAAATGCTGGTAACCTGCATTGTCTCCTTTTCTCAGATTATTTTTCAAAAGCTTTCTCTTTCGGGGGTGTGAAAAGGCGTCATTGTGTGGTTAAAGGTTAATAAGGATAAACAGATAAATCAGCTTGGGCCCAGTCAGCCAATCAGAGGCCTCGAGAAATTCAAAATGGTACCCAGTCAGCCAGTCAGAGGCTTGGAGAAATTCAAAACTGGGCCCAGTCAGCCAATCAGAGGGCTTCAAAACGGCGCCCTAATATATCGAAGAAAACAGTGAACAAAAAACGGTATAAAAGTGGATTTAAAGTCTTCTTTGGAGGCTGCTGTGCAGTCCTTGGCAAACTGCCAGGCATGCACCATCCACACATGCCAGATTTCACTGTAAATGGGCCAAAATTTAAGAGAACAGGGTGGCAGAAGACCTTGTTTTGGTCTTTTCAGGCCACCTTGCAAGAGTTACTTCCCTTGAAATAAACCCCTTGATGCCCCTTTATCCCTGAACCAGATTTTCTGACTCAGACCACATTAAATTCTGCACATTGAATAAGCCAAAATGATCAATGTACAGTGTAAAAAACCCAGAAATTAATGTGACAAGTGGCTAAAAAAAGACTGAATACTCTTTCACTAGCAATTGATTCCTACTGCATGAATCAAACAAAGGGAATTGTTCTAATCTCTTCAAACCGCAACAAGAAACCCAGTTACATTGACTACCGTTTCATACGTGCCAGTTACGCACAATGCGAAAACACCAGGAAATAATTTGACAAGTGGCTAAAAAAAAGAGTGAAGGCTCTTTCAGTAGCAACTGCTTCCTGTTGCATAAGTCAAACAAAGAGAACTTAATTTCTAATATATTTTTGTCTCTCCAATCTCTTTATACCTTGACGACGTACCCATTTTACGTGTCTCATAGGTGCCACTTACGTGTCCGCGATAACATGAAAAATCGACCTACGGAACATTTCATAGCAGACGACACAGGTTTCTTAAGTCAAATATAGAGAACTAAATTTCTGATATATTTTTCTTCTCCATTGTCTTTATACCATGACAACAAACAATTTACGTTGACTACCGTCTCATAGGTGCCAGTTCTGCATCCGCGAAAAACATGAAAAATGGACTTATGGAACATTTCGTAGCAGACGACACCTGTCGCTTAAGTCAATTATAGGGATTTTTCTTTTTCGTTTTCTCTCACTAGGGCCACTGATTTGGTTACGATGACTATCTCACCCATACGTGATGGTTACGTGCTGCGCGTAAAATAGTAAAATCAACTTAGACACTTTTGGAGGCAAATGAAACCTGTTGCACAAATCAAAGGAAGGTAAACCAAATGTTTCCCTGTTTTCTTACCGGGGTCAATTTTGATGACCTTGCGAGTCAGAAATCAATGTTATGTTTAACTGCTGCGCAAAAATATAGAATTCAGAAGCAACCGGTTGCTGTTGCGGAAATTTTTTCCGGTTAAAAAAAAATCTTGTTCTAGTTTGAAGAGTTTAAAAATAGACCATAAAGATACAATAAGATGTAAGAATAACTAATAAATAATCCATTTTTTCTTTGATAGGGTAGAAAACATTGTGGGAAAAGGAGAAAATGCTGGTAACCTGCATTGTCTCCTTTTCTCAGATTATTTTCAAAAGCTTTCTCTTTCGGGGGTGTGAAAAGGCGTCATTGTGTGGTTAAAGGTTAATAAGGATAAACAGATAAATCAGCTTGGGCCCAGTCAGCCAATCAGAGGCCTCGAGAAATTCAAAATGGTACCCAGTCAGCCAGTCAGAGGCTTGGAGAAATTCAAAACTGGGCCCAGTCAGCCAATCAGAGGGCTTCAAAATGGCGCCCTAATATATCGAAGAAAGCAGTGAACAAAAAACGGCATAAAAGTGGATTTAAAGTCTTCTTTGAAGGCTGCTGTGCAGTCCTTGGCAAACTGCCAGGCATGCACCATCCACACATGCCAGATTTCACTGTAAATGGGCCAAAATTTAAGAGAACTGGGTGGCAGAAGACCTTGTTTTGGTCTTTTCAGGCCACCTTGCAAGAGTTACTTCCCTTGAAATAAACCCCTTGATGCCCCTTTATCCCTGAACCAGATTTTCTGACTCAGACCACATTAAATTCTGCACATTGAATAAGCCAAAATCATCAATGTACAGTGTAAAAAACCCAGAAATTAATGTGACAAGTGGCTAAAAAAAGACTGAATACTCTTTCAGTAGCAATTAATTCCTACTGCATGAATCAAACAAAGGGAATTGTTCTTATCTCTTCAAACCGCAACAAGAAACCCAGTTACATTGACTACCTTTTCATACGTGCCAGTTACGCACAATGTGAAAACACCAGGAAATAATGTGACAAGTGGCTAAAAAAAAGACTGAAGGCTCTTTCAGTAGCAACTGCTTCCTGTTGCATAAGTCAAACAAAGAGAACTGAATTTCTAATATATTTTTGTCTCTCCAATCTCTTTATACCTTGACGACGTACCCATTTTACGTGTCTCATAGGTGCCACTTACGTGTCCGCGATAACATGAAAAATCGACCTACGGAACATTTCATAGCAGACGACACATGTTTCTTAAGTCAAATATAGAGAACTAAATTTCTGATATATTTTACTTCTCCATTGTCTTTATACCATGACAACGAACCATTTACGTTGACTACCGTCTCATAGGTGCCAGTTCCGCATCCGCGAAAAACATGAAAAATGGACTTATGGAACATTTCGTAGCAGACGACACCTGTCGCTTAAGTCAATTATAGGGATTTTTCTTTTTCGTTTTCTCTCACTAGGGCCACTGATTTGGTTACGATGACTATCTCACCCATACGTGATGGTTACGTGCTGCGCGTAAAATAGTAAAATCAACTTAGACACTTTTGGAGGCAACTGAAACCTGTTGCACAAATCAAAAGAAGGTAAACCGAATGTTTCCCTGTTCTTACCGGGGTCAATTTTGATGACCTTGCGAGTCAGAAATCAATGTTATGTTTAACTGCTGCGCAAAAATATAGAATTCAGAAGCAAACGGGTTGCTGTTGCGGAAATTTTTTCCGGTTAAAAAAAAATCTTGTTCTAGTTTGAAGAGTTTAAAAATAGACCATAAAGATACAATAAGATGTAAGAATAACTAATAAATAATCCATTTTTTCTTTGATAGGGTAGAAAACATTGTGGGAAAAGGAGAAAATGCTGGTAACCTGCATTGTCTCCTTTTCTCAGATTATTTTCAAAAGCTTTCTCTTTCGGGGGTGTGAAAAGGCGTCATTGTGTGGTTAAAGGTTAATAAGGATAAACAGATAAATCAGCTTGGGCCCAGTCAGCCAATCAGAGGCCTCGAGAAATTCAAAATGGTACCCAGTCAGCCAGTCAGAGGCTTGGAGAAATTCAAAACTGGGCCCAGTCAGCCAATCAGAGGGCTTCAAAATGGCGCCCTAATATATAAAAGAAGACACTGAACAAAAAACGGCATAAAAGTGGATTTAAAGTCTTCTTTGAAGGCTGCTGTGCAGTCCTTGGCAAACTGCCAGGCATGCACCATCCACACATGCCAGATTTCACTGTAAATGGGCCAAAATTTAAGAGAACAGGGTGGCAGAAGACCTTGTTTTGGTCTTTTCAGGCCACCTTGCAAGAGTTACTTCCCTTGAAATCAACCCCTTGATGCCCCTTTATCCCTGAACCAGATTTTCTGACTCAGACCACATTAAATTCTGCACATTGAATAAGCCAAAATCATCAATGTACAGTGTAAAAAACCCAGAAATTAATGTGACAAGTGGCTAAAAAAAGACTGAATACTCTTTCAGTAGCAATTGATTCCTACTGCATGAATCAAACAAAGGGAATTGTTCTAATCTCTTCAAACCGCAACAAGAAACCCAGTTACATTGACTACCGTTTCATACGTGCCAGTTACGCACAATGCGAAAACACCAGGAAATAATTTGACAAGTGGCTAAAAAAAAGACTGAAGGCTCTTTCAGTAGCAACTGCTTCCTGTTGCATAAGTCAAACAAAGAGAACTGAATTTCTAATATATTTTTGTCTCTCCAATCTCTTTATACCTTGACGACGTACCCATTTTACGTGTCTCATAGGTGCCACTTACGTGTCCGTGATAACATGAAAAATCGACCTACGGAACATTTCATAGCAGACGACACATGTTTCTTAAGTCAAATATAGAGAACTAAATTTCTGATATATTTTTCTTCTCCATTGTCTTTATACCATGACAACGAACCATTTACGTTGACTACCGTCTCATAGGTGCCAGTTCCACATCCGCGAAAAACATGAAAAATGGACTTATGGAACATTTCGTAGCAGATGACACCTGTCGCTTAAGTCAATTATAGGGATTTTTCTTTTTCGTTTTCTCTCACTAGGGCCACTGATTTGGTTACGATGACTATCTCACCCATACGTGATGGTTACGTGCTGCGCGTAAAATAGTAAAATCAACTTGGACACTTTTGGAGGCAACTGAAACCTGTTGCACAAATCAAAGGAAGGTAAACCGAATGTTTCCCTGTTTTCTTACCGGGGTCAATTTTGATGACCTTGCGAGTCAGAAATCAATGTTATGTTTAACTGCTGCGCAAAAATATAGAATTCAGAAGCAATGGGTTGCTGTTGCGGAAATTTTTTCCGGTTAAAAAAAAATCTTGTTCTAGTTTGAAGAGTTTAAAAATAGACCATAAAGATACAATAAGATGTAAGAATAACTAATAAATAATCCATTTTTTCTTTGATAGGGTAGAAAACATTGTGGGAAAAGGAGAAAATGCTGGTAACCTGCATTGTCTCCTTTTCTCAGATTATTTTCAAAAGCTTTCTCTTTCGGGGGTGTGAAAAGGCGTCATTGTGTGGTTAAAGGTTAATAAGGATAAACAGATAAATCAGCTTGGGCCCAGTCAGCCAATCAGAGGCCTCGAGAAATTCAAAATGGTACCCAGTCAGCCAGTCAGAGGCTTGGAGAAATTCAAAACTGGGCCCAGTCAGCCAATCAGAGGGCTTCAAAATGGCGCCCTAATATATCGAAGAAAACAGTGAACAAAAAACGGCATAAAAGTGGATTTAAAGTCTTCTTTGAAGGCTGCTGTGCAGTCCTTGGCAAACTGCCAGGCATGCACCATCCACACATGCCAGATTTCACTGTAAATGGGCCAAAATTTAAGAGAACAGGGTGGCAGAAGACCTTGTTTTGGTCTTTTCAGGCCACCTTGCAAGAGTTACTTCCCTTGAAATAAACCCCTTGATGCCCCTTTATCCCTGAACCAGATTTTCTGACTCAGACCACATTAAATTCTGCACATTGAATAAGCCAAAATCATCAATGTACAGTGTAAAAAACCCAGAAATTAATGTGACAAGTGGCTAAAAAAAGACTGAATACTCTTTCAGTAGCAATTGATTCCTACTGCATGAATCAAACAAAGGGAATTGTTCTAATCTCTTCAAACCGCAACAAGAAACCCAGTTTCATTGACTACCGTTTCATACGTGCCAGTTACGCACAATGCGAAAACACCAGGAAATAATGTGACAAGTGGCTAAAAAAAAGACTGAAGGCTCTTTCAGTAGCAACTGCTTCCTGTTGCATAAGTCAAACAAAGAGAACTGAATTTCTAATATATTTTTGTCTCTCCAATCTCTTTATACCTTGACGACGTACCCATTTTACGTGTCTCATAGGTGCCACTTACGTGTCCGCGATAACATGAAAAATCGACCTACGGAACATTTCATAGCAGACGACACATGTTTCTTAAGTCAAATATAGAGAACTAAATTTCTGATATATTTTTCTTCTCCATTGTCTTTATACCATGACAACGAACCATTTACGTTGACTACTGTCTCATAGGTGCCAGTTCCGCATCCGCGAAAAACATGAAAAATGGACTTATGGAACATTTCGTAGCAGACGACACCTGTCGCTTAAGTCAATTATAGGGATTTTTCTTTTTCGTTTTCTCTCACTAGGGCCACTGATTTGGTTACGATGACTATCTCACCCATACGTGATACTTACGTGCTGCGCGTAAAATAGTAAAATCAACTTAGACACTTTTGGAGGCAACTGAAACCTGTTGCACAAATCAAAGGAAGGTAAACCGAATGTTTCCCTGTTTTCTTACCGGGGTCAATTTTGATGACCTTGCGCATCAGAAATCAATGTTATGTTTAACTGCTGCGCAAAAATATATAATTCAGAAGCAACGGGTTGCTGTTGCGGAAATTTTTTCCGGTTAAAAAAAGATCTTGTTCTAGTTTGAAGAGTTTAAAAATAGACCATAAAGATACAATAAGATGTAAGAATAACTAATAAATAATCCATTTTTTCTTTGATAGGGTAGAAAACATTGTGGGAAAAGGAGAAAATGCTGGTAACCTGCATTGTCTCCTTTTCTCAGATTATTTTTCAAAAGCTTTCTCTTTCGGGGGTGTGAAAAGGCGTCATTGTGTGGTTAAAGGTTAATAAGGATAAACAGATAAATCAGCTTGGGCCCAGTCAGCCAATCAGAGGCCTCGAGAAATTCAAAATGGTACCCAGTCAGCCAGTCAGAGGCTTGGAGAAATTCAAAACTGGGCCCAGTCAGCCAATCAGAGGGCTTCAAAACGGCGCCCTAATATATCGAAGAAAACAGTGAACAAAAAACGGTATAAAAGTGGATTTAAAGTCTTCTTTGGAGGCTGCTGTGCAGTCCTTGGCAAACTGCCAGGCATGCACCATCCACACATGCCAGATTTCACTGTAAATGGGCCAAAATTTAAGAGAACAGGGTGGCAGAAGACCTTGTTTTGGTCTTTTCAGGCCACCTTGCAAGAGTTACTTCCCTTGAAATAAACCCCTTGATGCCCCTTTATCCCTGAACCAGATTTTCTGACTCAGACCACATTAAATTCTGCACATTGAATAAGCCAAAATGATCAATGTACAGTGTAAAAAACCCAGAAATTAATGTGACAAGTGGCTAAAAAAAGACTGAATACTCTTTCACTAGCAATTGATTCCTACTGCATGAATCAAACAAAGGGAATTGTTCTAATCTCTTCAAACCGCAACAAGAAACCCAGTTACATTGACTACCGTTTCATACGTGCCAGTTACGCACAATGCGAAAACACCAGGAAATAATTTGACAAGTGGCTAAAAAAAAGAGTGAAGGCTCTTTCAGTAGCAACTGCTTCCTGTTGCATAAGTCAAACAAAGAGAACTTAATTTCTAATATATTTTTGTCTCTCCAATCTCTTTATACCTTGACGACGTACCCATTTTACGTGTCTCATAGGTGCCACTTACGTGTCCGCGATAACATGAAAAATCGACCTACGGAACATTTCATAGCAGACGACACAGGTTTCTTAAGTCAAATATAGAGAACTAAATTTCTGATATATTTTTCTTCTCCATTGTCTTTATACCATGACAACAAACAATTTACGTTGACTACCGTCTCATAGGTGCCAGTTCTGCATCCGCGAAAAACATGAAAAATGGACTTATGGAACATTTCGTAGCAGACGACACCTGTCGCTTAAGTCAATTATAGGGATTTTTCTTTTTCGTTTTCTCTCACTAGGGCCACTGATTTGGTTACGATGACTATCTCACCCATACGTGATGGTTACGTGCTGCGCGTAAAATAGTAAAATCAACTTAGACACTTTTGGAGGCAAATGAAACCTGTTGCACAAATCAAAGGAAGGTAAACCAAATGTTTCCCTGTTTTCTTACCGGGGTCAATTTTGATGACCTTGCGAGTCAGAAATCAATGTTATGTTTAACTGCTGCGCAAAAATATAGAATTCAGAAGCAACCGGTTGCTGTTGCGGAAATTTTTTCCGGTTAAAAAAAAATCTTGTTCTAGTTTGAAGAGTTTAAAAATAGACCATAAAGATACAATAAGATGTAAGAATAACTAATAAATAATCCATTTTTTCTTTGATAGGGTAGAAAACATTGTGGGAAAAGGAGAAAATGCTGGTAACCTGCATTGTCTCCTTTTCTCAGATTATTTTCAAAAGCTTTCTCTTTCGGGGGTGTGAAAAGGCGTCATTGTGTGGTTAAAGGTTAATAAGGATAAACAGATAAATCAGCTTGGGCCCAGTCAGCCAATCAGAGGCCTCGAGAAATTCAAAATGGTACCCAGTCAGCCAGTCAGAGGCTTGGAGAAATTCAAAACTGGGCCCAGTCAGCCAATCAGAGGGCTTCAAAATGGCGCCCTAATATATCGAAGAAAGCAGTGAACAAAAAACGGCATAAAAGTGGATTTAAAGTCTTCTTTGAAGGCTGCTGTGCAGTCCTTGGCAAACTGCCAGGCATGCACCATCCACACATGCCAGATTTCACTGTAAATGGGCCAAAATTTAAGAGAACTGGGTGGCAGAAGACCTTGTTTTGGTCTTTTCAGGCCACCTTGCAAGAGTTACTTCCCTTGAAATAAACCCCTTGATGCCCCTTTATCCCTGAACCAGATTTTCTGACTCAGACCACATTAAATTCTGCACATTGAATAAGCCAAAATCATCAATGTACAGTGTAAAAAACCCAGAAATTAATGTGACAAGTGGCTAAAAAATGACTGAATACTCTTTCAGTAGCAATTAATTCCTACTGCATGAATCAAACAAAGGGAATTGTTCTTATCTCTTCAAACCGCAACAAGAAACCCAGTTACATTGACTACCTTTTCATACGTGCCAGTTACGCACAATGTGAAAACACCAGGAAATAATGTGACAAGTGGCTAAAAAAAAGACTGAAGGCTCTTTCAGTAGCAACTGCTTCCTGTTGCATAAGTCAAACAAAGAGAACTGAATTTCTAATATATTTTTGTCTCTCCAATCTCTTTATACCTTGACGACGTACCCATTTTACGTGTCTCATAGGTGCCACTTACGTGTCCGCGATAACATGAAAAATCGACCTACGGAACATTTCATAGCAGACGACACATGTTTCTTAAGTCAAATATAGAGAACTAAATTTCTGATATATTTTACTTCTCCATTGTCTTTATACCATGACAACGAACCATTTACGTTGACTACCGTCTCATAGGTGCCAGTTCCGCATCCGCGAAAAACATGAAAAATGGACTTATGGAACATTTCGTAGCAGACGACACCTGTCGCTTAAGTCAATTATAGGGATTTTTCTTTTTCGTTTTCTCTCACTAGGGCCACTGATTTGGTTACGATGACTATCTCACCCATACGTGATGGTTACGTGCTGCGCGTAAAATAGTAAAATCAACTTAGACACTTTTGGAGGCAACTGAAACCTGTTGCACAAATCAAAAGAAGGTAAACCGAATGTTTCCCTGTTCTTACCGGGGTCAATTTTGATGACCTTGCGAGTCAGAAATCAATGTTATGTTTAACTGCTGCGCAAAAATATAGAATTCAGAAGCAAACGGGTTGCTGTTGCGGAAATTTTTTCCGGTTAAAAAAAAATCTTGTTCTAGTTTGAAGAGTTTAAAAATAGACCATAAAGATACAATAAGATGTAAGAATAACTAATAAATAATCCATTTTTTCTTTGATAGGGTAGAAAACATTGTGGGAAAAGGAGAAAATGCTGGTAACCTGCATTGTCTCCTTTTCTCAGATTATTTTCAAAAGCTTTCTCTTTCGGGGGTGTGAAAAGGCGTCATTGTGTGGTTAAAGGTTAATAAGGATAAACAGATAAATCAGCTTGGGCCCAGTCAGCCAATCAGAGGCCTCGAGAAATTCAAAATGGTACCCAGTCAGCCAGTCAGAGGCTTGGAGAAATTCAAAACTGGGCCCAGTCAGCCAATCAGAGGGCTTCAAAATGGCGCCCTAATATATATAAGAAGACACTGAACAAAAAACGGCATAAAAGTGGATTTAAAGTCTTCTTTGAAGGCTGCTGTGCAGTCCTTGGCAAACTGCCAGGCATGCACCATCCACACATGCCAGATTTCACTGTAAATGGGCCAAAATTTAAGAGAACAGGGTGGCAGAAGACCTTGTTTTGGTCTTTTCAGGCCACCTTGCAAGAGTTACTTCCCTTGAAATCAACCCCTTGATGCCCCTTTATCCCTGAACCAGATTTTCTGACTCAGACCACATTAAATTCTGCACATTGAATAAGCCAAAATCATCAATGTACAGTGTAAAAAACCCAGAAATTAATGTGACAAGTGGCTAAAAAAAGACTGAATACTCTTTCAGTAGCAATTGATTCCTACTGCATGAATCAAACAAAGGGAATTGTTCTAATCTCTTCAAACCGCAACAAGAAACCCAGTTACATTGACTACCGTTTCATACGTGCCAGTTACGCACAATGCGAAAACACCAGGAAATAATTTGACAAGTGGCTAAAAAAAAGACTGAAGGCTCTTTCAGTAGCAACTGCTTCCTGTTGCATAAGTCAAACAAAGAGAACTGAATTTCTAATATATTTTTGTCTCTCCAATCTCTTTATACCTTGACGACGTACCCATTTTACGTGTCTCATAGGTGCCACTTACGTGTCCGCGATAACATGAAAAATCGACCTACGGAACATTTCATAGCAGACGACACATGTTTCTTAAGTCAAATATAGAGAACTAAATTTCTGATATATTTTTCTTCTCCATTGTCTTTATACCATGACAACGAACCATTTACGTTGACTACCGTCTCATAGGTGCCAGTTCCGCATCCGCGAAAAACATGAAAAATGGACTTATGGAACATTGCGTAGCAGACGACACCTGTCGCTTAAGTCAATCATAGGGATTTTTCTTTTTCGTTTTCTCTCACTAGGGCCACTGATTTGGTTACGATGACTATCTCACCCATACGTGATGGTTAGGTGCTGCCCGTAAAATAGTAAAATCAACTTAGACACTTTTGGAGGCAACTGAAACCTGTTGCACAAATCAAAGGAAGGTAAACCGAATGTTTCCCAGTTTTCTTACCGGGGTCAATTTTGATGACCTTGCGAGTCAGAAATCAATGTTATGTTTAACTGCTGCGCAAAAATATAGAATTCAGAAGCAACCGGTTGCTGTTGTGGACATTTTTTCCGGTTAAAAAAAAATCTTGTTCTAGTTTGAAGAGTTTAAAAATAGACCATAAAGATACAATAAGATGTAAGAATAACTAATAAATAATCCATTTTTTCTTTGATAGGGTAGAAAACATTGTGGGAAAAGGAGAAAATGCTGGTAACCTGCATTGTCTCCTTTTCTCAGATTATTTTCAAAAGCTTTCTCTTTCGGGGGTGTGAAAAGGCGTCATTGTGTGGTTAAAGGTTAATAAGGATAAACAGATAAATCAGCTTGGGCCCAGTCAGCCAATCAGAGGCCTCGAGAAATTCAAAATGGTACCCAGTCAGCCAGTCAGAGGCTTGGAGAAATTCAAAACTGGGCCCAGTCAGCCAATCAGAGGGCTTCAAAATGGCGCCCTAATATATATAAGAAGACACTGAACAAAAAACGGCATAAAAGTGGATTTAAAGTCTTCTTTGAAGGCTGCTGTGCAGTCCTTGGCAAACTGCCAGGCATGCACCATCCACACATGCCAGATTTCACTGTAAATGGGCCAAAATTTAAGAGAACAGGGTGGCAGAAGACCTTGTTTTGGTCTTTTCAGGCCACCTTGCAAGAGTTACTTCCCTTGAAATAAACCCCTTGATGCCCCTTTATCCCTGAACCAGATTTTCTGACTCAGACCACATTAAATTCTGCACATTGAATAAGCCAAAATCATCAATGTACAGTGTAAAAAACCCAGAAATTAATGTGACAAGTGGCTAAAAAAAGACTGAATACTCTTTCACTAGCAATTGATTCCTACTGCATGAATCAAACAAAGGGAATTGTTCTAATCTCTTCAAACCGCAACAAGAAACCCAGTTACATTGACTACCGCTTCATACGTGCCAGTTACGCACAATGCGAAAACACCAGGAAATAATTTGACAAGTGGCTAAAAAAAAGACTGAAGGCTCTTTCAGTAGCAACTGCTTCCTGTTGCATAAGTCAAACAAAGAGAACTGAATTTCTAATATATTTTTGTCTCTCCAATCTCTTTATACCTTGACGACGTACCCATTTTACGTGTGTCATAGATGCCACTTACTTGTCCGCGATAACATCAAAAATCGACCTACGGAACATTTCATAGCAGACGACACATGTTTCTTAAGTCAAATATAGAGAACTAAATTTCTGATATATTTTTCTTCTCCATTGTCTTTATACCATGACAACAAACAATTCACGTTGACTACCGTCTCATAGGTGCCAGTTCCGCATCCGCGAAAAACATGAAAAATGGACTTATGGAACATTTCGTAGCAGACGACACCTGTTGCTTAAGTCAATTATAGGGATTTTTCTTTTTCGTTTTCTCTCACTAGGGCCACTGATTTGGTTACGATGACTATCTCACCCATACGTGATGGTTACGTGCTGCGCGTAAAATAGTAAAATCAACTTAGACACTTTTGGAGGCAACTGAAACCTGTTGCACAAATCAAAGGAAGGTAAACCAAATGTTTCCCTGTTTTCTTACCGGGGTCAATTTTGATGACCTTGCGAGTCAGAAATCAATGTTATGTTTAACTGCTGCGCAAAAATATAGAATTCAGAAGCAACGGGTTGCTGTTGCGGAAATTTTTTCCGGTTAAAAAAAAATCTTGTTCTAGTTTGAAGAGTTTAAAAATAGACCATAAAGATACAATAAGATGTAAGAATAACTAATAAATAATCCATTTTTTCTTTGATAGGGTAGAAAACATTGTGGGAAAAGGAGAAAATGCTGGTAACCTGCATTGTCTCCTTTTCTCAGATTATTTTCAAAAGCTTTCTCTTTCGGGGGTGTGAAAAGGCGTCATTGTGTGGTTAAAGGTTAATAAGGATAAACAGATAAATCAGCTTGGGCCCAGTCAGCCAATCAGAGGCCTCGAGAAATTCAAAATGGTACCCAGTCAGCCAGTCAGAGGCTTGGAGAAATTCAAAACTGGGCCCAGTCAGCCAATCAGAGGGCTTCAAAATGGCGCCCTAATATATCGAAGAAAACAGTGAACAAAAAACGGCATAAAAGTGGATTTAAAGTCTTCTTTGAAGGCTGCTGTGCAGTCCTTGGCAAACTGCCAGGCATGCACCATCCACACATGCCAGATTTCACTGTAAATGGGCCAAAATTTAAGAGAACAGGGTGGCAGAAGACCTTGTTTTGGTCTTTTCAGGCCACCTTGCAAGAGTTACTTCCCTTGAAATAAACCCCTTGATGCCCCTTTATCCCTGAACCAGATTTTCTGACTCAGACCACATTAAATTCTGCACATTGAATAAGCCAAAATCATCAATGTACAGTGTAAAAAACCCAGAAATTAATGTGACAAGTGGCTAAAAAAAGACTGAATACTCTTTCACTAGCAATTGATTCCTACTGCATGAATCAAACAAAGGGAATTGTTCTAATCTCTTCAAACCGCAACAAGAAACCCAGTTACATTGACTACCGTTTCATACGTGCCAGTTACGCACAATGCGAAAACACCAGGAAATAATGTGACAAGTGGCTAAAAAAAAGACTGAAGGCTCTTTCAGTAGCAACTGCTTCCTGTTGCATAAGTCAAACAAAGAGAACTGAATTTCTAATATATTTTTGTCTCTCCAATCTCTTTATACCTTGACGACGTACCCATTTTACGTGTCTCATAGGTGCCACTTACGTGTCCGCGATAACATGAAAAATCGACCTACGGAACATTTCATAGCAGACGACACGTGTTTCTTAAGTCAAATATAGAGAACTAAATTTCTGATATATTTTTCTTCTCCATTGTCTTTATACCATGACAACGAACCATTTACGTTGACTACCGTCTCATAGGTGCCAGTTCCACATCCGCGAAAAACATGAAAAATGGACTTATGGAACATTTCGTAGCAGACGACACCTGTCGCTTAAGTCAATTATAGGGATTTTTCTTTTTCGTTTTCTCTCACTAGGGCCACTGATTTGGTTACGATGACTATCTCACCCATACGTGATGGTTACGTGCTGCGCGTAAAATAGTAAAATCAACTTGGACACTTTTGGAGGCAACTGAAACCTGTTGCACAAATCAAAGGAAGGTAAACCGAATGTTTCCCTGTTTTCTTACCGGGGTCAATTTTGATGACCTTGCGAGTCTGAAATCAATGTTATGTTTAACTGCTGCGCAAAAATATAGAATTCAGAAGCAACGGGTTGCTGTTGCGGAAATTTTTTCCGGTTAAAAAAAGATCTTGTTCTAGTTTGAAGAGTTTAAAAATAGACCATAAAGATACAATAAGATGTAAGAATAACTAATAAATAATCCATTTTTTCTTTGATAGGGTAGAAAACATTGTGGGAAAAGGAGAAAATGCTGGTAACCTGCATTGTCTCCTTTTCTCAGATTATTTTCAAAAGCTTTCTCTTTCGGGGGTGTGAAAAGGCGTCATTGTGTGGTTAAAGGTTAATAAGGATAAACAGATAAATCAGCTTGGGCCCAGTCAGCCAATCAGAGGCCTCGAGAAATTCAAAATGGTACCCAGTCAGCCAGTCAGAGGCTTGGAGAAATTCAAAACTGGGCCCAGTCAGCCAATCAGAGGGCTTCAAAATGGCGCCCTAATATATCGAAGAAAACAGTGAACAAAAAACGGCATAAAAGTGGATTTAAAGTCTTCTTTGAAGGCTGCTGTGCAGTCCTTGGCAAACTGCCAGGCATGCACCATCCACACATGCCAGATTTCACTGTAAATGGGCCAAAATTTAAGAGAACAGGGTGGCAGAAGACCTTGTTTTGGTCTTTTCAGGCCACCTTGCAAGAGTTACTTCCCTTGAAATAAACCCCTTGATGCCCCTTTATCCCTGAACCAGATTTTCTGACTCAGACCACATTAAATTCTGCACATTGAATAAGCCAAAATGATCAATGTACAGTGTAAAAAACCCAGAAATTAATGTGACAAGTGGCTAAAAAAAGACTGAATACTCTTTCAGTAGCAATTGATTCCTACTGCATGAATCAAACAAAGGGAATTTTTCTAATCTCTTCAAACCGCAACAAGAAACCCAGTTTCATTGACTACCGTTTCATACGTGCCAGTTACGCACAATGCGAAAACACCAGGAAATAATGTGACAAGTGGCTAAAAAAAAGACTGAAGGCTCTTTCAGTAGCAACTGCTTCCTGTTGCATAAGTCAAACAAAGAGAACTGAATTTCTAATATATTTTTGTCTCTCCAATCTCTTTATACCTTGACGACGTACCCATTTTACGTGTCTCATAGGTGCCACTTACGTGTCCGCGATAACATGAAAAATCGACCTACGGAACATTTCATAGCAGACGACACATGTTTCTTAAGTCAAATATAGAGAACTAAATTTCTGATATATTTTTCTTCTCCATTGTCTTTATACCATGACAACGAACCATTTACGTTGACTACCGTCTCATAGGTGCCAGTTCCGCATCCGCGAAAAACATGAAAAATGGACTTATGGAACATTTCGTAGCAGACGACACCTGTCGCTTAAGTCAATTATAGGGATTTTTCTTTTTCGTTTTCTCTCACTAGGGCCACTGATTTGGTTACGATGACTATCTCACCCATACGTGATACTTACGTGCTGCGCGTAAAATAGTAAAATCAACTTAGACACTTTTGGAGGCAACTGAAACCTGTTGCACAAATCAAAGGAAGGTAAACCGAATGTTTCCCTGTTTTCTTACCGGGGTCAATTTTGATGACCTTGCGCATCAGAAATCAATGTTATGTTTAACTGCTGCGCAAAAATATAGAATTCAGAAGCAACGGGTTGCTGTTGCGGAAATTTTTTCCGGTTAAAAAAAGATCTTGTTCTAGTTTGAAGAGTTTAAAAATAGACCATAAAGATACAATAAGATGTAAGAATAACTAATAAATAATCCATTTTTTCTTTGATAGGGTAGAAAACATTGTGGGAAAAGGAGAAAATGCTGGTAACCTGCATTGTCTCCTTTTCTCAGATTATTTTTCAAAAGCTTTCTCTTTCGGGGGTGTGAAAAGGCGTCATTGTGTGGTTAAAGGTTAATAAGGATAAACAGATAAATCAGCTTGGGCCCAGTCAGCCAATCAGAGGCCTCGAGAAATTCAAAATGGTACCCAGTCAGCCAGTCAGAGGCTTGGAGAAATTCAAAACTGGGCCCAGTCAGCCAATCAGAGGGCTTCAAAATGGCGCCCTAATATATCGAAGAAAACAGTGAACAAAAAACGGCATAAAAGTGGATTTAAAGTCTTCTTTGGAGGCTGCTGTGCAGTCCTTGGCAAACTGCCAGGCATGCACCATCCACACATGCCAGATTTCACTGTAAATGGGCCAAAATTTAAGAGAACAGGGTGGCAGAAGACCTTGTTTTGGTCTTTTCAGGCCACCTTGCAAGAGTTACTTCCCTTGAAATAAACCCCTTGATGCCCCTTTATCCCTGAACCAGATTTTCTGACTCAGACCACATTAAATTCTACACATTGAATAAGCCAAAATCATCAATGTACAGTGTAAAAAACCCAGAAATTAATGTGACAAGTGGCTAAAAAAAGACTGAATACTCTTTCACTAGCAATTGATTCCTACTGCATGAATCAAACAAAGGGAATTGTTCTAATCTCTTCAAACCGCAACAAGAAACCCAGTTACATTGACTACCGTTTCATACGTGCCAGTTACGCACAATGCGAAAACACCAGGAAATAATTTGACAAGTGGCTAAAAAAAAGACTGAAGGCTCTTTCAGTAGCAACTGCTTCCTGTTGCATAAGTCAAACAAAGAGAACTGAATTTCTAATATATTTTTGTCTCTCCAATCTCTTTATACCTTGACGACGTACCCATTTTACGTGTCTCATAGGTGCCACTTACGTGTCCGCGATAACATGAAAAATCGACCTACGGAACATTTCATAGCAGACGACACAGCTTTCTTAAGTCAAATATAGAGAACTAAATTTCTGATATATTTTTCTTCTCCATTGTCTTTATACCATGACAACAAACAATTTACGTTGACTACCGTCTCATAGGTGCCAGTTCTGCATCCGCGAAAAACATGAAAAATGGACTTATGGAACATTTCGTAGCAGACGACACCTGTCGCTTAAGTCAATTATAGGGATTTTTCTTTTTCGTTTTCTCTCACTAGGGCCACTGATTTGGTTACGATGACTATCTCACCCATACGTGATGGTTACGTGCTGCGCGTAAAATAGTAAAATCAACTTAGACACTTTTGGAGGCAAATGAAACCTGTTGCACAAATCAAAGGAAGGTAAACCAAATGTTTCCCTGTTTTCTTACCGGGGTCAATTTTGATGACCTTGCGAGTCAGAAATCAATGTTATGTTTAACTGCTGTGCAAAAATATAGAATTCAGAAGCAACCGGTTGCTGTTGCGGAAATTTTTTCCGGTTAAAAAAAAATCTTGTTCTAGTTTGAAGAGTTTAAAAATAGACCATAAAGATACAATAAGATGTAAGAATAACTAATAAATAATCCATTTTTTCTTTGATAGGGTAGAAAACATTGTGGGAAAAGGAGAAAATGCTGGTAACCTGCATTGTCTCCTTTTCTCAGATTATTTTCAAAAGCTTTCTCTTTCGGGGGTGTGAAAAGGCGTCATTGTGTGGTTAAAGGTTAATAAGGATAAACAGATAAATCAGCTTGGGCCCAGTCAGCCAATCAGAGGCCTCGAGAAATTCAAAATGGTACCCAGTCAGCCAGTCAGAGGCTTGGAGAAATTCAAAACTGGGCCCAGTCAGCCAATCAGAGGGCTTCAAAATGGCGCCCTAATATATCGAAGAAAGCAGTGAACAAAAAACGGCATAAAAGTGGATTTAAAGTCTTCTTTGAAGGCTGCTGTGCAGTCCTTGGCAAACTGCCAGGCATGCACCATCCACACATGCCAGATTTCACTGTAAATGGGCCAAAATTTCAGAGAACTGGGTGGCAGAAGACCTTGTTTTGGTCTTTTCAGGCCACCTTGCAAGAGTTACTTCCCTTGAAATAAACCCCTTGATGCCCCTTTATCCCTGAACCAGATTTTCTGACTCAGACCACATTAAATTCTGCACATTGAATAAGCCAAAATCATCAATGTACAGTGTAAAAAACCCAGAAATTAATGTGACAAGTGGCTAAAAAAAGACTGAATACTCTTTCAGTAGCAATTAATTCCTACTGCATGAATCAAACAAAGGGAATTGTTCTTATCTCTTCAAACCGCAACAAGAAACCCAGTTACATTGACTACCTTTTCATACGTGCCAGTTACGCACAATGCGAAAACACCAGGAAATAATGTGACAAGTGGCTTACAAAAAAGACTGAAGGCTCTTTCAGTAGCAACTGCTTCCTGTTGCATAAGTCAAACAAAGAGAACTGAATTTCTAATATATTTTTGTCTCTCCAATCTCTTTATACCTTGACGACGTACCCATTTTACGTGTCTCATAGGTGCCACTTACGTGTCCGCGATAACATGAAAAATCGACCTACGGAACATTTCATAGCAGACGACACATGTTTCTTAAGTCAAATATAGAGAACTAAATTTCTGATATATTTTACTTCTCCATTGTCTTTATACCATGACAACGAACCATTTACGTTGACTACCGTCTCATAGGTGCCAGTTCCGCATCCGCGAAAAACATGAAAAATGGACTTATGGAACATTTCGTAGCAGACGACACCTGTCGCTTAAGTCAATTATAGGGATTTTTCTTTTTCGTTTTCTCTCACTAGGGCCACTGATTTGGTTACGATGACTATCTCACCCATACGTGATGGTTACGTGCTGCGCGTAAAATAGTAAAATCAACTTAGACACTTTTGGAGGCAACTGAAACCTGTTGCACAAATCAAAGGAAGGTTAACCGAATGTTTCCCTGTTTTCTTACCGGGGTCAATTTTGATGACCTTGCGAGTCAGAAATCAATGTTATGTTAAACTGCTGCGCAAAAATATAAAATTCAGAAGCAACCGGTTGCTGTTGCGGAAATTTTTACCGGTTAAAAAAAGATCTTGTTCTAGTTTGAAGAGTTTAAAAATAGACCATATAGATACAATAAGATGTAAGAATAACTAATAAATAATCCATTTTTTCTTTGGTAGGGTAGAAAACATTGTGGGAAAAGGAGAAAATGCTGGTAACCTGCATTGTCTCTTTTTCTCAGATTATTTTCAAAGCTTTCTCTTTCGGGGGTGTGAAAAAGCGTCATTGTGTGGTTAAAGGTTAATAAGGATAAACAGATAAATCAGCTTCGGCCCAGTCAGCCAATCAGAGGCCTCGAGAAATTCAAAATGGTACCCAGTCAGCCAGTCAGAGGCTTGGAGAAATTCAAAACTGGGCCAAGTCAGCCAATCAGAGGGCTTCAAAATGGCGCCCTAATATATCGAAGAAAGCAGTGAACAAACAACGGCATAAAAGTGGATTTAAAGTCTTCTTTGAAGGCTGCTGGGCAGTCCTTGGCAAACTGCCAGGCATGCACCATCCACACCTGCCAGATTTCACTTTAAAGAGGCCAAAATTTAAGAGAACAGGGTGGCAGAAGACCTTGTTTTGGTCTTTTTAGGCCACCTTGCAAGAGTTACTTCCCTTGAAATAAACCCCTTGATGCCCCTTTATCCCTGAACCAGATTTTCTGACTCAGACCACATTAAATTCTGCACATTGAATAAGCCAAAATGATCAATGTACAGTGTAAAAGACCTAGAAATTAATGTGACAAGTGGCTAAAAAAAGACTGAATACTCTTTCACTAGCAATTGATTCCTACTGCATGAATCAAACAAAGGGAATTGTTCTAATCTCTTCAAATCGCAACAAGAAACCCAGTTACATTGACTACCGTTTCATACGTGCCAGTTACGCACAATGCGAAAACACCAGGAAATAATGTGACAAGTGGCTAAAAAGAAGACTGAAGGCTCTTTCAGTAGCAACTGCTTCCTGTTGCATAAGTCAAACAAAGAGAACTTAATTTCTAATATATTTTTGACTCTCCAATCTCTTTATACCTTGACAACGTACCCATTTTACGTGTCTCATAGGTGCCACTAACGTATCTGCGATAACATGAAAAATCGACCTACGGAACATTTCATAGCAGACGACACATGTGTCTGAAGTCAAATATAGAGAACTAAATTTCTGATATATTTTTCTTCTCAATTGTCTTTATACCATGACAACGAACCATTTACGTTGACTACCGTCTCATAGCTGCCAGTTCCGCATCCGCGAAAAACATGAAAAATGGACTTATGGAACATTTCGTAGCAGACGACATCTGTCGCTTAAGTAAATCATAAGGATTTTTCTTCTTCATTTTCTCTCACTAGGGCCACTGATTTGGTTACGATGACTATCTCACCCATACGTGATGGTTACGTGCTGCCCGTAAAATAGTAAAATCAACTTAGACACTTTTGGAGGCAACTGAAACCTGTTGCACAAATCAAAGAAAGGTAAACCGAATGTTTCCCTGTTTTCTTACCGGGGTCAATTTTGATGACCTTGCGAGTCAGAAATCAATGTTATGTTTAACTGCTGCACAAAAATATAAAAATTCTGAAGCAACCGGTTGCTGTTGCGGAAATTTTTTCCGGTTAAAAAAAAAATCTTGTTCTAGTTCGAAGAGTTTAAAAATAGACCATAAAGATACAATAAGATGTAAGAATAACTAATAAATAATCCATTTTTTCTTAGATAGGGTAGAAAACATTGTGGGAAAAGGAGAAAATGCTGGTAACCTGCATTGTCTCCTTTTCTCAGATTATTTTCAAAAGCTTTCTCTTTCGGGGTGTGAAAAGGCGTCATTGTGTGGTTAAAGGTTAATAAGGATAAACAGATAAATCAGCTTCGGCCCAGTCAGCCAATCAGAGGCCTCGAGAAATTCAAAATGGTACCCAGTCAGCCAGTCAGAGGCTTGGAGAAATTCAAAACTGGGCCAAGTCAGCCAATCAAAGGGCTTCAAAATGGCACCCTAATATATCGAAGAAAACAGTGAACAGAAAACGGCATAAAGGTGGATTTAAAGTCTTCTTTGCAGGCTGCTGTGCAGTCCTTGGCAAACTGCCAGGCATGCACCATCCACACATGCCAGATTTCACTGTAAAGGGGCCAAAATTTAAGAGAACAGGGTGGCAGAAGACCTTGTTTTGGTCTTTTCAGGCCACCTTGCAAGAGTTACTTCCCTTGAAATAAACCCCTTGATGCCCCTTTATCCCTGATCCAGATTTTCTGACTCAGACCACATTAAATTCTGCACATTGAATAAGCCAAAATGATCAATGTACAGTGTACAAAACCCAGAAATTAATGTGACAAGTGGCTAAAAAAAGACTGAATACTCTTTCAGTAGCAATTGATTCCTACTGCATGAATCAAACAAAGGGAATTGTTCTAATCTCTTCAAACCGCAACAAGAAACCCAGTTACATTGACTACCGTTTCATACGTGCCAGTTACGCACAATGCAAAAACACCAGGAAATAATGTGACAAGTGGCTAAAAAAAAGACTGAAGGCTCTTTCAGTAGCAACTGCTTCCTGTTGCATAAGTCAAACAAAGAGAACTGAATTTCTAATATATTTTTGTCTCTCCAATCTCTTTATACCTTGACAACGTACCCATTTTACGTGTCTCATAGGTGCCACTAACGTATCTGCAATAACATGAAAAATCGACCTATGGAACATTTCATAGCAGACGACACATGTTTCTTAAGTCAAATATAGAGAACTAAATTTCTGATATATTTTTCTTCTCCATTGTCTTCATACCATGACAACGAACCATTTACGTTGACTTCCGTCTCATAGGTGCCAGTTCCGCATCCGCGAAAAACATGAAAAATGGACTTATGGAACATTTCGTAGCAGACGACACCTGTCGCTTAAGTCATTTATAGGGATTTTTCTTTTTCGTTTTCTCTCACTAGGGCCACTGATTTGGTTACGATGACTATCTCACCCATACGTGATGGTTACATGCTGCGCGTAAAATAGTAAAATCAACTTAGACACTTTTGGAGGCCACTGAAACCTGTTGCACAAATCAAAGAAAGGTTAACCGAATGTTTCCCTGTTTTCTCACCGGGGTCAATTTTGATGACCTTGCAAGTCAGAAATCAATGTTATGTTTAACTGCTGTGCAAAAATATGAAATTCAGAAGCAACCGGTTGCTGTTGCGGAAATTTTTTCCGGTTAAAAAAAAAATCTTGTTCTAGTTTGAAGAGTTTAAAAATAGACCATAAAGATACAATAAGATGTAAGAATAACTAATAAATAATCCATTTTTTCTTTGATAGGGTAGAAAACATTGTGGGAAAAGGAGAAAATGCTGGTAAGCTGCATTGTCTCCTTTTCTCAGATTATTTTCAAAAGCTTTCTCTTTCGGGGGTGTGAAAAGGCGTCATTGTGTGGTTAAAGGTTAATAAGGATAAACAGATAAATCAGCTTGGGCCCAGTCAGCCAATCAGAGGCCTCGAGAAATTCAAAATGGTACCCAGTCGGAGGTTTGGAGAAATTCAAAACTGGGCCCAGTCAGCCAATCAGAGGGCTTCAAAATGGCGCCCTAATATAATCAAAGTTATGTTTAACTGCTGCGCAAAAATATAAAATTCAGAAGCACCCGGACTCTGCGTATAAAATAGTAAAATCAACTTAGACACTTTTGGAGGCAACTGATACCTGTTGCTCAAATCAAATGTAAACTAAATGTTTCCCTGTTTTCTTACCGGGGTCAATTTTGGTGACCTTGCGAGTCAGAAGTCAATGTTACGTTTAAATGCTGCACAAAAATATAAAAATTCAGAAGCAACCGGTTGCTGTTGCAGAATTTTTTTCCAGTTAAAAAAGAATCTTGTTCTAGTTTGAAGAATTTAAAAATAGGCCATAAAGATACAATAAGATGTAAGAACAACTAATAAATAATCATTTTTTTTCTTTGATAGGGTAGAAAACATTGTTGGAAAAGGAGAAAATGCTGGTAAGCTGCATTGTCTCCTTTTCTCAGATTATTTTTAAAAGCTTTCTCTTTCGGGGGTGTGAAAAGGCGTCATTGTGTGGTTAAAGGTAAATAAGGATAAACAGATAAATCAGCTTGGGCCCATTCAGCAAATTAGAGGCTTCGAGAAATTCAAAATGGTGCCTAGTCAGGTAGTCAGTGGCTTGGAGTAATTCAAAACTGGGCCCAGTCAGCCAATCAGAGAGCTTCAAAATTTCTTCAAAATGGCGCCCTAATATATCGATAGAAAACAGTGAACAAAAAACGGCATAAAAGTGGATTTAAAGTCTTCTTTGAAGGCTGCTGTGCAGTCCTTGGCAATCTGCAAGGCATGCACTATCCACACATGCCAGATTTCACTGAAAAGGGGCCAAAATTTAAGAGAACAGGGTGGCAGAAGACCTCGTTTTTGGTCTTTTCAGGCCACATTGCAAGAGTTACTTCCCTTGAAATAAACCCTTGATGCCCCTTTATCCCTGAAGTAAATTTTCTGACTCAGACCACATTAAATTCTGCACATTGAATAAGCCAAAATGATCAATGAAAAAACCAGAAATTAATGTGACAAGTGGCAAAAAAAAAGACTGAATACTCTTTTAGAAGCAATGGATTCCTACTGCATGAATCTAACAAAGGGAATTGAAGTGTAATTCTTCTAATCTCTTCAAACCGCAACAAGAAACCCAGTTACATTGACTACCATTTCATACGCGCCAGTTACGCACAATGCGAAAACACCAGGAAATAATGTGACAAGTGGCTTACAAAAAGACTGAAGACTCTTTCAGTAGCAACTGCTTCCTGTTGCATAAGTCAAACAAAGAGAACTAAATTTCTAATATATTTTTTCTCTCCAATCTCTTTATACCTTGACGACATACCCATTTATGTAGACTACCATCTCTCATAGGTGCCACTTACGTATCCCCAAAAATATGAAAAATCGACTTACGGAACATTTCATAGCAGACGACACATGTTTCTTAAGTCAAATAAAGAGAACTAAATTTCTGTTATATTTTTCTCCTCCATTGTCTTTATACCCTGAAAACGAACCATTTACGTTGACTATGGTCTCATAGGTGCCAGTTACGTATCCGCAAAAAACATGAAAAATGGACTTATGGAACATTTCGTAGCAGACAACACCTGTCGCTTAAGTCAATTATAGGGATTTTTCTTTTTCGTTTTCTCTCACTAGGGCCATTGATTTGGTTACGATGACTATCTCACCCATATGTGATGGTTACGTGCTGCGCATAAGATAGTAAAATCAACTTGGACACTTTTGGAGGCAACTGATACCTGTTGCTCAAATCAAAGTGGCAGAGTAGGGCATCGAACTAGCGACTGTTCTCAAGTCCTGTGCAGTAATGACTGAGCTACCGAGACTCGGCCTTTTGATAACACCTACTGCTGGTAATGAAATTGGTTTGGATTTTTACAAGATGGTTTAGAAAAATAATCCATTTTAAGTCAGGCGAATTAGAATGCTGATTTTTGGTCTTTATTTAAATTGTGTACATTTGTGCAGGTATCACCTTTCTACATGCACTGTTTATTTTTCAATCACTCCGATTTTATCCCAAAAATAGCGGCCTCGAAGACCTTATGTCACTGACCGTGCTGATTATATTGAACGTCTTCTTTTTTTTTTGCATGAAACAGACATACATAAATAATCGTGGGGACCGGGCTAGACGATTTTGATTGATTGACTGATTCTAGAGTGAACGCTGCTTTCAACAATTTTTCAGTTAAATCACAGCAACAGCTCACAGATTCATGTATTTCTTGAATTCCACCAGTACTTGGCTATGGCTCTGAAGTATCTGGCCTATGGATACTTCCTCATAATCATCAGGTCCCGAGTTCGATACCCGGGAGCGGGTGTCAGCTTTGGGATTTTTCATTAGCCCACACATTCACCGCGAGTACTGGTGTAGTTCCGAGGAATCAGAATAGAGAGAGAGAAGTAGAAGTTGTAAGAACTTCTTTTACAATCGATGCAAAATAAATATGTTTAAACTACGCATAATATCAGTTGTATCGCTGCATGGCGCAATCTGTGCAGGCTGAACTGAATTGAAAATGTTTGCTAGTTAGTCAATTCTACCTAGTCAATAGTTTACTTGTCAAAGGACCAGTGTACCTCGTGATTCAGTCGGCTTTTAAACAAAAAGGGAAATTATGAATCCATGATAATATGATGACCTGCCTGGTATCATGCGTCTGCGAGGCATTTAACCCTCTTTTGCCAAAAGCAAGGCTCGTATCTAATCGAAGGGTTCATTTTTCAACAATATGCACAACAAAGAGGAAAGAGAGGAAATTGCTTGTGTGGTAAAACCAATAAGAAAACGTCAACAAAGTCAACCGATGCAGTCATAGAATTGAAATCGTATGAAAAGTGGTGTATGACGCCTTACAACCCAAAGGGCTGCTACAATTTGTTAAGCTGTGCCGAGACAGCGATGGTCACAGACCTGTCGTGACCAGGATTCGAACCGGGAATGTCGGCTACTTCGCAAAGCACTAACCACCATACGATCACAGATCTCATTGTTGTACAGATATTACCTCAGTCTTCGATTTAAACATGGAAGAAACGAATCCTTTGCTATAAAATCACGAGTTTCACCGCCTATAAATGAGAAAACTAATACTTTTGAAAACGTTTTAAGAAAAGGAGAAAGTGTTCGTCACCAGCATTTCCTCCCTTTACTACAATGTCTTAAGATTTAAGGCCCTTTTTCAACATTAATTGTATCGCTACATTGAGCGCGGTCCGGTAGCTCTGGCTAACGCATCAGACCCGGTCAGTACTGGTGTGAAAAAGCCAGGAAATACATTAGTGCGTCACTGGCCGCCATGATATGACCTAAGCTGTTAAAAAGGCATTAAACTCCAATACAAACCAAACAAAATCGCTGCATTACATCTGTCTGTGTTTTCCTGCAGTTCTTTTTACTAGTACTTCGAGAACAATATTCTTCCCAAACCACTGGCTGCTTTTAATCTCTTACTATCGGTTATAACCGGTGAGAGAGGAATAAATCCTGTCGCAATGACTATCATCAGTCCTTGGAAAGAAATTTGTCGAATGGATCTTTGAACTAGCCACCCTTTTTCTCAAGTCCTGTACGCTACCAACTGTGCTACCGAGGCTCGGCATATTTCGGCGCCCTGTGATAATACTATGATACCATAGTTACAGAACAAAATTAAATTTTCCCTACATGCCAAATATCTAAAATTGCAACAAATACGTTCACTACACTTCCTTGTAGAGGATTATCGTTTTAAATGCTTAATCTTGACCCTGACCAGATTTTCAATGCAAAATAATCGCAAACATTCAGCGACATAATCCTTTTTTGTGCCTTACATAAACTTCAGAATAAAACAATAGGAAACGGTACAACAGAAAAACGATAAATTGAGCCAAAAAGATAAGTTTTAAAAAAAAATCACTTCAAAATTTCATTTCGTTTTGTTCCGTTCTCGTTATATTCCGTTCCGTTCTATTTCGTTTCGTTCCGTTCCGTTGCGTTTCGTTCGTTTCATTGCGTTTCGTTTCGTTTCGTTCCGTTTTGTTGTGTTTCGTTGCGTTTTGTTTCGGTTCCGTTTCTTACTTTTTAGGGACCCAAAGACTTCATTATTACATAGAAATAATTATTAATGTGTAGGCCCTCTGATGGTGTAGTGTACTACTGCATTACCATTCTATAAATAGACTGCTAAAAATAGAACATTGCAATGCAGATTTTGCTTTCAAAAAATTGCCGATGATTGAATAGCAAACATCGAGTATTTTCAAGACAGTTGGCAGCTGTAATTTACCATCGATACTTGTAATTTATGCAAAAAATATACGAAATGATAATCTCCAGCTGTAAGAAGAATTAATTCTGCTTTATTTTAAAACTATTCATGTATTGAGACACATCACTGATTGTGTGACGTCATTCAAAGAAATTAGCAGACGCTAAAGTACCTGTTGGGGAATAACGTCAGGGTTTCTAGGGATAAGGGGATGGTTTAGCAAGTTAGTGATACATAAGGATCATGGGCGGATCCAGAGGGGGGGACCGGGGGTCCGGACACCTCCCCCCCCCCCCCCTGGAAATTTGGAAAAAATGTGGTTATCGGATTCGTGAAGTGGTACTGGTTTGATATTGCACAGCGTTTATGTAAAATACAGTCATAAATTTAAAAAAAAAAGGTTTTAAATGTGCAGACCTCCTCATGGTTAGAACTGGAAACGTAGACTTTTCTTGTAAACGGCTTACATTCACTGAAATCCGGAAATCAAAGTATCATATAATAACGATCGTGCATTTTCGGTGGGACCCCCCCCCCCCCCCCTGAGAAAGATGTCTGGATCCGCGCATGAGGATCATAACATCCTGCTGTCCTGTCTTAACTCATTACCCCATACACCATTTTGAGACCATCCCTAATTCAAAGAAGCTGCAGACGACCACTAAAATGTTGCTACTAGTGGGTTTTAAGATACAGACTGCATTGAAAACATTGTGAGAAAAGGTGAAATTGCTCATTTTGAGCAATTTCACCTTTTCTCACAATTTTTTCCTAAACCTTTTTTCTTGTGTTAAAATTAGTATATATGGAGGAAAGGGTTAACTGACGAAGTTGATAAAAGGATAATTAGTGTCACCCTTATTCTTAGATTGGCTGTATTTCATGAATGAAGTCAGATCGGAAGAAATTTATGGCGAACTTTTGTGACTGTGCAAACTTGCCGAGACTGAGCTGAGACACTGAAGGTGAGTTTTTCGCCCATGTAGCCTGGTTTCTCAATCTCTGAAACCAGAACAATACACAGACAAGTTTTGTATGCATATGATAAAGGCAACAGGGCGGGTGTTCACAGATTCGAGGGCACAAGGACGGAGTGAAAAGGGGGCAGGGCGGCGCACCCTGCTACTCCGCTCTGGAATAAACACTATAACCAGTATTTAGCCCTTTTCCCATGATATTTCTACCTTTTCAAAAGGCAAAATTAAAACACCTCGTGAGGTATGTTTGAATTGTCAACTAGTCTGCAATTTGCAACACAAGTGCCTGTTATAAAAAGAAATCTATGTAAATTACTGTTTAAAATAAAATATATAGCAGAAAAGGCAGTCTGAATTGACTCTTATCGTGCCCTATAGTTCACATCTGCCGTTTATTTAATAGAAAGAAAATCATTTCTTAAACAAAAGTCTAAGACTATAACAAATGCTTACAAATAAACATTGTTTGGTTGGAAAGAACATACCTGTATATGGCCAGCAACAGACAGAAATAGGCTTTCAGTCATATGTGTAAAGCGTCGTCACTGACCAGTCTTGCAATCCGAGACGACACTTTATGACTTTATTCAAATTGTATAACATCAGACTTGCACAAAACAGAAAACTGTGTAAGAATAGAAAGAGTTGTCTCTGATTTGCCTGCGCAGACTGCACAGGTTTAATCAGGGATGACTCTTGATGCAAATGTTCAAATGCCCTTTTTCACATGTTGCAGGCCAAATAAGGTCAAATAAGACTATCAATCCAGTCAAGGTCTTCAGTTGACTAGCTATAATATCCTCTGGAGTATGATTTTAAAAAAGTGGGATGTCATAATACTATGATACTGGTTATAATGTATGACATACCTTCATGTACAGCACAGGGGCATGTTGTAGCATCCAGTGTTTTAAGGACCCAATCAACCACTTCAATGGACCACTTGTGATTAGTATGGACCAGTTATAAACAATCGGCCCGATGAATACTGAAATTGACCATTTTCTTGCCAAACTTGCCTATATGAACAGACTTTTTTAACAGTACTATTACTAAATAGTACTATAGCGGTTGGTGTTTGCCTGTATTGATGTTCCCCTAAATCCTACCACAAAAAAGAATATGTGTAAAGCTATGGCCACACCTTACATAGTAGGGAATGACCGCAGATGGCCATAGTTAAAAGTATCAAAAGTAGTTGAACAGTTACACAGTTCAACCCTAGTGTTACGGGAGACCAATCCTCCATGCATACCTTCGTCCCGATTTAAATACAATACCTGACAGCTGCGTCAAATTTGCTATATGCTTACGGTATTGGTCTTTTAATCCTTGGACTTTGTGCGTAAGATGGGGGCTCATCCGGGATTGGCTATTAATCCCATTTGTTGTCCAAAAGTGCACTTCCTGCCTAATAAGGCTTTAAATCGTCAATAAATGATGACTTTAAGAGGGGGTATGTTATGGGGGACCGCTCCTCCATGCATAGCTTCGTCCCTATTTAAATGCAATACCTGACAGCTGCATCAGAGAGATATCTCTTTCGCTCAGTGGTTATGGTATTGGTCCTTTAATCCTCAAAAAACGAGGTTATTTGTCCCTTCAAGGGTTCGAATCCTGCCAGATGCAGTTTGTATTTCAGCTATGCATTTATTTGTGTCTTTGTTACAGACTTTGTTCGTAAGAATAGTTCAGCACAGTAATAAACGTAGTTTGAACTTACAGTTTGCCCGTACTACATGCAGAATTTTTGAACATATTCAAAAATTTGTTACGCTTAACTACGATGTTGTGACTGTAGTTTGAACGTAGTTTACTGTACTGTAATTGACTTTACTTAATTGTGGAGTGTTTAATAGTCAACTACGGTAATTTCCTAATACGGTCAACTACGATTCAATTATTTTAAAAAGTAATTGATTAATTGAAATTGAAATAGAAGTGTTTTCAATTAAATTTTGATTACAGTTACTTGCTTTCTATAAAAGTAATAAATCAAATCAAAAGTTATAAATCAAATACATGATTCTTTTTTTTTTTTTTTTTTTTTAACAACATGCTTCTGCTACCCATGATTGCGCTGCAAGAAAAACAGCACTGCTCCTCCTTCAGCACTGTCAAACTACTAAAATACAGGACAACCTTTCAACAATCAATGGTTTCAAAGTCTACCCTAAAAAAATATTCTCTAAAAGTGAAAAACTCTAAGATAAAGCTTACCTCAGAACTCTTTCCAGCTGTTCCATGCACTATTCAGGTATATCCCTTACAAAAATACATGTCCAAAGATGCTTATTGTCCCATCAGTTCATAGCTAAACATAACTTGCTATTCCATGATACACAGAATCCATGTGCCAATGTAACAAGCACAACCCTCCAAATAGGTAACACACACACACGCATTACTCTTCACTCCAATAGAACATTTAAACATTTAACCCTTATCCACGCAATGATGACTTTTGATGATCTTTGAAAGAAGCCTTTTGAAAACATTTTGGGCAAAGGAGAAAATACTAGTAACCAACATTTTCTCATTTTCCCAAAATATTTTCTCCCCTATCACTAAACAATTGCACCCTTGTAAACTTTTTAAGCCTACGTAATGGTTAGAGCACAAAAAAGAGAATTCTTCGAGAAAATAAAAGCGAAGGCGCTCTGCGCCGTAGCTTTTATTTTCTCGAAGAATTCTCTTTTTTGTGCTCTAACCAACTTAGTGATCGACTGGGTTTTTATATAAATCATTTTATAGAGACTGCATTCTCTATAAAGTTTGTCCTAGGTATTATGCAAAGACATGCCTTCATTACCGCATGACCCTATAAACACGCCCACATGACATAAGTATATCAAGAAACATGACATTCATCAAATTTCATTGTTTTGTTTTATTTTAATGACACGCCCGAAACACGAGAAAATAACACTATCACGTGGATTTCCTCATGCACAGTACCCTCATGTTATGCGTGTCTCCAAGCCCAAATTTTGCGAAAGAAAAGTGCATGGCATTGCGGTCTTTACAATGGCGGAAGCCAAACCAAATTTTGACCTTTTCTTAGGAAATGACGAAATTTTCAAGGATGATATATCATGTTTGCAATTGGTGCAATTGCCCACACAAGAACTTGTAAAAACAGGTAACTGATATGATTTATGATTGCAGTCCTTTTTTTTTCAAACAATACAAATTCACAGGTTTATCAATAGATTTCGTTCTTTAGAGTACATGCAAAACACTATAAATTTTAGTATATGTTGATTTTTCAATGTCAACATTTTAGGTATCACAAATGTATCCACTTCTCATTTATAAATGCGTTGTCTTGGATATACATGTACAAGATAATCTAGGTATGACATTTGTAAACAATCTACCATCTCAATTGTTGTTGTTCCTCCTTATCAATTGTTATCAAATGAAGTCGACATTTTAAGAGATTGAATAATTAATTTATAGATGATTGTTACTTTTACACCACTTCTGTTTCCTGCCTTTTTCACACCAGTACTGACATAACTTTCTTTCCAAAGCCACTGACTAATTTATTCATATGCATCAGAAGTGAGATGCAAAAGTTTACCGGAAAGAGAGTTCGCCGCAACCAGGTATCGAACCCGTGACCTCCAGGTTACGAGTCAGATACACTAACCATAGGTGGCTGGGCTGCTTTTAATATGCTGGAGCCTAAAATTTTGGCATCTTGTAAAGAGCGCATGGCAAGCATTTTCGGACTTTCCTTTATACCTGTACTTGCTAAATACTATCTTTTTTAGGGTTATTTTTAAAAGAAAACAAAAGGACAACTTGAACTTTTCTAAAAACTAATCAGTTGGCTCTTGCTGTAGATAAACTTTTTTTTACTTTCGAGTTAAATGTCATTTCTTTGTTGTCAAATTTTTGTCATGATACAGAACGGACAACGTGCCATCAGTCCATAAATGTTAATATTGCGCTGTTTTGCACAATGTTTCAATTCATGATCATACAACACGTTCTCTGCAGAATGATCATTAAAGTACACTAAAGCTACTTGGGTCGTCCATTTGGGTGTAAAATTTATTGGGGGTAAAAATATAGAGAAGAAAAATTAGATGTTGTTTTATTACTCAATTCCTCTATTGCAATTTCCCCTTTTTCTGCAATATTTTCTAAAATCAAACTTTCACTGATAACATACAGGATTACTTGGTAAAGGGTTTAGGCTGTGTTGTAACAAGTTTCATCGTGCTTTAAATAGTTGGGAGGAGCATGAATTAATTTTACGTAGATGTGGGAGGAGCCAGTAGAATTCATACGTGCGGAACGGCTGTCTTTATTTCAAGCAGATAAAATTTTATGGACTTTTAAGAGGTAGAAAATTTCCACAAATACTCCTCTCTGATTGGACAAAAAATTAGGTCGATCACTAATTATTGTACACAGTCACTCTTTCTGCCCTGTACATAATATTATGCATTATCCTTTACTCTTAACCTACATTAACCCATTTCTAAGGTTTTTGCGGCTTTGATGGAGTAGCATTTTGAAAACATTGTGGAAAAGAGAGAAAATGCAGGTAACAAACGTTATGAACCTGCATTTTCTCCTTTTCCCAGGATGTTTTCTACCCTTCCCAACACAAATACCATTTTTGAGCCACGTTTATTTTGTTGTCTGCAATTTTTTTTTAATTTGGATTAATCTTAAATTTTATAGTGTGATAAAGAGTTAAGCAAATTTATTTTAAATCGATTGAGAAACAAGTTCTTACAAATTATACTAATCTTTCTTGATTCTGTATTTTGTGAACTACACCAGTACTCGCCCAGAATTGTGTGGGCCAATAAAAAATCCCAAAATTGACACCTGCTCCCACATACCGAACTCAAAACCTTTGGCTTATGAGGCTGATGCTCTACTGCACAGGCACCGCAACAGAATTTTAGACTCGGGCACAATGCCAGTTAGTGCATATGTCCAGGTATTGACAGAGATGAAGACAAGCCGTAATGTTGAATGGCACATAATTTCTGTGTTTCCGTAAGACCAGCATCATCGCGAGCCAAGTTTACGATCACTACGTGGATCTTACCTTGGCGGATTGAGCCCGATTTCAAGATTCCTGTGATGCGCCCTCTATTGGATGCTGGTTATTACCTCCTTTACTTCATGTTTCTAAAGGCAAATGAAATATCGTTTTACAAACCGCTTACGAATACACATAAAGCGATAAGCAGACATCCACGTGGGTTTCCATGTTTTACCTTTTATTCGAAAGGAAGAGACCGTGTACTATTTTTATCAAAGATGAAATGCTACGAGCGATTTCATTCGTTGCAGCTAGAGCTGGCTGCATCCAATGAAAAGGCGTATGGGGGGGATTGTAAAAATCAAGCTCAATCCGCCAAGGTAAGATCCACGTAGTGATCGTAAACTTGGCTGGCGAAGATGTAAGACCAGACCAGTAGGTAAGGAGAAAAAAAAAACTTACCAAAAGTGCTTTCTTGAAATTTGCTCATCACAAGCACTGTTAAGATCATATAAACACAGCTTAAACCTTTACTACACAATCCCGTCTTTTGACGGCCTGAGGAAGAAGCCTTCTGGAAACCTTGTGAGAAAAGGAGAAAATGCTGGTTTCTCTCCTCTTCAATACAAATTTTAAATTTTCAATCACTTTTATTTTGAGGTCTGCAAATGCTTTCAGTTTGGACCAGTCTAAAATTTTGTCGTTTGGTGTTTAAAAGTATTTTTGTTTAACTCTTTACCACACAATCACGACTTTTGACGACCCTGATAAAGGAAGCCTTTGAAAAAATTGTGGGAAAAGTAGAAAATGCTGGTAACCAACATTTTTTTACCAATGCTGGTAAAATACAAATGTATCGAACCATGTAGATCCAAAATCAGACAGCAATCTCTATGCCTTCTTATGTTAATCTTCACTGTCTGCAAAAGAGCATTTAGTCATGCTAAGTAAGTTGTGTAAGGGTTAATATTTTACCAAACAAAACTTGAAGTTTGAAAGCAACTACACAGAACAAACTGTAAAAAACAGGCTAGTGTATTAACCATGGAACTTGTCTCAAGCTTTAAGCAAACATTCCTAACTTTTAACAAACCTTAACCCTTTACCAGATGGCAAAATAATAGACCTATCCAAATTGAAAGCAGTTGCAGATGGCAGTTTCAGACTGGCTCACACGAGGCAATTTTTCTTTGATAGGGTATCAAATTTTGTAGGAAAAGGAGAAAATGCTGGTTAAGCCTGTTTCATATCAGCCGTGTGAATTTTTCACCGTACGAATTCCGCCACAAACACAATGGCTCCCTATTCGTGCCCGTCACACAAATTGCAAAATTGCAAAGTGATCTCTGTACGTTCTTCGCCTAGTTGACTCACAAACAGTACGGTGTTCGTAGGTTGAACGCTAAAAAAAGCGACATGTTCGCACGTCATTCAATTATCATAAGGCTGCCTCACAAATTCTCAAGGCACCCGCAAGACTGCCGTAAGAATTTGCAAAGTTTCCTTTAACCCATAAGCACGTATTTGCAAGACAGGTGCACGGTGTTCGTGTGATCGCAATATGGAGGAGGAATTATCTCCTTTTGTCCATATTTTGATACGTATGTATACAATGGTATTCATAACACTATCTCCCACCTCTGTAGCCCATTTGACCCACACAGTCCACACTCTGCTGCCTTGCCTAGCACGCTCCTGATCGTAAACAGCAGCAGCTGCTATTTCATTTTTCTGCCTTCGACGAGCAGCTTGCAATCTCTATTGATGAAGGAGAAGATTCAACACATTTCGAGACGGTATAAGTGCCATTTTCACTTCAGAACTGATAAATTTAATGAGGTGAGATATCAACATACACTTTTGTAATATACTGATCATGTCGCCCAAGTATATGTTGGCCGTCCGGAAAGAATTAACAAAATCAATGCCGCATGGCGATCACTGGACAGTGCCCAGAGGAATATTTGTAGTCTGGCGGTGCCCATCCGGCGCCTGGACTGAGGAAGTCTGGTCGCCGGACGGATGCCTTGAGGTGGATTTTGAGATAAACCTTTTCATAAAAATCGGCCGGGTGCCATCCGATTTCTCAAGGTATCGTCCGGTCATTGGACAGCGTCCAGCGGCAGTTGGTTATTTGTGACTGGGGTATTACTTTGAATTTCAAACTGAAATAAACGTTTACTCAATAAAAAGCACACAGCGGGATACATTCAGCTATGATCGGCTTGCATGTAACTTATGCATTGGCCATTTATTAAAACAGACCCGACACGCTTGGGTATTAGGTTAATCGCTTCGGTATAAGCCTTACTTTTCCCAGGTAATGATTGATGGGTCATAGCAGACAGGTCGAATCTTCGAAGAATGTGCAGACAATGATGCAGCAAACAGCCTCATTCTGTGACATGCCTTCACAGTGTTAACTCTGACTATCCAGGCATATAGGTTGCGTATTGCAGCAATGAACAGGATAATTGCGGATAAAGATTGGGACGACGCTGTTTTATGTTAAAGGCATACTTGTCACTCCTGTACAAGTACGTGCCTTCTTCATCTGAATCCTTGATTGGTGGTACCTCAGTCGTTTCAGGTTCAATGGAAGGTTCAGCATCCGTAGCCTTCCCCTTTGCCTTCTGAGAAATTTGTTATGGAAGCATGACCTTCCTGAGATCTCGACAATGACTGATGACAAACAAGACATGTATACAGACTTTTTAACAGAGGAGGGATGACGCTAACTTTTCGCAATGCAGCCGTGCGAATAAATAAGTTGTTTGTGCATTCCACAGTAGTCTTTAGACAGTCTTTCACTAAACGCAAGGCTAATGCAAGACAGCCTCAAGATGTTCATGCAATCATCATGCAGCCTTCGCAGGCCAAAGGCAAGCATAAAACCATATGATTGATGAGCGATGGTCGCAAGGCAGCTGTACGACTGCTATGTGGCAACCATAAAGTTGTCGTGCTAACTCCTTTTTTATTGGATTTTTTTCGAAATCAATAAGGTTGAAGCTACTGATGTGATAAACAAACTGTGTGATTTTCATGAAAATCTGACAAGAAATGCAGACTTTATCGTGTAAACAAGAATTTGAAATTTTCAACTTGAGATGGCTACTTTTCCCATACTGTTTGTTGGATTTTTTTCAAAATCAATAGGGTTGAAGCTATATTGAAGATAAACAAACTGGGGAAGTTTCACGAAAATCTAACAACAAAAGCAGACATTATCGCGTAAACAAGAATTGGAAATTTTCAACTGGAAATGGCTACTTTTCCCATACCATTTGTCCGATTTTTCTCAAAATTAATAGGGTTGAAATGATATTGATCAGATAAATAAACTGTGGAAGTTTCATGAAAATCTGATGAGAAATGCAGACTTTATCGCATAAACAAGAATTTGAAATAAATTTTCAACTTGAAATGGCTACTTTTCCCATATTGTTTGTTGGATTTTTCTCAAGAAACAATAGAGTTGAAGCTATTGATAAGATAAACAATCTGTGCAAGTTTTACAAAAATCTGACAACAAATGCAGACTATCGCGTAAACAAGAAAAAGACTAACGGACGGACGGACAGACGGATGGCGGAAACCCCGCCATGACATAAGCTCTGCTGGCTTTCAGCCAGTAGAGCTAAAATGGCTATGATCCTCTCAAAAATTCAGGTGAGCGATCCAGAGTCATCTTGGCCCTCTTGTTTTTTGTCATTTTCAGGGTGTACATACTTTCCGGAAATAAAAGGAAAGCGAAATTTATAGTTCTGTGACGTTTTCATTGACGAAAAACCACTGATATCTTTCAACTGATATTGGTCTCTATATCTACCGGTTTTCGATACTTGACGGATGCGAGGACAAAGGGATCAGTAGGTTGATTTCTGTCATCCATTTCCTATATACATGTATTATAAACAAGGAATTAAACTGTATGCAGCCCGTTACTAGTCCTCGGTTACAAAAAAAAAACCTATCTTTTCTACGCTGACAGGTATTCTCCTTATTCTTTACATTCGATACTGACAGTCGCGCATATAAACCAATGATATTTCTCTTTCCAAACAGTGTCATGTGACAAAAGATGTTAGCAGCTGTACAAAATTTCATTTGTTGAATGCTCGACTGTCAGTTCATATCAGTCATTGAAATTTCTCGTTCCAAACAGTGACACATGACAGAAGATGGCTGCAGCTGTTCGTTTGCTCCTGGATCACAAATTCAACGGATTCTGAGGCGTTTCATCGTTATGAAAGACAAAGACTAATAGGTCACTAGTATTTTCAAACACGTTTAAAGGGTATGTGTCGCTAATGCTATGTTTCACTGGATCTATTTAAGTGCATTTTATATCATTTTATTTCAGTCACACCACATTTGTTGTCTCAAATACTTTGGTTCTGGAATAGTCCAAAATATTGTCTTAAAATGTGAAATAACATCTACAACAAACCAGAGGGCCATGATGGCCCTGTATCGCTCCACTGGCTTTTTAACCCTTTACCACACCAATTGAAGTGTTCAGGACCCTGAAAAAGATCGAGAGCTTTCGAAAACAATGAACACCGTCAGGGAATACAAGCAGGTGTATTCATTGGCATGATAGGTAAAGTGCTTGGAAAAGAAAACCTGAATGACAGAAACTCTAATTAGAATTCAATATTCCACTCATGTGAGCACCAAAATGAATCACTCTTCCTGAAAACAGAATATTTTCTACCCCCCCCCCCCCCAAAAAAAAAAACCTTAAATATCTAGCATCAATCACGTATCAATCACTGCGGTTTGATAATCAAGGGAGGTAAATAATAACAAACTTTATCATTTATGAGTTATTTCCCTTGATTCATTTTTGAAGCCCATGGTAAACTTGCGATCCCTGGAATGGATTCAATTTTGACTCAAGGCCTATAAAATGAAGAAACTTTTTAAAGGTCCATCTAATAAACCTATAAAGCTACATGCCAAATTTAGTAGCCCTTGTGGTTTCAGAGAAGAATATTTATAAAAATGATTTTTTTTTTTTTTTTTTTTTTTTCATTTTTGTTGCCATGGCAACCCCCATTTTTGAAGGAATCAAATTCTTTCAAGAAATTCTGAAGAGGACCATTGCAGGATTATTTCTGTGAAGTTTCTTCAAATTTGGATGGGTAGTTTCAGAGAAATTTGAAATAAAAGTTAACGGATGCACACATGCACACACGGACGCACGACAGACACCAGGCCATGCCTTCGGCCAGTGGAGCTGAAAAATCAAGACACAAATATATAATTTATAAGTTTATGTCAATTTTATCTAAAAGCATCACTTCATTTTACAGGTATCATAATACTTTAGTAAAGTAAAAATGTGACAAACAGAACAAACAGTATATATGTATGTGAAGGAATCCTTAATTTCCTATATCTCTCATCTGAGATCAGAACATAGTAAAAATGGAACATTTCAAGTCTACATTTCTATGAACTCCGATCAAGTTGATTTGGATGTATGAAGAGGTGCATATCACATGATACCACAGGTTTAGCTTCATGCTAATTTTTTTTTTCCATAATGAATATAACCGGATTCCACCACAAAGAATCAAAAACTGTTGTAACGTATCTTTTATCATATACCTCCCCTTTAAACTATAAAAAAACAAACACAAAGAAAATAACAAAAAAATTGCTGCACATTTTTGGGACGGAAAGAGCCAAATGTAAATATAGATAGCCGAGAACATGCTATTTTCTACAGAGAGTATAAGAGCAATACAGAAAGAAAAGGCCTACACAGAGAACATACAGAATTCAAATTCTATTCTTTTTTATAGAATTATGTTTTACATAACGTCAGCATTCAGTCAAGTTATTCAGAGTACATGCAATATAAAAATTTGTATTCAGTAATTGGGTGCCTGGTGATTTTCATGGGTATCAGACTAAAATGTGCCCTCCAGAGTACAGAAGGTAATTGTTGATGCCAGGAGGATGCACTATTGATGCAGGACAAAATACACCATACACATTCAGGTGAACTAAAAAGATATTCAAGATTTCCTCCGCTGTGGCATTAGGAGTTTCGTATGAAAATAGTTCTTTGAATAGCATTACAAGAACTTGGCCAATGAAATGTTCTCTGAAGATCAGTAATGAATCCTGTTCTGGTTTGGGAGGAGAAGATGCTTGAAGAAAAGATGTACTTACACACCCTAAAAATATTGAGTGATCATAGTAGTATATCTTCAGTAACTATCAATTTGTGGTTTAAAAAAAACAAACATTAGTCATGTTCAGATAAAAAAAAAATAGAGAAAAAAAGATACAAAAATGTTTGATGTCAATTATACAGTATGGCAAAATAAATGATCTACCGTAATTTGCGTATGTTTTGGGACACCCAAAAAATTGGGACACCATCAAAAATCTTGAAAATAATTATTTTTCATGACCCAAAGATTTGGGACATACTAAAAATTGCGAAGCGAGATCTTTAATTTTTTGTTCCAAAGAATTGGGACAGTGAATATCTATTTAGAGAAAAAATCTTTCAATCCGTATGAAAACGTCTGTTTGCAAATATTTATTTCGGCTTTCGCGTAGTTTAATTTCTCCACACGTAACGTTGTAAGCATGCTTCCCAACCCTCACAATTTCAATGGGAGTTACCTGATTCAAGACAAAAAATCGATCAACTGACAGTCTAATTTAAATCCTAAATCAAAAAGAAATCCGACGTAAGTGTAAAAAGGGTGTGATAAACTTCTATCCAAGATCCATAACGCATGAACTTGTGTACATCCGAAGTTGATAGAGTTGACACGCGTGTAATTCATCGTCAATCGAGTTCAATGTTTATAAATAGAAATCAAGGTACACAGTTCTACCCAAGGTCTATTGATCGAAGATCGACGAACCAATCAAATTTGAGATCGGTCCGAGTAGTGAAATTAACGTCACCTCACATACATGTAAGGAGGTAAGATATGTTGTGAATTTATCTACAAACGCGCAATAACATCTTCATCAGGATCCAAAGACACAGAATATAATGAGTGACAAGTTAATAATCAACAAAAATAATGAGAAAAAGCAAAGTTTTAAACTCTTAATGCTCAAATTGATCGGTGGAATTCCAATCTGTCTAAAAATAGATTACCTTGCAAACCTGACATCAGTGACGTTCCAATATTTCAATGTCGGCAATATTCAACGGGTTAGCGACAAGAAACTTTCAGTATGACAGATAGTCTTGTTTGACCATAAGTTTTGGGACAGCTGACAAAAAAATTATTTTTTGTAGACCAAAGTATTGGGACACGAAAAAAATTGACTATTTTTTACTGTCCCAAAATTTAAGCAAATTACGGTATATCACAGATTGAAGCAATTAAAATTGGTCCCATTGTATGCTGTCATTAAAATTGACTTGGTACATTTTCCTTTACGAAACTTAGACTTTTAAATACAAAACATTAGCAGACGAAACATTCAAAATTAGTCTTGTACAAATGTGCTAAAGTTATCTGATAGTATAGAAAAACATTGTGGGAAAAGGAGAAAGTGCTAGTAACAGGTATTTTCTCATTTTGCCACTACATGTATGTTTTCACAAGCTTTCTTTGCCATGACTGTGAAAAACCAAAGATTCTTTAGTGAAGGGTTAGCCAATAGCCACACAATCCTGTGTTCTATAAGCGACTTTGAAAACATAGAGGACAAGGAGAAAATTAGTTGTGACAAGACTTTTCCACTTGTTCCCTTGGCATCTTCTTCCCTGTATAGCCATATCTTCTATAAGGTCTGCAAATGCTTTCAAAAAAGATGATTCTGAACTTTTGTAGTCTGATAAAAAATTTAACTTTTCTTTATCTGTCAATTTCAAACTGACATACATATGAAACAAGAGAGCCATGATGGCCCTGGATCACTCACTTTTCAAAATGTAATCAGCCCTTTCAGAGAAGAAGAATTTTTAAGAATTTCTACATGTCGTATAGTGTAAATAGGCCACAGTCATCAGAGCCATGTTTCTTGATGGATCAAAATTTCTAGAGCAATTTTTGAAAAGGGTTAGCTAAGAAACATTTGAGATCAGCCGTTTCAAAGAAAAAGAATTTCTTCACGGCCAAATAGTGCAAGTAGCCCCCATTCACCAGAGCCATGTTTCTAGATAAATCAGCATTTTGCGAACAATTTTTGAAAAGGTTACCAAAGGAACATTTCTGTGAGATTATTTCAAAATCTGATCAGCCGTTTCAGAGAAGAAGAATTTAAAGAATTTCTTCATGGCCATATAGTGCAAGAAGCCCTAATTCACCAGAGCCATGTTTCTTGATGGATCAGAATTTCACAAACATTTTTTAAAAAGGGTCATCCAAGGAACATATCTGTGGAATTATTTCAAAATCTGACTAGCGGTTTCAGAGGAGAAGATTTTTAAAGAATTCCCTAGAAAATTCCATTTGATTGCCACGGCAACCAGAGTTTTTGATGGAATCAAATTCTGTGAACACTTTTTAAAGAGGACCTTCCAAGGAATATTCCAGCCAAGTTTGGTCCAAATCCGTCCAGCGGTTTAGGAGGAGTTGATGTTTAAAGAATTGTTCACGACGCACGACGGACACTGGGTGATCCTAAAAGCTCCCCTTGAGCACATTGTGCTCAGGTGAGCTAAAAAGTAGTACTATTTCATGGACGGGTTTGCTTGTTTGTTTCTAAAGTTCACTTCATCATTTCCTTCCTAACATTGTGACCAGAGCATCTGATCTATGATCTGTGAAAAGGGGGCCTAATGCACGTGCAAAAAGTATCCACCAAGATAAGAAATCCGAGTAGGCCGACTTGGGCTGTAACTTTTTGCTATTGGTCAATTTTCTGCTTCACAATGGATCATTCTACCACATGAGTCAAACTGTTGTAAGAAAAAAGGAGTTTTATGGATGCAAAGCCATGTGATTAGCTGCTTATTATAACCCTTTACCACACAATGACGACTTTTAATGCCCCTGAAAGAGAAAGCTTTTGAAAATATTGTGGGAAAAGGAGAAAATGCTGGTTACCAGCATTTTCTCCTTTTCCCACAATGTTTTCTACAATATCACGAAAAAAATTCATTTGATATGAGCCACACTGAAAGTGTTATCTGCAAATGCTTTAAATTCACACTGGCCTAAAATTTCGTTGTGTGGTAAAGGAATAATGCATCAAGAGATACATTAAGCCCATTTTTCCTAGAGCATGGCTCATCTGTCAATGCACTCCTGAAATGTTGTTCTGTAGTAATTTGTGCAACACTTTCATTGTCTCTGGTTTCTTTTCCACATAAACACTCACTCTTTCCCAAACAATCTCTGGCTTTCACGGCCCTGAAAAAGGAGTCTTTTGAAAACATTGTGGGAATAGGAGAAAATGCTGGCAGCCAGCATTTTCTCCTTTTCCCACTATTCTTCTGAAGTCAAGTTTCAATTTTTGGGTCATGTTTATTTTGTCATCTACAAATGCTTTCAATTTGGACCGGTCTAAAATTTTGTCATTTCGTAAAGAGTTAGCTCTTTACTAAACAACAATAATTCAGGCTTGTCCACATTAAATGCCTTTGCAGACACCAAGTTATATATGGCTCAAACAATGGGATTTGTAAATGAAAAGATAGAAAACATTTTGGGATTAAATGAAAAGGCTGAATGCCAGCCTTTTCTCTTTTTTCCCATAAAGTATTCTAAACCCTTTTCTATGAAATTAATTATAACTCTAGATTGTGGAGTAAAGGGTTAAAATAATCTTGATGTGATAAAAGAATAACTTCCGCTACAATGACCATCATCACACTGGCAAAGACCTTTACAAGGTTTGTTTGTATTCAAACTGAATCTGAAAGTGGTCTGCAGTTTCCATATTGTCAGATTAATCAAGAGATGTAACGAAGAATGTTTCATACAGATTTCTAGGACATCACTATGAACTACTTTTCAGTGTCTGTTGATGATATCTCTAAGTGTCACCTGTCATAATTGCCAGGAACTCGTTTTCATTGACTGTAAGTAGAAAGAAAGTAGAAAAAAACTTAACTCTTATACCAGGCAACAAAATTTCAGACTTGTCCAAATTGAAAACTTTCTTTGGTGACATAGTTAATGATAACTGAATGAAGGAGTTTGTATCTGGAAGGAAACAAAATACATGTACTGTGGATAAAGGAGGAAATCTAACAGCATTTATTCTTTTTCCAAGAATAATTTCACAGAGCCTTCTCAGGGTCACTATAGCTCAGTAAAAAGTGAGCATGAGCATGAAATGATAAGCAGTCAATCAGTATGCTTCCTCTACAACTTCAATGTTTGCCATTTCAAAAATAACCGAGGCCATAGTATTTTGTAAAGGTATATAAAGGGCCATTACTCTACAAATACTGAAGGAAAAAGGCCCTACCACTACTACACTCTTTTGGTAAGGAATTAAAGTGTAGAGGACAGGACCAATCACAGTTAGCACGTAATCCAAAAGGGCCATTAACTCTAGAAGTAACTAGAGCTGTCACCCAATGTGACTCAATACCCTCGTCAGCACTTTGACAGAAAAAGTGTCAAGTTCAAGGGGAGATCATTCCTCAACCAGGAAGAGTTGACACTTGAAAATTGTGTCTTGCAAATCTTCAATATATATCAGTATATGTGCGAAGTTTCTTTACAATTGAAGGAAAACTACCAGTATTTTGTACACAGACTGACCCACTATTGGACACACGGAAAGACAGGCTGATTCCGGTATTTTAGCCTTGTCCAAATTGAAAGCAATTGCAGACAACAATTTCATTGTGGCTAAAATGGTGTAAAAATTTTCTTTGATTGGGTAGAAAACGTTGTGGGAAAAGGGGAAAATGCTGGTTACTAGCATTTTCTCCTTTTTTGAAAATATTTTCAAAAGGTTTCTTTTCCTGGGGTGTCAAAAGTCTGCATTGTGTAGTAAAGGGTAAATGAGAGAGAAATGTGACAAAGGTTGTATTTGATACAAAGAGGGCAGTCACTCTGCAAACACTTACACTTATACGTTTATTTATTTTAACCCTTTACCACACACTGACAATGACCACTTTTGACCCTCCTGAAAGAGAAGGCTTTAGAAACAAGAGGACCATGATGGTCCTATATCACTCACCTGAGTACTAAGCAGTAAAGGTCTACAATGATGATAAATATCAAATATTGAGGTTCAAGGCCAAATGATAATGAAACAAGAGTGGCAAATTGTCACAACATATGCCCATCCCAATGCCTGAATTATTGTTGTTTAGTAAAGAGCTGATAGTTGCAAAGGGCATGCAATACAACAAATATGTTCACCAAGTCTCAAGTCAATTTGATCCTACTTACCAAATATCAAAGCTCTCCGAAGAATTATAAAGTTTTCCTTTTTTGTTCTTGGGTTTAGAATTTGTGACCCCCTGGGCAGGGCCAGTTGTGACCCCTGGTAATGAACAAACTTGGAAGTGATCCACTAGTAGATGCTACATACCAAATATCAAAGCTCTACACCTTCTAGTTTCAGAGAAGAAGAATTTTAAATTTGTCCTTTTTAGTTCCCATGTTTAAACTTGTGACCCCAGGGGCTGGGCCAATTATGACCCAACGGGCATCAAATGAATAAATTTGGCAGAGGTCCACTATGAGATGCTTTACACTAAATATCAAAGCTCAACACCTGGTTTCAAAGAAGAAGAATTTTAAAGTTTTCTTTTTATTTTCCAATGTTCAAACATGTGACCCCTGGGGCCGGGCCCGTTTGGAACTCAGGGGCATCATATGAAAAAACTTGGTAGAGGTTTACTAGGAGATGCTTCATACAAAATATCAAAACTCTAAGCCTACCAGTTTCAGAGAAAAAGAATTTTAAATATTTCCTTCATTGTTCTGATGTTCAAACTTGTGACCCCTGGGGCAGGGCCAGTTTGACCCCAGGGACATCATATGAACAATCTTGGTAAAGGTCCACTAGGAGATGCTACATACCAAAACCAAAGCCTTGCACCTTCTAGTTTCAGAGAAGAAGATTTTTAAAGTTTTTCTTCTTTGTTCCTATGTTTTGAACTTGTGACCCATGGGGCAGGGCAAATTTGGACCCAAGGGACATCATATGAACAAACATTGTATAAGTCTACTAGGAGATCCTACTTACCAAATATCAAAGCTCTACATCTTCAAGTTTCAGAGAAGAAGAATTTTAAAGTTTTCCTTCTTTAGTTCTATGTTTCAAACTTGTGACCCCTTGGGCAGGGCCAGTTTTAACCCAAGGGACATCATATGAACACACATTGTATAAGTCTACTAGGAGATGCTACAACCAAATATGAAAGCCCTGCACCTTCTAGTTTCAGAGAAAAAGAATTTTAAAATTTCCTTCTTTGTTCCTATGTTCAAACTTGTGACCCCCAGGGTCGGGCCAATTTTGGTCCCAGGGACATCATATAAACAATCTTGGTAGAGGTCTACTGGGAGATGCTACATACCAAATATCAAAGCCCTGCACCTTCTAGATTCAGAGAAGAAGATTTTTAAAGTTTTCCTTCTTTGTTCCTATGTTTCAAACTTGTGACCCCCGGGGTGGGGCCAGTTTTAACCCCAGGGGCATCTTATGAACAATCTTGGTAGAGGTCCACTAGGAGATGCTACATACCAAATATCAAAGCTCTCCGCCTTCTGTTTTAGAGAAGAAGATTTTTAAAGTTTTCCTTCTTTGTTCCTATGTTTCAAACTTTCGACCCCCGGGGCAGGGCCAGTTTTGACCCCAGGGACATCATATGAATTATCTTGGTAGAGGTACACTAGAAGATGCTACATACAGGGTTCCCACAACTTTCTGCTTACAAAATTCCAGACTTTTTCAAGGATTTTTTTCAAAATTCAAGGTTTTTCGCAATAGAAAAACTAGAAATGCAAAACCTTTTGAAAGCTACTTTCTTACATACATTCCTTGTTTTAATGAAAAATTAAGATTTAAAGAACATTCTAACAGCATGATAGTTATTTCATTTCTTTACTTGGCCAGGTACAAAACTACAAATGACCGAATATAGATTCAGATCAGCCTATCCATACAGGCAGTTTCATAAGGATCCATGCTGTTCTCTTAAAGTTCCTACAAGTAATGAAGAATTTGAAGGCAGACAGTATAGATCCTTGTAAGACTACATAACCAGGCAAATTGGAAACAAGAGGACCATGATGGTCCTATATCACTCACCTGAGTACTAAGCAGTAAAGGTCTACAGTGAAGATAAATGCCAAATATCAAAGTTCAAGGCCAAATAATTCTGACAGGGTATGTAACTGTGCAAAAAGCATTTTCTTCTTTTCCCAAAATGCTTCCACAACCCTTCTTCTTCAGGGTCATTGAAAGTCAGGATTGTATAGTTAGGGATTGAATTAACTTTAAGAGGCATGGCCTTCATTTCCTGGTCAAAATGGTGGTCGAATGACAGATTTAAAAAAAAAAACATCATTCTCTCATTGTTAAGACACAAATGAGACTTGTCTCAATAACTTTTTATCAAATTTCGAAGGATGATGACGAAGACAGTAATCAAGCCAGCACAAACTGGGAACCCTAGACTAAAAGCTCACAACATTACTGATTAATTTATTGGACCTCGATAAGTCCAGTATGTGAAAGGTAACCCCTTTTTCCATGATACATCATACAGAAGATAAGTGTATCACAAGACTATCCTAAGGAAGACATGTATGAAGTTTCATAAATGCCAAGGACTATAGAAGATAACCGTCAATATGGATGGATGGGCCAACTGACTATGAATGGTCCATAATGAAATTATACATTTAGTCCCCATTTTTGATAACATGTCGTTTCATGAAATAAAATCAAATAACTATTGTCTGTGGCTTAACAAGATGAACTTTAATTACATTTTTTCCTGTAATGAAAGAGATATTGGTCTACAGTGAAAATATACACCAAGCCCCCTTTTTCCATGACATGACATTTAATGAAAAAAATGTAAAATATTGTTATTGGCAAACTATCATAAGGAACACATGTACATAAATTCCATCTTGTTTCAGAGCAGAAGAATTTTAAAGTTTTCCTTCTTTGTTCCCATGTTCAAACTTGTGACCACCAGGGCGGGGCCAGTTTGAACCCCAGGGGCATCATATGAACAAACTTGGTAGAGGTCGTCTAGAAGATAGTACATACAAAACATCAAAGCACTATGACTTCCAGTTTCAGAGAAAAAAAAATTAAGTTTTCCATCTTTGTTCCAAAGTTTCAAAATTGTGACCCCTGGAGCGGGGCCAGTTTGAACCCCGGGGCATCATATGAGCAATCTTGCTTGAGGTCAAATAGCAGATGCAACATACCAAATATCAAAGCTCTACCCCTTCTTGTTTCAGAGAAAATGATATTTCAAAGTTTTCTTTTATTATTCCCATGTTCAAACTTGTGACCCCCGGGGTGGGGCCAGTTTTGACCCCAGGGGCAATATATGAACAATCTTTGTAGAAGTCTACTAGGAGATGCTACATACCATTTATCAAAGCTCTATGCCTTCTAGTTTCAGCGAAGAAGATTTTCAAAGATTTTGCTCTATTTCATTCTTTGGTTGCCATGGCAACCAGAGTTATGGGTGGAATTAAATCTCTTGAACAACTTTGGTAGAGATTCAAATAAGGGACATCCCTGCAAAGTTTCATCAAGATTTGCCTAGTGGTTTAGGAGGAGAAGATGTTAAGAAATTGTGGACGATGCACGACAGACATATGGCGATCACAAAAGCTCACCTTGAGCACTTTGTGCTCTGGCGAGCTAAAAATGTGTTGTTCTTTCTAATGTTGGTTATTATTTTCTTTATGATCAAGTCCTTGCATATCATTTAGTATTTTACTATCTATCATAGTGCACAACAGTTTTGATGTAAGCCTTCAAATAGAGGTTCTTTTTCCTCTTCAGTCATTGAAACTAAAACCTAATTCAAAAGTAGCATGTTTTATTTTCACTTTAATTGTTCAGTGTTCATAACTTGAAATACATGAATAAATAAATTGGTCTTTTTAAAGGGCAATATCCCTGCTTTTAAAGTTTCTGAAAATACGAATAATCGTAACTTTGTTAGATTTAATACTTGAAGTGTTTTGATCCACGATTGCAGACAAACAATCTTACTTTCAGTTTCCTCTGACTCGTCAAACTCATCCCGACTAGAATCATAACGTGGCTTCATAAAGATAAAGTCTGTTAACCTTTCAGATCGCTATGGGTTTAAATTTTCAGTAATATTTACTGTTGTAGCTCATTTTCACGTCAATTCACTTCAGCTCGTCTCCCGGAAAATACAAAGCACAGCTGCACTGTATTTTAGGATAAGTACCGAGTTCTCCGAAATCAATACACTGGATCCCGATTTCTTTGAATATTAGAGTAACTATTCCGTGACCAGCAAACCTAAAAAAAGACCGAAATGTATTTGGGAAATTCACCTTCTTCGACCAATGACGGTCAATATTGTAGAAATATTGGACTTTATCTGAAAAATGGAGGACGCAGACCGGAGATTATTATCATCCTAAATTCTTGTTTCATACCCAAAACGTTTCGTACTTTTCCCGGGTTTTTCCCGATTTTTCATAGATATAACAAAAATCAAGACTTTTTCAAGACCGGGAACGGGTTTTACGAAATTCCCGACTTTTTCCCGTTTTCCCGACTGCGTGGGAACCCTGTACATAACAAATATCAAAGCTCTATGCTTTCTAGTTTTAGAGAAGAAGATTTTCAAAGATTTTGCTTTTTTTTTTTTCCTTTTGGTTGCCATGGCAACAAGAATTATGGGTGGAATTCAATCTCTTGAACAACTTTGGTAGAGCTTCACCCAAGGAACATCCCTGCCAAGTTTCATCAAGATTGGCCCTGTGGTTTAGGAGAATAAGATGTTTAAAGAACTTGTGGACAACAGACATTGGGCGATCACAAAAGCTCACCATGAGCACTTTGTGAGCTAAAAATTGTGAGAAAATTTTAACTTTCAGTCACATTTATTTTGTCATTTGCAAATGCTTTCGATTTGCACAAGCCTAAAATATTGTCGTTGTAAAGAGTTAAAGGGTTGATTTTACTTACTTTCACCATCACCATCTCTATCAAATTCATCAATCATGGCTCGAAGTTCCTCATCTGTCATATTCTCTCCTAATTCCCTAAAATCAGAGAGATTGTCTACATTTTCTCTTCATATGAGCAACTAACACTAATACTTCTTTATGCAGATTATTAGCATCTCCATTTGCCTACGATCTTACTAAGTCCATCAAACTCACGTGTCACAAAATATTGTAAATGTGGATACATGTGTGTGTAAAAATTTGGGAATAACCGATTAGACATTCTGTTAACCCTTACCCTATCGAGACGATTCTAATGAGTACCCAAAACATAGGGTTCTGATGAGAAATAATGACTTTAGCATACCATCACTCCCTCTTACCTGGAGCTCTGTAGATTGATTTACTGCCAATGGTCATATTCTAATGTATAGGCAAACTTGATACAAATTCAGTAAGGGCATACCAGTCCTTATTCTACAAACTAGCCACATTTGATTGATAGATAGATATATTAAAAAAATGCATAGGTTCTTATTCTACTAACTCTGCACATTTGATACATAGATTCAAACAAGAGGACCATGATGGTCCAAAATTCCCTCACCTGAGTACTAAGCAGTAAAGGTCAACAACAGTGTTCCCACTGAAAATTTTATCTGGGGGTCTGCTACCACATGTAACCGGATGATTGGTCCCGGGTTTTATTGTTTCTGTTTCAATTTGAATTTCACCGGGAACATGCTCACATGACTTTCTTTGTTTGATTGCCGAAGGATGGAAAAGCAATGATTGTATCTCTGTGGCGTAAAAAACTTTGTATTTTCCTGGTTTGTTGCCATCTTTTGTCAGTTGAAACCATGTAAAAATGTTTGTCTGACAGTCTTTCGCTGTCTTTCTTTATTTTGTGATGTTGACACGGTTTGTTATGTTTTTCATTGGTTTTCGCGACCGATGTCGATGATTATCAGTCTGATCCGAAACCTGTCGTAACTAACCAATTCTTGCATGATTTTAATTCAATCACATTTTATTGCAGACTAACATGAATGGATGACGTGTGGTGGCTTACTGGAAGAGTGGTGATGGATAAGGCTGTTAATTCCACAAATTGCTAAGTGAATGTACTTGTCCTGTGTTTAAGATATTTTTGTATGAAGTATTTACTGTATAACAATGTATTGAGTTAAGAACAGGACCAAGGTATTTTTCCTATTTTTTATTTCAGACTGTACCCCCTACAATTGAAAAATGGGGGTATAGGAAAAAAAAATGGGGGTACAAATTCAGAAAAAAACCAATATACCCACAACTCTAAATTGTTTACTTAATGTCTCATTTTCATTCAGATGCAGAACAATCATATAGATCTACCATGTACATGTACATTTTGAAATGTAACTGACAGTTAAAGAATTGTTTGGCAAAGTGTTAACAAGTAAACTAGTAGTCTTTATGCTCATGTTTTCACATGCCTTATCTCCATTAATCATTGTCGAAGTCTCACTGAAGACTGCTGTATTCAATATGCAGAGTTCCTACTGGCTTTTTATTTCAGGGGTACACTTACCGGGATGGGGGAGGGGGTAGATTTCATATATGAGTGAATGACAATAATGATTTCTCAACTAAAGGTAAAGCAATCCATACTGATGATTTGCAGCAAAAAAATTGTTATATCAAGATATTTGTGGAAATGTACAGCTTACACCAATTAAAAGCTGAGAAGACAGTATGAAATGACTGTGATCGGACAACGTAAAAAGAAACATTTTGTTGTGTCATGGGTTTCCGCGTTTTTCGGACTGATCAATTTTTCATGTCTGTTTATTTATGGATAGGTGTTTCTGCATGAATTGAATTCTGTTTTCTAGATTTTGAATGATTCTACAACTAGTGTACCTTGCTTGCTTACGATTACCTGAATTCTGAAACCCGAAAGCATCTAAAGTATATTTCTGAGCTATTCCCAATATACATTTACAGACGAAAGACGTTGACGTCGACAAAACGCTTTTTATCGACTGCGTTAATCAAAGGAGAGCTGAATTAAGGAATTTTTCGGAAACAAACGAGTCCCAGTCTGCAATATTATCGATCCCGATAATTAAAGACCGAGTATGCATACTATTTAATGTTTGAAAGATAGAAAGCTGGAAATCCAAAATTTTTCTGATGATTTACCTTTTCGGAAAATAGCGTTTACGCCAGCCGTTCTATGCAAGCGTTTCCTACTTTTTTTTCGATCTTCTTCTGTATTTTGTGTGCGTGATTTCACGTAGAGGTTTGCAATTTTGTGCGTGTTTTATTACATTTATACGTGTTTCACGCACGATTTTGCGTGATCAGGAACTCTGCTACAATGAAAATTCTTCTTTTCCAAAGAGATCATTAGTATTGAATTTGGTAGAGGTCCACTAAAAGATGCTACCTATGAAATATCAAAGCTCTACAATTTCCAGTTTCGGAGAAAATTCTTTTTAAATATTTCCTTCATTGTTCTGATGTTCAAACTTGTGACCCCTGGGGCAGGGCCAGTTTGACCCCAGGGACATCATATGAACAATCTTGGTAAAGGTCCACTAGGAGATGCTACATACCAAAACCAAAGCCTTGCACCTTCTAGTTTCAGAGAAGAAGATTTTTAAAGTTTTTCTTCTTTGTTCCTATGTTTTGAACTTGTGACCCATGGGGCAGGGCAAATTTGGACCCAAGGGACATCATATGAACAAACATTGTATAAGTCTACTAGGAGATCCTACTTACCAAATATCAAAGCTCTACATCTTCAAGTTTCAGAGAAGAAGAATTTTAAAGTTTTCCTTCTTTAGTTCTATGTTTCAAACTTGTGACCCCTTGGGCAGGGCCAGTTTTAACCCAAGGGACATCATATGAACACACATTGTATAAGTCTACTAGGAGATGCTACAACCAAATATGAAAGCCCTGCACCTTCTAGTTTCAGAGAAAAAGAATTTTAAAATTTCCTTCTTTGTTCCTATGTTCAAACTTGTGACCCCCAGGGTCGGGCCAATTTTGGTCCCAGGGACATCATATAAACAATCTTGGTAGAGGTCTACTGGGAGATGCTACATACCAAATATCAAAGCCCTGCACCTTCTAGATTCAGAGAAGAAGATTTTTAAAGTTTTCCTTCTTTGTTCCTATGTTTCAAACTTGTGACCCCCGGGGTGGGGCCAGTTTTAACCCCAGGGGCATCTTATGAACAATCTTGGTAGAGGTCCACTAGGAGATGCTACATACCAAATATCAAAGCTCTCCGCCTTCTGTTTTAGAGAAGAAGATTTTTAAAGTTTTTCTTCTTTGTTCCTATGTTTCAAACTTTCGACCCCCGGGGCAGGGCCAGTTTTGACCCCAGGAGCATCATATGAATTATCTTGGTAGAGGTCCACTAGGAGATGCTACATACCAAATATCAAAGCTCTATGCCTTCTAGTTTAAGAGAAGAAGATTTTCAAAGATTTTGCTTTTTTTTTTTTTTTTTTTTCTTTTGGTTGCCATGGCAACAAGAGTTACGACTGGAATTCAATCTCTTGAACAACTTTGGTAGAGCTTTACCCAGGGAATATCCCTGCCAAGTGCCAAGAGGACCATGATGGTCCTATATCGCTCACCTGAGTACTAAGCAGTAAAGGTCTACAATGAAGATAAATACCAAATATCAAAGTTCAAGGTCAAATAATTCTGACAGGCTATGTAACTGTGCAAAATGCATCTTCTACTTTTAGAGAAGAAGATTTTAAAAGTTTTCCTTCTTCTTATGTTTCAAACTTGTGACCTCCATGGCCGGGCCAGATTTGACCCCAGGGGCATCATATGAACAATCTTGGTAGAGGTCTACTAGGAGATGCTACATACCAAATATCAAAGCTCTGCAACTTCTAGTTTCAGAGGAGATTTTTAAAGTTTTCCTTCTTTGTTCCTATGTTTCAAACTTGTGACCCTCGGGCCTGGGCCAGTTTTGACTCCAGGGGCCTCATATGAACAATCTTGGTAGAGGTACACTAGGAGATGCTACATACCAAATATCCAAGCTCTACGCCTTCTAGTTTCAGAGAAGAAGATTTTCAAAGATTTTGCTGTTTTTTCCTTTTGGTTGCCATGGCAACCAGAGTTATGGCTGGAATTCAATCTCTTGCACAACTTTGGTAGAGCTTTACCCAAGAAACATCCCTGCCAAGTTTCATCAAGATTGGCCCTGTGGTTTAGGAGGAGAAGATGTTTAAAGAAATTGTGGACGACGGACATTGGGCGATCACAAAAGCTCACCATGAGCACTTTGTGCTCAGGTGAGCTAAAAGTGCATGGGTTCTTATTCTACTAACTCGGCACATGTGATACATAAATGCAGTTAGGGCCTCTTTTCTTTTTCCTTCTTCCAAGGTTAACTTGATAAAGACTGATGTGATGCCTAGGTTCTTGTTCTACTTTCCAGCCATTCTTCAGAATGGATTTTGCTGAAGTGTAGGATTTTAAAAGGAATATTCTAACATGACACGCAACTTTGGCTCTATAAACACAGTGCAAGGAAAACGTGGTAAAATATGCGACAATCCATGTAGAGTGACGTCATCCGATATCGAGTGACGTCATTCAATGAGCGAGTTATTCAATGGAACATAATCTTCATCCGCGTGTTCACTCTTAGTTTGAACTTATTTTCCTTTCATTAAGAATTTGCCATGTTAGAATCGAAATAATCTTCTTTCTATCGTGGTATATCATTCAATAAACCCTGTTGTGAGTTATGAGGCGCAATGAATAACCCACTCGGGCTATTGCCCTCGTGGATTATTTATTGTGCCTCATAACTCACAACTGTGGTTTATTGAACGATATACCACGATAGAAAGAAGATTATTTCTTAAATCTACAACTACCAACATTTTGTAATCCTGTAAGCCCCTTGAAAAAAGAAACTGCTTCTAAAGTATTTCGCTTCATATCTGACACTGTTTTCAAAACCTGCAACTAGTAGCCCCATAAAAAGACAAATCAGGACACTTCAATCACCATAGTTCCACTAAAGCACCTGACACTGTGAGTGTAGATGTATTAACTCTTAACCAAACGAATAAAAATTGGACTAGTTTAAATTGAAAGCATTTCCAGACGACAAAATAAATGTGAATCAAAATTTAAATTTTGAATCGGAAACAGCAGAAAACATTGTTTACTGGCATTTTATGTTTCCCACAATGTTTTCAGAGGCTTTCTTTCTCAGGGTTGCTAAAAGTCAGGATTGTGTAATAGAGAGTTAAATAAGCACTTACCTAGCTACCCTGCGTAAATTCCTTAAGTTGATTTTCCCTGAACTATCATCATCAAATAATTTAAAGGCTTTCAGAATCTCTTCTTGTGGATCCCTGTCTAACATCATATCTGTCACTGTAAAATAGAAATACAAAGTGAGAAACCTTAATATTAGTGAAAGATGTTTGATTTATTCCCTCTTAATTCAAATTATTTTTTCCCTTCCACACTTAACTATTCATTTAGCCGTGTCCAAACAATCCCTGGTTTTTTCCAATCAAGAGGAAGATGCCTTCTGAAAACATTGTGGAAAATGGAGAAAATGCTGGTTACCAGCATTTTCTCCTTTTACCACAATGTTTTCTACTCTTCTAAAGTCAAGTTTCAATTTCTGGGTCATGTTTATTTTGTCGTCTGCAAATGCTTTCAATTTGGACAAGTTTAAAATTTTGTTGTTTGGTAATGAGTTAACACTTACAGTATGCCACAACTTTAGACTGGTTGAAATTGAAAGCATTTGCAAACGAAATGATAAATGTAGCAAAACTAACAGTGAAGAGTTAGAAAATTTGAGAAAAAGAGAAAATTGTTGTTACCAGCATTTTCTCTTTTTTCCACAATGTTTTTAAAAGCTTTCTTTCGCAGGATTCTTAAATCTCAACATAGTGTAGCTAAAAGCTTAAAGATACTTGTCTACAGCCGGTGAGCAGAAACGCTGTTAAATTTTAAAAAAAATTACAATGGTACAGAAATTTGTCCTTTGTGTATACAAGGATAAATTACTGACATATATGGTGTAATTAAAAAAAAAACAAGAGGGCCAAGATGGCCCTGGATTGCTCACCTGAATTTTTTAGATGACCATAGCTTTTTTTTTTTTTTTTTTGAGTTATTGAAACATTGGAACCAAAATCATAATTTTGCCAAGCAATTTTCAAAAGGTCACCTGTAAAAGTCATTTCGAAATCTGACCATCAGTTTCAAAAAGAACAATTTTTAAGAATTCTTCATTTCCACATGTATGTAAGAGCAAGTAGCCCCCATCCACGAGAGCCATGTTTCTTGATGGCTCAAAATTTACGAGCAAGTTTTGAAAAAGGGTCACCCAAGGAACATTGCTGAAATATTCTTTTAAAATCTGACCAGGGGCTTCAGCGAAAGAGAATTTTCAAGAATTTCATCATGTCCATATAGTGCAAGTAGCCCCCATTCACAAGAGCCATGTTTGTTGCCTGATCAAAATTAAATGAACAATTTTTTAAAAGGGCCACCCAAGGAATATCTCTGTCAATTTATTTCAAAATCTGACCAGGGGTTTCAGAAGAAGAATTTTCAAGAATTTCTACATTTCCATATAGTGCAAGCACATTCACAAGAGCCATGTTTCTTGACGGATCAAAATTTCATGAACAGTTTTTGAAAAGGGTCACCCAAGGAAGATCTCTGTAAAATAATTTCAAAATCTGTCCAGCCGTTTCAGAGAAGAATAATTTTCAAGAATTTCTTCATTTCCCTATAGTGCAAGTAGCCCCCATTCACCAGAGCCATGTTTCTTGACAGATCAAAATTCACGAGCAAATTTTGAAAAGGGTCACCCAAAGAATACCACTGAAAAACTATTTCAAAATCTGACCAATCTTTGCTGTATAGTGCAAGTAGCCCCAATTCACCAGAGTCACGTTTCTTGACGGTACAAAATTTCACAAACAACATTTAACTCTTTACCACACGAGAAAATTTTAGACTGGTCCAACTTGAAAGCACTTGCAGAGGACAAAATAAAGGTGACTAAAACATAGAAATTTGTTCTGGGAAGTCTAGAAAACACTGTGGGAAAAGGACAAAATGCTGGTTACCAGCATTTTCTCCTTTTCCCATGTTTTCAAAAGGCTTCTTTCTCAGGGTCATCAAAAGTAGGGATTGTGTGGTAATGGGTTAAAAAGGATCACCAAAGGAACAACTTCGTGAAATTAATTCAAAATCTGTCTGACCATTTCAGAGAAGAAGAGTTTTCAAGAATTTCTTCATTTCTCTTTAATGCAAGTAGCCCCCATTCAGCTATGTTTCTTGACCAATAAAAATTTCGAGAACTATTTTTGAAAAGGGACACCCAAAGAACATCCCTGAGAAATTATTTCAAAATCTGACCAGCAGTTTCAGAGAAGAAGAATTTTTAAGAATTTTTTTAATTCTGTATAGTGCAAGTAGCCCCCTTTCACCAGAGCCATGTTTCTTGATGGATCAAAATTTCACGAACAATTTTTTGAAAAGGGTAACCCAAGGAACATCTCTGTGAAATTATTTTAAAATCTGGCCAGCGGTTTCAAAGAAGAAGATTTTTAAGGAATTTGTTAGAAAATTCCATTTGGTTGCCATGGCAACCAGTGTTTTTGACAAAATCAATTTCTGTGAACAATTTTTAAAGAGGACCTCCCAAGGAAATTCCTGCCAAGTTTGGTCCAAATTGGCCCAGCGGTTTAGGAGGAGTTGATATTCAAAGAATTGTTGACGGCGACCGACGCACGTCGGACACCGGGTGATCCTAAAAGCTCCCCTTGAGCATGTTGTGCTCAGGTGAGCTAAACAAAAACGCAGGTTTGTGTTTGAAACCGAAAATTGGTCAGAAGAAAACTGGCTGACAATCAAAGCTGTAAACAATGGCGGTGTGTCACGGAGATTTATCGTTGGTTTCCCCCTAGTCGGATACAGTGCAACTTGCATATAGGCCTCGACCTTCGTTTGAAAATTGAGGAGGCAACAGAGAAGCCTACATTTCCTTTGTTTACCTCAGTATACGCAGGTTGAAGGTCAACTGTAGTCACACGACAGAATGAATGCTCATCATACGAATCTACCCGAGTGTATAACGGATATGGAAAATCTTCGATTCAAAAAGCGGAAACAAGGAGTCAGTTTACATAGCTGGCCGCAACTCAGCAAAATGCATTTTCTATCAACCGTAAACTACGCAATCTTGCAACTGTCAGGCGCAATATTTGGCACAAAGACATAAGAATGACTCTATTTTGATAAAATAAATACAAAATGAGCTAAACTGGTTTAAAATGAGTATAAAGTCTTCTTTAACACACTACTGCATGTTTTAACAACCTGGGAAAGAACACTTCTGGTCCCTGTATTACTCCACTGGCTAATACATGTATGTGCAAACCTTAACCACACATACAGAACATTACAATTCTGGGTCAAATAGGATTTGATAAAAATAAATATCACAGAAGTAGCTCAGTCGGGAACGAAGATATCTTTAAGTTTAAAGTGTTAAGTCAGCTATAAGAGTCTATATAAAACTTTAAATTAAATTGTGGGGTGGGGCCAATTTGATCCCAGGTCTGTAATTTGAACAATCTTGGTAGAGGTCTACAAGATCCACACCCAAATTTTGGTAGCCCTAGGTCTTATGGTTTTAAAAGTTCAAAGAAAAATTTGTCAATATTATGATAGAAAACACTGTGAAAAAAACCGAAAATGATAATCACCAATATTTCCTCCTTTTCTATCAGTATTTTCAAAAGATTTATGTATCAGGATTGCTTAAGTTCGGAATGTTTTGGAAAAGGGTTTAACTAACTTGTACAGAATAACAAGATGAGGTTTTGGAATAGAAAATTTTTAGTTTTATTTTTTAAACATTAATTTCTTTCTACCTCTCAAACCCAACAGGGCCAAAAGATTAATATATACATAAATGTATTTGAACCTCTGCCTTACAAGGAACCTGCTATTTTGCTACTGGGGACCATCTTGTTCTGTGACTATAAAGTACAAAATGCTGAATGAAAACAAAGGATAAAATACTGTATGGAAGTATTTTGAATTTGAAACTCAGCTTGTGAGCAGAACATATTGTGGGAAAAGGAGAAAACTACTACATGTAGTTATATAATATGCTATTTACCAGCATTTTCTCTTTTCCCACAATGTCTTCAACAAGTTTCTTCCTCAAGGCCATTCAAACTTAGGACTTAGTGGCAACCAGTTTAAAACTGTTTTATCTTGAGACCTCATGACCAACTTGTCCAGTAAAACGGCATCAACATTTGGTAGCTTTTGGCCATATGGTTTCAGACAAGATGATTTTCAAAGATTAACAAAATTTTTCTGTTTGTTGTCATTGCAACCACAGTTTTTGAAGGAACCAAATTCTTTCAAAAAATTCTGAAGAGGACTATAACAGGATCATTTCTGTGTGGTTTCATCAAAATCAGATGGGTAGTTTCCAAGAAGATAGTCAAATAAAAGCACAGACAAATGCAGACAGATGGATACTCACAGATACACATCTGACACTGGGCCATGACATAAGTCAGCTGGCCTTTGGCCATTGGAGCTAGAAACTATCTACTTACTGACTTCATTGAAATCTTCGTATGTAATTTTTCCAGTCCCTTCCCTGTCATAGTCTCGAAGTACCTTTAAAACATCCGTCTTTTTCACATCAAAACCAAGTGCTCTCATGGCAACCTGTATGAATAACAAATGGGCCTTGAATGCTTAGCATTGGTTCCCTGCCTTATTGGTGAATTAACTTTAATCAGTCTAAACAGAGATGTGAATAAAAAAGAAATGTCTCTATTACAATAAAGATTTCAAGGAGAAAATAAGTCAAGCCCCAAGAATTTAAAAAGTTGTGTTTTTCCAAATGGCATGATGATGCCAATATATAAGTAGTGGACACACTCAAGAATAAGTCAAATAACAAGATGCGCATCAAGAACTCGCTCTCAATGGTGTGTCTCTGGTGCATTGAGTATGCTGTGCAGACTTGGGAAACCATGCAAGAAATTAACTAAGTCATACATGTATTTTAATACATAAATCTTAAAAACATGTTGAACCTTTGGACACCATATAAATTCTGGGTCATGCAAAAATGGTATGATAACAATATGAGATTGTATGTGGATAACATAAAATAATCATTTCTACATTAATTTTCAAAATTTTCAAACACTGTAAGTCCTGTCTTAACCCATTACCACACAATCCCTACTTTTGACAACCCTGAGAAAGAAGTCTTTTGAAAACATTGTGGGAGAAGGAGAAAATGCTGGTAACCAGCACTTTCTCCTTTTCCCACAATGTTTTCTACCCTTCACAAAGCAACTTTCAAGTTTTCAGTCACATTTATTTTGTCGTCTGCAAATGCTTTGAATTTGGACTGGTCTAAATTTTCTTGTGAGTTAATTTAACAGATGCCAAACCGCATCTGTGATACTGTATAATGATTGTAATTTACCTTGAGCTCATGATAGTCAATTGCTCTATCTTTGTCTGTATCAAATAGATCAAATGCCTCTTTGATTTCTTGCTTCTGTTCATCTGCTAGCTCTCGTTTCTTCTTCTTTTTGCTCTTGTCTAGTGCATACTCAGCTCTGAAATTGGTTGACTGATATTGTTAGATAATTGTTCAAAGTAAATCCAGCATTTCCACTCCCTTTTATTTGAAGGGTATACTGGTATCAAGACAGTTCTCCAACAAGAATGTTTCCCTGGCACAAGTTTTCGAGACAGTTCCAGGACAGATTTGGAGACAGTCCCCAACACTTTTGTTTCATGGCAAATTACCTTTAATACAACTAATAATCATGAGAAATTAAAAATATTTGTGGATAATTCATGTTGTGATCAAATTATCTGCACCCTGTGAAGAATATTTCTACATAGAATGACTAGTAGTTATTGTCTCATACATGAATTCGCAACGAATCACAATTGTCATAAACATAAGAGAATTTTAAGACGAGATATAGCCAGCATTGAGTTGTTAGAAAAGATGAGGGTAAAATCGTATTAATTCCACATTTAGTGAACATTACCACAAAATTTCCAATGACAGCTTATAAAATGGGCATGGGTTGTTAGATAAATGATTAATCTTTAACATTACACAAGCTGTGCTTCAAAATTCCAATTAAATCATTGGAAATTTACTTTTATTCACACCACAAATAAATCCAGGGTAATTTATAAACAACTAACATGGCGACTTCCGTTAAACAAGCATGCACACCCAACGGAATTTGAATTTCGTACAATCTGGTTCTCTAACCCTAATCAAAGCATTGAAAACGCTGAAGTGGTATTGGTCAAGGAAACCCATTGTGTGGAATTAATAGTTTGAAAGAAACAGAGACATATTGTTCAGATATTGGCTTAAAAGTCAACCCACTAAGCAAATGAATACCTTTTTGGTTGAAGGGAGAGTATTAATGACAAAGTTTGGTTTATTTTTGTATAAGTGGTTTCCTTTTGATCATGCGGAAGAAGCAGGAGTAACGCCCCTTGACAGTAGGATGCACGACGAATAGAGAGAAAAATCCTGTTGGTATATCAAACAAAATTAAGTTTGTTCCTGAAAACTATAATTTTGAAATAATACAGCCATACGTCGGGTGTAAAGAATGTCACATATATAATTGCTTTGTTACTGAAACATCCAATTGATTTACACTATAAGTCTATGTTACCGAACTCATCTGTTACCGAAACATCCGTAAATTGCGTTTCGACCCCGTTCATTTTCCTCGTCCCGAATATTGAGCAAAAAAATGTGTTTTTGTTTGCAAAGTGTGTTGTAAATATTTCAATATTATTATTATTTTTTTTGCAGTATATAGTGAAAGTGCCTCTTCACTAATGTTTATGTTTACTTTTTTTGTTCTACTATTGCAGATATATTATCATCTTGATACATACAGGGGTGGAATTGTATTTGCAGATATTGGTAATTGAAGAAGATAGAAATGTGTTATTATGACTGTGTTCTAAGAACAGAATCTCTATGTACTTTTATGTTTTTTCATGTTGCTTGAATAAATGCTAATTATGAAACAAAATGTTTGTTAGTTGGAATTAATAGTTTCTTTTGATTTGTTTGAATTTGATTATTGTATTTTGGAAATTATACCCACTGATAGATTGTTTGCTTCAATTTGTATACCGTTGTCAACAGTTTCCTTAAAAAATGTAATTTATTTAAAAACAGATAAAAAGTATTGGTAATTCATTTGAGTAGGCCTACATGTATTCAAAGAGTTATCTAGATAGGGCTATCCAAAAAGTATTTAAAGCAGATGCAGTTGAAATTCAGCTACATATACTATATGTGCTGCTGGAAATAACTATATAGACTACTTAAATTTGCAGTGACAAGAATATGTTAATAGTTGTTTTGTGTGTGTTTGTTTTTGGAGTTTAATGAATAATTTGGAGTTTTTAAAGGAAGTAGGGGTATGGTCGGGAGGAGAAAACAGGCGGTTTCGAGCGATACATGTATGAGATAGCAGCATCCAACATGTGACACAGGTCGATCAAAAATTACTTTGTAGAAATTTTTATTTTTTCCCTCCACTGAAATAAACTACAGAAATCAATATCTGACTACTCGAACCATACCGTCTGATCTTTCATCTACTGCACAATTAATCTCCCTTACCCTTTACCACACAATCCCAAGTTGTAATGACCTTCAGTTACAAGCCTTTTGGACATATTGTAAAACAAAAACACATATGCTTTATCCTTTTCACACGATGTTTTTAACCATATGATCAAAGAAAAACTCCATCATATTGAGTCACATTGAATTTGTTGCCTGCAAATGATTTCAAGTAGTACACGCACATGTTGTCAAATGTTGTGATCGAGTCAGAATTCTTGTCCTTTGTTGTGTACTCTTAGACAATCAACCGCCTTCATAGTTTCAGTGGAAAAGCTTGGCTTACCATTATCCCCGTATCCCGCTAATAATTGATATGTAAATTCAAAACCAAAGATAAAATCCTAATGTTTGATATTTCAAAGGTATTTTTGGGGAAAAGATATTTCTCTATCGGTAAAATCCTAACGTTTGATATTTCAAAGGTATTTTTGGGGAAAAGATACTTCTCTATCGGTAAAAGCGGATCCAATATCAGACCTCATGTTTATGCAGTCCGACCTTCATTTACATGAAAAAGTGTCGAACTGACTGGGTGTAGAAATAACCAGGTGCCGAAACGACTGGATACCTTTGTGACAAATTTCAAATAGATCTAATTCCGATGGAAACTGTAGGAGGAGTTGCGCACATAAGAAATTGCAAACGGACGGACGGACAGACAGACGACCGGGTGTACAGTATAAGGTAACACAAGCTTTCAGGCATATAAAAAGGATGCCAGCTACGCTTGGCGGAGCACTGGTAAAAGGATGACTAGAAAGGTATGGACAGGTGCACTGGTGCAGCAAACATGGATATACAGAAAGTAGAACATTGATAAACACAGCAGTTAAACTGTCTAGGAAAGCACTGATTGGTTGTCGAAATGACCAAATTATGCAAAAAAAAATTCACCGGCGGTCGAAGCGACCTAAAAGTGTCAAAATGACCGGTAGTCGAAAAGACTCATTCACCACAATGAATCTATATGATGTCTAGTTGTGCATTTGACTCTCAAAATTTGGGTCGCTCTGTTTGCATTCTAAAATTATCTGCACTTGATTTCTGAAATAGCCAACTTTTCACTTTGAATTTTTGTTCAAGCCGTTACTTCCAAGCAGTTAAAGGTATCAACTAGAAACTATATACACTGATAGAAAAAATTATGGAAAAGTGTGGTGCATATGAACCATAAATCTACTACTCTTTTTTGAGTTATTGCCCTTTATTAATTTTATGTTTGAGTGCCCAGGCCATAACTTACTAATTAAAAAAGCTATTAACTATTAATAGATTACCTTTGAAAGCTTAGTAATGGTGAAAATTCCTAACACATCACCCACCACACCACTCTCAGGACTATCTGTCCTTTGATTTTGATAGCTTAGAAGTTATGGCCTGAACAGAAATTCAAGTGAAAAGTTGGCTTTTTCAGAAGTCAAGGGTAGATAATTTCATAATACAAACAGCTATCAAAATTTTGAGAGTCACATGCACAACTAGACATCATGGGGATTCATTGTGGCAAGTTTGAAGTAGATCTAATTCCGATGGAAATTGTAGGAGGAGTTGCGCACACAAATAATTGCTAACAGACGGACGGACGACCAGGTATATAACATAATATGACCCTTCGGACACGACACCCTGTATAGATGACTATTGCTCCACTGAGACGGTTTACGCTGTGCTGGTTCACATACCAGTCTGCATTTTGGTCCAACCCATTAACAGGTGTACGTAAGATCCGGTTTCTTCAGTGGGTACACAACCGCATCGTGTACTGAATGAAGAAATCGGAAATAGCGCACACGTAATCATGCTCCCAAGACGAAATTTCATCAGTCCGGGCACAACCGTCGGGCACCCAACAAGTTTTCCTTCATTGAGTACACGTCAGTCGGGCACCCAAAAAGTTTTCCTTCATTGAGTACACGACAGTCGTCCTCGCAATATGAATTTTCTTCAGTGCGTACACTACGGTCGGGTAAATAGTCACTTTAAAAAAAAAACATCAATCTGCATCACACTAACGGCGTAAAAATATAAGTTGACAGCATGCTGGTAAACTGACATTTGTTAGTGGGGGTACGAGTCCTCCAGAGAACTCGTACCCAGGGTACGACTTCTCTGGAGAACTTGTACCCTTGAGATTTGGGAACGAGTTCTCCAGGGTACGAGTTCTCCTGATACCCGTCGAAACTGGTCTGTCAAACAGTGAAACTTATTAGAACAGAAGTTGAGCCGAGACAGAGGAAACAAAAATTAAAGGAAGCAACGTTATATTACCTTAGTGAGATGCTCATTCTGAATACAAAGGCTTCAATGAAGTGTATATATGTCCTTTTCAACACAAAAATCTGTGTACAAGACTGGACAGATCAACTTCCCCGCCTTGTGCAGAAGAGTAACAGGACTGCGATAGTTAAAGCTACAGGACTCAACCGAGATAAATCTAATAACCGGATTATCATTACATGTTGTATGATGTTGCTCAGTTTTATTTGATAATGTTATAGATCTATCCTATGTTGATATTTTAGAATAATGTATACTTACTGTTTAACTTACTGTATCCGGACCGATGGTAAGCGTAGTGCTTCTAAAGACACATAGAAGGTGTTCGCTGTTTTATTAACTAGCTCAGACTATCCAGAACTGGACATGATAGTATTAATTAACGACGTTTGGTATAAATGTTCACGCGCATCCATACTGCGCATATGTATTTTCTCACGGATAGTAAAACTATCAGCGCAATTGTGAATTTTTCACACAAATGGCAGTAACGTTAGTAACACCGGACCAACGGTGCACTTTTACAAGTAGAACATTCTATGGATGGTACCAGTACGGTTGCACCAGCCATAGTATTTAATGGACAAAATAAAATGGAGAAGTTTTCATCAAAACGAACGCTTATTTGTCTTGGAAAAAGGAAATTTTTACGCAATGTCAGCCATCCAATGGGGAAAATGATACAGCTTCTGACGCTTTCATGATAATGGCAGGCCAGTTGTGATGCTATCCTTTCAGGAATAAGATGATAGCATCAAAATTGGCCTGTTAGTGTAAGGATGATATGACTGGTAAAGAACTAGCTGGAAAAAAAGTCCAGTTACACAGCAAACAATGAAACCGGCAGAAAATCGAAGCTGTTGAAGTTTACCTATTTCTTGAAGTATAACTATGTTCTCTTTGAAAAATACTATGGGAAAAGGAGAAATTTCTTCTACTGAATAATCTTTCCTTTTTCCATCATTTCCCATTTATCCCATTTTTTCCACAGACATTTCTTTTTTTTTAATTTCTATGAGCCATATGGCCATAATCGTGTATGCAAATTTATAAAAAAAAAAAAAGAACTACATGTAGATAATAAAGGGTTTGATATGAATTTGAGGTATATGGGCTATGTTCATTTTTTGAAGGAGTATAGGATCCAAAATTAATGTGGGAAAAGGAAAATCGCTTTTAATGAGCATGAGAAATTTCTTCTTTCCTTCTATGTCTGCTGAACTTCTATTACATAATTTTCCTTGGGAAAAATTAACTTCCAACGTGACCTCCTTCCCTGTTTCCTGGGCGGAAAGAAGCACGGGTAGGTGACATTTTATTTTTTCTTATTGTCAAGATTTATAAGTACTATGATTGTGGAAATTTAAAAAAAAAATATGTCCGTCAGAAAGTATGTTTTTATTGAAGATTAACCCTTAACCCAGTCAAATTATCTCCCTTTTTTCCTCAATGGTCCATATATTAAATGCATATTGGTACATTAACCATGCTCAGAACCAGGTTTTTTCTTCTTTTTTTTCTGCAAAACTGAATTATTTTTCTTTAAAGTGATGTATATTTGTATATTCTTCTGGCAATTTTCCTGTTTAAATGACTATTAAAGGAAAGTGTGTTAAATCCAGTATATGCTGAATTTTGGAACTGTATATATACCTTTTTCAAAAGCGAATTTCTCGGAAACGAGCACGGGGACCCTCCTTTTTTTTCATTGTGATATACAAGATACATAATGAGCTTTGTATGTGCAAAGTTTAAAAAAAATCTGTCCATTGGAAGAATTTTTCATAAACGTCTTTAAAATAACAGAGACGATACGTAATGTCCCATAAATAGATGTACGTGTCATATTAAAATAAGAACATAACATCCATCCCCTAGTTAAATAAAATTTCAACCAAATTTTAGCAAATTTTGTAAATTATAAAAATGACGATAAACATGTCCTTGATCAAAATAATAGACTAAATGAAAACATCTAACTTCATTTTACTGACAAAACTATAGACTAATTAGGTGGAGTAGACTTTCTGAAATGAACTGTTATATTCTGAGTACAACCCTAATTTTGCAGAGACAAATATGATACTATGAATGACCAATTAATTTGATAAAAAAACATTCCAATCGTGTGTAAAACAGAGAGTTTCGCTTATCATGGTAAATAAGAACATAACAGATAAGTAAATAATAAAGATACTTACATCTAAAAGAAAAAAGTTATAATATGGTTACCGATAACCCTGCCTTCTATACATGTATCAGTGATAGCTAAAAATCTATCTACTGTATAATTATGCAGTTTTCTTAAATTGATTGTGCAATCCCAGTCTACGAACTTGGACTTGGATATTCTACTATGTACACGTTCAAGATTATACATGTATTAACAAACATTAATACGGGTGCACTGATCTGTGATAGTCGTAGAGGAAGATATAGCATGTGAAAATTTTCATTTATAGTTCTCCATTTGACACTACATACTAATCTGTTTTTGCTTTTCCTATCAAATCAGGGATCATATGAATAGATATGTGTATATAAGATCCCTGATCAAATTAACATTTTTTTCCCAATGTAAACATGTGACCAATATAAATGCTATTTATTGCCATTAACGGTGTACCTGAAACTTGAAGAACCATAGAAGTCTATAAGCTTTTGCTTTTTTCTGATCTATTTCACCAGTAATTCTTGCTATTCCATGTGACTGTTAGCTTTAAACTGCTTTTGATGAACAAAAAAGGTTTTTAAACTGACAGTCGGTTTACAGTCAAAATATACTTAACAAAAATGTATACAACTCAAAATTTTCCCAGAGGGCAATCAAAAAGTAGCAAACTGTACTCAACATGCATCCAATGGGAAGTAAAAATGCATCCATGCTTTTATATTGTTTTTCTCTTGACCTTTGTAAAACAACAACAACAAAAAAACCACACACGAGTTGCTGTCATCAGTTTGAAGGTTGCGTCTTCAAATGTTGCTTGATGAAATATAATAGCCATGGCAAGTTCTCTGAAACATCCAAATGTTCTCCTGAATAACCATATAGATTATTGTATTTGATTCTATTTATTTATTTTTTTAAATAAAACTATTTGATAACAGCGCATGTATAACTAGTTTGTTTCATCGGATAAGGGCTATTTGCCCTTTTGAATTAAAGAGATTTTTTTTTCACGGTACATGTCCTGAAAAAGTTAATGGCTATGAGTGGTGGGTCAAATCGGATCAGACCTTATTATTGGATTGGATGGCACTGCACCGTCCTGGAATTGACTTGACCATTTTTACCAATCTTGTATAGACTAACCAGCTTTACCAAGGTTATTATTCCGTATTACATGTAGCTTGGGGTTTTTTTTACATGTAGCTTGGGTTTTTTTCTGTACTTTCACTACTTTGATTGTTTTAAAAGCGATATTAAGTGATTCAAAAAGAAACTAAACAAACTAAAAATTTATGAGCAATAAAAGAAACTGGGTACCTGTCAGGTAAGTTCTACATGTCTATAAGATTTCAGAAAGTTCTAAATCACGCAAATACACACTTACATGTAATAAGGTCTCCTTTTGTCCTTTTTACGTTTCGCACAAATTGAGTTTAACCCAGTTCAAAATATTCTACTTAAAAACTTTCTTAAACAACTGCATACTGAACGACTAAGGAGAGTGGGTTCCCGAAATCTTTTTTTTTTTCAGAAAAGGAGTTCCCTACAAAGTTTTCTATCCGACCAGAGACTTTCAGCTTTTTTTTCTACTTTGCAGACAGTAGATGTTATGTTCTTATTTTAATATGACACGTAATAACAGAGACCATACGTCATGTACCATAAATAGGTGTACGTGTCATATTAAAATAAGAGCATAACAGTCCCTGTTATTTTGATTAATACTATGTCCGGTTCTGGATAGTCTGAGCTAGTTAATAAAACAGCGAACACCATCTATGTGTCTTTATACTTTATTCCTAAAATATTAACTTAGGATATAACATCTGGCGACGAGGATTAAAACAAACATACCGAACTCATGCATTACATTTTAGTTGATGGATTACGAAGCTATTTAGTGTAATGGCGTTGAGTAATTTGCCGAATTTTCCGACATTTGATGTGGACACGGATAAGTCAAATTGTGGTACACGATGGGAAAAATGGGTTTCGAGATTGGAAAACCTGTTTGTTGGTTTGAACATAACAAACGAAGCTCAAAAGAGGGATCTTCTACTTCATTATGCTGGTGAAAAGGTGTTCGACATCTATGAAGCAGAAAAGGGTGATGACGATGGAACAACGTATGATGGAACGAAGAATGTCTTAGACAACTATTTCGCGCCGCAAAAGAACATACAAATGGAGATCTATTCATTCCGGTGCCATAAACAGCAGGAATATCAATCTTTAGACGAATTTGTGATGGAATTGAGAACTTTAGCTAAAAACTGTGAATTTGAAAATGTTGACAAAGAAATTTTGCAACAAGTAATCCAGAACTGTAGGTCTAATCAGTTACGAAGACGAGCGTTAAGAGAACCAGATAAAGGATTACAAGACATTTTGACATTCGGTAGGATGTTGGAGCTGTCGGAGAGGCAGGCCTCAGCAATTGAAACAGAGAGGAAAGTAAACTCTGTTTTTAGAGGTAAGGGAAAATTTCGTAAGCAAAAACAGCCGACACGGAATTCCAAAAAAGGACAAGAGACTACGCCTAAATCGAGGTCACGTGACAATGCCGCAAACCTTTGCAGGAATTGTGGGTATGAATTCCCGCATACAACAGCGCCCTGTCCAGCTAAAGAAAAGACCTGCAATTTATGCAAAAAACTGAATCATTTCGCTCGCTGCTGTAGGAGTCGGGGGAAAAAGATAAATGAAGTGAGAGACTCTGGACTACAGTCAAGTTCGGAAGATGAATGCAGTTACAATATTTCGGTCAAGAGTGTTGGTAATTCAAAGTCACCTAAAACGGAAATAAAACTAAACAATTCAAGAATAAAAGCAACCACAGACACAGGATCTAGTGTCAACATAATTGATGAAAGAGCTTTTGTTGCTTTAGGAAAGCCACGTCTCCAAACTAAACGCTTACCCAAACTGATTCCGCACGGAGGCGGTCAAAGTCTAAAAGTTCTTGGTAGTTGTGAACTAACGATAGAGAAAAATGACAAAATCATGGTTGAAAAATTCTTTCTGGTAAAAGGAAACTATGGTACTTTATCAGGATACAAGACAGCCAGAGCTCTCGAAGACGTGAAAATCGTTCAACCCGTTCACATGTCTGACTCTATCGAAGCAAAATACCTGGGATATATAATGGAATAGGAAAGTTAAAGGGACAAACAGTTAAACTACATATCAATAAGGAAATCAAACCGGTAGCTCAGAAAAATCGTAGGACTCCTTTCCATTTGAGAAACAAAGTTGAAAAAGAAATCAAAAAGCTCTTGAATGATGACATAATTAAAGAAGTGAAAAACGAATCAACTCCATGGGTTTCAGCAATTGTGACCCTGCCTAAGAAAAATAGTGACGATGTTCGGATATGCATTGACATGCGCGAAGCAAACAAGGCTATCGAAAGAGAAAGACATCCTATGCCGACGATCGACGAACTTATTCATGACATGAATGGAGCTACGGTCTTCAGTAAACTTGATTTGGCATCTGGATATAATCAATTGGTTTTAGACAGAGAATCTAAACCAATTACTACATTCATTACACATCTTGGATTATTCAGATACAAACGATTGAATTTTGGGACAAATTCAGCGTCTGAGGTCTTCCAGAAAACAATAAGTTCAGTTATACAAGGAATAGATGGTGCGAAAAACATTTCAGATGACATACTTGTATATGGAAAATCTAAAAAGGAACATGATATTGCTCTTGATAAGGTCTTCAAAGAATTGCATGACAGTGGGTTGACACTGAACAAAAAGAAATGCGAATTCAACAAACCTAATGTTACATTCTTCGGAGTTGTATTTGGAGGTTCTGGTATATCTCCTGATCCAGTTAAAGTGGAGGCAATCAAACAAATGGAACGACCAATTAATGTGTCTGAATTACGCAGTTTCCTGGGCATGACGGCATATAGCTCAAGGTTCATAAAGGATTACGCTTCAATAACGGAACCCTTAAGGAAATTAACGCGCAAAGATGTGAAATGGTCTTGGAATGACAGTCAACAAAACGCATTCGAAAAACTGAAAAATGTACTCTCAAGTGAAACGGTTATCACTTATTATGATCCAAATCGAAATATTGAACTGATCACGGATGCATCACCGGTAGGCTTGTCCGGAATTTTAACACAAGAAGGCAAAGTTGTAGCTTACGCTAGCCGTGCATTGACTCAAACTGAAACGAGATATAGTCAAACTGAACGAGAAGCTCTTGCAATTGTATGGGCATGCGAACACTATAGCATATATCTAAAGGGTGCTCCATGTTTTACAGTTGTCACTGATCATAAGCCATTGACGACTATTTGGTCAAAGAAACAACCGCCTTTACGTATTGAACGATGGGGATTACGCTTACAACCGTTCAAAATGAAAATAGATTATAGGCCTGGAAAAGACAACCCTTCAGATTATATCTCACGTCATGCGCTGAAAATTGATCAAGATGCACGAAATTTGGCCGAGGAATATGTATCATTTGTTTTTGAGGAATCGGTTCCAAATGCTATGACAATGGGCGAAATCAAAGATGCGTCAATCACTGACCAAACCATACAAAAAGCCATTGAATACACGAAAACTGGTAAATGGTATGAACTTAAAACGTCAGAAGTCAATGAGGATATCGACCTAGAAGATCTGCTGTCTTTACGCAATATAAAAGATGAACTTACTATTCATTGTGACACGGTTCTCCTGAGAAATGACAAAATTGTTATGCCAAAGTCACTTAGACCTAAAGCTATCAAATTAGGCCATGAGGGACATCAAGGACTATCGCGAACAAAGAGTTTTAAACGCTCTAAGGTCTGGTTTCCAAATCTAAACGCAGAAATCGAAAAGGCTATTTAAGGATGTATGGCGTGCCAGGCGAATACCAAGGAAGCGAAACCAAGATAACCACTTAGAATGTCAGAAATGCCTTCTGGTCCATGGCAAAACCTAAGTGCCGACTTTTGTGGTCCATCGGATACTGGGGAATACCTTATGGTGATCATAGATGAATATTCGCGATATCCGGTAGTGGAAATAGTAAAATCAGTGTCAGCAAATTCGATCATTCCGGTGATAGATAAGGTTCTATCTATGTTTGGTGTACCGGCTGTGATTAAAACGGATAACGGAAGTCCATTCAATAGTCATCAGTTCAACAAATATTCGAAGAATATGGGGTTCATACACAGGAAAATTACACCATTGTGACCGAGAGCAAATGCTCAAGCAGAATCATTTAATAAACCGCTAATGAAAAGTGTTCGATCTGCAAAATTAGAAGGAAAACATCGGAAAGAAGAAATGTTTAAGTTTCTTAGGCAATACAGAGCAACACCTCATACTGTTACTGGCTATTCACCTTTTCGTTTGTTGTTTCAGCGTGAGGCAAGAACTCGTTTGCCTGATGCAGTTTTAACTAACGAAAATATGCCTGTTCATGAAAATGCAAGGCAGAATGATGAAAAGAGTAAATCATACAGCAAATCATACCAAGACAACAAAAATCGGGCGATAGAAAAGCAAATTGCAATTGGAGACAAGGTTTTACTCTGTACTGGTGAAAAGTCAAAAATGAATACTAGCTATAAACCTGTTCCATACAAGGTTGTTGAGAAAAAGGGTCCAATGCTTACTGTTGAAAATAATGGACATAGGGTGACTCGTAATTCGTCACAGATGAAAAAGGTTTCTGATCATTTGTCAGGTTCAAAACAGTTAATACATGAAGGAAATGACTTAGTGGAAGATGAAGGATTTGAGCACAACGTTTCAAACTCTGGGACTGGCAAGAACGTGATTGAAAAGCAGAATAGACCAAGGCGAGATCGGCGTCCGCCGAAATATCTGGACGATTATATAAATGTGTGGAAATCTAAATCTTAAATAAAAGACTATCATTTGTATATGAGCGAGTGTAAAAAAAGAAAAAAAAAAACATTTTATTTTATTTGGTTTCAAAGCTTTATCACAGTATGTAGGTAAAAGAACACAACTCTCATTTCGATAACTCCTTTTATCAGTTAACTACAGTCTGTTTACACGAGTGTTCGAAAAAAAAAAGAACATAAAACTTTCATATCACGAAATTCAGAGTAAATGGATAAAAAGTATGAATCTTATGCTGTGTTGGACAATTGTTAATCGTGTATACTCATATCATATAGATCTAGTTAAAATTAAGGTGTTTGATTTGTTTTGAAATACGTAATTTTGAAGTTTTATGAAGTTGAAAATGGTCCACTCGGGCAAAACTAGTGTATTGTTGACAAGTGAAACCCTCTGTTTTACACACGATTGGAATGTTTTGTTTATCAAATTGATTGGTCATTCATGGTATCATATTTGTCTCTGCAAAATTAGGGTCGTGCTCGGAATATTACAGTTCATTTCAGAAAATCTACTCCACCTAATTAGTCTATAGTTTTGTCAGTAAAATGAAGTTAGATGTTTTCATTTAGTCTATTATTTTGATCAAGGACATGTTTTTCATCATTTTTATAATTTACAAAGCATGCCAAAATTTGATTGAAATTTTATCTAACTTGGGGATGGATGTTATGTTCTAATTTTAATATGACACGTACATCTATTTATGGTAACAATACGTATGGTCCCTGTTATTTTTATTAATACTATGTCCGGTTCTGGATAGTCTGAGCTAGTTAATAAAACAGCGAACGCCATCTATGTGTCTTTATACTTTATTCCTAAAATATTAACTTAGGATATAACAGTAGATGCTTTTTTATATCACAGGACATAAAATTTGTAGTTACAGTAAAGGTTTTAAGCCTTTCCTAAACGATAAAATTTTAGACTGGTCCAGATTGAAAGCACTTGAAGATGACAAAACGAAGTTAAGTCAAAAGTCAAAATTTGTTTCCAGCAGGATAGAAAACCTTATGTGTAAAAGAGAAAATGCTGGTTACCAGCATTTTCTCCTTTTCCCAAAATGTTTTCAAAAGGTTTCTTTTTCAGGGTAGTAAAAACCAGGGATTGTTTTGGTAAGAGTTAAGCATTCTTTGCCTTTCTTTCAAAATCTACAAATATAACAAACAATACTAAAGATAATGTAGTATCTTTATTTCCCACTTTTACATACAAATACATTGTGATTATAACATCATAACAATAACACAATATACGTGAAAAAATATGAAGAAATATTTGTATCAATTCATACATAGAAAATAAGCAATTCGTCGCAATCGGTTTTACGGAGGAATGTGAGATTATATACGTATTAAACGTTATGAATTTGTGTATTCTTTTTTTCAAATGCTAGTTTTATGAACTTACAAAGATTAAACAAAACATCATAATCATTACTTTTCATTAAACATATAAATTTGTACACGCTAGGTCTATCTATATAGTAATTTTCTATGAACTTTTTGCGTAAACCTGAAAAGAAAGGACATTCAATGATAAAATGAAATTCGTCTTCAATTGAATTTAGATCACAATGTCGACATATTCGTTCGTGTCTGGGTAATCTTATTCTACCATGTCTCTCAGATTCAATAAGTAAATTATGTGATGATGTGCTTTCTTAAATTTCTTGGTAAAGACATTTTCAGGTAGTTCTCAATCGTAAAATCTTCATTTAGGTAATAATAAAAAGTGGACAAAACAGTACTGGATGAAATATTTCTAAACCACGTTTGAATATAGGAGTCAACCAACCTTTGCTTAAATAAAACTATAAAATGCTTTTGATTAACAGTGTTGGGATGTTCCCAAACGTACAGAAATCCGTTTTCTTGAAGAAAGGATTTTATCTTGGTCAGCCAATTCGTTTTATCATCCATTATATCTTTTATCATAACATCATAGATAGTAGTTAGTAAAATATTCTTTGAATTCAATAACTTAAACCAGTATTTAATCAGCATAACATGTCTGTGTATATAAAGTGGGTATCGTCCCAATTCACCATAAACTGCTGCAGTACAAGTTGATTAATTACTAAAAATAATGCAGTTCAATGGTAAACATGTATAGTGTGTACAGGTTTTTAACCCTTATGCTGCTAAGAGGGACTCTAGGTCATTGTTCGGACCGTGTAGATCAAGTTTCCTTTAACCCTTTACCCCATAAATTATTTCTATGGTATCTCTAATTGACCCTAAATAACAGCAAGGATGACGCTTTTCTTATGTGTATGTGCCACCTTTTGATCGCATAGAAAGCATTGTTGCAAAAGGTGAAGTTGCTCGTCAAGAGCAATTTCATCTTTTGTCACAATGTTTTTTCAAAGGCTCCTACAAGCAATGCGTAGAAATGAGTATCTATGGAGTAAAGGGTTAAATTGATTAAAATGTTAACACTTTTTACCTCAAAATATCGACTTTTCACGACCCTTGGAAAGAAGCCTTTTGAAAACATTATGGTAGAAGTAAATGCTGTTTACCAGCATTTTCTCCTTTTCCCACAATGTTTACTACCCTGTCAATGAATAATTGCGCCATGTGAGTCATTTTGAAATTGTCGTCTGCAAATCTCTTCCACTTGGACAAGGCTAAAATTTTGTCGTCTGGTAAAGGGTTATCTCTTATCCAGCTTAAAAAACTTACAAAAAAAACCAAAAAACTTTCAAGTCAGTTATAACCTAAATGTTGCTAATGGGGGAAAATAATGTTCGTACGGACTGTATAGATCCAAGATCAGACTGCACGTCCTGTGTAATCTGATCTTGATCTACACTTCTTGCAAAAGATCAGTGAGTGACACCACGGCGGGGAATCACGTGACACAACAACAACAACAATGACCGTTATTTGAAAAAAATCCCCAACTTCAGGTAAGAAAATCTTCAATAATTCCGTTAATACGTGACCGATTGGAATTTGGTTTGAAGCAGAGAAGGCGGAAGGACTCTGGAGATTTGCTTGATGTGTTAGATTTTTTAAACAACACCTGATAAAAAAGTTATTGACGAGCAAACAAATTATCCAGGGTAAAAAATTTGTTTTGTCTTTCTGACGACCCTCAGAAAGACGCCTTTAGAAAACATTGAGGGAAAAGGAGAAAATGCTGGAAACCAGCATTTTCTCCTGTTCCCACAATGTTTTCCACCCTTCACAAAACGAATTTCAAACGTCCAGTCCATTTTATTTTGTCGTCTGTAAATGCTCTTCGATTTGGACAAGCCTAAAGTAATGTCGAATGAATGAATGTTGTTTTATGGCGCATCGACAACTTTGGTCATTTAGCGCGCATATCTATGTTAAAAGATAATAAACGTGGAGTTGTTTAAACTGAATAAAGTTTGAATGACAATAAAAGAATTGAATTAAGAAAATTTAATGCATAAAGGGCATCATCGAGTTACACGGCAATCCCTATATACTCAAATATTTTAAATGATAAGAACTGAATTAAGAAGAATGCATAAAGGGCATTATCGAGTTACAGGGCAATCCCTATATACTCAAAGGTTTTAAATGATAAGATTTAAGAATGTGATAAAAAGGTTTAAACTCAATGCTGGTTTGATAAAAAGAAGTTTTTTAAATGAAAAAGAAATATGTGTCATTTATAATGTACATAAAATATGATATTGAGTGGCTGGGCATTCCCTGCCTACTCAACAGTTTTAGATTAAAAGGTAAGACTGATAATATTGTTTTTCCTTGGAAATGAGGTTAAAACTGATAAAGATTGGAGCCTCCAATGGGATCAGATACTCCCATGAAAGAGGTCCTGTCTCCAATGAGATAAGATGTCTCCAAGAGAGCCAATCCTCCCATTAAGGAGATGCAAAATGAATATTAATGAAGTAAAGAATGTTGTAAAAAGATGGGTAAGAAAGTCAAGAGTAAATATCACAGTTTATTGTAAATGCCAATCTCCTTTATGAAAGCGATAATAGATTCAACGCTGACAGAATCAAAAAGATTTTTCAAACTATCGACGTTGAAATATTTCGAACGCACTGGCTGAAAGTCAACGCAATCTAATAGGATATGTTTTACAGAATAGAGTGCATTGCATGGAATACATTCAGGAGCATCATCTTTGGTCAAGAGCCAGGAATGTGTGATGCGTGAATGGCCAATTCGAAGTCGTGCAATTATCACTTCTTCTCGACGAACGGATCTGTAAACGGGATACCATTCACCAAGGGATGGTTTAACTGAATGCAGTTTATTGAAAGTATCAGCATCCCACTGAGATTGCCAAGAAGATTGGATATGTGATAAAACGGAGGATTTAAAATCAGTGTGTGGAACTTTAAAATCTGAAATGGGAAGGTTAAGTGCAGATTTGGCAGACCTATCGGCATTTTCATTGCCATTGATGCCTACATGACTTGGAAGCCAGCAGAACACCAATCTGTTCTTAGAAGAAATTTGTGAGATCCTTTCAAGTAAACTGCAGATTAAAGGATTCTCAAGTCGTTGATTTGAAAGGGCCTGTAATGTTGACAAAGAGTCTGAAAAGATAATAAAACGGTTGGAATTAGAACTTTCAACTAGATTAAGGGCAAGATCTACTGCTTTAATTTCAGCAGAGAAGATAGAGGAGTTGTTTGGAAGGCGACATTTTAAGCTCCTTTGTCCATAAACAGCGGCAGCTGCTACAGAATTGCCTTCTTTAGATCCATCTGTATAGATGGGTTTGAAGGAAAAATAATTCTCCTTTATCTCGTTGTATCTAGCATGAAATACAGTTCTATCCGTGACAGACTTTTTGTCAGATGCAAGGTCAAATCTGAATTCTGCACTCTTTAGTGTCCATGGAGGGATTTCAGAGATTTTATAGTTGGCAATAGACTCAGTGTCTATGCCAAGGTTATCCACAATAGGCTCCATGCGGATACCAAATGGAGGAATAACATTTGGTTTCCTTTCAAAAAGACGTTTATATTCAGGTTTAAAGACAACGTTATGAGTTGGATTAAAATCATTCGATTTAAGTTTTAAAATATATTGAAGTGAGAGTTTTTCTCTCCTGTGAGAAAGGGAAGGTTCATTAGCCTCAACATAGAGGCTATTGACGGGAGAAGTTCTAAAGGCTCCAAGTATAAGACGCAGACCTTCGTGGTGTATAGAATCGAGGATTTTTAGATAGGATTTACGGGCCGATCCGTATACAACAGATCCATAGTCTAATTTGGAGCGAACTAAAGACCGATAAAGTCGCAAGAGGACTTCACGGTCTGCTCCCCATTCAGAATGGGCCACAACCTTAAGAAGATTAAGAGCCTTCTTGCACTTCTTTTTAAGTGCAGTGATGTGAGGAAGGAAGGAAAGCTTTCTGTCAAAGATGACTCCAAGAAATTTAAACTCGGACACGACTTCAATTTTAGTTTTGTCCAAATACAGTTCAGGATCTGGGTGAATACCTCGTAGATTACAGAGGTGCATGCACTTAGTTTTGGACTTTGAAAATCTGAAGCCATTTTCATCTGACCATGTTTGCAATTTGTTGAGACATTGCTGAAGTTGTCTCTCAATAATATTCATATTTCGAGAACTGAAGCATATAACAAAGTCATCAACATAGAGGGAACAATCTACACCAGGACAGATAGCTTTAACTATGCTGTTTATTTTTACACTGAAAAGTGTAACAGAGAGAATACATCCTTGGGGTACACCCATCTCCTGTTCACGGGCTCCCGAGACAGTATTACCAACTCGGACGTGGAAAAGACGTTCATCCAAGAAGGTTGAAATAAAAAGAGGAAGACGGCCTCGAAGACCAAAGTCATGCAAGTCTTTCATAATTCCGTATTTCCAAGTTGTATCGTAAGCGCTTTCAAGGTCGAAAAAGACAGATACTACATGCTGTCTATTAATAAAGGCTTCTCTAACAAAGGTTTCAAAGCGGACAAGATGATCTATGGTGCCACGCTGGCGACGAAATCCACTCTGTACATCAACTATGAGGTGGTGTTTTTCTAAAAACCAGACAAGCCTGTCGTTGACCATACGTTCTAGGGTCTTGCAGAGACAACTAGTAAGAGCTATTGGCCGATAGTTAGCCGGGTCACTAGCATCTTTGCAAGGTTTTGGGATAGGAATAACAAGTGCCTCTCGCCAGGATGCAGGAAAATCACCTGACTGCCAGATATCATTAAAAATATCAAGTAAAACTGAGAGGGAAGTAAAAGGTAAGTGTTTTAAAAACTGGTAATGAACTTTATCTGGGCCAGGAGAAGAATCATGAGCTTTATTCAGAGCAGATTTTAATTCTTTAAAAGTGAACAGTTTATTATAATGCTCTGAATTCGAAGACTTGAAATTAAGCTTTTTCTTTTCTTCTCTAGCTTTATTCCTCTGAAACTTTTCTGAATAGTTTGCAGAGGAAGACTTTTTGCAAAAGGTGTTAGCAAGAGCATCTGCTATATCCTGGGGAGATTCCAACGAAGTATTGTTAACCTCAAGGTGACTAACAGGGGTCTGGCCTTTGCCATTGATCTTTCTGATCATGTCCCAGGTTTTTTTAGTAGCAGTTCTACTATTTAATTTAGAGACATACTATCTCCAAGCCTTACGCTTACTTTCTCTAATGGTACGACGGGCTTTTGCCCTGGAAATACGGAATAAGTTGAGATTTTCTTTGGTAGGCCTGAGGTTAAATTTTCTAAGGGCCTGTTTTCTGTCTCTGACAGCCTGTTTACAATCATCATTGTACCAAGGCTTGTCAGGTCGTTTTGGGTTTGTCGAGGTCTGAGGGACGGACTGTTCTGCTGCATCAATTAATAGGGAAGTGAAAAGTTTTGCAGGATCATCGCAATTTCCAAATTTATCATGTGTAATGGCCTGTTCACATAGGGTTTCAAATTTATTCTAGTTGGCTTTGGAAAGCTTCCATTTCTGTGGTCGTACACTGCTGGACGGTTGTGTAGATGAAAAGATAATGGGGAAGTGATCACTTCCACACAAATCCTCAGTCACTTTCCAAGTAAAGTTGGGAAGTAAGACTGGGCTGCATAATGTTAAATCAATGGAAGAGTAAGATCCAGTTGCTGGATGCAAGTAGGTTTTGGATTTGTTATCATTCATGAAAGACAGAGAGTTGTTCGAAATGAAGTTCTCCAACTGGAGACCTCTCTGGTTGGTGTCATTGCAACCCCACATAACATTGTGACCATTAAAGTCCCCAGCAAGAATATAGGGGGATGGCAATTGTGAAATGAGATCATTCAGATTGGTCTCATTGATGGGTATGCTTGGCGGGAGATATAAAGAACACAGAGTAACAGCACTGTGTATAGATAACCTGACAGCAACAGCTTGCAGGTTTGTATTTAAAGAAATAACTTTGTGAGGAATGTTGTTGTTTACAATAATAGAAACACCTCCTCTGGCTTTTTCACCTTCGATAAAAATCTTGTTGTAAACAGAATGATATTTGATGGTGATATCATCCTCCCGTTTAAGGAAGGTTTCTTGCAGACAAACAGCAACTGGTTTGTGCTCATTGATTAAAAGTGAAAGTTCGTCAAAGTTTGACTTCAGACCTCGACAATTCCACTGGATTATGGTATCCATAGTGCATGAGGAAAGTATAAAGACTAAAGTAAAAAACGAGGCCGTAAACCAGTGCATTTTAAAATAGACTGGTTAAGATTTAATTATAGATGTCTCGGCTTTGGATGATTGCCACGCGTCAAAATCCTTGTTCCAAAGATCTTTGGAAGTGGACCAGATAGAGGCTTCTGAATCTGAAACCTCACCTTCCAGATTTTCTTTATCTGCATCCATGTCCTCTAGCTCCGAAAATCTGTTGGAGGTAGGGACAGGATCATTTACTTTCACTGTGATTTCACAAGATCCTTGGTTATCTTTAGTTTGTGGTTTGGATTTGGAAGAAGACCTTTTTGGAGGTCGGGGTGTATGATTAGGATTGTCTTTAGATGTGACGTTGGATTTGGTTGTAGGCTGTGAAGATGTAGGTTGTGGTTTCTTTGGTGTCTGTTGTGAAGGGGCAGATGCTTTTGAAGCTTTTTTCGAAGAGATATTTTGTGAGGAGGTAGATGGTTTTGAGGTTTTTTGTGAAGAGGTACTTTGAGAATTTGTGGGTTTTGAGGGTACAGAAGAAGTTTTATTTGTTTCAGATGCAGGCCGAATCTGAGTAGAAGGTGTTGCAACTTGGACATTTGGGATGAGAGCTTTCAGTTCATCAGTCATTTCAGGAAACTTTTGGAGAAGTTTTTTGGCCAACAGTTTGCAGGTTGGACAATGTCCATTTGCAGGCAAAGGAGAAGCAACATTTGCATAGGTTGTGCTTTTGCTCAACAAAGCCTGATCAGACCTGCGTTTTTCAACTGTTTTCCTGGCTTCCAAGAAGGTAACATTCTCCTTAAACTTGACTGACAGGATTTCTTTCTCATCTTTCCAAACAGAACATTCTTTGGAAAAGGTAGGATGAGAGGACTTGCAATTGACACAGAGAGGGGGGTTATTGCAAGTCTTTTGGTCATGGTCTTCGCCTTCAAAAGCACACCTGGGACAAACAGGTGTGCTTCTGCAATTACTTTCATGATGTCCGTACCATTGGCATCTATAACAGCGCAACGGATTAGGCACATAAACATCGACCTTAACCGATAGAAATCCAACTTTAACAGATGTAGGCAGAGTTGGCGTAGAGAATGTCAAGATGTATGTATGTGTATCTCTACGAATGCCATTTCTGAGAACTGAAATTCTTTTCACATCAGACACAGCCTGGTTTTTGAGGTTTGATTTGATTTCCTCCAAGGAGTCACAGTAGCTTAATTCTTTGCATCTAATGACCCCCTTGGAGGTATTAAGGGTCTTGTGGGGAAAGATTTTGACATCAAGATTGAAAAGTTTCTTATGTCCAAGCAGGTTTCTGACTTGTTGTTGCGAGTAGCACTCAACAAGTAAGGTTTCATTTTTAAGTTTTTTAACAGATTTTGGTGTGCCTAATATTGAAGAGATAGATTTTTCAATGATAAAAGGTGAGAGTTTTGTAACTGGTTTAGAAGAGTCAAAAGCTTCAATAACTAAAAAGCGAGCAAATGTTGTTGAAGGTCTTGAGTATTCTGATTCCAAATGTGAGTCGGAGAGTACACGCTTGGCCTTTTTTTGAGAAGCCATAGTTGTTGTTAAATATTCATCACCGATGCTCCCCACCTGCCTCGGAGCCCAACAAGGGGACATGATCTGGGGAAACCTAACTCAGATCATGACAAGGATACATCGGTGATATACTCGAAGTGAAAGGGCTAGACTGGACAAATGTAGGCCCGCAGAATGTCATACCAAGCATAGACTGTCTTTAGGCATTTACAAGTGTCAATCAAACACCAAGCTTTCACCCGATTAGCCCATGAGCCATCGCCTTCTAGGGTATTGACATACAGAAACTGATGACAGAGAAATGGTGTATCTGTGTATGTATGTGTGAAAGTAAACAAAAAGAAACACCCTAGGGCACGGCGCGACCAGCCGGTTGATCAGAACGGGCCTTTCTGACCCCTCGTTTAGTTCAGTTCAAGGCCGAAGTGGTGTGTTGTGTAAACAAAGCTATCAAAGGGCCGAGCTCTGAATCCACTCAACCACCAGGATCCCGTCATCAAACGACACGAGTTGCAGCCTACGGCAAACAGGCAGGCACAGTGGGGGGGGGGGGGGTCTTACCCCTTCTATAGTGCGACAGCTGAGCTATTTCTATCCCCCCGCCCAGCTGGGGGCATAAAGTAATGTCGTTTGGTAATGAGTTAAAAAAGAAGTTGTAACCCTTAGCTGCTGAGCGCGACTCACTGACCTTTTATGGACAGTGAAGGTCAAGATCAGACAACCCAGAACGCGCAGTCTGACCTTTAACCTACACTGTGCGATAGTGGCATGTTTTCCTCGCAAAAAAGAAAAATGACTGAAATAGTAAAATTTTCGTTTTTGCTATCCGCCCAAAGTTGCATTTCACTTATTTACATGTACATCTAGCAGGACAGGGGTTAACTAAAAGAAAGCTCTGAAACTTTAATATTCGGGCCATTCTTAGATGATATAGAGGATATTTGTTTTTTCGGTGAAAGATCGAAATTTATTTCATCGAGTGGACATCATCGGTAATATTTTCACGAGTGGCGCAGCCACGAGTGGAAATATTACCGATGGTGTTCACGAGATGAAATAAATTTCAATCTTTCACCGAAAAAAAAAAAACCAAATATTCTATTTATTTTATGCTTTTAACCCTTTCTGGGAGGAGCTTTATCAAAATTCAGTACAGTTCTTTTCCCTTATTCCCCGTGGCGTACCCCTCCCGCATGGCAACGTTACATCAAGCGCGAGAAATGTAAGGTATATGACGTCATATTTCCCATCTGGTTGTTAGGCACGCGCAATTTACTTAGGCAACAAGAACGTGAAAATCGGTATTTTCACTGGTGGTACCAGTGTAAGATCGAAAAATATTTTCACTGCTAGATCTATTTCTCGATATCCTACCGGAAAGCATGAAATAACAAACTTGAAAATTGTATATCATTCTTTTTGACGACGAAAGAGGCCAAACCCTAGATATCTGGACAGGAAAATTTTGATTTTTGAAACCGTGTAGATATACATGTACAGAAGTTTGATCTCAGAACCTCTTGATAGAACACAGGTATTTTATCATCAAATAACAACCTGTAGGCAATGCTTACGTGAATGGATCGTTAAAACGATGATGATGATGATGATGATGATGATGATTACGTACATGCGTTACTGAACTAGAGTCATAGTAGTCCTATTAAGTCTGATCTTAGTCTGCAGATATTGTCTGCAGAGGTAACAATAATTCTAATTCTTTGACTGCTAAGCGTGGCTCGCTGACCCCTGGCGGACAGCACAGAACATGCAGTCTGATCTTTGATATACACTGTCCAATAACCCATTACAACACAATCCCTACCTTTGACGACCCTGTGAAAGAAGCCTTTTGAAAACATTGTGGGAAAAGGAGAAAATGCTGGTAACCAGCATTTTCAGCTTTTCCCACAATGTTTTCAACCCTACACAAAACACACTCAAATTTCCAGTCACTTTCATTTTGTCGTCTGCAAGATGCTTTCCATTTGGACAAACCTAATATATTGTTGTTTGGTAATGGGTTAACCCTTTACTCCATAGATACTCGTTTCTACGCATTGCTTGTAGGTGCCTTTGGAAAATATTGTGGCAAAAGATGAAATTGCTCGTGACGAGCAATTTCACCTTTTGTCACAATGTTTTCTTTGCTATCAAAAGGTGTCCTATACACATAAAAAGCGGCTTCATCCTTGCTGTTATTTAGGGTCAATTAGAGATACCATAGAAATGCCTTATAGGGTAAAGGGTTCAGGAGGGTTCCTTTGTACTTCCCGTAATCGTCCAGTAATTGATCATCTTCAGGCTATAAGGTTAGGATTCATTCAGAAAAGTGACACAGTACCTAGACACACACAGTACCTAGATACATATAATGTAAGACTGATTGAATTTCTTCCTCTATCCAATTTGAAACTGGTCCACTGTGTCAACAAGGGGCCTACTACACCTGTCATCGAGCTAAGAATGTTAACTTTATAAGCGGACGGCATAGATCAAGATCAGACTGCACAGAACGTGCTGTCTGATCTTGGATCAATGCACCGAACTAAGGTAGTCAAGTCAGCAAAACAAAGAATCCTTCTTTGTCCTAGTTTCAGTAGATTGTATGTTGAAAATGACCGATATTATATTGTATAGGTACAAGCAGCGCAGAGAAAGTTTGATTTGTTTCTACTTTTTTCCTTGTAGCTGAATGCGCATCTTTTAACCTACTTCTGTGTAATGATGAAAAATGAATTGATCATAACTTGTGATTGGTAGAAAATGTGCTGTCTGATCTTGGATCTATGCACTCAGTTATGGTTGTCAAGCCAAGAAGACAAAGAATCTTTCTTTGCCTTAGTTTCAGTAGACTGTGTGTTCAGCAACCCAAAGGGACCGGTCTTGTATCAATCTCCAAGCAGAGTTGTCGTTCGTTATCTCACATACATCTCTGCGATGGGCTAAATGACAAGAATCTTGTCAAACCGAGGAAAAGATGTTTTGTTACTGTTTAACTGTTTCATATGTAAAATTGTAAGTTAGACAAAGGAAATATGATTCTGGGTACATTATAGGTGCGTTCAAACTGATGAATTTGCCTGTATTAAATGGAACTATTTTTCTTTTAGCCTCTTCACTTTTAAGAATCTTAAGCCGATTGTAACAAAAATAGATGCGCCCATCAATGATGACAACTGATTTGACACACCGCTGGATCTAAGTTTGTACGATTAAAAATCAAGTTATCGTCCTATAAAGATACTTAGGCTTTTCAGAAAGTCCCTCTTGTGTTCATTAACTATCGTTTAAGTCTGATTGGTCCCATGCTGTTTAAACAGCACACGAAACAATCGGTATTGGTCTTTCTTTCACCGGCGGTTGTGTAGCTATTTTGAGTTATGGTCATGTGACAAAAATATGACGTAATGACGGTCTACTTTCTGAGCCCACTACAGAGGTAAATGTAATGATCCGGAGTGCAAGAGAGTGGTCTTGTATAGGTAGACATAGCGCTGAAAAAGTTTGATTTGTCTAGAACTACTTTTTTCGGTGTAGCTGAATGTGCAGGCGTTTAACATTTATCTCGGTACTGATAAAAAATAAATAGATGATAACTTGTGATTGGTTGAAAATGTGAATATGTTTATTCGACTGGCCCTTTCTGCATACGGCATACGTACTCGGACATTTATGAAAGTACTAGTAACAAGCCATTTTACCGCAAATAGATAGCCCGGGGCCTTGCTTCACACAATAGCAAACTAATATAGAGTAGAATGATTCTTTTCTTGTGCTATTTGGAAGATTAATATTTTCATTAGCGTTAGGTACCACACAATACTACCTTTCAACAAAATGAAAAAAAGTGGCAATTGCTAGTGAGGTAACTTTTCATTATCTTACTTTAAATTGAGCCAGAAAAGTGTGTCAATATTCATATTTAAGTATTCCTTACGCCGTTTATCTTTTTAAACCTTTACAAAAATGGTGTTTACGACCCTGAGATAGCAGCCTTTTGAAAACATTGTGGGAAAAGGAGAAAATCCTGGTAACCAGCATTTTCTCCTTTCCTAACAATGTTTTCTACCTTGCTCTAAACAAATTCTTTTTTTTTTGTCTTCTGCAAGTGCTTTCAATTTTGACCAGTTTAAAGTTTTGTCGTTTGGTAAAGGATTAAATGTATTTCTTGGTTGTCATCCCTTTTTCGTATCAACCACCCTGCACTTGTTTCTGTCAGTATCTGTTTGTGTCCTGCTGTCGACCACTTTTGAAACCATTGTGTCAAACAGAAAAATACTTTTATAAACAGTTTCTTCTTTTGCCACTTTTGCCACAACGTTAAAGATTGGACCTCCATTCATGCTGACAGTTCATTTTTAAAAAGTTTTTTTTCATGTATATATATTTTTTTTTTTTTGGGGGGGGGGGGGGGGAGGGGCGGAGGGGGGGGGGTGCTGGTACTGATCGGGTTTACATATGATGATTGATAATTGAGGTCGGTGATTGATCTGTGTTAAGTCAATTTTGCCACAGGAATCCGTATTATGCACAATAAAGTGTCCATGTTTACTCAAATGTCTATTGATCTTTTATAAAAAAAACCGTTGAAAGCTCGATGACTTTGGGCAATTTCTTTTTGCAACTGGTATGTTTTCTGCATCTCCCAGAACCATCCTACCTTAGGGTTCTGTCTTCTAGTAGACAATGTGGATTTTGTAAATCCATATTCATGTGAAAACTTGACCGGCATAACGAATCGTGGGGATGCACTGGACCTCTGTTTGCCAGGACGTGGCTCATGCATTTTGTATTGTTCCTTTTAACCCTTTACCCCATATATGGATACTCATTTCCACGCATTGTTTATAGGAGCCTTTGGAAAACATTGTGGCAAAAGGTGAAATTGCTCGTGATGAGCAATTTCACCTTTTGTCACAATGTTTTCTATGTTATCAAAAGGTGTCATTATACACATAACAAACGGTTATTGCTATTATTTAGGGTCAACTAGAGATACCATAGAAATGCCCTATGGGGTAAAGTGTCAAAATGGCTTTTTATATTAGATTTTTAGGAGCGTTTTTGGCATTTTCGTCGCATTTGCCGACAAATAGATTAACATGAGGTTGAAATGAGATCGAACAGAATGAGTGGTCTAATCTTTTATCTGCACCGTTTTTTATTTCATTACATAGTTTGCACACACTTTTAATCGTACCATTTTTAAGTGTTCTTGCTTGTCTAAAACTACCAATTAAGTTCCTTAACTCTTTACCACACAGTTTCGAGTTTTTACGACTCTGAAAAAGAAGCCTTTTGAAAACATTGTTGGAAAAAGAGAAAATGCTGGTAACAAAAATTCAACTTTTGATTCACGATTACTTTTGTCGTCTGCAAATACTTTCAATATGGACTAGCCCAAAATTTTGTTGTCTGGTAAAGAGTTAACTGAGCGCTTCTATAGTGTTAGCATGTCATTGACAAATCATGAAGCAAAACGGATAGACGATTATAAAACTAGAAAAGAATACTCGTTGTCATTTCCTGGCTATGTAAGTAAACAAAGAAAAAAACAAATATTTGAAGGTTTAGATGTAGAACCGAGATTGAATTGTACCTCAACGGTTGCTTTATTTTGATTCACTTTATTCAGAGTGACAGCAACAATATGAAGATCGCTTTTGGCATATTATGTTAACATTATGTGTGTGTGTGTGTGTGTGTGTCTTTACTTTATATACAACTGTGTTTACTTTATATACAACGATATTAAAGTAACACGACAGAAAAAGTTTGTGAAAGAGTAATGAGAAATATTTCATATCTGACTATTAAATAATTGGAACATGATTGTCAGTTATTAAATCTTCCTGGTAAAAACGGGGTGTTCACAAACATTTGTCAATGACGTTTTGTGATGTACATACAAAGTGTTCGAAAATATTTGTCAGTCAATATTCCAGGCACTGCCTGGTGTTGAAGAATATTTGTAACTTAATGCATGGTGCTCCCCGATATACATGTATACGTGATGTTGAAAGGTACTCGTATTTGTCAGCTTTTTCGAGGTATTGTGTGTTACATACGTGGTATTTTAAATTAATCGGTGGAATTACAGAGTACCTGTGAGGTGTTGGAAATATTTGTCAGCTAATTCAAGACGCAGTTGTTCAAACATTTTTTTTTTCTTTTTAAAGTCGAAATATTATTTTGTAAATCATTTGAATTATTTGTTCGATGATGTTTGCCACTTCGAGTTATTGTTTTGCGAAAACAATTGTCAGTTAGTCCGAGGCAAAGTTGTATACATGCATGGCGTTCGAAAATATTTGTCGGGTAATATGAGGAATTGTTTCGTTTGTGAATACATGGTGTACGAAACGTCTGTCAGTTTATTCGAGGTACTACTTTGCACGTATGTGGTCGAAAATGTCTTCAGTTAATTTGAGTTATTACCTTCTTTAAACTGGTGTAGTATTCGATAATATTTGTCGGTTAATTCGAGGTATCCTGTAGTACGTACATGCATGTGCCCATTATAAAGGCCTAAATTGTGTTCAATATTATTGTTAGTTATTTGAGGTATCGCTTTGTACATAAGCTTTTGTGGATTGTGAATTTGAGGTATTACTAAATACATATACGAGTATCGAGTATGGTGCCCGAAAATATTTACCTTCACGGGTAGGAAACTTCATATTCAGAGCCAATGGCTCCGACGAGAAAATGTTGTGTTGATCTTCCGTTTCTGAAGATGTCGGCTGAAAAACAATCCCAAAACAAGTAGGCATGTGAATATTTGTAATTATGTGTTCTTATGTCTTTAAAGTTCAAAAAAAGGAGAATGTCATTCGATGCTCTGGTCTTTCAACGTGTTTTCTGCACTATGGAAAGTTGGAATAGGTGTACGATGTTGTCTGAATCATTTGTGGCGTGGATTGACCGTAGCCAAAATAATACGTCTCGGAGATAAATTCAGTCTGTTATTACCATTTAATTGGCAAGTAAGAGAGAGTCTTACTGTCCCAAAGCCGTGAACTAATGTCTTGAAATGTTATATTCACTACTGGTCAAAAACTGAAAAGAAAAGCACAAGAATTGATAGAAATAAAGAAGGGCTCTGATTATGTGGACCGGCTCTGACTATGTTACTCGGCACTGATTCAAGAGGGCTCCCTTTCAAAATTTTAGTTTTCTGTAAATTATTAGTCAGGACGTAAATTTTGGTTTTCCGTTAATATCTTTCTGTCCAAAATTTAGTTCATTTGTTGGATGGAACATGATTGCATGTATGAAAATAAAAAGGACTGGTATTGTCTCGTTAGAAAACTGCTGTTTAATAGTCTATCTAAATTTTGAAAATACTTCTGCATAGCTTTTGCTTAGACCGAATGATCCATACATAAAATTTTTCGTGCTTTTGTCGCAAATGCAGTCCACACATAAGCACAAATAATGAAAAATATTTTCTTGTAGAAGTACGAGAATGATAAACACAGCACGTGTTTGAATGGTCTACATGCATAAATTTGCATTGTGCAGTTTATGAATCATTATTCAGCCATCAACATAATTCTTTGCATTTGATTGAAACTTTGGAAACAAAATCATTGTTTTGCGAAACAATTTAAAAAGGTCACCTGTTAAAGTCATTTCGAAATCTGTCACCACCCCTACTATCATCACCACACCAATGACTTTGATGAATCAGAATTCTGCAAATAAACTTTGGATAGATCACCCAACAACAATTTCTTGCAGAAGAGCACAAGCTCGAAAGTGACTAAAATCATGAGTCCAACGAGAGAACCACATGCAGGTGCCAACAATAAGATGTTGTTTTTCGACGGATTAAAAATTTCCAAAACGATTTTTGAAAAGGGTCACCCTAGACATATCTGTGAAATTATTTCCAAGTCTGACCAGCCATTCCAGAGATTTTTTTAAATTTCTTCATGTACATACAGTGTTAATATCCCACAGCCATCAGAGCCATGTTTCTTGATGGATCAAAATTTCTCGAACACTTTGCGAAAAGGATCAACCAAGGAACATTTCTGTGAAAGTATTTCAAAATCTGACATGCCGTTCCAGAGAAGAATTTTTAATAATTTCTTCATGGCCGTATAGTGCAAGTGGCCACCTGCACCCCAATCAGGGCCATGTTTCTAGACAGATCAATTTTTGCGAACAGGTTTTGAAAAGAGTCACCAAAGGAACATCTCTCTGAAATTATTTCAAAATCTGACCAGAAATTTCAGCGAAGAAGAATTTTCCGTATACTGCAAGTAGTCCCCATTCACCAGAGCTATATTTATTGACGGATCAAAATTCGCGAACATTTTTTGATAAACCTCACCCAAGGAACATCTCTGTGACATGATTCCAAAATCTTACCATCGGTTTCTGAGAAGAAGAATTTTTAAGAATTTCTTCATGGCCATAGTGCAAGTAGCCCCCATTCATCAGAGCAGTGTTTATTGACAGATCAAAATAAAGAAGATTTTTTAGGATTTTTTTTTCATTTCTGTATAGTGCAAGTAGCCCCATTTAATTGACATTCAACAGAGCCAGGTCTTTTGATATCAAAATTTCGCGAACAATTTTGGAAAAGGGTAACCCAAGGAACATTTCTGTGAAATTATTTTAAATCTGACCAGCGGTTTCAAGAAGAATTTCCAAGAATTTCTTCATTTCCGTTCAGTGCAAGTAGCCTCATTCACCAGAGCCATGTTTCTTACGGGGTTACAATTTCGCCTACAATTTTTGAAAAGGGTCATCCAAGGAACATCTCTGTGAAATGATTTAAAAATCTGACGAGCAGTTTCAGAGGTGAAGATTTTGAAAGAATTTCCTGGCAACTAGAGTTTTTGATGGAATCAAATTCTGTGAGCAATTTTCAAAGAGGTCCTCCCAAGAAACATTCCAGCCGAGTTTGGTCCAAATCAGCCCGTGGTTTAGAAGATGTTTAAAGAAATTTGTTGACGACGGACTACGGACGACCGGACGACGGACACATCGTTATCATAACAGCTCCCCTTGAGCACGTTGTGCTCAGATGAGCTAAAACCGGAATGAATGGCATCATTTACGTGTCAATGTGTGTGACTGACATCTGATAGAAAATGAGTTCTTGTAACCCAACAGTCATTTAAATTCTAGTACAGACTTCCGGCCATATTTGAATTCACGATGCCAGCGTTTTACAAGGTCATATGATGGGGCATTATCACCATAAGTTTCTTTGCATTCATCAAAAGTCTCCTGTGGTGTGCGTCCTTTCAAATACAAACACTGGATCACTGCGCGACACTCATCTGGCTCGAATTTAACAACTGACTCAGTTCAAACACCTGCAAATCCCAAACAACAATTAGCCTAGAATTGTAATTTGCCACATAAGCTATAGAGACAGAGATCATTAACATGCAAAAATTTAGCTAGATCAGACGACTGGAATTGGGTCAGGGACATTATTTATTGAACACCCCTCGTAACCCTATTGTCTCATAGAGTTTTATATAAGGAAATAGTAAAGATAAGTATTTTACCAATTTTACATATTGTCAAATTGACATTTTGTTAATATGAATGTACGATCAGAAAACGTAAATGATCCCATTCATTCCGGTTTTAGCTCATCTGAGCACAACGTGCTCAAGGGGAGATAGGATAACGATGTGTCCGTCGTCCGTCGTCAACAATTTCTTTAAACATCTTCTCCTCTTAAATCACTGGACTGATTTGGACCAAACTTGTCTGGAATGTTTCTTGGGAGGACCTCTTTGAAAATTGCTCACAGAATTTGATTCCATCAAAAACCCTAGTTGCCAGGAAATTCTTTCAAAATCTTCACCTCTGAAACTGCTCGTCAGATTTTTAAATCATTTCACAGAGATGTTCCTTGGGTGACCCTTTTCAAAAATTGTAGGCGAAATTGTAACCCCGTAAGAAAAATGGCTCTGGTGAATAAGGGCTACTTGAGTAGTTGCACTGAACGGAAATGAAGAAATTCTTGAAAATTCTTCTTGAAACCGCTGGTCAGATTTAAAATGATTTCATAGAAATGTTCCTTGGGTTACCCTTTTCCAAAATTGTTCGCGAAATTTTGATGTCAAAAGACCTGGCTCTGTTGAATGCCAATTAAATGGGGCTACTTGCACTATACAGAAATGAAAAAAAAAAGTCTAAAAAATCTTCTTTATTTTGATCCGTCAATAAACACTGCTCTGATGAATGGGGGCTACTTGCACTATGGCCATGAAGAAATTCTTAAAAATTCTTCTTCTCGGAAACCGATGGTAAGATTTTGGAATCATGTCACAGAGATGTTCCTTGGGTGACGTTTATCAAAAAATGTTCGCGAATTTTGATCCGTCAATAAATATAGCTCTGATGAATGGGGGCTACTTGCACTATGGCCATGAAGAAATTCTTAAAAATTCTTCTTCTCGGAAACCGATGGTCAGATTTTGGAATCATGTCACAGAGATGTTCCTTGGGTGAGGTTTATCAAAAAATGTTAGCGAATTTTGATCCGTCAATAAATATAGCTCTGGTGAATGGGGACTACTTGCAGTATACGGAAAATTCTTCTTCGCTGAAATTTCTGGTCAGATTTTGAAATAATTTCAGAGAGATGTTCCTTTGGTGACCCTTTTCAAAACCTGTTCGCGAAAATTGATCTGTCTAGAAACATGGCCCTGATTGGGGTGCAGGTGGCCACTTGCACTATACGGCCATGAAGAAATTATTAAAAATTCTTCTCTGGAACGGCATGTCAGATTTTGAAATACTTTCACAGAAATGTTCCTTGGTTGACCCTTTGCGCAAAGTGTTCGAGAAATTTTGATCCATCAAGAAACATGGCTCTGATGGCTGTGGGCTGTTAACACTGTATGTACATGAAGAAATTTAAAAAAAAAAAAATCTTCTCTGGAATGGCTGGTCAGACTTGGAAATAATTTCACAGATATGTCTAGGGTGACCCTTTTCAAAAATCGTTTTGGAAATTCTTAATCCGTCGAAAAACAACATCTTATTGTTGGCACCTGCATGTGGTTCTCTCGTTGGACTCATGATTTTAGTCACTTTCGAGCTTGTGCTCTTCTGCAAGAAATTGTTGTTGGGTGCAAAGTTTATTTACAGAATTCTGATTCATCAAAATCATTGATGTGGTGATGATAGTAGGAGTGTTGACAGATTTGAAATGACTTTAACAGGTGACCTTTTTAAATTGTTTCGCAAAATAATGATTTTGTTTCCAAAGTTTCAATCAAATGTAAAGAATTATGTTCATGGCTGAATAATGATTCATAAACTTCATAATGCAAATTCATGCATGTAGACCATTCAAACACGTGCTGTGTTTATCATTCTCATGCTTCTAACATTCTCGTACTTCTAAAAGAAAATATTTTTCATTATTTGTGCTTATGTGTGGGCTGCATTTGCGACAAAAGCACGAAAAATTTTATATATGGACCATTTGGTCTAAGCAAAAGCTATGCAGAAGTATTTTTCAAAATTTAGATAGACTAATGTTAAACAGCATTTTTCTAACGTGGCAACACCAGTACTTTGTATTTTCATACATGCAATCATGTTCCATCCAACAAATGAACTAAATTTTGGACAGAAAGATATTAATGGAAAACCAAAATTTACGTCCTGACTAATTATTTACAGAAAACTAAAATTTTGAAAGGGAGCCCTCTTGAATCAGTGCCGAGTAACATAGTCAGAGCCGGTCCACATAATCAGAGCCCTTCTTTATTTTTATCAATTCTTGTGCTTTTCTTTTCAGTTTTTGACCAGTAGTGAATATAACATTTCAGGACATTACTTCACGGCTTTGGGACAGTAAGACTCTCTCTTACTTGCCAGTTAAATGGTAATAACAGACTGAATTTATCTCCGAGACGTATTATTTTGGCTACGGTCAATCCACGCCACAAATGATTCAGACAACATCGTACACCTATTCCAACTTTCCATAGTGCAGAAAATACGTTGAAAGACCAGAGCATCGAATGACATTCTCCTTTTTTAGAATTTCAAAGACATAAGAACACATAACAACAAATATTGACATGCCTACCTGCTTTGGGATTATTTTTCAGCCGACATCTTCGGAAACGGAAGACCAACACAACATTTTCTCGTCGGAGCCATTGGCTCTGAATATGAAGTTTCCTACCCGTGACCTTGTAACTCTATATCAAACAACTAAATTTCAAACATATCCGAACTCAACTATGGTGCGGATGATCAACAAAATGTGGCACGAATGGTTGAAATCGCCTTTCGAATAACCGCAAAATTGTCAGAAAAGGATTAATGTACCGAAAATTCTCATTTTCCTACGTTGTTTTCAAATTCAGTTTTTACTGAGGTTGTTAAACACCGGGATCTTGCGAGTTAATTTGAGATTTTGCCTGATACATAGGTCATGTGGTTTTCGAAAATATATGTCTGTTAATTTGAGGTATTCCTTTGTACATGAGTGGTGTTCGAAAATATTTGTCTGGTACTTTGAGGTATTGTCTGGAACATATGTGGTGTTCGAATATATTGTCAGTTCTAGATATTGTCTGGTAGGCTTCATACAAGGTATCCCAGAACAATTGTCAGGTAGTTCGAGGTTTTATTTTGTAACTACTTAATGTTTAAAAGCATTCATGATCGTGTTTGGTGTTCGAAAATATTCCGACGGTAATTCCCATCGTTTAATGAAAACTGCATGCTGCGCTTTACTAAATGTACGAGTCATGTTTTGACAAATTGGTGGTTCATTCATCTCCGTAACGCAGTGCACCAAGCAAGTCACATAATGATGGATCCATCAAGACCATGTGAATGAGGTAAACTGATCCTTTGACATGCAAAAAATTTACCAATTGCTAAGAATTTCGATCCAGGTCAGCCTGTGCGGACTGTGCAGACTGACTCGGGTCGATAGTCTTTGTAGTTGAATCAAACTCCTTTATACAGACCATAATAGTGTGCTGTGTTTCGGAATAAATTAATGAGGCCTTATTTCTTGAAGCGATGAAGTTTTAACCCTGTACTCCATAGATACTCATTTCTACGTATTGCTTGTTGGAGCCTTTGGAAAACATTATGGCAAAAGGTAAAATTGCTCGTCACGAGCAATTTCACCTTTTGTCACAATTTTTTCTATGCTATCAAAAGGTGTCATATGCACATAAGAAACGTCTTCATCCTTGCTGTTATTTAGGGTCAATTAGAGATACCATAGAAATGCCTTATGGGTCAAATCACTTTTTCGGTTATTCGAATATTTTGGAATACAATCATTGGGTGTTTGAATAATCAAGTGTACGATTTCTACAGCTTTGTATTGACCTGAAATGTAGAAGACAGAGGACGCATTGTCACCATGTTACTCGGTTACCATCTTTTATTATATTTGATTTATATAAATATAACTTTGCATTTTATCCATTGTACTAACGATAAAGTACAAATTTATTACGAAACGAACATACCTGGGACAAATATTAATAATTTAAAGAAATGCGTCATGGATAATGTCGAGTTCGCACGTGCAGTGAGATTTGACGTCCAATCAGAGACCTGCATGAAGATGGATGCTGATTGGAATACCAACCGGACGTTTATTGGTGGTTATATATATGCGTGGATAACGTCATATGAGAGATCATTTACGGAGGTAAGAAGGGTCATGTGATTTTAAATCTTGGCTACACGGTGTCTGCGCATGTCGTATTCTTCGAAGATTCAACTCTCTGCTATGATGCATCACAGATACCATATACGATAGGGAAAAGTAGGGATTATATCAAAGCTATTGATAGAAAATATTGTGGAAAAAGGAGAAAATGCTGGTTACCAGCATTTTCTTCTTTTCCCACAATGTTTTCAAACAGGGGTTCTTTTCCAGGGGTATCAAAAGTCGGCATTTATAGAGTTAGGTGTTCGGAGTCAGCCGACAGCGTTATTTTCAATGAGTAAGTGCTATCTGGAAAAATTAGCATGACAACTGTAGAAGCCATTTTTATAGCAAGAAAAGATGAAAATGTTGAATTTTTCGTTTCTCAAAGCATCTTTAACTCTTTGATACCAGTATATTATTCTAAACTTAAGGTAGTGGACCCGTAATACTTCTGGTGCAGCATGGCATAAAAATTTCTTGACAGTTGATAAAGACAGATTTATACAAATATGATATTTTTGCACATTTTTAACCGACCAGAAATTCCTTTGATGTCTATCTTGAAAGTATTTTTTCATAATTTTGTTAGTTTCCAGATAAGGGAGGTAATTATCACATCTCTTTGTAATGAGAATAGAGTGGTTTTAGATTTATAGGAAAGACAACAAGGAAAAACGGCTCGGTGAAAGGAGTACAATAATACTCATTTTTAATCTTAGCAATTTTTTTAGGATTATAATTATTACAGTGGTAATAGCTGTTTTCTATTACGGGTCCACTACGTTAATTATACTGTCGTACAAAAAATAGCCATGCTCTGGCAAAAATTGATCAAGGTAAGACCTATGTAATGGAAAATAGCTATTTCCACTGAAACATCATCCTGCAAAATTAGCTATAATTAAAAATGAGTATTACTGAACTACTTTCACCAATTTCTTTTTTCCATATTTTCCTTCTTTGAATCATCATTTATAAATCTAAAACCAGTATATTCTCTAATCAAACAGAGATACATGTTATAATTACCTCCCTTTTCAGAAAACTAACAAAAGTATCAAAAATAATTTCAAGATAGACATAAACAGAATTTCTGATCCGTTAGAAATGAGCAAAAATATTATTTCTGCATAAATCTTTATTTGTCCTTATTTATCAACAAATTAGAATTTTTGCTCCATGTTAACCGGAAGTGCATTACACAGGTCTTACCTTAAATGCACTCCCGTGATACATGGTACTGAGCAAGTCTTCACAAAATTATGGATTCTGTGGACTGCATAGGCTGACCTGAGTCGATACTTTTTAGCGGAATTTGTATTGCAAAGCCGTTTACTGTGATCGTTTGACCGGAACCATATGCACCATGCATAACAGCGCATGCGCGCTCAGTCTGTACTACATTTTTGGTTTGACCTGAACCAGTTCTACTGTCATAGACGATTAGTAATCTACTTCCGGTTTTAGCTTAAATCCGCCTCAACAGACTAACAGTTACTGCACTGCCTGCAGAGCAATCCTGACATTCCTTGACCTTGCTAACTCCATTAAATGATTGTATAAAAATACTTTTGTTGCATATTATGTTTTTTATTACAGCGTATAATAGCTTTAGTCACGTATAACGTATTCAGCTCTCGTTGCATGCGCGGCTCAGATGGTTTTAATAATAGCTCTAAAATCCCGTTATCTGGTAAAGAGCTATTGAAAATTATAGGTATCGAAAAATGGTGTGTAATAATTCGGCCTACATGGCTTATCATTCTACCCTCTCTCTATTCGATTGTAGGCTTTTTCCGTGATTTCCTCGTTACCGGAAAACTTTGCGATTGGTTGTAAAATCGACGTCATCTTTATGACGCTTGGAAGTCAGAGCAACTGGTAAGATCTCTCTTCGTCCCCGCCGTCTATTTCTGTCCGCCTATCTTTCTGTTTCGAGTTAAACCTTTAACAAACGACAAAATTTCAGACTGGTCCAAATTGAAAGCACATGCAGACGACAAAATAAATGTAGCTTAAAAGGTGGAATTTGTTTCAAGCACGGTAGAAAACATTGTAGGTAAAGGAGAAAATGCTAGTAATCAGTATTTTCTCCTTTTCCCACAATGTTTTAAAAAGTCTTCTATCTCATGGTCGTTAAAACAAGGTATTGTTTGGTAAAGGGCTAATTCTCTTCGCCTATACCATAATGTAAAAGGTAGCGTTGTACCGGGTTAAATGCACAGGCAGGTGCAATGGCACTTTGGGGTTGTTGTATAGATCTATCGGTAGATCTACATCTTGAAATACAATGTAACCATTATACTGCAAAGTAACAACAATATTTTCATTTTGGTAGTAAAAACCAAAATATCGTTATTTCAACGTTTCGTGTAGGGGGATAATATCTCCATCTCAGCCAGTGTAGATCCATTTTCGCAAGCCAAGGATACTAAGGTAGTACCCTTGGCCGCTCGGTTCTTTAAGAATCGAAGCTCCCGCTGCACCATTTCATTGGATGCGATCAAAACCCATCGCGTCCAATCAAACCATCCGTAACAAGAAATCTTTCGCAAAAAAGAAAACAAAAATGGCGGCGCCCGTCAAAACGAAAGTTGTCGTGTTTGTGACAAAATTTGCCAAAAAAAAGTAGACGATCGGTATTTAATGAGTTTTTTTTGTAGTTCACGAGCAATAATGTGAAATATTAGGACGGGTTCCACTGCCAAATGATTGCAAATCATCGTATGTCTGTTCGTCTTGTTTTTGATGTGATTAATCCGAAAGCGAAGCCATATTTGATGCATAGCCTAACAAATTTTATTACGAGCACTTTGATTGGTCAGAAATAACATCAGCAAAGGTTACGCAACTCGTGATATTCGATAGGTGCCGCAGCGGGAGTTTCGATTTTTAAAGAGGCGAGCGGCCAAGGGTACGAAACGAATAAAGGGGAGCTAGTATCCTTGGCTTGCTAAGATGGTGTAGACTCAGATCAGACTGCAAGTTCTGTGAAGTATGATCTGGTCTACACTGTCTGCACAAGGTCAGTGATGTCGCGCCTAGCAGCCTTATGGTTAATTTTGTAGCACAGGAAACACTTCAAACATCCGTATCACAAATTACTTTCTAAATCAGAACCTCAGGTAAATTTACATAAATGCATATTAAAACATTTCCAGGATATAAAAAAATCATCGATTGCAAAGTAGTTGTACCAAGTTGCTTGCTGGAATGGCGAACTTATTCTTGTACGAGTGATTATAAATATATCAATATCGGGCAGTTTCCCAGCTACCAGCTGCCTTTACATGAAATGGAGACGAAGTTCTAAATGCTAAGCGTCGAGAGACCAATGGATCATTAAAGGGAAGCGCATTTGGTAGCGCTATGAGACGCGACACAACAATTTGGCGCTTCACAAGCCCTGTGCTTTAGGTACGTCGGGACTACCAAGTCCAGATTATGTGTTTAGCAATGACTGTCATGATAAATATTTCTAAAATCAATCAATTTTAAATGTTATACGTTTCTATCGAACAGGTTTTCTATTAATATCCAGACCTTAGATGGCTCTATTGTATGCTTACACATTGATATAAGGCAAAGCTGGAACACATATGTATTTAACAGTCGATATGGCAACGCTTGGAATGATGAGGAAAGAGTTCCTAATACAGTGACGTCACCGAACACTGTGTACACCGCTAGGATTTACCTTCTGTCCTCTATGTGGACTGTGAGTATACAAAGTAGGGAAGGAACGTTGTCTGCGCATGTCATATTCTTCGAAGATTCGACCTGTCTTATATGACACATCACTCTCTCCGATATAAAGGAGATTTTAGTAATACGCGATATAAAGTAGCAGTGAAGAAAATGGCTTTTATCAATACGTTTGAGAAAAAAACAGGCCTGTTTTAGCTCCAAATTTCTCTAAACTGCTGACCAAAGCTGAATCAATCGCACCAGGTAGCGTTTTATTCAGTGAATGTTTTAAAGTTTAGTTTGAAATTCAAATTCAAGGTTGTCGCGTAGAAAAGTAGTCCGGTTCTGTACCCAGGATGTCCAAATTAGATAGAATGCCATCTAGCGGGAGATAGTGGCGAAGAAAACCATAAAACTGGGTCAGGTTACTCATCAGACCCCCACTGTAGCCTACCCATACAAAAATACAAAAAAAAAGCTTCCAGCTCTATTCTCTACCGAGGATAAAATGACGTTAAAACGTTGGAACGGTAATACTTTAATATAATAATTTAATATCATAAATTTGTTGTATGGTCAGGTTTGGTTTGTACTGGAGGGTAACGCCATTTTAATAGTTTAGGTCATATCATGGCGGTCAGTGAAGCATCCATGTGTTTCCTGGCTTTCCCACAATAGTACTAACACAATTGTCTTTCCAAAGCCACTGACTATTTCTCTCAGATGCATCAGAGGTTAGAGGTGAAAAATCGACGGCAAGGAAGTTCGCCACAGCCGTGGATCGAACCCACGACCACCAGGTCACGAGTGAGACACGCTAACCACTGAGCCACCCGGCCGGGCCTGTGTACGGTCAGGTGACAGGGGAATTTGTAAACTTCTTAACGGCTGTGGTGAATCATGTCGCCCCAAGCCGAAGGTGAGTACAACTAATACTGTTTCATTTATTCAGGTATACGTAAATGACGACTTCATTCACAACTACACTCACAAATTCTCGACGTCTTCGATAGAGGCGGTAGTGTTTAAGGCAGTGGATGTGTACTGTCAGAGGATTGTATATTACGGTCCATAGCGCTGATCAGGACGACACACATACCCCCCTGAGCTGACTAGAAGCTGATCTAAACATTTATATACCATTAGAGTGACAATACCCACTTTTGTTGCGCCTCCGGCCTGTACAGAAGACGAAAAATATGTTGAATGGATCGGCACTGTTTCATGTTTTGGTGACTCTTTGGGAAATGTATGAACTGTGACATCATCGAGTTAGATAATCATGTCATTTGTATATAATATTTACGCCACTTGTTCTACCAAATGAAAAACATCGCGAATATTACTCAGTTTTTTTCTATGATATTATCTGGTGGGTAATGTACTTTTCACGTCGGAGATTTCAACGGAAATAGGTTTTATGTAAGTTTCAGGCGTCCAAAGTTTATACAAAACGGTTGTATGTATCAGGATGAAATAAATTGTTTTACAAAAGTTAATTAATATATATTAATATACTACTCAAAATTTGCTAGGGATCACCGTAAAAGATTCACTCTAAATATATGTGGCATGTATCATGTATGAGTTTACAGTAAGTTACATTGCCACACTGAGCAATAAAATGGCCGGTGGAAATGGATCTTTAAGCCTTTACATCAAAATGCCGACTGTTAAAGACACTGAGAAAGAAGCCTTTGTAAAACATTGTTGGAAAAGGAGAAAATGCTGGATACCAGCATTTTCTCCTTTTTCAACAATTTTTGTACCCTATTACAGACAGCATGGTGCTCGTTGCATTTAGTTTTTGGTCAGTAAATGCTTTCAACTTGGACAAATCTAGAGTTTTACAGTATGGTAAAGTGTTTATGCAAAACTGATGTAACTTATAAACATATACAGAAATATGTAAGTGATCCCTATCAAAGTTTGAGTAGTATATAATGGAGTCGACATTAACAGAACTCTATATCGTGTAAGCATATTATGTACCCTCTCCCCCTCCATATTGTTTGTAGAGTCATCTTAACCCATAAGCGCATATATGGTACAGGCGATACGGGTAAGTAAAGACAGATAGATAAGCAGTCCTTGGACCTCATCAAAGTAGAATATGACTGTTTTAGTGTGTTTTAACTCATTACCAAACGACAATATTTTAGGCCTGTCCAAATCGAAAGCATTTGCAGACGACAAAATAAAAGTGAATGAAAATGTGAAATTTGTTTTGTGAAGGGTAGAAAACATTGTGGGAAAAGGAGAAAATGCTGGTTACCAGCATTTTCTCCTTTTCCCACAATATTTTCCTAAGGCTTTTTTCTCAGGGTCGTCAAAAGTAGGGATTGTGTGGTAATAGATGAAGGTGATAACAACAAGCATTTTTGTCAACTACCGTTTAACCCTTTACCAAACGACAAACATTTAGACCGGCCCAAATTGACAGCACTTGCTGAAGACAAAAAAAAACGTAACTCAAAAATTGAAAGCTGTTTCAAGCAGGGTAGAAAACATGATTGCTGGAAACGGAGAAAATGCTGGTTATCAGCATTTTTTTCCTTTTCCCACAATGTTTTCAAAAGGCTTCGGTCTCAGGGTCGCAAAAACCGGGTATTGTTTAGTAAAGGGTTAATGTGTGAAATTAGCTGTTGATTATTGCTTTGAATAACATATTTATAAAAAATATTCTAATAGCGAATTTTTATTTTAAAAAAATCCTCAGGCTTATTCATAGATCAAGCAAAGATTACACGAAAACAGAACTAGTATGTCTATAACTCCCTTTCCAGTCCAACAAAATCACTTCACCAAAATTGATAATTTACTTGTACAAATTGCAAAACAACTTTCAGGCACCGACACTAACCAGTACTATACCTTTTAAATGACCTACTCTCACTTACTGTTGATCTTTAGATAAAATATGAACGATGTTTAAATTCACTAAAATGTCACCTTTTCGAAAATTTAAACAGGGTCAATTTCACACCAGAGTAGGGGTTGATGTTAACAGACCACTCATATATCGTAAATAAACCATGGTTTTTAACTATCTTGTAAAAAATAATTCCATGTACTCTGTGAAGGGAGCTACATTTCTGACTAGTTTATATCAACAAATATCGAACTAGAAATTTTCCATCAAGAACTTGTTGAAACATTTTTTTTTACAATATCGCATTACAGTAAACAAAATCTTTTGAAAATCAACAAAAACACAATAGAGACCGCCATTTCTATTTAGAACATGATCGATTAGATTGGACAATACAAACAGTTGTCGTTTACAATTCAAAGTCCTGTTTTGAACCAGAATTGACAAAAAATGCCATCTATTGGTCCAAAGCCTGCTTTGAACCCGAAGTGACAATCAGATAATTTGAAGTGTTTGTTACACCAGTTATTCACACGTTCATTCAGTACACGAGTAAAAAGATTCCTAAACATATATTGGCATATTTCTGCCACGAGATAAGAGAAAGGTTTTGCAATAATTTAAGAAAAATATCGCAATAAAACAAACTTTCCTGGAATCATTACCTAGATGATAAAAAAAATCCGTTTAAAATATTGCTATAACCTCTATCTTTTAACTTTTATCACGTTCTTTTTTGTGTGTTTTGCCCACAACTGACATAAATTTTCTGTATCTATAAAAAGACACAGCTTCAGAAAATCCGACGGGAAAAACCAGATTATAGATGCACATGTTAAACAAATGAATTGTCCTTTTCCCTGACAGATTTGGAAGTTGTTTGTAAAAGTTCTTTTTGAGTTATCTATGTTTTTAACAGTCTTCAGCTCATTTCATGTGTAGCCAAAATCTACAAGTTAAACTACATTTGTAAATAATTCTTAAGTAAAAACCACCGTGTTCATCCAAATGATTAATATTCTATAGATATCGAGATTGAGTGGAACAATCGCGATAATTTATCTCGAATGATGCACGAATAAGTAAGTTTCCGTTAAAATATTTACTGATCAATGTAAAGTTTTCCAGAAAATAAAGTTTATCGCGGTTTTTTTTTTTTTTCAGAAAACTCTCTCCAGCATATCTATATATAAAATTTCCAGGAAACTGGATTTATCGCAAATTTTCTAAAATAAAAAAAAAATCACAGTAGTTGTCTCGTATGTCCTGGCAGAAATATAATAGCTTAAAAAACATCCCACGTTAGTAGGCCTTTCTTGTCTCCATTCTTATGTCTGGGGACAATATACTGGTACCTGTTGTATCTCCCTTCTCCGTCCAATAGTAGTAGGCCTAAATGAAAATTGATAACAGGTTACCAGTTTAGGGGACGATATGTAACCTTCAGACCAACTATGATAGAAATATCCAGAATCAAATGTTATACGTACATGTCTTATTTTAGACAGAGGTCGGGCTAAAACGGTTCTAAATTTCTCTCAGTTCTATAAAGTCACTGTGATTACGAATACTTTGTCATCATTTAACACTACAATGAATGAGTTTTGACACTTCTCAGTTTGCTTACCTGATGAAGGACGGCTCATTTTAACCATGTGTATTTTTTTAGATTGACCAAAAAAAAAAAAACGATATGTGCAACTAAATTCATTTATTTTGAAAAATAATCCTTTCTTTCCGCTTTAGTGACAACCATCAAGGGAAATTAAAAAAAATAATAAGGTGAAGGCTATTCTGTATGTTTGTTATGAGAGCGGTTTGCATCGGTCGACGCCGCCATTTAGAATGTTGTGTTAACCCATTACCACACAATACCTACTTTTGACGCCCCTGAAAAAAAAGCCTTTAAAAAGCATTGTGGGAAAAGGAGAAAATGCTGGTAACCAGCATTTTCTCCTTTTCCCACAATGTTTTCTACCCTTCACAAAACAAATTTCAAATTTTCAGTCACTTTTATTTTGTCGCCTGCAAATACTTTCAATTTGGACCAGTCTAAAATATTATCGTTTGGCAATGGGTTAAAAGCAAAGTCATGTACACGGGACGGTTTAATCCCACTTGGTCTGCTCCCATTTCGTCTACAGATTTTTTTGTGTAGTCGTTCCCATTTCGTCTACAGTCACAATTCCTCTAATCTCATTTTGTCTACACCCATTTTGTCTACAATAAGATATGTTTGAATGGATTGTATAAATCAACTTTGAAAATGAATTTGGATGATTCATTTAAATTAGGTGTCGTAATCCCTTCTCAATACCTGTCTTGCCCAAGTCTGCATAGGTGTTAATATATCAGGAGAAACTATCAACAAACTTGCAATACAAATTAAGATAAGATAATATCTAAATCATTTCTGGGGGAGTAAAAATTGGAAATAAATAATTTATCAGTGAAAAATATCATGAAAAAATGAAATGTAGACGAAATGGGATTACTTGGAAAAACAGGTGTAGACGAAATGGGACTGCTGCGCAAATTTGTAGACGTAATTGGAGAAGACAAAATGGGAGTAGACCAACAGGGATGTTACCCACGGGACTCCCATAAGGATGTATTTTGCCAGGGTACATGACTGTACGTACGGGGTATGTTATCAAATCAGATTTTGAGAAATGTCTTTGCTGTATGATAACTATGTTTTTTTTTTCTAAACAGCAACACATTAATATTAAAGAATTCCTTTAACATCAAGATTAAATTCCTTCTAGATAGCATACTGTGATGTAAAAATACTTCATTCAACATTATACAATATTGCACAAAAGAAAAAAAATATACAAAATATATATATGAAAAAAAAACAAGATTAAGAAAGTTTCAATCAAATGACACTAGAATCGATGCCATTATGATATTGCACGTCTATTGTTAGGTACAATAATCACAGTTAAATCTTTCCATTTCAACACACTTTGTTTAACTCTTTACCACACAGTCTCTACTTTTAACTACCCTGAGAAAGAAGCCTTTTGAAAACACTGTGGTAAAAGGAGAAAATTCAGTAAACAGCTAAACTTAGGTTTGGCCTGTAACTGAAAATGTTATCATAAACATTTTGACTAGTGACAAAACTGTAAAGGTTCTTGCCAAATTATGTAGCTAAATATGGTTTATTTCATATGAAGCTATTTTATGAGTTAACCCTTTATTCCATAGATACTACTTTCTAAACACTGCCTGTAGGAGCCTTTGAAAAACATTGTGGCAGAAAGTGAAATTGCTCATGACGAGCAATTTCACCTTTTGCCACAATGTTTTCTAAACTACCAAAAGGTGTCATATACATATAAGAAACGGCTTCATCCTTGCTGTTATTTAGGGTCAATTAGAGATACCAAAGAAATGCCTTATGGGGTAAAGGGTTAAAAAAAATGTGACACAACATTCAATTGCACATCTGTAGCAATTTCATCTTTTGTCACACAAATTTTCAAAACTATAGGGTGACCAAACCCTCAATTAACCATTTCCCAAACAATCCCTGGCTTTTACCATGTTGGGAAAGAAGGCTTTTGAAATCACTGTAGGAAAAGGATGAAATGCTGGTAATCAGCATGTTCTTCTTTTCCCACAATATTTCCTACCCTTTCATATTTATATGACCTTTAATTTGTCGCCTGCAAATGCTTTCAATTTGGTCTAGCCCAATATTTTGTTGTTTGAAAAAGAGGAAGAGGGATTGACATAATTTTGCTTTACTTGAACTTCTGGTTATATTTAAACTTCATAAGGTAAAAAATGTCCATCCAATGTGGTTAGTATATCTGACCCCCAATGTAGCTGTCACAACAGACTTATGGAATTCATCAATTCTCCTGTAGTTTCTTGGTACAGTTTGGCAGCAAGCTGTCGACAGTGGTTTGTAATGTACTGTGTACTCACTAGACCTACGTGCATCATCAACAACTCGTTGCTGTGAATTTTGTTGGGTACGGTGTTTGGGAAACACTTGGATAAGAAATACCTTGAAAGACAAAAAATTTTGTGTATTGTACATGATTTCAATAATATGATTTAACTGTTAACCAAACAACAAAATCACAGACTGGTCCAAATTGAAAACATTTGCAGACAACAAAATGAATGTGACTGAACAGTTGAAATTTGGTTTCGGAAGGTAGGAAAACAATGTGGGAAAAGTTGAAAATTGTGGTTACCAGCATTTTCTCACTACATTTTCAAAAGGCTTCTCTCTCAGTGTCATTAAAAGTTGGGATTGTTTGGTAAAGAGTTAACCAATTACCACACAATCCCTACTTTTGACACCCCTGAGAAAGAAGCGTTTAGAAAACATTGTGGGAAAAGGAGAAAATGGTTGTAACCAGCATTTTCTCCTTTTCCCACAATGTTTTCTACCCTTCACAAAACAAATTTCAAATTTTCAGTCACTTATTTTGTCATCTGCAAATGCTTTCGATTTGGACAACCCTAAAATATTGTCGTTTGGTAATGAGTTAAGACGAACTTTTCTTCACTATTTTCTCTTTTTGTTATACATGCTGTTCAAAACACTCATGGACTTTTAGTGTTTGCTCAGTTTTGCACCTATTTGTTCAGTGCTGGATCAAATGAACTTGATGTGTGATGTAAGATTTATTCAACTTAGCAAGTTATCTGAAACTTAGCACCTGTTGACATATGACCAAAGTAGTGATGTAAACCTTGCGCATTCCCTTTATTTCTTTACTAAAGGAGAACATTTTAGACTGCTCAAAAATGAAAGTACTTGAAGATGACAAAATGAACGTAACTCAAAAATTGAAATAAGTTTCAAGCAAGGTAAAAACATTGTGGGAATAGGGAAAAAAGCTAGTTACTTGCATTTTCTCCTTTTCACACAAAGTTTTCAAAGGGGTTCTATCACAGGGTCGTAAAAACCAGGGATTGTTTGGTAAAGGGTTAACAATGGTAATACCATAACTTCTTTGTTTTAACCCTTTACAAAATGACCAAATTTTTTATTCTACTAAATCAAAAGCATTTGCAAACAAAATAAATGCATCTCAAATGAAGTTTTTTGCTATAGCTAGGGTAGAAAACATTGTGGAACAAGGGGCCATGGTGGCCCTGTATCACTCCACTGGCTAATATGTCAAACACTCCAAGCCAAACATTACAATACTTGGCCTATTGGTTTATTAAAAAGACATACAAAATTTTCTACTATAAAATCGAAAAAAGTATGATCCCAGGGCAAAACCCTTTTGGCCACAAAGCTACAATTACTTGAATCATGGTGGAAGTCCACAAGATACAGCCCCATACCAAATAAAACAGGTCTAGAATGTGTGGTTATAAACAAGAAGATTGTCAAGGTTGCTCAATAAAAGGCCCTGTAAAACAAGTTTACTCAATAAAAGGCCCTGTAAAACATGAGACAGGTTAGCCCTAGGTTTTATGGTTAGTCACAAGAAGATATATCAAGTTTTTACTTAAAAAGCCCATGGAAAACTTGTGACCCCTGGGGTGAGGTTCAACTTGACCACCAGGTTATAATTTGGGCTGCAATGTGCAAAATTTGGTAATCCTAGGCCTTATGGCTATGTACAAGTAGATTTTTCAAGTTTCCCTACATAAGCCCATGTAAAACTTGTGACCCCAGGATGGGGCGAAATATAACCCCAGGGTTTTGATTTAGGTACCTGTGGTGGAGACCCACTAGATAAAGCTACAACATGCAAAATTTGGTAGCCCTAGGCTTTATGGCTATGAACAGGTAGATTTTTAAAGTTTCCCTACATAAGCCCATGTAAAACTTTTGACCTACGGCAGGCCGAAATTTGATCCTTCTCACACCAACAGCACTGCCAGCTGATTACAAAATCTTTTCCGAAATGTTTGGAGAAGGAGTCACTCAAAGCAAAAGATGATGACCGATTAATAATAAAGCAACAAAAACCAGCACAACACATCCTCAAGCACCCTCATGTTGTTAATGTTTTTATCAAATTACACAATTATAGACTTCTCAACATTAAAAGCACTTGCAGTTAACAAAATAAATGTGACAAAACATGAGCTTCCAAGTGTCTAAGGGCTTGTTAACGAAATGGCTTAAAATCTAGAATACCTTAAGAGATCCAAATTTCAAGAGTCAAGTGCATCAAAGAGATTTAATGTGATAAGTCTGACCTTAATCCAATGGAAACTATAGGAGCACACACAAGAAATTGGTAATCGACAGTGGGACAGACAGATGGATAGATGGACATACAGAAAGACAGACAGAAGGACAAATGGACTTGAGTGGCCATAACATAATACAACCCTTTGAGCATATAAAAAACTGAAATCTAAATGTTAAGAGGTAGAAAATCTTGCTGGAAAAAGAGGACAGCTGGTTACCAGTGTCTAGTTCCTTATCAATAATGTTTCATTTCCTTTTTTTCTTTTCTGGGGTCATTAAAATTTGGGATTGTTTGGAAAAGGCGGAAAAATTAATTTAACTCTTCACCACACAATCCCGACTTTTGATGAACCTGAGAAAACAAGCCTTTGAAAACATTGTGGGAAAAGGAGGAAAATGCTGGTAACCAGCATTTTCTCCATTTCCCACAATGTTTTCTACCCTTTCCAAAACAAATTTCAATTTTAGAGCCACGTTTATTTTGTCATCTGCAAATACTTTCAGTTTGGACAAATCCAAAATCTTGTTGTGTGGTAAAGAGTTAATGCATATATAGGTCATTTACTTACTTGAAAAAGTTACCCGTAAGTATACCAGGTGGTGGAGCAGTTGCGTCCCATTTGTATGCCCTCTGTACAGCTTCAGGATCTCCCTGCCAAAGTAAAGAATGTACCATAAGAAATTTGAAAATAAGATTGAATGAATTTCCTCTGTAAAAGAAGGCTTGCTTTTTCAAAGAAAAAATAATGGATGAAAGGTAGGACTGACAGATAAAAACTAGAGCTGTCACTGAATCTGACTTAACCCTACCAGCACTTTTACAGAAAAAAGTGTCAAGTTCAAGGGGAGATAATTCCTCAACCAGGAAGAGTTGACACTTGAAAATTACGTCTTAAAAACCTTCAATATATGATCAGTATATGTGCAAAGTTTCAATACAATTGAAGGAAAACTGTAGGAGGAGTTTGTGACACAAAATTACCAGTAATTTGTAGACTGACGGACACACAGACGGACGGACACACGGACAGGCAGGCTGATTCCAGTATATCCCCGGAAACATTTGTTTTGTGGAGGTATAAAACGATTAAAAACACAACCAGACTAAATGCATCTGAACAACAATTGACCTTGGGATAATGAGAATAATGTTTTTGGTGTTTAACCCTATGGGCGCCAATTTCATGCCAAATGGACATTTAACCCTTTACCCCATAAGGCATTTCTATGGTATCTCTAATTGACCCTAAATAACAGCAAGGATGAAGCTGTTTCTTATGTGTATATGACACCTTTTGATAGCATAGAAAACATAGTGGCGAGCAATTTCACCTTTTGCTACAATGTTTTCCAAAGGTTTCTACAAGCAAAGTGTAGAAATGAGTATCTATGGAGTAAAGGGTTAAGCTACCTTCTTTGTCCTACAATTGTGTTTAAAAACAAAGTACCGGTACACATTCTAAGTAACAGAACAAAGCAATTCATTGCAATGCCAATCCAGTAAATCTCGATATAGCTCAGAGTAGGGATAAAGATCAGATTCAAGATCAAACCTTGGTTAACTCTAACAGTGAAAAACGATCAATGATGGAACAGATACTCTGAGGGTGGAAAGGAACATTTCAACTCCCAACTCTTTACAGTTGACAAATACAGACTGGTTAAAATTGAACACACTTGCAGACAACAGAATAAAGGTGGCTGAAAAATCATCATTTTACTTGGGAAGGGTAGAAAACATCGTGCTAAAAGGAGAAAATGCTCTGGTAACCAGGATTTTATCCTTTTCCCACAATGTGTTCGAAAGGCTTCTTCCTAAGGGTCATCAAAAGTAGTCATTGTTAAAGGATCCTAACTTTCAACACCCTGAGAAGGAAAGTTTTTGAAAACCTGTGGGAAAAGGAGAAAATGCTGGTAACCAGCATTTTCTTCTCTTTCCATCATGTTTTCTAACCTATCAAGGGCAAAATTATTCATTTAGTCCACCTTAATTTGTCATCTACAATGACTTTCAATTTGGGCTAGTCTAAGATTCCTTCATTTGGTAAAGAGTTAACCCTTTATCAAACAGCCTACTATTTCCATGACCCTTGGAAAGAGGCCTTTTGTGGAAAAACAGGAAAATGCTGGTAGTTGGCATTTTCTTCATTTCCCAGAATGTTTCTACCCTGCCAAAGAACTTTTATTTGTACAACCTTGATATTAGTTGCCTGCAGATGCTCTCAATCAAAAAGGTCTCAAATTTGTTGTTTAGGAAAGGGTTAAAGGTGGGTACTCAGAATTTTCACATCACACCAAATAAAAAAATATATATATCACTGAAATTTATATGAAAAAACAATACAAATCATCAATTATTAAGAATCATAAAATTACCAGAAAAAAATTTTTTTGATGGTATTCCCTTAACTCTTTACCACACGAGAAAATTTTGGACTGGTCCAAATTGAAAGCATTTGCAGACGACAAAATGAAGGTGCCTGAAAAATAGAAATTTGTTCTGGAAAGGGTAAAAAACACTTTGGGAAAAGGAGAAAATGCTGGTTACCAGCATTTTCTCCTTTTCCCACAGTTTTTTCAAAAGGCTTCTTTCTCAGGGGCGTCAAAAGTAGGGATTGAGTGGTAATGGGTTAAAAGGCTACGTAGCCTCTTAAGCTATTTTTAGATTTCGCGCCAAAAATAGCAAAATGCATTGTGGGAATGTTAAGTGACTGGCATGTGACTAATGACGCTTAAATTCCATTACATAACAAACATGTAATTATTTATCATGATATCTTCTTCGGACACTATGTTTGAAGTTTCGTCTCTGTGTTTTTAGTATATAGATGAGCGAGTTGTTCATGTAAAAATAGAACGTGTTTCCCGTCGATGTCGACCTTGGCCGTAGTAAATCTCTAACTTCTCGTGTTGTCGGATGGTTTTCGACTACTGGGGTTTTATGAATGACGATTATAAGGCTTTGGGGGTATAAGGATTATATTCTTGTATTTTTGTAAAATTTTCGTCCCAAATTCTGAAGGGCCACCTTTAACCCATTACCAAACAACAATATTTTAGACTGGTCCAAATTGAAAGCACTTGCAGACGACAAAATAAAAGTGACGAAAAATTGGAAATTTGTTTTGTGAAGGGTAGAAAACATTGTGGGAAAAGGAGAAAATGCTGGATACCAGCATTTTCTCCTTTTCCCACAATGTTTTCTAAAGGCTTCTTTCTCAGGGGCGTCAAAAGTAGGGATTGTGTGGTAATGGGTTAAAGGGCCACCTGAACCAACAGTGATAGCAACAAACAGCATGTTATAACACTCTGAATCAGAAACATCTAAAACTTGCTGTTTTGTTGTTTGTATTTCACTCGTATCATGCCAACAGTTCACATACACATGTATCAGTACTAGGCTAGGGCTCTGAAGTGTCTTTCCTGAGGAAACCACCACAAAAAACCTAGTGGATCAAGTACTGCTCAAACCTGGGACATCCAAGTTATCATCCAATACTTCACTACTTTACTAATGAGCCATGCAGGATCCTCTTGCTCTCCACAAGCAGGCTCCACAATGACAAAATGATCTGTACTTACAGCATGGTTTTCAAACCAGATAAAGTAAGAGAAGTGATAATCTCCTTCCTGAGCGGTCACAGACATATAGCCTTCATGTAACTTTTTGTGCATCCATTCTGCCATGTCCCATATCTGAAATAACATGATGTTAGCTCATTACCAAACGACAATATTTTAGACTGGTCCAAATTGAAAGCATTTGCAGACAACAAAATAAAAGTGACTGAAAATTTGAAATTTGTTTTGTGAAGGGTAGAAAACATTGTGGGAAAAGGAGAAAATGATGGTCACCATCATTTTCTCCTTTCCCCCACAATGTTTTCTGAAGGCTTCTTTCTCAGGGGCATCAAAAGTAGGGATTGTGTAGTAATGGGTTTACAAAACAACAATATTTTCAGCATTTCCAAATCGAAAGCACTTCAGACAACAAAATAAAAGTGACTGAAAATTTGTAATTTGTTTTGTGAAGGGCAGAAAACATTGTGGGAAAAGGAGAAAATGCTGGTTAAGAGCATTTTCTCCTTTTCCCCACAATGTTTTCTGAAGGCTTCTTTCCCAGGGGCATCAAAAGTAAGGATTGTGTGGTAATGGGTTTACCAAACAACAGTATTTTCAGCTTGTCCAAATCAAAAGCATTTCAGACAACAAAATAAATGTGACTAAAAATTTGGAATTTGTTTTGTGAAGGGTAGAAAATATTGTGGGAAAAGGAGAAAATATTGGTTACCAGCATTTTCTCCTTTTCCCCCACAATGTTTTCTGAAGGCTTCTTTCTCAGGGGCATCAAAAGTAGGGATTGTGTGGTAATGGGTTAACCAAACGACAATATTTTCAGCTTGTCCAAATCAAAAGCATTTCAGACGACAAAATAAAAGTGACTGAAAATTTGAAATTTGTTTTGTGAAGGGTAGAAAACATTGTGGGCAAAGGAGAAAATGCTGGTTACCAGCATTTTCTCCTTTTCCCACAATGTTTTCTAAGGGCTTCTTTCTCACCGGCATCAAAAGTAGGGATTGTGTGGTAATGGATTAACACACCAATCGGTCGAAAAATCACTCGCTCAACCAGTCCAATTGAGCGACTAATCAGTCGGTCGATTGCCACAACATATACTGTGTCATAGAAAACAGAGCTAACCTTGTCTTTGACTAACTGTGTGGCATCATGGCTGCCTCCATCAGGACTGTGGGTAATATTTAGAGATGGCGCCATTATCTGGTTGGTTTTACGGTTCACATAAATAAAATGGATTAGCCCTGGAAAATCTTCAATATATGTGTCCTTGTTAAGGTGACTTAATGATCAAATCTAAAGCTTATTAACCCTTTCCTAAACAAGCCCTTGTTTATACGTGTCTGCGGTACAAGTCTTTTGAAAACACGGTGGGAAAAGGAGAAACTGCTCGTAACGAGCAATTTCTCCTTTTCCCACAGTGTTTTCTATCCATTTTGAGACTTTCTGCCATTTTTATCAAATTTGAAATTGTTGTCTGCAAACTCTTTGAGTTTGGAAGGGTCTAAAATTTGTAGTTTGGGAAAGGGTTAAAACATGGTTTAAATGAAATTTAACTGCTGTTTGGATCCAGAACAAGATCAGCTCTATTTACTTCTGTCCACAATCACAAATACTGCTGTACAGTTCAACTCTTTTTATATCGACAAAATTTGAGACTAGTCTTAATTGAGAGTATTTGCAGATGACAAAATAAATGTGAATGAATAATTGAACTTTAATTCCGTAAGGATGGAAAACTGTTGCCAGCAATGTTTTCAAAAGTTTTTTTTTCTCTCTAAAAACCTCTGATTTTCTTGGTAAAGAATAAAATTAACTCTTTAACACAAAATCCTCAGTCCTAAAATTCCTGGCACAGAAGACTTTCAAAAACATTGTGTGAAAAGGAGAGAATGCTGATAACCAGCACTTGTTCCTTTTTCTATGTTTTCTACCATTTTGAAGACATATCAAATTATTTGAGGTACCCTTAACTTGTTGTCTGCAAAATCATTTCATCTTGGTAGAGTGCAACATTTTGATGTTGGTAAAGGTTTAAAGGTGGGTATTTAGAATTTTCACATCTCACCAAATTAAAAAATATATATGTCACTGAAATTTATATGAAAAAACAATATAAATCATCAGTAATTAAGAATAATAAAATTACAAAAAAAAATGATTTTGGTGGTATTCCCTTAAAAGGCTACGTAGCCTCTTAAGCTATTCTTAGATTTCCCGCCAAAATCAAAAAAAGCATTGTGGGAATGTTAAGTGACTTGCATGTGACTTATGACTATTAAAATCCATGACATAACAAACATTTAATTATTTTCCATAATGTCTAGAACTTCGGATGCTATGTTTGAAGCTTCGTCTGTATATTTCCGGTATGTAAAGGAGCGAGTTGCTCATGTAAAAATAGACAGTGTTTCCCTTTAGTGTCGACCTGGGCTGTAGTAAATCTCTAATTTATCTAGTTGTAGGATGGTTTCGACTACTGGGGTTTAATGAATGAAAATTATAAGGCTTTGGAAGTATGATTGTTTTGTATTTTGTGTAAAATTTTGTCCCAAAATCTGAAGGGCCACCTTTAACCCTTACCACACACCCCAAAATTTCAACGATCCTGAGAAAGAAAATTTTTAAATCATTACAAAAGGACAAAATTTTAAACTGGTACAAATTGAAAGCATTTGCAGACAACAAAATAAAAGTGACGGAAAAACTGAAATTTGTTTTACAAAGGGTAGAAAACATTGTAGGAAAAGGAAAAAATGCTGGTTACCAGCATTTTCTCCTTTTCCCACAATGTTTTCTAAAGGTTTCTTTCTCAGGGCCGTTCAAAAGTAGGCATTGTCTGGTAATGGGTTAAAACATTGTGGGAGAAAGAGAAAATGCTGATAACCATCATTTTCTCCTTTTCCAACAATCTTTTCCTTTCCTTTTACAGACAAACGCCATCACTTGCGCCACACTGACTATGTCCTTTGGAAGTGCTTCTGAGTAGGATCTGTCTATAATTCTAGTTTAAACATGTTTATTTTACATCGATTGAGAAACAAGTTCTTACAACTTATACTAATCTCTCTCGATTCTGCTTCCTGGGAACTACACCAGTACTCGCGCCGAATGTTTGGGCCAATGAAAAATCCCAAAGTTGACACCCGCTCCCGGGTATCAAACTCAGGACCTTTAGGTTATGAGGCCAACGCTCTACCTCACGACCACGGACACCACTATAATTCTGTGCTTCGGTAAAGGGTTAACTCTTAACCGCACCATAAAATTATAGATTTATCCGAATCAAAAGCATTTACAGACAATAATATAAATTTGAGTGAAAACTTACAATTTGTTTGGGAAGGGTAGAAAATATTGTGGAAAAAGGAGAAAATGCTGGTAACCAGCATTTTCTCCTTTTCCCACAATGTTTTCCAAAAGATTCTATCTCAGGGTCATGAAAACCAGGGATTGCTTGGTAAAGGGTTAAAATATTGTAATGTATTGATAAATGTATGCTACACGATACCGTTGATTATTGAACATTCTTAAAGTTTGACATCTTACTTATCTGATACTATTCTTTCTTTAATGTGCAATGTTCGTTCATGCTTCACTTTTATCATTCATTATTTCCGCATTCGCTTATTCATTTCAACATACCCATTTGATATCAATTGATTTTTGTTTCATTTTTTGGTTGTTTAGTCCATACCCATGTATGTATTTATAATTTATGTGTTCGGCGATGAACCTTATGTGTTCAAGCTGATATTATGAATAAAGTTTCTGTTCTGTTCTGTTCTATTGTGAAGATCAATATTAAAGTATCAACGATATAGCGTAGCATACATTTATCAATACATTACAAATATGACCTGGAACAATTTATAGCAAAATCGAAGTTTTGATAAAGGATATGTAGTCATAGTTATATTTCTCTGTGCTTTCACTGTCAGATAGTCCTTATAGTCTCCTAGTTGTTTCATAAATTGGGAAGAAACAACGGTCAGTGCATCGGTCACTGTTGGTGACAGTTGTCGTGGTAACAGATACATGTACAAGAATAAATGCATCAGTTTGGTCTGTAATGCCTTTAGGGACCTCCCCAATCTGGGAAAAAACAGATTTTCATTTATAAGGTCCAGGAGACAATGTTTTGTCCCTTGCAGCAACCAACTTTTGAAAATATTCAGGCAAAAGGAAAAAACTCAATCTCAGTCCATAAAAAAATTCAAGGTAACAATTTTCCTTCTGCAATACAGAAATGTGACCATCATTTCATGTGAGCAAAAAGGGACCATCAGGGAATTCTGTACATCAGTTAGATGAAAACAGATCAACAATAGTGCAGGTCAGTTTAAGCTGATAATTCCTAAATTATTGTATAATAAGGGACAATGACCACTTTTCGTACAGAAAATGTCACTATAGAGAAAAGTTTCAACCCTGGTTAGCCCGCACAATTCACAAAATATGACCAGGGTTGACACTTTCACAGTTCTCAGAGGGTCCCTTTTTGCGTGATGGGTCACAAATTCATAGTTAGTGGATCACTACATCTATCCAGTGTTCTGGGTAAAAAAGTTCATCTTCAAGAAGCATAGTATCAAATAAGTCATCACAAACAAATAAGGGTAAATAAAATCTATGTCTGTCTGGCAGCCAACTGAATTATGACCTTGGACATACCAATAACGGACAAATCTGGCTTGCTAAACACGATAAAGGGCATTCGGACGTTTGCGTAAAGTGTCTTCTCGGATCAGTGCAGTCCATCCATGATAATCCAAAACGGCACTTTCGCTTTTGATGCAATTTTCTGTTTTGCGTAAGTCTACAGTAGCACAAAATCTGATGTAGTTGTTAACTCATTACCAAACGACAGTATCTGAGGCTTGTCCAAATTGAAAGCATTTGCAGACGACAAAACAAAAATGATTGAAACATCAAAATTTGTTTTGTGAAGAGTAGAAAACATTGTGGGAAAAGGAGAAAATGCTGGTTACCAGCATTTTCTCCTTATCCCACAATGTTTTCTAAAGGCTTCTTTCTCAGGGTCTTCAAAAGTAGGGATTGTGTGGTAATGGGTAGGGTGCCATCTCTAATCTGAGACGGTACTTTACACAAATGTCCAAAAGCCTCTTTTCGTGTGTTGCGAGCCATATAGAAACACATCTAACAAAAAAAGGTTTTCCTGCAGTATGCACAGGTTGACAAAGATTGGTACTGTTTGCAGTTACATTAAACCCCCTCCTTTTACAGGGTTTGACTAATTAACTCATTACCAAACGACAAAGGTTTGTCCAAATCGAAAGCATTTGCAGATGACAAAATAAAAGTGACTGAATATTTTAAATTTGATTTGTGAAGGGTACAAAACATTGTGGGAAATGGAGAAAATGCTGTTTACCAGCATTTCTCCTTTTCCTACAATGTTTTCTAAATTCTTCTATCTCGGGGTCGTAAAAACCAGGGATTGTTTGGTAAAGGGTTAAACATGCAAATTTGTTAAATGATATCCTCCACCAAAAAAGAACGATTCAACAACTTACGTGGCCGCATAACTTAAAACCACTCTGAGTTGACCATTTTGCATCAAATGAAAAAAGAAACAGGAAAATATACAAATCGGCAGAATAGAACTTTCCTTTTCCCTGTAGTGTTTTCAGTGTTACTCAACAGAGTAATTCCATCAAATATCCATCTATTAAAGGTAATGCCTTAATCTATAACACACAATCCGAAGTTTTGACAACCCTGACATGGATGGCTTTAAAAAGACATTGTGGGAAAAGGAGAAAATGCTGATAAGGAGATTTTTCTCCTTTTCCAACAATGTTTCAAACCCTATGCCAGATAAAAGTAATCATTTCAGCTTCATAAATTTGTTGTCTGCAAATGCTTTCCATTTGCTTGAGTCCAAAATTTTGCCATTTTGTAAAGGGTTTACTCACATGGGTGGGAGATCAGTTTTAGTAGCTTGCTCTAAATAGTTCATCAGGGTTGACCTCATCTCTTCATTATCCCACTTCTTACGGATTTCTTGGCACAACTTCTCCACCTGGCTCTGCTACAGAAACAAAACAAAACAAGAGCTGTGCAAAGCAGCATATAATACACCAAAAGGGGCTTGTCAGTGAAATGGCTTAAAATCCAGAACACCCAAAGATGCACATGTACAACTAAACAGCATAGAGATTCATTGTGGTAAGTTTCAAGTTATTCCGATGGAAAATGTAGGAGGAGTCGCGCAAACAAGAAATTACTAACAGATGGATGGACCGACAGATGGACAGACGGATAGACAACTGAGACCATAACATAATACAACCATGACCCTTCATGCATACATAAAATCGAAAATTGGGAACATTCTGTGATGAGGTAAACATGATTTACTTGTCTTAACTCATTACCGAAAGACAAAATTTTAGGTTTATCCAGATTGAAAGCATTTGCAGACAACAAAATAAAACTGAATGAAAATTTGAAATTTGTTTTGTGAAGGGTAGAAAACATTGTTGGAAAAGGAGAAAATGCTGGTTACCTGCATTTTCTCCTTTTCCCATATTTTTTTCAAAAGGCTTCATTCTCATGGTCATTAAAATTCGGAATTGTGTGGTAAAGCGTTAAACCGCAATATGTTTTTTCCCCTTATCAAGTGGAAACGCCTATTTAACTCATTACCAAACGTCAATTTCAAACTAATCCAAATTGAAAGCATTTGCAGATGACAAAATAAAAGTAACTGAAAATTTGAAATTTGTTTTTTGAAAAGAAGAAAACATTGTGGGAAAAGGAAAAAATGCTGGTTACCAGCATTAATTTTCTTCTTTTACCACAATATTTTCTAAAGGCTTCTTTCTCAGGGCCTTCAAAAGCAGGGATTGTGTGGTAATGGGTTAATTCATTTAGCAGTTTCATGGTAAACTTATTAAGACTAACTTAGCCAGTCCCACAACAGCTATGTTCTTTGTTGGGTCAAATTCATATCCAGAAATCTTACTGACTGATTGTATTGAGTTAAACCATTTAACATCTTAGGTCACATTATGGCTGACAGTGCACCTGAGCATGTGTTTCCTGGCTTTCTTGCATCAGTACTGACACAACTTTCTTTGCTGAGTACTTTTCTTGGGTGCATCAGGTGACATAAAAAAAAAAAAACACCAAAGAGCAAGGTTGCTTAAACCTGGTATCTAACACGAGGTCAAGAGTCGGGCAACCCGATCAGGCTTCAGAAACCTGAGAGAGGGCAACCAATGCGCCTATTGGATGAAGTTTAGGTAAATAAGTGACTGTGACTTATCACGCAAAAAAGGGACCATCTGGGAATTCTGCACATCAGTTACATGAAAATAGTATTGAAAGTTGATTTAAGTTGATAGTTCAAAAATATGATTGTATTATAAGGTAGAATGACCACTTTTCATACAGAAAATATCATAACAGTGGAAAGTGTAAATCTTGCACAGTTCACGCAGTTGATACTTTCGCAGTTCCCAAAAGGTCCCTTTGCGCATGATGGGTCAAAAATGCGTAATTCAATTACCTTGGACCGTTTAAGTGATAGAAGAATCTGCATCAAATGACCTGAGAGTAGGTCATATATCTTCTGTCCTTGTGTACGACTTACAAGCTCTTTTCTTTCACTCAATAACTCCTTTAGAAGCTCTAATAACTGCACTATTTTGGGAGCCAATTGTAGTTTTGGCATCTGAAGAAGATTTAGTCAATTCAAACTAGCTATCGCCGTCATGGATTATTTATTATGCCTCGTAACTCACAACTGTGGTTTATTAAATGATAAACCACAACAGATAGATTATTTCTTTACCCATTAACACACAATACCTAATTTTGATAACCCTGAGAAAGAAACCTTTAGAAAACATTGTGGGAAAAGGAGAAAATGCTGGTAACCAGCATTTTCTCCTTTTCCCACAATGTTTTCTGCCCTTCACAAAACATATTTAAAATTTTCAGTCACTTTTATTTTGTCGTCTGAAAATGCTTTCAATTTGGACAAGCCTAAAATATTGTCGTTTGGTAATGGGTTAAATAGTCTGAGTTTGATGTAAATAATTTATGTTTATTAATATAAGACAGATATGAAATAAATGTCACAGCTTTTGCATAAGAAAGCAAACATAGTATTTCAAGCAGTTCAAGTATTTACAAAGTAGTGTTGAAAAATAAGGAAAATTTACAGTTCTATTTTTAGTTTACAAATCTATATTTACCTCTGTCAAAACCACAAGAATAATTCCAGGAAGGATGCGCCTACAATGTATCTGATAGGGCGAGTATTTACATATAGGTGTAGACAAAAACACAGCCTGTTTGATGTAGTCCAGGCTTTCTGTCTGTATCTTGATGTCATCTTCATAATCACTATTTTGAAGATTAGCATGGGACCTGCTGTGTCCACTAGACAGAAAAATGTCTGGGGATGAAAAAAAAAACAGTAATAATAAATGTACAAAAAAGGACTTTTAATATCAATGTTTATGTGGGAAAGCAGCCAGTGATTTTGACTTAGATTATTGTGCATAGTCCTGATAAAAGATGCTGCATTGACAAATGGGTGAGTAAAGGGGTTTTAGTTTGGTAAAGAGTTAAAAGGTTTCTTCTTCAGGGTCCTTATCAAACCAAATTATTTGGTAAATGGTCTATCACTTTAGAGGCTGGAATTGCTGATGAAATTATTCACCTCTTTTACGGTGTTCAGTTAGACTGCTACTTCTTCCGCGCCCAACAACCTCACCAGCAGAATTTGACCTTTTAACCTTGGCCTTGTCCTCTATCTCACTGGCTGTATAACTTCTAGGTCGGGCAGAACTCAGCGCTTGACTTGCCGTCTCAAGGATCTCCTGGCAAAGTAGTACTGGTCAATTTCTGTGAACTTTAACCTTTTACCATACAATCGGGATTTCTAATGATCCTGATAGAGAAGACTTTTGAAAGCATTTAGGGAAAAGGAGAAAATGCTAATAACCAATATTTTCTCCTTTTTCCTTGTTGCTTTCTATCCTATCAAAAACAGAAATCATCACTTTAGCTACATGTGTATTCTGCAAATGCTTTCTATTTGATCCAGTCTAAAATTTTATCATTTGTTAAAAAGGTAACCCTGATATTTCTAACAGTTAGGACATAGTCACAAAAACATAAAAAATTGAAGTACAGTAAATAGTTGCAGATAAAATCTAGCCAACTGCAAAGTTTTGAGAGGTCCTATTTTCTTGATGAATTTATGCAATTTGGTAGCCTTAAGATGGCAATCACAATAGGTGGTTGAAGAGAAGTTGTTGTCAGCTATTCCATAGTTTTCCTGGTCTTGATTATGCCAAGAATTATGTTTCAATTAGCGGTCAGAATGGACAAGTGAAGCTAAATTTCTTTATGCTTTTATCTGATCTACAAATCCAAAGGAATTCAATTTCACAGGGCTAAGACTTAGAGAAATATGAGTTAAAAGTTTTTGTTTTATTTTTCAAAAATAGTTCACTTTTTACTACATACTCCTAAGTTTTAATGACCCTAAAAGCTCTTGAAAACATTGTAAGAAAAGAAGAAAATGCTGGTAACAAGCATTTTCTTTTTTTCCCACAATTTTTTCTATCCTTTCGAAGACAAAACCCTTCATTTGTGCCGCATTTTGATTGATGTCTGAAAATTCTTTCACTCAGGACAAGCCTAAAATTTGTCATTTGGTAAAGAGTTAACTGAGTTAACTGTTTACCACAAAATCTCTAGTTTTATCAACCCATAGAAAGAAGTCTTTTGGAAACGTCATGGAAAAAGGATGAAAAGGGGGCAACCAGCATTTTCTCCTTTCCCCACAATGCTTTTTAGCTTATCAAAGACCAATTCCATCATTTGTCCCAAACCTACATTGTCATCTGCAAAGCTTTCAAAATGGAAATGTCTGTGTTTATGTGGGATGGTAAAGGGTTGAATACATACTGGTAGTGTTTCTTGTTTTCTTTTCACACCAGCCTGTGTATCTGTAGTTGTTTCTATAGGGGACACTGCTGGAGTAAAAAATCTCTCTGAGACTTCAGGATATGGGGATTTACTGCCTGTTAAAAAAAAAAAATCTAATGATAAATAGTTCATAAGTAATTACAACAAATAATGCTTTACAATGTTGTAAAGCTGGGATTTTGAATGAGAATAAAATGTAGATAAATAGGAGCGTATGAATAAATGTTTTCAAAAATACTCTTAGACTTTCAAGGCAAACAAGGCTGCCAGAATGGCCCTTAATTGCTCTCTTGGAAAAAAAAACAGAACTATCACAGCTTGTAAGGCAAGACTAGTTTTTAACCCTGAGGTAATAATTCAAAAAATCTGTTGATGTCATCTAGATAAAGCTACATGCTAGAAAAAAAGGGCCAAGTTCAAGGGGAGATAATTCCTCAACCAGGAAGAGTTGACACTTGAGAATTGCATCTTGCAAATCTACAATATATAGTCAGTATATGTGCAAAGTTTGGATACAATTGAAGGAACACTGTAGGAGGAGTTCTCGACATAAAATTACTAGTACATGTATTTTGTACACAGACACACACACAGAGGGACACACAGGCAGACAGGCTGATTCCAGTATACCCCCGAAATCATTCGTTTTGCGGGGGTATAAAAATGATTTTTGGAGTTTTCTACTCTATAATCCCATATCTTCTTGTGAGCCCCCATTTGACTAATTCTGAACCAAGAGCTTCCATCTTAAAATTCTTGAAAGAGGTTCAAAAGATGAGGCTGAATGAGGAGCCTGGTAGCTCTTGGTTTCATGATTTGTATAAAAAAAAGATTTTTAAACTTTATATGACATTAATCCTTTGTAAAACTTACTAATTTCTGGATGGACTAAATCTGACCCAGGAACTTTAGTTTGAACAGTCTTGGTAGAGATCTACTAGATAACAGAAATGGCTGAACTTGAAAGCCTTATGCCTTATGTGAATGTGAAGATTTCCAGAGTTTTCACTGTTTAACTGATTACCAAACAACAATGTTATAGGTTTGTCTAAATCGAAAGCATATCCAGATGACAAAATAAAAGTGACTGAACATTTGAAATTTGTTTTGTGATGGGAAGAAAACATTGTAGGAAAAGGAGGTGGTTACCAGCATTTTTTCTTTTCCCACAATGTTATCTTAAGGCTTCTTTCTTAGAATCATTAAAAGTAGGGATTGTGTGGTAATGGGTTAAGCCTATGCTCAACCCCCACAGCAGGGCCAAAGTTTGTTTTGTGATGGGAAGAAAAACATTGTGGGAAAAGGAGGTGGTTACCAGCATTTTCTCTTTTCCCACAATGTTTTCTACAGGCTTCTTTCTCAGGGTCGTCAAAAGTAGGGATTGTGTGGTGATGGGTTAAATCTCTGCTCAATCCCCACAGCAGGGCTTAAGTTTGACCCCAATCTCGGTAGAGATTCATTAAAAGAAACTAGCTAATATTTTAAAGTTTATCCATTGGTATACTATAAGTGTACTAATTATGACTTTGACAGGCTAGCATTTTCTCCATTTCCCATAATGCTTTCTCAGGGTCACTAGGAATCGGGATTAGGTGGAAAAGCATACTGAACATACTCAAGGCAAGATCTTTTTTACCATTTTCCTTATCTGATGCATTGTTTCCATCCACCAACTCTGAGCTACTGGTGTCCATTGATTTACTGCCCTCTTTTGCACTAAAATACTATAAACCAATTATATAACATCATAAAAACTTGTTTTGCAGCAGTTGACCAAATAACATCAACTTGTGTAACCCACTACATTTGTAATGTCAATATTTTGCTATAACTACAATGAATGTACATATCTTTAACTCTCAATAACAAAATTTTGGGCTAGTCCAAATTGAAAGCATTGGCAGATGACAAAATATATGTTAATCAAAAATTGAAATTTGATATGGAAAGCGTAGAAAACATGGTGGGAAAAGGAGAAAATGCTGGTTACCAGCATTTTCTCCTTTTCCCACCGTGTTTTCAAAAGCTGTCTTTTCGGGGTCGTTAAAACTCGGGATTGTGTGGTAAAGGTTTAATCCTTCATCAAACATTCAGTACATTCCCACGTTTTCAAAAGCTGATATGGAAAGCGTAGAAAACTTGGTGGGAAAAGGAGAAAATGCTGGTTACCAGCATTTTCTCCTTTTCCCACCATATTTTCAAAAGCTGTCTTTCTCGGGGTCGTTAAAACTAGGGATTGTGTGGTAAAGGTTTAATCCTTCATCAAACATTCAGTTCTTTAGTTTAAACATATTTATTTTACATCTATTGCGAAACAAGTTCTTACAACTTATACAAATCTCCCTTTATTCTGCTTCCTTGGAACACACCAGTACTTTAGTCAAATCATGACTTTTAACATCCCTGAGGAGAAAGTCTTTTGAAACTATTGTGGTAAAGGGAAAACATGTTGGTAGCAAGTATTTTCTCTTATTTTCCAATACCTTTTCAACAAATTTCAGTTTTTGAGTTTTGAGTCACATGAATTTGTTGTCTGCAAATGCTTTCAAATTGGATTAGTCTCATTTTCTGTCATTTGGTAAAGGATGACTTTTCATAAATGAATTATACTCTGAGAAAAGGGGGCTTAAAGCATCTGTAATAAGTACAGACTCAGACCTGTCTGTGCTTTTAGTAAGTTTTCTGCACATCATAGGACCAGTGTCCCACACGTCTCAGCTGCTTGTCATACAAAATGGACTTTATGGATCCATAATCAAGTGACAGCTTGTTGGATATCATCACACATCCTGGAGCTGCATTAAACCCCCTTTGTCAGAGCATGGGTCAAGTATATGCATCAAGGCCTGTATTCACCCACCATTCTAAGGAACATTCTAATTTTTGTTCTTCAGAATTTCCTCAATGTGATAGTAACAGAACTTCCGTTTGGCTAAACTAATCGGTTGAGCCAATCAGAAGTTCTGTTACTTTCACTGTCAGAAAATCTTGAAGTATAAAAAAAAGAACGCTCTTAAGAAAGGTTGGCAAATGCGGGCCCAGATGTTCTTCACAAAGCAGATAAAAAACAGTAAGGACACTTTCAAATTGTAGAACAGGTGAAGTCTCAATTTGTATTCAACTGTTCTAAAGAATGTTGTTAGGCTTCTTCTCAAAGATTTCCTAATTTGAAAGCCACACAACTTCTGATTGGCTAAAGCATTTGCTTTAGCCAATCAGAAGTTATGTTACTTTCTAGATCTATAATAAGACCATAAATGTTTTTAGGAATGGTTGGCAAATATAGAACCAGAAATCTACATTGCCAGCTTAATAAATGTTATGAACTCACTCCCTCAGCATCTGTCTCCCATTCAGTTTCCTCCCCTTCAGTTTGACCCTCCACAGCACTTTCAAAACGCTCCCTAGGAGTTACTGGGACTTTCACAGTAGCTGGCGCTTGAGCTTCTTTACTATGAAGATAAAAGGTTTATGTACATGTATTTAGATGCAATTCAAACAAATTCTAATCCCCTTCCAAATTCAGACATTGAAAACACTGCAAGACAAGAGCCACCGCTTAACCCTTTCCCAAACAAGCCCTGGTTTTTACGTCTCTGCAGTAAAAGTCTTTTGAAAGCACTGTGGGAAAAGGAGAAATTGCTCATAACGAGCAATTTCTCCTTTTCCAACAGTGTTTTCTACCCTTTTTAAGAACTTTCTGCCATTTTCTCCAAATAAAAAATTGTTGTCTGCAAACTCTTTCGGTTTGGAAGGGTCCAAAATCTGTCATTTGGGAAAGGGTGAAAATCCAAGATCTACTGCTCAAAATCAAATAAAAATAACCAGAAATCAAGATAAGAGTCCATACAATCAGAATTAACTCATTACCACATGACAAAATTTTAGGTACATGTATGTCCACATCGAAAGCATTTGCAGACGACAAAATAAATGTGGCTGACAATTTGGAATTTGTTTTGTGAACGATAGAAAACATTGTAGGAAAAGGAGAAAATGCTGGTTACCAGCATTTTCTCCTTTTCCCACGTTTTCTAAAGGCTTCTTTCTCAGGGTTGTCAAAAGTGGGGAATGTGTGGCAATGGGTTAATTATTTGGATCTAAAATGAAAAAAAAACAAAAAAACAGTTTGATAAAAATTAAACGAAGCAGTTATAAGCTTGCTATGAAGATGTCTTTCCTACTCAAGCTTAGAGAAATAAGGCTGAGCCTTGTAACTCAAAACCCCTGGATTGATATTTAACCCTTTCCCAAACAAGCCCTGGTTTTTACGTGTCTGCAGTAAAAGTCTTTTGAAAACACTGTGGGAAAAGGAGAAATTGCTCGTAACGAGCAATTTCTCCTTTTCCCATTTTTTTCTACCCTTTTTGAGAACTTTCTGCAATTTTCTCCAAATCTAAAATTGTCTTCTGCAAACTCTTTCAGTTTGGAAGAGTCCAAAATTTGTTGTTTGGGAAAGGGTTAAGCTCTTGGGCCTGCTACGCTGCTACGCTCGTTTTACTAACCTTTTGAGGACAGTGAAGATCAAGATCAGACTGCACAGAACATTCTGTCTGATCTTTGATCTACATTGTTCAATATGATTTTATTCCGCAGAATATAAAATTGAAGTAATCTAGTAATATTTGGGTTTTTACTAGATGACTACCTACTTGAAAATTTCATTTTACTTATTTAGCTGGATAAATGAACAATGCTCTGACAAAAGGGGGCTCAATGCATCTCTGTGATGTGTGATATCAAGCATGTCATCACAAAATTACGAATTTCCATAAAATCCTTTTTCTGCAACAACTTACTGAATCATGAGATCTGGGCCTGTATTCATCAACCAAAGGTTTTCAACATTTGTAAGTTACACAACTTCTGATTGGCTAAACCATTTGGTTTAGCCAATCAGAAGTTGTGTTACTTACAAATTTAGAAAATTCTGAATAATAAAGACAAAGAATGTTCTTAAGAATGGTTAGTGAATATGGGCTCTGATCTTCTGACTTGCAAAAACTCCTGATCAATAGCAAAAAAGTATTGGGTCCATACTATTTGTAGATGCAATAAGCCCCTTTGGAGCACTGAGCATGCCTAAAATTATTGGTAACAGTACCAAATATGTCTGGCACAGCACTTAAAACACACTGTAAATAAAAGACAATTAGTGTACAATTACTTGTGAAGATTTATCTTACCTGTGCACCTGACCTGTGGATCTATAGGTATGAGCAAACAAATCTTCCAGTTTATCATGGGTGGGGAACAGACTACGAACCAGAACAATTATACACAGTATATCAGCCGGCTGTAATTCATGAGCATTTCTACTGTAAAAGGAAAAAAGAAACCCCCGTGTTTCCTGTGTAGCCTCTTACTGATTGATTTAATGGTGCTTTATGTCCATTTCAACAGTATTTCAGTCATATCACATATTTAATTATTTGTGACCCATCTCACAAAAAGGGACCATCTGGGAATTCTGTACATTAATTAGATGAAAACAGATCAATGATAGTGCAGGTCAGTTTAAGTTGATAATTCAAAAATGATTGTATAACAAGGTACAATGACCACTTTTTATACAGAAAATGTCATTAAAGTGAATGTGTCAACTCTGGTCAGCCTGCACAATTCGCGCAGTCTGACCAGGGCTAACACTTCTCGCATTTCCCAGAAGGTCCAGTTTTGCAAGATTATGTGTGTGCAGGAGAAATGGTTTTGTTTGATGTCATATGTTAACCAAAATAGCATTGGTGCCTATAGGCAAGTTTAACAAATTGTAACTGATTTTAACTCTTTACCAAACGACGAAATGTTGGACCAGTCCAAGTTGAAAGCATTCGCAGACGACAAAATAAATATGAATCAAAAATTGAAATTTGATTTGGCAAGGTTAGAAAACATTGTGGGAAATGGAGAAAATGCTGGTTACCAACACTTTCTCCATTTCCCGCAATGTTTTCAAAAGGTTTCTTTCTCAGGGTCATTAAAAGTTGGGATTATGTGGTAAAGACTTAGGCTCTCCTCCCCCTGAAGCGTGTGGTCAATATGGCAAAATTTCTTTTGTTAGATTATTGAGAATTTTTAGTGATTCAATAATTCTAAACCCTTTTAACCACCCCAGATTTCTTTAACTCTTTAACCAAACGGCAACATTTTAGACTGGTCAAAACTGAAAGCATTTGCAGGTGACAAAATTAATGTGACTCAAAAATTGAAATTTGTTCTGACAGGGTACAAAACATTGTTGGAAAAGGAGAAAATACTGGTTACCAGCATTTTCTCCTTTTTCTACAATGTTTTCCAAAGTCTTCTTTTTCAAGGCTGTGAGAACCAGGATCGTTTGGGAAAGGGTTAACTGTTGATCTTCAAAGGTTTCTGTTCAAATCTTTATTACTATTTTGGAAAGGGAAGTAATAATAATGTCCCTTTGAATTGAAGATGAAGTGATTTTAGAAATAAAAATAATTCTATGAAGGCAAAATCTCCAAAAGTAGCTTGGTAAAGGTGCTACAACAGTGATGATTTTTAAAGTGATGATTATGAATGATATCATATTTTCCAGAGTAAAATTACAGCGGAAATAGATGTTCCACTTCAGGCTAGAAATACCTTAACCCATTACCACACAATCCCTACTTTTGACACCCCTGAGAAAGAAGCCTTTTGAAAACACTGCGGGAAAAGGAGAAAATGCTGGTAACCAGCATTTTCTCCTTTTCCCACAGTGTTTTCTACCCTTCCTAGAACAAATTTCAATTTTTCAGTCACCTTTATTATGTCATCTGCAAATGCTTTCAATTTGAACCAGTCTAAAATTTTGTCGTGTGGTAATGAGTTAACTTGTAGAATTTTATACTTTTGCACTGTTGCAAAGAGTAACATGTAGTCATTAAACTGATTACCAGCATTTTCACCTTTTCCCACAATGTTTTCAAGAGGTCTTTTCCTCTGGGTCATTAAAAGTCTGGATTGTGTGATAAAGGCTTAACTTTGATGTACATGTGTATAAAATAAATAGCATTAAACCCAAAACCCTCATATCAGTATTGTTGCAACTATCATCACAAAACCCACAATTCTAACATGACATGTAAATTTGGCTCTATAAACACAGAGCAACGAAAGCATGACAAAATCTGCATCATTCTATGTAGAGTGACATCATTCTATATAGAGTGACATTACTCTTTCTACAGTACATCCACATTTTTACTCAAACTATGAACTTGTTTGCCTTTCAGTAAGAGTTGGTCATGTTAGAATCAAAATAATCTTCTTTCTATTGTGGTTTATTGTTCAATAAACCATGTTGTGAGTCATGAGGCACAATGAATAATCCTCTCAGGCCAGTAACCTCATGGTTTATTCATTGCACCTCATAACTCAATGTGGTTTATTGAATGATAAACCACAATAGAAACAGGATTATTTCTAAATTCAAAAGGAAAGAAGGGACATCAAAACTCATGATATACTTGTTCTGTAACAAGACAACAGCGGTCCATTGTTGTGACTTACTTAGAATACAGAGACAACAGTTTACTATTGACGAGAAGCAATGCATGCTGGGTATAGCGTTCCCCTGCATCCTGCATTCTCGTGACGGCTGCCTGGAGAATGTCCACACATATTTCATTCACAAACTGGTTCACATGTAGCTTTTCAACAGCCTAAAATGGAAAACAAACCTCCATTAATTTCTTATATCAATGTTATGACACAAACATTAAGTGACTCTTTACCATCGGACAAAATTTTGGACTGCTCAAAATTGAAAGAACAAAATTAATGTGACTCAAAAACTGAAATTTGTTCTTGGAGGGTAGAAAAACATAGTGGAGAAAGGAGAAAATGCTGGTAACCAGCATTTTCTCCTTTTCCCATTATGTTTTCAAAGGGCTTCTTTTTCAAGGTCATGAAAACCAGGGATTGTTCAGTAAATGGTAAATCAATTGCATGGGATTTTATAGCCTACAGTCCAATCTGTCCTAAAACCACTGATTTAACATTTACAAGCAAATCTACAAATTTGATAATCCCCTCTGAAAGGGTTTTAAAGCTGGCAAAAGCTGCACAATGAAAAGAGTTAATATTACATGTACCCTTAAATATCATGTCAGGAGAGGCAGTTGCTAAAAAGAAATGTTCAAAATGATAAACAGACAGATAACCCTAAGATAGAAGCCTTTGGAAAACATTGTCGGAAAAGGAGAAAATACTGATATCCAGCATTTTCTCCTTTTCCCACAAAGTTTACTACCCTGCAGGCAACAAATTTTAATTTTTGAGTTAAGTTTATTTTGTCATCTGCAAATGGTTTCAATTTGGACCACTCTAAAATTTTGTCCTTAGGTAAAGAGTTAACCATTTCCCAAATGGCAAATTTTGGACTCTTCCAAACTGAAAGAGTTTGCAGATGACAAATTTAGATTTTGAGAAAATGGCAGAAAGTTCTCAAAAAGGGTAGAAAACACTGTGGGAAAAGGAGAAAATGCTCGTTACGAGCATTTTCTCCTTCTCCCACAGTGTTTTCAAAAGACTTTTTACTGCAGACACCTAAACACCAGGGCTTGTTTGGGAAAGAGTCAATGGAGAGTGAAAAATTCCAGTTTGAACAATTGTAATCTTCATCTCATTGACGGATGACCCGGCCATAACATAATACAACCTTTTGGGCGTATAATGAAATCTGTTTTATCTAACAGTGACATAGGTAGATACCTTTTGTAGATGCATTATCTCTTTACCAAATGACAAAATTTTAGACTGGTTCAAATTCAACACATTTGCAGGCGACAAAATTAATGTGACTCAAAAATTGAAATTTGTTCTAGGAGGGTAGAAAACATTGTGGTTACTAGCAATTTCTCCTTTTCAAACGATATTTTAAAGTGTTCTATTTCAAGGTCGTGAAAACAAGGGCTTGTTTGGAAAAAGGGTTAAATCTGGTTTTTCAAAGAGAATTGCTCATTTGTAGAAAGAAACTACCTCCATCAGAAAGGCCTGTTCGTTTCTGGCAAGGTATGTCCATGTTGACATTATCAACCTGAGACAGTTCCATCTCTCTGACTTTCCTTGAAACCTTGGTTTACCAACTCTGAAATCAAACAAGACTAAAGAGATGCAGGTTACCAGCATTTTCCCCTTCTTTCACACTTTTTTCAAAATCTTTCTTTCTGAGGATCATTATATCATTATTCCTTGGTAAAGGGTTAACAAGAGGGCCAAGATGGCCCTGGATCGCTCACCTGAATTTTTGAGATGACCATAGTGTATTTTTTTTTTTGAGGTATTGAAACATTGGAACCAAATTTATAATTTTGCCAAGCAATTTTCAAAAGGTCACCTGTAAAAGTCATTTCGAAATCTGACCTTCAGTTTCAAAAAGAAGAATTTTTAAGAATTCTTCATTTCTGTATAAGAGCAAGTAGCCCCCATCCACGAGAGCCATGTTTCTTGAGGGATCAAAATTTACGAACAAGTTTTGAAAAGGGTCACCCAAGGAACATCTCTCTGAAATTATTTCAAAATCTGACCAGGGGTTTCAGAGAAAGAGAATTTTAAAGAATATCATCATGTCCGTATAGTGCAAGTAGCCCCCATTCACAAGAGCCATGTTTCTTGACGGATCAAAATTATATGTACAGCTTTTGGAAAGGGTCACCCAAGGAACATCTTTATCAGATTATTTTAAAATCTGACCACAGGTTTCAGAGAAGAAGAATTTTCAAGAATTTCTTCATTTCCATATAATGCAAGTAGCCCCCATTCACTAGAGCCATGTTTCTTGGCCAATCAAAATTTCGCGAACAATTTTAGAAAAGGGTCACCCAAGGAACATCTCTGTGAAATTATTTCAAAATCTGTCCAGCCATTTCAGAGAAGAAGAATTTTCAAGAATTTCTTCATTTCTGTATAGTGCAAGTAGCCCCCATTCACCAGAGCCATGTTTCTTAACCAATCAAAATTTCACGAACAATTTTTGAAAAGGGTAACCCAAGGAACAAGCCTGTGAAATTATTTCAAAATCTAACCAGCTGTTTCAGAGAAGAAGATTTTTTAAGAATTCCTTCATTTCTGTATAGTGCAAGAAGCCCCCATTCACCAGAGCCACATTTTTTGACGGATCAAAATTTCACGAACAATTTTTGAAAAGGGTCACCCAAGGAACATATCTGTGAAATTATTTTAAAATCCGACCAGCGGTTTCAGAGGAGAAGATTTTTAAAGAATTCTTTCATTTCTGTATACTGCAAGAAGCCCCCATTCACCAGAGCCACATTTTTTGACGAATCAAAATTTCACGAACAATTTTTGAAAAGGGTCACCCAAGGAACATATCTGTGAAATTATTTCAAAATCCGACCAGCGGTTTCAGAGGAGAAGATTTTTAAAGAATTTGCTAAAAAGTTCCTTTTCGTTGCCATGGCAACCAGAGTTTTTGATGGAATCAAATTCTGTGAACAACCTCCCAAGGAACATTCCTGCCAAGTTTGGTCCAAATCCGCCCAGCGGTTTAGGAGGAGTTGATGTTTAAAGAATTGTTGACGACGCACGACGGACGACGCACGACGGACACCGGGTGATCCTAAAAGCTCCCCTTGAGCACGTTGTGCTCAGGTGAGCTAAAAATAGAGAGTCTTTCGTCTGCATACGGGACTTAAACCTTCTCCCAAACAATCCCTGGTTTTCACGACCCAGAGAAGAAGCCTTCTGAAAACATTCTGGGAAAAGAAGAAAATGCTGGCAACCAGCATTTTCTCCTTTTCCCTCAATGTCTTTTCCCCTTCCAAAAACAAATTTCAATCTTATTATTTACATCAATTTTATTGACAGTAAATGCTTCCAACGTGGACTACTCTAGAATTATGTCGCTTGGTAAAGAGTTAACATAAGAAACAGATAAGAGCACTTCTTGGAAGCACTGCTGGCTGTTCTGTCACCTCTAGTGCCAATATGACTTTGACACCAACAGAGGACCAGTGTATTTAACCCTTTACCAAATGACTAAATTTTTTAATGGACCAAAATGAAAGCACTTGCAGACGACAAAATAAACGTGACTCAAAAATTGAAATTTGTTTTCAGCAGGGTATAAAACATTGTGAGAAAAGGAGAAAATGCTGGTTACCAGCATTTTCTCCTTTTCCCACAATGGTTTCGAAGGGCTTCTTTCTCAGGGTCATAAAAACCAGGGATTGTGTGGTAAAAGGTTAATGACAAATTGATCTGAGGCAATGTAAACTTACTCCTCCATTACAGGTCCATGAAAGAAGCGTAACAGTCTTATAAAGACCAAGGTCTTTCTTGTAAGAAAGTCCTCAGATTCCGTACCATCTCCATTTACAGCAATGATCAGGTAATCTTCAAACTGTGAAAAAAAGAATAGAGAAACCGTGCCACTCACTTCTTTTATTCTTTTATCAAATGACAAAATTCTATAGACTCAACAAACTTGGTAGTCAGTTAGATAAAGCTAATTTCTAAACTTTGGTAGCTCTAAGCCTTATGGTTTAGGTCAGGAAGATTTTCAAAGATTTCAGTATTTTCCTGTTTTATTGCCATGGCAATAGCAGTTTTAAAAGGAGTCAAAAAAATGAGGAGGACCATGACAGGATCACTATTGTAAAGTGTGATCAAAATTGGATAGGTATTTTTAAGAAGATGTTTAAAATATAAGTTAATATACACCAATCAGTTGATGTATTACTTTCAAATTTAGAAAAATTCTTGTGAAAAAGATCAGCAATGATCTTACAAATGGTTGGTGAATACCCACCCAAGTCACATTTTATTCAGTAAGTTTAAATGTGTGCCAAAGGTTGTGCCTTTGCGATACTTTCAAATTTAAACATTTCTTCTGAAAAAGATTAAGAATATTTTTATGAATGGTTGGTGAGTTAAGTTTAACTTTTTACCACTAAATCCCAATTTTTAACGACCATTGGAAAGAAGGCTTCTAAAAACATTGCGTGAAAAGGAGAAAATGCTGGTCCCCAGCATTTCTCCTTTCCTCACCATGTTTTCTATGCTTCCCAAATCAAATTTATTCACATTTAATTTGTCATCTGTAACAAGTCCTTACAACTTAATATTTTTTCAATCCTGTTTCCTGGGAACTACGCAAGCACTTGCACTTAATGTATGGACCAATAAACAATCCCAAAGCTGATACCTTCTCCTAGGTATCAAACTAGGGAACTTATTGTTCATAAAACCCTGACACTCTAACTTCTAATTATGGGCAGCAAAAAGTTTTTATAGAAAAACTGTTTTATTTCATTTACTGCAATGTTACTGTACATACTCACATGTCTGAAGACAAAAATGAAGTTGTTTTCACATGTAATTGATGCACAAGGATTCTGCGCATGATCAATCAGAAACCACTGAGACATTATCAGTGGGGAGAACTGCTGCATCACTATATTTGGATCCACTGTGTACACATCCTTATAGTCTGGCTAGAAAAGAAAAATACTGTAGATCATATTTGACTCACTCTGTTATAGTACAGCATTCTTTTTCATGGCTTCAAGGGCTTTAACTCGGTACACAATTCTGAGTTTTTGTGACCCTTAACCCATTACCACACGACAAAATTTCAGCCCCATCTAAACTGAAATGATTTGCAGACCACAATTTCAATGTGACTTAAATTATACCATTATTCTTTGATAGGACAGAAAACATTGTGGGAAAGGGAGAAAATCCTGGGTCCATATTCACCAACTATTCATAGGAACATTTTTTATCTTATTCTCCAACATTTTCTAAATATGAAAGTGACACAACTTCTGACTGGCTAAACCAAAGTGGTGTTACTTACAAATTTAGACAATTCTAAAAAATAACCCTTAGAATATTTTAAAGAATGGTTGGTGATTACGGACATTGCTTACCAGCATTTTCTCCTTTTCTAACCACTGGTTACCAGCATTTTCTCCTTTTCTAACCACTGGTTACCTGCATTTTCTCCTTTTCTAACCATGTTTTCAAATGGCTTCTCCTTCCAGGTTAACACTTATTACCAAACCACAATATTTTAGGCTTGTCCAAATCGAAAGCATTTCAGACGACAAAATAAAAGTGAGAGAAAATTTGAAATTTGTTTTGTGAAGGGTAGAAAAAATTGTGGGAAAAGGAGAGAATGCTGGTTACCAGCATTTTCTCCTTTTCCCACAATGTTTTCTAAAAGCTTCTTTCTCAGGGGCGTCAAAAGTAGGGAGTGTGGTAATGGGTTAAACATCAACACGATGTGGGTAAAGGGTTAAGAAGAAGGCCTTTGATTTCGGGAATAAGAGAAAATACTGGTGTCTAGTGTTCTCTCCATTTCTCATAATATTTTCTACCTCATCAAAGACAAAAAATTCATCATTTGAGTAAATTTATTTTGTCATCCCATGGACTCTTCACTACACGACAAATTTTAGACTGGTCCAAATTGAAAGCACTTGTAGACAACAAAATAAACGTAACTCAACAATTGAAATTTGTTTCCAGCAGGGTAGAAAACATTTTGGAAAAAGGAGAAAATGTTGGTTACAAGCATTTTCTCTTTTTCCCACAATGTTTTCAAAAGTTTTCTCCACAAGGGGTGTTAAAAGTAGTCATTGTGTGGTAAAGGGTTAATGCTTTCCATGTAGTCTAGTGTAAAGTTTTGTTCTTTGGTAAACATTTAACCCTTTACTCCATAGATACTCATTTCTACCCATTGCTTTTAGGAGCCTTTGGAAAACATTGTGGCAAAAGGTGAAATTGCTCGTTACGAGCAATTTCAGCTTTTGTCACAATGTTTTCTATGCTATCAAAAGGTGTCATATACACATCAGAAACTGCTTCATCCTTGCTGTTATTTAGGATCAGTTAGAAATACCATAGAAATGCCTTATGGGGTAAAGGTTTATGATAATAAATAGGGTCAACGTCATTGATCCAATCTAGTTGTTGTTTTTTTTCTTTTTACTGAAATAATACTCCTAGACATTTTTTACGCCTTGAAAAGAAATATGTAAATAAGTGCTTGCAGTTTATTTCATATCACTTGAGCTGCATAGATGCCTGGAATGACCTGCCACAATATATCGTTTGTAGCAGACCAGTGACAGTCCGACTGTGTGTCAACGAAACTATCGTTAACATCACGGCCGTGTTGCTAGTCCGAATCGTATCGACTTATTTTAAATACCGGCAACAGTCCTGATTCTTTAGCCTGCTCGTTGATATGCTTCGCAAATTCCTTGTCTGTATCTATAAAATGAGTATCGTTTAAACGGTCGACGAGCAAGAAACCCTTCATTTCGGCAGCCGAAAGAGGAAACCGAAAGTTGTACTGACTGTTTTCCTGCTCAGGCGAATTATTTTATGTTAGTGCGCAAATAGGTAGGAAAAACAGCTACGGGCGTTTCGTGCCATAAATATTTCATACCAGTCACTTCGTTCCATAATTTGACCTTTTCGATTGCCACAGTTGATACCGTTTTTTTTTTACCTCGAATCATAGTAATACCATTTCATACCATGTATTCTGGAACCTATGACAAAGTTTCGGCTATGAAAAACCTCGTTTTGACGATATTGAAAGAAGAAATTTTATAATGAAGCTACATACAATAAATATGCTATATAACACTTTCCTCTGCTTTACCGATTATGTATTCAAAGTAGTTTCTCTGGCAGTAGACTAATCAATAGCGGTTTGTCTGTGTAAGATGTGTAATTTTAGCAAATAAATATTGTGGAAAATGATGTCTTTCCAAGAAAAAATTGTCACATTGTCCTTGACATAAATTTGAGCTTGTCCATATATCGGTATAATGTTAAAATTAAAAAAAAAAATGTTTGAAAAGGAATAGATAACAGAGGGGATCGTAAGGTCTCTGATCTAGGCATGATTCAATGTTCAACTTGATGAACATCAAATTGACCCCACTTAAAATCACCAGATCTGCTTGCACATGCGCGGATCCAGATATTTTTCTCGGAGGGGGGGCGGGGGTCCCACCGAAAACGCACTCGTCTCATTTACTCGTCTTTATTTCCCTTTATTTATCAGTTTCCTTTTATTTATCAATAGATATGTCCATATCATCAAGTATTGATTTTAGATTGTTAATACAGACAATATTTTACTGAAAACAATTTACGAATGTACTCTCTACAGGACAGTTTAAAAGGTGGGTATTTAGAATTTTTACATCTCACCAAATTAAAAAATCTATATATCACTGAAATTCATATGAAAAAATAATACAAATCATCAGTAATTAAGACACATGAAATAACAAAAAAAGATTTTTTATGGAATTCCCTTAAAATGCTACGTAGCATCTTAAGGTATTTTTAGATTTCGCGCCAAAAATTAATATGGCATCGTGGGAATGTCAAGTGACAGGCACGTGACTAATAACGCTTAAATTCCCTTACATATCAAACATGTAATAATTATTTTCCATGATGTCTTCTTCGAACTCTATATTTTAAACTTCCTCTGTGTATTCCTGTATGTAAATAAGCTAATTGATCATCTAAAAATAGAAAGTGTCTCCCGTTGGTGTCAAACTGGGCCGTAGTAAATCTCCAATTTCTCGTGTTGTCGGATGGTTTTCGCATACTGGGGTTTTATGACAGCAAATTAAAAGGCTGTGGGAGTATAAGGATGATTTCTTTGCATTTTTGTAAAATTTTCGTCCCAAAATCTGAAGGGCCACCTTTAATGGCTTATCGAATAGACCATTTGCCAATTACCGTTACTGACGCGTCACCACGAGTTACTTCCCTTGCGAATGCTTTCCGCCGAACAATCTTTCCCAATCTTGTATATATACCCGAATAGTGAAAGGGTCATATTTTTTCAATGGAATACACCCTAAACGCGATAAATAAGACAAAAAACCTAAAACGGCCATGCCAGTAGTTTTATGTTGATTTATCAATTTTTCGGTAGACTTCAGAGAGTAAAGCGGTATCATAAGCGCTGTCTCCTGCTGGGCGTGTTGATAGAATGCAGACTGCATTAACCTTTAGGCTGCCAAGCGCAACTCAGTGACCTTTTACAGACAATACAGATTCAGATCACACCAGGAAAAACGTGCCGTCTGATCCGTGATCTACACTATCCGATACTGAGATATTTTTCCTCGAGATATTCCTCTGAAATAACATTTGAGAGTTTACTACCAGCTTTTAAAAGTGGCATTTAATTTATTTAGTAAGATAAGATTTAAAAACTTAAAAAAAAAATACCCCCGGGGTTACAAGTTAAAACATAGGAACAAAGAATGGAAACTTTTATATTCTTCTTCTCAAAAACTAAAAGGCATATAGAGCTTTGATATTTGGTATGTAGCATCTCCTAGTGGACCTCTACCAAGTTTGTTCATATGATGCCGTTGGAGTCAAAACTGGCCCAGCCCCGGCGGTCATAAGTTCGAACACAGGAACAAAGACGGAAAACTTTTTTAAAAAAATCTTCTCTGAAACTTGATGGCGTAGAGCTTAGATATAAAGTTAAAGTCTAAGGTGAGCGCTCCAGGGCCAATGGCCCTCTTTTTTTTTTTTTTTTTTTACGTTATACCTTTATTTCTTTCTTACATTTGTTGAAAACAAATGTTGCTGCCGGTATACCTTATGTTGACCAAAGATCGACCGACCCACCAGTAACCTGACGGGGTATTGTCAGCCACTTGTAACTAAATCATACAAGATACATGATTTGAACATTTGCCTTTTATGTTTCACCGCAAACATTTGGCAGATTGTCTTTGTATCAACGCTTTCTGCATGATTCATATGTATTTAAATTATTTGTCAAAGAGATATCGACTAATGCTGTATTTACGAACGCATTCGTTTTTACTGAATTTTGCATACAAATGGCATACAAATGGCGGAAATCTCAATTGATATTTCAATGACGTAATGTTGTACACATAACGCTGTATTTTTTATACGAGGTTTTATACTATTTTTAAAAGTAACATGAGAAAACCTGGTCCGATCTTTGATTTATGCTTTTGAATTATACCTGATACAGATACATTTACCTTGTAAAAGCCCTGTGATTCTTTTACAAGTGCATAGTATTGCTGTATATGCGCTATTATATTTTACATGTTCACATCCCCGCCCTCTAATTTTTCATAACTGTTGCCTCAAAGACTATTAAAGATTAAACTAAATGCTTATTTTAATTCCAGACGACACTATCCACACATTTAATTAGGATTGTAATATTTTACATAAATGCTGTGCAATATCAAACCGGTCCCATTCACGAGTCCGATAACCACATTTTTGTCAAAATTCCAGGGAGGAGGGTCCAAACCCCCGGTCCCCCTTCTGGATCCGCGCATGTTGCAACAGACCTTACTGACAAACAGACCAATTACCTAATTCCCCAGTCACATACTCAGTGATCTAGTATTGATTTATGATAGTATCTCGTAAATTTGATTACCAAATCATTAGTCTAAACTAGGTAAAAAATATCAACAGTCACTTTTTATCAAATTTACTGATGGTTTTGGTCAAAGCATGATGTGATTTTATCATTGCAGATAAATTGTAAAATGTAGATAGATGTGTATTTGTACAATATCATCTAGCAGGAGATAGTGACCTACATCTAACAAATCATCACAACTCCGATTCCGTTTCTATAATAATAAATTTGGCTTGCAACATGGGAAAAGGGACATTCGAAATTTTGAGTAAAGTGTCGTCTCGGATCAGCCTGCGCAGTCCGTGCAGGCTAATCCAAGACGGCACTTTACGATTGTATTGGATTTTGTGCCACAGTACACCTGTGCAAAACAGAAAATTGCATCAAGACGGAAAGTGTCATTTCGGATTAGCCTGCGCGGACTGCGCAGGCTGATCCGAAAGGACATTTTACGCAAATGTTCGAATGTCCCTTTTCGCGTGTTGCAAGCTAATTAACTAATTCGGTGACTGGGTCATAGGAGTTATAATGACATCTAACTTGCACTCGTCACAATTTGGCCAATTCCATACTAACATCTAACCTAGTCTGAACTTTTGTTTGCACTTAATTGTCCTGAATGAGCTGAGAGCGCTTGATAGTACATGTATATAAATTAGACTTGCTTCAAAATGAGGAAGAGGTAGACATTATAAATTTCGTTCTGTTGTATATTGACAGAGTTATTTTATGTCAGTGGTGGACAAAAAATGGGGTCATAGCCGTTGAACAGGTTTTCTTGAGATGGCAAATTCTTTGGTGCCTGTACGTACGTGTTTGTTGAGATTTAATGAAAAAAACGAAACTGTTAAAAAGCTATTTCAGTGCACTTTCAGTGAATGTTCTTTTGAAAACACGAGACGGAGAAGCATCCAAAGGTTTGCCATTAACTGATCTGTGAAGCCTCAAAGATAGTCGATATTGATTACTGTGGATTTTTTTTTTGCCATGGCAAAAAATTAGTGGTGTGAAACCAGCAATAAAGATGAGCTAGGTTGATTTTCTCAACCGAACATACGGATGAAATTTATCATTGATGTCACATATATCTTTTTTATCCTCTATTCATTTGTTTGGTTATGATTCTAAGTTTTCTTTCAATCTTTAACAAGCGAAGAAAATTTTTGTTATAGATGCATTCGAAGCTTTACTCGAGATCAACAATTGACTTCGATTGAAATTAGATTTTTTACCATTTTCCTTTGCTAGGTTCTTGATTTCTTGAAAAAAAAAAACATTTTTTTTTTCAAGAAGGCTTCCTTGAACTCTTATTTAATTCTAAGTACACAAATGTACTATACCAAAGATTATTTGTTGTGATAAGATTCTTTATTAATGCTTATTCAGTAATTTATCCTTCCCAGATTTCTACAGCATTTGTTATAGTCGTCAACCGAACTTGACTTTTTTATCAATATGGATATGGAGTCTACAGCTGGTTGACATTTGCGTAAAAAAGTGAATCTTAATGTAAGCTTCTTCTTCCAAAGCGCCAAACACTCAGCAAAATAAATGCTACCGTGTTTACGTATCAAGAACTATGACTGTTCACTGACTCTTGTTTACTGATGTCTTAAACTGTGCTTTTATTTGTGCCTCTCCTTGGAGTTGGAAGTTGGACGTCAATTTTCAAAAATCTGTTCAGTTGCTTTTTCCGTTTCATTTTTTAAACATTTTAAAAGACTTTTTCAGACGTAATGCATTTGTAAATTTATCAGTTTATGTGGAAATTGAAAGCAATTGCAATTTGCAAAATAATTTTATGGCTGAAAAGAAGGATGGTTATATTAAGAGGTGGACAACATTGAGAGAAAAAAAAAAAGAGGAAATTGCTAGTCACCAGAGTTTTTTCCTTTTTTCCTCAATGTTTTAAATGACTATTGTTCCACAAGGTAGCCAAAAACTCAAAATTGTCAGTTTACCCATTGCCGCACAATCTCCACTTTTGACATCCCTGAGAAAGAAGCCTTTAGAAAACATCGTGGGAAAAGGAGAAAATGCTAGTAACCAGCCTTTTGTCCTTTTCCCACAATGTTTTCTACCCTGCACAAAACAAATTGCAAATTTTCAGTCACTTTTATTCTGTCGCCTGCAAATGCTTTTGATTTATACCAACCTAAAATTTTGTGGTTTGGTAATGAGTTGGGCATGCCAATGAGTTAACATATATTCCAGTAGACTGCAATGCTTTGCAGTAACTGCCTCAAAGCTCCAATTCACAAACTAGCTCAAATGTTATTTTAGTGAACCAGGCTGAGGAATCCCACACTTTTGTAAATCCGCCCCACATTTAATGACACTGTGTTAGACAAGGTTCCCATTCTTAAAAATATCATAGGTTATCAACTGTTCAGTGATTCCAATACTTTCCACTGGCTTGAAAAATTAGCCTATATACTGTGATTTCTGAACGTCTTCTTGAAGCACGCGACTAATTCCTATAATAGCTTGCAGCATACAAAAAGGGACATTCATACATTCTCATAAAGTTTTATTTTGGATCAGTCTGTGTAGACTGATGTAAGGCTACACTTTATGCTAATATCCGGTCCAACGAATCACCAAAATGCCAAAATGCAACACAGAAATATCCCATTTTTTGCTATCAAGTTTAGATTACTGATAAACATCCGAATTAATTGTCTTTTATGGTGATATTTGACACAATATTTTAGCCGTGACAGAATTGAAAACATTTGCAGACGTACAATTTCAGTGTGGTACAAATGGTGCAATTTCTCTATGATAGGGTAGAAAATATTGCGGAAGAAGGAGAAAATGCTGGTTACCAGCATTTTCTCCTTTTCCCACAACATTCTCAAAAGTATTCTTGCGCAGGGTCATTAATTTTTTTTCTTCTGTCATAATGTTTTAAACTTACCTTCAAAATTACAAATATTTCATACTGTTATCAGTTATCTAAACTCGATAGAAAAAATATGGGGTATTTCGGTGTTTTGGTGGTATTTTGATGATTCGTCAGACCCCTTATGTCTGACTGCACCTTTTTGCAGGTTACAGGCCATATATTATTGATCATGGGAAATAACTCTTGTTTACACATAACCAATATATACTTGGTTTATTACCTGTTTTTTTTTTTGTAAACTGCAGTATTACATGATTGATGTTACCTATAAAAGTTTTCAATTAGAAAATGTTTTCAAAGAGAATAATTTATTTTGCTGTTAATTGTTATGTAAGACAAGCTGAATACTTTATGAAGTTAGCTTTGTACCCGTCTAGGTTTTTGTTTCTAGAACTTCATTGTTCATATCACTGAAAAAGGGATTCTGCCTCAAAAGTTTTGGAAATCATCTATTCAAAGTATTTTTTGAGTTTATTGATATTTGTTATAAACAGTACTAGATTAGACCTGCTTGTATTCATTGACATCATCTTCGCATTTAAGAAAAAGATGACAGGGGTATTTTCTCTGTGATGACTTGTTGGGATACAGACTTCTCATAATGTATTCTATGTCAGTGCCATTTAAGTACTGTATAATATGATACATTGTTTAACCCTTTCCCAGACAATGACGACTTTTGACGACCCTTGGAAAGAAGCCTCTCGAAAACATTGTGGCAAAAGGAGAAAATGCTGGTATCCAGCATTTTCTCCTTTTCCCACAATGTTTTCTATCCTATCAATAAACCATTACATCATTTGAGCCTCACTAAAATCATTGTTGCAAATGCTATAAGTTTGGACAGGGCTAAAATTTTGTTGTCTGGTAAAGGGTTAAGTCAGTGGAGTTATGTAGGGCCATCATGGCTCTCTTGTTTTAAAAAGCCAGGGAGCGATAAAGGGTCAATATGGCTCTCCTGTTGTTGTATTGTTATGATGAGAGGTAATGCTGTAGAAAATTTGGGCATTTTGCAGTTTATACATGTATAAATCAGAATAAGATTCTACATGTACAATATGCTGACCAGTCTGGAATCTGCTGCAAGATTCATTCTTGTTGTGCTGTATATTCTTCCAGGGAAATTGCCCATTATATATTTTGAGCTATGGAGGGGTTTACTTGAGGCTTTTTACTCAAAATTTTAGACTTGTCCAAATTGAAAGCTCTTGCGGATGACAAAATATGGCTCAAAATTTTGAATTTGCAGTTGAAAGGAAACAAAACATTGTAAGCAAAGGAGAAAATGTTGGTTATCCTGTTGGAGGGTTAGATATCTGTTAGCAACAATTATCTGAGACAAAAAATGTAGAGAAGACTTTTCATTTCAGATAAAGGTATCACAATGGGTAATTCCAAATCTACGAAGGTTGAACATGTTTCACTCAGCATGCCACAGAAAGAGCGAGACCTTCATCTTGCTGTGATGGGCAATGATAGAGATGGTGTTCGAGCGCTTATCAGTCAAGGCGCTGATGTGAATTACCCCTGGAGTAACCCAGCAGTCCCCAGTGTGAAGGACAGTACAACACCTTTACTAGCTGCGGTATCACTAAATCATGTTGAAATAGCAATGGTGAGTGCCAATTTTAGAACTTTCATATTGTTGTGTAAGATTTGTATGCCCTTGTGATTGCAGATCAGGGGCAGATTGTTTTTAGTCAGTCTGTTGGTTTATCTGTGTAACACAATTTTCATAAATAACTTCATTTTTGCATGTGAGATTTCATTAGCTTTGTATGTGAGATTTCATTAGCTGAAGTGGTCAGTAACTGCCAGGTATGTGTCTGTGTGCGTTATGTGTCAACAATTCAATTAGAAAATCTCTTCCTAATCCACATTTGCTACCATTTTTCACATGAATGATCCTTTGGTGTAGCATTTCCAAAGGTTTTCATGGCAAAATAAAGTGGGAAAATTAGGCATATCTTGCAGATGACAAAATAAAGGTGACTGAAAAATTGAAATTTGTTCTGGGAACAGTAGAAAACACTGTGGGAAAAAGAGAAAATGCTGGTTTCCAGCATTTTCTCCTTTTCCCACAGTGTTTTCAAAAGGCTTCTTTCTCAGGGGCATCAAAAGTAGTGATTGTGTGGTAATGGGTTAAAATCTCCTTGTCGAAAATCATAAAGCCAAGGATCTTTACACTTGGCATGTAGCTATACCTACAGAGGACTGCTGCTATTTCTACTATATGTATATATGCAGAGTGTTTGAAAAGAATCTGGAAAAAGCTCTTATGTATTTATTAATGCCAATATTAAGATAAGATTTTCATAAATGACACTTTGGTATACATTGCACATAAACTTAGTTATGAAAAATGATGCAAATTGCTCTGATGTACAGTCCACTGTCAGTATGGCAATGTCATGTAACAGTGGGTGACACAACCTATGCATGAAGGAGTTAATGGCATATTATCTGAAACAGTTAAATCTTGCATTATTTCATAATGTTCTTCTTTACACGACACACACTTCTCCCATCTATCTAGCCACTTGTCAACGCATTACCTATATTTTCCTTTGGGTGGTTGCCTTGACTACCATGAGCAGATCACCAACATAACCAAACTTACTGCTTTACAGCTCTGATTGGGAAAAGCCAGAAATCACACCAAGTTAGATCTGGGCCTGTATTCACCAACCAATCTTTAGAATATACTTACTCTTATTCTCCAAGGTTTTCTAAATTTGTAAGTAACACAACTTCTGATTGGCTAAACCATTTGGTTTAGCCAATCAGAAGTTGTGTTACTTACAAATGTAGAAAATTCTGGAGAATAAGCAAAGGAACGTTCTTATTGGTGAATACGGGCCCTGGTAAATATGCAGGCTGCTTCATAGTCTCAGTGCCTAACTTAAGATTTGTTGTATTGCAGATATTACTGAAGGCTGGAGCAGATATAAATATGACAGACAGGAATGGGTGTACTCCCCTATACAAAGCTGCATACCATGGACGCCCTGTACTGGTGGATATTCTTACACAAGCAGGTATTGGAAATAACCCAATACAAGATCAACCCAATATCACACAATCCCGACTTTGAACGACCCTCAGGAAGAATTGTTTTGAAAACATTTTGGAAAAAGAAGAAAATGCTGGTAACCAGCATTTTCACCTCTTGATCTTCCTACAGTGTTTTCTATCCTTCTCAAAATAAGTTTCAATTGTTTTATTATACTTATTTTGTCATCTGTAAATACTTTCAATTTGGACCCGTCTAAAATTTTGTTGTTTGGTAAAGAGTTAACCCTTTACTCCATAGATACTCATTTCTACCCATTGCTTGTAGGAGCCTTTGAAAAACATTGTGACAAAAGGTGAAATTGCTCATGACGAGCAATTCCACCTTTTGTCACAACGTTTTCTATGCTTTCAAAAGGTGTCATATATACATATACACATAAGAAACGGCTTCATCCTTGCTTTTATATCCGGTCAATTAGAGATACCATAGGAATGCCTTTCGGGGTAAAGAATTAAGAGGGTATGCAGTGACCATATGTCAGTCCTATTATCTTTATGTCTCTAGTTTTCCAGTCTTTTTCTATTTGTTGATAGCTCCAATGGCTAAAGTTGTGTGAGCTTTTGTCATGGCCCTGTATGATGTTGTAAATGTCTGTCTGTTTATATGTCTCTGTGTCTTAATTTTTGTTTCAGACATCTCTGAAACTGTCCTTCATATTTATACCCCCGCAAAACGAAGGTATACTGGAATCAGCCTATCTGTCTGTGTGTTTGTCTGTCCGTCCATGTGTTCGTCTGTGTATAAAATACTAGTAATTTTGTGTCGCGAACTCCTACAGTTTTCCTTCAGTTTTACCCAAACTTTGCACATACATTATAAAATGAAGATTTGCAAGGCACAATTTTCAAGTGTCGACTCTTCCTGGTTGAGGAATTATCTCCCATTGAACTTGACACTTTTTTTCTGTCAAAGCACTGGTGGAGGTATGAAGTCACAATCAGTGACTGCTTTAGTTTTACCTAACTTCAAGACAATTATCTTGGGATTGCTCTGTTCAAACCCTTTTCGAGTTTCTTCGATTCCTATGAAAACTCTGGTTGCCATGGTAAGAAAACTGAAAAATATTGAAAATCTTCTAACATCTTCTTGTCTGTTGGCAAAAGCCTAGGGCTACCAAATATGACATGTAGCTTCATTAAATAGATTTCAAGCATTGTTCTTCAAATCACAGTCAGGAGGTCAACCTAGACCCTGCCTTGTAAGAGGGGTGGGGGGGGGGCACAAGTTTCACTGTTTTTCATTGATGTCTGGAGTAAAAACTTCAATTTTTTTCTTATCTTGTATGAGACCTAGGGCTACCAAATTTTGCATGTACATATAGCTTTATCAAATGGACCTGTATTGAGATTGTTTATTAGGGCCCCAGGGCTAAAGTGGCCCTGCGCCACTGGTCACAAGACTTATCTGGAAACTTTGAAAAAAAATTCATGCATAGCCATTAGACCCCTTCTAAGTTTTTCAATTTCATTATGATGGCATCAAAATAACGGTAGGCCCTACCCTAGTTGTCAGAAGTTGAAGTTTTATATGGTCTTTATTAGGGGTTAAAATTCCCATATATTTACTAACAAATTTCCAGTCGGAATTTAAAAATGCTATCAGAATTTTCATGCACTCAAACAAAAAATGAAAGTGCAAATGACTAAAGATCAGTTACGAATGAAGGCAAATGAAATTGATTGTACTTGTGATTAGAAATAAAGTAACCTTTTTCAATCCCAGCAGCAGTCATGTCACTCAAAGAAAACCCTTGAATGGCTGTATATAAATTTTTGGAAAATTTAGAAGAATTGCAAACTCGGCTCCAATTAACTGAATATGAAGCGTCTAAAAATTCACAAGCCATGTAATGGCCTAGTGACTGTACAGAAATCAAACATTTATCATGGCAACTGATATAGGTATTGACTTTTTCAACCCTCCTTTATTCCATAGATACATGTACTCATTTCTACGCATTGCTTGTAGGAGCCTTTGGAAAACATTGTGGCAAAAGGTGAAGTTGCTCATAACGAGCAATTTCACCTTTTGCCACAATGTTTTCTATGCTGTCATTTAGGGTCAATTAGAGATACCATAGAAATGCCTTACAGGGTAAAGGGTTTAAGGCATTTCTATGGTATCTCAAATTGACCCTATATACTATAGTTCCGCGTTGTCTGCACATGTCATATTCTTCGAAGATTCGGCTGTCTTATATGACGCATCACTAGCCCCGAAAGCGAGCAGACTGTAATATTACGCTTTATAAAGTAGCTATATAGAGAATAGCTTTTATCAATACGTTGGAGAAGAAATGAGACTTGCTTTAGCTCCAGATTTCTCCAAACTGCTGGTCATAGCTGAGTGATTTGCACAAGGTAGCGTTTTATTGAGAAAAAAAAGTTTATTTTAGTTTGAAATTCAAAGTAACGGTAGTCGCGTATCAAAGTGGTTCGGTCCTGTACCCAGGATGCCCAAATTAGATAGATGAGTATTTATAGAATGTCATCTAGCGGGAGATAATATGAAGTTCCGTGACTTCTGCCATAACATGATGAAACACCCATCTTTGAGTTCTGATAATACTTTTTCAGGGGCTGACCTCAATAAAAGTGATAAAGATGGACAAACACCACTCTATGTATGTGTACAGAATGCCATTGTACATTCAAACTATGCCACAGTTGAGATGTTGCTAGCCTATGAAGCTAAAGCAGACAAGTAAGTTTTTGTTTTGGGCTCCAAAGGCCAGAGGAGTTTATGTTGTCAGTTAGTTTGTATCATCTATCAAAGTGATAGTCTTTTGCTTATTTACATGCTTTTGGGTCAAAGATTGTAAAACATCCACAGTTTATGTCATCAATAGCTTAAACCCTGTCAAATTTGGAGACAATCCAATAAACAGGTATAAAATAGCTTTACTCCATAGATACTTATTTCTACACATTGCTTGTGGGAGCCTTTGGAAAACATTGTGGCAAAAGGTGAAATTGCTCGTGATGAGCAATTTCACCTTTTGTCTCAATGTTTTCTATGCTTTCAAAAGGTCTCATATACACATAAGAAATGGCTTCATCCTTGCTGTTATTTAGGGTCAATTACAGATACCTTGTGGGGTAAAGGCTAGAGTTTGACATGTTGATTGGTTGTTTTTGCGTTAAACCAGTTTAAATGCGATTTGCATGTACTCTGGATCATGTTGGTCAAAATATAGATCAATAGGACAAATCTTAGAAAAGTCTTGTTTGCCCTCTTGAAGCTGCAATGTCAGTTGATTACTCATAAAAGCGGATAAAAATGACTGAATGATGTCTAGGAAGAGTTTGAAAATAAGTCACACAGAGTCAAAAAGTAGATCACAGGGATTCAGATTGAGGTTGGCTATCTGCCCCTGGCAGACATTTTCTTAATGACCACAATAAAAAAGAATTCATTGAATATCCCACCCAAGAAATCAGTTGAAAATGAGTACCCGACAACTATTACTGGTTTTACGGTGTTTTACGGATTTGTCCTTAACTCTTTACCACACAATGACAGCTTTTAATGACCCGAGAAAAAAACCTTTTGAAAACTATGGGAAAGGGAGAAAATGCTGGTGAGCGGCATTTTCTCCTTTTCTCGTGTAGTTTGCTCTCCCATCAAAGAAAAAAATGTGTTATTTCAGCCAGTATGAAAATGACGTCTGCAAATGCTTTGAATTCGGTCAAGTCCAAAATTTTGTCATTTGGTAAAGAGTTTAAGCTATTTAAACAAGTTTTCTCTTTGGCAGGAGTGACAGAAATGGTAAAGCCCCAGTGCATGTTGCAGCCCATTGGAAGATCAAAGACATGCTCAGAATCCTGGTATCAGAGAGTACAGTCAATCGAATCGACAACATGGGACGTACACCACTGTATGTCTGCGTCAGTTCATTAAGCACAGGTCTTTATAAAGAAGATCTGAAGTACCAAGTCCCCTGTATCAAGCTCCTTTTCCATGCAAAATGTGACATGCTTAATCTTATAGACTGGATTCGTTGGAAAGGCCCAGGCATTCCACCTGAACTCCTTGCAAATGACGAGGCTTTCTTCGAGTGGTATACCAGTAATTATAACTCTCCACACTCTTTGAAGAATCTAAGTCGGATGGTGGTTCAAAAACGACTGATTGAGACCTCAAAGGACAATTTTCTTAAAAAGATCCCCTACCTTCCTCTCCCGTCAAAGTTACATGTGTATTTGTCGCGGCGTATGTTTCTCCTTCCCACACCTAAAGTTTTGCATAATGAAACATGAGCTTGTTCACTTATTTGTTTACTTTCTTTTAAATTTTAGAGCCACTGGTGGAAGGCCAGGGAGCTTATGTCATGACCATGTGTCTAATGTTTGTTCATAAGTCTGTTTGTGTATGTGCATCTGTGTGTGTGATAACTTTTGTTAACTCTTTACCAAACATGAAAATTTCTGACGTGAATGTGAATCAAAGATTAAATTTTGACCTTGGAAGGGTTGAAAACACCATAATGGTCCTGTATTGCCCAGCCTTATAAACAAATGTACCATACAATTAATTGCCAATGACAGCGACATTTAATGCTAAGATACCTGCTTTAAAGAAAAACTTCAAAGAGAAAATAAACCAGCACCAAAAAAAAGTCAAATCCAGTACAAGAAGCCTTAAGAAAACATCATGGGAAAGTAGAAAATGCTGTTAATCATCATTTTCTCCTTTTCTCTTAATATCTCTACCGCATTGACCAGTTACCACATAATCCCTACTTTTGACAATCCTGAAAAAGAAGCCTTAAGAAAACATTGAGGGAAAAGGAGAAAATGCTGGTAACCAGCATTTTCTCCTTTTCCCACAATGTTTTCTATCTTCCACTAAACAAATTTCAGATTTTCAGTCACTCTTATTTTGTCGTCTGCAAATGCTTTCGATTTGGACAAGCCTAAAATATTGTCGTCTGGTAATGGGTTAAAGGAAGAAATCATCATTTGAGCTACATTTATTTTGTCGTCTGCAAATGCTTTCAATTTCGTCTAGACCAAAATCTTGTCTTTTGGTAAAGAGTTAACTATAACATGCTATCACCAATGATAGCAGAATGATGCAGCCATGTTCTTCGCAGGATAGAATTTATATCAATAAAATCTTAAAGAGGTCAACCTAAAGATTGAAAAACAATTTAGAGAGCTTTGTGCCAAGTAATTTCCTATTTTAAAAATTAGGATACCTTGACCTAATTTTCCTTTTCGTGGAAATGTTACAGAACTGTACCTTACTCTATAGAAGACATGTAACTGTCATATTATTACATTTTAACCTCATACTCAACAATAAATTCTTTACACTTACATATCTCTATTGTATTTGCAGATGACAATTTGATAATATCTAAAAGGAGAAGAACTGCCATTGAAAGACTAGAAAACATTGTGCGAAAAAGGAGAAAATGCTGGTTATCAGCATTTTCTCCTTTTCCCACAATGTTTTCTAACTTTCCTGTTACAAATTTGAATTTTTAAGTCAGAATTATTATGTCGTCTGAAAATGCCTTTAATTTATACTTGCCTAAAATTTTGTTATGTAAAGGGTTAAAGGTGGGTATTTAGAATTTTCACATCACACCAAATTAAAAAATATATACAATCAATAAAGCATTGTGGGAATGTCAAGTGACTGGCACGTGACTAATAACGCTTAAATTCCATTACATAACAAACATGTAATAATTAATTTCCATAATGTCTTCTTCGGACGGATGTTTGAAGCTTTGTCTGTGTTTTCCTGTATTTAAATGAGAGAATTGATCATCTAAAAATAGAATGTGTCTCCCGTTGGTGTCAGCGTGGTCCGTAATAAATCTCTAATTTCTCGTGTTATCAGATTGTTTTCGACTGCTGGGGTTTTACAAACGCAAATTAAAAGGGCATGAGAGTATAAGAATTATTTTTTTGCATTTTTGTAAAAATTTCATCCCAAAATCTGAAGGGCCATCTTTAAGAAAGTTGTGTACTCTTGGGTCATTTGCAGCATAATGATTCAGGAGGTAGTGAGATAAACATATCTAGTCAGACAATCCATGTTACTTTTTTTACCTACCTGGGTAGAAGTCATTGTAGACCTATTAGATTAAGGTATGTCACAGGTGGTTTAATGGGCTTGTGACATCAAAGTGAGTTTCAGATCCATAACTCATAGCAGTATCAAATTAATTTTTTAAAAAAGTTGCTTTGCATGATGCTTATGTTAGAAGACAGTATGGGGGAGATTTTGGGCTCAGTGTATGTTAGGTGAAGGTCACCGTTTCTAAGAATAGATAAGGTGTTTCATGTAATAGCTAATGTTCCAATGAACAGTTAATGTTCAAACTTGCTGAGTAAAACTCTGTAAGAATAATTAAAATTTTTCAATGTTAAAATCAAAATCACCCTCTCCATCTGTATCTGTAAAATAACTGATTTTTGAACAATCATGTCTGACACTTGCTGTGTTGGAAGCATTTCAGGAGCTTAATTATCTTCTGACAACATGCATTGTAAGTTTAATTTGGATTTTATAATAGGAATTCCAGTCAGCAATTTTATCATAGATGATCCTGTATGGAGCAATTCAGAGTTTTAGAACTTTTGAATAGTTGTTTCTTTTTAAACTTGGAGATAGTCCAGGTTTTTCAGAATATGGAAAAAGGAATAAATTGATTGTAAATAATATTTTCTCCATTTTAGACAATGATTTTTACTAAAGTGAAGACAATTTTGTACAGAATACTTTTTCCATTTCACACAGTGTTTTACTTTTTTGAAAATAAGTGATTAAGATTTGAACTACATGTACCTATAAATTGCCACTTGAGAATGGTCGCAATGTAGAAAAGTGTAAATTTTTCTTTCCCGGTAATTATGTAATGCTTGAAAAGGGAAACTTTTTGTCCTTTCTGTGCACAAACTTTGTTGCATATTTTTGCATGTTTAATCATGAATTTGGTCGTGTAAGAAAACATAGTTTGATGCTAAAAATATGCCATATCACTGAGCTAGAGTTACTGAAAAGTTCCATTTTGCTTTAACCCTTTATCATACAAGGACGACTTTTGACAGCCTTTGAAAACAAGCCTTTAGAAAACATTGTGGGAAAAGGAGGAAATGCTGGTAACTAGCATTTTCTACTTTTCCCACAATGTTTTCTATCCTATCAGTAAACAGTTGCACCATTTGTGCCATATTGAAATTGTCATCTGCAAACGCTTTCAATTTTAAAAGGGCTAAAACTTTGTTGTGTGGTTAAAGGTTAAGTTGGGGAAAAAAGGTTTTCTTTTTTCTGTAAAATTTCATAAGCTGACCAATAGCAAGGAGGATTGCTGGTTCAATCCTCACAAACATTCACTGCCATTTGATAAATGGTCATCAAAGCTTCTTATGAACTATACAGTTAGCCCAGGTTGTTGTTGTCATTGAACCCTTTACCACACAATCCCGACTTTTAACGACTCTGAGAAAGAAGCCATCTGAAAACATTGTGGGAAAAGGAGAAAATGCTGGTAATAAGTATTTTTTCCTTTCCCCACAATGTTTTCTTCCCCTCCCAAAGGAAGTTTCAAATTTCCACTCACGTTTATTTTGTCATCTGCAAATGCTTTCAATTTGGGCCAGTCTAGAAATATGTCGTTAACTCTTTACCAAACAACAAAATTTTAGACTGGTCAAAATTGAAAGCACTTTCACACAATGAAATTAACGTATCTCAGATATTGAAATTTGTTTCTATCTAGGTAGAAAACACTGTGGGAAAAGGAGAAAATGCTGGTTATCAGCATTTTCTCCTTTTCCCACAATGTTTTCAAAAAGGCTTGTGTCTCAGGGTCGTAAAAACAAGGGATTGTTTGGTAAAGGGTTAAGCTATCATGCAAGTAAGGAATGTACTATGCTTTATTAAAATGGGGTTTTAACTCATTTCCACACAATCCCTACTTTTGAAGACCCTGAGAAAGAAGCCCTTAGAAGCCCTTAGAAAACATTGTGGGAATAGGAGAAAATGCTGGTCACCAGCATTTTCTCCTTTCCCCACAATGTTTTCTACCCTATCAAAGAAAATTTGCACCATTTGAGCCACTTTGAAATTGTCGTCTGCAAATGCTTTCAATTTGGACAAGGCTAACATTTTGCCGTGTGGTAAAGGGTTAATGCATTTGCATGGTACAGTTTATCCAGCAATTCATCTTATGATTGAGTCCATAAAATGGATAAATATTGCGAGTGCATTAAAATCCTTTTTCACAGAGTATGGCTCAACTATAGGTAATTTGACAAAGACAGAATCCATTAACCCATTACCAGACGGCAACCAAATTTTTAGACGGTTCCAAATTGAACGATGTTGCAGACGACATTTGAAAGTGTGTGTAAATTGAAAAATAAGTACTATATGGGACAGAAAACAATGTGAGAAAAGGAGAAATTTTTTGTTACAAGTAATTTCTTCATTTCTCACAATGTTTTCCTTAATATTACTTTGCAGAGGTGTCCAAGAAAGGGATTGAGTGGTAATGGATTTAAGGGTGAGTGCATTTATCCTGTCTCCACAGATGTTTGATAGATTGTCTTATTTGGTCAGTAAATGTTTTGTATAGATTGCACAGTCTTGTTAACTTGTATATTCACATTTATTGTTAAGCTGCACATAAGCAATGCTTTGATGAACAACTTTATCTGACAATAATATCTTAACCTTCTACCAAACAGTCCCTGGTTTTTACAGCCCTGACATAGATCCCTTTTGAAAACATTGTGGGAAAAGGAGAAAATGCTGATTACCACTAGTTTCTCTTTTTTCAACAATGTTTTTAATCATGCAGGAAAAAAAAAATGATTTTTTGAGTTACTTTATTCCTTTGTCTGCAGTTGCTTTCAGATTGGACCTGTCTAAAATTTTGTATTTCGTTAAATTAGTTAAATTTATCCAACATGAAAGCCATAGTAGACAGCAAATTAACCCTTTACCAAACAATACCTGGTTTTTATGCCCCTAAGATAGAAGCCTTTTAAAATCATTGTGGGAAAAGGAGAAAATGCTGGTAACCAGCATTTTCTCCTTTTCCCACAATGTTTTCTATCCTGCTGGAAGCAAATTTCAATTCTTTAGTTACTTTTATTTTGTCATCCTCAAGTGTTTTCAGTTTGGACCAGTCTAAATTTTTGTTGTTTGGTTAAGGTTTAATTGTGACCCAAATTGTTGGATATGTTTTTACTCTCAGTATGAACTTGTTTTCCTTTCATTAACCCATTACCAAACGACAAAATTTTAGGTTTGTCAAAAGTGCAAGGAATTTCAGACGACAAAATAGAAAGGACTGAAAATTTGCAATTTGTTTTGTAAAGGGTAGAAAACATTGTGGGAAAAGGAGAAAATGCTGGTAACCAGCATTTTCTCCTTTTCCTACAATATTTTCTAAAGGCTTCTCTCTCAGGGGCGTCAAAAGTAGGGATTGTGTGGTAATGGGTTAAGTGTTAGTCATGTTAGAATCGAAATAATCTTCTTTCTATCATGGTTTACATTTCATAAACCACATTGTGAGTTATGAGGTGCAATGAATAAACCACTTTGTTTATGGCACTTGTGGATTATTTATTGTGCCTCGTAATTCACAACTGTTTTTTTTTTTACGAAAAATCATGATAGAAAGATTATTTCTTAAATTCACTGATGTAAAACATGTTAAGTGTGACCAAAAATGTAAATTTGTTTATCTCTCCTCAGACCATCTTCCAACTGTCTTGTAAACCTTTATAGTGATTCTTACCTACAGATTTAGACAAATGTTGACTATATTGTATAGAGGATGCGTGTGAATGATATTTAGATTGTTGTTGAACAGTTAATAAGTGAGTTTAGGTGAGTTTGTTAAATATTGTGTTTGTAACTTTGTTTATAAATTACTTGTTTTAATATCAATGCTGGCATTGAAAATGTTATTTTGTAGTATTTTTGTGATTTGAAATGTCCTGCAGCACTTTCATTGTTCTGTTTTGATTTTTATAACTCTATCTGTCATATTTTGGTTTTGATTTTAACGACTGACTCTCTCTCTCTCAGGCGACTCTCTCTCTCTCTCTCTCCCCCCCCTCCCTCTCTCTCTCCCTCCCTCCCTCCCTCCTCCTGCTGCACAGTTATAAAGGAAGAATTTGGTTAAGAAATCATGATATTTTATTTAACCCATTACCACTCAATCCCTACTTTTGACACCCCTGAGAAAGACGCCTTTTGAAAACACTGTGGGAAAAGGAGAAAATGCTGGTAACCAGCATTTTCTCCTTTTCCAACAGTGTTTTCTACCCTTTCCAGAACAAATTTCTATGTTTCAGTCACCTTTATTTTTTCGTCTGCAATTGCTTTCAATTTGGACCAGTCCAAAATTTTCTCGTGTGGTAATGAGTTAATTCTTTATCACACAAGAAAATTTTAGACTGGTCCAAATTGAAAGCATTTGCAGACGACAAAATAAAGGTGACTAGAAAACACTGTGGGAAAAGGAGAAAATGCCGGTTACCAGCATTATCTCCTTTTCCCATAGTGTTTTCAAAAGGCTTCTTTCTCAGGGCCGTCAGAAGTAGGGATTGTGTGATAATGGGATAAGATTTGCTATGTAGTGGCCTTTGCATATCTCTTCGTAAAAAAGTGAATCAAAAATTACAGAAAATCATATTTGAAGTCAGTTACTTACATGTATAGTGAGGATGATGATAATAGAATTTTGCAATATCATTATTTAACCCATTACCACACGAGAAGCATTTGCAGACGACAAAATAAAAGTGACTGAAAAATTGAAATTTGTTCATGGAGGGATAGAAAACACTGTGGGAAAAGGAGAAAATGCTGGTTACCAGCATTTTCTCCTTTTCCCACAGTGTTTTCAAAAGGCTTCTTTCTCAGGGGCATCAAAAGTAGGGATTGTGTGGTAATGGGTTAACTTTGCTTATTGCATACCTGTCCAACTTTATTCATATACCTAAAGGTGAAATGCGTAATTTTTTACCACACAATCCCTATTTTTAACTACCCTGAGAAAGAAGCCTTTTAAAAACATTGTGGGAAAAGGAGAAAATGCACTTTCTCTTTTTTCTACAATGTTTTCTACCCTTTCCAAATCAAATTTCAATTTTTATTCAAATTTATTTAGTCGTTTGCAAATGCTTTGAATTTGGACCAAGCTGAAAATTTGTCAATTGGTAAAGAGTTAAAACATCTGCCTTTGTGTGCACTGTGCAGGCCACATTTGAACTTGACAATGAAGGTGCTGCAGTTTTCTAATCAACCATTACTTAACTTGTCTACAATACAGGTATTGTAGTTTTAGTAGAAAGACAGCAAACAAGGAAGACAAATGTATATGAAGGAAAATGGTTCATAGAGAAAGAAAATATCAGGGATGGAATCAGGAGTTGTAATTGACCAGTCAGTCATCCTTTCAATTGAGAACTCAACCAAACACTGTGTTGCCCAACTGCTTCAAGCGTATGTCATCATTGAAAGGTATTGTTGCTTCAAAGTACATTACAAGCCGGCTACCAAAAAGAGAGTTTGGCAATATATAAGACAGTATCAAGATATAAATGGGAAATGACAAAAAAGAAACGCTAGAAAAAAGTTTGTAGATTTTATAGACATTTAGTTCTTTATCAAAGGACAAAATGTTAAACTGGTCCAAACTGAAAGCATTTGCAGAAAATAAAAAAAACACAACTCAAAAATTTGAATTTGTTTCCAGCTGGGTGTCTCAAAAATTGAAATTTGGTTTGGAATGTATAGAAAACATTATGGGAAAAGGAGAAAATACTGGTTACCAGCATTTTCTCCTTTTCCCACCATGTTTTCGAACAGCTTCTTTTCCAGAAACCATAAAAACCAGGGATTTTCAGTAAAGGGTTAAGTATGTGTTTTGTTCTGTAGTGGGCAAAGGGTAATGATAACATTTACAAACATAGTATAATCGCATCCAAAGTTCTGGATATTCACTATTGCTAAATGTTAATCAGACATGTGATTGAGTTCTCAGGTACTAGTGTACTGGTTCCCATCCCTTGACGATACATCTGTAGAATGAAATGGTAACCATTAAGGAAAAAAGAGTGACTACTTGTTACAATGCTGTCTGAATGGTCATATTTGTATAGTAATGGGTAAAGCTATGTTACTGTCTTTTGTGCTTGTAGACTATTCTGTTGTTGACCGCAATATTTGTGAGACAAGGCTACTCTCTTGCACTATGGATCATTCACATTCACCTCTGTAGTTGGCTCAGAAAGTAGTCCGTCATCAGGTGATGTTTTCGTCACATGATCACAACTCAAAATTGCGACTCAAATGCCGGTGAAAGAAAAACCAATATAGATTGTTTTGTGTGCTGTTCAAACAGCATATGGCCAATCAGACCTAGTAGTAGGAAATAAGAAAAAGAGGGATTTTCTGATAAGCTTAAATGTCTTTTAAAGGACGATAACTTTTTTAATCTTACAAACTAAGCTCAATAGGTGTACCAAAACTGTTGTCATCATTCATGGGCGCAGCCATTTTTGTTGCAATTTGCATAAGATGCTGATCAGTAAAGAAGCTTGAAAAAAATAGTTCCATTGTATACATGTAAATTCATCAGACTGAATGCAACTATAATGTATCCAGAATCACATTTCCTTTGTCTACTTCATTATGTTACACATGAAACAGTTGAACAATAAGAAAACATGTTCTCCACCACATTTGACAAGATTCTTGTCATTTAGCACATTGCAGAGATGTATAGTGAGAGTAACAAACAACAGCTCTGCTCTGAGACTGAGACAAGGCTCCATGTGTAACCATGTTTTTAACAAATTTTCCTTAACTCGTTACCAAACAACAATATTTTAGAGTGGTCCATATTGAAAGCAGACGACAAAATAAAAGTGACTGAAAATTTGAAATTTGTTCTGGGAAGGGTAGAAAACACTGTGGGAAAAGGAGAAAATGCTGGTTACCAGCATTTTCTCCTTTTCCCACTGTGTTTTCAAAAGGCTTCTTTCTCAGGGGCATCAAAAGTAGGGATTGTGTGGTGATGAGTTAAGATGTTGAAAATAAATACATGTATTACAAGTAGTCAGAGCCCCAGATAGAGGTTATGATTTTGATTTCAAAAGATTCATAAGTCTCAACTAAATCCTATGTTGTGGGTACTCATTAGAATAATCTTGATGATTGAGTACCCACAACATAGGGTTTGGAGGAAAAATAATGGATGTAGAGTACCATCACTCTCTCTTATCTGGAGCTTTGGCCATATTACCATATCCATGTTGGTGTTAGTTACATTTTCGTTTATCGTACGTTGGAAGAACTTTTATCCCGGTTTTCATGCATCAACTTCCATTTTATCCCGTACAAGTTCATTATTCGTACGGTGATATCTATTTTTAGACTTTTTATTATCCAGTACATATCCGGTAAATGTCCGTTTTTTCCGTTGCATGTGCGGCACTTGTGCGTTCATTGTGTGGCGGCACTTGTGCGTTCATTGTGTGGCTTCTTCGCTCCACACACTGATCGTGTGAGGCTCGGGCGGCAGAGGAGCTGAATTTGTCACTTGATTACCAAATTCTGCATGTTTTTGTCATTTTTCCCCCTTTACATATCGTAAGCCGGTCTGACCAAGCCTTTAATTACAGTATGCCTCTTAGTCCCTCTATCACACAACAAAATTTTAATCTTGTCCAATTTGAAAGTTTTTGCAGAGGACAATTTCAGTCTGGCTCAAATTGTGCAGTTTTCTTTGATATGGTAGAAACCTTTGTGGGAAAAGGAAATTTTTCTACTTTTCCCACCATTTTTTCAAAAGGCTTCTTTCTAACAGTAATAAAACCAGAGATTGTGTGGTAAAGGGTTAAGAGTTCAATTGATAAATTAGATTAACCCTTTACCAAACAACCCCTGGTTTTTATGGCCCTGAGAGAGGAGCCTTTTGAAAACATTGTGGGAAAAGGAGAAAATGCTGGTAACCAGCATTTTCTCCTTTTCCCACAATGTTTTCTTCCCTGCTGGAAACAAATTTTGCTTTTTGTGTAACACCAATTTTGTCGTCTGCAAGTACTTTCAATTTGGACCAGTCTAAAATTTTATCGTTTGGGAAAGGGTTAAGAACTTTTTATTCTTCGAATACCACAAGCCTTTACATACAAAGTCCCTGCCATAACAGCAGACTGGTCTATTAAGCACAATTGCATGGTCAGAATATTTTGTAGAATGTTGTTCAACAATGTTGCAGTATTTTCATTTAAGAAAAGGAATTTGTCATGTTGGAATTTTTATAAATTTTGGCTCTACTAGCCAAAGGCAAGAAGAGCCTATGTCATACTGCGGTGTCTAGCCTCTATCTGCCATCAGCATCTTGTTTCTGTAAAGTAAATTATCTTGTAATCTTTATGATAATTTTCTTGAAAAATTTAATAAGTTATAAAGATTGTGAAATATGGTTTAAAATGAAACATGTCTTTTTAGAATAAGGTTGACAGGGAATCCAGCAAGACTTTTGAAAAATAATGCACATGGAGTTGATTGTACGTGGGAAAAAAAATCAGGCTTTTGAAAATATAGTGGGAAAAGGAGAAAATGCTACTAACTAGCATTTTATCCTTTTCTCACAATACTTTCTACTCTGTGGAAGACTGTATTTTGAGATACATTTAATTCTTCATCTGCAAATCCTTTCAATTTGGACAAAGTCAATTAAATTTTGTTGTCTGTTAAAGAATTAACTATTTTTAAAGGCCAGTAACTGTCAGTAGAGCAATTAAGACCCTCATGGGTCTTGTTTTCTTACGGTATATGTAATGTAAATTTGCTTTTTAACTCTTTACCACATGAGAAAATTTTAGACTGGTCCAAATTGAAAGCATTTGCAGACGACAAAATAAAGGTGATTAAAAAAAAGAAATTTGTGTGCAGACGACAAAATAAAGGTGATTAAAAAAAAGAAATTTGTTCTGGGAAGGGTAGAAAACAATGTGGGAAAAGGAGGAAATGCTGGTTACCAGCATTTTCTCCTTTTCCCATAGTGTTTTCAAACGGCTTCTTTCTCAGGGGCGTCAAAAGTAGTGATTGTGTGGTAATGGGTTAACCCATTACCATACAATCCCTACTTTTGACGCCCCTGATGAAGAAGACATGAAAACACTGTGGGAAAAGGAGAAAATGTTGATAACCAGTATTTCCTCCTTTTCCCACATTGTTTTCTACCCTTCCCAGAACAAATTTCTTTTTTTTAATCACCATTATTTTGTCGTCTGCAAATGCTTTCAATTTGGACCAGTCTAAAATTTTCTCGTGTGGTAAAGAGTTAAATACTTTTGGCTGCATTATGTTGTATAAATCATAAGTCTTTGAGTTTGTTTGATTGCAATTTTTTCTAATTAGCCACAAATCCTTACCAGATTTTCTTTTGTTGTTAAAAGTGCTGTAGGAGGATTCACTCTTCTCAAAACAATCCTGTTTTTTAACAAAAATGTCGCTTGCATCAATAGCTGAGGTGGCCACACTTGATACTGACTAAAATAAACACTAAGATCCCAATTAGAGCATCATGAAATTTTAAACTGCACAAGTTCCAATTTTCTGAGTAATTTTGCAACTTTTGTTTTAACACCTAGTCCTTTCTTGTGATAAAAAAAACTCTAGGCATGACTGCAACCAAAATCTAAAATAGTGGCTATATTGTACATTATAAGTTGTACGGTCGGGTGGCAGGGGACTTGGAAACTTGTTCACGGCTGTGGTGAATCATGTCGCTATGAGCCGAAGGCGAGGTGTCGACATGATTCACCACAGATGTGAAAAGTTTCCAAGTCCCCTGCCACCTGACCGTAAAACAAATTTATTATACTGTGAAGTTTTACCCTTTCAAAGCGCATTAAGCGAAATTTTCCTGTATTATAATCTCACAAATTGAGTATGCTGAGGAAATGCTGAATGCCCCAATTCAATGAAAACTGATGTCACTGGAAACTGAAGTCACTTAAATGTGCACTTTGATGCATAAATGTGCAGTCTGGTGATTGATCAATGCTGCCATTTTGGATTTTGTGTTGCATGTGTAGTGATGTTTATGGGGCACTCACAATACTTTCTGTCCTTGTGTAAACAAATTTCAATTTTTGAATTAGGTCTATTTTGTCGTCAGCAGATGCTTTCAGTTTGGACGAGCCTAAAATTTTGTTGCCTGATAAAAAGTTAAGCTTCCCCTGCTCTGAACATGGCATATATGGTAGATACTTTTGGATTTTTTTTCTTTTATTTTAACCAAGATAACATCTCACAGTCAGCTGTTGCAGATTCATACATTCTTGCAGCCAACCAAACTGAAAACAGCGTGATAGATAGCAAGCATTTTCTTCTTTCTTAATAATGTGTTATAGTAAGCATTTTATTGTTTTGCAACAATGTGTTCACATTTATTCATGTACTAAACAATATTGAACATTATTGCATCTTCTGTGTAGATTTTCTTTTTCACTGTATGTAGTAATATAGACTTATGGCAGTTTATAGATTAATGAACATTTCAACTTGTATTTTTTAAGAGACATTCAGCTAGATTTCATTTTGCAAGTTTTTTTTTTTTTAAATTTCAATCTTAACAAAGACTGGTAATTTCCATTTGTGTGCAACAATGGCATTAAAACTTACAAGCATACATGTGCAAAAAAAAATGTAATTCAGAATGTCTAAAACTTATTTGTTTGGCAAAGAGATAGCTGATAGAGATAGCGGGGAAGCAATAACCAGACTCGTATCAAGTTCTCTAACTTACAAAAAGTTACCTGGAACATTGATATCACAATTTCTTTGAATGCAGAGAACTCAACAGTGGACAGATTTTTAGAAATATGTGTGAAAAGACTCGTGTACTAGTATGGACCAATCTTGCACCTTCAAGCTTTGGCTTTTAGAAAGACTAGCACTATTGAAGTTTGATTGTATTTGCACTTTGTTATATAGGCTGTAAGAGTTGACCTCGCAGTGCCGAGCAGTTGAGATATAGTCGGTAATTTGGAAAGCATCATGAGTAGCAATATGAAATTCAATGTTAAAAATGGGAGAATTGAACAACCAGCACAAGAAACACCTTTCTTCACAATGTTTTCAGACTGTAAAAGAATATACACCTAACCTTTTGCCAAACAATCCCTGGTGTTTACAACTCTTGAGATAGAAGCCTTATTGATCCATTGCTTTATGAACACATTAACTCTTTACCACACAATCCTGACTTAAGACGATTCTGGTAAAGAAAGCCTTTGAAAACATTGTGGGAAGAGGAGAAAATGCTGGTAAGCAGCATTTTCTCCTTGTCCCACAATGTTTTCTATCCTGCTGAAAATAAATTTCAATTTTTGAGCAAGTTTATTTTGTTGTCTTCAAGTGTTTTCAATTTGGACTGATGCAATGTTTTGCCATCTGCTTTACCAAACAACAAAATTTTAGACTGGTCCAAATTGAAAGCATTTGCAGATGACAAAATAAATGTGAATCAAAAATTAAAATTTATTTGGAAAGGATATAAAACATGGTTACCAGCATTTTCTCCTTTTCCCACAATGTTTTCAAATGCTTTTTTTACCAGGGTCGTTAAAAGTGAGGATTGTGTGGTAAAGAGTTCATGTGTTCATAAAGCAATAGATCAATAAAGCATTGTAATGATACATATATCTTTTGTAGATTAACAACGATCACTTCCAAAGTGTCACATGGCAATAAAGACAAAAAAGTAAATTAGTTGATTTATATCAAGCATTACCACACAATCCCTACTTTTGACGCCCCTGAGAAAGAAGACTTTTGAAACACTGTGGGAAAAGGAGAAAATGCTGGTAACCAGCATTTTCTCCTTTTCCCACAATGTTTTCTACTCTTCATGAAACAAATTTATATATTTTCTCCTTTTCCCACAGTGTTTTCTAACCTTCCCAGAGCAAATTTGAATTTTTCAGTCACCTTTATTTTGTTGTCTGCAAATGCTTTCAATTTGGACCAGTCTAAATTTTTCTCGTGTGGTAATGGGTTAAATCAACCATTACCTACTCTCTGCTAGGTCAATTCCTACAACCTAAATCATTTTACAAACAAACTTGTAGTAACAAAAGTGTATGCTATATGGAGCCTCATATAATCTAATCATATGTGATTATTTGAGTTTGAAATCCTTTGAGTGTCTAAGACAAGAAAGGGGGAGGGGGGGCAACAAATTTTGCTGAAGGCCCTGTAAGCTTTGTCATATTATGTATATTGAAAGAAATATGGAAAAAGTTTCCCATGGACAAAAGAGCCCATTTTTTTCTTGCTCAAGTGAACAAAGGCCCAATTTCATGTTTGCTAGGTTGGACAATAGGCCCTATTTCATTTTTGCTAAGGTAGAAAGGCCTCATACAATTTTTGCTAGGATGGACAAACAAGCCCCACTTTATTTTTCTAAGGTGGACAAAAGATTCTACAGGATATAGCCAGAGTGGACAAAAGGTCACATAATTATGATACTGCCAGGGTGAACAAAAGGTCACATATGATAGTGCCAGGGTGGATAAAAGGTCCCACATGACTGCAAGGTTGGACATAAGGTCCCATGTGACTTGGCAAGGGTGGACCTAAGGTCCAATGTGACTTGGCAAGGGTGGACATAAGGTCCCATGTGACTTGGCATGGGTGGACATAAGGTCTCATGTGACTTGGCAAGGGTGGACATAAGGTCCCATGTGACTTGGCAAGGGTGGACATAAGGTCCCACGTGACTTGGCAAGGGTGGACATAAGGTCCCACGTGACTTGGCAAGGGTTGACAAAAGGTCCCACGTGACTCGGCAAGGGTAGACATAAGGTCCAACATGACTTTGCAAGGGTGGAAATAAGGTCCCACATGACTTGGAAAGGTTGGACATAAAGTACCATATGACATGGCAAGGGTCAACATAAAGTCACATGTGACTTGGCAAAGATGGACAAAAAATTCCTCCCTCATTACAGAGCAAGGGTGGACATAAGGTCACACGTGACTTGACAAGGGTAGACATAAGATCCCAAATGACTCGGCAAGGGTTGACAAACAGTACCACGTGACACCGCAAGGGTAGACATAAGGTCCCATGTGACGCCACAAGGGTGGACATAAGGTCCCACGTGACATGGCAAGGGTGGACATAAGGTCCCACGTGACATGGCAAGGGTGGACATAAGGTCCCATGTGACTTGGCAAGGGTAGACATAAGATCCCACATGACTCAGCAAAGGTTGACAAACTGTCCCATGTGACACCGCAAGGGTAGACAAAAGGTCCATGACACTGCAAGGATGGACATAAGGTACCACATGACATGGCAAGGGTGGACATAAGGTCCCACATGACTTGGCAAGAGTGGACATTAGGTCCCACATGACTGGGCAAGGGTGGACATAAGGTCCCACGATACTTGGCAAGACTGGAAATAAGGTCCCACGTGACTTGGCAAGGTTGGACATACGGTCCTACGTGACATGGCGAGGGTGAACATCAGGTCCCACATGACTGGGCAAGGGTGGACATAAGGTCTAATGTGACTTGGCAAGGGTGGACATAAGGTCTCACGTGACACTGCAAGTTTGGACATAAGGCCCCACGTGACTGGGCAAGGGTGGACGTAAGGTCTCACGTGACTGGGCAAGGGTGGACATTAGGTCCCACGTGACATGGCAAGGGTGGACATAAGGTCCCACATGACTGGGCAAGGGTGGACATTAGGTCCCACATGACATGGCAAGGGTGGACATGAGGTCCCACGTGACTGGGCAAGGGTGGACATTAAGTCCCACGTGACTGGGCAAGAGTGGACATAAAGTCTCATGTGACTGGGCAAGGGTGGACATTAGGTCCCATGTGACTGGGCAAGGGTGGACATAAGGTCCCATGTGACCTAGCAAGGATGGATAAAATGTCCCACATGACTTTGCAAGATTGGCCAAAAATTCAAACATGACTCATTATGACTTTGCAAGGGAGGACAACAGGTCCCACATCATTATTGATTATCTTGTTCCTTCAGATGTTTATCGGCCTTTATATCTGTCGTATATCAAAGTAAGTAGGGTGATTATTTACTTTTCATTATACCAATCAATGACTGCACACTTATTATTTATTAGACAGGGGTGGGGGGTGAAAAGGGTGGCGCTTGCTTGTTTTAACCCTTTACTCCATAGATACTCATTTCTACACATTGCTTGTAGGAGCCTATGGAAAACATTGTGGCAAAAGGTGAAATTACTTGTGAAGAGCAATTTCACCTTTTGTCACAATGTTTTCTATGCTATCAATAGGTGTCATATACCCATGAAAAACGGCTTCATCCTTGCTGTTATTTAGGGTCAATTAGAGATACCATAGAAATGTTCTATGGGGTAAAGGGTTGGACAATTCCTGCATTCCTGCTATTTTCACTTTATCTATACTGTTGAGGTCTGTGTTTCACTGAGGCTTTTAATCTTTTTACATTTAAAAATTTTGGATAGAGTTGCTGAAAGAGAAGCCTTTGCTTGTACATATGTTGCTGATTCTCTTCATCTAATCTTACCTTTAACATTCATTGTCAGTATATGCCAGTAGATATCTTTGGAAAATATTTTCAGAAAAGTTGTAATTGGGCATTAGAGGAATGAATTCTGTCTCCAGAATCGAAAAAATTCAAATTGAGAATAGAGGTGGAGATATCCCTCTATCTTTGATGGTGTTTGTTGTGAAGATTTTAACTCTTTGATAAAGTGGGACCTTCTGTCCAGGATGAAACATGTGACCTACCCTGGCAAAAATGTTTGGGACCTTTTACCCACCCTGTACAAAAGTGTGAAACCTTTTTGTCTGAAGAACCTGTTGACCTAAAATCATGTTCAGAATTTAGCAGTGTGTATTTCTATATGATAGTATTTGACAACTTATTTTGTATTTTATTTCTTTGTCATTAGATGATTGAGCTTGCCTGATTAGAAATTACCTGTTGATGCTGTGCATTAAGTGTTAAGACTCTTACCTTTAAGAATTTATAAAGTTATCTCTCATTTCATGCAAAATGTTGTTATTTGTATAATGCCCAAATTAGATGAGTGAAACACAAGAAACTGTGGTGTCTGAGGTCGTGAGGTAGAGTGTCGGTCTTGTAACCAAAAGGTCCTTAGTTGGATTACCGGGAGCGGGTGTCAACTTTGGGACTTTTCATTGGCCCACACATTCGTTGCGAGTACTGGAGTGGTTTCTAGGAAGCAGAATCGAGAGAGATTAGTATAAGTTGTCACAACTTGTTTCTCAATCGATGTAAAACAAGAGCCGTCAGAGACGGGTTATGCTCCCCGAACAAGTGCTTGTCATAAAATATAAGAAATTGATATAAATTCACTTCTTTTATCCTAGAAGAACCTGTTCATGCCCCCCAAAATTTGAAGTGAAAAGGCAATTACTATCTTAGAGATGGCCAACATAAACTTGTAGAGGACAATAAGCCCCCTTTAAGCCCCCTTTTCCCATAAGACAGTATTGGATCATTGCAATAAATACAACGGGTGTGTGGTTTGTGGCATTTTTTAATAATAATTAAAAATTCGAAATTTCATAAAATTTTGAGCAGTCATGTATTAAATATTACATGAAACAATTTTTTACATGAAGCCCCCTTTTTCCGAGACGCAGCCTGAAATTGAGAAAAAGGAAGAGAGGTACCTGGGCAACGATCCAACAAGTTCAGATTTGAAATTTGACAAAGGTTTGAGCACTGATAAAGGAGAACCTAGTGAAAAACAATTTTTTCCATGAAGTCCCCTTTTTCTGTGATGCAGCCTTAATTTGAGAAACCAGGAAAGACGTATTTGTGCATTAATAATTCATAGATTGCAAAAACAAAGGGCACATGTTGAAACTTGTAAAACAAGATATAACCATGAAATGTTGACAAAAACTGAACAAGATATTAGTAAAAATTGCAATTTTGCATTAGGGCCTCTTTTTTCATTTTACAAGAAACCCCCTTTTTCCATGACAGAGGGTCAAATTGAAAAACACATAGATAAAGAAACATGAGCACATGGTGAAACTCTTAAAAAACAATATAACCATGAAGTTTAATGAAATTTTGACCAAAACTGAATGAAATATTAGTAAAAATTGGAATCTTGCAAGAAGCCCCCTTTTTCCATGACAGAACGTCAACTTAAAAAATGCCCAGATTAAAAATAGCAAGGGCACATGCTAGGACTGTCCATAAACAATATAACCATGAAGTTTCATGATATTCGGACAAAAACTGAATGAGATATTGGTAAAAATTGCAATTTTGCATTAAGCCCCTTTTTTCCATGACACGAGGTCAAATTGAAAATCCAGGAAAAGTATATCGGCGCATTACCCCAAGGAAATCATATATGAAGTTTCATCCAATTTGGTCCAAGGGTTGTGGAGAAATCGCTTTGGACGGACAGAAGGACGGACAGACGAAGCGGCGACTATATGCTCGCCCTTCGGGGAGCATAATAAATATGTTTAAACTAAACACAAGAACCTACGGTTGGCTCTATGTGTATCCTAGTGATGTTAAGCGGTTGTTCTTTATTTTCCATAAAGGGGCTCAATTTGTTGTCCATAGGCAGGCAACCTTCTATGTTTCTGGCTTCTTTGCTGAAAGTCGGGTCTTCTCTTTAACTGAAAAACCTTGGGTGTTGATATTTTACATGTGGCATGGGCTATTTAAAGGTCCTTTATTAAAAATGTTCAAAATAGGATAATGTGTATGTTCTACATCGACACCACATACATGTATGTATATGGAGAGTTGAAGAAATATGTATAAAACAATAAGGCGCAACATTCTTTATCTAAAATTTCATTTTGATGTTCTTTACTTTCTTTGTTCAAATTATGTCCCAGAGATCAAAGATGGCCCATTCAAAAGTCATCTTTCACATTCACTTATACAGAGAAAATTTTAACTACAGAAAAGGCCATTGCCACTGGGTAAAGTCATCTATGGTTGATAAAAATGAAGAAATCCTTGTTTTAATGATGTAAACAGCTGTTTAAATGACTTACTTTTTTTACCTGGTTTGACCCGATTTTAAATTTGTGCCCAATATCAATAAGACAAACATTCTGTCAAGGTTTTATGAATATCAGGCTGAAAATAATAGTCTGTACAGTGCACAAACAATTTTTCCCCCTAAGATTTGGTACTGTGACCTACGTTTTTACCAACATTCCCACTTTCAAACCTCTCCAAGATATCATAAATACAAACAATTTTAAGTTTCATGAGTATCAGGCAGAAAAATGAGGCCTCTTGAATGCACACAGGTTTTCTAAGATTTGGCTCAATGACCCAAATGCAAACTTGTTCAAGCTATCTGACAAACAATCTGATCCAATTTCATAGGTATCTTACTGAAAATGTGGCCCTGCACACAAATGACCCAATTTCAAACATATCCCAGATGTTTAGACAATCATTCTGATCAGAATTCATGAAAACCTGGTTGAAAATTTTTCCTTCAGAAAGCACACAAGGTTTTTCCTAGATTTTGCCCAGTGACCCTCATTTATGTGGTATTTCTAGAAAGGTACCTAACTGAAATTGATTCTTGCATTCATTTGGTTGAAGTAAAAGTGAAATTCAGATACAAAGACACAACTCAACCCCAGTGATGGGTTACCTGTATAGTTTAGGGTGTAAAGTGCTTATCTTTAACCCATTACCACTCAATCCCTACTTTTGACGCCCCTGAGAAAGAAGCCTTTTGAAAAAACTGTGGGAAAAGGAGAAAATGCTGGTAACCAGCATTTTCTCCTTTTCCCACAATGTTTTCTACCCTTCACAAAACAAATTTCAAATTTTCAGTCACTTTTATTTTGTCGTCTGCAAATGCTTTCAATTTGGACCAGTCCAAAATTGTCTCGTGTGGTAATGAGTTAAAAAGCTTTATCTATTGGACCTTTAAAGGTGGGTATCTAGAATTTTCACACCCAACCAAATTAGAAAATATATATACCTCAGAAATTTATATGAAAAAACAATACAAATCAACAATAATTAAGAAATATAAAATAATAAAAAAAAACTTTTTTGATGGTATTCCTAAAAGGCTACGTAGCCTCTTAAGCTATTTTAGATTTCCCGCCAAAAATTAAAAAGGGATTTGGCACGTGACTGATGACACTGAAATTCCATAACATAACAAACATGTAATTATTTTCCATAAAGTCTTCTCCAAATGCTATGTTTGAAGTTTCGTCTGTATATGTCCGGTGTGTAAATGAGGGAGGTGCTCATGTAAAAATAGACAGTTTTTCCCGTCGGTGTTGACCTGGGCTGTAGTAAATCTCTAATTTCTCTTGTTGTCGGATGGTTTTCGACTACTGGGGTTTTATGAATGAAAATTATAGGGCTTTTGGAGTATAAGGATGATTTTTAGCTCCACTGGCCGAAGGCCAGCCGGCTTATGTCATGGTCCGGTGTCCGTCGGGCGTCCTACCGTGCGTGCATCTGTGCGTGCGTTAATTTTTATTTCAAACATCTTCTTCTCTGAAACTACCCATCCAATTTTGATGAAACTTCACAGAAATGATCCTGCTATGGTCCTCTTCAGAATTCCTTGAAAGAATTTTATTCCTTCAAAAACTCTGGTTGCCATGCAACAAAACTGAAAAATATTGAAAATTTTGAAAAATCTTCTTCTCTGAAACCATAAGGCCTAGGGCTACCAAATTTGGCATGTAGCTTTATCTAGTGGACCTCTACCAAGTTCCTTCAAATATTAGCCCTGGGGTCAAAATTGGCCCCACCCTGGGGGTCACAAGTTTTATATGAGCTTATATAGGGAAAACTTTAAAATCCTTCTGGTACCTAGCCATAGGGCCAAGGGCTACCAAATTTGGCATGTAGCTTTATCTAGTAGACCTCTACCCAGGGTGCCCAAATGATAGCCCAGAGGTCAAATTTGGCCTGGCCCCGAGGGTCACAAGTTTTATATGGGCTTAATAAGTGAAAACTTTAAAAATCTTTTCGTACCAAGCCATAAGGCCTAGGGCTACTCAATTTTGCATCTAGCTTTATCAAGTGGTTGTCTGCCAAAGGTGCCCAAATTATAGCCCTGGGGTCAAATTTGGCCCTGTCCTGGGGGTCACAAGTTTTACATGGGCTCATATTGGGAATTTTTTAAAAATCTACTTGTACCTAGCTATAAGGCCTAGGGCTACCAAATTTTGCATGTAGCTTTATGTAGTGGGCCTCTACCAGGAGGGCCCAAATTATAGCCTTAGGGTCAAGTTTGTCCCCCGCCAATTGTAAATAAGACACAAAAACAAGAGGGCCAAGATGGCCCTGGATCGCTTACCTGAATTTTTGAGATGACCATAGCCTTTTTTTTCTAGGTATTGAAACATTGAAACCAAAATTATTATTTTGCCAAGCAATTTTCAAAAGGTCACCTGTAAAAGTCATTTTAAAATCTAACCATCACTTTCAGAAAGAAGAATTTTTAAGAATTCTTCATTTTCATGTAAGTGCAAGTAGCCCCCATTCACTAGAGCCATGTTTCTTGACAGATCAAAATTTTATGAACATGTTTTGGAAAGGGTCACCCAAGGAACTTTGTTGAGAAATTCTTTTAAAATCTGACAAGGGGTTTCAGAGAAAGAGAATTTTCAAAAATTTCATCATGTCCATATAGTGCAAGTAGCCCCCATTCACAAGAGCCATGTTTCTTGGAGGATCAAAATTATATGAACAAATTTTGAAAAAGGTCACCAAAGGCACACTGCTGTGAAATTATCTTAAAATCTGATCACTAGTTTCTGTGAAGAAAAATTTTCGAGAATTTCTTTATTTCCATACAGTGCAAGTAGCCCCCATTCACCAGAGCCATGTTTCTTGACAGATCAAAATTTCCAAAACAAATTTTAAAAAGGGTCATCCAAGGAATATCTCTCTGAAATTATTTCAAAATCTGACAAGCTGTTCCAGACAAGAATTTTTAAGAATTTCTTCATTTCCATATAGTGCAATTAGCCCCCATTCACCAGAGCCATGTGTTTTGAAAAGGGTCACCCAGGGGAAACATTTCTGTGAAATTATTTCAATATCTGTCCAGCTGTTTCAGAGAAGAAGAATTTTCAAGAATTTCTTCATTTCCCTTTAGTGCAAGTAGCCCCCATTCACCAGAGCCATGTTTCTTGACCAATCAAAATTTTGCAAACACTTTTTGAAAAGGGTCACCCATAGAACATCCCTCAGAAATTATTTCCAAATCTGACCAGTGGTTTCAGAGAAGAATAATTTTTAAGAATTTCTTCATTTCCCTACAGTGCAAGTAGCCCCATTCACCACAGCCAGGTTTCTTGACAGATCAAAACTTCACAAACAATTTTTGAAAAGGGTCAACCAAGGAACATCTCTGTGAAATTATTTCAAAATCTGTCCAGCCATTTTAGAGAAGATTTTCAAGAATTTCTTCATTTCCTTATAATGCAAGTAGCCCCCATTCACCATAGCCATGTTTCTTGACCAATCAAAATTTCACGGACAAATTTTGAAAAGGGTCACTACAGAAACATCTCTGAGAAATTATTTCAAAATCTGTACAGCGGTTTCAGAGAAGAATAATTTTCAAGAATTTCTTCATTTCCCTGCAGTGCAAGTAGCCCCCATTCACCAGAGCCATGTTTCTTGACGGATCAAAATTTCACGGACAAATTTTGAAAGGGGTTACCCAAGGAACATCTCTGTGAAATTATTTTTAAATCTGGCCAGCAGTTTAAGAGAAGAAGGTTTTTAAAGAATTTCTTAGAAAAATTCCATTTGGTTGCCATGGCAACCAGAGTTTTTGACGGAATCCAATTCTGTGAAAAAACTTTAAAGAGAACCTCCCAAGGAACATTCCAGCCAAGTTTGGTCCAAATAGGCCCAGTGGTTTTGGAGGAGTTGATGTTTAAAGAATTGTTGACGACGGACATTGGGTGATCCTAAAAGCTCCCCTTGAGCACATTGTGCTCAGGTGAGCTAAAAACTGAATACATCTTAAGGTGCCAAAAAAGTTGAAACAACAACAACAACCAAATATCATGGCTATAATAGTTTTAATATTTTTTTATCAAATGTAATAATTATATATAAAACATAGCAAGAATAAATGACATTTAAAACAGAAGTGTATAACAAAATGATGTACAAATATACTGTTCCTACCCATGGGCATAAATTTTTTATATAAACAAGAGGGTCATGATGGCCCTGAATCACTCACCTGGGCAGTTAAATCTTTGACAAAAAATTAGTTCATAAACAAGGTATAACTAAACTCTTACATTCTGACTGCATTTTATTGTGCACAAAAATAAGTTTTAAATAGTGCATAAGGTTTGATCCTGATATTTATCTAACCTACTCTTTTATCCATGAAGACTTATGTCATATTTGTCTTAGATAACATCAGGACCAATATTCTGACTAGTTTCACTGGACTAAAAATGCTGAATCTTGGGTGCATAACAAGGCTATCCTATATTTGACAATGGACTAAAATTTTAAAAAGAGAGAAATATTCTGACTAAAGTTTCATAAATATTGGATGATTAAATGATTTAACTGATTCACCTACTATTTAAACAAAAGTAATCTGTAATACAAGAGTTTCAAAGCAAACATACTGACCAAAGAGCATTTTATTTGGCCTCTAGAATGCATAGAAGGTTTTTTCCCCCTAAGATTTGATCCAGTGGGCATCTAAAAAACTTAGTTAAACTGTTTTCCAATTTGCTTGAGAAAAGTATGATGACAATATTCTGACCAAGATTCATTAGCATGTGACCTAAAATACTGCTTCTAGAGTTCACAAAAAAGTTTTTTTACCTTTCAAACTTACAAGCTACCTTTCAGTCTGAGGTGACCCACTTTCTGTATAACAGATATTTTCAAGACATACATTCCGGTCAAGCTTCATGAACAATAGAAAGAAATATGCTGTACAGAATGTACTCATTACTTTACAAAGATCTGAACCTATGGCCTAATTTTTGACCTGCTATGACCAGCTTTTGAAACTGACTGAGATGTTATCAAGACAAATATTAAACAAGTTCCATTGGCACAGGATCATAAATGTCACAGGATTTAACTCTTTACCACACGAGAAAATTTTAGACTGGTCCAAATTGAATGCATTTGCAGACGACAAAATAAAGGTGATTGAAAAATTGAAATTTGTTCTGGGAAGGGTAGAAAACACTGTGGGAAAAGGAGAAAATGCTGGTTACCAGCATTTTCTCCTTTTCCCACAGTGTTTTCAAAAGGCTTCTTTCTCAGGGGTGTCAAAAGTAGGGATTGTGTGGTAATGGGTTAACCCAATGATTACTGTTTGAACAGAGATAATCACTGTTTTATCAAAGTTGACCCATATCTGAACCAATCTCAAATACAATTAAGAACAGAAATTTCGACCAATTTCTATGTATACTAGACAGAAAATATGGCCTCTAGAACCATACTGGGTAAAAGTTTGCCAAAGTGGACACAGGATGATCACAAACGTTCAGTTTTAGCACTTCCTGCACAATTGAACTAAACAGTAAAAGTAGATGTTGCAAAACTATTTTCTACAAAGAAACTAATACTCTGTTTGTCCATTGTATTTTATTCATAGACAGCTCCTTCAAAGATTACTTTACATTTTAATGTGTCACAAAAATAAATCTTGTGGATCCATAATCATCAACAATTTTGAAGAACAATTCTGAAATAGTCTTTTTCTCCAAGATTGTCAAAGTTTGAATGTGACACAATTTTTGATTGGCTAAACTGAATGGTTTAGCCAATCAGAAGTTTTGTTACTTTCAAATTTAGAAAATTCTTCAGCACAAGATTTAGGATATTCTTAAGAACAGTCGTTGAATACAAACCCAGTTTCACGTATAGACATATTGGTCAACAAATGTTTTCATGAACAGTATGTTGTATGCTGATCAGTACTATCTACATGTAATTGTAAAAAGTTTCAGTTAACCCTTTACCCTATAGAGCATTTCTATGGTATCTTTAATTGACCCTTAAAAGCAAGGATGAAGCCATTTCTTATGTGTATACAACACCTTTTGATAATGTAGAAAACATTGTGGCAAAAGGTGAAATTGCTCGTCACATGCAATTTTACCTTTTGCAACAATGTTTTCCAAAGGCTCCTACAAGCAATGCGTAGAAGTGAGTATATATGGAGTAAAGGGTTAAAAGACTAGCAAAAAATGCCATGACAGTACTTCTATCATTTACATGCTGATGACACCAGAAATCTAGTTTAGAATTGAAATAAAAAGTACTTACAGATGACAATTTCATGGTGGCTTAAATGATGCAGTTTCTCCTAAAAGGAGTAGAAAACATTGCGGGGGGGAAAAGGCAAAATGCTGGTCACCAGCATTTTCTCAGTTTCCCAGTGTTTTAAAAGAACCTTTTTACCCAAGGTAATTAACCCATTACCACACAATACCTACTTTTGACGCCCCTGAGAAAGAAGGCGTTTGAAAACACTGTTGGAAAAGGAGAAAATGCTGGTAACCAGCATTTTCTCCTTTTCCCACAGTTTTTTCTACCCTTCCCAGAAGAAATTTCAATTTTTCAGTCATCTTTGTTTTGTCATCTGCAAATGCTTTCAATTTGGACCAGTCTAAAATTTTCTCGTGGTAATGGATTAAATGTTGAGACTGTGTAGAACAGGGTTAAGTTCAATGATATTGAAGTCTATATCATACAAGGTGATACAGCAGGAAAGATTAGAAAATCAAGATCAGACTGCATGTATGGCTAATCTTACCCTACACCCTCTGCAAACTACGCTATATTTTTGCAAAGAGTAAAATAAGAAAAACAGCATAATTTCGGCACTGAAAAATCTTAGTACAATACAAAATCATGTGAATTGGAATGTTAGAAATGCAGAATAGAGAATGGATGGATAAAATATAAGAATGTATGTGGAACACTTACAGCTTTAGGACCTCTGAACTGTAAAAATACTTCTAAATATTCATTTTATCATAGATATTATCTACTTCATTTAACCTGACTCAGGTCAACATCATTCACATCGATTATCACTCCTGGCATCCTATTAGGCTGCCTTTGGCGTATGTGGGGAAAGCTTGTGGAAATATTTCACACTGCATGCACTAATTAAATCATTACCATACAACAAAAATTTAGACTTGTTTGCATTGAAAACATTTGAAAATGACAAAATAAAAGTAGCTCAAAAATTGAAATTTGTGTTTGGACAGGTAGAAAACATTGTCGGAAAAAGGAGGAATGCTGGTATTTTCTCCTTTTCCCTCAATGTTTTCAAAATGCTTACTTCTCAGGGTCATTAAAAATCAGGGTTGTGTGGTAAAAGGTTAAACTGCTTATCTGTACCTTCCCGTGTCTGTAAAACTTCGCAAGTAATAGCTTGAGTTCTGTTAATTCATTTCCAGTCGACATTATTTTAGACTGATTCGAATTGAAAGCATTTGCAGACGACAAAATAAAGGTGAATGAAAAATTGAAATTTGTTCTGGGAAGGGTAGAAAACACAGTGGGAAAAGGAGAAAATGCTGGTTACCAGCATTTTCTCCTTTTCCCACAGTGTTTTCAAAAGGCATTTTTCTCAAGGGCGTCAAAAGTAGGGATTGTGTGGTAATGGGTTAACATACCAATTTATTTTACATGGCATAAAGGTCTGGATCAGGTTAAATGAAGTGGGCGATAATCATTCATAAAAAAACAGAGACTTGTATGGTATCAATTCAAGGCAACAAACCTCTTAATACTTTCCCAAATGACAAACTTTTGGACTAGACCAAACTGAAAGCATTTGCAGACGACAATTCAACTCTTGCTGAAAAGATGATTTCTGTCTATGATAGGTAGAAAACATTGTGATAGCTAGCAATTCCTGTTTTGCTATGATGTATAAGTCACAGACAAATGCCATTAACTCATTACCAAACGACAATATTTCAGGCTTGCCCAAACTGAAAGCATTTGCAGATGACAAAATAAAAGTGACTGAAAATGTGAAATTCGTTTTGTGAAGGGTAGAAAACATTGTGGGAGAAGGAGAAAATGCTGGTAACCAGCATTTTCTCCTTTTCCCACAATGTTTTCTAGAGGTTTCTGTCTCAGGGGGCGTCAAAAGTAGGGATTGTGTGGTAATGGGTTAAGTAATCCCCAGGTTTACCAAGCCCGAGGAAGACGGCTTTTGAAAACATTTGGGGGAAAAGGAGAAAATGCTAGTTATCAGTATTTCCCCTTTTCCCACATTGTTTTCTTTCCATTTACAGTCAAATTCCACATGTTTTAATCACTTTTTATCTGTTTCCTGCAAATGCTTTCAATATATATCATTTCTCTGTTTACAAAACCATAAAATATTAGGCTGGTGCAATCTGAAAGCATTTGCATACAGCAAATTGCATATGACTCAAATTATTCGATTTGTTCCTGAAAAGTAAGAAAACATTGTGGGAAAAGGAGGTAATGGTAACCAGCCCTTCCTCCGTTTCCCACAGTGTTTTCAAAAACCTCAAATAAATATTGGGATTGGTTAAATCAGACTATAGAGACTCTGATTTGTGATTGACCAGTCCCATAATTTGTCCAATATTCTTACCATTGAAATGAACATGATTATAATGGGTTTAACTCTTTACCTGACAACGAAATTTTGGACTAATCCAAATTCAAAGCATTTGCAGATGACAAAAAAAAAGTGAATCAAAAATTGAAATTCAATTAGGAAAATGTAGAAAACATTGTGGTAAAAGGAGAAAATGCTAGTTACCAGCATTTTCTCCTTTTCACTCAGCGTATTCAAAGGCTTTTTTTCTCAGGGTCTTTAAAAGTCAGGATTCTGTGGTAAAGATTTAAATACACACAATGGCTAAAAAAATGTACCATTCTTTGTCTTTTTTTTTTTTAATAAAACTTGTAGCACCTTATTATCAAATATACATTATATGTACAAAGTTATACATACAGAACAATCTATAGATATATATATTACAAGTACATTTCCACCATTTGTAATATTTTATCTATTCAGACAATCGATTATTAACCCATATCTAGTACATTAATACGTACACTAAATGGAAAAAAGAAACACAAGATAAACATTTCAAGAAATAACTACTAAACCTCTCACAAGAAATCCATCACTGATTGTTTAGTAACTCTACAAATACTAGTCGAATTATAATGAAATTCTGGCTATCAAAAATTTTGAATTGAAGCAATTTCAAACTTATAATTTTGGCCCATAAAATGTCTACCATGTGTTAAGTTTTCCCTGTAGCATTTTATGGACAAAACATAAAGTATTCTAGACGCAATGGGAATGCTATCAAAATCAACAGATTAAATCAACTGGTTTAAAACCCTGTTTTCAGATCTTGTACACCTAAAACTTGTTAGTCCTTTATCATAGAATTCCGACGTTTAATGACTCTGAGAAGAAAAAAAAAATTAGAAAACACTGTTGGAAAAGGAGAAAATGAGATAAAAGAAATATTCACAAGTAAAAATCCAAATCGCTCCAATACATCTTAATTTTTCCAAAGCTGTCAAAGCCAGGAGTATGATGAGCAATATGTGCAAAGTACATTTAACGAGTTTTTACAACTTATCTATCTACACAGGGGTAGGAAATAAACGTAATTTACACAGCTTGTAGTCAATGTTTAAAAATACTGACCAGATGTTTACTTACACAAACACATTAACACATATTGTTTAACATATTGTTGAACTGACATATTTACATATTCAATGACTTTACTTGGGCACATTGGTTACACCACATACATTGCAAGAGAACTTAACTCATTACCGAACGACAATATTTTCGACTGGTCCAAATTGAAAGGATTTGTAGACGACAAAGTAAAAGTGACTGAAAATTTGAAATTTGTTTTGTGAAGGGTAGAAAAAATTGTGGGAAAAGGAGAAAATGCTGGTTACCAGCATTTTCTCCTTTTCCCACAATGTTTTCTAAAGGCTTCTTTCTCAGGGGCATCAGAAGTACGGATTGTGTGGTAATGTGTTAACACATATGATACATGGAAACTAATTTATCGCAGTTCAATTTTACCACACAATAGCAATGAGCAAATAGGAGGGTCCGTATTCATCTAGTGTTCGTAAGAACATACCTTGTCTTATTCTCAAGAATTTTCTAAATATGAATGAAGTAACACAGTTTCGAATTGGTTTGACAAAATGGTTTGGCATATCAGAACTGTGTAACTTTCAAAAACCATATTTAGACCAAGAATGTTCATGACTCTTTACCAAATAATCTCAGGCTTTCACAACCCTGAGAAAGAAGTCTTCTGAAAACATTGTGGGAAAAGGAGAAAATGCTGGTAACCAACATTTTCTCCTTTTCCCACAATGTTTTCTACCCTTTCCAAAACAAATACCTATTTTTGAGTCCCCTTTATTTTTTCTGCAAATGCTTCCAATTTTGACTGGTCTAAAATTATGTCATTTGATACAGAGTTAAGAATTGTTGATGAAAACGGTCCCATGGCATACTATATGCAGGGCTGGAAGACTTATGGTAAAACTTGTATACCTCGTAGGTAGATGAAAAAATTTTAAACTGGTTCAAATTGATAGAATTTGCGAATGTTAAATTCAACACTGGTAGAAAACATTATGGAAAAAGAAGAGAATGCTGGTTACCAGAAATTTCTCCTTTTCCATACAAGTATGACACATACCAAGAAACCAGATCAAAACTTTCATTGTATACGGACTACAGAAAAAGTACCAGGTAAACCGTAAACTTTAAATACAAGTACAATACTTCAGGCAAAACTCATCTAGCAACAGACCAAGGCCTATATTAAACAATTGTTTTTGAGAACAATTTCAGTTTTAGTCTCCAAAATTTATCAAATTTGAAAGTAACACAACTTCTGATTAACTAAACCAAATGGTTTAGCCAATCAGAGGTTGCCTTATTTTCAAATCTTTTAAAAGTTACACATTGGGTTGAACCAATCAGAAGTTGTGTTACTTTCAAATCTAAAAAATTTTGGCGAATAAGACTGAGATTGTTATCAAAAACTATTGGTGAATATGGACCCAGGTTTAAAAGATTGTCGCAATTGAGGAAAATCACTCGTAAAAATACAAAATAATGTGCAAGATACATGGAGTTAAAAAAGTATACAAAATTTGAAAAACATGTTGTCATACCTTGTTTTCCATCTTAAATATCACACTCTAATTTATTAAACGGTAAAACTTTAAAAAACCTGCCATTTACTTCATTCAGTAAAAATGAAGAGACTTCATTCTATCAACAAATCTTTGAACAGTCAATTATAACCACTACATCTCAAATTGTGCTCTTAGCTCAGTGTCAAAATTATTGTGGGAAAAGGAGTTAGTGCTGGTTACAACTATATTTTCCTCTTCCAACATTTGTTTTCATACATCTTCCAATGTTTGTTACCAGCATTTTCTCTTGTTTTCCACATTTGTTTTCAAGCCTACCACTTAAGACTAGTGTAAATTCAGGATTATTTGTGAAAAGGTTAATTACCCTAGAAAAGATTATTTTAAGTACATCATCGAAGAGTAGAAAATATTAGAAAGCATTTGAAATTTTACACAAAAATATGAAACTCTCAAGTGGGACCCATATGCTCAGGTCACAAAGAGGTCAAATTATCTCCCTTTTTTTCTTATACTGGTCAAATGACAAAAAATAAAAGTGCACTGAGCTAACAGACTGTAACCTTTGCATTTTGTAACATTAATCAAAGGAAAATTTTGAAAAACATTACCTCCCTTTTTTCAACCCACACACTAACAAAAATGTCAAAAAAAAAACAACCAAGTTACCAGCTTTTATTCTAGTTTTACAATACATACATTTTTCTGCCACTTGCTAGAACTTTGAAAGATTGCAATGCATTGCAGTATCAGACTAAAAATTTAATTCTTACTTTCAAATGGTACAATATGATTCTTATCTTCGTTATGATTCTCCATTGTTCACAGGCATCAGAGTGCCTTTAAGTTTCAGGACTAATCATTTAAATGGCTAAGACAAAAGATTTAAGCACTAGCGAATCTGTGAGTCTGTCTATGAAAAAGAACAGACTACAGCAAGAAACTGTTGGTAAATACATGTACAAGTCCAGAAAATGGTAAATTAACTATACCAAACAACAAAATTTGGGACTTGTTCAATTTGAAAGCATTTGCATACAAATGTATGGTACAAGTTCCATCTTATTCTCATCTACCCTGTGAAAGAAAGCTCTTGAAAATATTTTGGGAAAAGAAGAATTTTCTCCTTTCCCACGTTGTTTCTCTTATCTTTCATAGGCAATCCCTGCAACTTGAACCAACTTTTATTTATCATCTTCAAAATATGCTTCTGAATTGAACAAGTGTAAGATTTTCATGCAGCTAGAACATTCATCTTCATCTTAGGCGAAAAGCAAAGACAGAACTCATCATGTAAGCTATATCTAAGTTGTTGTTTGCCAATGGTTTTAATTAGTTTGATCCTAGAATTTTGATAGACAGTTCACAATGTGTTGGGTTGTCAACTTTCCACTGCAAATGTTCATACAGGACAAATTCCACTGGCTACTCCCAACACTCTGAACACCTACGAGAATGTAGTAATTTGGAATCCTGTGCATTTTCCTTTGTAACATGTTCTGATTATTCTTATTAAATCGATGTGCAGCACACCTGCTGAATGGTTGCTATGTGATGCAAGATGGCTGAAAGATGGACAATTCTTCATGTCGAAACTTGTGATTGTCTTTTTTACAATATGAATGCCATATATAGGAGCATTGTAGACTAGTCTCTACTCCCTGTCGGCAGCTAATCATATTCTCCTCGAACAAAGCTAAGACAGTAGCTCTTGCAACAGCCATCATGGCAATGAACAATCATTTCAGTATTAAATGCTCTATTCAGAAGATAATTCCAGAGTACTTTATGTTCTGAAATATTCCATTTGCACATTCCAGAAGAGCATTCTAGAACACAGAACATCGTGCCAGAACAGTTCAATAGAATATGCCTACAGTGTAGTAAGCAGTTTAACTCTTACCACACAAGAAAATTTTAGACTGCTCCAAATTAAAAGCATTTGCAGACAACAAAATAAAGGTGATTAAAAAATAGAAATTTGTTCTGGGAAGGGTAGAAAACACTATGGGAAAAGGAGAAAATGCTGGTTACCAGCATTTTCTCCTTTTCCCATAATGTTTTCAAAAGGCTTCCTTCTCAGAGGCATCAAAAGTAGGGATTGTGTGGTAATGGGTTAAGAGTAATTTACATGGCAAAAAATTACAAAGTACAACCCTGTTTCCCTACATGCAAGTTCTGGCTCAAGCACTTAATTAACCCATTACCACACAATCCCTACTTTTAATGCCCCTAAGAAAGAAGACTTTAGAAAACATTGTGGGAAAAGGAGAAAATGCTGGTAACCAGCATTTTCTCCTTTTCCCACAATGTTTTCTACCCTTCACAAAACAAGTTTCAAATTTTCAGTCACTTTTATTTCGTTGTCTGCAAATGCTTTTAATTTGGACAAACCTAACATTTTGTCGTTTGGTAATGAGTTAACTACATGTTCCAGAACTTTTGTTTTTTTGTCTTGCAAAAGACCACTTTTAAAACGATGCAAAAAGGAGAAATTTCTCAAAAGAGACCAAGAGGCCTGGAGGTAGAGGAGCCCTTAGGCATGCAGAAAATCATTCACCCATTACCAAACAACAAAATTTTAGGTTTGTCAAAATCAAAAGGAATTGCAAATGACAAAAAAAAAGTGACTGATTTTTGAAATTTGTTTTGTGAAGGGTAGAAAACATAGTGGGAAAAGGAGAAAATGCTGGTTACCAGCATTTTCTCCTTTTCCCACAATGTTTTCTACAGACTTCTTTCTTAAGGACATCAAAAATAAGGATTGTGTGGTAATGGGTTAATAGCACAAAGTGTAAACCCAGGTCAGCCTGTGTCAACTTTGTGCAGTACAGCTAGACCACTTTTTCACAGAAAAAGGCTAAAACACATTATTTCGAACCGCTGTAGATCACAAGCTTAGAAGCAACTTCAGGGAAAAAAAAGCAAATACTTGTTGCAAGAATAATTGCTAATACTTTTCATACTGTTGAAATGTGATAGTTTCATTTCCTTCAAACATATTACTTCGTAAATATTAGGTGTAAAAATAAGTAATGTAATATACTACTCAAAATTTATGAAGGATCAAAACATTACAGTCAGTCCCTATTATATTTGTGATCTAATCAGGTATGACCTTTCAATATGATACATTGCTAAAACAATGAAATATGCTTCTTTTGTACCCATATTTAACCCTTTCTCAAACCATAAATTTTGGTCCCTTCCAAACCCAAAGAGTTTGCAGACGACAATTTTAGATTTGGAGAAAATGGCAAAAAGTTCCCAAAAAGGGAAGAAAACACTGTGGGAAAAGGAGAAATTGCTCGTTACAAGCAATTTCTCCCAAGCAATTTTTCCTTTTCCAACAATGTTTTCAAATTACTTTTACTACAGACATGTAAAAACTAGAGCTTGTTTGGGAAAGGGTTAAATTCCTAGGTGATCCCTTTCAAACTATGAGTAGTGTATTTAGAAATGAACTAATGAAGCAATTGATTGTTTATCCCACAATCCCATATTTTAAACTTTTGAAAGAAAAAAAAAAAAGCTTTTGAAAATATTTTGGAAAAAAGAAAATGCTGGTAATCAGCATTTTCTCCTTTTCCACAACATTTTCTATCCCATCACACACAAATCTAGCCATCTGAGCAATGTCTAATTTGTTTGCAAATGCTTTTGATTTAGACCAGTCTTGAATTTTCCCTTTCAGCAAAGAGTAAAAGTGGGTCTGAAAAGAGAAGTACCGTTATAGTATGCATGAGCTACATTCTGTGAAAAGGGGATTAAATGCATCTACAAAAATGATCTTCTAAGGTCAGCCTAAACAGGGCCTGTATTCACCAACCATTCTTGAGAATATTCTTAGTCTTATTGTCCAAGGTTTTCTACATTTGTAAGTAACACAACTTGTGATTGGCTAAACCGAATGGTTTAGCGATTGGCCAAACCGAATGGCTGAGCCAATCAGAAGTTGTGTTATTTACAAAATTTATGTAGAAAATTCTGGAGAATAAGACTGAGAACATTCTTGAGAATGCTTGATAAATACAAAGCCAGGGCCCGTATTCACCAACCATTCTCAAGAACGTTCTTGGTCTTATTCTTCAAGATTTCCTGACTGTGAAAGTAACAGAACGTCTGATTGGCTAAACCATCCGGTTTAGCCAATCAGACGTTCTGTTACTTTCACATTGGCAAAATTCTGAAGAATAAGCCTAAGAATATTCTCAAGAATGGTTGGTGAATACGGGCCCAGGTTTCAGTTGGTTATTGGACATAGTGAATTTTGTGGATTCATAATTGAATGACTGTTTTGCTTGGTGGGCTACATCACAGAGCATGGGGGCATGGCTCATTATATAGATAGCAACATGCAAAAAGGGGCATTCAGACATTTGCAAAAAGTGTTGTCTCAGATGAGCCAAAGCATTTCATCCAGGCTGATCTGAGACAGCACTTTACCCCTACATTAAGTTTTGTGCTAAAGTAGACATGCATGAAACAGAAAATTACATACAAACGGACAGTGTCATTTCGGGTTAGCCTGTGCAGGCTGATCCAAGATGACAATTTATGTAAATGTCCAAAAAAACCTTTTTGCATGTTGAAAGCCATACATAGTAATGAATGAATGAATGAATGAAGCAATTGTGGCAATATTTTCTATGATTTATCATTCTCAAAAGACTCGCTAGGTGTGAGTTTTTCTGGCACAGAGGGTGAATTCACTTCTCCATTATCAGTCACAGAGGGCTGGGCTGGTAATGGCTGGAAAAGAAATAAGAGAAAAGAAATAAAGTTAGTTTAAGAGAAAGTTCAAGACATTAACTGCAATGAAAGTCCGATTTGTGGTGCTTTTGTTTAATCAACATTTTTTTTCCTTTTCCTACATTGATTTCTACCCTTTCAGAGGCAGAAATCATCATAAGGATATTTCATGTTTTCATCTGCAAATGCTTTCATTTTAGACAAGTCTAGAGTTTTTTGTTTGGTAAAGAATTACATGTATTGTAAGCCACCACTGGCAATGGAAGAGTTATAAGTGATATTAACAAAATGCATAGTAATAAAAGTAGAATTTTAAGAGAAAATATTATTTATGCATAATGTACTGTACATGCATTATATCATGCAACAAAAGTAAATACATTCATAAAATAATCCCTTTTTACCATTTTCATAACCTTTTACCACAATCTTGAGTTTAACCCATTACCAAACAACAAGAATTTAGGTTTGAAGAACAAAAAATATTGTGGGAAAAGGAAAAAATGCTGGTTACCAGCATTTTCTCCTTTTTCCACAGTGTTTTCTAAAGGCTTTTTTCTCAGAGGCATCAAAAGTAGGGATTGTGTGGTAATGGGTTAACAACCCTGTAGGCAAAGGGCTTGTCTGGTTTCAATTCGGAAGAGTCTGGAATTTGTCATATGGTAAAGAGTTAACAATACTCTGACAAAGCCTCTTGAATATTGAGCAGGAAAGATAAAGTGTAAAGCGTGGATACAAGTTTTTCACAATTCCTCCCATCCTTGTAACAAAGCCTATCTAATTGTCAAAAAAAAGTGGAGATATCATCAACATAAAAATTCTGACTAACTTTCATAAAAATTAGACAAAAAGTTTGGCCTCTTGAGAGGCAGTAAGTTTTTTATAGGGTTTGTCCCAGTGACCTAATCTTAATCCTTTACCACACAATGACAACTTTTAACACCCGTGAAAGAGAAGGCTTTTGAAATCATTGTGGGAAAAGGAGAAAATGCTGGTTACCAGATTTTCTCCTTTTCCCACAATGTTTTCTCCCCTTTTAACAAAAAATCATTTCATATGGGCTACATTGAAACTGTCATCTGCAAACGTTTTCAATTCGGACAAGTCTGAAATTTTGTTAAGCAGTAAAGAAATGTAGGTAAACATGTCAGAGGAAATATTTCATGGCATATTTACCACTTTGACTCTGACATTCTTACCTAGGACATTTTTTCCTATGGCATTTTTACCTCTGACATTATTACTGCACACCGCAGTAAAAGGATAAACCAAACATGACCCAATTTTGGACCTATCTGAGTTATTATCAAGACAAATATTCCAATGAATTTTCAATAGGTACTGGAATCTCAAATAATTATGGCCTCCAGACTGTGGTTACCATTATTTTCTCCTTTTTCCCTCAATTGTGTTTTCTCAGGTTGTTTAAACTCTGGATTGTGTGATAAAGGGTTAAAGAAAATTAAGGCCAATCATAAAATTGAAGGCCAGAGCCTCATCTAAGCAACCATGAAGAAAAGATCAATACTAAGATCAAGTTTCATAAATGTAGGACTGAAAAATAGACTTCTAGACCATACAGACAGTTTTTCTAAGATTTTTCCAGTGGTCTCCTCTTTTGACCATACAGACAGTTTTTCTAAGATTTTTCCTGTGGTCTCCTCTTTTGACCATACAGACAGTTTTTCTAAGATTTTTCCTGTGGTCTCCTCTTTTGACCATACTGACAGTTTTTCTAAGATTTTTCCTGTGGTCTCCTCTTTTGACCATACAGACAGTTTTTCTAAGATTTTCCTGTGGTCTCCTGTTTTGACCATTCTGACAGTTTTTCTAAGATTTTTCCTGTGGTCTCCTCTTTTGACCATACAGACAGTTTTTCTAAGATTTTCCTGTGGTCTCCTGTTTTGACCATACAGACAGTTTTACTAAGATTTTTCCTGTGGTCTCCTCTTTTGACCATACAGACAGTTTTTCTAAGATTTTCCCTGTGATCTCCTCCTTTGCTGCTACATGACACATTTTTAGTCCAAAGTGTGCAAGCTTCATGAAAATCAAGTTACAAATGCAGACTTTATTGAGGAACTGGTATAATGGACAGACAACTGATATCACGCCATAGGCTCTGCTAGCTTTTAGCCAATAAAACTAAAAGTTCCCATTCTTGGAGAATGAAAGGTTGTGATGATTTTTGGAGAAGACATTCAATCTCTCCCCTCCTTTCCTGTCCCCCTTTTCAATCCGTCAAAACTATTGAACACAATTTTTCAATTGTAAATCTCATCAAGTATTTTGAAATGAGTTACCATAATCCCAAGTTTTAATGATCGTAAGAGAAAAAAGCTTTAAAAAAAAACTGGGGGAAAGGGACACTAGCACTTTCTTCCTTTGACCTTTCCCAAACAAACCCAATCATTTGAAATGCTTTCAATGCGGACAAGTCTAAAATTTTGTTCTGTGGCAAAGGATAATTTTGATTGAGTTTCTGCCTATTCAAGTCATAATTAATCTTTCCATTGCTGTACAATATTCCCTGTCAAATTATCAAATCAGGAATACTTGGGATTCATGCTATGATTAATATAGAGGTAGATAACACTGAATACCCCTGATTATACAGCTATTTTGCCCTTTGAAATTAACTCTGCATGAGCACAACGTAAATTGCCTTAACACTTTACCAAACAATCCCTGGCTTTTACGACTTTGAGCAAGAAGCCTTCTGAAAACATTGTAGGAAAAGGAGAAAATGCTGGTAACCAGCATTTTCTCCTTTTCCCACAATGTTTTTTACCCTGCTGGACAGAAATTTCAGTATTTGAGTAACGTTTATTTTGTCATCTACAAATGCTTTCAATTTGGACCAGTCTAAAATTTTGTTGTTTGGTAAAGAGATCAGCAGACAGTAGAGATCAGGATCAAACTGCAAAACCTGAGCAGGTTTAAGACTGGTTCAACACTGCCTGATACTGTGTATCATTCTGACAAAGCCTGTCTTGTACATAAAATATTTTTGCTTATTATAAACTTCCAAAGTGAATTTCGTCATTTTGGCTTTACATGTTTTTATTAATACCTATTTCTATTCCTTGTCTATTTCTCCATCTAGATGAAAATTGTCCCTATGAATGTCCCACGTGTATAAAAAAAAAAGTAGAAAATGAATGGAAAGTCCCCAGTCAATATGTAAATTAAAACAGTAATTTCTATAATAATTAGCATATACAAAATGACAGTCGGACTATCTTTAATGAGTATTGGCCGCAAAATAAGGCCTTAACAGGTTTTTTGTTGATTTGTCCAACTGGTATACATTTCAACCCGTTGTGACCTATTTCCTGAACAGATTACAGATAAAAATCAAGAAAAAAATTCTGACCAACTATTTATGAGAACTGGAATGAAAATTGTGGCACTAAATTTCACTTAACCCTTTACCCCATGAGGCATTTGTATGGTATCTGTAATTGACCCTAAATAACAGCAAGGGATATGCCATTTTTTATGTATATATGACACCTTTTGATAGCATAGAAATCAATGTGACAAAAGGTGAAATTCCTCATCAGGAGCAATTTCACCTTTTGTCATAATGTTTTCCACAGGCTCCTACAAGCAATGTGTAGAAATGAGTATCTATAGAATAGAGGGTTAATTTTTTTCTTATTTGTCAAAAGTCCTACTTTGTGACTTGATGTGACCCATATACAAAACTATCCATGATATCAGAAAGACAAACATTCTGACCAACTTTCATAGAAATTAGACTGAAGAAAGAGCTCTGACAAAAATTCTCGTTTCCTTCATGATCAAGTAAGTTCATCAAGAGGATATCATCAACTGATATCTTAATGAGTTCACAAATGAAATTGTACTGTGATCATACATCGAAACAATTGTCAAACATACCAAAACATTTCAATGTTCTACTTAAAGTATTTACACTAGAAAACATCACATTAATAAGCTACTATGACACACATTTGATGTCAAAATACTCCAAAATACAAAAGAACACCCATATACTTCTATTTTGTGGTAAAAGAGTATTTTCATATCAAATATGTGTCACAGTATATATACTATATACTATGACATACATTTGTTGTGAATACAAATCATCAATAGCAAAAAAGTTAATGAAGTGAAATTAATAACCCACTTATACTTTTCTATAACCTTGAAATAGCAAAGAAAATAACATTTTCAGTAACAATAATAATCTGTGTAAGTTAGTAGCAATAACAAAAATATTGAGGTAAAATATCTGCAAAATTGATATCAATTTTGGGGTCATATAGCAGACAAATTAAGCAACCAGCATTTTCTCTTTTTCCCACAATGTTTTCAGAAGTTGTCAATGTGTGGTAAGAGTTAATAGATTGTACTATTAACATTGTAAGAATAATATTCAAAATTTGAAAGTATAAAGTGAATTTGTCTACATTTTGACTGCTATATTAATTTCTTTTGGCTGCTGGTGTTCCTGTAAGCTTAAGAGCTCTAAAATGAACTACAAAAGATTTCCTGGCTATAGAGAAAGCCACATTATATATAATTGCTTAGTTTGACCCTTTTACTTGCCATTTTAACCAGATAACAAAATTTTAAAACCTTCCCATATTGCAAACATCAGAAAACAACAAATAAAATATTGCTCAAGTGACAGACTTTGTCTTTCAAATAAAAAACGATGGGGAATAGGAGAAGAAAACTGCCTTCTTTGTTTTCTCTACTGTTTTCAGTAACCCTTTTTTCAAGAGCAATAAATACTGAGGAATGTTTGTACGAATTAACATAACTATTTAGCCTTATCCTGTTAACCCTTCACCAAACAATCCCTGGTTTTTACGACCCTGAGATAAAAGCCTTTTGAAAACCTTGTGGGAAAAGGAGAAAATGCTGGTAACCAGCATTTTCTCCTTTTCCCACAATGTTTACTATACCAAACCAAATTTCAGTTTTTGAGACACATTTATTTTGTCGTCTGCAAATGCTTTCAATTTGGACAAGTCCAAAATTTTGTCGTTTGGTAAAGAGTTAAGTAACTAAATTGAATTTTTCAATTCGATAGTAAAAACCCAAAAATTGATATTTCAAAGGTATGTTTCAGGGAAAAACATCTCCAGATCAGACTGCATAGATCCAAGATCAGACTGCACGTTCTGTGCAGTCTGATCTTGATCTACACTGTCCGCATAAGGTCAGTGAGTCACGATAAGCACTCAAAGGGTTAAAATATCTGTAAGTGCAATTCTTAGGACCAGATTTCACATTGTGTTCTGTCTGATCCTCATCTATAGTTAATGAAGGAAAATACAATTGTGCTGGACTCACAAAAAGTTTCACCTTCTCCTACCATAAAGGACAATGGATGTTATTTTGCAAAGAGTGTAAAGCAAGATCAGGGTGCACGTATGTGCAGTCTGATCTTACCTCTAAAATCTCCACTGGTTTGTCATTTCTTTCGTCCATGTGAACCGAATCCAATGCTTAACCCTTTAACACACAATGACGACTTTTGACACCCCTGAGGAAGAAGCCTTTTGGAAACATTGTGGGAAAAGGAGAAAATGCTGGTAACCAGCATTTTCTCCTTTTCCCACAAAGTTTTCTGCCCTATCAAAGCAAAACTGCACCGTTTGAGCCACTTTGAAATTTGCATCTGCAAATGCTTTGAATTTGGATCGGTCTATAATTTTGCTGTGTGGTAACAGGTTACAAAACATTACAAAACAACAACATTTTAGACTGGTCCAAATTGAAAGCATTTGCAAAAGACAAAACAAAAGTTACTAAAGAACTGAATTTTGTGTTGGGAAGAGTAGAAAACATTGTTGGAAATGGAGAAAATGCTAGTTACCTGTATTTTCCTTAACCCATTACCAAACAACACTATTTTAGGCTTGTCGAAATCTAAAGCAATTGCAGACAACAAAATAAAAGTGACTGAAAATTTGAATTTTTTTTTTGTGAAGGGTAGAAAACATTGTGTGAAAAGGAGAAAATGCTGGTTACCAGCATTTTCTCCTTTTCCCAATATGTTTCCTAAAGACTCCTTTCTTAGGGTCGTCAAAAGTAGGGTTTCTGTGGTAATGGGTTAACCACCATTTTCTCCTTTTCCTACAATGTTTTCAAAACTATCTAAGACAAAAATCAGCATTTATGGTGGTACTATTCTAATGCAAAACAGCAATTTCCACTATAATATTATCCTAAAAAAGTTGCTGCAATTGAAAATGAGTATTATTGTACTACTTTGACCGAGCTACTTTTCCCATTTTTTCCTTCTAAAAATTATCATTTATAAATCTAGAGCCACTCTGTTCTCATTACAAAAGGAGATAATAATTACCTCCCTTTTCTGAAAAATAACAAAATATCAACAAATAATTTCAAAATATCAAAAGAATTTCTGGCCGGTTAGAACTGTTAAAAAATATTATATCAGTATAAATCCTTATTAATCAACTACCGGTAATAAGAAATTTCATTCCACGTTGCGCCAGAAGTGTTAGGATAGTAATACTTTACGCAACATTTATTTTGTTGTCTGCAAAATTAATGCTTTTAAGTTGTCTGAATCCAGAATTTTATCATTTGGTAAATATCATTTTCTTTTCGATAAAGAAGCCAAATACTGCAAAAGGGTAAGAAATGATACAACTTGATTGTAGAAATTACAAATAAAATATGGACTGAAGCAGAAGCCATTTTTTTTTTTAACCAAGTCAATGTCAATTTGGGGATGGAAGGTTATTGTCTACGTCTTGTACCACAACAGGTGGGATGGGACTGTGAGACACCGAGGCTCTGTGAAACATTATCTTGTCAAAAAAACCAACCTTGGACTTTCGTGGGGTCTTTTGAGGGATCATCGAGGAAGACCTAGTTGGTATGGGTGGAGGATCATGGGAGATAAAACTGTCTGTGGCTGACTGTTTCTGTGGCAAGGGTGGTGGGGATTCATCTTCTTCATCATTCAGGCTTTCTGTAAACAAATTTATATATAAAGGATCTTCATTATTCTAAGTTAACCGTTTCCCAAACAACCGATTTTGGACCCTTCCAAACCGAAAGAGTTTGCAGATGACAATTTTAGATTTGGAGAAAATTGCAGAAAGTTCTCAAAAAGGCTAGAAAACACTGTGGGAAAAGGAGAAATTGCTCGTTACGAGCAATTTCTCCTTTTCCCACAGTGTTTTCAAAGACTTTTACTGCAGACACATAAAAAACCAGGGCTTGTTTGGGCAAGGGTTAAGCGAGATATAAACAGTAAGTTTGCCTTTGCTCTGTTTTTTAAAATGTAAAAACCATGTCTGTCATTGAAAAAGAAGTAAATTCTCCACCGAATAATCAAAAACGCAGTTTAACGTAGCTCCAATGTTGTCTAAATTCCCATCAATATTATATACCAACTCTAAACTTAAAAACACCATTTAACTCTTTACCACACAATCCCCAATTTTAACAACCCTGAGAAAGAGAGCCTTTGAAAACATTGTGGGAAAAAGAGAAAATGCTGGTAACCAGCATTTTCTCTTTTTCTCACAATGTTTTCTACCCTTTCCAAATCAATTTTCAAGTTTTGATTCACATTTATTTTGTCGTCTGCAAATGCTTTCAATTTGGACAAGTCCAAAATTTTGTTGTGTGTTAAAGAGTTAACTCTCTACCAAATGACTACGTTTTAGACTTGTCCAAATTTAAAAGCAACTGCAGATGACAAAATAGATGTGACTTTAGAAGAGTAGAAATTTTCTCCTTTTTCCTATATGTTTTCAACAGCTTTCTCTATAAGGGTTGCTTAACCCATTCCTGAACAATTCCTGGTTTTTATGACCTTGGGATAGTAGCCTTTTGAAAACATTGTGGAAAAAGGAGAAAGAGCTGGTAATCAGCATTTTCCCTTTTTCCCACAATGTTTTCTACCCTTCCCAAAACAAATTTCAATTTTTCAGTCACATTAATTTTGTCGTCTGCTAATGCTTTCAATTTGGACCAGTCTGCAATTTTGTGATTTTGGTTAAGAGTTAAATACCTGAATAAATGTAGACTTAAAACTAAATCCCAACAAGTGTTTTTTTTTTTAAGCTTTTAACCCTTTACTCCATAGATACTCATTTTGACATATCAACAACAGACAGCTTTTGAAACATTGTGGGAAAAGGAGAAATTGCTCGTAGCGAGCAATTTCTCCTTTTCCCACAATGTTTTCCACTCAATCAGATATTTGTATCCTCATTTGCCCATATTTTTTACACCATATCTTTATTTGCTGCTGAAATGGACGAGCCTCAAATTGGCATATCAGGTAAAGGGTTAAAAAATACTTCTGCATATTTTTTTCTTATTTGTTTTGTTTACTCTTTACCAGACGACAAAAAGACGCACTTGTCCGAATTTATAACATTTGCAGAAAATAACATAAATATGACTCAAAAATTGAAATTTAACTTTAGACAAGTAGAAAACATTGTGAGAAAAGGAGAAAATGCTGGTTACCAGCCTTTTCTCCTTTACCCACAATGTTTTCAGAAGGCTTCTTCCTTTGGGCCATAAAAACCAGGAATTGTTTGGTAAAGGTTTGAGTCTTTACTAATATTAAAAAGAAGTCCGTAACAGTATTTTTGGAATATGTAGTGATAGTTTTGAAAAATTATGTGCAGAAAATTGTCCTACTAATAAAATCATATGCCACAGGTTAAAAATCTTTCAAGGACTCTTTGCTACCCTGCTGCTACTGGCAGCTTAGCAAATATTGGGAAGTGAAGTTCATTTCCATCTGAAAATGCAGACGATACAGAATATGTTCTATTTCATCGGTTTTACAGACCTACCTGCAAAGCCCCTATGAACTCTTTATCACAAAATCCAGACTTCTAACAACCCTGAGACAGAAGCCCTTTGAAAACATTGTGGGAAGAAGAAAATGCTGTACTACTGTATGTGACAAACCTTGCTACTTGGCAAGAATGAGAGCAAAAGTTTAACCCATTACCAAACAACAAAATTTAAGACTAGTCCGAACTGAAAGCATTTGCAGACGACAAAATAAAAGTGACTGAAAATTTGAAATTTGTTTTGTGAAGAGTAGAAAACATTGTGGAAAAAGGAGAAAATGCTGGTTACCAGCATTTTCTACTTTTCCCACGATGTTTTTTAAAGCCTTCTTTCTCAGGGGCGTCAAAGTAGGGATTGTGTGGTAATGGGTTAACCTTTTACCACATGTTTACAAAATTAACACCTATCCAAATTGAAAGTATTTGCAGACAACAACTTCATAGTGGCTCAAATGTTGCAACTTTTCTTTGATAGTGTAGAAAATATTGTGGGAAAAAGAGAAAATACTGGTTACCAGCATTTTCACCTTTTCCCAGAATGTTTTTGAAAGACCCTCTTCTACATCATTGTCATTGAAAGATTTCACTGTGAGGTAAAGGGTTAACTCATTACCAAATGACAATATTTTAGGCTTGTCCAAATTGAAAGTATTTGCAGGTAACACAAAAGTGACTGAAAATTTGAAATTTGTTTGTGAAGAGCATAAATCATTGTGGGAAAGGGAGAAAATGCTGGTTACCAGCATTTTCTCCTTTTCCCACAATGTTTTCTAAAGGCTTCTTTCTCAGGGTCGTCAAAAGTAGGGATTGTGTGGTAATGGGTTAAGAGACAAGTGAAAAAAAAAAATCTACTGGGTTGCAAGTAACCAGAGATGGATGGAATGACATGCTGATCCTAGTGGAACCAAAACGACATCCATTTTGTGGGGGGTTTACCACAACAATTACTTTCAATATCATTAAAACATCAATTACGTAATAGCTTTACATTCCTGCATACATATTACTGTTAATTTAAGTATTTATAGAGTACAATGTATTCAGCACAGTGCTAACAGATATATGTAATATGAACAGATTAACAGAATTATCCAAAATATCTATGTTGGTTGGTTGTATTGGGGTTTAACGCCACTTTAACAGCCAAGGTCATATCATGGTGGTCGGTGATGCACACGTCTTTCCTTGCTTTCTAACACAGGTACTTACCCTACTTTCTTTCCAAAGCCACCTACTACTTTCTTCAAATGCTTCAGCAGAGGTGAGAGGCGAAAAATACGCCAGAAAGAAAGTTCGCCTCAACAGGGTATCAAACTCACAACCACCAGGTCATAAGTCCGACATACTCACTACTGAGCCACCCAGGCGGGCCCAAAATATCTATGAACCATAGAAAGAAAGCTTTTGACCCTGGGAAAGAAACCTTTTGAAAACATTGCTGCATGCTAAAGAAAGTTGTTGGGGATGCAAAAAGTAGGCAAAAAGGCTGGGGCAACATGCAAGAGGTGAGCTACAAGTAAGAATAGCTACTGGTATACCCTACTTCCTCTGTCATACAGTGCCAAAATGCAGACTAAATTTTTTTTAACATTGTTAGCATATACGATGATTTTTCAGGCCCAACTTTATGGATACCCATTTCTTACATTTAAACCTTTACCAAACAATCCGTGGTTTACTTATACGAGCCTGAGTATGAAGCCTTTTGAAAACATTGTTGGAAAAGAAGAAAATGCTGGTAACCAGCATTTTCTCCTTTTCCCACACTGTTTTCTACCCTACTGGAAACACAATTTCAATTTTTGAGTTATGTTTATTTTGCCGTCTGCAAGTGCTTTCAATTTGGACCAGTGTAAAATTTTGTTGTTTGGTAAATGATCAACTCTGTTTCCCAATATATAGCCTAGTACTGTTGTTGGGAGTTTTTACAAAACAAAAGAAACCAATGATCTTTGTAATCACTTTCCTAAAAAGCTGAATTATGATATGTGTTCCAGTAAAACTGCAAAATACATCTAAACCAGCCCATAATTATGTTCTAACCATTCTTAATTTCATTCTAATCAAATACTAGATTAACCCATTACCACACAATCCCTACTTTTGATGACCCTGAGAAAGAAGCCTTTAGAAAACATTGTGGGAAAAGGAGAAAATGCTGGTAGCTCCTTTTCCCACAATGTTTTCCATCCTTTGCAAAACAAATTTCAAATTCTCTGTCACTTTTATCTTGTCGTCTGCAAATGCTTTCGATTTGGACAAACCTAAAATTTTGTTGTTTGGTAATGAGTTAGGAAAGTCATACAAATTTTGATTCTAATGGTCAATCAGAGTTAGCGTTACTTTTAAATTTTGACAATTCTTGAGATGAAGACTAAGAATGTCCTTTGGAAAAGTAGCTGAATACAGACCCTGATGTAAAGTGCAACAGTTTACAAGCTGTGTTTTTGAGTTTTCATGCAGAATAATTGAAAAAGAAATACAAGCATCTTAAGAGCTGACAATTATGCTAATTTCCACACCCATAGCCCCACACCTAAAAAACATCCAGTCAATTACCCAAATCAAATAAAATCAAACAGCTTTCTTTTTTTTCATCTTTTTCCCATCAAATTTAGATAGAATTGATTTCCATTCCATTCTGTTTTCCCACATTTCAGACTTTCTTGAACAGCACAATACAGATTGCTTACTCCAAGCCACTGGCTCTTGTTTAACATCAGCAAAGATTAAACAGTGTTAATTGATAATGCAGGAATGAACCCTGTCTGTTAAGTTTAAACCTATTTATTTAACCCTTTCCCAAACAATCCCTGGTTTTTACAACCCTGAGATAGAGACCTTATGAAAACATTCTGAGAAAATCAAAAGGAGCAAATTCTGGTAACCAAATAAATTTCAATTTTTGAGCTATGTTTGTCATCTGCAAGTGCTTTCAATTTGGACCAGCCTAAAATTTTGTTGTTTGGTAAAGAGTTAAATTAAGTATGAAACAAATTTTTACAATTTTTATTAATCATCCAAGGATACTTAACCCATTACCAAACAACAACATTATAGACTGGTCCAAATTGAAAGCATTTGCAGACGACAAAATAAAAGTGTCTGAAAATTTGAGATTTGTTTTGTGAAGGGTAAAAAACATTGTGGGAAAAGGAGAAAATGCTGGTTACCAGCATTTTCTCCTTTTCCCACAATGTTTTCAAAAGGCTTCTTTCTCAGGGGTGTCAAAAGTAGGGATTATGTGGTAATGGGTTAACTAGTACTTCCGTCATGACGACAGTGACTCCTTTGAAAGGAAAAGAACAAAATGAACTGATCATTCTGAATTGCTTTGGATACTACGGCAATCCTTCGAAAGATTTTTTGCCTATCCTAGGTTGAAACTGTTGACTGACCCAATTTTGACTCATAATTTCCTGAACAAATTTGCAAGACACAACCATGAAAACATTATTGTAGAGGGTTTTCCAGATTTCTGTAATCGAACACAACTTCAAAAGTGATTTATCACAGGCAATAGCTTGCAAACAATCACAACAGAAAAAATATAAATATATATATATATTTTTTTTTTTCACTGGTATTTCCTTCATGACCTATACAGCCTTGTAAAGTACATGAATATATAGAATTACGCCAAAGTTTTGTAAATACTTGTGGGAATGTCACATGATCAATTATATGCATCAACCATGTGTAATCAGTACACTGAAATCATACCTGATCTCATGAAAATAAACATAGCTGTTGAAAGCAAAATAACCATCCCATTTTTAAAGACTAAAAATTGAACCTTTTTTACTCAAGGTAATAGTACTTTGTTTTTAATGTTGCATAGTTGAAAAGAATATATATCAGGATGTAGTTTATCAGTATTTCACATCTGACTTACAAAACATAAAATAATACAAACATGTCCCTTTAACCCTTTCCCAAACTGCAAATTTTGGACCACACCAAACTGAAAACATTCTGCAGACGACAACTTAACAGTTGCTAAAAAGATTATTTTTCTATATGATAGGGTAGGAAACATTGTGGGAAAAGGAGAAAATGCTGGTTACCAGTATTTTCTCCTTTTCCCACAATGTTTTCATAAGGCTTCTATTCCTGACCCGTAAAAACCAGGGATTGTTTGGTAAAGGGTTGAAATATGTATAGTGAAGATCATACACATGCGCACATCTAAATGTTTTGAAAAGAAAAGCAGCTGTTTACAAGCACATTCCAAATTGGCACAACTTTTTAAAGTGGTTTCCTGCAAGAACAACAAGTCCCAAAGAACATTTTAACTCTTTACCACATGAGAAAATTTTGGACTGGTCCAAATTGAAAGCATTTGCAGACGACAAAATAAAGGTGACTGAAAAATAGAAATTTGTTCTGGGAAGGATAGAAAACACTGTGGGAAATGGAGAAAATGCTGGTTACCAGCATTTTCTCCTTTTCCTACAGTGTTTTCAAAAGGCTTCTTTCTCAGGGGCGTCAAAAGTAGGGATTGAGTGGTAATGGGTTAACTCTTTATCCAACAGTAACTTCCTTTACTTTTTCAAAAACCACTGCATTTGCAGACAACAAAAATCAAGAAAGCAGCCAAAACTGTGAAAACCATTTTTGAAAGGGTAGTAAACGTAGTGCGAAAATTAGAAAATACAGGTAATTGGCAGTTTTCAAAAGCTGTCTTCCTCATGGTTGATGACACTCAGGACTGTTTGGTAAAGAGTTAACCCTATACCACACAATCCAAAGTTTTAATGACCCTGGAGGAAAAAGTTTTTTAAAACGATGTGGGAAAAGAGAAAATGCTGGTACGTAACCAGCATTTTCTCCTTTTCCCACAACATTTTCTACCCTACCAGAGACAGAAATCATCCTTTGAGCTACACTAGATTGGTCATCTGCAAAATCTGTCCTTTGGTAGAGAGTTAAAATGTAAGATAAAAAATAAAGAAACAAAACAGAAGTATACAGACTATAAATACACATGCCTTGGGAAGCACAAAAAGCATAAGATTTGAACGTTGGCAGAGTAACAGGGAGAGTGGGTGTTGCAATGCTGTGACCACCTGGTAAAGTGGGATGGTCCATTCGGAACTGGGCACTCAGCCGCTGGCTGTTCCTCCGCTCCTTGTCTGGCTCTGGTCTTGGAGGACGTTTTGGTGTCAGCTACAAAAGAAATGCAGATATTTGTTTCCATCTTTCTCATGGATATAACCCATTGTAACAAAATATGACTTTATATACCCTGCAAGAAACAGCTTTGTTAGCACAATTTTTGAGAAAGCAGTGAGCACATTCTCTTTTTCTGATTATACTTTCAGTCCCTTTAAATGTATTACCAGACAAAAAAATTACACTTGCCAAATCTAAAAGCATTTTCAGACAACATATGCCACTAAAATGATAAAACTTGCATATGAAAATAGAGAAAACACTGTCAAAAGTCAGGAAAATGCAGCATTGTTTTCTTTTTCCCCATAGTGTTTTCAAAAGGCCTCTCTCTCAGGGTTGCATGCGCCCTTGACCGAACAATCCCTGGTTTTTACGACCCGGAGATGGAAACCTTTTGAAAACATTGTAGGAAAAGGAGAAAATGCTGGTGACCAGCATTTTCTCCTTTTCCCACAATCTTTTCTACCTAGCTGGAAAGAAGTTTTAATACTCGAGTTACATTTGTCATCTGCAAGCGCTTTCATTTTGGACCAGTCTAAAGTTTTGTTGTATGGTAAAGAGTTACGGAAGTCATTTTCTTTTCCTTAACATTTTACCAGACAATAAAATTTCAGACTTGTCATTATTAAATAGCATTTGCAGATATATGACAATTTGAATGCCAATGATCAATCGAGCCTCTACCACATGGTCCTGACTTTTAACAACCCTATGGTAAAAGCTTTAATAAAACATAGTGGGGAAAGGAGAAAATGCCGGTAAAAAGCATTTTCTCATATTCCAACATGTTCTACCCTGAAACAGATTTCATCAAATAGGCTCCAAAAAAGTAATACATGATTGTAAATATAATACACAAAAAGTTTCATAAATGTACATTCAAACACAAGTAATTAAGGGAAAACAAAAGTTTAGTTTTAGCATCAGTGACCTTGATCTTGCATGCACTAACCCTGACATTAATCTAATCTAGCTTTTCGCATAATCTTTATATACAGCAAGGTTTTTTTTCCCTGTATGTTCATTCAAATGTGAGTAAATGATGGGAATCTTCTTTCTATTTTTAGTAAGAGTAACCATGACCTTATGTGCCCTTACGCTGAAGTAAATCCCAAACTAGTTAACATCCTACTCTGCATATTCCACCTATGTATGTTATTCAAACTTGAGTTAGGGAAAACGTTTTCTATTTTTAGTAATAACAACCTTGACCTTACATGCACAGATCCAAAAATCAACCCCAAGCTTACTTTGCTCCTCAATTCCTACATAGCAAGTTTCAATGAAAAAAATGACATTATAATTTTATGGGGAAATACTTCCTGTTTTCAGAAATAATGTCCTTGGCTTTACATGCACTTGCTTAAAAATAAATTACATGCTAGCTTTTCACATAACCTTCCTACACATAAATTCAAAATTGATATACCTTTAGTCAAACAGCCATTTTCATTCATGTATGTTTATTCAACATGCCCTGTAAGCCTTATATCAAAAATACCCTTTTTTCTGATAACAGTAAAACTTGAGACCCCCCTCCCCCTCCCCAGGGGCAAATTATGACCCTCATGTGCATCATTTGAATAAACTTGGAAGAGGGCCACGAGATGAAGCTCCATGCAGAACTTGGCAGCCCAAGGCCTTATCATTTTGGACAAGATGAGAGAATGGTAATTGAATTTTCTTTATGTTCAACTGGATTTTACTTTTTTATGAAACGAGCGATCTGTAAAAATTAAAAAAAAAATAAGAGAGAATACATGCTGACTTAACTCATTACCAAATGACACGATTTTTGGTTTGTTCAAATCGAAAGCATTTGCAGATGACAAAATAAAAGTGACTGAAAATTTGAAATTTGTAATGTGAAGGGAAGAAAACAGTGTGGGAAATAGAGAAAATGCTGGTTACCAGCATTTTCTCCTTTTCCCACACGGTTTCAAAGGCTTCTTTCTAACGGTCGTCAAAAGTAGAGATTGTGTGGTAATGGGTTAATGCAGTACAAATGAAATATGAATTTTCAAATTTCAACAGCCACCATTCCTTAGCAATTAGTTGCTTTTTTATAACTTTGATAGAGTTCAAGCTATTGACAATATAAACAGAGTAAGTTTCATAAAAGTCTGACGAGAAAAGCTTACTCTATCGCAAAACGAAAAAAAAAAAACCTTACAAGCAAACACACATACTGATGGGTGACATAAACAACAACATGACAGAAGCTCTAATGGCCTTTGGCAAGTGATTTTAAAATCACTAAGTCTTATTTCATTCTATTCAGATATGGGAAAGGTTTTTCCTTTGAAACTTTTGTCTGCAATCATTTCACACTTTTTATGGATATGGCTGTTGACAAACCATACCCAGAGACAAACAATACATAAGTCTATGCCATAACTTAAAACATTACCACACATCACGAAGGCTAATTTTAGACTGGTTCAAATTGAAAGCATTTGCAGACGACAAAATAAAGTTCACTGAAGAATTGAAATTTGTTCTGAGAAGGGTAGAAAACACTGTGGAAAAAGGAGAAATGCTGGTTACCAGCATTTTCTCCTTTTCCCACAGTGCTTTCAAAAGGCTTCTTTCTCAGGGGCGTCAAAAGTAGGGATTATGTGGTAATGGGTTAATCACATGATCTCACCTGATCAAATCTGTACAAATGAAATAGCAGGTGACGTAGGACAAAGAAATTCTTGGAGGTATTTTAAAGAGTATTTTTCTAAATTTAGCCATGGCTGGCATTACAAAACCGTCCAAATAAAAGTTTAGAAGTGGTTTGAAAATACATGTATATTCAGCTCAAGCAGCCAGCTTGTATTGCATAGAAGAGAAAATCCGGATCGGGGCTATTAATGATTTCTGGTGATAAATATCTTTTATTTCAATAATTGTCTGCCACACTGGCTGAAAACTGGTCAACCTAAGCTGCCTATACATATAATTTAACCCTTTCCTAAATGACAAAATTTAGACTGTCCAAAACTCAAAGTGTTTGCAGATGACAATTTCAAATTTGACGAGAATGGCAGAAAAGTTTTCCGATAGGCTAAAAAACACCATGGGAAAAAGAGAAAGTGCTTGTTACGAGCAATTTCTCCTTTTCCCACAGTATTTTCTAAGGATTTGTACTGCAGACACGTAAAAACCAGGGCCTGTATTCACCAACCGTTCTTTAGAACATTCTTTGTCTTATTCTCCAGAATTTTCTACATTTGTACATAACACAACTCCTGATTGGCTAAACCATTCTCCAATCAGAGGTTGTGTTACTTACAAATTTAGAAATCCTTGGAGAATAAGACTAAGTATATTCTCAAGAATGGTTGGTGAATACGGGCCCAGGACTTGTTTGGGAAAGAGTTAAGTCTGACAAAGCTAGGAAATCAGTCTTGCAGATATCCATCATTATGGTCAGATGGCAGACAGCTACCTGACGACAGACACTGAACGATCACAAGAGCCAATTTTGAGCAGTACATGGTAAGGTGTGCTAAAATGGGGATTTGCTCGAATAAATACTTGGAATAATACTTCATATTGCGCAGGACTTTTTTCCTTGAATATTTATGGAAAAGACTTGTAAATGATAACAAAAGTAGTCCAACCATTGTTGATCACTCATGCGCCTTTGGATATGGTATAAATGGTATTTCTGGCACCAAATCCACAACATGAAAGGACATTAACTCATTACCATACAACAAAATTTTAGGTTTGTCCAAATCGAATTGCAGACGACAACAAGTTACTGAAGATTTGAAAGTTGTTTTGTGAAGGGTAGAAAACATTGTGGGAAAAGGAGAAAATGCTGGTTACCAGCATTTTCTCCTTTTCCTACAATGTTTTCTAAAGGCTTCTTTCTCAGAGTCGTCAAAAGTAAGGATTGTGTGGTAATGGGTCAAGTCTGACAAAGCTAGGAAATCAGTCTTGAAGATATCCATCATTATGGTCAGATGGCAGACAGCTACCTGACGACAGACACTGAACGATCACAAAAGCTAATCTTGAGCAGTACATGGTAAGGTGTGCTAAAATGGGGTTTGCTTGAATAAATACTTGGAATAATACTTCATATTGCGCAGGACTTTTTTCCTTGAATATTTATGGAAAAGACTTGTAAATGATAACAAAAGTTGTCCAACCATTGTTGATCACTCATGCGCCTTTGGATATGGTATAAATGGTATCTCCAGCACCAAATCCACAAGATGAAAGGACATTAACTTCAATTAATAACATTCAAAGAACAGTCATTTCAACTTAGAACCCTTTCCCTATTTACAATCACATGCTGACCAAAGACTAAACCTTACATATATTGATGAATGCTGCAAATAATTTATAACCAAATATTAAAGAAAAATAAAAGCAAAGTGAAACATTTAACTCTTTACCACATGACAAAATTCTAGACTTATTCACATTGAAAGCATTTGCAGACAACGGATTAAATTCTGTCTTGCTTGGGTAGAAAAAATTGTGGGAAAAGGAGAAAATGCTGGTGACCAGCATTTTCTCCTTTTCCTACAATATTTTCAAAAGCCTTCTTCAGTGTTTAAAACTTATGATTGTGTGGTAAGGGGTTTTAACTTATCATAATTTAAACTCAACTTTTACCAGACAACTTAATATAGAAATATCTATGGAAGAAACATTTGGGCAGAATAAGCTACACAAGGCTCATTGTTTTATGAAAAGGTAGAAATTACTGGTTACAAATACAACAATTTTTCTAATATTCTTTTCTTTTTTTCTTTTTTCAAGATTAGAAAAATATGGGATTATTGAATGAAAAGTTGCAGAATAATTAGTGAGTTAAACAGATGTATTCAATCAGTCAAAGAAGGCTAAGTTAAACCCTTTTGACACTTTACCAAACAATCCCAAAGTTTAACAACTGATAGAGAAAAGACTTTTGACAACTATGGAAAAAGAGAAAAATGCTAGTAACCAGCGTTTTCCTTTTTACCAACTAATATTTCTTATCCTTTCAAAGACAATATTCATCATCTGAGCGACATCTAATTTGTCGTCTGCTAATGCTTTCAACATAATGTCAGTCTAAAATTTTGTCGCCTTGTAAAGAGTTCAAGCATTTTTTGAATGTTAGAACATCTGAAAAGTTATTAGACAGACAGCAGGACTGATTGTGTGAGTTTTCCAGATTTTACAAAATCGTTTCTGAAGTTGCCTATGGCATGATCTAACTTGCATCCATGCAGTGACAACTAGGATTGTCTTTCGCATTTTTTTTTACAATCTTGAAATCTATGTTGTCATCCAATTATATTTACTATGCCACAAAACTGCAGCATTTGTTTTGCCTTTCTATTGGATGTAAGAACTGACCTGGCTCACCTGTTAACTCATTACCAAATGTCAGTATTTTTATTTTTACTCTAAATTGACAAAAGGATTAACCCATTACCACACAATCCCTACTTTTGACGCCCTTGAGAAAGAAACCTTTAGAAAACATTGTTGGAAAAGGAGAAAATGCTGGTAACCAGCATTTTCTCCTTTTTCAACAATGTTTTCTACCCTTCACATAATAGATTTCAAATTTTTAGTCACTTTTATTTTGTCGTCTGCAAATGCTTTCAATTTGGGCAAGCCTAAAATGTTGTCGTTTGGTAATGAGTTAAGAGTATCTATTAAGATAGAAAAAAAAAATATTTATCACATGACCTCTCTTTACAGTATACCTCTGTTTTCAATTTAATTTATCCATTACAATTTTTCTTATCTATAAACCACAGGAGATAAGCATCTTGTCACATCATCTGTAAATTCATCTTATACTTCTTTCAGAAAAGTTACTTTAGTTTTACTCATGAAAATGACCACATGTGCATGCATGGTCTTGCATATTCTGACCTGTGAACTGTGATTTATTGTTATGTGATAAAAAGAATCTAACATTCATTAGCATTTGAAACAAGATTTTATAACACAACTCTGGAAAAAATGATATTTAGCAAGTCTCTAATAACATTTTTTCAAGACTTCTTAATTAAAAATTTACCTCAAATGCCAATCTATTTTAGATCCCAATATAAGGAAAAGTAAAGAAAATTAATGGAAGCAACAAAACAAACAATACATGCCTGCTCATTTAACTCAATAGGGTTTTCAAGCGAATTGCGATTAGAATCTGGTGAATCTGAACTACTGGCCGTGCTTATCTGAGACGACCGTTTAACTTTTCGATTAACCTTTGTATTTAGTGTGGCCTTGATTGGGGTTTTGTCTGATTTCATGGTAATGGTCAGAGGTCTGTTGTTGGTGGGTTTGGGTGGCGCTTGGTTGACAGGATTGGCAGGGGTTGCATACACATTGTTCAAACTTCCACCTCCAGCCCTGTATTTATTGGAAAAAAAAGAAACAACACAATAATTAAGTAATTGTTCCAGTTTTTCATGTTGTACCCTGAAAATTTTTTACATCAAAAACAAAGTATAAAAAATTTAGTATGAGACTACTTAGTCTTGCTCCTCAGGGCCCTGTTTCACCAAGGCAGTTACAAACAAAATTTGTGAAAGTTTTACGTAGCTATAGTAAAGTGGCATTAATCTGCTTCATTGAATATTCTTGAAAACTATTGCAAAAAACCAGTTTTCCTGAAAATTTTATCTAGATAAATTGAAAAGCTAAAATATCCAAGAAACTTTTACTTATCATAATAGTTTTTAAAAAAAAAAAAATCATGATAGTTATGTCGTATCTGATAGCGGTTTAATGCTCCTATTCTATAAATACATAAAACTTATGCAAATTTTGTTCCTAACTGCCTTGGTGAAACGGGGCCCAGGATTTTTACTACAAAGCAGATACATATGAGGAAGAAGAATGTTAGAGAGGGAGCATGTCAAAAGAAATATCTGTTAGCAATCATTGGCTGTAAGATGTAATTCTTTTTTCATGAAATTGAGAAAACAAAAAACCGAATTTGCTTTTCTTACAATAATGTTCATTTGTATTGATTATTCTGTAAATTACAACTTATAAAATAGTCCATATGATATCAACATGTAACAAAAAAGAAAGTTTTAACCCTTTCCCATATGACAAATTTTAGACTGTCCCAAACTCAAAGTGTTAACAGATGACAATTTTGAATTTGATGAGAATGGCAGAAAGTTTTTCGATAGGCTAGAAAACACTGCTGGAAAAGGAGAAATTGCTCGTTACGAGCAATTTCTCCTTTTCCCACAGTGTTTTCTAAAGACTTGAACTGCATACACGTAAAAACCAGGGCTTGTTTAGGAAAGAGTTAAAGGTTAAGTGTCAAAGGGAATATCTGTTAGGAATAACTGGAAATGAGACATCTTTTTCTATATAAATGAAAAAACAAATTGCTTATTCAAGTTGCTGTTATGTAAAAGTAAGAAAATTTCAATAAAGAAGTCTAGATACAAAGCTATTACTGAACCTTTGGCTAGCTTCATAAGTTCTTGTTGTAGGCAAGCTTAATGAACTTTCACCTCAAAAGCAACTAACATATTCTTTTATCACATAACAGTATATCAAGTATTATACATTTTGATGTGCTAAAACATAGACTTACATTTACATGTGTATTGTAATTAACAGGGAATTTATTTGCTTCTTTAGCAGGTACAATATGATAAATAAAAAAATAAGTTCCAAAGAAACTTGAATATAATGATTTTGTTTTGAATCTAAAGATTATACTGAACATTCACAGCCTTTTCATGACCACCAATTTTGACAAAGAAATCTGGTTCAGTAATGTCTATGAAACAAAGCCTATGACTACAAAATGTTTACCGAATACATCAGTTTTTGCTTGTCTCAAATGGGTGTAAGATAAGATTTGTAATACTTTTATTACACTGAAAGTAAAAGTATCTATGTGATAAGAAAATTCATTAAACTCATTTAGACAAAATGTTATTCAGCTTGCTATAGGCTCCCTTAACTCTTTACCACACTACAAATTTTAGACTACCGTTAGTCCAAATTGGAAGTATTTGCAGACGACTAAATAAATGTTGCTCAAATGATGCGTTTTTGGCTTTGACAGGGAAGAAAACATTGTGGGAAAAGGAGAAAATGCTGGTTAGCAGCAATTTTCTCCTTTTTCCACAATGTTTTCAAAAGGAATCTTTCACAGGGGTGTTAAAAGTCGGGATTGTGTGGTAAAAGGTTAACAGTATTCTAGACTAGTTTGGAAAAAAAAAGTGTCAAATGCCAAATTGAGATAAATTTTTATTAAACTAGTCATGTCATGTGCTGGATAAACAGTAAATAAATAAAGTCAACATCACCATTTATTCTTTCTGTCCAGAATTTTTTTTTTTATCTTGGTTACAAACTTATCTTCCCAATACAAATGTTCATAAATGTTAAATAAGCACAGCTGTTAGTGTAAGCAACTTTCAGGTAAAAATCAGAGCTTAAAGTCTACCATGGTGATTACATTTTCTTGCTTTTTCCAATAAAATATAAAATGCTACAACAGAGAAATTTAAATTGGAGTCAGTGCTGGACTCAAGCACAGCAAAAGTGTGGGTCCTGTACAGGTTGGTGCTAGGATCTGACTTATTTTGCTGTGAAATGGAGGTATGAGCATGAACAACATATCTAAATCTATTGCCAAGCTCAGCTGCCTAGATGGTTGAGGCTGTCATAGACTCAAAATTAAACAAAACAAACAGTTGCCTGAATATTAAATTCATTTTAAGATAACAGAGAGACCCTAACCATTTGATCATTCATTCCAATTTGCATAGATTTCATATCTGTGGTTTTGGGAAAAAGATTTCCATTTTTCCCCCCAGGTACTGTTGACCAAGTACAGTAAGAGTCCTTGAAGAACTCAGACTCTTTAAATAAATTCTAGAGAGGACATCCACTTCAGGGAAGTTTTGTCACAACTGGCAGTAAAGTATCTGAGAAAATTATGTTTGAAATAAAATGTAACCTGACTGACTAATGGGTTGACAGAAAGACTCATGCATGCCTGACAAAGAGGACAGACTGACAGTCCCATGCACAACAGACATAAGGAGAGACTCTAGCCTTTGGAACTGTAGCTAAAGGTAGGTTGCTTAATTGCTACACAAGCTAGGTAGAAAATATTCAAGTTAATCCCACAAAATTGCAAATCTATTATACTTTCTGTTTTCAATTGTCAAATCAAGAGACACTAACAATTATCACTGTACATATATCTCTGCTGTGAAATTATTCTGACCTGTTAAATCTTTTGATTGCTATACTAACTATACAAACATTAGACTGCAAAGCTAAAAAAGCATCTCTTTCTCCCTCTCCCTATCTCTCTCTCTCTCTCTCTCTCTGATAATTCTGTTTAAAGTGATGGATATTGAGACATATATAATTCTCACATCTATGAAAAAATATATACCTTCTAACCAAGTTTGACTTTTTCCTACAGATGTAAAATAAAACATCATAATCTTTGGGGGCCTTCCACAACAAAATTCTGACAATATAACCTTGTTAATGATGGTAAGAATATTTATTTTAGAATTCTACTTCAAATAAATGAGATCAAATATAGGTAGATAATAATCAGACACTCAAACAATTGACCTTTCTGTATATGCAAGTTTGGCGCCCTCGCCCCCCCTCCCCCAGCAACGCGCGCTATATTGGTTGTCGAGCCTGACAAGCTAACCAGACACTGTGTCAGACCTTTTTGTTTACATGATCCCCAATGCTGCATTTTCATTGGCCGATAAGACGTTGTTAGACCTGTCAATCAAAATCGGCAGAAAGGTCAATTATAAAGGTGTTTTCCAGCATGAAACATGTTATTTAATCCCTAATATCCTTTATCAAATACCAGTAATCCCAAGTTAGGAAAGCATTTCAAAACATTGCAGGAAAAGGAGGAAATACTAGTAACCAGCATTTTCTCCTTTTCCCACAATGGTTTCAATCCTATCTTAGACAAATCTAACCATTTGGTGAATACATGTATTTTATTTTTCATCTACAAATACTTTGAATATTTAGACCAGCCTAAATTGTTGTCATTTGGAAAAGAGTTAAAAACCTCAAAAACCACTAATGTTCGAACCAAAACTATCACAGGTCGACAAACAACTTTATCTTTTTGTTATAAACTTTATCTTTTCACTTGAATTCAGCAACACTTTTAACCCTAAATCTACCTAATGTTACTTGAAACTTGGCAACCAATAGTTATGACCTAAATATTGCTATTTCAAAGTTATTGGGGGATTTTGAGAAAAAAATAACAGAAAGTTCTTAAAAAGGGTAGAAAACACTGTGGGAAAAGGAGAAATTGCTCATTACGAGCAATTTCTCCTTTTCCCACAGTGTTTTCAAAAGACTTTTACTGCAGACATGTAAAACCAGGGCTTGTTTTGGAAGGGGTTAAACCCCTTTCTCAACAAAACATAGCTCACCTTTACTATATAATGATATCACACACACACTTACCCTGGTGAAGCGGGAGAAAACATGTTGCTCATTCTATCTAAACTTATCACAGACTGAGATTGGAACCTTTTCAAGGTATTACTGCCTGATACTGTCTTGTCAGTAACCTGTAAATATCCAGGGAACCATGATGTTTTGTTGAGTCATAGTGAACCATTCACCTTTACCACGTACCACGCAACCTCGACTTTTACCACATGGCAAAATGTTTTACTCTTCTATATTGAAGTAATAAACTCTTTACCACACCACCAAATGTTACACTGGTCCAAATTGAAAGCATTTGCAGACGACAAAATAAAGGTGACTCAAAAATTAAAATTTGTTCTGGGAAGGGTAGAAAACACTGTTGGAAAAGGAGAAAATGCTGGTTTCCAGCATTTTCTCCTTTTCCCACAATGTTTTCTAAAGGCTTCTTTCTCATCGGCTTCAAAAGTAGGGATTGTGTGGTAATGGGTTAACAGACAAATATTCAAATGTTTTTCCAATTATAGTAGTGGTCTTGAATAGGCAGTAAACATTGTTGGAAAATGAGATAATGCTGATTACCAGCATTTTCTAGCATTTTCTCCTTGTCTCACAATTACTTCAAAATGCTTCTTCACTCAGGATTGTGCAATTCTTAGAAAGAAGCCTTTTTAAAACACTGAGAAAAAAATATACATAATACTATCGGCATTAGCAATTTGGTTGGTTGTATTGGGGTTTAACGCCACTTTAACAGCTAAGGTCATATCATGGCGGTCGGTGACGCACATGTGTTTCCTGGCTTTCTCATACCAATACTAACATAATTTTCTTTCCAAAGCCACCAACTACTTTTCTCACATGCTTCAGCAGAGGTGAGAGGCAAAAATACGCCCGAAAGAAAGTTCTCCTCAACCCGGTATTGAACTCATAACCACCAGGTCATGAATCTGACACGCTCACCACTGAGCCATCCGTGAGGGCTGGCATTAGCAAACATTCTTAAATATGGAACAGTCATCATGAGTTCAGTTTTGGATATGTATACATGTCAAAATAGTGAGGAAAAATTAACTGCCCATGATTGATGTAAGAAAACAAGTTAAAAATTTATCACCAAAACAGTAAATAAATAAGATGAAATTTTCATATGTATAGTGCTAATCCATAAACTTAAAATATTTAGTCAACCTTTCTGACCAAGGTTCATGAGTATTGACCACAAACTTGTTCTCTAAAGAGCATGTTGAGGTTTTCCAAGATCACACATCACAATTTGTTTTACCTTTTTTCTCAACTTGTTCAAAATATCAACAAACATTCTGACCAAGTTTCAACAACAGTACCTTAACTCATTACCAAACGACAAAATTTTAGGTTTGTCCAAATTGAAAGCATTTGCAGACGATAAAATAAAAGGTACTGAAAATTCGAAATTTGTTCTGTGAAGGGTAGAAAACACTGTGGGAAAAGGAGAAAATGCTGGTTACCAGGATTTTCTCCTTTTCCCACAATGTTTTCTAAAGGCCTCTTTCTCAGGGTCTTCAAAAGTAGGGATTGTGTGGTAATGGGTTAAAAATGTGGTTTCAAAAGAACATGCAACATTGTCCAACATGTGATCTAGAGAACAATTTGACTCTGAATTTGGCATCCAGAGTGCTCTAAAGGTTTGGATTTTTGTTTTAGATTTCATGCTTAGGTGGACTAATAAAAGTGCAAATAAGATCTTTTTATCATACGGACTGGTTGCCATATCAACCAAGAGAATTGATAATTATCTCGAAAGTTGAACAAATACATACCTTTAAGTTGTATTCTTTTTCAATGAATTGTTGAAGTTCACCAAATTTTTTTTCCAGATGATCATGTAAAGGTTTTAACTTATCTGTCACCTTCTTCTTGTGGATCCATAATGCATCTCGGAGGAGGAAAGTCTGTAGTAAGTGACAGTACATTTTTCACTAAAATGTTATTTCAATGTTATATTCTTAACTCTTACAGCACAAGATAAATACATCTACCGGTATTATATACCTAGCAGTGAAATCCTGGAATTTCCCTATGTGATAAATATTGATATTATCACTAGTGACGATATCAACTTTCACTTTCACCTCCTGCCGTAATTTAGGAACTACATTTTTTTCAATAAGCACTTATAGATAGTGTTAATTGTAAGTTCTATATTTTTAACCAGTAGTCTCCTTTTGTTATTTTAAATTATGTATTCATCAGCACTATGTCCTTGATTTCTTCTCTCTATCCAAAGTATTGATTTCGACTATCAAACGAAAAATTAAAAAAGATAATGTTAATAAGGTACATAATAAATAGAATAATCAACTGGTTATTTTTGATATGAAAAATATCTCACTCCGATGTGTCATAAGGCGTTAAAAAAACTTGTGCTGCGCACTCGTTTTTTGAACGCCTAACAATGCATCCTCGTGAGATATTTTTCATATAAAAAATAACCAGTTGATTATCCTCTATGTAAAACATTGGATAAATTTGTACAATATAGTTACAAAGTTTATCATATATACTAATAGTTTCAGTATTACTGATTTCAAAGAAAAAAGTGTGTGGGTGGAACTGATGTCATTGATCCCTTTACCAGACAACAAAATTTAAGACTGGTTCAAATTGAAAGCATTTGCAGATGACAATTTTAGTGTGGCCCAAATGGTGTAATTTTTCTCTGACAGGGTAGAAAACATTGTGGGAAAAGGAGAAAATGCTGGTTACCAGCATTTTCTTCTTTTCCCACGACGTTTTCAACAGGTTTCTTTTCCAGGCGTGTCAAAAGTCGGCATTGTGTGGTAAAGGGTTAAGGGGGTACCATCAAAACAAGTGTTTCTCCATCAAACTCTTCCCCTCTTTCCCCCACCCCTACCAATACTATAACAACTAACTTCAAAATACTATAGGTAAATGCAAATACAGGTAAAAAGGGTTGCTGCTCACAGGCTAAAAGACGCAATCCACTGTCCTTAACCATAGATGGACTTCTTGCACTGTATCATTTCAATGAGTAATATACTAATGTGAAGTAACTTCACACTTTACGAAACAATCCCTTGCTTTCACTACCCTAAGGAAAAGGCCTTTTGAAAACCTTGTGGTGAAAGGAGAAAATGCTGGTAACCAGCATTTTCTCCATTTCCAACTATGTTTTCTATTCTGTCAAAAGACTTAAGTGCATCTATACCACATATGAATTTGTCATCTTCAGATGCTCTCAGGTTGGACAAGTCTAAAATTTTGTCCTTTGATAAAGAGGATAGTCACAGGATAATCTACAGTATCAAAATTATGGCCATCTGTACACAAAACACAATACACATGTACTTCTAAAATGTTTTTTTTTTTTGGATGGGGATATCATTTTCACTAAATAACTTATTTTACCTGTTGTTTTATCAACTCTCTTAAATTTTTCTGGAATTCCTTATCTCTATCATTTTTAGGAAAGTCATCTGCATAGAAATGTTTCCAGTTTGCAAGACCTCCATTCACTGCAGCATCAACAATTCCGTTCAACAGTAATCCTGTTCAAAAATATCAATCGAAACTATAAAATGAGCCAATTTGAAAGCATTTGTAAAAAAAATTGTGTCAAAGCACGGAGGCAGGTAATATATCAATAGACAAAAGTACATACACACCCAGTAAATTTGGATTTGAAAAACAGAGGTGGACAGTGAATTTTTGTCGCCAGGGGGTGCTTACCATTATGGCGCATCGAAAAAATTCCAAACAGTATCAAACCAATATTATTAGCCCTTTCCCAAACAAGCCCTTGTTTTTACGTGTCTGCAGTACAAGTCTTTTGAAAACACTGTGGGAAAAGGAGAAATTGATCGTAACGAGCAATTTCTCCTTTTCCCACAGTGTTTTCTGCCCCTTCGGATAATTCTCTGCCATCACTATAAAAATTAAAATGTAGACTGCAAACTCTTTCAGTTAGGAAGAGTCTAAAATTTGTCGTTTGGGAAAGGGTTAAAACAGCGATTTTGTAATCAATTTTGAAAGAGTAGAATACTTGATGGGAATGGGAGGAAATGCTGGTTAACAGCATTTTCTCCTTTTCCGATAATGTTTTCACAGCTTTCTCTCTCAGAGTAGTTAAAATGTTGAAATATGTAGAAAAAGATAAACTTTTTGATGTCAAAAACATATTTAAGACCATTTGTGTTGAAATAATTAAAAAGGACCACTCCAAGGTGGCTAACATGATGGGATTTGTCTGTTCTTTCTTTTATTATTAACACTGTCTTAACTCTTTACCACATCATCCTGACTTTTAACGACCCTGAGAAAGAAAGCCTTTGAAAACATTGTGGGAAAAGGAGAAAATGCTGGTAACCAGCATTTTCCTACAATGTTTTCTAGCTTTTCCAAATCAATTTTCAATGTTTGATTCACATTAATTTTGTCGTCTGCAAATGTTTTCAATTTGGACAAGTCCAAAATTTTGTTGTGTGGTAAAAAATTTAATTATTATTTCACCTATATTCCATTGCATCTTTTAATGCTTTCCTGAACCTTTTTTTAAAAATTCACTTTTCCAATCCACTTTTATTTTTTTCTGTACAGTACTTTTCAACTCTTTACCGAACAAAAAAATTACACTTGTCCAACTTAAAGCATTTGCGGATAACAAATGAATTGTTGCACAGATAAAGAAATTTGTCTTTTGGAGGGTAGAAAACACTGTGGGAAGAGAAGAAAATACTAGTTAGCAGATTATTATCCTTTATCCACACTGTTTCCACTGTCCATTTCATCAAAATATCAAAAAATCACTTTTTTGTAAAGAGTTAAGAAGAAGTCCAGAATAGAATTTTTGAAGGTGAACAATATAAATGCTTATTCTTTAGATTTGCAATGAAAATCTCACAGAACATGAAAAAATCAGTTTGAAAACGAAGAGTACAGTCACTAACCTAACTGGTCCACTCTAGCATTTTCATCTGTAAGCTGATGTTCAATACCAGAGTTGAGCTTCTTGTTGGAAGTTTCCATTGTTTCTATGGCAGTTTCTATAGGACTCACTTTGTACTGAAAAACAGAAAACCATGCAAATAACTGGAATGTACTGGAAATATTTCAATACACAAGATATACCAGGATAGGTGCATCAGCATTTCATATTGCACATGTGAGCACAAGCCAGCTCACATGAGGAATCAGAACCACTGTCTCCGTGGTTTTTTTTTTTTTGAAGAAGAAAATATACATATATGAAGATAGAAATGCAAAATCATATGAGCTATACTCTGGCTAAACTGGGTACAACTCTTTATCAAACAAAATTTCTCCTTTTCCAACAATGTTTTCTACCCTACAAAAGACAAACAACTTGATTTAAGCCATTAGTGACTTGTCATCTGCAAATGCTTTCATTTTGGATAAGGCTAAAATTTTGTTGTGTGGCAACAAGTTAAAAAGCTTCCTTTCTCTGTATGTATTATACAGTACACACAGAATAGTTTGATAAAAGATTATGTAAGACAGGTTCTTACCACAATAGTCTGTATGACCTCAAACCAACAAAGAATTCCAGGCAGTGATGACTTGGTTGTGAGGTTCGTCTTCTCCTGCCAGATGTTCTGTAAAATGCAAATTGAAGTGAATAATGAAATCTAATTTGTATCTTGTCCCACTTTCAAGAGTGTTTCAGTCAAACACAGCAAGACCTCACTATACCCGTAATTCCTGGGTTTACTGGTACAAGGTCATGGCTATGAACAGCTTTGTTCAAGGACACATCCTCAAGGTCAGTGTAGACAGGAGAAATTTATCTTGGGATTCACTGGATACAAATCACTAAGCCACTCACCCACTGAAGGCACCCATTTGGACATATAACCAGGTGAACATTTTGATAGAAAGATAGTATAACCAAAGTTGCAGACACAGGCTTTACTTATCTGGCCCTATTAATGTAGTCTGTAGCGTCCTAAACTTCAGATTGGCGTAGTCACTGGTTCAAATCTATGGCTCAGATAATTTCTCTCTGAGGATTTATCTGTAGTGTCCTGGACTTCAGATTGGCGTAGTCACTGGTTCAAATCTACGGCTCAGATAATTTCTTTCTGAGGATTTATCTGTAGTGTCCTGGACTTCAGATTGGCGTAGTCACTGGTTCAAATCTACGGCTCAGATAATTTCTTTCTGAAGATTTATCTGTAGTGTCAAAGACTTCAGATTGGCGTAGTCACTGGTTCAAATCTACGGCTCAGATAATTTCTTTCTGAAGATTTATCTGTAGTGTCAAAGACTTCAGATTGGCATAGTCACTGGTTCAAATCTACGGCTCAGATAATTTCTTTCTGAGGATTTATCTGGCCCTAGTAATGTAGCCTGTAGTGTCAAAGACTTCAGATTGGCGTAGTCACTGGTTCAAATCTATGGCTCAGATAATTTCTTTCTGAAGATTTATCTGTAGTGTCAAAGACTTCAGACTGGCGTAGTCACTGGTTCAAATCAACGGCTCAGATAATTTCTTTCTGATGATTTACCTTGCCCTAGTTTTGTAGTCTGTGGTGTCCCAAGACTTCAGATTGGCAGAGTCATTGGTTCAAATCCACGGCTCAGATAATTTCAGGTGACAGAAGGTAGCCATTGCAGCATAACTCATTCCTCTCTTGCTACTATTCATTGCTTTGATGACAGTTATATAGGAAAGCAGCACTTGGTTTAGGGAAAATATTGTGCGAAGTACTGGTAAAAAGAAAGCAAAGCATGGATAGGTGTACCTGAAGCTGTGATACAATGGAAACAATTTAGAAAGTACTGTTAAAAACCACCCAGAAATACAACTGAATGTGGCTTAACCTTTTAAGAAACATCTCCCTGATAATTATGACCCTGAGATAGAAGCCTTTTGAAAACATTGTGGGAAAATGAGAAAATGCTGGTAACCAGCAATTTCTCCTTTTTCCACAATGTTTTCTACCCTGTTGGAAACAAATTCCAATTTTTGAGTTAAGCTGATTTTGTCATCTGCAAGTGCTTTAAATTTGGACCAGTCTTAAAGTTGGTCGTTTGGTAAAGGGGTTAATACTTACAGTGATGTCACTTCCTCCTTCATCAATTCTTCTTGAAAACGTAAATAATTGCACTTCATTGAAATTATAGTATCTGTGGAAACAAAAACATACTTCATGACTTAACCTTTAACCCTTTACCACACAATCCCGAATTTTAACGACCCTGAGAAAGAAAGCCTTTAACTCTTTACCACACAATCACGACTTTCAACGACCCTGAGACAGGAGCTTTTTGAAAACATTGTGGGAAAAGGAGAAAATGCTGATAACCAGCATTTTCTCCTTTTCCCACAATGTTTTCTGCTCTTCAAAAAACAAATTTCAAATTCTCAGCCACTTTTATTGTATCATCTGCAAATGCTTTCAATTTGGACAAGCCTAAAATATTGTCGTGTGGTAATGAGTTAAAAACATTTTGGGAAAAGAAGAAAATGCTGATAACTGGTATTTTCTCCTTTTCCTACATTTTCTACATTTTCTAAATCAAGTTTCAATTTTTGATTTACATTTATTTTGTCGTCTGCAAATGCTTTCAATTTGGACTAGTTCAAAATTTTGTTGTTTTCCACAATATCCCGAGTTTTACAGACCCTGGGAAAGGAGTCTGAAAACATAGTTTGAATAGGAGAACATGCAGGTAACCAGCATTTTCTACTTCTTAAACTGTTGTTTTTTTTCCCATTCCAAAACCAGTCCCATCATTTGAGGCACATATCATTAGCTGTCTGCAAAGGCTTCAATTTGGGACAGCTTAACTCTATATCATAGGGGAAAATTTTAGACTGGTCCAAATTGAAAGCATTTGCACACGAATATGACTGAAAAATAGAAATTTGGTTTTGGAAGGGTAGAAAACATTGTGGGAAAAGGAGAAAATGCTGGTTACCAGCATTTTCTCCTTTTCCCACAATGTTTTCAAAATGCTATTTCTCAGGGTCATTAAAATCAGGATTGTGTGGTATAAGGTTAAAACTGTGCAGACTGGTTAAGAGTTATTTTCTAATCTTAGGAAATAAATGCACATTGGACAACTGAAACTCTCTTTGTAAAAATATGCGAAGTAGAAATAAACTATAGATTCACTCATGAATAATAGAAAAACATTGTGAGAAAAGGCCAATTTGAATATAATTTTCATGATCCTGGTGGAAACAGCTTTTTAAAACCTTGTGGAAAAGAGAAAAATGTAGGTAACCATCATTTTCTCCTTTTTTGAGAATATTATTTATTCTACCAAAAACCAATCTCGTTATTTGGGCCACATATGTCATCTTCAAACTCTTTCAAGAATGACAAGTCTAAAATTCTGTCCTCTAATAACCCATTACCACACAACCCCTACTTCTGAAAACCCTGAGAAAGAAGCCTATAGAAAACATTGTGGGAAAAGGAGAAAATGCTGGTAACCAGTATTTTCTCCTTTTCCCACAATATTTTCTACCCTTCAGACAACCAAATTTTTCAAATTTTAAGTCACTTTTATTTTGTCATCTGCAAATGCTTTCAATTTCGACAAGTCTAAAATTTTGTTGTTTGGTAATGAGCTACAGGGTGCAAGTTGTTGCAAAGTGGGTACATTCGTCCTGACTTAAGCAGGAGGAGTTGGCATTACATATCCACTTCTGTAATTGGCTAACAGACAAAAAATTTCAGCCAGTCAGTGAGTAATTTCTAGATATGAGAGCCATACTTGGTATGAGGAAGTTTTCTGGTGAGAAACATTACAAAAGATGGTACATGCAACACAAACTTACTTGAGTATAGTCTCACTGACTTGTTTATTCAGGAACTTTGTACGCATGTCCATGACTGGGGTCACTGCATTCACTTGGAGGTCTAGAGTAAGTTAAGGGTCCCATAGTTCTTGCTGTGATTTGATGAAATAATGAGAGGAGAGGACGATAATCTGCACCTCATTACATAGTACAGCAAGTATATCATTGCAGCAAATATCATTTTAAACCTTGGCAGTTTTGAATTTTCTTTTTTACCTACATTCCAGTAGGCTTTGCAGTTGTGTTCCTCGCTTAACTGCCAGATATCCTTATACAATGTACTTGCAAAATCAAATATGCTTACATGTATGTATGACAGACATTTAACGGTGTGTAAATAATAATAATGCTTCCGTCTTACCTCCTATATCATTTGGTAATTCATAATATCAAAATATTTATCAGGTTAAAAGGATACATTGCTTAGGAGATTCCTTGAGGTCTTCTGTAGGAGCTGACAAGGTTTTCATAAACTGCAAAGAAAATACAAAAACAAACTTGACAAATACATTTGTATCAGCTGGGTTAGTAATTAGTGCATATTATCAATTAACATACTGTGCTCTTGTGTGTATGTGACAAAAACAGTTCATTCAGTTCCATATAACAAACTCTGATAATATCGACAAACCTGGTAAATAGTTATGAGAAAAAAAACACAGCCAATATCAAATCCAAGTTAAGCAACAAATTCAGTGTTTTAACTCTCTACAAAATAACAAAATTTTAAACTGGTCCAAATTAAGAGTACTTGCAAGATAATAAAATAAACATTCTTCAGAAATTGAAATTTGTTTCCAGCAGGGTAGAAAACATTGTGAGAAAAGGAGTTAATGCTGATTACCACCATTTTCTCCTTTTCCTACAGTGTTTTCAAAAGGCTTCTATGTCAGGGTCATAAAAACCAGGGATTGTTTGAGAAAGGGTTAATAAATCAAATTGTTATTCATCAAGTAATTTCCAAACAGCAAAGTAACAGGTCCAAGGGCTATACTGTTAATCCTCGACAATTTAGTGCTATGGCAGGAAAGTTTAGATTTTAGTTAATTTATATACTTTTTTCGTTCAGCTTACATAGGGATAGAAAACAGAAATTTGGAAAACAAAGATACGATGTGCAATACATTGTAGAGATGCCTGTTTCTTAGTGTCATATCAAAAACTTCTGCAGAAATGTGATTAAAATACTATTACTGAAGGAACAATTAAATGTGCATACAAACCTCTATACATTAAAAAGAATACCTATAAGAGGCCCCTGCTTCTAGACTTGTTAGTTTGAAAATTGAAATGTTGGACTGAAAAATAACCTTTGCTTAACCCTTTACCAAAAAAGCCAGATTTATAAAATAGACTCAAAAGAAAAATACTATAAATAACATTCTGTATAAAAGAAAAATTGCTGGAAATTAAGGTTTTATCCTTTTCCCACAATATTTATAAAACTTCAGAGCACAACTTTAAGTTTTGAGTGAAATTCACTTTGTCATCTGCAAATGTTTTCAACTTGGACAATTGTAACATTTTGATATTTCATACAGGCTTTTCTCTTTACCCCTCAATGCAAATTTTCAACAACCAAGGAAGACTCCCTACTCATCACATTTACACCTCATAACTTTGACAAAAACATTACCTCGGCATTTGGAAACAATATTTGCATTCTACTGTTGAAATCCTGGAGTCTTTCATACTCTTTTCCCCTGTATATAAGCACCTTATTCTGAAATAGAACAGAGCATAAAAACTATTATAACCTCAAACAAATAAGCTTTATTGTAAATCCACATTACAGGTGAAAAGACATGTCAGAGCCAAGATGTGCTTGAGAGACACTAAACCCCCAAAAAGGCAGCCAATCATGAATGCTCTGCGTAAACATAATTGCCTGAGAGGTTTACAACTTAGTTCTTTCATTTCTATTTATCACAACAAAATTGGTTTCAACTTACATATAAATACTACATTATTTTGATCACAATTTTAAAGCACTGTAACTGTGCTAAATACTTAAAGATTATAACCTTTTACCACATCGAGTTTTCATGACCTTGAGGAGAAAGGCCTTTAAAAACATTGTGGGAAAAGGAGAAACTGCTAGAGACCAAATTTAAATTCTTTAAAGGAATTTTGAAGAAGGATATGGCAATATCATTTCTATGAAGTAAGTCACAATTGGACAAGTTGTTTCAGAGATATTCCAAGAAAAAGTTTAAAAATGCATACACACAAGAGTCAAACACACAGATGAACACACAAGGGACACAGGACCATGACATAAGCTTACAGGCCCTTAGCCAGTGGAGCCCAAAATCAGCAGACTTACTTGTAAAAAGGAGGGGAAACCTTTCCCAATATATGCGACTCTGAAATATTCTGGATCCAGTCTCATTTCCTTCATGATACACTCAAACAAACCTGCTTGACGTTTCTGAAATAAATATTTGTCAAATCTGTGACTGTTGGAATATGCAATAATGCCACTGAACTGCTTCAGTACTTCAGTTTCAACACAATTAAAAGGAAACTAAGGAAGGAAATGGTGCCACCAAGATGTGCATTGACATGTGGATAAAACCACAGCCCAGCCACGAAACCAATTGATTAACCACTAAAATTTGTGAATATTGAACATCCTGACAAGTAGATCTATTAGTTATTCCACTTTTTAATTAAAAAAAAAAAAAAAATCTTCATACCAGTCTAAAGTGAAAGCAACAGCAGACATCAAATTAGACGTGGTTAAAAAAATAGACATTGTCTCTAACAGAATTGAAAACACTGTAAGGAAGGGAGAAAATACCAGTTACTAAAATTTTCAGAATGTTTTCAAAAGCTGTTCTATTCAGGGTCCTTATCTCTTTGCCAAACAACAAAATTTTAGACTTGTCAAAATTGAAAGCATTTTCAGACAACAACATTAATGTGACTAAAAAATTCAAACTTAACTTAAGAGGAGTAGAAAAAGTTGTAGGAAAAGGAGCAAATGCTGGTAACCTGCTCCTTTTGTAAAGTTATTTGCATATATACTCTAATCCAAGATTAACCCTTTCCCAAATGACAAACTTTTGGATTAGAACAAATTGAAAGTGTTTGCAGACAACAATTCAATTCTTGTCAAAAAGATGATTTCTGTCTATGATAGGGTGGAAAACATTGTGGGGAAAAAGAGAAAATGCTGGTTACCAGCATTTTCTCTTTTTCCCACAATGTTTTCAAAAGGCAACTATTCCAGACCCGTAAAAACCAGGGATTGTTTGGGAAAGAGTTAATGTAGTTCACTGAAACTTGTTTTTAGACCTGATGCTTGCTTACAAAAACTACGTATTTCATGTGTACACAGTTTAGTGAAAAGGTATCCCAGGTGATAAACCTACCAGAATCCAGCTGAGTTTTTCGTAGTCAAACAGTTCATTCTCGTACATCTGTGCCAGCTCTTTACAGAGTTCTATACCCTTCTCCCACATCTAAAATGTCAAAAAGTCAAACACATATATACTTTCTTAGCATCCTTTTTGTATTGGCACAATTTCTTCAATCACTACCTTTGGAAAACAATTTTTGGCCTTGCAGCATACCTCTTTTTACCCTTTACCTAACAATCCCAATTATTCACAGTCCTGAGCCTGACGGCTTTTGAAAACATTCTAGAAAAAAGGACAAAATGATGCTTACCAGTGTTAGTCCGGTCTGTTAGCTCAAAAATGTTTACTCGCCGGACGAAAGTGTGAAAATTTTATATGATGTAAACAATACGTTTCTAAAACGAGAAAAAGGGGTGTGCCCGATTTTAAGTCCCTAGATCAATTTTTATTGCGATTTGAAATTCGGATAACTGTACTGTCCGAATACTCTTCCTTTGTAGAACAGTAATTTTGTTGTTTCCCGTTTAGTCACAATGTATGATCGACAAAAAATGGTGTTTCAGAGGTATTTTGCCATTTTAAAGGCACATCTGTATTTAGAGATTGATTTTATGAATATTCTATATGTTTTTCGTATCTGTGTGTTTATCTGTCCGTCCATTTGCCTGTCATTTGCTTGCACTTTATATACTTAAAAAGAACTGACTTTGAATTTCGCGTTTAGGATTCCTTTGAATTTGGTCGATCGGCAGGACAAATCAAATTGCCTTCAGATTTCCGCATACAATGCAATAGGCGATTTGCCGTATATTTTCTTTTAATCCAAAGCATTTTTTTTTTTCAGTGACAAATGCTGTATGTCCCGTTCGCAAACCCTTTAAATTTGGACAAATTCACAACTGAAAAGAAAATGACATAGCAAAAAATCTAGAGGAAATCAATTCTAACACAATTTAGTAATATTTCGTGGTATTGCTTTTGAAAAAAAAAAATCATAAACAGACAAAAAGTATGCATTTTATGAGATCGTATTGAAATAAAGAGCATATAGAGACTAAGAATGAATCCTCTGTAACCTGTGTATAATTCAAAATCCCGTCCATTAATGATCACCACAATTAATTAATATAAAACAAAAGATACGGAAGAGTCAGTTTAATGTGACACATGTTTGTAAATCTGTAAGAAGACAGTACATTACAACTCTTCTAAAGGTCACCCACCCTGCGGTGTGATACCGAGATCAAAGGAACACCGAGTTAACCCTTTACCCATTTTCACATCTTTAAATGCTCAAAATGAAGTTTGAATAAATATTTTGTGAAGACGGTATGGAAAGTTTGAAATTTGATCTGAAGCCACGTTTCTTTTGCTTTTGATCTATAACATGAAGTTATTCGTCAATAGGAACATGCCTGAAAACGCAACAAAGACGGTTTGATAATAGTGCTGTAATATCAGTAAATGGACTGTTCCTGTCTCTCTGAAGACACTGGGCCGCTATTTTACCTTTTACCAAAGTATTTCGTGTTTTGGCGACCCGGAAAAAAAGGTGGCACACGTGCTGATTTGTCCCACTTTCCATTTTTTGTCTCACATCCCCAACCTCAACACCGCCCCCACCCCCGCAAAAAAAAAGTAATCAATGTATAGTTCAAAAATATCTGTGAAAAATGAATTTTCAAAGTGTGAGAGAAAATCTTGGGAAAACAAAAGCAATTTTTCTCCAGCTTCAACAATATGTTTTACTTTTTCAAGGACAACCATTTGAACCACCTTTACTCTATCGTCTCCATATGCTGGGTATAGGACAAAAACCCAATGGAACAAAAGCCCACTGGACAAAAGCCCACTAGGACAAAAACCCACTGGGACAATAGCCCAATATAACTTTTAGTTCTAATCATGTATGGAATTAATAAGTTTCGTATATATTATGTGACTTGTCTCTACAAATAGCAGAAAACGTTATGTGAAAAGCAGAAAATGCTGATAAGCAGTATTTTCTTCTTCTTTCACATGGTTGTTATAAGAGTGGGAAATGTTGCAGAGAATTAAACATTGAGAAGAAAAAAAAGCAATTTGATCATTCTGATCATTAAATCTCTGTGTTTTTTCTACAAAAATGATTAAAGAATTATTTTTTATACACTTCTTTTTATAAGCAGTGGGCATTTGTCCTCCCTGTCAAAATTAGCAGTGAGCTTTTGTCCAGTGGACTTTTGTCCGTCGCCCATATACTAAGTATATGGACGTCGTCGGGTGAAAACATTCACCGTAACTATTTAAAACCCTATCCCGCATAACACAAGCTTTTCACGACCCTGAGAAATATAGTTTTTAAAAATGTTGTAGAAAAGTGATAAAGTTCTGGTAACCACCTTTTTCTCCTTTTCCATTTGCTATCCTTCTTACAAACAATTTCATTTTTTCAGGTCACATTCAAATTGTCTGCAAAGGCTTGCAATTATGGCAAGTCTCAAATTTTCGTTTGGTAAAGAGTTGATGAAGATTCAGTATTGTAAGAAATTGTGGAAAAGGGAGAAAAATAACATTAATATAACTGCAGTAGTCCTTTCCTATTTTTATGTCTGATTGATCTACTAATGTTTGCCGAATTCCGTGGCTAAGTTTTTTAACGTACTGGCTCGAGATCCAGGAATCGGTAGTTTGATTTATTTAAACTATTAAAGTAATAATTTTTGTTTAACAAAAAAAAAATCGTTCCAGTATTCTGCAAATAGACAGAGACAGTTTATTTACCAAAAAACTGGGATATTATACATTTTCAAGTTACAGCGAAAATCCTGACTTTGAAATAATATTTAAGGTCTCTATAGTTGCATTTTTGTCATGTTCCTGTTTGAACTACCTTAAAAATTTACTATCGTAATGACAAAATTCAATTCAAATCTCAAACCTCCCATTTCTTCTAGAAAAAACAGAAGTTCGAGCAGAGCACCGACTAACACACAAGTGTCATAATTAAGTGTTTATCCCGTTTAGCCTTACGTTGATATCACTTGTAAAGGTTTGGAATGATTAAAACCTGTTACAGGGTATAAGTCTGTTCTAATTACTGGACCTAAAAGATGCATTTTTCTGCCCGAGCATCTTTTTTTTTTCGGTATTCAAATGCATTATTATGTAACCTGATTTAATCGGCCACAGTTTAACTGTATATCTGCACTTATTTCTTTCAGAATGGGCTGGGGGATTTGTTTTCAAATTATTAAACCTTATCCTACTAATTAAATGACACTTTAAAGCCGATCGTAAAATCCCAAATGTTATTTCAGAGGAATATCTCGAGGAAAAATATCTGCGTATCGGACAGTGTAGATGATCTAGGGTCAGACTGCACGTTCTTCGTAGTCTGATCTTAGTCTATATTGTCTGCAAAAGATCATTTAGTCGCTCTTGGCAGCCTAAGGGTTAATGCAGTCTGCATACTAAAAGTTCTATCAACACGCCCGACAGAAAATAGCGCTTATGGTACTGCTTTACTCTCTGAAGTCTACCTAAAGATTGATAAAACGACATTTCTTTTTTTTGTGTGTATCTTCGAAAAAGATGATTAATAAAACTACCGGCACAGCCGTTTTAGGTTTTTTTGACCTTTCAAAAATTTCGGAACTTCATATAAAAGTGAAAAAATTACTAAAATGCCCATTCTGGGTATCATTTCGGATTCATTCATATCTCTATTACTGAAAATAAACCAAAATCCACCTACAAAGTAAACAAAAAAAAAAAAAACACAAATTTTCGATAAAGAAATGAAGTTCTCTTAAATTTGAAAGCGTTTTGATCGACCCTCAGTGATCAAATCATTGTGAGATACTAATATATGTGTTCTGATAAAATACGTACGAAGAGTATTCGGACGCCACATCTATCCGAATATATAATAGGCAGTAATTAATGAACTAGGCCACTAAAATCGGGCACACCAGGCGCAAATGGTTCGGAATGATGTCTATTAACTGTGTGCAAAATTTGTTGCTTTCGTCCGGAGTGTAAACATTTTGCTAAAAAATCGAGTTAACAGACCGGACTATGTTTTCTTCTTTTGCTACTGCATTTTTTACCAGTCATTTGTTTGCAATATTTGCAAAGTATTCAAATTGTTGGCTGCAATTGTTTTGAATTTAGACGAGTGTAGAATTCAATCAATAAGGGTAGAAGACAGTGTGTCAATATAAGAAACTTTTTAATTTTATCTTTTCTCTTCATCATTTTCACATTCGATAGTAGCATTAAACCTAACTTGATGCTTATTCTTTGCCTATCAAAGCCAAATTGCCCCATTTGAGCCGCTTTGAAATTGTTGTCTGGAAATGCTTTAAACTTAGATCTAAAATTTTGCCATGTGGTAATGGGTTAATGGATCAATTATACAGTAATGACTTGCTTAGTATCGGGCATCACGGAGATGCATTAAGCCCCATTTTGTCAGAGAATGACTCAATATATATTGACCAGTGCCATGGAAAAAAGGTTTAACCCTTTACCCCATAAGGCATTTCTACAGTATCTCTAATTGACCCTAAATAACAGCAAGGATGATGCCCTTTCTTATGTGTATATGACACCTTTTGATAGTGTAGAAAACATTGTGGCAAAAGGTGAAATTGCTCGTTACGAGCAATTTCACCTTTTGCCACAATGTTTTCCAAAGGATCCTACAAGCAATGCTTAGCAATGAGTATCAATGGATTAAAAGGTTAATACATCTCTAACGCATTTTACCAAGGAAGTCTACATACGATTATGGATACATGATGTCAATTTTGTCTGACAATGAACTGAAGCATGAGGTAAACTTGTCCTTGGACAAGCAGAAAATTTACAAATGGCAAAAGGTTTTGACAAAGGTTGGCCTGCACAAACTAAGCAGCCTGATCTGGATCAATATCTTTTGAAGATGTATTAAGTCTTTACTATACCATCCCGACTTAAAACAACCTTGTGGAAAAGGTCTGTTGAAAACATTGTAGGAAAAGAACAAAATGCTGGTAACCAGTGTTTTTTCCTTTTCCCACAATGTTTTCAACCCTATCAAAGGCATAAGTTATAATTAGAGCTCAAATTAGATTGTCATGTGCAAATGCTTTCAAAATGATGACAAAATTTTGTCCTTTTGTAAAGAGTTAAACCTTTTCTCACAGAGCGAGGCTCATATGTTTATAGCAAACTGCTATCACCATCTTACCTTGCCCTTTTCAAAATACTGTATAGTATGATGATATAACATCTCTTTCAGTTCTCTGTGTGTTTGTGCCTCTGGAAATCTTTCTGAGAACAAGTGACTGGCTAGCCTATCATCACTCCACTGAAATATACAGACCATAGTTTCTTCTATAAATACTTTTGTGGACACTATAGATAACTGTCAAGTGCAGGTCCCAAATGATAAAAACCCCACATTCAAACGTTCCATGGGACAAAAGTCCCCTGGACTTGATGGAAAAAAGTCCCCTGGACTTGATGAGACAAAAGCCCATGTGAATTAATAAAGTGATATATTATGAGCAATGACTTCTTATCTTCAAATTTGCCAGCTCTACATGAGATCTGGTTTGCCATTCATTTTTTTTTAATTTTCTATATTCTAGCAAATGAACACCATTTTCTTTTATGAACAAATGTGTATATTTTTTAAACTTTCCTTATGTTTACAAACAACATGAAATATGGTGAAAAGCAACAATCAAACATAACGATAATATAATTCCATGGGGCTTCTGTCTGTATTTTTATAAAGGGAATGGGGCTTTCTCTGTATTGCTTTTGCCTAATGGCGCTTTTTTCCCTTCCCTTAATTATCAGTTTGCATAAAATCTGCGGTCCGATCTTCTATCTAAATTGTTGATGGTCCCCAAACCTAGCATTGAAATTGCAACTCATGACTTTAGTTTTTCCTGGGGCAAACATGTCTACTTTTTTCATCTGGCACTACAGATACACTACAAGTACTTAACTATTGAAAAATTTGGGAAATTATACAGGAGAGTGTACAAAGTACATACATCTAACAATTTGGCATATAATAGGAGTGTGTGTGCAGCCTCTGTGTAGTTATCACAATCCAGGTGCATACTGCATAGTTTGTGGAGGTATTTCACATACATCTCTTGTCGGTTTATACTGTTGTAGAAATCCTGAAAGTAAGCAAATACTTAAAATCAGATACATTACAAGTACTTAGTCATCTGACTCTTTCAACGCCAAATAAATAAACTTGACCTCTATTGACGGACCTAAATACACTCCACAGAAACTTACACAGATTTTGATTGTATAACCCATTACCACACGACAATATTTTAGACAGGTCCAAATTGAAAGCATTTGCAGACGACAAAATAAAAGTGACTGAAAGTTTGAAATTTATTTTGTGAAGGGTAGAAAACATTGTGGGAAAAGGAGAAAATGCTGGTTACCAGCATTTTCTCCTTTTCCCACAATGTTTTGTAAAGGCTTCTTTCTCAGGGGCGTCAAAAGTAGGGATTGTGTGGTAATGGGATAGGCTTGTGTACCGAAGCAGAAGGTATAGACCAAAATCAGACTACAAATTCTGTGCAGTCTGATCCTGATCTATGCTGTCCACAAAAGTCAATGTGTTCATCTACTGGGCCAAAAGGGTTAATGTTTCTTACTAGCCTGATGAACTAGAGCTATCAGAGAAAGTGGCTGATACCTTTAGTGCTTTGATAGAGAAGAAAAAGGTAAGGCGTACAAAAATGTTAAACATTTATCAAAGGCCAGAACTGTGGACTTGTCCAAATTGAAGGCGTTTTCATACAACATATTATTTGTCTCAATACAGAAATCTACCTTTGGAAGAGTAGAATACAAAATGGGAAAAGAGGAGAATACTGGTTACAATCATTTTCTGCCTTTTCCCCTCATGTTTTCATAAGCCTTCTTTCCTGATCATTAAAACCTGGAATTGATATAATGGTTACCACTATTTTCTCTTTTCCCACAATATTTTCAAAAGGCTTCTATCTCAGGGTGGTAAAAACTAGGGATTGTATCGTAAAGGGTTAATGATGTTTTCTCCAATTCATTTACCAGCAAGTTAACGATGCAAGACATTCTATGGTCCTTGATATCATCCTGGATAATGTGACGATATTCCAGCAATCGTTGCAGCAATCTTGTACTCGTGTCCACAAACACCAAGCCCTGCTCCCGCATGTTTTCATGGCCTCGACAAAGATTGGACAATCTGATTTCATAAAAATTAAGTATTAGTTGACAAGTTCTCTAAACTCTTTACCACACAGTCCCGCCTTTTAACTACCCTTAGAAAGAAGCCTTTGGAAAACATTGTGAGAAAAGGAGAAAATGCTGGTAACCAGCATTTTCTCCTTTTCCCACAATGTTTTTTACCCTTTCCGATACAATTTTTGATTCACCTTTATTTTGTCGTCTGCAAATATTTTCAATTTGGACTAGTCCAAAATTTTGTTGTTTGGTAAAGAGTTAAATAAACAAAAGATTTTTTTCTGATGAAAAGAAATACTATAGGTATCAACTTAACAATATCTACATACCAATATGAATACTGTGTGTAAAAGAGACAGCTTTTAAGAAACAATGTGGAAAAAGGAAACCTGGTTCTTACAAGATTTAGTGATCATTCTTTTTTCAGTATTTTGTCCTAATTTTACAATATTTTCAAAAGCCCTTTTCCTTAGAATTGTTAAAACTCCGGAGACTATGTGGTATAGAGCTTAGGATTAAAAGTAAAGCCGATAGGAAGGAGCAGGGGATGGGGGCTGGGCGAGATCCTTACATGTCTCGGAAAAGTTCCATATACTGCTCATCTCCTCTTCCCCCTTCCACCAGAATGTCCAGCTGGTTAATCATCTCATTTTCAACCTGTAAGACAAAAACATTGCTGGCATATCCCTTTTTTTTTATATTTAACAGTGGTTCAGTAATTTTTTAATCAAAATGATAAAATCTTACAATGGTCCAAAATGAAAGCACTTAACACTATAAATTAAATATGGCTCTTATAATGGAAATTCTTTTCAAAATTATGGGAAAAGGAGATAACACAGGTTCCCAGCATTTAACCCTTTTTCCCAAAACTCAAGGTTCAGAGCTGACCAAGGATTAAATCTTGTCACAATGACTATTATACCTTATCAAACCCTTAACCTTTTCTCAAACAATCCCTGGTTTTCATGACCCTGAATAAGAAGACTTTCGAAAACATTGTGGGAAATGGAGAAAATGCTGGATGCCAGCATTTTCTCCTTTTCTCACGATGCTTTCCACACATCCTTAAACAAATTTCAATTTTTGATTCACATAACCTTTATCATCTGCAAATGCTTCCAGTTTGGACCAGTGTAAAATTTTATCGTTTGATAAAGAATTAAGCACATAATCCAGAGATTTTATCACCCTGTAAAAGAAAACTTATGAAAAAATTGTGGGAAAAGGAGAAAATGTAACTTATTAGCATTTTCTTCTTTCCCCACAATTTTTTGTACCCTTTGAAAATTAATCTAGAAATTTCAGGCATATCTGATTGGTTATCTGTAAGTGCTTTGAATTTAGACAAGTCCAAAAGTCTGTTATAAGTAACTCAGCTTAAGTTTATTTGTTTAAATGATCTTTCTTAACTCTTTACCAAACGACAATATTTTAGACTGGTCCAATTTGAAAGCATTTGCAGACAACAAAATAAAAGTGACTGAAAATTTGAAATCTGTTTTGTGAAGGGTAGAAAACATTGTGGGAAAAGGAGAAAATGCTGGTTACCAGCATTTTCTCCTTTTCCCACAATGTTTTCTAAAGGTTTCTTTCTCAGGGGCGTCAAAAGTAGGGATTGTGTGGTAATGGGTTAAATATGGCGGACAACTGTTGAACCTTTTTTCCTCTTATAAAACTGTATGTATAGAGGTTTAAAACTATAGCTTTACCTGTTTAAAATGCCCAACCATTCCGTGGCTTACAGCTTGGTTGTATTCACACATCATCATATCAAAAAATATGGGGATTGTAGCTTTCCGCAACTCTGAAGAAAGAAAATATATAGGATTTGGTACAATTTGGAGTTTGAGACAAAGTGTTATTGAAAAGGTCTGGAAAAAGTTACTCCTTCATCAGCCTAATAATTTTTTCATAATATATTAACCCTTTCCCAATACTTTAACCCATTACCACACAATTCCTACTTTTGATGACCCTGGGAAAGAAGCCTTCAGAAAACATTATGGGAAAAGGAGAAAATGCTGGTGACCAGCATTTTCTCCTTTTCCAACAATGTTTTCTACCCTTCACAAAACAAATTTCAAATTTTCAGTCACTTTTATTTTTTCGTCTGCAAATGCTTTCGATTTGGACAAGCCTAATAATACTGTCGTGTGGTAATGAGTTAATGATCCTGAGCAGAAAACATTTTGATAAGCCGCATTTTCTCCTTCACCTGCCTTGTTTTCCTCCCTATCAAACACAGATATCACCATCTGAGCAACAATCAGTTGGTCATCTGCAAATGTTTGTATTTTCTCTAGTCAAAATTTTTTTTGAACAGTAATGAACTACTTACAAGATCATCAGGGTCCGATTCACCAACCATTCTTAAGAATATTCTTTGTTCTACTCTTCAAGATTTACTAACTGAAAGTAACAGAACTTCTGATTGGCTACACCAAATGGCAAAGAGTTAACCCTTTACCACACAATGACAACTTTTAACACCCCTTAAAGAGAAAGCTTTTGAAAACATTGTAGGAAAAGGAGAAAATGCTGGTTACCAGCATTTTCTCCTTTTCCCACAATGTTTACTACCCTATGAAAGAAAATTCATTTGATACAAGCTACATTGAAACTGTCATCTGCAGATGCTTTCAATTTGGACTTGTGCGGTAAGGGTTAAATAATAAAGGCAGTATTATGATAGCTTTTCACATGTGACAGCTCATTTCGCTATGCTTTCAAAACCTTCCCATCACAGGGGATATAAAAGTTGCCATTGTATGATATAAGTTTCAAGCCACAAAATTTAGTAATTGCGTAATCTCTGGAAATGTTCCTACCTGTTTCAGGGATCAAAGTCATTTCTAGGAGAGGCCCTACCATTTCTGGGACAAAATACTTCTTGTTTGGACCTAAAATTTCAATTTAAAAAAAGTTCTTATCAACACAGTCCAATTCAAAACATATCAATTTACCATGCATATTAAAGGTGGGTATTTAGAATTTTTACATCTCACCAAATTAAAAAATATATATATCACTGAAATTTATATGAAAAAATAATACAAATCATCAATAAGTAAGACTCATAAAATTACACAAAAAAAAATTTTTGATGGTGTTCCCTTAAAAGGCTATGTAGCCTCTTAAGGTATTTTTAGATTTCCCTCCAAAAGTCAATAAAGCATTTTGGGAATGTCAAGTCACTGGCACTTGACTTATAATGCTTAAATTCCATTACATAACAAACATGTAATAATTATTTTCTATAATGTCTTCTTTGGACCCCATATTTTAAACTTTGTCTGTGTATTCCTGTATGTAAATGTGCGAATTGATAATCTAAAAATAGAACGTGTCTCCTGTCGGTGTCAACCTGGGCCGTAGTAAATCTCTAATTTCTCGCGCTGTCGGATGGTTTTCGACTACTGGGGTTTTATGAAGGCAAATTAAAAGGCTTTGGGAGTATAAGGATGATTCTTTTGCATTTTTTTAAAATTTTCGTCCCAAGATCTGAAGGGCCACCTTTAAAGCAAGGCAATAATTTCCCTCTAAATTATTACATCAAACAACAGAATCTAGAGCTGTCACTGAATGCGACTTAATACCCCCGCTAGGGTTTTGACAGAAAAAAGTGTCAAGCTCAAGGGGAGGTAACTCCTTAATCAGGAAGAGTTGACACTTGGAAATTACGTCTTGCAATCTTCAGTATATGATCAGTATATGTGCAAAGTTTCAATACAATTGAAGGAAAACTGTAGAAGGAGTTCGCAACACAAAATTACTAGTATTTTGTACACAGACTGACAGACCGATGCACGGAAGGACACACGGACAGACAGGCTGATTCCTGTATACCCCCAAAAACATTCGTTTTGCGAAGTATAAAATATCAAATGTATGTGAATGAATCTTTACACCGTTAAACAGACCTGAAATACATGTAGGATACTGACCTAGATTTGACCACATGTTCCTGATTTCGAACCCCATCTCTCGTCTCATGTCGTTGTAACGGGATATGATTTTGCTCCTCTTGCTGGCCGAGAAGTTCTCAAGTTGTAAGTACTCTTGTGTTAGGAATGATATCGCACAGTGGAAAAAGTTGTTCCATAACTGAAAAATATAGAGTAAATAATGATAGTTTAACCTTTTACCACACAATACTGACTTTTAACAACCTTGAGGAAGACAGCTTTTGAAAACACTATAGGTATAGGAGATAATGCTGGTAACCAGCATATTTTTCCCTTTTCAAACAATGATTTACTTTTTGCAAAAAAGGAAATTAAAGTTTTTGACTCACAATTAAGTTTATTGTCAGGAAATGCTTTCAATTTAGACTTGCCAAACTATAAATACTTAGACTTATCCGAATTCAAAGAATTTGCAGACATTATTAACTCTTTACCACACGAGAAAATTTTAGACTGATCCAAATTGAAAGCTCTTGCAGACAACAAAAATAAAGTGACTGAAAATTGGAAAATTGTTTTGTGAAGGGTAGAAAACATTGTGGAAAAAGGAGAAAATGCTGGTTACCAGCATTTTCTCCTTTTCCCACAGTGTTTTCTAGAGGCCTCTTTCTCAGGGGCGTCAAAAGTAGGGATTGTGTGGTAATGGGTTAAATGGTCTAAAAAGTTTGGGATTTGTCTTTCAAAGGGTAGGGAGCCTTGCAGGAAAAGAAGAAAATCCTGGTTATCAGAATTTTCTCCTCCATTCCCAACAATGTTCCACAGAATTTTACCCTCAGAATTTTTAGTGTCATTAACTCTTTACCAAATGACATATTTATAGACTGGTCCAAATTGAAAGCATTTGAAGAGGACAAAACAAATGTGACTGTAAAATCGAAAACTGATTTTGGAAGGGTAGAAAAACATTGTGGGAAAAGGCCAAAATTTTCTCCTTTTCCCACAATGTTTTCAAAAGGCCTCTACATCAAGGTCATCAAAAGTCGTCATTGTGTGTTAAAGGATCAATACTTGGTCTTGTTCAGTAATGAGTTAATACCCCCATCAAGAAGGGCATTTCCTTTTGCCACAAAGTTTTCACAATATCTAAGTTAATCATCCATGTTTTATAACATTTACCTATTTATCATATGCTGTTAATTACCTGTATTAAACATTACCTCAGTAACACTTCAGCAGCCAGTACATCTATTCATGCTTTCGTGCAGTTCCAATCAGCACTTTACACAATACAGTTCTCAAGGCATTTGCCGTTTTCCAACCTAACCATTGTCGAAACAATCATCAACAGGAATTAAGCAAGGAATGAATCCTTTAACAAGCACTTTCATCAATCTTTAGAAAGAAATTGGCTAAACTGGGGTTTCAAACATGATTTTGTGAACTCAAGCCCTGACAAATTACCAAGTGTGCTACTATGGTTCTGCCCGTACTCTATAGAGATGACTTCAAAATTGTTTACAGCAAGTTTGTTACAATGCCTGAGGAAATGAATAAAGGTACATAGTTACCTGTTGTTCAAATTGGAGGGAAAACTTTTTGTTGATTGTTTGAGCAAAGAATCGTAAGGCACGAAGGATGATACTGTAAAAGAGAAAGATGAATTAAAATATTGAATAATTAACCCTTTAGCCCATAAGGCATTTCTATGGTAAATCTAATTGTGACCCTAAATAACAGCAAGGATTACGCTGTTTCTTACATGTATATGACACCTTTTGACAGCATAGAAAACATTGTGGCAAAAGGTGAAATTGCTCGTCAAGAGCAATTTCATCTTCTGCCACAATGTTTTCTAAAGGCTCCTACAAGCAATGCATAGAAATTAGTATCTATAGAGTAAAGCGTTAACCCATTACCACACAATCCCTACATTTGACGTCCCCGAGAAAGAAGCCTTTAAAAAGCATTGTGGGAAAAAGGAAAAAATGCTGGTCAACAGCATTTTCTCCTTTTCCCACAATGTTTTCTACCTTCACAAATCAAATTTCAAATTTTCAATCACTTTATTTTGTCGTTTGCAAATGCTCTTGATTTGGAAAAGCCTAAATTTTTGTCGTTTGGAATGAGTTACGTAAAATGCAGTTACTGTTTCCTATTTTCATGTAAGTATTTCAGGCATGTAACCAGAGTCTGTATTTACCAACCATTCTCAAGAACATTCCTAGTCTTATTCTTCAGAATTTGGTCAGTGTGAAAGTAACAGAGCTTCTGATTGACTAAACCATTTGGTTTTGCCAAACAGAAGTTCTGTTACTTTCACTGTCAGAAAATCTTAAAGAACAAGACAAAGAATGTTCTTAAGAATGGCTGCTGAATATGGGCCCAGGACTTAAAGAATCATGGAATCATGACACACTCTCAAATTGAAATTGATATCATTTTTACCAATCATCAAAATTCAAGATTTTGTCAAAATTTACGGTACACAAATACAGCTTAACTCTTTACCAAACAATCCCTGGTTTCTACGACCCTGAGATAGAAGCCTTTCGAAAACATTGTTGGAAAAGGAAAAAATACTGGTAACCAGTATTTTCTCTTTTTACCACAATGTTTTCTGTCATTTGGTAAAGAGTTAAGAGTCCTTTAATGTTAATGTTTTCTGTCATTTGGTATAGAGTTAAAAGTCCTTTAACCCTTTCCCAAACAAGCCCTGGTTTTTATGTGTCGGCAGTTCAAGTCTTTAGAAAACACTGTGGGAAAAACAGAAATTGCTCGTAACAAGCAATATCTCCTTTTCCACCGTGTTTTCTACCCTTTTTAAGAGCTTTTGCCATTTTGGCCAAATCTAAAATTGTTGTCTGCAAACTCTTTCAGTTTGAAAGAGTCCAAAATTTGTTGTTTGAGAAAGGGTTATGCTATCAACTGCGTAACTTGGCTTTGCTCCTTCATGAAGGAATTAATCATACTGAACCTGTTTTGTAACATGACCATTTCCATCCAGTCGTCTGGGAAGACACTGGTGTTAATTAAGTTCTGGAACAGCATCATTATTTCCATCAGGAAGTCACCGAGGTCCGACAGCATATGAAACGTAGCGATGTATTTGTTGTAGTGTACCTCCGTCATCTGACGTAATACACTAAGTAACACGGCCACACAGTCACCCTGCAAATAAAGGTTTAATCTAAATTTGTCTTAGAAAAAAAACAGATGTGATACTCTTTCAACAAGTGTACATAAAGACATATATTTTAACCTTTTAACACACATTGATGACTTTTAACGACCCTGAGAAAGAAACCCTTTTGAAAACAACGTGGGAAAAGGAGAAAATGCTGATAACCAGCATTTTCTCCTTTTTCCACAAAGTTTTCTTCCCTATCAAAGCAAAATTGCACCACTTCAGTCACCTGAAATTATTGTCTGCAAATGCTTTCAATTTGGATAGGTCTAAAATATTGCAATATGGTAATGGGTTAAACCCTGCTCTGTTCAACCCTAGCACTGATTACACACAGAAATACCTAATTTCAATGGACAACAATTCTTTTAAGACTTGAAAATAATGTCTTGCACATCTCCCAAAATAGTTGGTAACTAACATTTCTCTCCATTTTTTTTTTTAAATATTATGTATTCTTTTGATAATTTCTTTTTTCAAGTATGAAATATTAGTAGTTAAAAATTCATTCACTTAAAAAGACAAAGTTTTAAAAATAATCTTATTTTTTTCTTCTTTTTCTTCCATCCAACACACCATTTTACACGCTATTTTCAGGCCCATCAAGAATCATGACAAAAAAAGGGCACAAAGAAAAAGAAACTAAGAGAAAGGAAAAAGTTGTTTTTAAAACATATGAAGACAAAGCTGGAAAGAGTGTCAGCCTTTTTGGACAGTTCCCTTTTTTGCCACAATGTTTTCACACTCAGGAGTAAAACCTCTATTCGTCTTTACTCCCTCTATTTCACAAGAACATATTTTTTTGACTTTTCCAAAAATTAGAAATAGTGGTAATTACAAGAAAATGAATTAGTAAAACTTAGATATGATCCATTCTTAACCCATTACCACACAATCCCTACTTTTGACACCCCTGAGAAAGAAGCCTTTTGAAAACACTGTGGGAAAAGGAGAAAATGCTGGTAACCAGCATTTTCTCCTTTTCCCACAGTGTTTTCTACCCTTTCCAGAACAAATTTCAATTTTTCAATCACCTTTATTTTGTTGTCTGCAAATGCTTTCAATTTGGACTAGTCTAAAATTTTCTCATGTGGTAAAGAGTTAACCCTTTCCCATATTAAAAACTTACGATAAATTTTAGACCCCTGCAAATTAGAAACTTCTGCGGATGACAAATACTTAACTAGTACAAATGACCTTTGAACTTTCTATGGGATAGAAAGCAATGTATGAAAAGGAGAAGACACTGGTCACCAGAATCTCCTCCTTTTCAAAAGGTTTCATCTGTGGACACTTTCAAATATGGGAATGCTTGGGAAAGGGTTAAAAAGAAAAGAATTGTGAAAGCACACAAGGTGCTTAAACCATGCTGTTAGGATGAATCAAGTTTTTATGTCTTATGAACATAAAAGTTTGCAACAAATGCATAGCAGTTCTACACATCGAATCTGGCGGCATTCAAACTCACTGCTGACAAATACTTTGTTTTTCACGGTTTAAAAGGCCAATATCGTAACCACTGAGCCAAAGAGATATCTGTTGAATCCAGTTGTTAGGTATTGTATTTAAATCAGGACAAAGCCATGCATGAAGGGGTGGTCTCCTATAAAACAAGCCATGAAGTCCTGAAAAGCTGTATTCCCAGCTACTGACCTTAAGGAAACAAGTTACAACTAATAAAAAAAAAAAGATGAAATTCATTGTCTACCAACAACTCAAATCCATCAAAGGAGATTCTTTTCTGTAAGAGTTTAACCCATTACCACACAATCCCTACTTTTGACCACCATGAGAAAGAAGCCTTTTGAAAACATTGTGGGAAAAGGAGAAAATGCAGGTAACAAGCATTTTCTCCTTTTCCAATAATGTTTTCTACCCTGCTGTAAACAGTTTTCTTTCTTTGACTTATGTTTAATTTGTTGTCTGCAAGTGCTTTCAATCTGGACCAATCTAACATTTTGTCATTTGGTAAAGAGTTGAACAACCAAATGTCCTGGCACACATAGGGATTTCATGTACATAAAAGTATCATAGAATAAGCGAATCACCCCCATGCCAACCCCTTCTAAATAAACCTAGAAAGGAGTTCATTCTAACTTAAAACAGCACTTTTACAGGAAATATCAAGTTCAAGGGAAGATAATTCCTCAACCAAGAGGAGCTGACACTTGAAAATTGTGTCTTGCAAATCTTCAGCATATGATCAGTATTTGTGCAAAGTTTCGATATAATTGAAGGAAAACTGTAGGAGGAGTTCAAGACACAAAATTACTAGTACTTTATAGACAGACGTACACACGGACGGACGGCACACAGAGGACGGGCACACAAACGGACAGGCTGATTCCAGTATAGTAATGGGTTAACCCCTTTTGGCCAGAGTGGTACTTGTATGAACTAATTACTACATGTTTAACTCCCTTTGGCCTTTTGCTAGAGCACATCTCATAAATAATTTAATTACTAGATGTTCTAATAATAATATGAATTTACACCAAATGATTATTTTTCAAGTTCCTTATTGTAAAACAGATCTTGAAGTCAGATAAAAGAAGTAACGTAAAGACAAAATTATTGATGAAAAAAAAACCAGAAGAAAAAATAACAACCACAATTTTAACACATCAACAATTTTGAAGCTGTTCTACCTAGATACCAATCACACTAACACACTAACTTCAGACATGGAAAAAAATCTAGTCCAAACCAGAGCTGTCACTGCATGTGGCTTAATAGCCCCCGCCGGTGCTTTGACAGAAAAAATCGTCAAGTTCAAGGGGAGATAATTCCTCAACAGGAAGGGTTGACACTTGAGAATTGTGTCTTGCAAATCTTCAATATATGATCAGTATATGTGCAAAGTTTCAATATAACTGAAGGAAAACAGTAGGAGGAGTTCACGACACAAAATTACTAGTATTTTGTACACAGACAGACACATGGACAGACAGACACGCGAAAGGACACACAGACAGACAGGCTGATTCCAGTATACCCCGAAAACATCCATTTTGCAGGGGTATGAAAACTCAACAAAACTTGAAGCAAAGATATTTAAGACTATTTTTTTTGTATAAAATTATATGAAATACATCCTGGGAAAAGGAGCATGTTTTTCTAGCAAGCAATACCATAACGAGCAATTTCTCCTTTTCCCACAGTGTTTTCTACCCTTTTTGAGAACTTTCTTCCATTATCTCCAAATCTTAAATTGTTGTCTGCAAACTCTTTTGGTTTGGAAGAGTCTAAAATTTGTCGTTTGGGAAAGGGTTAATTAACTTTTTAACAATTCCAAAACCAATCTACCAATCTTATAAAATGCTTTGAACTACACAATGAATAATTCTGATTTTCATTTTGGATTGTGACTCAAAAATTGTTTTAATGCTTCACCAGCCAATCATGAGATTTGACGACCCTGAAGAAGGATCCTGTTAGCAAGCATTGTTGGAAAAGGAAAAGAGGGAGGTATAGGGTATTTTCTCTTTTTCCACAATGTTAAATAGCCTATCACAGACAACTCCAATCATTAAAGCCATATTTAACTAAGTCTTGGTGTACAAAACATTTTTAACCCTTTACTCCATACTCATTTCTACGCATTGCTTGCAGAAGCCTTTAGAAAACATTGTGGCAAAAGGTGAAATTGCTCATGACGATCAATTTCACCTTTTGCCACAATGTTTTCTACACTATCAAAACATGTCATATACACATAAGAAACGGCTTCATCCTTGCTGTTACTGAGGGTCAATTAGAGATACCATAGAAATGCTTTATGGGGTAAAGGGTTAAGGTGCACTAGTCTAAAATGTTGATGTTTGAAAAAAGATTAATTTGGTAGACAAATTTTTGAGCTGCTGTATGTCTTTCCACTTTTTCTTTTAGGGACTGAGGTAAGTAGTAATACTTGATTTAGATAAAGATACAAGTAAGTAAAACCTTAATATATTTTCACAAATGGAATAAAAATAGGCAATAATTCTGAATGAAATGTTAAAACTGTTCTCAGATGAACTATAACAAATCAAACATGTTATTTCATTTTATAAAAATCAACATGCATTTCACTGTTACACAGAACATTTATACATACTTCAAAACCAGAATAAAAAAAAAAATACACATAGAATTTTAAAATAAATCACACACAAGCCTTTAACTCATTACCAAACGACAAAATTTTAGACTGGTTCAAATTGAAAGCATTTGCAGACGACAAAATAAAGGTGACTGGGAAGGGTAGAAAACACTGTGGGAAAAGGAGAAAATGCTGGTTACCAGCATTTTCTCCTTTTCTTACAGTGTTTTCAAAAGGCTTCTTTCTCAGGGGGCGTCAAAAGTAGGGATTGTGTGGTAATGGGTTAATTTATAATCGAATACTTTCATGTGAAAACAATGTTGCTGTGGAAATGTCAGGTAAACTATATTAATAGAAAATATTAGATATATAACTTGCAAAGAAAAATGATGCATTCATTGTAAAGCATACAAAAAATGAAATTTATTCAATTTAGTGAATGAATAAAGTTGACATATGGTGGATGTATAATATGGAAAACAGTGTTTCTCAATGGTGGTTTCTGCAGGATAGGAAGGAAAACAAAAAATAAAACATTCAACAAAACACATAAACAACTGAAAACGAAAAGACCTAAAACACAGTATAAGGAATACATAATTATATAAAGAAGCATCTAGCATCAGAGCATCTAGGAAACATAGTAGGGTATTTAAAATCTTTTCTTAACAATAGTGTTACCTTGAACGCTTGCCAGAAAACAAAATTTAACACTGATCTAAATCAAAAGCTTTTGAGGATCACACAAAGGTGGCATAAATGAAGGAATTATCCTGCAATGGAGTATGAAAACATTGTGAGAAATGGAGAAAACCTGTGCGGACTGTGCAGGCTGATCCGAACAACACTTTAACATGAATATCCAGCCTGATTACCAGCCTCTTCTCCTTTCGCACAATTCTTTTCAAATTTTTCTTCAATGAGAATTCAACAAACCAGGCGATGACGTCAAAGAATAAGGTACAACATTAATGACATCTATATTTAAAGCTATTCAAATTCACCTACAAGTTACATTATAACATAATAAACAGTGTAAGCCAAAGAGCAAACTCCATTTTTCTTGCATTCTGTTTTTGCTCTACAAAGCATGTAAAGGCTTTATAATCATGATTGTAAATATTCATCTATATCTGACATGGGGTAATGGAGAGAAAAGAGCAGACAAGATTTACGAGATGTCACAAGGCTTTCATCTTCACAAGCCAAGGCTGACGATTCACTATGCTAATCTAACCTTGGCGGATCAAGCTTGATTTTTTACATTCCCCCGATACCCTTTTTCATTGGATGCAGCCAGCTCTAACTGCAACAAATTAAATCACTCGTAGCATTTCATCTTTGATAAAAATAGAACAACGTCACTACATTTTGAATAGAAGGTAAACATGGAAACCCACGTGGATGTCTGCTTATCGCTTCATGTGTATTCGTAAGCGGTTTGTAAAACAGTATTTCATTTACTTTTAGCAGTATGATGTAAATGGGGGTAATAACCAGCATCCAATAGAGGGCGCATCGCAGGAATCTTGATATTGGGCTCAATCAGGCAAGGTAAGATCCATGTGGTGATCGTAACCTTGGCTCGCAAAGATGCAAGGCTTCATCACAATTGAAAATGTTGAAAAATCAAATAGACTGTCCCTTCTAAAGAAGCCTTTTCAGCTTTTCAGATTGCTTCTGCTATTCTCCTCCCTCCCCCCCCCCCCCCCCCCACAAAGGAAAATAATGGAAATTTAAACATCCGTTCACCTGATCTATTTTTCTTTCTTTGTAACGAGGGGAAAAAACATTTGCAAGTTTGGTAGTTTACCAGATGCTCTGACAGGTTAAGTGAAAAAAACAAATTTTGATTTTCACCTGTATCATGCCATCAGAGTCCCTTTCAGCCTAAACAAACCAAGGACAATGATTTAATCCTCTACCAGACGACAAAATTTTAGATTTGTCTAAATTGGGAGCACTTGCAGACGACAACATAAACGTAACTCAAAAAGTGAAATTTGTTTTCAGCAGGGTATAAAACATTTTGGGAAAAGGAGAAAATGCTGGTAACCAGCATTTTTTCCTTTTCCCACAACGTTTTCAACAGACTTCTTTCTCCGGGTCGCTGAAAGTCGGGATTGTGTGGTAAAGAGTTAATCCTCTACCAAACAAACCAAAATTTCGACTACTAAGAGAGAAGGCCTTTGAAAAAATTGCTGGAAAAGGAGAAAAATGTTGGTAAACAGCATTTTCTCCTTTTTCTTCAATATTTTTTACCTTTTCGGAGACATGTCATTATTAGTCACAATGAATGTGTTGTCAGCAAACACTTTCAGCTCGGATGAGCACAAAATTTTGTCATCTTTTAATTCATAATCAAACGACAAATTTATAGACTGGTCCGAATTGACAGCATTTGCAGACGACAAAATAAATGTGAATAACAAATGAGATTTGATTTGGGAAGCGTAGAAAACATTATGGGAAAAGGACAAATTGCTGGTTACCAGCATTTTCTTCTTTTCCCACAATGTTTTCAAAAGTCTTTTTTCTCAGAGTCGTTAAAGTCGGGATTGTGTGGTAACAATTAAAATCGTAAAATAATTCTGTAGCAGGCAGCTTCGAAAAAAATCCTAGAATAATGCTAGAAAAAAACTAGGAATCAATGCAAAAATGCATGTGAAAATATTGTGGATAAATTGCAACAAGCAATTTCTCATTTGCCACAATGTTTTCCAAAGTGGTCGGCTACAAGGTGCAAAAAAAAAAAAGCATCCGCAGAGGGGAAAAAGTAGCTATATTTAAATGGAAATTTAAAGAAAAAAAGATGCAATCAACAGATCAATAACAATCAACAGACCCATTAACTCTTTACCAAACTACAAAATTTTACACTAATCCAAATTTGAAAGCATTTCAGACTAATCTTTTGAGTAGAAAAAATAGTGGGAAAAGCAGTAAAAGCTGGTTACCTGCATTTCATCCTTTTCCCACAATGTTTTCTAAAGGCTTTCTCCTACAGGTCATCAGGATTATTTGGTAAAGGGTTTAAGCCCCAAATGCTTTTCATTTTTTTCTCAACTATTTGTATGAAAAGAGTGACACATTTATTTGACTGACAATATTTTCCACAACCTGCTGCTATTTTTGCATTTAACTACAGAAGAAATGTGCCATGTAGCAAAATCCTAAAACCTATCTTTGGTGTGGAAATAAAACATTAAACATATCAGCGCACATGTAATTGCCTGATTTGGCTACTTGCCATGGTTAACCCATTACCACACAATCCCTACTTTTGACGCCCCTAAGAAAGAAGCCTTTTGAAAACACTGTGGGAAAAGGAGAAAATGCTGGTAACCAGCATTTTCTCCTTTTCCCATAGTGTTTTCTACCCTTCCCAGAACAAATTTCAATGTTTCAGTCACCTTTTTTGTCGTCTGCAAATGCTTTCAATTTGGACCAGTCTAAAATTTTCTTGTGTGGTATAGAGTTAAAGTATCGTAATTAAGAGTCTCCTTAACTGCTGAAGCTGTAACCAGCATTTCCTCCTTTTCCCACACTATTTTCTACCATATGGGATGTAACATACGAAAAGGGGCATTCTGACATCTACGTAAAGTCCTACTCCAGATCAGCCTGCGCAGTCAGCCTAGGCTGATCCGAAACAACTTTCCGTTCATGCAATTTTTCTGTGGTGCATAAGTCTACTATAGCACAAAATCCAATGTAGTCGTAAAGTGTCATCTCGGTTTAGCCTGCATAGAATGCCTTTTTTCGTGAGTTGCAAGCAATATCAAAAACAGATCTCATCATATGTGCTACATTTGTTTTGTCGCCTACACATGCTTCCAATTTGTGTCTAAAACTTGGTTTGATAAACAGTCAAATACCAAAAAATAAAATCTGAAATAACAAGCAGTGACTTACAGCATGTGTTCTTATTGTTGTCTGAATGACAGTGCGAAGGATTTTCTCCATTATGATGTCAATATCCTTGTCTTGGTATATCTGAAAATAAGGATTCATATTTGTAACAATTATTTGTTTGTATGTATGATGTGAAATGCCCCTTTCAAAATTATTTCTGTTATATCAAGGTGGCCAATGCACCTATCCATGCATTGCTGGTGTTTCTTTCACAAGTAATTGGCAAAATATTCTTCCCAGGCCAATGACTGCTTTCTCACATTTGAATCCGTCACAATCTTCAACAATGACAAACATATCATAAAATGTCAAACTTTGATCAAGACAATGATGGGGCCTCGATGTTTTCTAAAAAACAGCAAGGCTAGAATTAATTTCAAATGACTGAAATGTAAAAGCCAAACTAGAACTGTAACCTGCGGTGGGCTAAGGAACACAAGTGCCTGACATGTCTGGTATCACACAATCCCTCTATATAGATATAATAAAGACTTTATTATATCTATCTAGAGGGGTTGTATGGTACCAGACATGTCAGGCACCTGTGCTAAGGAACACCAAACATTCATTGGCTTGCCACCACATAAAAAATGAGCCATGCTCTCTGGAAAAGGGGTTAACCCATTCTTTTTTGTTGCATTTTTCATATGGCCTGTAGCAAGCAGAAAAAGGGCATTTGGACATACACGCAAAGTCTGCACAGTCCGCATGGATTGATCTTAACTCATTACCAAACGACAATATTTTAGACTGGTCCAAAATGAAAGCATTTGCAGACGACAAAATAAAAGTGATTGAAAATTTAAAATTTGTTTGTGAAGGGGAGAAAACATTGTGGGAAAAGGAGAAAATGCTGGTTACCAGCATTTTCTCCTTTTCCCACAATGTTTTCCAAAGGCTTCTTTCTCAGGGGTGTCAAAAGTAGGGATTGTGTGGTAATGGGTTAAACAACACTTTACAACCACATTCGATTCTGTCCTACAGTGGACTAGCAGAAACCAGATAATTATATAATATGAAGGAAAGTGTTATCTCAGATTAGCCGGCAAAGACTCTGCAGGCTGATCTGGGGCGACACTCTATGCAAATGTCTGAATGCCCCTTTTTTTGCATATTGTAGGCCATATGAAAAATGTGACAACAAAGAATGAAATTATTTTTAGCTTGGCTGTTTTTTAACAAAGCATCAAGGTATTGTGTACTGTTGATGTAAAGGCTGTCTCAGATTAGCCAGCACGGACTGCCCAGGCAGATCCAAGACAACATTTTACCTAAATGTCCATTTTTTCCTGTTTGCAGGCAGTATACAAATGCTTTCAGTTTGGGACTCTTTAAAATTCTGTCATTCGGTTAGGAGTTAGTTTGTTGTCTCTAAATTCTATGCTTTTGATGAGTTTTAACTCTTTACCTCATATGCCAATTTTAGGCTCCTTCAATTCAGCAGCAAATAAACATATGATGTCAAAAAACATGGACAAATGGGGAAACAATTATCTAATAGAGTGAAAACATTGTGGTAAAAGGAGAAATTGCTCGTTACGAGCAATTTCTCCTTTTCCCACAATGTTTTCAAAAGCTGTCTGTTGTTGATGTGTCAAAATGAGTATCTATGGAGTAAAGGGTTAAATTCTGTTGTCTAGTAAAGACTAAACTTACTTGTTTTGTTGGAGAAAACAGTGTGTCCATGATATTGCTGAGGACTTTAATGCAAGCTGTCATCTCATACTGCGCCTCCATCATTCTATGTATCGTAGACAGCATCATTGGCAGCAACACTTCTCGACATTCGATTCGTTGAAATAGCTCTGTTGACACAAGATCCTCGATGCATATGATTTTCTGAATTCGATGTCGTTGCTTTGGAACGTGGTTTAAAAAATCAACAAACAAATGACTGAAATGAAAAAGCCAAACTAGAACTGTAACCTGCAGTATGCTAAGGAACACCAAATATTCAGAGCTTCGCAGAGCGGCGCATATACAACAAAGGGGCTTGTCAGTGAAATGAGTTGGAATGACTGATGGGCAATGAATGAAGAGTAGCTATTCTCCATGATATGTGAAAAATATTAACTCTTTACCACACAAGAAAATTTTAGACTGGTCCAAATTGAAAGCATTTGCAGACGACAAAATAACGGTGACTGAAAATTTGAAATTTGTTCTTGGAAGGGTAGAAAACACTGTGAGAAAAGGAGAAAATGCTGGTTACCAGCATTTTCTCCCTTTCCTCCTGTGTTTTTAAAAGTCGTCTTTCTCAGGGGGTATCAAAAGTAAGGATTGTGTGGTAATGGGTTAAAGGGCAATAACTAAAAAGATAAGAGTGACACAGTTACAAATTTTGTGAATTGCTCTTTTCCACAAGGTGTTCTTTCAGTCTTTGAAGGTTGAAGATCATAGCTTTTGTTTTAGAAATTATGGCCCAGACAAAAATTCAAAGTGAAAACTAACAAAGGGCAATAACTCAAAAAGAAGGATGGCAGAGTTATGGTTCTTGTGCATTGCACTTCTTCATAATGTGTTCTATTAGTCTTTGAAGTTTCAAGATGATGGGTTTTAAATTTTGGAAGTTATGGTCTTAACAAGAATTCAAACTGAAAATTAACAAAGGGCAATAACTCAAAAAATAAAAGTGGCAGAGTTATGGTTCATGTGCAATGCACTTCTCCATAATGTGTACTTGAAACAAACAGGCAGAGTTAGTGAAACATGTTTTACCTTAGTTCTACAGCATTGAACACTTTCAGGATGTCTGTTATACAGAGTGGCATGTTCTTAAGGGCATAGCCCTGGGCCCTTACAGTTCTGTCAGAGGTATGTAACATGAGCCCACCAATAGATTCTATCAGCTGTTTCAACATAATCTCAAATTGTTGGCGCCCCCTGTTCTCATTCAACCTGCGATAAAAATTGGGAGTTATTTAAACATAAAAAGAGACTTTTTCTCCTTTTTTCAAAATGTTTCTACCTTTCAAGGACAGATCCAGTTAACACAACGAAATTTTAGACTTGACCAATTAGAAAGTGTTTGAAGACAATAAAATTAACATGACTCAAGAATTGAAACTTGGCTTTAGAAGAATAAAAAACATTGTGGAAAAAGGAGAAAATGCTTGTTACCAGCATTTTCTCACAAAGTTTTCAGATGGTTTTGTCTTCTGGGTTGTAAAACCAAGGACTGTTCGGCGAAGCCTTAACCCTTTACCTGGCAATAGGGTTTTAGACCTGTATGAAATGAAAGCATTTACTGATGACAGTTTCGATGAGGCTTATATGAAATGATTTTTCTTTGATAGGGAAGAAAACATTGTGGGAAAAGGAGAAAATTCTGGAAACCAGCATTTTCTCCTTTTCCCGCAATGTTTTCAAAAGGCCTCTCTTTCAGAGGTGTTAAAAGTCATCATTGTGTGGGAAAGGGTTAATCCAATTCAATTCAAGCAATTCTCAGATGGAATGAATTTTTAAAAAATCAAACAACTTACATTGCAAAGAGCTCCCGTGACCTAATGATAAATTTGAAGATATATTCTAGAGATTTCATGGCTTGCATAAAGGACTGTTCATGGTCTGTGTCTTCATTGGCCTGGTCTATATATTCTTTCAATATCACCATTAGTTTGCTGTAAAGTAAAAGCAAAACAATACTGATACCACATAGTTCAGCTTTCATGAGGGCCACTAATTATTCCAGTGTATTCAGTCTTTTGTAGATTCACATTTGTACACCATTTCAAACCTTGTTCTCATTTAATCTTGAATTGCTGAATATAGCCTCTCATAATCAATTATTCCATACAAAACATTTTCATCTTATATTTTGTACTGCAAGCACATGCACATACATCATGGGATTTTCTAAACCAAAGCCTATACATGTTTTCACCAATCATGCAAAGTTGCACTCTTCCAAACAATTCCAAACTAAGAAAGTAATTATAATGTCTAATTGGCTGAACGTTTTTGATATGCTTAACAAAAATTATGTTATTTTAAAATTTGTAGAAAGCTCTTGACAATTTGACTATAAATAATCCTCAATTAATTTCCACCCAACCAAAATTGTAATATATCTTAACTCATTACCAAACGACAAAATTTTAGGCTTGTCCAAATTGAAAGCATTTGCAGACGACAAAATAAAAGTGACTGAAAATTTGAAATTTGTTTTGTAAAGAGTAGAAAACATTGTGGGAAAAGGAGAAAATGCTGGTTACCACCATTTTCTCCTTTTCCCACAGAGTTTTCTAAAGGCCTCTTTCTCAGGGGCATCAAAAGTCGGATTATGTGGTAAAGGGTTACGGTATTTGAGAGAAAAGGGGTAATGACAACAAACAATAATATGTTTCAAGAAAACTCACTTGTAAGCTGTTGTAAGGCTGAAAGACTGAATATAGGCATCCAGAATAGGCCTAAATTGATAGTATCTACTGTCCGCAACAAGGCCTATTATGTACACCTGTAAAACAGCAACATAAACAAGAACATGTAAACATACATGTATGTGAGCCATGCTCTAGCAAAAAGGTACTTAACCCTTTGCCACACAATCCCAACTTTTAACACCCCTGTGAAAGAAGCCATTTGAAAACATTGTGGGAAAAAGGAGAAAATGCTGGTAACCAGCATTTTCTCCTTTTCTAACAATGTTTTCTTTCCTTCCTAAAACATATTTTTATTCTTTAGTCACATTCATTTTGTTGTCTGCAAATGCTTTAAATTTGGGCCAGTCTTAAATTTTGTCATTTGGTAAAGGGTTAACAGATCTACAACATGTAGTATACTAAGCAAGCTATAATCTAATTATGAATGTATAAATTCAGTTTCATTATATTTGAAAGAAAACATTATTGGAAAATGAGAAAATGATGACAAGAAAACAATTGTCTTGCCCTCATAGTTGAGAACATGAATTTTTTTTCTTTTCATTTTTCACTGCATGTCAACCCATGTATAACTGTCATCCCCAGGAGCAATGGAAACCATGATGCAAAGGCTATCACTTTAATGATTTTAGTAGAGGGTCACAGGCTATCATACTCGTTAATTGAGATTTAAAAGTCCAGTTTCTTAACAGCAAAGCTAGAACCAGCCGAAATAGCTCAGTAAGTAGAGCATAGGACTCATGTACACAATGTCCTACAGGTTGTGGGTTCGAATCCCCGGCTGGCTGACTAAAATTACTTGTCTAGTCTTTCAGATCAGACATTAAACGAATGTGACGGTGCTATACGCCGAGCACGTTATAGAACCAGCCGAAGCTCTCAGTAGTTTCGACCTGTATCCTTGCACTATCCCCCGTAACAACTAACTAGTCTTCTGGGGGCGTCGCTCAGATGGGCAACCGGTAGCGACGATAAATAAATGGAAATAACCATCCTACAGAGCTAAAGAGAATTCTCCTTAGAGCAGTTGTTACATACTGGTTTTATACAGGAAAAAGCTCTACAGTAAGGGAGGAGTGATCTCCCATAGCAACTGTGACATAAATGAAAATAACTGAAAGCTGTGTTAAACATCAAACTAGGATACAAACAAAAGCAACTTACCAATGCATCAAAGACTAGATTATCGTAGAGATCAGATACTGTGTTGTGCATAAGAATATAAAACAAGGAATCTAACAGGTCTTGGAGAAACTGAAATAAATAGAATGATAGATAGATATACATACTACTTCCTAGCGTAAACTAAATATAATATCCTGTCACAATTTTAACAGCTCACAATATCAAAGTCAAAACAAAAACAGAGAAAATGTACGTAAACAAGACAAACAAACAAATAAACAAGAAAATTACCAGGCATAGTGTTATGAGGCAATATAAGTAACACGGGAGAAAAAAAATATGTGTGTATTAGTTTAACAAATTGACAAGAAATAAATGACCTCTATTACTATATATTACACCACGCTTGAATTATTGTCCGAACTTAGCTTCAGCTAATGTCGTCTGCATGCGGAACTATATGCGCTATTTTCAACTCTTTAGGTGGCCAATAGATTTATAGTGTCTTCAAAAAATACTTAGAATATCTAAAATTAAAATTATTGTTTTGGTTTAAACTTGTAATAGGAAGCAAGTGACTCAGATCTAAGATGCACTTTCTGTGCAGCCTGATCTTAATCTATGCCATCCCCAAAAGCTTTTTCATTTGGCTATAGCACAGTAAGGGTCAAATCCGACATTTACCGTTAACAGAATTTCCGTGTGGTCCGATTATACCCGATGATTTAAATATTCACGTTTTAACTCTTTACCAAACAACAAAATTCTGGACTGGTCCGATTTGAAAATATACCATAGTTATGTGATAAAAATGTCTGTTATTCATTGACAGTTGTTACAAATTTTCAAAGTGTCAATGGAAATTACCACATGTGCATGTGCAGTTTTGCATATTCTGGGCTAAAATTTAAGAAATATAGTTATGTGATAAAACATCTGTACTTCATTGACATTAATTTTATGATACAATTTTAAAACTGTCTTCAAAAAATGTTATTATGCTTGCAAGAGTTGGATCTAAACCATTTTTTCTGGACTTTTCAATAAAATATTATCTTGATTGCAAACTGCGGTTAGACCATAAAAATTCCTGTACCATAATGACTATTGATGTACTACATATGACCCCTCCTTGGAAAAAGAAAGTGCTTCTTTTCCCTAATGCTTACGAAACAACAAAATTTAGAGTGTTCCAAATTGAAAGCATTTGCAGATGATAAATCAAAGGGAACTAAAACAATAAATATTTGTTTTGGGAAGGGTAGAAAACAATGTGGGAAAAGGAGAAAAGGCTGGTGATCAGCATTTTCTCCTTTTCCCACAATGTTTTCAAAAGGCCTCTTTCAAAGTGTCGTTACAAATTGGGATTGTGTGGTACAGACTAAAACTGTTTCTCTTTAACCCTTTACCAAGCAAGCAAAATATAGAATGGCCCAAACAGCATGCATTTCCAGACAACAATTAAAGGTTAGCTGAAATGTCTTTGTTAGTGTAGAAAACATTGTGGGAAAAGGGGACAATCTTGTTTTTCTCCTTTTTGTTTTCAAGAGATTTCTACCTAACAGTCGTTATAACTTGGGACTGTGTAATAAAAGGTTAAATATTTAGTCCATTTCAGAATGTACAGGCCAGTATCATGTTCTTAACCCATTTACAAACGACAATATTTTAGGCTTGTCCAAATTGTAAGCAAGTGCAGACGACATAATAAAAGTGACTGAAAATTTGGAATTTGTTTTATGGAGGGTAGAAAACATTGAGGGAAAAGGAGAAAATGCTGGTTACCAGCATTTTCTCCTTTTCCCACAATGTTTCCTAAAGGCTTCTTTCTCAGGGGGGTCAAAAGTAGGGATTGTGTGGTAATGGATTAAACAGTATGACTTGTACAGTTGTTCGTCTTAACAACACCACATTTTTGCTACAAAGAACCCTTTATATTTTTTCTACATTGAAGTTATTAAAACTGTAATGTTTCAGAAAATGACCATGCATTATTCTAATAAAGAATTTTCTGATTAATAATACAGTACAAGTATCATATCATTTTTTCATTTGCAAAGCTTAGGCATATATATATGTGCTTGAAAGCTAGAGCATACTTACCTTCTCTGGGGGGAAAAACAGCATATTAATTCAGAATTTCTACTTATAATTTCAACCTAAAGCCTCCCTTGTTTTGCAAAAGCAGAGCCATATTTATTTTCTTTTAACCCTTGCCCAAACAACAAAATTATAGACTGGTCCAAATTAAAAGCACTTGCAGACGGCAAAATAAACATAACTCAAAAATTGAAATTTGTTTAACCAGGGTAGAAAACATCGTGGGAAAAGGAAAAAATGCTGGTTACCAGCATTTTCTCCTTTTCCCACAGTTTTCAGGTGTTTTCTTTCTCAGGGTCGTAAAAACCAGGGATTGTTTGGGAAAGAGTTAAATGAACAGTACAAAAACTCAAAATAGAATAGAAACAATCATCATTACCAACAGGAACAATATGACAGAATATTTGTGATGCAAGGAAAAACAAGAGAATCACACAGACATGATGGTCTCTACTGGTGCTTAACCCTTTAGCAAACAATCCCCAGTTTTTAGGACCTTGAGATAGAAAAACTTGTGGGAAAAGGAGAAAATGCTGGTAACCAGCATTTTCTCCTTTTCCCACCATATTTTCTACCCTGCTAAAAACATATTTCGATTTTTGACTTGCATTTATTTGCCATCTGCAAGTGCTTTAAATTTGGACAAGTCTAAAATTGTGTCATTTGGTATAGAGTTAATGCTTTAATGACAAGAAGGATGCTTAATTGTGTGTTTTTTAACATCATTTTCAACATTGTTTCAGTCAGAATCATGGTGGCCAGTTCATCTATCAATGCTTTCCTGGACTTTCTGTAACCAGTGCTTCACAAAATATTCTTCCCAAGCCACTGGCTCCTTTTCCCACACATCTATTTCCATAATAATGATCAGCAGTGACTATTATGACAGAAATTGAAGGAGCATGGGATTGGAATGAACAAACCCTACTCACTATTGACATGCTTACCAGGATTTAGCTATACCACTCTAACCTATTACCATACAATCCCTTCTTTTGACGACCCTGAGAAGGCAGCCTTTAGAAAACATTGTGGAAAAAAAAAGAGAAAATGCTGATAACCAGCATTTACTCCTTTTCCCACAATGTTTTCTACCCTTCACAAAACAAATTTCAAATTTTTGGTCACTTTTATTTTGTCGTCTGCAAATGCTTTCAATTTGGACAAACCTAAAATTTTGTTGTTTGGTAGTGAGTTAAATTTTGTCCAAGAATATGCAAAACTGTACAAAACAAATTTCAAATTTTCGGTCACTTTTATTGTCGTCTGCAAATGCTTTCGATTTTGACAAGCCTAGAATTTTGTCATTTGGTAATGAGTCAAAATACAATGAAATTTTGTTCTTTTCTGACAATGTCTTCTAATGGCTTTAAAACTGTTGTTATGTGATAAAGAGTTAACCCAGATTTAACTTGTAATCTTTAATATGTGATAAAAACTGAAGTTTATTAACTGTTGTTGTATCACATGAAATAAGCTTTATGTGGCCTGTTACAGCAACGGTTACAAGTAAGAATCCTGTTGACAGTATGTCAACCTTTGAAGCTACTCAAAATATGGCGTAAGTATTTAAGTTCCGCATGTAAGTTATGAGGGCTTGTTTCACAACCTAACATGTTTAATGCTTTACCAAACGACAAAATTTTACACTGGTCCAAATTGAAAGCATTTGCAGACGACAGAATAAATGTGACTAAAGACATGAATTTGTTTTAGGAAGGAAAGAAAACATTGTGGGAAAAGGAGAAAATGCTGGTTACCAGCATTTTCTCCTTTTCCCGCTATGTTTTCAAAAGGCTTCTTTCACAGGGCTGTTAAAAGTCGGGATTGTGTGGTAAAGAGTTAACCCATTACCACTCAATCCCTACTTTTGATGCCCCTGAGAAAAAAGCCCCTTGAAAACAATGTGGGAAAAGGAGAAAATGCTGGTAACCAGCATTTTGTCCTTTTCCCACAGTGTTTTCTACCCTTTCCAGAAGAAATTTCTATTTTTCAGTCACTTTTATTTTGTCGTCTGCAAATGCTTTCAAATTTTCTCATGTGGTAATGAGTTAATCCAAATAAATGAACAATCCTTGCAAATTACAAATATATGGGATAAACAAGAACTAATTACAATACAGACAATCTTCATGACAATGTTCAGATGTTTTCATTACCCTTTCATCCCTTGAAAATTTAATTCTTTACTCCATAGATACTCATTTCTACACATTGCTTGTAGGAGCCTTTGGAAAACATTGTGGCAAAAGCTGAAATTGCTCATGATGAGCAATTTCACCTTTTGTCACAATGTTTTCTATGCTATCAAAAGGTGTCATATACACATAAGAAATGGCTTCATCCTTGTTGTTATTTAGGGTCAATTAGAGATACCATAGAAACGCCTTATGGGGTAAATTGTTAAGTTAGCTTAGCTCATTCTAAAATAATTGAATCTCAAATAAGAATTTCACAGCTTTATTGCTTATTAATAAACATTTCAATTATGTCTTTCAGTGAAGTCTTAACATTTCAGAGAGTATCTAACCTTACAATGATGTAAGTTTCAAAATAGTTGAACAACAAATTTGGATGAAAATAAAAAAAAGCAAAAATTTATTAGAAACCTGGTAAATAAGAACACACTAAGACTGAAGCCCTGAACTGAATGGATTTTATCCTATGTTAGTATTATATCAAAATCAGTATAATAAACACTTCACACCAACATAAAATAGAACCATTAAAAGGCATTAGTGTTAAAACCATGTTAATTTTAACCCTTTACCAAACAATCCCTGGTTTTCATGACCCTGAGAATGAAGCCTTCTGAAAACCCGACTTTTGACAACCCTGAGAAGAAAGCCTTTTGAAAACATTGTGGAAAAAAAAGAAAATGCTGGTAACCAGCACTTTCTCCTTTTCCCACAATGTTTTCTTCCATTCCCTAGAAAGTACTTCAAGTTTTGAATCACATGAATTTTGTTCATCTGCAAATGCTTCAAATTTGGACTGTCTTGGGTTACGTTATTTGGTAAAGAGTTAACCCATTACCACACAATCCCTACTTTCAACGACCCTGAGAAAGAAGCATTTAGAAAACTTTGTGGGAAAAGGAGAAAATGCTGGTAACCAGCATTTTCTCCTTTTCCCACAAAGTTTTCTACCCTTCACAAAACAAATTTCAAATTTTAAGTCACTTTCATTTTGTCATCTGCAAATGCTTTCGATTCGGACAAACCTAAAGTTTCGTCGTTTGGTATAGAGTTAAAAGAAAACAAAAGACTATACGACTAACGGAAGTCCCACAACACGCATGACTACCTTCACAATTTCTTCCCCATCTACCCGCATTAGCTGCTCAAGATGCTTCTTTAATGAGGTTGTATCATTCTCACTTAAAATCTTCTGCCATTTCAATAACCCAAGTAAATCAACTGTTTGTAAATACACAGAAAAACGACACTGCATCAGAACATAACCAAACCTCCTCAGCACACAACTATAACCTTAGCCATCTATCTATGAAAACCTGGAAATGAAATCTCAAAATTTTATTCAAAAGATATTTTAGTATTTTTTGAGTAACAAGGGAGTGAGTGCTATGGTATTTTTCCTGCTTTATGTCAATATACTTAAAAAAACCATGCCTTTTTTTCTTTCCTTTGGATTTTTGTTTTTATAATTTGTTACTGTTGTAGGCAGGTCTGTAACTATAAACCCTATTCAATAATGGATTTATCCTTTGCAATGATGCATATTCTAAAAGTATTACTAATTAGAGGCACAAAAGAAGAATATGCAAACGAAAGAAAAAAAAAATCTTTAAAAGTATTAACCCTTTACTCCATAGATACTCATTTCTACACATTGCTTGTAGGATCCTTTTGAAAACATTGTGGCAAAAGGTGAAATTGTTCGTGACAAGCAATTTTACCTTTAGTCACAATGTTTTCTATGCTATCAAAAAGTGTCATTTACACATAAGAAATGGCTTCATCCTTGCTGTCATTTAGGGTCAATTAGAGACACCATAGAAATGCCTTATGGGGTAAAAGGGTTAAAATAAGACAAAAGTAACTACTGGCTGTGACAAGCAGGTACTGTATTTCCAACAGCTGTCTACTGAAGGTCTCTGTTTGGATATAGACAGGAGGTAATGCTGTGACTTGGATGATTATATTTGTTATGAAAAGAAAACATCCTGAAATCATTTCCAAGGTTTTTTTCTACATTCAACTCAAACCTGTATATTGATCAATGTCATAATCCAAACTTGAACATTTTAACTCTTTACCGAACAACAAAGTTATAGCCTAGTCCAAATTAAAAGTATTTGCAGACAACCAAATGAATGTGGCTAAAAAAAATGAAATTTGTTTCAGAAAGGGTAGAAAACATTGTGGGAAAAGGAGAAAATGCTGGTTACCAGCATTTTCTCCTTTTCCTACAATGTTTTCAAAAGCCTTCCTTCTCAGGGTCGTCAAAAGTCGGGTTTGTATGGTAAAGCGTTAACACACAGCATGCAGCGAAAGTTGTTGGTGCAATTGCAGACAGTGTGTACAAGGATCAGATTTGAAGAAAGTGCCATAACATGTTATTTATCATATTAAAAAGCTTTCATTTCCATTTTGTTTAATATACAGATTTGAGAAATAAGTGTTTTTCAGAGTTAGGCTGCAAGTTAGGCATAAATTGGAGTGGCTTTATCTGGACATATCTGAAATTTTATTGTATTTCTTTCGGCTGGAACTATGTAATTTTTTTCCCAGTTGATTTTTATCAAATATGAGTGATGCTCAAGAACAATCTCAAATATATAATACCTATAACCAGTAGTCATGGTTATATTATAAACTTCCTGTTCGTTCCATCTATCCAACAAAACCAAATAGGTAGTTACCAGGCCAGTTTCTTTTTTTACATTTTCAGTAGTTTTTTCGGTATTCTTTATTCTTTTACCTTTTAGCTAAGTTGCAGCAAAACTCAAACTTGAATATACAAGAAAAATATGGAGACTTTTTCCCAATTTTCCACATTTATTCTGAAATGTGTCTAATAGGACTTTCAATCACTCAATTTACAACAACGTCAAAAAAGAAAAAAAAAATATAAAGATGGATTAACTCTAAACACAATAAATTAAATCTATCACTTGCCCAAACTGGAAGCATTCAGAGCACAAATTTGAAGTGCCTAAAAATAATAGACTATGTCCAAAAAAATGGTTGAAAACATAATGAGAAAAGAAAATACTGGTTCCTAAAAATTTCTCTTTTCTTACAACAATTTCAGAAGCCTCCTCCATCAACAAAAAAAATACATAGAATCGTTTTGTACTGGTATAAGTCATTTCAAACGACAAATAAGCACACTTGTCCAAATTTGAAGACCACATTTAGAAATGTGGTTCAAATGATGATGTTGTCTTTGAAAAGGTAGAAAACATTGTGGGGAAAGGGAGAAAATGTTGGTCCAGCATTTTATTCTTTTCCCCACAATGTTTTCCAAGGGATTCTTTCTAAGGTTCATTAAAATTGAGGATTGTGTGGTAAAAGTTTAAGTTGAATTCGAGTCTCCATATTTTTCCTCGGAATAAACAGTCATTCATTCACATGCACTGCATGTATTGTAAGTACCTTGACAATCTCCTCACCGTCCACCTTCATCAAGTGTTCCAGGTGACGTTTAAGTAATGTATGATCACTCATAACTTCTTGCCAACGCAACAAACCAAGGAGATCAACTGTGGGGTCAAATTATAGTTAGAATCCAACCTAAATTTGTTCATTTGCATTTTTGGGCCAGAGTTCATTAGAACTTTCTACACAATTGTGATTCATTCTAATGAACAAAAAATTACATAAGACCCAGAGATTCAAAGAATCTACATGAATTATTAAATTAAGACCAAATATTAACCCTTTGAGTGCCAAATAAGGCAAGCAGACATTTTCAGTAAAGAAGAAAAATGTTAATACATGTAAATCACAATTTCATTTTTTTTTTTAATCCTTTACTCCGTAGATACTCATTTCTGTGCATTGCTTGTAGGAACCTTTGGAAAACATTGTGGCAAAAAGTGAAATTGCCTGTGACAAACAATTTCACCTTTTGCTAGAATGTTTTCTATGCTATCAAAAGTTGTCATATACACATAAATGGCTTCATCCTTGCTGTTATTTAGGGTCAATTAGAGATACCATAGAAATGCCTTATGTGGTAAAGGGTTAATAAAGTTTCAGCAAAGTAGATACTGTAAAACAAAAATCAGGTTGCATGTTCAGTTGTAAAAGGCTGTTTAACCCTTTACCAAAAAATCCCCAGTCTTCATGACCCTATAAAAGAAGGGTTTTGGAGACATTGTGGGCAAAGGGCAAATTGCTGGTAACAAGCATATATCACTTTTCCCACAATGTTTTCTTCCCTATCAGCTTAAGCTCATTTATACTTAGTTAACACATGTTATCGGTAAATGTTCTGAACTTGGAAAAGTTTTTATGCTTACTGTTTGGGAAAGGGTTAAAAAACTACAAACTTTTGAAAACAGCCTATACACGTATTTAGGATGTATTTAAGAACTGCTTTTGGAGCTTTTTTTTTTTCATTTACCAGGCTAGGGGACCTAGGGGACTATTTTACAGTATTCAACATCATGTTCAACGACACTTCAGACATATACTAGGTTGGTCTTTTGTCTCTTGCATTGGTTATATCACTACGGCAGCTTACCTATTACATGATTCCTGGATTTCACTGGACTGGGCCAAGGCTTTGCAAGGCCTTGCCCATAGACATCCTATGAAACACCTACAGCTTTATGTGAGTGTTGCTGTGGGTTCGATTCCAAGAGCTGGCCAACTAAATATTATTAAAATCTTTAGGACAAGACATGGAAAATTTTATTACATTTCCATATGACAGTATTCCAAGCCAGTTAAAAAAATCATGCATAACTTATGATGGTTTTTGCAATGTACCTTAACACCCCGCCCCCCCCAATATATTTATGTATTACTTACTGCCTTCAAAGAATGAAATCCATATGGATAACTACTGTTAGCTGATCCAACAGTGTTTTGTCTTACAAGTTGCGTAATTTGTCAATACTTTTTACAGAAAAAGCCGCTGTCTCCTATTTGAAATATTCTGAAAAGTTCAGCTGACTTTTATCAAGACTAAATAAGCATATTTGTTACACACTTGTATGCTGCTGCAGCACATTGTCAATTAACAGAAAAGATATCTTACAGAATTTTACTTTTTGTGTATTGCAGGCTATACTTTTAACCCTTTACCCCATAGGGCACTTCTATAGCGTCACTAAATGACCCTAAATGACAGCAAGGATGAAGCTGTTTCTTATGTGTAAATGACACCTTTTGATAACACAGAAAACATTGTGACAAAAGGTGAAATTGCTCGTCACGAGCAATTTCACCTCTTGCCACAATGTTTTCCAAAGGCTCCTACAAGAAATGTGTAGAAATGAGTACCTATGGAGTAAAGGGTTAAAACCAAAACGAAATCTGAAGATACTGCTCAACACAAAGTATAAATAATGGTTTACATGGTAAAGGTAAGATACCTCAGTCACTCATAATTATCCCTGTCTTACCCTGCGTGTAGCGCCCATTGCCAGTAATAGGCAACTACATTATTGTAGAAAAAATAGGAATAGGCGAAACGTTCTTTAATAATTTTGAAAAAAAAAAAATCCACTTTAATAACCAATCCTAAAACTGCACAGGAAAAAAGATGAAACCTTCCAACTCATAATACACAGGAAAATATTGCAATTTTATCCAATCTCTCTTCTGTGGAAATCAAATGTTCCATGTATCAGACAGTATAGATCTGGACAAGACTGCACATTTTTTGCAGTCTGATCTTGATTTACAATGTTCATAAAAGCCCTTAGCAGTTTAACCCTTTCCCTAACAATTCCTGGTTTTTATGACCCTGAGAAAGAGGCCTTTTGAAAACATTGTGAGAAAAGGAGAAAATGCTGGTAACCAGCATTTTCTCCTTTTCCTACAGTGTTTTCTACCTTTCCCTAAACAAATTTCAGTATTTGAGTCACATTAATTTTGTCATCTGTAAACACTTTTGATTTGGACCAGTCTAAAATTTTGTCATTTGGTAAAGGGTTAAGGGTGAAATATCATTCTCAGTTTGGAAAACATAATGATTCGGAGTCCCTGGTTATGCTCTTTTTACATGGATGTATAGGAAGTAACCTGTTCTAATCTGTTTTTTAATAAGTTAAAAGTTATCCAATAAATACATACCATTGTGGGTCAGTTTAGTTGAACACACATAGGTCTTTATCTTAAAGCTGTCTTTATAACTGAGGGAGTAGGGCCCACAAAACAGAGGGATCTTTGGAAGACGATGGGTTCCAGTGGGTGTCATCCCGGGCTGCCCAGGTCCATGAGCATTATCTTTGGCTTCAAGTTCTTTGATGGTAGAAGGCAGATCTAGGTATGCATTGAACTGTTTTCTTTCTTCTTTTTGTCTGTGATCAATCTTTCAAAATCAAACAGAATGAAATCTATCCCTTTACCAAACAACCGGTTTACTGACTTTCCAAATTGAAAATGATTGCAGATGACAAAATATATCCGACTCAAAAATGGAAATTTGTTGTCTGAAGGACAGAAAATATTCTGGAAAAGGAGAAGATGATTGTTACTTGCATTTTTTTCTTTTCCTTCAATGTTTTCAAAAGCCCTCATCCTTACAACCTGTAAAAGTCAGGATTGTTTGGTAAAGGGTTAACACCAAACAAGCCCACAAATTTCTACAAATACCTATCCCACACAAAATTTTAGACAGATACAATTTGAAAGAAATTGCATATGACAAATATTGAGATTTGACTCTAAAATGGCATCTTCGCAAGCCAAGGCTGACGATTCACTACCTTACTCTACCCTTGGTGGATCGAGCTTGATTTTTATATTCCTCCGATACGCTTTTTCACTGGTTGCAGCCAACTCTAACTACAGCGAATAAAATCGCTCATAGCATTCCATCTTTGATAAAAATAGAATAAGGTTGCTACCTTTCGAATAGAAGGTACACATGGGAACCCACATGGATGTCTGCTTATGGCTTCATATATATTTGTAAGCGGTTTGTATAACGATATTTCATTAGCTTTTAGAAATATGATGTAAAGGGGGTTAATAACCAGTGTCCAACAGAGGGCGCATCACAAGAATCTCGAAATCGTGCTTAAACAGCCAAGGTAAGATCCAGGTAGTGATCGTAACCTTGGCTAGTGAAGATGCTAAAATGGTAGAAAAAGTCATTTTTACCTCAATCTTGAGTCTAAGGAGAAAAAAAAATTCTGTACTTTAGAATCAGCAATCTTCAGAACGCCTAATAATGTCGATCAACAACAAAACACAATCATTTCCAGCAGCAGAAATTTCTCAGTTACAGTAGATTTAGAATTAAAGAATAAGGACTTAATTTCCATTTATACATGAACAGGTCCCAGACATTGATGAATCACTATTAAAATGCTTGTTAACAAACGCTTGTGATCAAAGCCGATCATGATATCAACTTGGCATAATAAAGCAATGGGTTTCTACCTTATATAGTAACAAATCATGCTCCTCATCCATCAAGGTGGTCCCATTCTTGTTCATTAGCTTTATAAATGCCATGGCAAATGGTTTCTCATTTTTGTCTTTAGCTGAAGAGACAAGAAGCAATTGATTAACCCATTACAACACAATCCCTACTTTTGATGACCCTGAGAAAGAAGCCTTTAGAAAACATTGTGGGAAAAGGAGAAAATGCTGGTAACCAGCATTTTCTCCTTTTCCCACAACGTTTTCTACCCTTCACAAAACAAATTTCAAATTTTCAGTCGTTTTTATTTTGTCGTTTGCAAATGCTTTCAATTTGGACAAGCCTAAAATTTTGTTGTTTGGTAATGACTAAATAGATAGTTGAGGAAAACTAAACAATGTTTACCAAAGGCATATTCTTTCAAGTCTTTGAAACTCAAAATTTTGTTGTGAAGCATTAATAGGTACATAGAACATAAAAAAACATATAATTATTACATTACTTACTTTCACTTCTAGATTTGTGTTTGAAGAGGAACTTCAGGTGAAGACCCTTAAACTCTAGTTCTGTGGACACAGCAACCTACAACAATATAATAACGATAAAAACTATGTGTTATACACCTTTACATTTACCATCTCAAATACATGCATTACACACTGATAAAATCGAAAGCTTTAGGAAACAAGAGGGCCAAGATGGCCCTGGATCGCTCACCTGAATTTTTGAGAGGACAATAGCCTTTTTTTTTTTTGAAGGTATTGAAACACTGGAAACATATCATTTTTTTGCCAAGCAATTTTTAAAAGGTCACCTGCAAAACTCCTTTTAAAATCTGACCAGCAGTTTCAGAAAAGAAGAATTTTTAGGAGTTTCTTAATTTCCGTACAGTGCAAGTAGCCCCCATTCACCAGAGCCATGTTTCTTGACCTATCAAAATTTCGCGAACAAATTTTGAAAAAAGTCATTCAAGGAATATTTCCATGAAATAAATTTCAAATCTGACCAGCCGTTTCCGAGAAGAAGAATTTTCAAGAAATTCTTCATTTCCATATAGTGCAAGTAGCCCCCATTCACCAGAGCAATGTTTCTCGATGAAGCAAACTTTCATGAACAATTTTTGAAAAAAGTCACCCAAGGAATATCTCTGTGAAAGTATTTCAAAATCTGACCAGCCGTTTAAGAGAAGAAGAATTTTGAAGAATTTCCTCATTGCCCTATAGTGCAAGTAGCCCCCATTCACCAGAGCCATGTTTCTTGACCAATCAAAATTTCACCAACATTCTTGAAAAAGTTCACCCAAGGAACATCTCTGTGAAATTAATTTAAAATGTGGCCAGCGGTTTCAGAGAAGAAGAATTTTTAAGAATTTCTTCATTTCCCTATAGCGCAAGTAGCCCCCATTCACCAGAGCCATGTTTCTTGACAGATCGTAATTTCACGAACAATTTTTGAAAAGGGTCATCCAAAGAACATCTCTGTGATATTATTTTAAAATTTGACCAGCGGTTTCAGAGTAGAAGAATTTTTAAGAATTTCTTCATTTCTGTATAGTGCAAGAAACCCCCATTCACTAGAGCCATGTTTCTTGACGGATCAAAATTTCGCGAACAGTTTTTGAAAAGGGTCACCCAAGGAACATCTGTGTGAAATTATTTTAAAATGTGGCCAGCAGTTTCAGAGAAGAATTTTTAAGAATTCCTTCATTTCTGTATAGTGCAAGAAGCCCCCATTCACCAGAGCCATGTTTCTTGACAGATCAAAATTTCGCAAACATTTTTTAAAAAGGGTCACCCAAGGAACATCTCTGTGATATTATTTTAAAATCTGGCCAGCAGTTTCAGAGAAGAAGAATTTTTAAGAAATCCTTCCTTTCTGTATAGTGCAAGAAACCCCCATTCACCAGAGCCATGTTTCTTGACGGATCAAAATTTCGTGAACAATTTTTGAAAAGGGTCACCCAAGGAACATCTCTGTGAATTTATTTTAAAATCTGGCCAGCGGTTTCAGAGACCAAGATTTTTAAAGAATTTCCTAAAAAATTCCATTTTGTTGCCATGTTGTTGTTGTAGTTTCCTCCGTTGAATTATCGGAGAACCTGAGGGAATAGTATCTCTCAGTGATCTGGTTAAGTGGTGAATATATAGTTGTCTCCACCGGCAGCTCCAGGTATATATAGCAACCAGAGTTTTTGACGGAATCAAATTCTGCTAACAATGTTTAAAGAGGACCTCCCAAGGAACATTCCAGCCAAGTTTGGTCCAAATTGGCCCAGCAGTTTAGGAGGAGTTGATGTTTCAAGAATTGTTGACGACGCACGATGACCGACAGACGACGGACACTGGGTGACCCTAAAAGCTCCCCTTGAGCACGTTGTGCTCAGGTGAGCTATAAATAAGTATCTACACAGCGTCGATTACAGGTCAAAATAAGGTATGATAATGTGCCATATACATGTAGAATGTTCAATCTGATTTGTCAAAAAATTATGCTATAACATTCTCTGTAATTTAATTGGTCAAAGAGTTATTTAACATTTGCAGACAACAAAATAAAAGTGACTCAAAATTTGAAATTTGTTTAGTGAAGGGTAGAAAACATTGTGGAAAAAGGAGAAAATGCTGGTTACCAGCATTTTCTCCTTTTCCCACAATGTTTTCTATAGGCTTCTTTCACGGCGGTGTCAAAAGTAGGGTTGTTTGGTAATGGGTTAACTGTTCTTGCAGAGCCTCCACAGCTCAGTGTTATTATAGTGACAGTAAAACCCAAGTCTTGAGAGTAAATTACAACTGGGCCAACCTCTTTTGCAGGATTGAGAATAGTCAGTATGACAGCATTCATTCTTCTCTCACACTGCTTGAACACTATTTTGAACTTCTTTACGCAATAAAAGTTGCCAGCAGTTTGAATAGAGTGTTGTGCTGCACACAAAACTTAAGATACAAACACCTGGCTGGGACTGACTACAATTCTATAACTATAAACTATTATAAGAACTGTAAACTCAATATGAGTTATTCAATAATTGAAATAAAGTCAAATAACATACCTTCACAATCTCTGACCATTTAGGCCTGTCCTCATGATAGTAAATGATGGTTTTGTATTCTGAAGCACCTTCACAACCACAACCAGGATTGATGACCTCCTGTAATATAAACCAGGCAAAATATGCAATGGCTTGGTCACTTATCTAAGTACTATCCATGACACAAATTGCTTAACTCATAACCAAACGACAAAATTTTAGGTTGGTTCAAATTGAAAGCATTTGCAGATGACAAAATAAAAGTGACTGAAAAATTGAAATTTGTTCTGGGAAGGGTAGAAAACACTGTGAGAAAAGGTGAAAATGCTGGTTACCAGAATTTTCTCCTTTTCCTACAATGTTTTCCTAAGACCTCTTTCTCAGAGTTGTCAAAAGTAGGGACTGTGTGGTAATGGGTTAACACTAAAACTTTTACTAATTGATTGCCCTTTACCTCAAAATAAAATTGTATATGCACCCAATTTGAAACCATTTGCAGATTGATTAAATTATGTTTTTTTTTTTCTCCAGAAAAACAAAACAAAACAGAAAGCATTATCTGAAAAGGATTTTTTTCCTTCAGCAATATTCTCTAAATTTTCCAAATACTCTTGCCATCTGGGTCATTACAACAAGAGATTGTATGGAAATGGGTTAACCCTTTACCAAACAATCCCTGGTTTTTACGAGCCAGAGGAAGAAGCCTTCTGAAAACATTGTGGGAAAAGGAGAAATGCTGGTAACCAGCATTTTCTCCTTTTCCCACAACGTTTTATAGTCTTCTGAAGTCAAGTTTCAATTTTTGAGTTACATTTATTTTGTCATCTGCGAGTGCTTTCAATTTGGACCTATCTAAATTTTTGTTGTTTGGGAAAGGGTAAAATGTAACTAAAGGTTTAATAACGGTTTTGTCAGAATCAAATAAAGAATAAAATAGCAGACACAGGTCTTTTGACTCTTTCCTTTTCATAGACAACACATAAAGCCTTTTTTGGATCAAAGTAAGAATGCAAATACAAGTAGTGAAAAGGTGGTAGCACTCTTTACAGGTCAGACCCAACCGAGACAAAGAAGGGAACTGATACTAGAGAGTTTAGTTACACTTACACTTAATGGCTCTCCTTTCTTGTTACAGACAAGCATTGTGACTTCTACATTCTTATCTGCAGTTTTTGAACCTCTGTTGAACTCTCCCTCTATTATAGTGACATAGATGTCATTCCTAACGTCACCTGTCAATACAAACAAATCAAACGGGCCATGATGGTCTTACAATGCTAGTGTGAGTTATAATTTTGGCTGCTGTGTACAACTCACTGACCTTTTGCAGACAGCGTAGATCAAGATCAGACTGCACAAAATGTGCAGTCTGACCTTGTTTCTACACTGTTTAATAAGAAGATATTTTTGTCTTAACTTGGGAGCCAAATCCATGCTCTTTCTAAAGACTTGAAAGTTTCATGCTACTAACTAGTTATTGACCCTTTCCCAAACAATCCCTGGTTTTTACGACCCCGAGATAGAAGCCTTTTGAAAACATTGTGGGAAAAGGAGAAAATGCTGGTAACCAGCATTTTTTTCCTTTTCCCACAATGTTTTCTACCTTACTGGTAACAAATTTCAAATTTTGGGTTCCAGTTATTTTGTCATCTGCAATTGCATTCAAATTGGACTAGTCGAAAGTTTTGTCTTTTGGTTAAGAGTTAAATAGGATAAAGATTAATGTGAAAATGGCGAAAGGCAAATCAAAAAGGTTCTTTACCTCTTGACCAAATGGTAAAACTCTATGACATGTTCAAACTGAAAGTTATTGTAGATGACAAAAAAGAGATGGTTAAGTTGGACTTAGTCTTTAACACATTACCAGTCGACAATATTTTAGACTGGCCAAAATTGATAGCATTTGCAGACAACAAACTAAAAGTGATTGAAAATTTGAAGTTTGTTTTGTGAAGGGTAGAAAACATCGTGGGAAAAGGAGAAAATGCTGGTTACCAGCATTTTCTCCATTTACCACAATGTTTTCAAAAGTTTTTTCTCTCAGGGGCGCCAAAAGTAGGGATTGTGTGGTAATGGGTTAAAGGAGTAAAACATACTGTGGGAAGAGGAGAAAACACTGGAGACATCATAAAAATATGAAGGTTTAGCCAAGTCAATGTTAAAATGGAAAAATGAATGCTTCTGTGATACACCTACGGATGTTTAGTATTCCCAACCTTGTAAAGTACGGTATAAATCACGCTAACTTGCAAAGTATAAATCACGCTATCATTAATCTTTTACAAAATAAGTAATTTCATTGAAATGATATCTCCTGCTGACAAAGCCCCATTTTTCAATGCTTGTTACCAATATTTTCTTCTTTTCCCACAATGTTTTCAATTGCCTCTTCTGGCAAGATCATTAAAACTTGGGATTCTATGGTAAAGAATAAACCTGTGTCAATAGGTGTCTGATTTTTGATGACCCTGAGAAATAAGGCCTTCTGAAATCATTGTAGGATAAGGAGAAAATGCTGGTAAACAACAATTTCTCCTTTCCCCAAAGTGTTTTTTACCCCATCAGTTAAAATATAACCACTTGAGCTGTAATGAAGCTGTCATCTCCAAATGCCTTCAGTTTAGACAAGGCTATGACTTTGTTGTTTGGTAAAGAGCAAAAGTCATTTTTCTGTAAACAAATGACATGACAGACACAAACAAAGGTGCATTGATTTACATGCTCTAATAGTGAAAACAACAAATTCTACCCTCTTCCTACATATTTATTAACCCTTTCCCAAACAATCTGGTTTTTACAGGTCTGGAATAGTAGCCTTTTGAAAACATTGTGGGAAAAGGAGAAAATGCTGGTAACCAGCATTTTCTCCTTTTCCCACAATGTTTTCTGCCCTATCATAGACAGAAATCATCTTTTCAGCAAGAGTTGAATTGTCGTCTGCAAATGCTTTCAATTTGGTCCAGTGCAAAAGTTGGTTGTTTGGTAAAGGGTTAATAAAGTTATGTGCATATGATGTTTAAACCACAAAAGACACATACCTGGCATAATAACGTCTGGAAATCCCATTTTTCTGACTACAGTAGTTGCCGGCTGCACCAAGTGTGGGAAATCTTCACGTAACTACAGAAAATCAAACAAGAGTTAAAAACTTTGATTAATCATTGAATGGTGTTTTACGTCACTCTGAACATTATTTTTAGTCATATCATGTACTCAAATACTTCTGTTGACAGGAACCTTATAAGCTTGTAGCTTTCGTTCCAATGCTTTTCACATAACTTTACCTACCAGAATAAATTATTACCATGTATGTAAATATTAGATTGAATAAAATGTGTTTGAACTAAATACTTCTGCGGTTTCACCAGTACTACACAAGCGATATAAAGTGTCTTGCCAAAAACATTCTCACTAAAAACCCAGCGGATGCATTTTCTCGTTTTACAACAATGTTTTCTGTCCTTTTGAATACAACTTTAAACTTGATGATTCATATTCATTCTGTTGACTACATATGTAAATGCTTTCAATTTGGACTAGTCTAAAACTTCCTGATATAATAAAAGGAATAAAATACTTGACATCTAGAAGACGCAGTGACATCTTTCATTGGCATCTGTAACACAAGTTTGATATTGATTTAACTCTTTACAAAACAACATTATTTTAGTCCAAATCCAAAACATTTACAGACAACAAAATAAAAGTGACTGAAAATTTGAAATTTGTTTTGTGAAGAGTAGAAAACATTGTGAGAAAAGGAGAAAATGCTGGTAACCAGCATTTTCTCTTTTTTCCATGTTTTCTACAGGCTTCTTTCTCAGGATCATAAAAAGTAGGGATTGCGTGGTATTGGGTTAATGAAATAAGGTATCAGTTGCCAGTCCTGTAATTAATGGACAAAATTTCTGTGCAATACCTGTTTGACATCTCCTTTCAAAAGCTTGAGAGATACCCATAACCCCTGACCTCTGTGGTTAATTTCTCGCCCAGTCACTGTCTTTCGTACACAACTTTCCATGGATTCCTTGTCTCCACACCTTCAAATAAATCATAAACAACTTACTCTATGTTGCACAATACACATATGTAAACCAGCCACAAACACTAAATTACCATCATGTAACTCCTTACCACACTACAAAATTTTAGACTTGTCCAAATTGAAACCTCCGACAATATTTTCAAAAGCTTACTTTTTTCAGGGTTGTGACAAAGTGCACTTGTATGCTAAAGGGTTAATTGCTAAATCCTTATTTTTGAAAGATATAGGTCTGCCTAAATTCAAAGCCATCTGCCAAAAGAGGCCATTTTTGTTTGTTCCCATGGGTTGCTGTTAAGGACAATACTGCTTATTTCCAAGAGTGGAACTCTTCAAGGTAAAGACACATATAGACCTACGACCCAGACAACGTGTAATAATAAAATATTAGTGGCATAATACATGCAGTATTATTAAACACAGCCGTAACTGTGATTCAGTGTCTGATACATATGATCTGACCTGAGTTGGCATTGCAATTTTAAACATGTATAAGATAAGAAAATTTGTAATGATTATATTACACTGAAATCATGATGGGTTACGTGATAAAATTATGTTAGGTCTTTCATTTCTTTTTTTTTTCATTAGCCCTTATGGGTTAGTTAATGATTTGGCTTATTTATTAGCACAATGTAAATTCAAATAATATAGCAATGTCTCATGAGACTTGTTCATTTTCTTATCAAATGTGCACATGAATGCTAAAAGGGAAATAACTCTATTGGACTGGCATTAACAAATATTGTGTCTTTAATAGCTGTAATAATTAGGCCTTTGACAGAATTCAACAACATATATGTTCTAATCTAAATCTAATTATGGGAGCAGTTTCTCCTTTAGCCAAAGGGTTCTAACTCTCTTCCAAACAATTCTGAATTTCCTGAGAAAAGGGGACTTTTGAAACATTATGGGAAAAGAAGAAATCAACTTTCTGTCTATACATAGAGACAAATTTCATTATTACAGTCTCATTCAGATTGTTATCTGCAAATGCTTTCTTGTTGTGTTGCAAAGAGTTAAACTACAGTAATCTTATTTTACATATTTCACAGAGATACTATCACTAATGTTTACTTCAAAGTCAGACTTACTGTAAAAATGGTATAAAAAGCTGTGTATCTTCGGACCCTGGGGTATTTCCACCACCCTGTAAATATTCTGTAATGTCCATAGCTGAAACAAATGTAAAATCAACCCTTTACTCCATCGACACTCATTTCTACGCATTGCTTGTAGGAGCCTAAGGAAAACATTGTGGCAAAAGGTGAAATTGCTCGTGACGAGCAATTTCACCTTTTTGCCACAATGTTTTCTATACTTTCAAAAAGTGTCATATACTGTACACATAAGAAACAGCTTCATCCTTGCTGTTTTTTAGGGTCTATTAGAGATACCATAGAAAAGCCTAATGGGGAAAAGGGTTAAGCTAGCTTAATGCTTTACAAAACAACAAAATGTTGGACCTACCATTTGGAAAGCATCTGAAGATGACAAATTCAATGTGGTTTGCATGACTGGATTTGTCTTTGAAAGGGTTGATACCATATAAAGAGAATGAGGAAAAGCTAGTAACCAGCATTTTTTCCTTTTCTTCCATGTTTTAAAAGGCCTTCAGCCTCAGGATTGTTAAAACTGGGGATTGTGTGGTCCGTGTCTATGTATGATGTTTAACTCATTACCAAACAACAAAAATTTAGACTGGTCCAAATTGAAAGCATTCGCAGACGACAATAGTGAATGAAAATTTGAAATTTGTTTCGTGAAGGGTAGAAAACATTGTGGGAAAAGAAGAAAATGCTGGTTACCAGCATTTTCTCCTTTTCCCACAATGTTTTCTAAAGGCTTCTTTCTCAGAGGTCATCAAAAGTAGGATTGTGTGGTAATGGGTTAACTCCACTTCATCATACTTCAATTATACTGTTGTTACCGATATACATATCAATGCTTCCTAAGGCTTGTCATTTCTTTTGAAAGACTTTTGGAATTTTGACAATTCCAAGATCCAATAACTATTGTAAACTTAAAAAACTTTCATGATAATCAAAATTTTAAATAGTCTAAAACAAAACTTATGTGGCCTGATTTTGACCAGAATTATCTAAATGAACATCTTAACTCTTTACCAAACAACAAAATTTTTGACTCACCCAACTTGAAAGCATTTGCAGAGAACTGATTAAATGTAACTTAAATGATGATTACCGTCTGTTGTAGGGTAGAAAACATTTTAGAAAATAGGAGAAAATGCTGGTCAAAAGACCTTCACCTTTAGGCTTGTTAAAACTTGGGATTGTGTCAAGCAGGGTTAAGTTATACTTAGCAGCCAAAGAAATGTTTCCTACCTGCAGCACCAAAGGGACGGCGTAAACCTTTTGTTTGTTTTTTGTCCTCAGCATCTTTATGGTCCATGACCCCTGTCAAAAAAAAAATTATTGAACCTGTAATATTTTATCAAAATGTCACATTGATTGTTGATTATTTGTTTTTAACCCTTTACTCCATAGATATGCATTGCTTGTAGGAGCCTTTGGAAAACAATGTCATGAGCAATTTCACCTTTTGTCACAATGTTTTCCATGCTATCAAAAGGTGTCATATACACATAAGAAACAGCTTCATCCTTGCTGTTATAAAGGGTCCATTAGAGATACCATAGAAATGTCTCATGGGTAAAGGGTTAAAGACTGAAATATGAAATTTGTTTTCTCTATAGTTTTATGCTATTCTTGTTATATTTACCCAGGCTTTAAAAACTACAGACATTTCAAGCAGTCAAGTAATGTTGTCAATTCACAAAGCAAGGTCTACAAGGTGATTTCTTTTCCAATGAGACTATGACCAAAAATATGATTCCTTGTTCATGAAAATTTAATTCTACCTTTAGATTCTTTGTTAATAAGTATCATGTATGATTTCTATATGCAATTCTGCCACCTTTCTTCAGTATAAAATAACAACTGTTGTTCCTAAACTTTTCGAAACACTGTGTCAAACAATCTGGTATTTTTAAAGCCTTGTATAACATTGTTGGAAGAACAAGAGCACCACTTGTGCTAAAGCTTGATTGTGGTTGCTTGATTTTCAGTGAAAATTCTGAGTGGAAGTGGGGGATAAATGCGTAAAAAAATGTTTTATAATATGTCCCTTGATAAAGGTTTGAAATAATAGAAACTAGTCTGGATCAATTTTTTTTTTTTTCAAAATGACACTTGGAGTTTGATCTCTTTTATTCATTTATTTGAAAAAAATGCTTTGATGGTTTACATGCCCTTTTTGCTAGGGTTCCCAGAGTTAAGATCTTGTTCAAGTTTGCTGTAAATATCTTCAGTAATAATAGAGATATAAAATATCAATGTTTTTGCAAAACTACAAGGATGCAGATAACGACACGGCAAAAACTTGACGTTTCTATAAAAACAGTCAAAAATGCTTGTGACCACCAATTTCTTTGTTTTCCACAGGGATTGCTTTTCTTCCATAGAAAAATCCCATCTGTGTGAAACAACAACTTAATGATCTTCCAGTGCTTTTGATTAACATTCTAAGCTTGTTTTTCACCTGTTAAGAGATATCTGAAGAGATCTTTTATGAGCAAAAGATGGAACCACTCCTGCAAAGGCGGGCCACAGTCAACACAACAAAATGAATGTGATTTGGAAGTACAAAGATAATAAATGGATAGTACAAATAAAGATAAATGACTGGCACAATATTTTCTATTTAAGATTGTAAAAATAAAAACACATAAAAAGTGGGCTCATGTAAACAAAAGAAGAATCTTTGGACAGCCCATGAGTGTAAACAGGCGAGGAGGTATAAAACTCATTTCTGCATAGATGGACTTATAACTTACCATATCTGACTATTTGCAAGACTAGAAACACTTTCTCTCTTTTTCTATCCTTGGCATCCAAATCCTGAATTAAAACAGGTTGTGATAGTATGATTTTTGATGTAGTTTTCAACATTAAATGTATCCAGCAAGTTTGGCTTTTTTTACCCATTACCACGCAATCCCTACTATTGACACCCTGAGAAAGAAGCCTTTAGAAAATATTGTGGGAAAAGGAGAAAATGCTGATAACCAGCATTTTCTCTCCTTTTCCCACAATGTTTTCTACTCTTCACAAAACAAATTTCAAATTTTCAGTCACTTTTATTTTGTCATCTGCAAATGCTTTCAATTTGGACCAGTCTAAAATGTTGTCATTTGGTAATGAGTTAAATCACTGTTTCCCATTAAAAAAATCCTTCCTTTTCTCTTATGGCTCTGACAAGTAAGCCTTTTGAAGACATTGTGACAGAAGAAGAAAATGCTGGCAAAGAGCATTTCTCCTTTACCACAACATTGTCTATTCTATCAAAGACAAATCCTGTCTTAGCAACTACATAAAATTGTTATCAAACAAGTCTAGAACTTTGTTGCTTGGCTAGGAGTTAGGAATGGTAAACAAATAAATGATCAATACATAGATATAAGAATCTGGGATAAAATGAAGCTGAAACTGAATAGGAAAATGACATACAATTGAACCCTAACATTCCCATGACAGGAAATTGTCACTATGTTTTTGTTATGCAGACATACCCTTTGTAAAAGAAAAGAAACGAAACGAAATACAATTTAAACACAAAACATCAGCCAAAATCTTGATGTCTATCCTTAACAAGAATGTCATCAGACAATGCTGAAAGCTCACCAGGAAAAGTTAACTGGTTGGAATGGCAATTATTCAGCCTGGGAAAAGCAGCTCTAGACAAAGATTAAACACCGAACTCTTTACCACACAATCCCAACTTTGAAACAACCCAAAGAAAGATAGTTTTCAAAAACATTGTGGGAAAAAGAGAAAATGCTGGTAACCAGCATGTTCTCCTTTTTTCCAAAATGTTTTATATCCTATCAAAGATCAGTTCTGTCATTTGATTCAACTTTGTCATCTGTAAATACTTTCAATATGGACTAATCTAAAATTTTGTTGTGTGGTAAAAGCTTAACCCATTACCACACAATCCCTACTTCTGACGCTCCTGAAAAAGAAGCCTTTAGAAAACATTGTGGGAAAAGGAGAAAATGCTGGTAACCAGTATTTTCTCCTTTTTCCGTAATGTTTTCTACCTTTCACAAAACAAATTTCAAATTTTCTGTCACTTTTATTTTGTCGTCTGCAATTTTTTCAATATGGACAAATCTAGAATTTTGTCATTTGGTAATGAGTTAAGGTATAAGGACACCAACTCCAATGCCAACACCAACGCCTCGGCTAGATCAGCAGACTTTCCTGGACACTGATCAGGCCAGATAAAAAAAGTGGCCAAAATCTTGATAATCTAGTATCAACAAGATTGTAAAATAAGCCGATAGAAAGTAAGAAGTGAGCACACTAAAGTATTTGTAATATTAGGTAGAAATAAGAACACACTAAAGTATTTGTACTTTTAGGTAGAACGCACTTTAGCAGACACACTTCAGCCATTTTGTTATTATGTCAATAATGGCTGTGCATTATTTGTTACTGATGCAGTTTGATACATGACTCTTAACCTGAAAATAAGCAGGGGTGATGAAGCGCCAGATCCCCAAGTAATTGTAGTAAAAAATTATTTGTTTTTAAGTATTTGTATGTCAAAGTATTTCTGCGTCCGCTAAAGTGCAGTTAACCTGTAATTTTTTTCCCACTTACCGTGAAGACGACCCTGATATTACTTAAAATATCTGGGTCCTTGGATATTCTGTCCCTTTCCCATTTCACAATGTAATTCTCACTGAAAACAGAAATTACCATTTCAAAATGGGATGCCATGCATTGTTTTCTTTTAACGCTTTACCAAACAATCCAAGGTTTTAGTGAGTGTGGGAGAACAGCTTTTTTGAAAACACTGTGGGAAAAGGAGAAAATCCTGGTGAACAGCATTTTCTCCTTTTTCCCAAAGGTTTTCTTTCATTTCAAAAAACATATTCCATAGTTTGGGTGATCATTAACTTTTCATCTGCAAATACTGTCAATTCAGAGGAGTATTAAGATTTGTTGTTTGGTTAAGGATTAACCCTTTACCCCGTAAGGTATTTCTATGGTATTTGTAATTGACCCTAAATAACACCAAGGATGAAGCTGTTTCTTATGTGTATATGACACCTTTTGATAGCATAGAAAACATTGTGGCAAAAGGTGAAATTGCTCGTCACGAGCAATTTCACCTTTTGCCACAATGTTTTCCAATGGCTCCTGCAAGCAATGCGTTAAAACGAGTATCTATGGAGTAAAGGGTTAATCCTTTACCATGTGACAAGCATTTAGACTTGTTTCATTTAACCCATTACCAAATGACAAATTTACAGACTGGTCCAAAATGAAAGCATTTGTAGACGACAAAATAAAAGTGACTGAAAAGTTAAAATTTGCTATGGGAAGGGTAGAAAACATTGTGGGAAAAGGAGAAAATGCTGGTTACCAGCATTTTCTCCTTTTCCCACAATGTTTTCAAAAAGCTTCTACCTCAGGGGCGTCAACGCAGTCTACCAGCATTTTCTCTTATTCACACTGTTTTCAAAAGCCTTTTTTCTCAGGTTTGTTAAAACTCATGAAACCAATCTGGCTGAACAACGTTCTTTGACAGGAGTTTTGCAAAGTCAAGCGAATACGCTTGAAGAGGCTTGACAATAAAACGGGTTAAAATCAAGAACGTCTACAGAGATCCAGATATTCAAGGTCACATGCATACCTACACATCAGAGATTCCTTTCAAAAACGAATCCAGTCATTTTACCTATATTTGTCATCTGCAAAATACTATCATCTTGGACAAGGAGTTTAGCACTAAATAAGGAACCCCGTCATTTTCAAAGGGATAGAAAACCCTGAACTTTGTAATATAAGTAGGTTTTTGTGAGAATATTTCTAGGCAATACAGTCAAGTCAGATGAGACAAATTCTGGGCAGACTGATTCTGGATCTATAGCTACATCATCACTGATTTCAACATGATCTGTGCTGTCTACAAAAGCAGCTGAATACAGATCAGCATTCTAACTATAAAATTCTAAACCAGTGCAGACCAATCACTGAAAACATGGAAGATATTCATAACTAGGTTATGAATATACGAGTAGGAGAGACTGAAACATGCTGTTTGACTAGAAACTTTCTAATTAATACACATGTGTTTGCAGAGTCTTGTCAGGCCAAATGATTCTAAAATTTCTATAATAGTCATGATACTTACAGCAGAAATCTATACATACGAAGGTTTTTAATGACAATAAGTAAGACATACATACCAGATATAGCTGCTGTTTCTAGCATCATACAGATTTATTAGAATTTCAGCATCATCTACCCGACATACAAAGTTGCGTAACATGACATATAAATTGTATGTCACTCCAATGGACTCTTTCATTTCTACCATGGTTGGCACCTTAAATAAAAGTTAAGAAATCTACCTATCAACACATGAAATTTATGAAAGACTATCATCCAGAGATAGAGAACACAGTAAAATTATCATTATGGAAATACAATTATATGAGTTAAACTGTTACCACACAATCCCCACTTTTAATGACCTTGAGAGAGAAGCTTTCTGAAAACATTATGGGAAAAGGAGAAAATGCTGGTAACCAGCATTTTCTCCTTTTCCCATTATGTTTTCTTCCCTTCCCAAAAGAAATTTCAATTTTTCAGTCACTTTTGTTTTGTTGTCTGCAAATGCTTTCAATTAGGACCAGTCTAAAATTTTGTCGTTTGGTAAAGAGTTAAGAATCAAAAGGGCCATGAAGATTATATTGATGCCTCCACTAATGTGGAAAAGACAACTGAAGTTTGGTTTATTGGTTGTGTTCTGTTGAACACCATGCTTTCCTTCAGAGTTTTTTCTTTACCAGGTCTTCCCGTAATACTCTTCCAAAGCCCCTGGCTACTTTCCCACATAACAATCATTGATACAGTGATAAGCAGTGAGAAAGGAATGCTTGCTGTCACAATGACTATCATCAATCCCAGAGAAAGAATTGATACGATTTTAAAAACAAGAGTAAAAAACTTACCTTTTCTTGCTTAAGTCTTTCAGCAACTTCACAGTGCTGAAAAGTAAAACAAAATTACCGTAAATATCAATTAATTTTTGTAAAACACATTGGCCAACTATAACATAAATAACTTGAACATGTTTTATGAAAGAGAAGTATAATTTCTTGAATAATGAATAACTCAAATGATCCTTTCTCCACATGATAATTATGGTAATCTCATTACAAAGAATTTTGCTTCTGCTCAGTTCTACACAGTCTATTAATTTGTTCTCATACAGTCAAATAACCTATGAATGCATAACTTTCATTTACTGGTAATTTACTTCAGCTACATCAAAGCAGCTTGTGCTTCTATTGATGCGATTCTTACCTTTCCCTCAACCAATAAGTGGCAACATACCCTCTCCAAGCCACTGGCTTGTATTTTACATTTAAAGAATCAACATGTTTTTCAATGGTGCGAGAACTGTAATTCCTGTGGCAATTACTATCATCAATCCTCACAAAAAGCTTGAACATGAGACAATTTAGAATGAATTTAAAACCCTGTATCTTGAAGAACCATTTAGTTCTACCTCCAGACAGGGAATCTTAATTTAAACTCTTTACCACACCAGCAAATAATAGACTTGTCCAAATTGAAAGCTTTTGCAAACAACAATTTCAACATAGCTCAAAAGATGAATTTTGTCCTTAACAGTGTAGAAAACATTATGGGAAATTGAGAAAATGCTGGTAACCAGCATTTTCTCCTTTTCCCACAATGTCTTCAAAAAGCATCAATCTAGGAGTTGTTAAAATGTGGGATTGTTTGGTAATGAGTTAAACTATACTGCATGTTTTGTGAAGTCTAATCTCGATCTCCACTGGCTGCAACAACAACTGTGGCTGTGAGACGTTCTTTATGGGTTGAAAGCTTTAGTTTGGACGGAGAGGAAAATACATAGCCTGCCATTTTTTCCCAACTCAGCAATCATAAGCAGCTTAACCCATAACCACTCAATCCCTACTTTTGACGCCTCTGAGAAAGAAGCCTTTAGAAAACATTGTGGGAAAAGGAGAAAATGCTGGTAACCAGCATTTTCTCCTTTTCCCACAATGTTTTCTACCCATCACAAAACAAATTCCAAATTTTCAGTCACTTTTATTTTGTTGTCTGCAAATGCTTTCAATTTGTACCAGTTTACAATTTTGTTGTGTGGTAAAGAGTTAACAAACTTTTTCCTCCTGAGGCCTATTGCAGTTTGATACAAACAATTTGAAACATGCTCTGTAAATAGGTGGTTTAATACATCTACAGGTCTTGCAGTCTGCCCAGACTGACAAGGGATCTTTTACTATTTATAAATTTACTGTATGTCCGAGGGCAGCTCTATCTCATGATTCAGTAAGTTGTTGGACTACAATGGATTTTATGGAACAATAATTATGTCAGAGCTCCAGACAGAGGCAGTGTTTTGATTTCAAAATTAAAAATATCAATTATTATGCATTAAACCCTATGTTATGGGTACCCATTAGAATCATCTCATTGAGATGCATTAATTCTGCTTTTGTCAGTGCGCCAGTCATTTAGATTCAAACCTAGAAGTTAGAAACTATTAATGCTAGTTCCTGTTAGCAGGTGGCTACTTTATGCAGGTGGCCTATGAATAAGGTTGGCATTAGAGGATATGACTGGAACATTGTTTCAAGTGTTTCTCTGCAAAGTAAACATAATGACAAACTCCCTACCTCTCTGTATATCTTGATAACACTTGCAGAATCCGATGTCAAAACATTCCCTTCCTCGTCACGAACAACTAAATCAAGTCCAAGTAACCTGAATAATAGATTTTATTCTTTAACAAAAACAGAACTTGAAAATTGATGATGGCTTAAATGTTACTTAACTCTTTACCACACGACAAAAGTTTAGCCTGGTTCAGATTGAAAGCATTTGCAGACAACAAAATAAAGGTGACTGAAAAATTGAAGGATAGAAAACACCGTAGGAAAAGGAGAAAATACTGGTTACCAGCATTTTCTCCTTTTCCTACAGTGTTTTCAAAAGGCTTCTTTCTTTGGGGCGTCAAAAGTACGGATCATGTGGTAATGGGTTAAATGATGCAATCTGTGGGGTATAAAGCACCCTGCTGGAAATCAATTCCAGTTTTTGAATTATGTTTATTTTGTTGTATGCAAGTGCTTTCAATTTGGCCTGATCTAAAATTTTGCTGTTTGGTAAAGAGTTACGTAGTACCCTTGCATCGTATCAACCTTACCCTTAATGTTTCTGAAAACATTGACATCAGCATGCAGGGCCCTTACTTCTAACTTTTCAACTTTAAATTACTGTTCACTCCACAAGCTACATAACCTGCCAAGAACAAGGCTATCTTCTTTGACCCAAGAGGTACAACTCAAATACCTTTATCACAGGACTATCCTAGGGATACTTTCAACCATATAGTATGAACACTCTTGGCCTTAGGGTTTCAGATGAGAAGACCAATTTTTTTTTTTTTTAATAAATAAAAGTCTATGTAAAACATATACCACACAATGATGACTTTTAATACCATTGAGGAAGAAGCCTTTTGAAAAAATTGTGGGAAAAGGAGAAAATACTGGTAACCAGCATTTTCTCCTTTTCCCACAATGTTTTCAACCCTGTCATGATTAAATACCATTATCTGAGTCACATTAAAGTGTTTTCTGGAAATGCTTTCAATTTGGACAAGACTAGAATTTTGTCGTCAGGTAAAGAGTTAAGCACTTTCTGAGACCTTGTTTATGTAACAATGAATGGACAAACAGATGCTGACAAATACAAAAGAACTCTTTAGCACACTCATGCTCTGATTAGCTACAGAAAAGCATCATACGCATTTCCAGAATCAATCTTTGTAGAGACTTTCTGTTTCAAGTCCTTCATCTGTTCATTTGTGACTTTTCTGGACATGATTTCCTTCCTCCATACTAAAAGGTCATGGATCATCTCCTGGACAGTCTCGAAGTCTGCACCTCCCTCCTACAGATAAATGATAGAGAAAGTGAAAGTACAGTGATGCTCTTACCTCTTTATCAAACAATCCTGGATTTTCATGACTCTGAGTAAGAGGTCTTCTTAAAACATTGTGGGAAAAGGAGAAAATGCTGGTAACCAGCATTTTCTCCTTTTCCCATAACGTTTTCTACCCCCACAGAGACAAGTTTTAGTTTTTGAGTTGCCTTAATTTTGGCGTCTGCAAATGCTTTCAATTTGGACCAGTCTAAAATTTTGCTGTTTTGGTAAGGAATTAATCATCTACCAAACTAGTTTTAACCAGGAAGAATACTTTTGTAAACATCATAGGAAAACAAGAAAATGAAACAACATGGACAAATTTCAGTTTTGAAGTGTTCCCTATCATATCCATGGTCAATAAATCCTTGAAATTGAGCAATTCTACAATTTTGTTGTCTATTAAAGAGTCAAGAGTTAATCTTACAACAGTGTTACCTTACTTTTCTGACACCCTGTATATACATAAGAATACATGTAGAGCAGTGTTACCTTAATTTTCTGACACCCTGTATATACATGTATGATAGCTGTTTGAAAGTTCAAACTGGTTTTAAAAAATCTTTTTCTCCGTATTTTTTTTTTTTTTTTTAAGGGCATGATAAGCAAGTCTGGAAGTGAAACATATGGCTATTTTACAGTGACCTAAAGGGTATATCAGCAATCAAAATTACCGTTGTATGTTTATATTTACCTCAAAGGGCATTTTTCCAGAATAAATAACACTTGTGACCCGTCAAGTGGAAAGGGACAACAGAGACATTATGTACATCAATTAAATGAAAACAGATCAACAATAGTGCACGTCAATATTTAACCCATTACCACACAATCCCTACTTTTGACGCCCCTGAGAAAGAAGCCTTTAGAAAACATTGTGGGAAAAGGAGAAAATGCTGGTAACCAGCATTTTCTCCTTTTCCCACAATGTTTTCTACCCTTAACAACACAAATTTTAAATTTTCAGTCACATTTATTTTGTTGTCTGCAAATGCTTTCAATTTGGACCAGTCTAAAATATTATTGTTTGGTAGTGGGTTAAATTGATGGTTCATAAATTATTGTATAACAGAATAGAATGACCGCTTTTCATAAAAGCCAAAAGCGTCCACCCTGGTTTGATACTTTTTCTCCCAGAGGGTCCCTTTTTGCGGTATGGGTCACATTTTTAAAAACTTACCACATAGAGCTGTTTCCAATACAAATACCATTCTCGAACAACTGAGGTAATTTCTTGGGAAATGGCCGGTTCCTTTGGTATCACGGTCTCCAGGGATCTGTAGAGAGGTATCACAAAGACATTTGAACTTTTAAAGCTCCATGAACATATTTACCTTTTACCATCCAATCCAGAGTTTTAACCTGCCTCAGAGAGGCCTTCAGAAAACACAGTATGTGGAAAAAAAAATTGGTTATCTCAATGTTTTCTACCCTTTCACATAAACTTTCTTTTAGATAACATTTGTCATCTGCATTTACTTGGACCAGTCTCAATTTTACTAAGTGGTAATATGTTAAAACACATTCACAATTATAGCTGCCTTTGCAGTAAGTGTAAATCAAGACCAGAATGCACAAAAGTATTCAGTCTGATCTTTAACAGAGTTCCAGATAGAGAGAGTGATTTTGATTTCAAAATTGAAAATTTTTAATTATTCTACACTAAACCCGATGTTGAAGGTACTCATTAGAATCGTCTCATCAAGACGATTCTAATGAGTACCTACAGCATAGGGTTTTGAAGAGAAATAATGACTTTAGAACATTAACACTCCCTCTTATCTGGAGCTCTCGTTTGATCTATATTATTTATCTTACAGAAAAACTATAGACAAAAACAACCATAAAATAATACTAAAGTCTTATTTGGGTCTTATTTCTAGACAGAAAATGCCTGTTGGATTTATCTTGGGGCTCTAGAAGTTAACAAGTACAATTTTTCAGGTACATGTAGTACTGTGAAAAATTGCACATATTGAAGAATTGCTCTTTACCTTTCATCAAAGAACCCCCATGTCAAACGAGCTTGAGGTAAAGGACTTTTAAAAGCTACACTGTATGCTACTCTTATACAGCCAAATCTCACACATTCAGCTGTATTTTGATTGAGGTATGTAAAATACTTTCAGTTTGGACATGTCTATAATTTCATGTTTTGGTAAATTTTAGACCCACCCAACTTAGAGGGTATTTGTAGACTACAAATGAAATAAGACTCTCTTGATAGGATCTGTCAATGAAACGGTTGAAAATTATGTGCGAAAAAGAGATGAGGCTGGTTACCAGCATATTTTCCTATTTGTACATTGTTTTATAAAAGTTTTCATCTAATGGGTCATGAAAGCATTAGATTTGTAAAGTGATGAGTTAACTCTTTACAAAATAATCCCGACTTTTAACGACCCTGAAAGAAAAAGCCTTTGAAAACATTGTGGGAAAAGGAGAAAATGCTGGTAACCAGCATTTTCTCCTTTTCCCACAATGTTTTCTATCCTTTCTAAATAAAATTTAACTTTTTGACTCACATTTATTTTGTCATATGCAAATGCTTTCAATTTGGACTAGTCCAAAATTTTGTTGTTTGGTAAAGAGTTTTAAATTCTTTACCACACAATCCCAACTTTTAACCCTTGACCATACTGCAAAACTTTAGACAAAACCAATTAATTGAAAGCACTAGCAGACCACAATTTCAAAGTGGCTCAAATGACACGATTTATCTTTGAAGGGTAGAAAACTTTGTTGAAAAAGGAGAGAGTGCTGGTTACCAGCATTTTCTTCTTTTCCAACAATGTTTTCAATGGGCTTCTTCCTCAGGGTCGTTAAAAGTCACGATTGTGTGGTAAAGGTTAGAAAAGCCTATAGAAAACATTGTTAATATGAAGATTTCTGCTTGATGATTTGATAGTATATAAAGTATTGTGGGAAAAGGAGAAAATACTGGTTATGAGCATTTAACTCTTTACCAATCAATTCTGACATTTAAAGCACCTGAGAAACCAACATTTTGAAATCGATGTCTTCTACTCTTCCCAAGACAAATTTCAGTTTTTGAACAGGTTGTTGCCTGCAAATGCTTTCAATTTGGATTGGTCTACAATTTTGTTGTTTGGTAAAGAGTTAACCCATTACCACACAATCCCTACTTTTGACGCCCCTGAGAAAGAAGCCTTTTGAAAACACTGTGGGAAAAGGAGAAAATGCTGGTAACCAGCATTTTCTCCTTTTCCCACAGTGTTTTCTACCCTTCCCAGAACAAATTTCAATTTTTCAGTCACCTTTATTTTGTCGTTTGCAAATGCTTTCAATTTGGACCAGTCTAAATTTTGTTGTGTGGTAAAGAGTTAAACACATTATCACCAACAATTCGCAACAGATGACCTTGGAAACTTAATCCCTTGTAGACCGGGGATATTCTTCATGTGTTAACCCTTTGCCAAACAACAGTACTTTGGACTAGTCAAAAATTGAGAGCAAAATAGATGTGACTCAAAAAATGATGTTTGTTTTTGAAAAGGGTAGAAACATTGTGGTGCAGGGAAAAAAAGTCTAGTAAACAACATTTTTTCCTTTTCCTACTATATTTTCAACTTTTCAAAAGACAAATTTTATGTTTTGGGGGTCTTATCTTATTAGCTGTCTGAAACAAGTTTCAATTTTGTTAAGTCTGAAATTTTACCATTTGGTAAAGAGTTTAGCTGTGGTATACAATTATGAAAAAGGTTGGAACAGGGTTAAACTGGGTTTTTGTTTCATTTGGATGACTTTGCAAAAGTAACCTACCCTGACTTGACCAATGTAGCTTCTTTGAGATGTACATAGGACCTTGGAAATATGCCAATGTTAGATTTGGCCTTTGTTGAGTAACCCCTGTACCAGTCTGAAAGAAAACAAAAAAGTTTTGTAGCTCAAAATCTATAAACTACATGTAACTACCCACAAATCATTTCTGTAAAATTTAAAACACATAGAGAGAAATGTTGAAGGAACCAGTCTGACCTTTGATCTACACTGTGGGCTTTGCTAAATCTTTACAGACAAAAGCAACCCTGAAATTACAATAACTATCATTTGGTCTAATTTCAAGACTGAGAATGTCTGCAGGAATTATTTGTGGCTCTTAACGCTTTATGACACAAAATGACAACTTCTAATGATCCTTGGAAACAAACCTTTTGAAAACATTGTGGGAAAAGGAGAAAATGCTGGTAACCAGCATTTTCACCTTTTCCCACAATGTTTTCTATCCTATCAATAAACAGTTGCACCATTTTAGCTGCATTAAAACTGTCATCTGCGAATGCTTTCAAATTAAAAAGGGCTAAAATTTTGTAGCCTGGTAAAGGGTTGAACCAAGCTCTAGTAGTTCAATGGACAATATACAAGACCTTGGGACAGGAGATTGCTGATTAGATCCTCCACTCAGCCAATTTCTTTCTGAGGACTGAGATGGTCACTTCGACAGGATTCATTCCTCTCCCACCACTTACAACTGTTTCAATGATGATTATGTTGGAAAGCAACCAATGGCTTAGAAATAATATTGTGTGGTGCACTGGTAAAAAGAAATTCCAGGAAAGCATGGATAGGTTCAGTGGCAGTCGGGATATAACTACATGTATAATAATATTGAAGACGGTGTTAGACACTATGATATGTAGGAATAAACCTAAACAATCATCAATACATACATACCCCCACATTCTTCCAGAACCACTACAGTCTCACCAACAGTTAGCTGTAGGAGGTTTGGTCCTTTCTTTTTGAAGTGGTAAATCACTGAAATTGAGATGCACAAAATTACATCTAAAGTGACCAAATGACAAAATTTTCGACTAGTTCAATTAAGAAGCATTTGCAGACAAAAAAATAAATGTAACTCAAAAAAATCAAAATCTGTTTTGGGCAGGGCAGAAACCAATGTGGGAAAAGGGGAAAATGCTGGTTACCAGCATTTCTCCTTTTAGCACAATGTTTCAAAAGGCTTTTTCTCAGGGTCCTGAAACCTGGTCTTGTTTGGTAAGGGATTAAATCATGTACATGCAGTAAAACTCAATTTCCCTACAGGGCTCCTGCTATGTATTGTGTCGAGTACCACTGTCAAAAGAATTCAAATGTGGTTCAAAAGATTAGATTTGTTTCTGAAAGGTCAGAAAAGATTGTGGGAAAAGGAGAAAATGCTGGTAACCACAATGTTTTCAAAAGTCTACTTTCCTACGGTTGTTCAAATTCTGGATTGTGTGATAGAGGGTTAACATTTAATATCTGGGCCCTGCAGGGATCTGCCCATTTAGCCCCCGAGGGCTATCAGCATCTTTACCTCTTCATCAGTTCACAGAACTTTAGACTTGTCAAATTATAACCCACACAACAAATAAAATTTTACACAATTTGTTTTTGAAAGGCCAGAGAGCATCGTGAAAGCAAATTCTCCCAAACCACCATTTTCGTCTTTTCCAACAATATTTTCAAATGCTCTCTCTCTCTCTCTCTCTCTCTCTCTCTCTCTCTCTCTAACAATCCCTACTCTCGACGACCCAGAGAAAGAAGCCTGTAGAAAACATTGTGGGAAAAGGAGAAAATGCTGGTAACCAGCATTTTCTCCTTTTTCCACGATGTTTTCTACCCTTCCCAAGACAAATTTCAATTCCTAAGCCAGGTTGTAGTCTGCAAATGGTTTCTATTTGGACTGGTCTACGATTTTGTCGTTTGGCAAAGAGTTAAATTTCTCATTTAGCAAAGAGTTAAAACTTTATGTATTTATGACAGTGTTCCCTTTCAGATAGGGTTAACCCTTTCCCAAACGACAAACTTTTGGACTAGACCAAATTGAAAGCATTTGCAGATGATTTCTGTCTTTGATATGGTAGAAAACATTGTGGGAAAAAGAGAAAATGCTGGTTACCAGCATTTTCTTCTTTTCCCACAATGTTTTCAAAAGGCTACTATTCCAGACCCGAAAAAACCAGGGATTGTTTGGGAAAGGGTTAATTACTATATAATTAATTTATGTTCTTATGCCATCATGAACCTGTTACCATAATATATGGACAAAATGCTGTGAATTACTAAAGCATAACAATTATCAGTATATGCTGTATCTTTGTTGACCCATCAAGTATGCAAGCTGTATTTAACGCTTTTCCTTACACAAACATTTCAGGCTTGTTCAAACCGAAAGCATTTACAGACAAAGAATAAAATGTGGCTCATAGAGTGGGATTTACTTATAAAGATGGTGAAAAATAGTTTGACAAAGAGAAAATGCTTGTTGCTGATTACCAGCATTTTTGCCTTTTTCCCCCACTATGTTTTCCAAAAGTCTCTTTCTCAGGTTTGTTCAACCTTTGGACTGTGCAGTGCAGGGTTAAACATATCCCAAACTTGAAACTAGCACAGAAAAAAAAGGTATCTTCAGCACAGAAATCAAATTATGAGAGAAGATTACTGAAACTAGAAGGTCCTGAAGGGCCTGAATATGCTCTACTGGCAGAGAGTTCATTTTTAAATAAGACATACATAGGAATTCATTACGCAAAGACACAAAAAAATTGACATTTTCATCTCAAAATGGCTACTTTTCCAATACTGTTTGTTGAATTTTTCAAACTCAAACGGGTTAAAAAGCTATTGATGGGATAGACAAGCTTAAAAATTCATACAAATCTGATCACAAATAAATACTTTTTCATGTAAACAGGCAATGAAATTGTTCAATTTGAAATGACTACTTTTCCTATACTGTCTGTCAGATTTTTTTCAAAATCGATAGGATTAAAGCTATTGATGAGATCAACAAACTGTGTAAGTTTCTGGGGAATCTGACCAAAAATGAAGACTTTATCGCGTAAACAAGAAATAAAAGTTTTTAACTTGAAATGGCTACTTTTCCCATACTGTTTGTTGGATTTTTTTCAAAATCAATAGGGTTGAAGCTATTGATAAGATAAACAAACTCCGCAAGTTTCATGGAAATCTGACCAAAAATACAGACTTTATTGCGTAAACAAGAAATGGAAATTTTAAACTTGAAATGGCTACTTTTCACATACTGTTTGTCAGATTTTTCTCAAAATCAATAGGGTTAAAGCTATTGATGAGATTAACAAACTGTGTAAGTTTCACAAAAATCTGACTAAAAATGAAGACTTTATTGCGTAATCAAGAAAAAGACGGACAGACGGACGGACAGACGGACGGCCAGACGGACGATGGAAACCAAGCCATGACATAAGCTCTGTTGGCTGAAAGCCAGTAGAGCTAAAAATTGAGGGAAAAAGAGCATTTGTGAGAGACATTTAATGCTACATTTCCTCCATATATTCATCAGACACCTGTTGAGAAAGTATACAGAATTGTCTGTATTTGGTGTAGGGTTAATGTGCTAATAAAAACCGAATATTTATTGTATTTAACCCATTACAACACAATCACGACTTTTGATGACTTTGAGGGAGTAGCCTTTTGAAAACATTGTAGAAAATGTAGAGAATGCTGGTAACAGCATTTTCTCCTCTTCACACAATGCTTTCAGCTCTTCCAAAAATAAATTTCAAATTTTGCAGGACCTTTATTTTGTCCTCTGCAAATGCTTTCAATTTGGACATAAAATACTGTTGTTTGGTAAAGAGTTAATGAGTATTGTATTAGCATATAAGTGATGCTTATCTAAACTGATTGACATTTTGTCATATTTTCCTTTTCAATGGCAGTTCAGAAAATCAGTAACAATTCCAGAGTTCATAATAGACAAGCACCTGTGTTTACTAAACTCTTTACCACAAAACAAAATTTAAGACTGAACAAAAACTGAAATCATTTAACTCTTTACCAAACGACAAAATTGTAGATTGGTCCAAATTGAAAGCACTTGCACATGACAAATTAAATGTAACTCAAAAATTGAATTTTTTTCCAGCAGGGTAGAAAACATTGTGGGAAAAGGAGAAAATGCTGGTTACCAGCATTTTCTCCTTTTCCCACAATGTTTTCAAAAGGCTTCTATCTCAGGGTCGTTAAAAGTCGGGATTGTGTGGTAAAGGGTTAAAGATTCTTACGAACAAAGTTCTTAACAAGGAACCAAATGAACAAACGCATGGCAGAAAAAAGGGAACGGGCAGGATTCAAACCTTAGACCTCCTGGACAAAAGGCCAATACCTTAACCACTGAGCTAAACAGATATCTCCTTAACACACTTGTTACATATTGTATTTAACTCTTTACCACACAAGAAGATTTTAGACCAGTCCAAATTGAAAGCATTTGCAGACAACAAAAATAGATTTGACTGAAAAATTGAAACTTGGTTTGGGAAGAGTAGAAAACATTGTGGGAAAAGGAGAAAATGCTGGTTACCAGCATTTTCTCCTTTTCACACAATGTTTTCAATACAGACTTTTTTCCTCAGGGTCGTCGAAAGTCGGGATTGTGTGGTAAAGGGTTAAATCAGGACGAAGCCATGCATGAAGGTGTGGTGTGCCATAACAAGATGACAAACTAACTGAGGCTGAAATGGTGATTTGTATACTCGATTGGGTAGAAGACTGGGGAAAAACTGAAGAAAATGCCAGTTCCTTGCATTTTCTCTTTTTCCCCACAATGTCTTTAACCCATTACCACACAATCCCTACTTTTGACGCCCCTGAGAAAGAAGCCTTTAGAAAACATTGTGGGAAAAGGAGAAAATGCTGGTAACCAACATTTTCTCCTTTTCCCACAATGTTTTCTACCCTTCACAAAACAAATTTTAACTTTTCAGTCACATTTATTTTGTCGTCTGCAAATTCTTTCAATTTGGACCAGTCTAAAATATTGTCGTTTGGTAATGAGTTAATCCCTTCTCTGTTAAAACCTCGATTTGAATGGTACAGAGTTAATCTCCTTACAAAACAACTTACAAATGGACTGATCCAAATTCAAAGCATTTGCAGACAACAAAATAAATGTGACTGAAAAACAGAAATTTGAAGTGGAAGGAGCAGAAAACGTTGTGGGAAAAGGAGAAAATGCTGGTTTCCAGCATTTTCTCCTTCTCCCTCAATGTTTTCAAAAGGCTTTTTACTCAGGGTTGTTAAAAGTCGGGATTGTTTGCTAAAGAGTTTAATACAATGATAATTGTTACTGAACACTACAGTCATGTAAGAATGCACAAAAAAATTCAGAAAAAACTTCACACTTTGATCTACCAAAATGAGATTGTGTGGTAAAAAGTTAACTTTTTCCCTAACAGCTGAAGATGGCCAAGTTACCATGGGATCGTATTCATCACTACCTGAGTGCCACTGTAGCTTTGTATAATTTTTCAGTCAGCATTGATTGCCTATAAATTCTGCCTAATCAGAAGGGCACAATAAAGTAAATCTAAGGCATCAAAGGAGGGAGAAAGGTTCAATGAACAGTGGCACAGTAAAGGAATCCTTTACTGAACAGTAACAGGCACTGCTCATTCATTTAGTAAGTCTTTAGTGAACAACAAAAGTTTAGCATCTGAAAACCACTAATTACCTGTTCATCAAATAATATTTGTCTATCCCTTTACCCCACAAGGCATTTCTATGGTATCTCTAATTGACCCTGAATAAAAGTAAGGATGAAGCCGTTTCTTATGTGTATATGAGACCTTTTGATATCATAGAAAACATTGTGACAAAAGGTGAAATTGCTCATCACAAGAAACATCTTTTCAAAGCTGGTTTTACTAAAAGTTGTTTGAACTGAGGACTGTGTAGTAAAAGGTTAGGTCATGTATAACTTCAGAATTTATTACTTATCAGCTATTTATGGGTATTCAGCTTGAAATACTGTGTGACTGCATAATGTTTTACTTTTATTTGCCTGCTACAAAAATTACAAACTAAGAAATTTATTGAGCTTATTGCCAAGCAGGCTCAACATTTTACCAGCTACTTTTCCCAACTGTAGTGAACTTTGATTATTTACTAACTCAACTCCTTCACAATAAAACTAAAACAACCAAGTTAATTTCCTACTACTGCAATTAACTCTTTACTACACAATCCCAACTTTTAATGACCCTGAAAAGAGATGCCTTTTGAAAACAATATGGGAAAAGGAGAAAATGCTGGTAACCAGCATTTTCTCCTTTTCCCACAATGTTTTCAACCCTTCACAAAACAAATTTCAAATTTTCAGTTGGTTTTATTTTTAGTCTGCAAATGCTTTCAGTTTGGACAAACGTAAAATATTGTTGTTCGGTAATGAGTTAAACTTGTATAAGTATGGATACTGAGGCTACCCTTAACACGCCTGCCGTGATGGCCCTAAGACCAGGCGTCCACTTGGGCCAGGACAATACGCAGATAGCATGCAGACAACAAATTCAACATTCGGCAAGGCTTCCGCATGTTCCTGATTGCTTTTTATTGTTGTCCTGAATGCTTCGGCCTGATTCTGAGCATTCCGGATCGGCAATTTTGTCCGCGTCGAAATTTTGATCGAGAGCAAAATTGGGACGCGGAAATGAATTTCCTTACACCTTCAGCATCTCCTCCGCATTGTCGTCAGGACATCCAGAGTCTTCCGTGTATGTTCCCCGAAGCTTCAGTGGCGCTGACAGCTTGTGACACCAAGAGGAATCGACACAGAAGGTTCGCGGAACCTTTCCTGAACGTTCAGAGAGGTTGTGGTATGCTCTCCGAACACGGGAAAAATGTCTCATGACTTTCATATCTAGGCAACCTACTCCCTTAACATATCAAAATCAGTGCTCTGTCACTTGCAGTTTGACTTTATACAGGGCGGACATGATTTTAATCTCTCCTGCACACAGTATGCCAAGACAAAAAAGAAAAAACAAAAGTCGACGGTGAAAAAAAATAGGCGACTGTAGTTTATCGTACTTTTAATTTTTGCTTGTCTAGAGAGACGTTATTTTCTCTGATACACTGTTAATTAGTCGATGTAAGTCTATGGAATGACAGATCCAAGTGCTCTTATATAAACTATGAATGCAACTTCTGCATTTCCGTACCATCTCCGCCTAGTGTCGTGCACTGAAACTTGTTGTCCCAAACGTTTCCTGGTGTAATCCTAAACGTTTCGTGTTGTCCTGAAAAGATCTGCTTTCACGCCTAAACATTCAGTACCATTCCGGATTGCTTACGCGGACAATCCTAAGTATGCTGGCAACAAGTCCATGGATAGTCCCAGGGCTTTATCCAAGCATTTTGGGAAAAGGCCCCTGGCCAAATTGGGAAAAAAAATCATCGACAAAATGTCAAAATTGGGAAAATAATATTGACAAAATATAAATAAATATAAAGTTTGGAACACAATTAATCTTACAATAAACTTATTCAGACATTAAATCTAATACTGATTCAATACTGCTTCTTTTGTCAAACTTCTTTCTTTTTGGGTGGATTTGCTCTCTTTTGTCTTTCATTCTTTCATACCACTAGTTCAAGTGTTTAAGCTGTATGGACCCCCCCCCCTTTTAGGTATGATATTTAAAGATATTTTTTTTCTGGCGAATGAATAGAGGAATTATTTCTCGTTTTATTTCTTATATTGTGTGCATGCAAGTCAGGTCCATATCAAGGGTTGATACGTCAGATTTAGGAGCCTCTGATCAGCAGAGGTCTCGTTTTGTCATGGGTTTTCGTGGTTTTTTCCCATTACGATTTATCTTTGAAATTGATTTTTTGAGCGCTTTGACATATATAAAGAAAGATGGAAAAATCGTCATTTCCTGTGGAACTGGAAGACCTATTACAGTATTGAAAAGAAATTTTTAAAAGTCAATTGGAGAGAGGAAACTTCATACTTAAAATTTGCTTCAACGAACCGCTCGGGACAAGTAACCGATCGAAATTTGGGAGAGGTAAAAAATCTCGTGGCCTTCCTCTGGATTCGGCCGGGTATTTTTCTTAACTTATTCCTAATTCAGGACTGTCAATTTTGGAGCTGGGTTCTTCATTTTTGCCCCACGAAACTCCGCTTTGCTGAAATATATGCGTGGAAGTTGCCGAGAAATTAACTGTCGTCTGGACGTTGTACGTGAAAGCAAGAACGGTTTACAGCCAGATAATCCAGTCAACGCATGAATCGGTTGAAATTATACGGACGCAGTCTATCGTTAATTCGCCCCCAAATATTTTCATACCTACAGTACGATGTCTGTCGTTTTCCTGCTTGAACTGCGATCAGTGCCCGCAAATTTGTGTGTTGGGTAAAACCCTGGCTGATACATCAGACTATTTTCTTTTTGTAGCGTCGAATTGGGAATTTTATTTTATGGTATTGGGAAAAAAATACGCTTTTTGCAATTGGGAATGGGGCCGAAATTCGGCCCCGCAGGAAAGGAAGAAAATCCCCCGAGTCCGCGGATATATACATTTCTGTTCTGAATAACAGGAAGGTATGCCGAAATGAATTTATTTTTACTGCGAAGCTTCCTTGTCCCCTCCACGTCCTAGTGGACGCTGGATGTCAGACACTTAGACCCCTGACCATTTAGACCCCTTAAAATTTGGGTGACAATTAGACCCCTGAGACACACAGACCCCTATTTTAGTGAGACACTTAGACCCCTATTTTCAAAAAGAAAATTCACATATTAATTGACCATGTTTATGGATTGATTTACTTGTAAATCTTGCCTTGAAACATAAAACAAGTATTTTGACTTTTGAGACCATATATTGATACAGAAATACAGTAGATGATGAAATGATTTTGAATTACAAAAATTCAACAGAAAATTTAAACAGGCATCTCTATTTTTAGTTCTATTCCATGGTATGCTAATTGCTTTTGTTTTTCAAAATTCCACATAATGTTTTGTATTTTTAGTAGAATATGGGTAACAAACCTTTGTCTGGTAAGTTAAAGTAAATGTATGACTTTAGTAGGGATGCGGTCAAAACGTACCCAAACCAAAACGTACCCAAAAATTTAGTCAAAACGTACCCAAAAAATAAGTCAAAACGTACCCAAAATTTAAGTCAAAACGTACCCAAAGTAAATTTTCATTGAAATAATTTCAATGTTAGTTATAGATTAAAAACTTCATGTATCCTTACCTTTTAAGGATGTTTTAACTCCTGACTCACTTTATATCCTTTTAATTCTTTAAAAATGAAGCATGGTTTCAATCACACGTTACAATCAATTATGGGTGATGTGTTTATGTCAGGACTAATCAGGTGTAACAAACTAGTTGTCATTAACAGTTTTATTTTCATAAAAGATGATTTACAAACATTTGTACACAATGCTACATAGTATTAATTATATTCACCACCCATCCCATTTTCAAAGTTAACAAATAATAAGTTAGATCTAGTCAATTTAAGTTTAAAATGAAAATGCTCAATGATATTTAGTTGAACATTTTTTTTTTCTACCACAAAACGCACAGGTTACGTTTAATTACACAATCTGTAGTATTTACAATCCTTCTGAAAGATGGCTTTTTACAACATTGTAACAACTTCCTCCCGTTTCTCACAATGTTTTTTACCCTTCAAAGCCTTATATTATAACGGTTGTTTGCAAATGTTTTCAATCTGGGAGAGTCCAAGATTTTATTGATTGGTAAAGAGTTAAGTTTACAATATTTTCAGTGCAGAATGTCTTCTAATATTCGCCCTCTAAATATTAATATTTTAATTAACTGAAAAATTGGATAAATATTTATACTTGTAATGATAAGAAGGTGTAACCGTGTCACCACTCATAGACAACAAAATCTTTAAAATCTTTTACTTATCCATATTTAGGGAATTTCCTGATGATAAAAATGTTACAAATAAGAACTTTCAAAGAGAAGAAAATGAAAATATAAGAAAAATTTCCATCAGAGCATTTAATGAATTATAAAAAAATAAATAAATAAAAAGTCAACCCTTCAGTTTTTCATCTAAAGCAAACTGTCAAATCATCAATATTTACAATGCATTCAAATATATAATCAGGCAATATACAGCAACATACCACTGTGAATAATTCCTTTATTCACCACATAATTATAGTTTATTACACTCTTTTTGGGTGTGAAAATTGCACCTTTTGTTATCCAAACAATGTAATTCACGTATCTCATTTTTATAAAAGTGCTAATTCCTATGAAGATTTTTTTTCGATTTTTTTTTTATTTGGTTAAGATATATATTAATAATGATGGATAACAATATCAAGGTATCTGACACTTTTTCCCTAATGTTAATTGTATTTGCCTAAAAGGAGAGATACACACACACTGTAATTTTATCATGAAGCGTTTAATAGACTTAGCTACATGTTCTGTGATATACTTCATTATTTGTATTAATTATGTAAGGCAAATTTGAAATAAAGCAGAATTGAAAATTATCATCATCAAGATGGTGCAAAAAACTATTTTTCTATTAATTTGTGGAAAGATGGAAGATAAAAACACTATAAAAATCATGGGTACATTTTGACTTCACATTGGGTACGTTTTGACTCCTCTTGGGTACGTTTTGACTTCAGTTGGGTACGTTTTGACTCCACTTGGGTACGTTTTGACTTGGGTACGTTTTGGTTTGGGTACGTTTTGACTGTAAACCCTTTAGTACATAGATTAATTACCTTTATAAATTTGTATGACCCCTTTACCACACATTGTCGACTTTTGACGACCCTGAGAAAGAAGCCTTTCAGTCACTTTTATTTTGACATCTGCAAATGCTTTCAATATATTTGGACCAGTCTAAAATTTGGTTGTTTCATAAAGAGTTAATGAGCTTTAATAGTAAACAGTGAGGCAGAAAGTGGTCAAGAATGGATATAAACAAAATTTACAATATGCAGGTTCATTGCAAAGGGGTATGAGAAATTTTATAAAGCTTCAATTAATAATTGACAGACTCAAACTGTTCAACACGACCAGTGACCATCATAAATCAATAAAATTCCTCTTTTCCCAGTCTGTTTTCAGTCTTCAAAAGACAGAACCAACAAATAAAAGCCATACTTTATTGTGTGCTAATGATTTAACAAAGTCAAAAGTTTTAATGTCTGGTAAAGAGTTAAGGGATTTCTGAAAGGATGTTTCATGATCCTATTAACACCTTTGACTGAGGATAGGTAAGATAAGGACAATAAATCATTACACAGAGATTATCCCTTTTTTCATCACTTGAATTTATGCACTTAGTATTTATCTATCCACCCTTCTTTCTTTCTATCTGTATCTATTTTCAATCCTTCAGTCATCATTAATAAATCCGTCAATTTACATTACTCCTTTACAGCACCATAAAATTTTGGAATTGTCTACATTGAAAGCATTTGCAGACAATAAGTTGAATGTGGTTAAAATGATGCAATTTACCTCTAAAAGGGTTGAAAACATTGTGGGAAAAGAAGACAATGCTGTCTGCAAGGATTTTCTCCTTTTCTCGTGTTTTCAAAAGCCCTCGCCCTCAGGATCTTTTTGAGTCAGGATTATGTCATAAAAAGGGTACAAGGAGAACAAATAGAAAAGATTTTAATATTGTACAACAGCTTTCAAATTTTAGATTTGTAAGTTGAAATTTTGTGAAGGGTAGAAAACATTGTGGGAAAAGGAGAAAATGCATTTTCTCTTTTTCCCACAATGTTTTGTAAAGGCTTCTTTCTCAGGATCGTCAAAAGTAGGGAATGTGTGGTAATGGGTTAAATCATAGGTAGTATGAGAGAAAATGCTGGTAAGCAGGATCTCCTCTTCCCACAGTGCTGTCTAACTTTCCCAAATCCAATTTGTTATTTTTATATGATATTTTTCATAAAGGTGTGAATGGGCAAATACAGGTAAATTAAACAACAATAAAAAAAAAAAAAAAAAATACAATCAATATTTCATAAAGGTGTGAATTGGAAAATATAGGTAAATGAAAGAACAATATCAATAACCAGGTAAATGAAAGAACAATAAAAAAAAAATACCTAAATTTCATAAAGAAGTGAATTGAAAAACAAATTCTTGACCTTTGAATAGAGGTAAATTAAACAACAATAATACCAAAAAAAAACCACCAAAAATGATCTATGTCCCAAAAATGAAAATAGGGGTCTAAGTGTCTCGAATGTTAAGGGGTCAAAGTGTCTCAAAGGGGTCTAGTTTTCACCCAAAAATCAATATTTTAAGGGGTCTAAATGGTCAGGGGTCTAAGTGTCTCGCTCCCGTGGACGCTAGGCATTATACACTCATCTCAGCCTGTGTACATTTCAAAGAAGTACATGATCGAGTCATATAAAGTATGCAGACAACCCTTGCTGATTAAACAGAAAATGAGAAATGCTATTTCTTTAGCAAAAATATAATTATTATATAATTTACCAATATTCAAACAAAAAAATCAAGTCCTTCTGTGCATTAGAATATAGCTTACAGGCATTTCATATGCTATGTATATTATGACCTAACGGGCAGGTCAAACAAAATGGGTAGTGTGACTATAGTTAAAAAGGCATACATTTAACACTTTGGCACTAAGACATACATGTATGTCATATGCTTTTCTTTGACAGGTGATTCATTGGGATTTGACAACAAACTGAGCAAAGTCCAGGGAAAGCATCTTCTATCAGAACATTGCTCCCACTCACCAGGGAGAATGTACACAGCTGGATATGGAGGATCCTCTGTGGTTCAAAGAGTTCCCTCTCAGCCCTTAACTCTTTACCACACAATCCTGATTTTATACAACCCTGAGAATGAGACGCAACCATTAAATAAGATCGGAGCTAGTCACCAAATAGTCTCAATAAATGGATCTGTGGAAATCGATATTTGACCAATCAGGACATCGCATTTATTCTACCCGATGTCCTACCTTGGTTTCTGCTATTTCGGCTCACAAATAAACGACTGTTAACGTTAGAAGAATGCAGTTCTCTTTATTTATGTTGTGTTTTTGATGTTTGAATTTTTAAAAAAAACTTACAAAATGTGCTTTGCGAACGTGTACCGATGACGTGAGATCACGCAGAGGCTATAGAAAAGTTTAAATTGTGATGATTACTGAAAATTTGAACTTGTGCAAAGAGCTAATCAGTGCTGGATGATAGATTAATTTTAATTCTGTAATTTTACCTCTCTGAAAGAGAAAACTGGAAAACAAAGGTAAAAGCAGACCTATATGAAGTATTAATAAAAAGAAAATACTTTTACTTGAATATTAACCTTGTTCAATAACCTATGCACATCCAAAAAGTGGCAGCGTAACTTGTCACCAATGTTTCATTTTGACATTAATTTTAACCCATTGTGCATGAAGAATATGCTGAATGTGTACTGGGATCGTATATACGATCTCTGATGTGTAGATATAGATCAGATTGCAAATAACATGATGTTTATTCTTGGATTTAAAGTACCTGCTGATTACAATAAGCACTTTGACGTGTAGTTCTTCCTCACTTGGAGTATATTTCAATTTTAAAAAAAGTCTAACTTCTGATCTGGTGGAACATGGACATTTTTCTCTTGACTTATCTGTTTTAACCGTTTACCACATAACGGGTTTTAACGACCCGTAGAAAGCTTTTAAAAGCATTGCGGAGAAAGGAAAAAATGCTTGTAACATTCATTTTATCCTTTTCTCACTGTGTTTTGCGCTCTTTCAAAAACAAATTTCAATTTTTGAATCATTTATTTTGTTGTCTGCAAATATTTGAATTTGGATTGCTCTAAAAATTTTGTCATTTGGTGACGAGTTTAAATGGATTAGCACATCTGCACATTAGCAAAAAGGGTGTGTTGGTAAACTGTTAATTTGATAAAAAGTGTGTTTCATTGCAACACAATTTGCCACTCCAATCAACTTGACCACCCGTTGTCATCAGTATATCATATACTACCGTCATTGATATTAACAATTTTCTTAATTGACAACACACTAAACGCATTTTATAATCCATCAGACAACCTTTTCCCCTTACTGATATGAAAATTTTTCATTAACTTAAACCTCTCTGTACATTCAGACATTCTATAAACTTCTCGAAAGGTTTGTAATTCAGTGTTACTTAATTTGATTTGATGCTGAGATGACTTTACTAGCCCAACGAAAGCAATAAGTATCGTTAATTCTATTATTCTGTGGCAAAACGGAGATTTGTTGATGTTTTTTATATGTTCAAATTTTTGTTTAAATATATAAATTTGTTACATTGTACGTCGCCCCCGTAATTCACCCTTTTAATACATTGTTACGGGAGACCACTCCTTCCTGCATGGCATACTCCCGATTTAAATACAATACCTGGCTACTGCGTCAGGGAGATATCTCTTTGGCTCAGTGGTTAGGGTATTGGCTTTGCGTCCGGGAGTTCGGAGTTCGAATCCCGCTCCGATCCTTATTTCTGCCATGCATTTATTCATTTGTTTCTTTGTTACGGACTTCGTTCGTAAGATGGGGGCTCGTCCGGGATTGGCCATTGAGCCATAAATCCCATTTGTTGTCCAAAATCGGACTTCCTGCCTAATAAGGCTTTGAGTCATCAATAAATGATGACTTTAAGAGGGGGTGTGTTACGGGAGACCACTCCTTCCTGCATGGCATACTCCCGATTTAAATACAATACCTGGCTACTGCGTCAGGGAGATATCTCTTTGGCTCAGTGGTTAGGGTATTGGCTTTGCGTCCGGGAGTTCGGAGTTCGAATCCCGCTCAGATCCTTATTTCTGCCATGCATTTATTCATTTGTTTCTTTGTTACGGACTTCGTTCGTAAGAACATCTCCATATGTAAATTAGTAAAGTATCTTTAAATTTCTTACTGAGAATTTATCATCGATAGAAATATATGATTAAAATACTTTTCCGGAATTTTATTGAGAGAAACAGTCATGAGAGCACGATTTAAGTAGCCTATCTGCTATACTGTATATGTATTGACTACGTTTGTTTGTGAGACCTTGGCAACAGTAACTAAGGTAGTCGGTTTATCTTTTCGCCACGGATCCATGTATAATGAGACGCCCTGGTGATCTTTTTCATATTTGGACACAGTGTTCTCACTAGGATTTTGAAAGTTGGATTCCAGGAATCCAACTTAGACAAAAATTGGATTCCAGACTGAAAAGTTGGATTCCAGCTTGACAAAATTAGATTCCCATAGTCAGGATAAATTTTCATATGCAAGAAATAAACATTTAAAAACTATTAATAGAATGTAACTATTTCTATATCATGGAGACATTACATGTATATATTGGCGCAATGGATTACAGAAGTTTAATGACTTTTCACTATCTCTTTATCTTTTATTTAAACTATCTAGATGGTTCAACAGAATATAGGCCTAAATGTTCTAAATACTCATATTAATAATGGAATCAGTTCTGGACCCATTTTCTTAAAGATTTGTAAAACCAATTATTATTTCATATTAATTTGCAATCAGAATTGAATTAGAATTATTTGTTGGTATGGACTATGATGTTAATCATTTTGCACTGTGTTAGCCTGATAATTAGGCTTATCTGGAGCTTTTCTTTTAATCCCCATATATTTCTCTTTTTTCAAACTCATTGTCTGTTACTATCAAACATGTACATGTTCAGTGTTCCTACTAGCTTTTTATTTCAAGGGTACACTTACACCCTGTGCTGAAAAACTTGGGGTAAGATTTCATATTGGAGGGTATTTTCTTACGTGAGGTCTCGTGTATAAGTAACATTTGTTACGCCAATCTAAAATCTGTAAAATAATGTACACAATTATTTGTGCGAGTCAGAAAAACTGATTTCAGATGATCTAATAGTAAAAAAAAGAGATCTGACTTTCGAGCCACGTGGTTTGGCAATTTAAAGATCGACTGTCTATCGATAAAAAAAGTTCGAAAAGTTGAAAAGTCACAGACTCAATTAATTTCATTGCTACCTCTCGATCGCATCACGAGATGATAAATACCCTTCTTTTAATCAACTATATTGACCAATTATCAGCATAAACTTGTCTGCAATATGTTGATTGATACATAATTTTGCGATTTCGAACAACATTACGGGTATAAGGGTAATAGCTATTTGTTACCCATATTGTGTAACGGGTGCTGGGCAAGTGATAAAGAATGACGCATTTCGATTGGTCGCTAGTTTCCCAGGTAGCCACGCCTACCTGTTCGACTACCCGACTTGAGATTACCTAAACATGTGAGAATTTTCCGCCCCTCTAAACATCTTGTAAACAATCAAATGATAAACTAATCATGTCCAACATTGTAAATTACAAGTTATATACAATCCCTGATCAAGCTGAGCAGCTGGTCTTGGACGTGTGCCTTAAAAAAAACTTGTCGTCCGGTGCAATCCTTTGTTAGGATTTTTTGTCGTCCGCAGGAAAAAGTTGTCGTCTCAGACAACAGTATTGGCGTTTCCGAGAACTCTGGGACATTTACTGTACACCGTAGCGTCTCAAGTCCTTCGTAAATTTTCCGGCAGCAAATATAGAGCGCTATGCTGACTGTCTGTTTAGTTGGTTTTATCTGTATTGCAGCAAAATGCAATTAACTTTTAGTTACTAAACATGACCAAAAACAAATTGTTAAACCATTCATTACATAAAAAGCTTGTAGGTGCCATTTACAACATGTTTATCACAGATGAATTTTTTTCGGGAATGTAAACAACTCGAGCATCTGATGAAATGCACATTTCTTTCTCATGTTCAGCATTTAAATTAAAATACTTGTATTTCAAACGAAGGAATATTGAATATATATAAGCCACAGGTATGTTTAAATCCTAGTTTTGTGCTCTATTTGGGAAATTATAAGAGTTCAAACTTGCACACAAAATTTGTGCAGTGCTTTCAACTGATTCTGTCGCGATTGTCTCTGTAGTCAGAGGCGACAAGTCAAAAAGTAAAATCGCCTTTGGGGACAGTTATCTGTACTACAATTCGGGGTAGTTTTTTTCCCAGGTATTTGGACATAAACATATGCACTTCGATGAAAAGTTACATCATTCTGATGTCAGCCTATATCGTATTCACAGGCAAAGATTTCACAGTAAATGCGCCATGAAGGGAATATGAATGCAACTTGCAAATCACTTCCTAGTTGTAATTGGGGAAATAGAGACACTTGGCCTTGTTAAATGAAGTGAAAGCGCAATGAATAACATGACTTGAGAACACTTACCAACTCCATATTTAACACAATAATCTATTTTTCTCCACGAGTTCATTGTTACAAGTCAATAGCAGTTCTACATCTTTAAATGACTAATAAATCGGTGCATCTAAGAACACTTCCGTCTCTGTTCGGCCATTTACAATCACGTGATATGAGTTTAATACTTTCGATAAATTCCGGTAAATCTCGGAATGATCCGATGACCTATCATACTGTGGTACGGAATTGGACGAGTTATGACGGGGAGAGTTTAACTTCCGCATAGGCGTACGCACCTGTTACTATGGATAAACAATATGGCCGCAGAAATGTACACAGCGGATGAAAATTAATGAGATCACGTCTTGTTTATGGGAGAAAGGAGAAGATAATTTTCGAAAAGTATGAAGACCAAATAATCAATTACTTCATCTGCCATTTTCATGAAATGCTATGTTTTCTAAAACGCTTACGGTGGCATATGTATGCATTTTCTTTTACATCTTATTTTCTTGAGCCTTATTTTCTTTTTCCAACCTTAAAAATGTTTCCAATGAAATTGAAGAGGAGTCCTGTACAACTAATGAAACACACTACATGTTAACAAAGACAATTATAGGGGATATATCTATTTCTTTTTCTACCAGAACGACAATGTCAGTACACAGGAATTTGACATTCTATAACCAAAATAAATGATAAAATATGAAAAAAAAAATCTCCTCTGTTTAATATAAACACAAAGAATGCAACGTCTCGATTGCTGGCGCTAGCACCCGACAGCCTTTCCCAACCAAAATCACCCATGAAACAAACTTTGATCATAATCTCATTTAGCCTAGCGATAGACAAGACAATAATGTACCTGCAATATCCGGCAATACCTCAGTAGACACCTTTCAACCGGAGATATCCCTCATGTTTTCCAGCTCTATCAGGACATTTTGATTTATCCGGATGGCCATTCGCTGACGTCACAGAAAGTAGCAGGTAGCGTATTTTCGTATTACTCATTACTATTACTTTTTTCGTTTTTAAGATACTTATGGACATCACATGATACTTAAGATTTTTCTAGAATCTTTAGTATCATTTGATGTCCATAGATATCTTAAAAACGAAAAAAATAATAGTAATAAGTAATACGAAAATATGCTACCTGCTACTTTCTGTGACGTCAGCGAATGGTTACCCGGATAAATCAAAATGTCCTGATAGAGCTGGAAAACATGACGGATATCTCCGGTTGAACAATGTCTACTGAGGTATCGCCGGATGTCGCAGGTACATTATTGTCTTGTCTATCGCTAGGCTAAATGAGATTATGATCAATGTTTGTTTCGTGGGTGATTTTGGTTGGGAAAGGCTGTTGGGTGCTAGCGCCAACAATCGAGACGTTGCATTCCTTGTGTTTATATTATATAGAGGAGATTTATTTTCATGTTTTATCATTTATTTTGGTTATAGAATGTCAAATACCTGTGGTCAGTACCATGACAATGTTTGAATATTGGCTCTTTTTAAAATAACGATGTTCTCCCACTTTTTGCATATCCTTGGGTGCCCAAACTGTGCCACTCTAAGGTTTATCTTGAAACAAAAATATCAATAGAAGATATACAAAAAGAAAAATAAATGCAAAAGTCAAATGTGTTCTTTTTCCATCAATCTCCACCAAAATTCATGTGTACAATAATTTTAAACCTCCAAAACTTGATCAAACTTAACTGCATGTCAACCAAACAACCACCATCTTTTGTGTGTCTAACTCCGCCACTTGGCGTAACATGACAAATTCTCCCAAGTCTCGGAAAAATTAGGCCAAATTATTACTGTAAAATGCTGTGTATAACATGCAGGCATGTATAACACGCAGGCCTTTTTCAGCATCATATCCGAGTAAAAAAGGTTGTTCGGATGTACAACACTTATCAAAAATTGACCATAATATCGTAATATGTGAAGCTCAGGTCGCAATCTTGAAAAATTGTAAATGGCCGTACTTTATCAAAGGGAATTAACCATTTTTAATCAAAGTGGAAATGATAATGATTTGAGGTGTACTCGGGGGATTATAAAAACATGCCAGCTTATGGCATGTTGCAAATTCACACATTGAACTGACGACCATATCGTAGTTAATCTCCTATTTTCTCACCTCGATTGACAAATGTGACAGGTGTGAAATAAACATAGATCTATATGATGTAAATCACGGTTTTTATGAAAAGTAGCGATGAATTTTTTCAATCATTCATTTCTTTCTGAATCATTATTTTACTTTTTTTATAATTGTTCAAGTTTAGCTATTAACAAAGAATAAAAAAATATGAGACGAATCAGACGATAACAGTAAATCAATATTTATCATTCCGGGGTACCTTAGCCGTTGCCAAGATGGCTGATAGAATCAGGAAATTACAAATCCTAATCCATAAATTAAGAATGTACAAGTACATTTTAACAAAATTAAATCACAATCTTTTTTTAATCGGTTAAAGTTGAAATGGGATGATGACGAAAGTTAAGGCTGTGACGAGAGAAGTTTGGCCATTTTATACCCCCCCCCACTTTTAACAGATATACAACCGATTTTCAAGGAGGAGAAAAACATGGTTTTGCCTATTGTAGTGTATAACACGCAGTCCCCAGTTTGAAATTATTCAGAGCTGAAAAAATGTGCGTGTTATACACACCAAAACACGGTAATGTTATAATTTTTTTTAACAAATGTAACTTCAACATCGAGTTGTTTCAAAATAAATAATTTCAGGGGTTTGTCATTGCTTTCATATGTTCCACTAGTTCTAGTAGCGTCAATGAAGGTGATTTACCAGTGGTTATTGTTTGAGGATGCACTTTTCTTGGTAACCTGTACCTGAGAGTGGTGCGAGGTACATAAAATATAATTATAGTGGCCATGTTGTCATGTTCTTCTCTAAAATTTCTTGTTAAGCTTTCGTAGGTGCAACATGAGAATGTTGTCTATTTGTCCATCTGATCGTTCATGAGTTGGGCTTTAATTAAAATGGAGAAAGCAAATAGCAGGTAAGGACCGTGGAACCAAAATCTATCTATAAAGATTTGCTTGGCCTTAGAGAAATTTGTTTTATCATATGACTTTCATTCATGAAATGTCTCAAATGTGTTTACAGTTGTATTTCGTGACTTTAGAGGTGATATTTGACAGTAAAAAAACGCAATTACAAAAATACATAGGAAAACAGTGAGAGGACATAAAAATCAAAATAAATATCTGCTTCCATCTCAATTTGGGGTGAAAACCATTGGAATGTATTTACTATATGTTGTAAAAACTATTCAAACTGTCAGTCTCGCGCATTCTGAAACATTGCGAGATTTTTATGAAAATAAGAAAGGTAGCAGAGTTAGGGTAGTGGCGCAGTTAGGGCACTCGATGATATACATTTTTGCCTGAGACTTTTTTGAACTGGCATATATTCACTTTGGTGAACTGTCCTGTTTTCATGGGAGCATGCAAAATTTATTTTAAGGTGAAATGATGTTTTAGAGAAATTACACTTCCACCAGGATTTCTGTCGTTGACTGTCACAGGCCTGTGTCAGAGAGGGATGTTGAACAGTCTATTTCTGAGATGGTGGTTTATTCTCTTAATTCCAATATTTACCTACATAATGGCTACTCTCAGTTGGATGTGATATGCTGACTGAAATATTTTTGTGAATATATGAAAATTAATGGACATGTCCTGTATAGGTGATGGACATTAATTGTTGAATGTACTGACAAAATGGGGTTCATTTTTATCCCCATAACCTAAGCTGGCAAACACCAAAGCTTTTAAGATTGGGGTTATCAGTGTTTCAGATGTAATTGACAACTGCAGTTTTTGCAAATTTAACTGAAATGCTGATGACCAAAATGTTTGATGACCAAAATGATCAAGACAACTTTTCTTTTCTTACAAAGCTTAATCGTCCCTAACAAGTTCGCCACACTTTAGATGCATCTATAACCATCAACTTTACATGAATTGTGCATATCAATCCAAACTGATAAATTTCTCTTTTCAATCTTTTGCTGGAAGCTGAATTGGTTGATTCAATATTTATTGATCAATTCATAAATAAAGAACTAAAAAACATGATGTATACTAAAACTCAACTCAAAAGCAGGTCAGTCAATTATATAGGACTGGCACCTTTTTAATCCATTCTGAAGCATCTTTTCTTTAAAACCAATGATAGAAGAAATGAATTACAGCAATTGATTTGAATTGAATCAACCATGAAAGAGTTAAAACATAACACGTTATAATTTTTAAAATTTATCTTGGAAAATTTCATTCAGGGATGATATGTAGTCTCAATAATGAGACGCCCCGGTGATCTTTTTCATATTTGGATATTTACTGTACACCGGAGGCGACCAGTCGAAAAAAAACATCGCCTTTGGGGACAGTTATCTGTTCTAGGATGATATGTACATACAACTGCTTTCTCACAATGATAAGTACATGAAATTTCACCAATGTTGTCATGTCTTGTTCTGTTACCTTGTTTTCAATTCAGTACAGTTCTAGATGATGACATGGGATTTGAGAGATTTCTTGTTAAAGTAAGATTTGTCTTAATTTTTTTTTTTCCCCATTGGCACCTTTAATTCCTGATGTTATGTTTAATTTTTGTTTGTAGAGCTTCTTGAACAGCTTTTGTACACATTGTCATTTGGCAAAGGTGCTTCTTTATCTTTCTTCTTATTTTATGTGGACCTTGAGGTGGACAAATCTTCTCTGATGATTAATGTTTGATTCAACAGCAGTTGCTAGGTGATTACACAAGAAGGATTACCTTATTTATATTGACATGTACAGTTTATTTAATTTGCATAGTTGACCTTCAATAATTTGCATAAACTTTTTGTGTGTGTGTGTGCATGAAAATCTAGCTCACATTATCCAGTTCTGACTCATATTTTGCAACTAAATATAATTAATAGGTATTTCAAACCTTGCCATGAGGATTGATTGATTCAGTGGGCTTAATACAACTTCCAACATTATATCAGCCACATCCTGGTAAATACTTACTTATTATCGGCTGTTACATCTCAATCATTTTATTGAGGCGCAAAAAAAACTGTGGTCATTTCTGTAACCACTATGACAGATCTATTTCTTTATAATCAGTGTGTGTGATTCTAAGAATCTTTTGGTTTTAGTTTTAAATATATTTACTTGATATTGATTGAGAAATTAGTTCTTACAACTTGTACTAATCTCTCTCAATTCTGCTTCCTGGGGACTACACCAGTACTCACATGGAATTTATGGGCCACTAAAAAATCCCAAAGTTGACATCTGCTCCCGGGTATATACTATATAGAACTCTTGACCTCATGAGGCCGACGCTCTACCTCACAACAATGGATATCACACAAATTTTTGCAGTGAAAATAACTTTGTAGGATTTTCAGGTTTAGGTCCAGTATGCTGAACTTCATTTCAGAAAGAAACGGATTACCCGTTATTGTACTTATTGTACATTCAGGCCCGTAGGAATTTAAGCAATTTTGGATGGGGGGTGGGGGGGGCATCCAACATCTTTTTAGAATCGGCTTGTCCTGATTTCACATATATTGCATTTCGTTATGTAGTGAGAAATTAGCCACCCACTAATGCTAATGACCGAAAAAGAAGGAAATTTGTTCAACAATGTGGTGAATTTTGAGATTTGGAAAAAAAAAATAAAGCAAAAAATCACACTGAATGAAATGTGACATTGACCAGAAATTGTTTGGTGTCTGTCAGATAACAAAAGTAGAAGAAAAATTTCCATGGCTTGCCGCAGTTTGAACTATTTTAAAGGTGGCCCTTCAGATTTTGGGACGAAAATTTTACAAAAGTGCAAAAAAATCATCCTTATACTCCCAAAGCCTTTTAATTTTCATTCATAAAACCCAAGTGGTCGAAAACCGTCCGACAACACGAGAAATTAGAGATTTACTACAGCCCAGGTTGACACCAACGGGAGACACATTCTATTTTTAGATGATCAATTCGCTCATTTACTTACAGGAATACACAGAAAAAGCTTCAAACATAGCGTCCAAAGAAGACATTATGGAAAATAAATATTACATGTATGTTATGATAGGGAATTTAAGCGTTATGAGTCACGTGCCAGTCACTTGACATTCCCACAATGCTTTATTGATTTTTGGCGCGAAATCTAAAAGTAGCTTAAGAGGCTATGTAGCCTTTTAAGGGAATACCATAAAAAAAAAAATTTATTTGTAATTTTATGAATCTTAATTATTGATGATTTTTATCATATTTTACATATGAATTTCACTGATATATATATTTTTTGATTTGGTGAGATGTAAAAATTCTAAATACCCACCTTTAAATCGTTCGGAATTTTTTATTATATCATCCTCTTTATACATGATGATTGTGTAGCAATATTCAGCAAAATACTGACACAGTCATTTTATTTGTAATCAAATTATTGGGGGAGGGGGGGGGGGGGAGGGGGGCTGGCCTCCCCCCTTGGCCCCCCCCTGTTCCTAAGGCCCTGACATTGTTTTCAAAAACCTGTCTACTGCAGGTGCATTTGTTTGATAATGGTTTGTGAAATAGAATAATTTTTTTTTTTTCTCAAGATTTTTGAAATAGGATGGTATTTTTTTATCATTTGAACAGGTTTGAACGACTAAATATTAAAGATGTCTCGAGCACAGGCAGAAAGCGTGATTAAAAATATTATCAGGGAGATTGCCCAGGAATGTGCCAGCAAAGGTCAGGCAGTATCAGAAACTCTTGTAGCATTCATGGTATGTAAACTTATGTTCAACCATTAATTTTGTTTCAACTCCTTTCTACTAAGAAGAGCTTTGATAGAAATATTAACCCTTTCCCAAACAATGCCTGGTTTTCACAACTTTGAAAAGGAAGCCTTTAGAAAACATCATGGGAAAAGGAAGAAATGCTTGAGACCAGCATTTTCTCCTTTTCCCACAATGTTTTTTACCCTCCCAGAACAAATTTTAAATTTTTGAGTCATGTTAACTCTTTACCACACAATCCTGACTTTTAACGACCCTGAGAAAGAAGCCTTTTGAAAACATTGTGGGAAAAGGAGAAAATGCTGGTAACCAGCATTTTCTCCTTTTCCCACAATGTTTTCTACCCTGCTGGTAACAAATTTCAATTTTTTAGTTGTGGTTATTTTGTCGTCTGCAATTGCTTTTGATTTGGACCAGTCTAAAAAATTTTTGTTTGGTAAAGGGTTAAACCAATGGTAAAGCTTATTGTTCATTTATTTCTCAACATAGTCCCACCAAGTACAAACCCTACTGGTATTAACTCATTACCAAACGACAAAATATTGGACTGGTCCAAATTGAAAGCATTTGCAGATGACAAAATAAAAGTGACTGAAAAATTGAAATTTGTTTTGTGATGGGTAGAAAACATTGTGGGAAAAGGAGAAAATGCTGGTTACCAGCATTTTCTCCTTTTCCCACAGTGTTTTCAAAAGGCTTCTTTCTCAGGGGCGTCAAAAGTAGGGATTGTGTGGTAATGGGTTAACCCTTTACCAAATGACAGAGTTTTAGACTGATCCAAATTGAAAGCACTAGCAGACAACAAAATAAATATAACTCAAAAATTGAAATTTGTTTACAGCAGGGTAGAAAACATTGTGGGAAAAGGAGAAAATGCTGGTTACCAGTGCAATCTTTGTTTACAAACATGTCCAGAAAACAAAAAGTGGGAGAACATCGTTATCTTATAAAACGACGCCAGAGATGGAAAGTACTTCTGATTTGAAATCTGTATAAAAGTGCATAATGTAATAATTATTGAATGATTGAATGACCTTATGACACAAAAAGCCTAAATATTTTATAAACACATATATGTATTTCTTTGTCGTCATCTGAATTTTAAAGCCATAATATAAATTTACAAAACTTTCACTTTACTTTCAAGACACCCTGTATACTTTTGGAAAAAAAAATAGCTTTTTAACCCACAGTATCCTTAAAATCTTTAAAGGCCCTCTATATTCTATTATTAGCATACTTTATTAATTGCAATGTGTTTCCAGGTGAAGGCTGTTGTATTGGATCCTGCAAATGAATTTAATGTAGACAGAACACTGACAAAAGATGATGTACAAAAGCTCATTAAGGTAAGACAGAAAATTATTTTCAGGTTTGTCTCTGTCATCTCAGTATAGATCTACTGATTTCTTGTCTAGTAGATCCTTCATGTGTATTTCATCCTGTGGCTGCTAAACGCTACTCAAGAACCTCTAGCAGACAGTGCAGATCAAGATCTGACTGCACAGACCGTGCAGTCTGATCTTTGATCTACACCTTCTGCTGAGGAGACCTTTTTGCCCCCAAAATAACTTTGAAATAGGAAGATTAATTTGGAGTTTTTACTGTCGTTATTTTATTTTACTTATTTAGCAGGTTAAAGGTTGATTTTAAGCAATTCTGGAATTCCAGCATTCAATGTTTTATCACAACATTCAGAGATTGAAAGAGTGTGACTAGGTCATGGACAATAATTATAATTCTATCCTCACACTTGAGCATGCATTATGTCCATGGTGTTTATGTGGAAAAGCACCGAACAGCTAAAAAAATGTGGCAAATGACATTAAGTAATAGGTAGTACACATTATGAGCAAGTTTATTAATTTCTCTGTTTTGTTTTTCATCAGCTCTGTGTTGACAGACTCATGGATACAAGATCTCCGGCACTTGACACAGTGAAGATGCAAGTATACTTTGACATGAACTATACCACTAGAGGTAAGATATACATGTATAATGCAGTGATGTTGGAAAATTGTTATAATTTTGTGTCCATACCATAGAAGCACCAGAAGCTTTGTGGACAGTATAGATCAAGATCAGAGTGCACAGAACATGCATTCTGATCTCTTACCTGCACTTTCCACTGCTATATTCTAGATTATGAACAAACTCTCTTGCAAAGGAAATGTATTTTTAGCCTTTGAGAAAATGCAGTGTATTTATTCAGTAGTGAAAGAGTTAAAAGCACTGGCAGGGATCGATAGTCATGCCTCAGACAAATTGTAAAGCAGTAGTTTCTTATTCCTTTGCCACACAATCCCTTTGTTTAACCACATCTTTACACATAAAGCAGAATGAAAGAGTTTCAGAAGGAATAAACAGAGTTATTTTCATGATTCTATTAATTTAACTCTTTACCACACAGTCCCGACTTTTAACGACCCTGAAAAAGAAGCCTTTTGAAAACATTGTGGGAAAAGGGAGAAAATGCTGGTAACCAGCATTTTCTCCTTTTCCCACAATGTTTTTCCCCCCTTCCCAAACCAAATTCTAATTTTTTAGTCATCTGCAAATGCTTTCAGTTTGGACCAGTCTATAATTTTGTTGTTTGGTAAAGAGTTAAAGCATCTTCTGTGGTATTGCTAGCTGTTATGTAATATGTAAATCATTAACCCTTTCCCAATGAAATTTGCGGACGACAATTCAACTCTTGCTGAAAAGATTATTTCTGTCTATGATAGGGTAGAAAACATTGTGGAAAAAGAAGAAAATGCTGGTTACCAGCATTTTCTCCTTTTCCCACAATGTTTTCAAAAGGCTACTATTCCAGACCCGTAAAAACCAGGGATTGTTTGGGAAAGGGTTAAACCTTTCCATGTTACTATGTGATTAGTAAACCAACATCATTTTCTCATTAATCCTTTATCACAAAATCCTGAGAAAAATAGGCTTTGGAAAACCTTGTTGGAAAAAGAGAAAATGCTGGTAACCAGCATTTTCTCCTTCTCCCACAACGTTTTCTACTCTTTCACAGACAATGACAATCATTGCAGATAAAAATAAAGTGTTGTCTGCAAATGCTTTCATTTTGGAGTAGATTAAAACTTGATCGTTTGGTTAACCCTTTACCACATGTCAAAATTTTAGACCTATCCAAATTTATAACATTTGCAGACAATAATTTCAAAGTGGCTCAAATGGTGCAATTTTGCTTTGATAGGGTAGAAAACGTTGTGGGAAAAGGAGAAAAAGCTGGTTACTAGCATTTTCTCCTTTTCACATGATGTTTTTAAAAGGCTTCTTCCTCTGGGTTGTTAAAAGTCATCATTGTGTGTGGTAAAGAGTTAAGAGTTAAATAAAAAAGAAGTTGAGATCCAGCCTGTGATGTGGCTATTTCTGCCTGGTTCACATGGTTATCTATTTTAATTCAATGAAAATTAAAGATTTTTTCTACAGTTTTGTGAAAATTTAATCCTTTCATAGAATTTTCTAATTCTTTCATATGTTGGGTAAAATTCAATGGCAAATTCAAAAATAAAAAGAAAAAGGTATATTGCCGAGTTAGATTTTCTGCAAAATGGCTGTTTCTATGGTAACCATTTGTATCAAAACACCTAAAATGACTGTATCTTCATAAAAGACAGTAATACAGTGATAGAAAGATTATTATACAATGCAAATGTTATTTTCCATATTTTATATATTATTTCTTGATTCTTTATGAATGAAATAATAATCTGAATTCATTTTCTTTTTAAAAAAAATATTTTTCCTTTTTCTTGACCCGCCAAAATATAAGCAAAATTAACATGTAGTCTTCAATTAATTCAAGATTTTGAAAAATTCCTTTCATAGAATTTTCTAAATTTTTGGTTTGTACAGTAAAATTTAATGGCTAATACAAAAACGAAAAGAAAAGGATATGTTGCTGTGTTAGATTTTTTGTAAAATGGCCGTTTCCATAGTAACTGTTTAGGTGCTCAGACTGATCGGCACTATCATGTTCAGTAGACTCTAGTCTCTGAGAAAGTCGATACCGCCGACAACTTTCCTATATTCTTCTGATCTTTTCCCCTTTAGATTTTTTTGCAAAATGTCCGTTAAGTCAAGATTGTAGGCTCATTCTTCGCTTCGAAACGTACCATATCCGAAATTCAAGGTATTGCCCGAACGATATACAAGTACCGTCTTTGAGAAGAGTTACTGTCTGTTATTGTCTCCCTTGAAATCGCCAGTGATGTTCAGAAATTACTACAGAAAACGTCCTTAATTTGATAAAAATATGGGTATGATCTACTCACGATCTGGAAAGCCACATTTTTATCTTCTTTTAGTAGCTTATTTAATTAGTTCAGTATAACATGAAAGCAAACATAGGATCCCCTGTGTATTTTGTGTTGCTTCACACTTATTTACCTTCTGTACGCTATGAAATTGTTACAGCTTTTAGCAGTTTTATTTTTCTGGTCATTGAACAGCTGATTTTTTGGATGAGCATCGCAGAGTATTAGAATCTCGTTTGCAACCAGTGCTGCGTGAAATAACGGACAGTCGTGCACGAACAAGAGAAGAACTAGAGAGCCTGTACAGGAAAATAGTGTCTGCTGTTTTGTTGAGGTCTGGCCTTGGAAGCCCAACAGATATAGCAGTTGTTAGGGAGGCAACAGGTGAATTTTTTAGTACACTTAGGAAATTAAAATGAAAATGAACCATGCTCTGCTAAAGGATGCTTAACCCTTTACCAAACAACAAAATTTTAGACGGGTCCAAATTGACAGCATTTGCAGACAGCAATATAAATGTGGCTAAAAAATGAAAAAAAAAAATGTTTTGGGAAGGGTAGAAAACATTGTGGAAAAGGGAGGAAATGCTGGTAACCAGCATTTTCTCCTTTTCCCTCAATGTTTTCAGAAGGCTTCTTTCTCAGGGTTGTTTAAAATCAGGATTATGTGGTAAAGAATTAATGTATCTCCATGATGGGTCATACCAAGCATTTAATCTTATAATTATGAATCTATGAAATCTTTTTTTTCCAACAAACAATTCAATCATGAGCTACACTGATTCTATGGCATGCAAACTTTGACCATAATCAAAAAAAGTTTTGACCCAGGTCAACATGTGCCAACTGCACAGGCTGACCTGAGTCAATATTTTTATACGCCCGTCGAAGACGGGACGTATTATGGGATCACCCGTGGCGGGCGGGCGGCGTCCAGTTCTTTGTCCGGAGCATATCTCCAAAACTATTCTACCTAGGGTTATGAAATTTCGTGGGTGGATAGATCTCATCAAGGGGGAGTGCAGTGCACAGGAACCATAACTCTTGCTCGCTTAATTTTTGAGTTATTGCCCTTTGTCGTTTTTCATACTTGAATTTTGTCCGGAGCATATCTCCAAAATTATACTAGCTAGGATTATGAAATTTCTTGGGTGGATAGGTCTCACCAAGGGGGAGTGCAGTGCAGAGGAACCATAACTCTTGCTTGCTTAATTTTTGAGTTATTGCCCTTTGTCGTTTTTCATACTTGAATTTTGTCCGGTGAATATCTCCAAAAGTATACTAGCTAGGGTTATGAAATTTCTTGGGTGAATAGATCTCACTAAGGGGGAGTGCAGTGCACAGGAACCATAACTCTTGCTTGCTTAATTTTTGAGTTATTGCCCTTTGTCCTTTTTTCATACTTGAATTTTGTCCGGTGAATATCTCCAAAACTATACTACCTAGGGTTATGAAATTTCATGGGTGGATAGATCTCATGAAGGGGGAGTGCAGTGCACAGAAATCATAACTCTTGCTTTCTTAATTTTTGAGTTATTGCCCTTTGTTGTTTTTCATACTTGAATTTTGTCCGGAGCATATCTCCAAAACTATACTACCTAGGGTTATGAAATTTCATGGGTGGATAGATCTTATCAAGGGGGAGTGCAGTGCACAGATATCATAACTCTTGCTTGCTTAATTTTTGAGTTATTGCCCTTTGTCGTTTTTCATACTTGAATTTTGTTCGGTGAATATCTCCAAAACTATACTAGCTACGGTTATGAAATTTCATAGGTGGATAGATCTCATCAAGGGGGAGTGCAGTGCATAAGAACCATAACTCTTGCTTGCTTAATTTTTGAGTTATTGCCCTTTGTTGTTTTTCATACTTGATTTTTGTCCGGAGCATATCTCCAAAACTATATTAGCTAGGGTTATGAAATTTCATGGGTGGATAGATCTCATCAAGGGGGAGTGCAATGCATAGGAATCATAACTCTTGCTTGCTTAATTTTTGAGTTATTGCCCTTTGTTGTTTTTCAAACTTGATTTTTGTCTGGTGAATATCTCCAGAACTATACTAGCTAGGGTTATGAAATTTCATGGGTAGATAGATCTCATGAAGGGGGAGTGCAGTGCACAGGAATCATAACTCTTGCTCGCTTAATTTTTGAGTTACTGCCCTTTGTCGTTTTTCATACTTGAATTTAGTCTGGTGCATGCCCCAGTTTTACAACTTGGGGTAAGACGGGCGTATCTTGCGACAGTTTGCCGCTCTTGTTTTACATATGCCCCCATTTCCATGGAGCATGGCTGAAATATTTTCAGGTATGGTGGGAGTTTGATTTTCACTATTCAACCAATTTTTGCAAATATGCTAGGATCACATGATTACTATCATGTGCTGCTGTATAATCATAAGTGTGATGACATTATTAGTTGTACGGTCAGGTGGCAGGAGACTTGGAAACTTGTTCATGGCTTTGGTTAACCATGTTGCCCTGAGCCGAAGGCAAGGTGGCGACATGATTCACCACAACTGTGAACAAGTTTCCAAGTCCCCTGCCACCTGATGGTACAACAAATTTATTATACTGCAAAGTTTTACCCTTTCAAAGCGCATTAAGCAAAATTTTCCTGTTTTATAATTTCAGGAATCGGGTATGCTTACGAAATAATAATTCTCTTTTGAGTGCCCCAATTCAATGAAAACTGAGGTCACTGGAAACTGACGTCACTAAAACGTGCAGTTTAGTGCATAAACATGCAGTCTGGTGATTGATCGACACCGCCATTTTGGATGTTGTGTTGCAAGTGTAGTGATGTTTATGGGGCACTCAAAAGGGAAGCTGGCTTTACATGGTTTTTGCCAGGGAACATGATATATATTTCCTGGCATGTCAACCAATTATATCACAAGAAATTTCTTAGCAGTATGATAATATGTCCCGTCTCATAAATATAGATAATTAAAGTTTCCCATCTTGGAATAACTGTTAAGTTTTCTCCAAATGATACTGCCCTCATTCATCACTTGTCTATTTTGGGCTGAAACAGCAAGTCTTTTTCAATAAGGTTTGTTTTATAGTACCAGAACTCATTACTCCTTTTCATGCCTTGTAGTATGGCAAACGTATATACGGTCCATCCCACTGTCAATCTGTCCATTCATCTGTCCTAAGATGCACCTGCTGCTCCCACATACCTTTTCCTCGCTAATTTATCTTGTGCAATTTTTATGCAATTTTCACTCAAACTGAGGGCTACATGCGCACATCATGGTAGTTTCCATGTAACATGCCTGTCACATTTAGCACACAGCCTACATTAAGTTGCCTGATGAGCTAAATGAGATTTACAATTAATGATAAAATCCAATTATTGTGATCTCTATGATTTTTTACTAGTGAAATATCACCATATCAGAGAGTGTAGATTCTGTTCTATGATTTCCTTAGCCTTGTTTGCTTCTTACTACTGGAGCTTAAGACTTCATTAACTCATTACCAAACAACAAAATTTTAGGTTTGTCCAAATTGAAAGCATTTGCAGCTGACAAAATAATTGTGACTGAAAATTTTAAATTTGTTTTGCAAAAGGTAGAAAACATTGTGGGAAAAAGAGAAAATGCTGGTTACCAGCATTTTCTCCTTTTCCCACAATGTTTTCTAAAGGCTTCTTTCTCAGGCTTGTCAAAAGTAGGGATTGTGTGATAATGGGTTAAACATGCATACATTGATGAAAAACCAATGTTCATTTTCTGCCATATCATTACTACATCCTGCCCAAGTAATGATCAAGCTTCGGTTCTGATCCTCAGAAATTTGATTTCTGCTCTTTGTCACTAACTGTCTTGTCCCAAGGGATAGTTTAATTTATCTTGCTAAATATTACATGTATTTGATTGATGTCACTGAATATCATTTTAGCTGCCTTGCAGAGTGTGTTTCCCCAGACAGAACTTGGAACTTTTATGTCGTTGACGAAGAGAGACAAAGAGAGGCAACTGTTAGAACTTACAATGATTGTTACTGGTATTAGACTGTTCAACAAAGAATGTGGAAAAGGTGGAGAGGGAATCGATGACTGTGAGTATAACTGCTTGCAAGGTGATTGAGGGGATTTGAGAGAAAAGTTTGTTATGTAATTCTTTTTTCACATAATTTTCAGTCTTAGCGACCACTAAAAGAAGCTTTTCAAAAAAACACTTGTTTGGTAAGGAGTCAAATCAGATTTTTGTCTGTTATTGCTTTGGATTGGGATAAGTCTCACATTTTGTCATTTGGTAAAAGGTTAAATTGGATTACAAATATAACAATACTTGTATCTTGAATATATGTATAGTGTGAAAATAAAACACACAATTCTAAACACTAGATAAACATGATTTATTAACCCTTTACCACACAACAAAATTTTAGACTGGTCCAAACTGAAAGTATTTGCAGACAACAAAATAAAGGTGACTGAAAAAGTGAAATTTGTTCTGGGAAGGGTGGAAAACACTGTGGGAAAAGGAGAAAATGCTGGTTACCAGCATTTTCTTCTTTTCCCACAGTGTTTTCAAAAGGCTTCTTTCTCAGAGGCGTCAAAAGTAGAGATTGTGTGGTAATGGGTTAATATATGATAGTACATGAAATCAGTGTTGCAGAGGAAGAGTTTTATGATACAAGATGCGAATGATGAAGAATGTACTTTGAAGTAATTTAAAGATTAATCCTTTACTCCATAGATACTCATTTCTACTTCTTGCTTGTAGGAGCCTTTGGAAAACATTATGGCAAAAGGTGAAATTGCTTGTGACAAGCAATTTCACCTTTTGTCACAATTTTTTCTATGCTATCAATAGGTGTCATATACACATAAGAAATGGCATCATCGCGTTGCTGTTATTTAGAGTCAGTTAGAGATACCATAGAAATGCCTTATGGGGTAAAGGGTTAAAAAATAAAGGGAAAAAATTGTCTTTACAGTGCCAGCCATTTTGAATGAAGCTGTACCTGCTACAACACAAAATGTTGATGCTGAAATTCAGACTTCTCTTAGAAGTGCAAACAAATATACAGGTATCAACAATTTTCTTTGTCAGAAACTAAAATCAAAACACTGAGGTTAGTTTCTCTTTGGTGACCGGCCTGTCTGCTTTCATCAGTTGTGATTAGAAATTGAGTATCAGTGAATTTTGTTAATTACTTCCTGGTAACCCTCTCCCATCACCGCACAATCCCTACTTTTGATGACCCTAGGAAAGAAGCCTTTAAAAAACATTGTGGGAAAAGGAGAAAATGCTGGTGACTGGTGATGTTTTCACCCTTTACGAAACAAATTTCAATTTTTTAGTCACTTTTATTTTGTCGTTTGGAAATGCTTTCAGTTTGAACCAGTCTAAAATTTTGTCATTTGGTAAAGAGTTAACAGTATACTTGCAAAAAGGCATGGGTAGTTTGAAAGCTTGAATCTGTTACAATGAGATTAACCCTTTACCACACAATGATGACTTTTGACGACCCTGAGGAAGAAGCCTTTTGAAAAACATTTAGGGAAAAGGAGAAAATGCTGGTAACCAGCATTTCCTCCTTTTCCCTCAATGTTTTCTACCCTTCCCAAAACAAAGGAAAACTGTGCCATTTGAGCCACTATTTTTGTCTGCAAATGCTTTCAATTTGGATAGGTTTAAAATTTTGCCATGTGGTAAAAGGTTAAATGAGAGAACCTGAAAAAAATGAGACGGAGAATCCAACAATATTGTACCCTACTGAGCCTCAAATGATTTGATATAGCAGAAAAAGCAGCATATATTTATACATTGGTGACTTTGTCTCTTTCAAGCATAAGAGAATAATGAACATACAAACCCTTCATCACTCAATCCCATGTTTTCATGACTCTAAAGAGAAAGGCTTTTGAACACATAGAGGGAAGAGAAGGAAGTGCCTAGTCTTATTGCAGGTATTACTGAACTCCTTACCAAACAATCCCGGGTTTTTACGACCCTGAGATAGAAGCCTTTTGAAAACAATGTGGGAAAACCAGCATTTTCTCCTTTTCCCACAATGTTTTCTAACCTGCTGGAAACAAATTTGGCTTTTTGAGTTATATTTATTTTGTCGTCTTCAAATGCTTTCAATTTGGACCAGTCTGAAATTTTGTCATTAGGTAAAGAATTAAGGAGTCAATTTTTTTGTTGATATCAAAATTTCACTGCAGATGAAGAGCGTTTTGACCAAACTTTGGAATAAATTAGCTTACAGCATGTATCCAATACAGTTCAGAAAGATCTTGGGTCTACACTGTCATTTTTCATTTTTAATCCTAAACATCAAGCATCACAATGGATAAGACAAATGACAAATGCCTTGGGGTTTAGAATTTCATACTTAAAATTTCTTAATTGGCTGTAAATGTTCATCATTTTTTGGGCTGTATCCATTATGACGTCATGCTTTTTCTTAACCCTTTCCCAAACAACCCCTGGTTTTTACGGGTCTGGAATAGTAGCCTTATGGAAACATTGTAGGAAAAGGAGAAAATGCTGGTAACCAGCATTTTCTCCTTTTCCCACAATGTTTTCTACCCTACCATAGACAGAAATCATCTTTTCAGCAAGGGTTGAATTGTCATCTGCAAAAGCTTTCAATTTGGTCTAGTCCAAAAGTTAGTCGTTTGGGAAAGGGTTAATTCTTTTTCGTAGCTTTGATAGAAAAATTGCAAATGGGCAGCACAGCAGAAGGTCCTTCAGTACAGTTGTTGAAAGAGGCACTCATAAATACAAGACAACATGAGGCATTTTTACGGGTTATTTTGGTGAGTGTCATTAGGAATCTGTCCTACTTAAACACTCTGTACCAGAAAAATACGCCATTCCATATGCTGTACGGATTAAAACAAACCATATATATTGTATATTTTGGTATGGCGTGTTTTAATCCATACAGCATATGGTATGGCATATTTTTCTGGTATGGAGTGTTATAGTAAGACCCTTAGGAATACATGTCTTTAATTCTGTTAGGAATGTTAAAGTTTAACACATGAATTGTACAGATATCATTGTTTCAAACATAGTGACAAAATTCTTTACTACACCTAAATTTTTCCTGATCCTTTTTTCTAGACAATCACTTAATGATCAGGTCCATCAATGTTACATTTTTTATTTCTTTAATTCTTTACCAAACGACACAATTCAGACCGGTCCAAATTCAAAGCATTTGCAGATGTCAAAATCATGACTGAAAATTTGAAATTTGTATTGAAGAGAAGAGAAAAGATTGTGGGAAAAGGAGAAAATGCTGATTACCAACATTTTCTCCTTTATCCACAATGTTTTCAAGATGCTTCTTTCTCAGGGTTGTCAGAAGTTGGCATTGTGTGGTAAAGAATTAAACCACTTCTGAGCAATCGAGTGACACATGGTGCTCGCTACTATTCAGTGGATAAGCTATTAAATATGTAATCTGGAAATTCTGGCTCAAATCCTTGCCAGCAGAGTTACAATGACATATGACTGATACATTTGTTTCATAATGACTAGTTATAATGACTAGTTATAATACTAATACAATGTACTAATAATAATAATCGATACTAATTTACTTTCAAGGTTACATATTGGCTAATTCTCTCATTTCCTTGTGAACAGAATGATGTGATCAGCTGTGCACAGCAAGTTGAGATGCTTGAACAACAACTGGCTGCCAGAATGGAACAGCTACAGGCCACAGTTCAGTCCAAAACAGCAGTACCTACAGCTCAAGTTTATGTAAGATATTTGTATACATAGATGTATGAATAGTGCATATTAGTATAAATATTTTACTTTTTTCTTGTATGTTATGTGTTTTAGCTCACCATAGAACAATGTTCATTATGCTTGTGTGAGGCAATGGATCTAACTTTTTCTTGTCCTTAAATACAAGATTAGGTTTCTTATTGGCCAAAAGACTCAGTCTGAATAATAAGTTTCCTATTTTAAATGGTTTAGCTCAATGAAAAATGGTTGAGCTTTTGTGACAAGTCATGGTCCAAATGAATGAAAATAAGTTTCATGTCCTTTTCAGCAACACTGTGACTATTTTTTGCTATTATGTTGTGATTCTGGTACACAATTATATGACATTCAATTTCAGCTTTTCAGCCTGTATTCACTGACTGTTCTCAGGCCAATTCCATGTTTAGCATTTGACTCATTCCCAAATGACAATATTCTAGGCTTGTCCAAATTGAAAGCGTTTGCAGACAACAAAATAAATGTGTTTAAAAAATTGAATTTTGAATTGGAAAAGATAGAAAACATCGTGGGAAAAGGAGAAAATGCTGGTTACTAGCATTTTCTCCTTTCCCACAATATTTTCTAAAGGCTTCTTTTCTTTTGTCAGGGTCGTCAAAAGTATGATTGTGTGATAATGGACTAAAAGAATAACTAGAATCATTTACTATTGTGCTCTTCAAATCAAACTTGAAAGCATTAGCTGGCAAATTTATGGTGAATGAAATAATTGTAATCTCTTATGGATTAAAAAACAATGTGAAAAAAGAAAAATATACTGGAAAATAACATTTTCTCCTTTTCAAACTACTTTTTCAAAAGCATTTATCTCAGTCATGAAAACGTAAGATTATGTTGTAATGGGTCAAAGATTTAGCTCATATAATTTCTTATTTCAGCCACAATTCATCCATTTATCTCAGTTGTGGAGTGGATTTCAAGATGAGATGGTATTACTTAGTGTACTTAGCAACATTCTGGCCAGTCTGGATCCATTTACAAGAGTAAGCAATTTCTTATTTATGCATTGAGTGTTATGCACATACGGGTCCAGGTAACATGAGTGTCAGTTAGTTCTAAAAACTAAGTTTCGTCCCCAAACCCTATGCTGTGGATACTCACATGAATTGTCTCAGACTGTTCTAATTAGGATCTACAATATAGGTTTATAATTAGTAAAGAACTATAGTGACATGGCTCTTCATCTCCCAGACTTTTAACTCCCCATATTTATATCTACACATTTACTTTCCATAGGAAAATTTTATATCTCAAGAGACTGAAGGTTGAACGAGAAGTCAAATTATTCTTACTCAGCTAAAAGCAAGTACAAGCTAAGTAAAGTATCTAAAAGGTGATACTCCTTTAGTGTATACCTTCAAAGTCTAACAAACACAATATTGTTATTATCTTTTAACTCATTACCCAAACAACAATATTTCAGGCTTGCCCAAATTGGAAGCATTTACAGATGTCAAAATAAAAGTGACTGAAAATTTGCAACTTGTTTTGTGAGGGGTAGAAAACATTGTTGGAAAAGGAGAAAATGCTGGTTACCAGCATTTTCTCCTTTTCCCACAATGTTTTCCAAAGGCTTCTTTCCCAGGGGCATCAAAAGTAGGGGTTTTGTGGTAATGGGTTAAGTGGTCACTATGGAATTCAGAGTTATCCACTGTTGGTGATTAGTTATTCTAAACCAGACAGATACTCTTTTTTTTCCCCCTTTACTGTCTTTCATGTTGTTGAAAACAGATGTTTCCCTTCTTAAATATACACCCTTTCTGTAATCAAATTATTATTGTCAGGTCAACAATTAGTAATTACAGTACTGTATTAATGCGCATTGAAGATTATGGCATATTTTCTGTAAATTGTACACACTTGTTAATCAAAGCTAATTCCCTGGATCTTACTGTTTTCATGTTCATTCAAAGTCTAATTTTAGATTTAGAAACTAACACAGCTCCTGATTTGACCAAACCAGTGTAGCAAATCAGAAGTTGTGCTACTTTTAACTCATTACCAAATGACACTATTTTAGACTTGTCCAAATTGAAACCATTTGCAGACGACAAAATTAAAGTGACTGAAAATTTGAAATTTGTTTTGTGAAGGGTAGAAAACATTGTGGGAAGAGGAGAAAATGCTGGTTACCAGCATTTTCTCCTTTTCCCACAATGTTTTCTAAAGGCTTCTTTCTCAAGGATTGTGTGGTAATGGATTAAATTTGGAAAATTCTTGAGAGCAAGACTAAGATCCTTTGAAGGGTTGGTAAACATGGACTCGGGTCCCACATGATCAAATCATTTGATTATGAATTACATAAGACAAACTGTAAACATTTTCAGGGCCATAGAGAATTGTTCAATGATGATGTTTTGATACCATTCTTGGATGGTGTTACAATTAAAACAGATGATCAAAGAGTTCAGGAGGTAAGGTATATTATGTAGCCACTGGTTTATACTACTTGTGTGTCCCCATCAACCCTTTCCCAAATGATAAATTTTAGACTCTTCCAAACTCAAAAGGTGTGTAGATGACAATTTCAGATTTGATAAAAATGGCAGAAAGTTCTTCAAATGGGTAGAAAACAGTGTGGAAAAAGGAGAAATTGCTCGGTACGAGCAATTTCTCCTTTTCCCACACTGTTTTCAAAAGACTTGTACTGCCGACACATAAAAACAAGGGCTTGTTTGGGAAAGGGTTAATGGTACCTCATTGTCTGTCTGTCTCATCAATAACCTCCTGTTATCTCTCTCATTATCTTTATACACTCAGTCTCACGAAGAATTGCCAAATCATGTTTCTTTACTGTACAGCTCTTGAGAAACTAAGAAAATTCAGCCCAGGCATCAAAATATAGGCTACAGTGTGACTTGCTGCCAGGGCAAGAAGACCAACCAGCATAGTTCATAGAGTGTACGACTAGTGTAATGTTTCCAGTCTCTTGAAGGTGTAGGTTCAATCCCAGTGGTTGGCCAACTAAAATTACTAATAGTCTTTTGGATGAGATATTAAACTAAAATCTCATGTGATGTTGCTATACAATGAGCATTTTAACCCATTACCACACATTCCCTACTTTTGACGCCCCTGAGAAAGAAGCCGTTTGAAAACACTATGGGAAAAGGAGAAAATGCTGGTAATCAGCATTTTCTCCTTTTCCCACAGTGTTTTGTACCCTTCCCAGAACAAATTTCTGTTTTTTAATCACCTTTATTTTGGCGTTTGCAAATGCTTTCAAATTGGACTGGTCTAAAATTTTCTCGTGTGGTAAAGAGTTAAAGAACTTAGGATTGGTTTTGTCCTGTATCTTAACTATTCCCAGTAACAGTACTAACAGCCTTGATGGAGTGTTACCCTTATGGATAACTGGTGGTGATGAGAAGTACTGGTAAACACAAATTCAATCATACCAGGACAAGAACAGTTCCATTTCAGAATTTGCATGTGGCATTGAGAAACAATAATTTTCTTTCCTTCACAATTTTTCCTTTGTGCCAACATTCAACATCATTGATTGGTGTATATGATGTTACAGGAGACCATTCCTTCATGCATAGCTCCATCACTGTTTAAATACAATACCTTACAACAACTGGTTTAGGGAGAAATCTCTTTAGCTCAGTGGTTACGATAGTCTTTCATCTGGGCGTTCTAGCCTGCCCGGATGGCTCAGTTGTAAGCATGTCAGACTCATAACCTGGTGGTTCTGAGCTCGATACCCGGTTGAGGCAAACTTTCTTTCCGGCGTATTTTTGCCTCTTACCTCTGCTGAAGCATGTGAGAAAAGTAGTCGGTGGCTTTGAAAAGAAAGCTGTGTTAGTACCGGTATGAAAAAGCCAGGAAACACATAAGTGTCACTGACCGCCATGATATGACCTTAGTGGTTAAAGTGGCGTAAACCCCATTACAGCCTACCAACTGGGCATTGTAGGTTGGAATCCTGTCCAGTCCCAGTATTTCTGCTATACTTTGTTCATTTGTTTATTTGTTATGGACTTAACCCTTTACCCCATAAGGCATATCTATGGTATCTGTAATTGACCTTAAATAACAGCAAGGATGAAGCCGTTTCTTGTGTGTATGTGACACCTTTTGATAGTATAGAAAACATTGTGACAAAAGGTGAAATTGCTCGTCACAAGCAATTTCACCTTTTGTCACAATGGTTTCCAAAGGCTCCTATAAGCAGTGCGTCAAAATGAGTATCTATGGAGTAAAGGGTTAATTCATAAGAATGACACCTGTATAGAAGGGGATTCATTAACCCTTGACTGTTTGACCAAGCCACAAAATTTTAGACTGGTCCAGATTTAAAAGGATTTGCAGGAGACGAAATAGATTTGTTTCAATATTGGAATTTAGCCTTCATAAAGTAAAAGATTTTGTCATTAATGCTTTCAGCACCATAGGCAAAATCAGTGACTTTTATGGTCCACACAGGTCAAGATCAGACTGTACAGAATATGCAGTCTGATCTTTGGTCTATACTGTTTGCTGATTTAGTAAATCTTGTACAATCGAAATCTGTGCAAGTTTCAGTGGACTGTATTTTATTGCCTTCAAAATGGGTTGGATTTTGAAGGCCTATTTAGTACTGAAAGAGCTAGAATTAGGGATCATGTAGTAAAGAGTTAACCCTTTCCAAAATGACAAACTTTTGGACTAGACCAAATTGAAAAGAGTTGCAGACGACAATTCAACTCTTGCTGAAAAGATGATTTCTGTCTATGATAGGGTAGAAAACATTGTGGGAAAAGGAGAAAATGCTGGTTACCAGCATTTTCTCCTTTTCCCACAATGTTTTCAAAAGGCTACTATTCCAGAGCCGTGAAAACCAGGGATTGTTTGGGAAAGGGTTAAAATGCAAAATAGGGCAAACACATATTATTAGTCTAGAAATAAGACCCAAATGATTGCAATTTCATTGTTGCTCTTGTCTAGAATTGTTCATCAAATCAAACAGTGTGGATCACAAATCTGACTGTACATTTTATGCAGTCTAAGCTTAATCTACACTGGCTGCAAAGTCAACTATGGTCATAAAAGGGAGTTCAAGGCTTGATGTTTTTCAGACTTCAGGTCAGGATCAGAGAATAAACCCCAAGGATTTCCGAGAACTTGATTGGCTTTTCCCAGAAACCACAAAGAATTTCAATAAGCTACCACTGCAATACAGGGTGAGTACACATGTACTTGGCAATTATATAAACACAGCACAAAATTTATTTCCAAACGTATTTTGCTCTATTGAGTTAATAAATATGTAAGAAAACATTCATTAAGAATACATTCACAAGCTAATAGAATTAGTAAAAATATTAACACTTGTTACAGACTAGTCTACCTCCTAGAGAGGACAGGTTCAAGAAGAGGATTGATTGATTGATTGTATGGTGTTTAACCCATTACCAAACAACAATATTTAGGCTTGTCCAAACTGAAAGCATTTGCAGACGACAAAATAAAAGTGACAGAAAATTTGAAATTTGTTTTGTGAAGTGTAGAAAACATTGTGGGAAAAGGAGAAAATGCTGGTTACCAGCATTTTCTCCTTTTCCCACAATGTTTTCTAAAGGCTTCTTTCTCAGGGTCGTCAAAAATAGGTATTGTGTGGTAAAGGGTTAATATTTTATTTATATCATGGCAGCCAGTTTGCCTTTCTTTGCTTTCCTGCAGGTTCTGCATGTTTCCTAAAAGTGTGACTTGTATTCATGTACTTAATTAAAGTTGTTTCTGATTTTTTCTCAATTTTCTCTATTCGTGGATCGTTATAAAAGTTGTTTGCTATATTTTTCTTGTTTAAGTAGTCAATTCGGTACCAACCAACAAAATTTCAGACTTTCCCAAATTGAAATTATTTGTAGACCACAAATTAAAAGTTACTCAAACCAGAATTTTTTTCTTTTTATGGGTGGAAAACATCGTGGGAAAAGGAGAAAATGCTGGTTACCAGCATTTTCTCCTTTTACCACAATTTTTTCATAGGGCTTCTTCCTCGTGGTCATAAAAACCATGTATTATTTGGTAAAAGGTTAACCCATTACCACACAATCCCTACTTTTGATGCCCCTAAGAAAGAAGCCTTTTGAAAACACTATGGGAAAAGGAGAAAATGCCAGTAACCAGCATTTTCTCCTTTTCCCACAATGTTTTTTACCCTTCCCAGAACAAATTTCTATTTTTTAGTCACCTTTATTTTGTCATCTGCAAATGCTTTCAATTTGGACCCGTCTAAAATTTTCTCGTGTGGTAAAGAGTTAAATTGAAGATGTCAATCAAACTGTTATTTTCAGGGATATTGTGCATGGGCGCTAGCAAAGTATGACAGACTTTTGCTGCCTGCAAACCCTGATATAGGAGTGTTAAGATATAAGGACCATTACTATGCATTCTCATCGAAGAAAGCTGCTACAGAGTTTGCTGGCAATATAGAGGGGTAAGTATATGTATAAGCAAACATCCATCAGTCACAGAGTTAGCCAGATGAACTGTGGTTGTATGACTCAAGTGAACAATTCTGATGAGGAAGAGGTATTTCAAAAACACTGTAAGAAACGGAAATATATTGTAAAGGTAGACAGTCAGGTCCTTATGATTTCTTCTTACAAAATACGAACTTTCTCCTGCAAAAAAAAAAAAAAAAACTAGGTCAAAATCTGGTTTGATGCCCCATTGACAAGTGTCGATCCCAATTGTAGTTATGGCATATTTAGCTCATTAGGCATTGGAGCAATTCAGGGCCATTGTTGCCCTCTTGGGGTTTTTTTCCCTGTGATGATCGGGCAGAATTATGAAAAAATGTTATGCCAGCCACAGAAATGAGAGCACTGAATAATCCTGAAACTAGAAAACAGACGCCTCTTATCAGTTTGAAAAGCCTTGATTTTTGCACTTTTCAAACCTTTTCTTTTGCCAAAGTTTTTTTTTTTTAAAACAAAATATCAGATATTGTAGACTAAACTAAGCATCAAATATGCCCAGGTATATACAAACATGATATCAAATCAAGAGCCTGTAATTTAACTCATTACCAAACAACAAAATTTTAGTCAAAATCAAAAGCATTTGCAGACAACAAAATAAAAGTAACTGGAAATTTGAAATTTGTTTTGTGAAGGGTAGAAAACATTGTGGGAAAAGGAGAAAATGCTGGTCACCAGCATTTTCTCCTTTTCCCACAATGTTTTCTAAAGGCTTCTTTCTCAGGGTAGTCAAAAGTAGGGATTGTTGGTAATGGGTTCACTCTATACTACATTACAGATTTATCCAAAGCATCTGCAGACAACAAACAGACTGTTACTCAACTGATGGGATTTGAATTTAAATGGATAGAAAACATTATTGAAAAAAAAGATGAAAATTCTGGCCATGGGTATTTCCTCCTTTTCCACAGTGTTTTCAAAACCCCACCTTGTCGGATCATTTTCAAAGTTTTATTGTTGATTTCAGATACATTTTACAAGTAGCCGAGGGAGCTAAAAGAAGCCCCGAGTTAATCCAGTTATTAGAACTTCATACACAGTTTGCCACCATCACACCGTACTCGCAGGTAAACTCTCAGTGTTACCCTATCTCTTTACCAAACAACAAAATTTTAGACTGGTTCAAATTGAAAGCACTTGCAGACGAAAATATAAACATGGGAATCGTAACTCAAAAACTGAAATTTGTGTCCCTCAAGGTAGAAAACATTGTGGTTACCAGCATTTTCTCCTTTTCCCACAATGTTTTCAAAAGGCTTCTCTCTCAGTGTGGTAAAAACCAGGGATTGTTTGGTATAGGGCTATACATACAATCTCCTATTTTAATCACCCTAATGAAGAATGCTTTAGAAAACTTTATGGAAATGGAGAAAATGTCTTTGCTTGTCACCAGCATTTTCTTTTTTTATTCCACAGGTGTCCTATATTTCATATGTGTCATCCAGTAATCTATCATTATAGCAACACTCAATTTGTCATCTGCAAAAGCTTCTAATTTGGTTGAGTCTAACATTTAGGTAAGGAGTTTGCAGGCACAAAGTTTTAACTGACCTTATATTTCAGTAAGACTTGTAAATCTTACAGGCTATTGGATTTGTACTGCAATATACTGCATCAAGAACTTCTTTTAGCAGAGTTGTTTAACCCATTACCACACAATCCCTACTTTTGACGCCCCTGAGAAAGAAGCCTTTTGAAAACACTGTGGGAAAAGGAGAAAATGCTGGTAACCAGCATTTTCTCCTTTTCCCACAGTGTTTTCTACCCTTCCCAGAACAAATTTCAATTTTTCAGTCAGCTTTATTTTGTTTTCTGCAAATGCTTTCAATTTGGACCAGTCTAAATTTTTCTCAAGTGGTAATGGGTTAAGTTATCTTCCTAAACAAAAATATGTGTTACCAGTTTGCTATTACTGATTTCTTAAATATTTTATCACTTAATCTTGAACTTTTGCCCTCTCTAAGAAAAAGGGGGAAACAAAGAAAAATATGGAAAAGAGTATGGGGCTTTAAATGAAACTGTAATTACAGGTAAGTTGATTTTTTTGTAAAATGCAAACTGATTATATCCTACTATTCTAGTTTACAAAAAGACAAACGACAAAATTTTAGGTTTGTCCAAATTGAAAGCATTTGCAGATGACAAAATAACTGTGACTGAAAATTTGAAATTTGTCATCAAAAACTCTTGGTAAAATACAGTCTGATACAAGAACAAAAAAAAGCTAAGGCTTCTGTCTCAGGGTCGTTAAAAGTAGGGATTATATGGTAAGGGTTAAACAGACCATCCTGAAGAAAACAGTGAAGCTAGTGTACTCATACAGCCAGTCAGGACTGTTGCTGCTCTACCATAAAAAGGAGAAATAATTCACATGTATATTACAAATGTGCATCATCTTTCGAGTATGGATTGAAGTTTTGAATGTTTTTAAAATCCTTATCAGACTGAATAATGTAAACTGCTTGATACATACCCGGTACTCATTCTTGGTAACTCTTGTTAAGTCTGAACCTCACACCAAAATATCAGACTTGTCCAAATTGAAAGCATTTGCAGACGAAATAAACTTGACTCAAATGATGAATTTATCTTTGGAAGAGTAGAAAACATTGTTGAAAAAGGTGATGCTGGTTTACCAGCATTTTCTTCCTTACCAAAATGATTTGAAAAGCTGTTTTACCCAGGGCTATTAAAAATCATGATCACATGGTTAACCCTTCCCCAAACAACAAAATTTTAGACTGGTCCAAACTCAAAGTGTTTGCAGATGACAATTTTGAATTTGATGAGAATGGCAGAAAGTTTTCCGATAGGCTAGAAAACACTGTGGGAAAAGGAGAAATTACTTGTAACGAGCAATTTCTCCTTTTCCCACATTGATTTCTAAAGACTTGTACTGCAGACATGTAAAAACTAGGGCTTGTTTGGGAAAGAGTTAAGGGAGGCTTGAGGAATTGTTATTGTGTTGTTATATACTTACTGGTTCATCCTGAAATATGTTTACCTGTTGTCAATCTTTTTACTGTTTCTCTTGAACTGTGCTTATTCTAACTGTCTTCTACCTATCTTATTCAGGGGAAAGGTGATATAAAAATAGGGGGGATAACTTTTGTACCTCCAGTGGGTGTAAGTATATGTAATTTGGATACACTTCAAGATTGCCGCACAGGGTAGATGGATCTCTTCAAACTTTTACTATCATGATTTGATTCTTTACCACACAACATTGAGTTTTATTGACCTTTAGGAAGATCGGTTTTGAAAGCATTGTGGGAGAAGGGGAAAATGCTGGTATCCCACATTATTCTCTACCATATCAAAATCAAATTCAGTTGTTTTAGCTGCATTCAAATTGTTGTCTGCAAATCCTTTCAATTTGAACAAGTCTGAATTTTTGTTTTGCGATAGTCTTAACCCATTAGCACACAATCCCTACTTTTGACACCCCTGAGAAAGCCTTCAGAAAACATTGTGGGAAAAGGAGAAAATGCTAGTAACCAGGGCATTTTCTCCTTTTCCCACAATGTTTACTATCCTTCACAAAACAAATTTCAAATTTTCAATCACTTTTATTTTGTCGTCTGCAAATGCTTTTGATTTGGACAAGCCTAAAATACAGTTGTTTGGTGATGAGTTAACTCTTTACCAGATTCAGCTCCAATCATTGAAACCTTTTGGTAAAATACAGTGTGATAAAAGGACAAAAAAAAAGCTAAATCAGTGTTGGGTAATTCTTTTCTTTTGTCAAATCCATGTTGACCCAATGTACAGGCAATCAATTTATTCATATACAGTTCTGAAATTGTCTGCCATATTGCTGAAAAACTTGGAAGAAGTAGTTCAAATTAAAAAAGTGCAAGGCTCGTATTCTCCAAGCATTCTTAAGGATATTTTCAGTCTCATTCTCTGGAATTTTCTATATTTGAAAGTACGTGTAACATGACTTCTGATTGGTCATACCATTTTCGTCAGCCAATCAGAAGCTGTCTGAATGTATTACCACACAATCCCTGCTTTTGACGCCCTTGAGAAAAAAGCCTTTAGAAAAAATTTTGGGAAAAGGAGAAAATGCTGGTAACCAGCATTTTCTCCTTTTCCCACAATGTTTTCTACCCTTCACAAACAAATTTCAAATTTTCAGTCACTTTTAATTTGTCGTCAGGAAATGCTTTCAATTTGGACCAGTCGACAATATTGTTATTTGGTAATGGGTTAAATTCACATAATTTTAGAAAATCTTGGAGAATAAAACTTAAAATATTCTCAAAAATGATTTGTAAATGCAGACCCAGGAGTTTCAATGATGATTGGAGGCTCACATCTGATACTTGTATTCTATCTAGGGCAAGGATCAGGGAAGAATGATTGAAAAACCTGTGACAAAGTGTGACAGTGGTACGCAGACAGATACACACATACTAGAATCAAACATCGTCAAATCCTACGAATGGAACGAATGGGAACTGAGGAGAAAAGCCATCAAACTTGTAAGGACTTATAATTCTCATTTTACTCATTTCCTGGAACAAAATGCAGGATAAAAGTATAGACAATCCGTATAAGATGCGTGTTAACTCTTTATTAACTCTGTACCACACAATCCTGACTTTTAACAGCCCTGAAAAAGAAAGCCTTTAAAAACATTGTGGGAAAAGGAGAAAATGCTGGTAACCAGCATTTTCTCCTTTTCCCACAATGTTTTTACCCTTTCCAGATAAAATTTCAATTTTTGAATCACATTTATTTTGTCGTCTGCAAATGCTTTCAATTTGGACTAGTCTGAAATTTTGTCGTTTGGGGAAGAGTTAACAATGCTGCCATTAAACCACTGTGTGAGATAGCTTTTGAAAACATTGCAGGGAAAAGAGAAAATGCTGGTAACCCGGATTTTCTCCTTTTCCCACATGTTTCTTCCTCATCAGAGAACTAAGTTCATTTTACTAATTTTGATTTTGCCATCTGTAGAAGTTTTGAATATGGTAAGGGCTAAAAAAAGATAATAATTTTTGAAAGGATCAAAATGCAAAAGAATATGTCAACAAGCTTAGAATTTAGTTTCTTCAACAAATAATTTGGTAAATCTGACAAACTTTGGGCGGAGAAATTCTGAAAACATAGTTTGAGAAAAGGAGAAAATTTGGAAACAACCATTTTCTCCTTTTCTCACATTTTTTATCCTTCAAAGACATACAATTTGAGGTTTATTTCTTTGGCCTTCTGCAAATGCTTTTAACCCTTCACCACATGGCAAAATTTTAGTCTTGTCCAAACTGAAAGCGTTTGCAGATAACAATTTCAGTGGAGCTCAAATGGTGCAATTGATAGGGTAGAAAACATTGTGGGAACAGAAAATGCTGGATACCAGCATTTTTCTCCTTTTTTCAAGTTTTCAAAAAGGCTTCTTTCCCAGGGTCAGTAAGTCAGCATTGTGTGGTAAAAGGTTAATTTGAACGAATACAAAAATTTTGTAGTGTAGTAGAATTAAAAGAATGAAATATTGTTATGTGTTATTTGTTGAGGACTATACATTAAATATTTTAACCATAAAAGCTGTTTAAACATTGATAGGAAAGGAGAAAATACTTGTAACATTATTGTGAGGACTAAACATGAAATATTCCAACAATGAAAGCTCCTTAACACTTTACCAAACAGTCCCGAATTTTAACGACCCTGGAGTAGACAGCTTTTGAAAACAATGTGGGAAAAGGAGAAAATGCTGGCAACCAGCATTTTCTCCTTTTTCCACAACGTTTTCTGCACGGTAACAGACACATTTCATTTGAGTCATATTTAATTTATCATCTGCAAAAGCTTTCAATTCGGATAAGTCTGAAATCATGTCATGTGGTAGAGAGTTAAAACATTGATAGATAAGGAGAAAATGCTGGTAACCAGCAAAAAACATTCAAAAAAAATCTTTCACTTCAGAAACATTTGTTGTTGACAAGTTATTGAAAGTGACAACTGATCACATTGCTTAGAATTTTATATTGTTGATATCTATTTTTATAACAAAAATCCTTTTTTAGGCGAATCTACGTACACGTGTAACACATTCTATGCAGACAAATTTGAGCAACATGAGACGAGACACAGCTATACAAGTTTGGCCACCAAAGTATGTACCATACACTGTTTTGTCATGTTGCATTTTAATAATGTGATTATTGTTTCATTTAGGGACAAAGTAGCCCAAGATCAGCAACAGTTTTCTGACCCTTAATTAACCCATTACTCCATAGATACTCATTTCTACGCATTGTTTGAAGGAGCCTTTGGAAAACATTGTGGCAAAAGGTTTGCCACAATCTTTTCTGCACTAACAAAAGGTCTTATATACACTTAAGAAACAGCTTCATCCTTGCTGTTACTTAGGGTCAATTAGAGATAACAACAACAACAACAATAAACTTTATTTACACTCAGGCACCATAGTACAACATGAGGAAATAAATATGTACATATTGATTTCATATTAATATTTAAGTTCCGGTTAATTCAGTTTGAGAGGGAGAAAGGTAGTAAAGTGTCTGTGCTGGGAGGGTAAGATCTGTACGGTAATGTCTCACACAGTTCACGTGCGTGTTTTTGAATTAAATGGCAAAGTTTAGACTAGTCAATCGTACAGTGATCCGTTAGGTATGCTTACAGTTAATGCTGGGATTGTGAGAAATATGAAAGGGATTTAGTTAACAGGTAAGTAACGGTATAGAAGAAATGTATCCACATGTAAACATTAAAAAAGTTTAATTCAAGAATATGTTTAGCTTTCGCATCATATTTACATGTATGTACATAACGTATTCCTTGAACATAGATGATAATAAAGATTTGTGTATATACAAAACGACAGAACTCTAGAATGGTCCAAGTTAAACTTGCGGACGACAAAATAAAATTGTAAGTTCTCTCAAGCAAGGTAGAAAACATTGTGTGAAATGGAGAAAACGATGGCTAGCAACATTTTTCTCCCTCTCTCACAATGCCAACAAAAGGCTTCTATCTAAGTGCATTGGAAAAAAAAAAAAAAAAAAAGGAACGATGGATTGTTTTGGAGAAAACGTTGTGTGAAATGGAGAAAACGATGGTTACCAACATTTTCTCCTTCTCTCACAATGCCATCAAAAGACCATAGAAATGCCTTATGGGGTAAAGGGGTTTACAATTATCTTTTGTTGTGAGACAGGCTGATTTATGTCCTTAACAAACCAAAAAGTTTTATACATGTCTAGATTGGAAACATTTGCAGATAGCTTGTCTATGGACCATACTTTAACGTGATTCAGCTGGTTCTTTACACAGTATCATAATGAAAATGAAGCATTTTACATGTACTTTCTCCTGTCTAATGATTTTTGCAAAACTGATGTGTTGAAAGATAATACTGGAAAAGTTTCAGGGCTTAACACTTTACTAAATGACAAAATCTTAGACTGGTCCAAATTGAATGCACCAGCAGACCGCAAAATTAACGTAACTCAAAAACTGATTTTTTTCCATCAGGGTAGAAAACATTGTAGGAAAAGGAGAAAATGCTGGTTACCAGCATTTTCTCCTTTTCCCACAATGTTTTCAAAAGGCCTCTGTCTCAGGGCCGTAAAAACCAGGGATTATTTGGTGAAGGGTTAAGGTTACCCCTATTTCATTACTAATTTCAATAAGAATAAATTCAAAGGGATATTACACATGTAATAGTCATCAAAGGATAGTGAAAATTTCAGATATTTTATCGCATAGCCTCTCTTGTTTTCAGTGTAATATACCTAGTACGAATTTTCTTATCTTATACATGATTGGTATCAGATTTGTGGGACATCATTTTTGACGTCATTTTGTACGCATTTCATACAGGTGAATGGGTCGCGTGGAAAATACCAGGGATGCATTTATGAATGTTATTGCATCGCCTGATCTATATTTTGTGAAATATTGTCAATTTGTGTGCGTTTGAGATCAAATTTTATTAAACACAGCTAGGAAAATGTTATTAAGCTTGCCAAAGGCTTGCTTAATAACATTTCCCTAGACTCATTTAATAAATTTTTTTATTTCATGCTGTCCGGTAGGATATTGAGAAATAGCAGTGAAAATATTTTTCAATCTTACACTGGTACAATCAGTGAAAATACCAATTTCATGTTCTTGTTGCCTAGGTAAATTGTGCGTGCCTAACAACCAGATGGGAAATATGACGTCATATACCTTACATTTCTCGTGCTTGACGTAATATCGTAATGCGTTGTGATGCAGAAGGGGTATGCCACGGGGAATAACGGAAAAGAACTGTACTGGATTTTCATAAAGCTCCTCCCAGAAAGGGTTAAAAGCATGAAATAAATACAATATTTTTTTTTTTCGGTGAAAGATCAAACTTTATTTCATCTTGTGAACACATCGGTAATATTTTCACTCGTGGCAGTGCCACTCATGAAAATATTACTGATGGTGTCCACTCGATGAAATAAATTTCGATCTTTCACCAAAAAAGACAAATATCCTCTATATCACAAAAGCCAACTCATGTCAGATCCTACATGACTCAAATATGGAAATTTGTTTTGGGAAGGGTAGAAAAAGTTGTGGGCTTGGAGAAAATGCAGATCTTCTTCAGGGTTGTGTTGTAAGGAGTTAATGTTTCATTGTGTATCCTTATTTACAGAGAGCAAGAGACTCAAACCAAGGAGGATAACTATACCAATGTTCCTAAACCACAAGTATTCTTGGCTGGACTGCGTGGTGGCGGCATGAATCAGCCAACACAAATGACCAAAATGGACCTTACCATTGATGTAGATCAGACGTAAGAGGACTTACGCCTGGTGCAGTTTGATATCTTAATATATATGAAGTTATAGACATTAAATATGTCATTTTAAAAAAAAAGTTGAAAAATTATGGACTACTGAATTTGTGTATCGAGTTAATTGGTATTAAATTTATAAATGTCACCATATGATTTGAGTTAATTCTTAACCTTATACCAAACATTCCTAGACTTTCTAGACCCTAGGGATGAGGCCTTTTTAACGTAGTAGACCCCTTATAGAAAACAGCTATTTCCACAATAATATCATCCTACAAAATTTGCTATGATTAAAAAAGAGCGTTATTGTACTGCTTTAACCAAGCCACTCTTTCCTTTTTGTATTTTCTAGAATCATCATTAAAATCTACAAACACTATATTTTCATTGCAAAGAGAGATAGTAATTACCTCCCTTTCCTGGAAACTAACAAAAGTATCTGCAAATAATTTCAAGGTAAGCAAAAAGAAATTTCTGGTTGGTTAAAAATGTGCAAAAGTATTATACCTGTATAAATCCGTATTTATCAACTATCAAGAAAACTTTATGCAGTGCAGCACTAGAGGTTTTACGGGTCTACTACCTTAACCCTTTACTCCATAGATACTCATTTTGACGTATCAACAACAGACAGCTTTTGAAAACATTGTGGGAAAAGGAGAAATTGCTCGTAACGAGCAATTTCTCCTTTTCCCACAATGTTTTCCACTCAATCAGATATTTGTATCCTCATTTGTCCATATTTTTGACATCATATCTTTATTTGCTGCTGAAATGGAAGAGCTTCAAATTGGCATATCAGGTAAAGGGTTAAAACATGTGGGAAAAGGAGAAAATGCTGATAATCAGCATTTTCTCCTTTCCCAACTATGTTTTTCTAACCCTTCAAGGATCTTACATTAATTTTTACCACACTTAAATTTGTTCTATGCAGATGATTTAAAAATGTTTATTTAGAAAAGTAGTTCGCTATGTAACAGTCTAAAGTTGCCTTGTGGAAAGCGAAGATCAAGATCTGGTTGCAAAGAATTTGCAATCTGTGTTTGGTAAATACTGGCTGCTACCTTGTCACATATTCTGGCCAAAATAATCTTAGAATAGCAATAGTTTGTTTCTTTTTCCTACATGTAATTGGAAAGGACCAGACCAATCACTCAGGGCTCCACCCAGGGCTGTTTATGTCTATCTCAGTATCTTGAAATTATTTTTTGATACTTTTGTTAGTTTTCTGAAAAGGGAGGTAATTATTATCTCTTTTTGAATTGAGAATATGGTGGTTTTAGATTTATAAATGATAATTCAAAGAAGGAAAAAATGAATCAGTAAAATTAGTTCAATAATACTCATTTTTAATTATAGCTAATTTTGCAGGATGATATTTTAGTGGAAATACTATTTTCCATTACACAGGTCTTACCTTAAATTCAAAAGAAATCAAAATGAAGCTTTTAACACCTTTAATCTCAATAAATAAGCCAACATACAAATATCACAGAACATTGTTAGTACAAAAAACCAGCCGATATAGCTCAGTAGGTAAAGCGTAGGACTTGTGAATACAATGTCCTACAGGTTGTGGGGTCGTATCCCCGGCTGGCCAACTAAAAATTACTAATAGTCTTTCGGATGAGACGTTAAACCGAGGTCCCGTGTAACAGTGCTACACACCGAGCACGTTAAAGAACCAGGCAGAATTCTCAGTAGTTTCGTCCTGTATCCTTGCACTATCCCCCGTAACAACTAACTGTCTTCTGGGGGCGTCGCTCAGATTGGCAACCGGTAGCGACGATAAATAAACGAAAATAATCATTAGTACAAAAAATATTGACTCTCTATGCAGATAAAGATCAATTTCGCTGAAAGATTTTTAAATCAATTGTTCTACCTGACTGCAAAAGTATGGAGCAATTTCACATCTGTTGGTATGGGTGAGTTTGCAAGTTTAGAAAATTCCAACTAAGAAATTATGTGAAAATGAAGGACCACTGACTTAATGGTAATCTTAACTTGTAATTAGGTAACATGTTACTTAGATAACATGTTACTCTACAGTATCCTGTTAAAACTCATTGACTGTTCCAGAATGTGTAACTTTGGAGAAGATGAAATTGTAGGAGATGGGTCCCTATATGCTCCAGCCATGTTTACTAATAAATGTGTTTCTGCTAGAGAAAATATTCAGAGCATAAAGATACTCTGACATGACCTTTCTTTGATACAAGTAAGTTTGGTGCAGACTGTCATTCATCTTAAGGGTCTTACCCAAACAGAGGTAACAATTATTAAATCAGAAATTAGCATGTTCATTCTCAATTGTTGTAAACAAGCGGCAAAAGTTTCATCACAACTGCCCCTTTTTTGTAAAGTTTTTCATTAATAGTTTTTTGAGAACGCATCCTCAGTAGAAAACTGATACAGGATTGTTAATTTCAGTCATCAATAGAAATCAGCTAACAGAATTAAACTATCAAAAATAAGTGTTGAAATCTTTACCAAATGACAAAATTTTAGACTAGTCCAAATTGAAAGCATTTGCAGATGACAAACTATATGTGGATCAAAAATAAAATTTGATTTGAGAAAACATTGTGAGAAAAGGTGAAAATGCTGGTCACCAGCATTTTCTACTTTTCCTACAAAGTTTTCAAAAGGTTTTCTCCTTTGGGTTGTTAAAACTCGAGATTGTGTGGTAAAGGCTTAACCCATTACCACGCAATCCCTACTTTTGATACCCCTGAGAAAGAAGCCTTTTGAAAACACTGTAGGAAAAGGAGAAAATGCTGGTAACCAGCATTTTCTCCTTTTCCCACAGTGTTTTCTACCTTTCCCAGAACAAATTTTAATTTCTGAGTCACCTTTATTTTGTCGTCTGCAAATATTCTCAATTTGAACCAGTCTAAAGTTTTGTTGTGTGGTAAAGAGTTAAAGAATCTTACTGCTACTTTTGAAGACGATAGAAACAGTACCGATATATGTACCGGTATAATGACTATAAATGTTTAAAATAAAAGGATCATAACAATTGGACCACATGGTTATAATGAATGCAAATTTCATCTACTTCAAGAAAGTTTTGTATGTAGTTCAAGCCTGTTACAAGAAAAGTTGTGTTACATAGTTCCAATCTACCACAAAACTGATCTGTACACAGTTACAAAATGAATAAATTCAGCCAAGCAATGTCCATGTTTGCTAGAACAAGCTATAATAACAAAGCTTAGGTCTGATTTGTAATTTGCCATTTTTTTTAACATTTTGGGTCAGGAATTCTAAAGGTGCTTTGACTGGACAGTGTACATCCAAGACCAATATCTGTATTCAACAACCATTCTTGAGAAAAATCTTAGTCTTACTCTCCAAGACATTCAAAGTTTGATGAAAGTAACATAACTTCTGATTAGCTAGACCATCTAGTTTAGCCAGTCATGGCTAAACCATTTGGTTTAGCCAGTCAGAAGTTGTCTTACTTTCAAACATAGAAATTTCTAGTGAATAAGACACTAATTGTTCTTAAGAATTGTTGATGAATATGGCCTCAGATGTTCTTTGCAGTCTGATCGTAATTAACACTGTATGCCACAAAAACTACATTTAGCCTTGTCAGAGAAATCCAGTTAGTCATGATTATTCAGTAGAAACATTCACAAGGCTTCCAATAAATTCTGCTTCTTTCCCTGTGGAAGTTCTTAAAGCTGAACTTAATTTGAATATCTGTATGAAGCCAGTCCCATCTCCTGTGGCCAACAAGTGTGTTCTGTAAAGAAAAGATTCACAGATTGTAAAACTTTAATAATTACCTGTTAAACCCTTTACCAAACAATTCCTGGTTTTTACTACCCCGAGACAGAGGCCTGAAATTCATTGTGAATCTTGCCAATAAATCATTCCACCAATCTTGACAAAATGATTGGCATTTTAAGCGTTAAAGGTGGCCCTTCAGATTTTGGGATGAAAATTTTACAAGAATACAAAAAATCATCCTTATACCCTCAAAGCCTTATAATTTTCATTCATAAAACGCCAGTAGTCAAAAACCATCCGACAACAAGAGAAATTAGAGATTTACTACAGCCAAGGTCTACAACAACGGGAAACAAAACACCTTTTATTTTTACATGAGCAACTCGCTCATCTACATACCGGCAATATACAGACAAAGCTTCAAACATAGCAACCAAAGAAGACATTATGGAAAATAATTGCATGTTTGTTATTTTATTCAATTTTTAGCGTCATTAGTCACATGTCAGTCACTTAACATTCCCACAATGCTTTTTTCAGTTTTTGGCGGGAAAACTAAACATAGCTTAACTCTTTACCACACAATCCCGACTTTTAACGACCGTTAGAAAGAAGCCTTTTGGTAACCATCATTTTCTCCTTTTCTCACAATGTTTTCTACCCTTCCCAAATCCAATTTCAATTTTTCAGTCACATTTATTTTGTTATCTGCAATTGCTTTCAATTTGGCTGGTCTAAAATTTTCTCGTGTGGTAAAGAGTTAAGAGGCTACGTAGCCTTTTAAGGGAAAACCATAAAAAAAACCTTTTTTTATAATTTTATGATTCTTAACCCTTTACTCCATAGATACTCATTTCTACGCATTGCTTGTAGGATCCTTTTGAAAACGTTGTGGAAAAAGGTGAAATTGCTCGTGACGAGCAATTTCACCTTTTGTCACAATGTTTTCTATGCTATCAAAAGGTGTCATATACACATAAGAAAGGGCTCCATCCTCACTGTTATTTACGGTCAATTTGAGATACCTTAGAAATGCCTTATGGGGTAAAGGGTTAATTATTGATGATTTGTATTGGTTTTTCATATACATTTCAACGATATATATATTTTTTAATTTGATGCTACTTGAAAATTCTAAATACCCACCTTTAAAGAGTTATCAAAATAAAGCAATTTTTATGTTGTTTTCACAAGATTTCACACACAACAGCAGACAGTATGGATCCAAAATCATGCTCTCTGCAATCAGACTGCAATCCACACTGAGTGTAAGAGCAACTACCTAGTATGTTCCCATGAATTTAACCCTTTACTCCATTGATACAAATTTCTACGCATTGCTTGAAAAACATTGTGAAAAACATTGTGGCAAAAGGTGAAATTGCTCGAGATGAGCAATTTCACCTTTTGCCACAATTTTTTCTATGCTATCAAGAGGTGTCATGTATACCTTCATCCTTGCTGTTATTTAGGGTCAATTAGAGATACCATAGAAATGCCTTATGGGGTAAAGGGTTAACTTCTATACATTAACACTGTATACTAAGAAATATGAGCCAAGCTTTGTGATAAGGGGGCTTAATGCATCTGCAGAAAGCATCTCATGCTAGCCTGGGCAGTATGCACATGCTGACATGGGTTGAAAGTTTGCCATTGGTAAACTTTCTGTATATCAAAGACCCTGTCTACCTACAGTTCCAGTTGATTATAAGACATAACGGTTTCATGGATCCACAATTCTGTAATTCCTCACTTGGTGTAATGTATCATAACAATGAATTAACTCTTTACCAAACAACAAAATTTGGGATGTCAACAAAGTGAAAGCATTTGCAGACGACAAATTAAACATTGATGAAATGATGGTTTCTCTCCTTGATACAGTAGACAACACTGAGGGAAAAGGAAAAAATGCTGATCACCAGAATTTTCTCCTTTTCCCCACAGTGTTTTTCAAAGACTTCTTGTTTAGGGTTGTTAAAAGTCAGGATTGTGTGGTAAAGACTTAAGCCCCTTTTATCAACATGGTTCATATGTAAACAGTGAGATAAAACACTGCAAAGATGTACACATGTTCAAATTGAAACCTTTGCAGATGTGGCTAAAATGATGTGATTTGTTTTTAAGTAAAGTAGAATGCATTGGGGAGAAAATAAAGAAAATGCTGGTTTTAACCATTTTCTATTTCGCCACAATGTTTTTAACAGCCTTCGGCTGTTACAACACAGGATTATGTGACAAGGAATAACTACTTACTGGTGGGGATTGAACTGACAAGCATAGACTGGTTGTTTCTGTGGACTGGCTTGTAGTCTGTGTTTCGGGACTGGTTTGCCTTGTTTTAAATCATAAATTAACAGATGACCCGACTGGGTTGTGACAGCAAGTACAGTTGCCTTCACTGGAGACCATTTTGCTGAATAGATGTATCCTTCTCCAGGCTCTATAGTCATGATCGGCTGAGCCTTTATGGTAGAAAGCATAAGATGCTTATAGTCATGTACTCCAAGAATGGAAAGAACAACTTTAGGGGCATTGTGGAAAAAGGAGGATGGTTGTGTTGATTGCCGCAGTTGCTGATGGGTCAAAAATTTGCAAGTGTAGAAGTAGGTTACATCCCATCCCACTTCCTGCCATGGCAGGATCATTTCTGTGAAAGTTTGGTTAAAAGATGATGGGTAGTTCCACACAAGATATTTGAAAAAAATTTTAAGAAAGGGACACGGGACAGATCCATTGCCATGAACTAAAATTGCAAGCTTTCAGCCAGAAAGAGGGTTCAGCAGTGAGCCAGCAGTGAGCCAAGCCAGTCAGGGCTATGACAGCATAATTATGTACAATGTTGAACTGAACAAATACGAAAATAACTAAGCACAGTTTCTCATAATCTATTGTCAGAGTTTGCTACTATGACAAGGACATTTGCTTCAATTCTCCTTTTCCCACCACCTTGATCAGGATCGCTAAATCTCAGGATTGTGTGGAAAAGAGTTAGGGAGAAAAGGATTGAACAACACAAACGTGAGATATCTGTAAAATATACAACATAATAAAAAATAAATATCAAATTAATTTCTCACCTGAAGTATACTGTAAAGTCTAATGCACTGGTCCATCCCAGCACTGATGAACGCATTTCTGTGAAATGGAGAGCAATCTACAGCGTAAACGGGACCATGATGGGGATTGTAGGTAAAGGTCACAGGTGATTTTAAGGGTACGGAGGATGTGATATGACCTTGAAAAGAAAAATGACTTCAAAAACTACAACTCAAACCTCATACAGCTCCGATACAGCACAGCCAATTTCTTAAACCCTTTACCCAGCAATCCCTGGATTTTACAACACTGCAATAGAGGCCTTTTGAAAACATTGTGGGGAAAAGAAGTAAAACACTGATAACCAGCATTTTCTACTTTTCCCACAATGTTTTTCTACCCTGCTGGAAACAAATTTCAATTTTTGAGTTATGTTTGCATGTGCTTTCAATTTTGACCAGTCTAAAATGTTGTAGTTTGGTAAAGAGTCAAGATGATCAATTATAGTCATTGTAACGGAATTCATTCCTCTCTCACTGCTGATAACAGTCTCAACAATGGATGTTTAACCCTTTATCCCATAAGGCATTTCTATGGTAACTCTAACTGACCCTAAATAACAGCAAGGGTGTAGCCATTTCTTATGTGTATATGACACCTTTTGATAGCATAGAAAACATTGTGACAAAAAGTGAAATTGCTCGTCACAAGCAATTTCATCTTTTGCCACACTGTTTTCAAAAGGCTCCTTTACCACATAAGGCATTTCTATGGTATTTCTAACTGACCCTAAATTACAGCAAGGGTGTAGCCTTTTCTTATGTCTAAATGACACCTTTTGATAGCATAGAAAACATTGTGACAAAGAGTGAAATTGCTTGTCACGAGCAATTTCACCTTTTGCCACAATTTTTTCAAAAGGGTCCTACAAGCAATGCGTAGAAATGAGTATCTATGGAGTAAAGGGTTAAGATAGCAGCCAGTGGCTTCGAAAGAATATTGTGCTGAATACTGATAAAAAGAAACTCAAGGAAAGCCTTGGCAGGTACACTGACCACCATGATAAAACTGAAATCTGCGATAAAACTGAAATAATGTTGAAAATAGTGTTTAACTCTTTATTCTAACATGACACGCGAATTCAGCTCTATAAACACAGTGCAAGGAAAGTGTGGTAAAATCAGCGACAATCCATGCAGAGTGACGTCATTCTGTATCGAGTGACGTCATTCAATGAGTGGGTTATTCAGTGGAACATGAACCGCATGTTTACTCAAAGTTTGAACTTGTTTTCCTTTCGTTAAGAATTGGTCATGTTAGAATTGAAATAATCTTCTTTCTATTGTGGTTTATCATTCAATAAACCATGTGAGTTATGAGGCACAATAAATAAACCACTCCCGCTATCGTCCTCATGGATTATTTATTGTGCCTCATAACTCACAACCGTGGTTTATTGAATGATAAACCAGGGTAGAAAGAAGATTATTTCATAACCAAACAACAAAATTTTGGACTGGTCCAAATTGAAAGCATTCACAGGCGACAAAATAGATGTGAATTGAGAATTGAAATTTGTTTTAGAAAGGAAAGAAAACATTGTGGGAAAAGGACAAAATGCTGGTTACCAGCATTTTCTCCTTTTCCCACGATGTTTCTAAAAGGCTTCTTTCACAGAGGTGTCAAAAGTTGGGATTGTGTGGTAAAGGATTAACACTGTACAATCTAACTACAATCATAGAGCTCCGAATCTTTGCTTTACTTAAAAGTCACTCGAGTTTGAATAATGACCACACAGGCTATATGTTCAAAAGATACACGTGCAAGCTTCAGTAATTGAGATCTGTATTAACCCATTACAACACAATCCCTACTTCTGACGACTCTGAGAAAGAAGCCTTTGGAAAATATTGTGGGAAAAGGAGAAAATGCTGGTTACCAGCATTTCCTCCTTTTCCCACAATGTTTTTTACCCTTCACAAAAAAAATCAAATTTCCAGTCACTTTTATTCTGTCGCCTGCAAATGCTTTTGATTTGGACAAGCCTAAAATATTGTCGTTTGGTATTGAGTTAAATGAAGTCAACAAAGATATATAGATTTTTTTTTCCCCCAAAAGATGTCAGTGTATGCTGACTGCTTGTTGTAAGGGGCAAAACATTCCATTACTTACATACATACATGCCCAAGGTTAACTTACTTCCTGCTGGAGCTCCCTGTTCATTCATGGAGCACTTAAAGATGGCCCCTGCCTCAGACCCCACCAGAAACATATCTTTATCCTCTGAATTGTATGATACACAGGTCACGCCCACCTCCTTGTCTCCCCTCACTCCCTTAACCTTCATCTTTCTAGGCAAACTTTGGTTCATTAACATAAACCTGGAGTCATAAGAATATGAGATTGCAGTTCAAAGCTGAAAAATTCAAAAACCTTATAATTTAATAATATGACTTATTTAATACAGTCATTCACAAGAGCTGGGCTTTTTAAAATATCGGCAAAAGGAGACATGTCAAGCATGTTTCATTCCACGCAACAGTGGTACTTAATCCTTTAACAAACAATCCTGCGTTTTGACAACTTTGTGGAAAAGACTTTTGAAAAAAAAAATATGAGAAAGCAAGAAAATGCTGGTTACCAGCAATATTTCTGTTTTGCTCATTTTTGCACTATTTCAGAAACCAGTTCCATCATTTCAGCCCACTTTAACCCTTTACCAAACAACAAAATTGTAGACGGGTCCAAATTGAAAGCACTTGCAGATGACAAAAAAAATGTAACTCAAGAATTGAAAATTGTTTCCTGTACGGTAGAAAACATTGTTGGAAAAGGATGAAGTGCTGGTTACCAGCATTTGCTCCCTTTTCCACAATGTTTTTTTTTCTAATGATTTCTATCGAAGGGTCGTAAAAACCAGGGATTGTATGGTGAAGGGTTAACTCTTTACCACGCAATCCCCACTTTTAACAATCCTCAGAAAAATGCCTTTTGAAAACATTGTGGGAAAAGGAGAAAATGCTGGTTGCCAGCATTTTCTCCTTTTCCCACAATGTTTTCTACTCTTCCCAAAACAAATTTCAATTTTTCAGTCACATACATCTTGTTGTCTGCAAATTCTTTCAATTTGGACCAGTCTATAATTTTGTCATTTGGTAAAGAGTTAATAGTATAATTTGTTGACTGCACATCCTTTTGATTTGGATGTATCTACTGTTATGTTGTCTGCAAAAGAATCAAATACATCAAAGTGTAGATCCAACAAAATTCAAAGAACTTATATACAGTTGTATGTCATAAAAGGTGAAGTTGAAAGGGCAGTCTCAGATTTACTTGTTTTGTTGAAGATCAGCCACTATTTTAAAAGTGTGTTGTAAAAAGTATGAGGTAAAAAGTCAAGGTATGTATGGCTACGAGCACTGGCTCCATGACATAAATGAAATAATGTTGAAAAGGGTGTTTAAAGACCAGACAAATAAACCATCTCACCCATCTTTGAGGAGGAGTTTCTGTGCTTTTCTGTCAATTTTCCACTGAAGAATTTTCCCATCACTGCTTGTGCTTACCAGCTGTTTAAACAAATAACAATACAAGAAAAATAAGCAACAATGCACAGAATGTTCACTACTATCTACCTTGGTTACCAGCATTTTCTCCTTTCACCACAGTGTTTTAAAAGGCTTCTTTCTCAGGGTCATGAAAACCTGTGATTGTTTTGGAAAGGCTTGATCAATATCTGCCAAAGCCTGTAATTTCTTGCAAAATTAATATCAAGTCAGTGCATTCACAGTCTTACCTCACAAGCTCCTTTGAAATATGCAGGACTAGTCATTAGGGTTGGGAGTTAATATAAATCTTTTGCATTTCTTCTATCAGGATCAGTGGAGGTCATTGTATAGGGGTTAATATTTGTTTTTTTCCTGAAAACTGCATGGCCCATAGATATAAAAGTATAAATTAATTTCTTACGTAAATTTTCTTTCCTTTAGCGTCAGTTATCCAGTAGACTTTAGATACTGGTTCTTGGTGGGCATCATCCCCAATCCCTGAGCTAGCTATCAACATGTCATCTTCACGGCTAAGGTCCCACAGCATTATCTCCCCTGAAAAACAATTGATACTCTAGACAGCTTTAAATGGTGTTTCACACAATTTTCAAAATCATTTCAGTTTCCTGCAGTTTTTTTTTTTAAAGCTTTCTTTAAAGCTGGTATCTAGCATTTTGTTCTTTTTCCCACAATGTTTTCAAAGGCTTTCTTTCAAAGGGTCATCAGTAGTCGGGATTGTGTGGTAAAGAGTTGAAGGTTGTTTTAGCAATGACAAATGGGTTCGTAAATCTCAATTAGGAAACATGAAAAGTTACTATGTCACTACCATGCATCTTTAAAAATCAAGTTACCATTAAAGGTTCCCCCTGCAATGATGGCTGGATTTTTTGGATGGAATGCAATACACATGAGACAGCTGCCAATTTCTATTTTTGTGTCCGGTTTTTCCTCTTTAACAGCGGTCCTGTCCAAGTTCCAAGTACACAGGGAGGTTCTATGTGTACACCAGTCTTCATGGTCCATATGACCATAACTTGTAAACAGTTAAGGAAATGTTGCAATGTTGGAAATAGAGTTATATGTTGTTGACAGACAGCATGGTAAATGGTAGCTTATAATTATTAAATTTTTTGATACACTACCAATCTAGAAAAAATCCTATTAACCCATTACCACACAATCCCTACTTTTCACGCCCCTGAGAAAGAAGCTTTTTGAAAACACTATGGGACAAGGAAAAAATGCTGATAACCAGCATTTTCTCCTTTTCCAACAGTGTTTTCTACTCTTCCCAGAATAAATTTCTATTTTTTAGTCACCTTTATTTTGTCATCTGCAAATGCTTTCAATTTGGACCAGTCTAAAATTTTCTTGTGTGGTAAAGAGTTAATCCATTACCAAACGACAATATTTTAGACTGGTTCAAATTGAAAGCATTTGGCAGACGACAAAATAAAACTGACAAAAAATTTGAAATAGGTTTTGTGAAGGATAGAAAACATTGTGATAAAAGGAGAAAATGCTGGTTACCAGCATTTTCTCCTTTTCCCACAATGTTTTCTAAAGGCTTCTTTCTCAGGGGCGTCAAAAGTAGGGATTGTGTGGTAATGGGTTAATGCCAGTGTTACACACAATATTACCACTCACTGCTTTAATCCTTTGTCGAGTGATAACATAATTTGCACAAGTCTAAAATGAAGCTGCTCAACAAAATAAATGAGTCTGAAAAACTGAAATTTGTTTTGGCAAGGATACAAAACATTGTGTGAAAAGGGAAAATGCTGGTTTCCAGGATTTCTATTTTTCCCACCATGTTTTCAATAGGTAGTATTTTCACATTTTTCTCAAAAGACATCTTTTCTCAAAATACAGGATTGTGTGGTAAAGGGTTAATTTTTATCAGACAACTAAATTTCACACCAGTCTAGATGGAAAACAATAGACGATTTGCCAATTAAATTTGATATAAGCGATATTTCCGTTTTATCGTAAGCGGCGCACCGGAAGTATCACGTGACACCGGACAGTCAAAGCATTATTTCAATAACAAATGCCGTATGTCCCGCTCACAAATCCTTTAAATTTGGACAAATTCATCACTGAAAAAAAGTGACATAGTAAGAAATCTATATATAATCAATTCTAACACAATTTATTCATATTTCGTGATACTGCTTTTGAAAAAAATAATTAGGAATAGACAAAATACGCATTTTATGAGATCGTATAGAAATAAAGAGCATGTAGAAAGTAAGAATGAACTTGCCCTCTGTAACCTGTATAAAATTCACAATCCCGTCCACTAATAATCAGCAAACGGGTAAATAAATATGAAACAAAAGATAAGAAGGGTCAATTTAATGTGACACGTGTGTGTTAATCTGTAAGAAGTAAGTACATTACAGCTGTTCTAGAGGTCTTCCGCCCTGTCCAGCACAGTGCGATACCGAGATCAAAGGAACACCGAGTTAACCCTTCACTCATTATTTTTTTTTTATAAAACTTCATTAGACGCGTATTTTTAAATACACATACTCAAAATGAAGCTTGAATAATTATTTTGTGAAGAAGGTATGGAAGGTTTGAAATTTGAAGCCACGTTTCTTTCGTTCATGACCTATAATATAAAGTTATTCGTCAATAGGAACATGCCTGAAAGTGCAACAAAGACGTTTGATAATAGTGCTATAATATCTGTAAATGGACTGTCCCTGTCTTTCTGAAGACACTGGACAGCTATTTAACCTTTTAGCAAAGTATTCCGAGTTATGGGGATCCGGAAAAAAAGGGGGCAGACGTGCTGATTTTGCTCATTTTATGTTATTTGTCTCACTTTCTCAACCTTAACACATACCCCCCTTCCCCCAAAAATACCGAAAAAAAGTTATCAATATACACTTCAGAAACATCTGTGAAAAATGAATTTTCAAAGTGTGCGAGAAAATATTGTGGGGAAAAAAGGAAGGGATTGCAACAAGCACTTTCTCCTGTCCCAACAATATTCTTTTACTTTTTCAAGGACAATTACAACCATTTGGCCTTTTTTTATTCGATCGTTTACATATGCTAAGTATCTGGACGAGTCAAAGGTGCTGACGTCGGGTGAAAACATTCACCGTAACTATTTAACCTTTTACCAGACGACACAATTTTAGACTGGACAAAATTGAAAGCACTTGCAGATGACAAAATACGTTACTCAAAACTTGACATTCGATTCCACCAGGGTATGAAACATTGTTGGAAAAGGAGAAAAATGCTTGCTACCAGCATTTTCTCCTTAACCCACAATGTTTTCAAAAGGTTTCTATCTCACGGTCATAAAATCCAGAAAGTGTTTGGTAAAAGGTTAAAACCCTATACCACATAACCCAAGCTTTTTACGACCCTGAGAAATATTGCTTTTGAAAATGTTGTTAAATAGGGATAAAGTTCTGGTAATCAACATTTTCTCCTTTTTCTTTGCTATCCAAAATAGCGAAAAAAGGGGAAAAATAACATTTATATAACTGCAATAGACCTTCCCTATTTTTACGTCTGATTGGTCAACTAATGTTTGCCGAATTCCGTAGCTAAGTTTGTAACGTACAGGCTCGAAATCCAGGGGTTTGTGATTTGAATTATTTAAACTATTAAAGTGACAGTAATTCTTTTTTTTTATCGTTCCAGTATCTGCAAATAGACAGACACGGTCTATTTACCAAAAACTGGGACATGATACAGTTTGAATTTACGCGATTCATTTTCAGTGGGCAAATACGTGCTATACTTGTTTTCATTGAAAAGCTAGTAAAGGGTTAGCTGGATGTTCTTTTGATCTCTGTATTTCACCGTCAAAGTGGGTGCATCTATTTGAAAAGCTGTTATGCTCTTCTTAGGCACCGACTAACACACACGTGTCATAATTGTTTATTACGTTCAGTCTGACGTTGATCACATGTAAAGGTTTGGAATTGTTTAAATCTGTTACAGGGGGTAAGTTTGTTGTAATCATTGGCCCCTTCAATTTTTTGTTTTCAAATGCATTATTATGTAACCTGATTTAAATGGTCTCAGTTTAACTGTATATTTGCACTCATTTCTTTCGGAATGGGAGGGGGACTTGATTTTCAAGTTATTAAACCTTATCCTACTAAATAATAATATGACACAAATTTTAAAGCCGATAGTAAAATCCCAAATAATATTTTTAAGGAATATCTCCAGGTAAAACATCTCCGTTTCGGACAGTGTAGATCTAGGATCAGACTGCACGTTTTTCGTAGTCTGATCTTGATCTAAATTGTCTGCAAAAAGTCGTTGAGTCGCGCTTCGCAGCATAAGGGTTAAAACAGTCTGTATACAAAAATTTCTATCAACACGCCCGACAGGAGACAGCGCTGCTTATAATCTCTGAAGTTTACCCGGCGACAAATTGACAAAACGAGTTCATTTTGTGTGTGTGTCTTCGAAAACGATAAATGATAAAACTACTGGCACGGCCGATTTAGGGTTTTTGTTGTCTTATTTATCACGTTTAGGGTGAATTCCATTTGAAAAATATGACCTTTTCACTATTCGGTATATTCAAGATTGGGAAAGATTGTCCGGTGGAGAGTACTCGCAAGGGAAGTAACTCGTGGTGATGCGTCAGTAATGGAATTTGGCAGATGGTCTATTGGCTGCCAGCATTCTCTCCTTTTTCCAACAATGTTTACAAAGGCTTTCTTCATAAGGGTGGCTCCAGTATTTAGCATTTGCCTTTAACCCTTTACCACACAATCCCGACTTTTGACGACCATGAGAAAGAAAGCCTTTGAAAACATTGTGGGAAAAGGAGAAAATGCTGGTAACCAGCATTTTCTCCTTTTCCCACAATGTTTTCTACCTTTCCCAAATCAAATTTCATTTTTTGATTCACGTTTAATTTGTCATCTGCAAATGCTTTCAATTTAGACTAGTCCAAAATTTTGTCGTTTGGTAAAGAGTTAAAAGGGTAGAAAATATTGTGGAAAATGGAAAATATGCTGGATGCCTGAATTCTTTCCTTTTCTCCTCCATGTTTTGAAAGGCTTTCTCCAGGTAATTAAAACTTAAAATTGTTTCGTATAGGGATAGGAAGGATAGAAATCATTGTGGGAAAAGGACAAAATGCTGATTGCCAACATTTTCTTCTTTTTCCTCCTGTTTTTAAAAAAGCTGTCTTAGTTGTCCAAGTTGTCAAAACTTGGCATGGTTTGGTATGAGGTTACGATCATACGATGCAGAAAGGATACGAGGCTGCAATGACAGCACCAGTGGAATTCCATGAGAGGCCAGTGATTTGGAACTGACCAATGTGGTCTGGATTAGACAAAGTGTGAAGGTTTGTTATTGCAGATGATTCCTCTTCTAAGCCAATATCATAACCTGGAAAAGAAGTCATTAACCCATTACATTCTTGCAGCTGGTAACTTTTGATAACACCATGTGGAGAGGAGCTAAAATTTACAAGTGTTTGAACCTTTTAACTCTTAACCAGATGAGGTAATTTTGGTCTGCTGAAAGTGAAAGAATTTGCAGTTGACAAATTTGCAGTGGATTAACTCTTTACCAAATGACAAATGACAAATTTTTGGACTGGACCAAATTCGGGGCATCTGCAGGCAACAAATTAAATCTTGGTAATATGATGATATTGGTCTTAGATAAGGTAGAAAGTATTGTGGGAAAAGGAGAAAATGCTGGTTACCAGCATTTTCTCCATTTTCCACAATGTTTTCAAAAGGCTTCTATCTCAAGGTCATAAAAACCATGGACTGTTTGGTAAAGGATTAAAACCAATACATGTATTTTCCTTTCCTTCAAATTCATCATTTTCCTATCATATGATTGTACAAATTTGTAATGAGTTGCCTGTTATATCCAATCATTTTGCTTTGGTGAGTTTTTAATTCATTTCATACATTTTTTTCTGACTATCTTCATCACCTCCACCACCACCCTATCTTCTGCCGATACATGAAACACTTCAGTCTTGCTATAAAGCATATTTGAAAACACCAAGGCAAATGAACAAATAGCCTATACCAGTATTCACAATGTTTATCTCAATGTTTAACTTGTTACCAAACAACAAAAATTTAGGTTGGTCCAAATTGAAAGCATTTGCAGACGACAAAAGTTAATAGAAGTGACTGAAAATTTGAAATCTGTTTTGTGAAGGGTAGAAAACATTGTGGGAAAAGGAGAAAATGCTGGTTACCAGCATTTTCTCCTTTTCCAACAATATTTTCTAAAGGCTTCTTTCTCAATGTCGTCAAAAGACGGGATTGTGTGGTAATGGGTTAATATCCATATTATTTGTTGTCTAACTCTGCTTTAGAAAATTGCATCATGAAATAAATTTTGAAACACCTCCAACCTGAAAGCATATTGATGTGGCTCATGTAATAAAATTCTGTCTCTGAGAATCTAGAAAACATTGTGGGAAAAGTAGAAAATGATGCTGACTAGCATTTTCTTCTTTTCCCATGTTTTTTTTTTATCTTTTCCAAGACAAATCTCGACATGCGAGTCATATTTAAATTGCCGCCTTCAAAATCAAATGCATTCAAAATGGACAGGTCTATAATACTGTCAGGTGGTAAAACAGCAAAGTTTCTCACCATCAAAAGCTCTACTCCTTATATTGTTTCTAAGCTGTTTTGACACATAGCCTTCCACCATGTGTAGAAAATCAACCAGTGCCTGTGAGTTGTCATTGGCCAGTTTTAGTTTATGTTTGGGCTCCTCATCTGTCTGTACCTGTTATGAAAAAGTCAATCTTTCACTAAATGATTCCATGTTTTTGCAATTTTGAGGAAAGGCCTTTGAAACATTTCACAAACAAGAAAGCTATGATGGCCATGAGTCAATCATCTGACCCTTTTTAACCTTTACCCCATAAGGAATTTCTATGGTATCTGTAATTTACCCTAAATAACAGCAAGGATGAAGGCGTTCCTTATGTGTATATGACACCTTTTGATAGCATAGAAAACATTGTGACAAAAGGTGAAATTGCTCGTGACGAGCAATTTCAACTTTTGCCACAATGTTTCCCAAAGGCTCCTACAAGTAATGCGTAGAAATGAGTATCTATGGAGTAAAGGGTTACTTCATTACCAAACGACAAAATTTTAGGCTGGTCCAATTCAAAAGCATTTGCAGACGACAAAATAAAAGTGACTGAAAATTTGAAATTTGTTTTATTAAGAGTAGAAAACATTGTGGGAAAAGGAGAAAATGATGGTTACTAGCATTTTCTCCTTTTCCCACAATGTTTTTCTAAAGGCTTCTTTCTTAGGGTCATTAAAAGTAGGGATTGTGTGGTAATGGGTTAACCCAATATGTGAAATTTGAAACCTCTTTCGAGATATCGTGACAAACGTTCCAACAAAATTTCATGAACACTAAACTGAAAATGTGGCATCTAGAGTGTGCACTAGTTTTTAGTAGAACTTGAGGAAACAAAATACACATGTACAGTATGCTGATTATCCATGGGTATTCAACTTCATTTCAAAAAAGCTCCATATGATCAGCAGTTTAAGTGAGGAGTTAATTCCTTGTAAAACAAATGCATCCTGTACATTTTTAGTATCCCTTTTTATGCCTAAGTTGATAGAAAAGTTAATAAATTGTGAAAACAGAACTTTAAAATTCTTAAAATGACTTTTGGAACATACAGAATAAATGTAGAGCTTTTTTTCATAATCTTGGAAGTTGGTTAACTCATTACCAAACGACAATATTTTAGGCTTGTCCAAATTGAAAGCATTCGCAGACGACAAAATAAAAGTGACTGAAAGTTTGAAATTTGTTTTGTGAAGGGTAGAAAACATAGTGGGAAAAGGAGAAAATGCTGGTTACCAGCATTTTCTCCTTTTCCCACAATGTTTTATTGAGGCATCTTTCTCAGGGTCAACAAAAGTAGGGATTGTGTGGCAATGGGTCAATAGATAGTCAGTTTTAAAAGAAGTGGAATTACAAGAAGGTAACAAATACATTTTCTTCTTATTACAGAGTTTTTGCAAAGATTAAATATTAATTTATCAATCAAGGACCTCATGTAAGTTGATGCTGAACACTGTAAAGTACATGTATATAGCCATGTAAACCACCCAAGAATGTTCATTTTGCAATAAAAAATGGGCATAAAAAAGGTATGCTATACTGGTTTATAGAAAGATAAATTTCTGCAAAATAAAATTTAACCTCTAAATCAGAGGAAGTTTTAGCAAAACATCTTTAAAACCTTTTAAAGACTTACAGCTTCATCAACAGTTTTGTATGACTGTACTGCTTCATCGGATACCAGCTGGGTTTCTGTTTGAATATTCACATCATATACCGATCTGTTTGAAAGAAAAATAACACTGCTGAAACTTTATCAAATTCATTAAAAAGGTGTCAGGAGAAATCGGCCTCTGGAGAAATCGGCCCCTGGAGAAATCAGCCCCAAACTGCTTGGGTATGATTTCTCCGGAAAAATCGTACCCTGGGGATGATTTCTGTGGTGGAATCGAGCCCAAATAAGAATTTGAAGAAATCATCCTGACTTCAAATTTCACATCATGGTCAGGTTGTCATGGAAAAACATGTTGTTGTGGAAAAGTTTTGTTTATGTTATAGTTTGCTGATTGTTTAACTTTGTGATTTACATTTTATTGTCAGAGAAAAAGGTGTATTATTGCTATAGGACCCATGTTTTTTTTTTTTTTTTCATATGAGAAGGTTAATAATAAATTATTATTTGTTTTTGTATTTCATTGAACTCGAAATATTCATCCTTTTGTTTTGACATGTAGCAAGCTGAAGACACCTCATTAGACACCTTTCAACCTGAGATATCCGTCATGTTTTACAACTCTATCCGAAAATTTTGATTTGTCTGAGACTCCATTCGCTGACGTCACAAAAAGAGCCAGGAAGCCCATTTTCGTATTACTTATTACTTTTATTTTTTTCGTTTTTAAGATACTTATGGACTACCTTCAGTCTGAAGGTGTCTGCTCCGATGCTATTTTTGTTACTGTTCTTCGCATACACCTTCATATCAGCCATTCATTAAACCCTTCTGGAAAAAATATGATTTTACCCGCATCTTTTCGAACGGCTCAATGCGACAAAATTTCCAATGACAGCTAATAAAATGGGGATGGATCGTTAGATAAATGATTAATCTTTAAGAGCACACAAAATATGCTGCAAAAAACCAATTAAATCAATGGGAATTTACCTTTTTCCCCAACGTAAATAAATCCATCGTAATTTGTAAACAACTAACACGGCAACTTCCGTTAGTCAGGCATGCGCACTCAATGGAATTTGAATTTTGAATTTTGTACAGTTTGGTTCCCTAACGCTATACAGCCAAGTTCGATCAAGGTGCGTTTGTTTACAGCAAAATTCGCAACTAAACCGTCCTGTAGCATGTCAGAGGTACTGGGATTTCTGCCGAGACATGCGCATTGAAAAGATCACCATGTTTTGATTTCTGGTGAAGTAGGTCAATGGTTATTTACGTTGAAAAGTACAGATTTGCACAAAGGTAAGAGTTGGATATTAACTAACACCAGTTTTTTTCTAAAGATCAATCATTTATCTAACGATCCATGCCCATTTTATTAGCCGTCAATGGAAATTCTGTCGCATAGAGCCGTTCAAAAAGATGCGGGTAAAATCGTTTTTTTTTCCAGAAGGGTTTAATGAATGGCTGATATGAAGGTGTATGCGAAGAACAGTAACAAAAATAGCATCGAAGCAGACACCTTCAGACTGAAGATACTTATGGACATGATATGATACTAAAGATTTTTCTAGAATCTTTAGTATCATTTGATGTCTATAAATATCTTAAAAACGAAAAAAATAATAGTAATAAGTAATACGAAAATACGCTTCTTTGCACTTCTTATGACGTCAGCGAATGGAGTCTCAGATGAATCAAAATTTTCGGATGGAGTTGTAAAACATGACTGATATCTCCGGTTGAAAGGTGTCTAATGAGGTATCGCCGGATGTCGCAGGTACATTATTGTGTTGACTATCGCAAGGCTAAATGAGATTATGATCAATGTTTGTTTCGTGGGTGATTTTGGTTGGGAAAGGAGGGTGCTAGCGCCAGCAATCGAGACGTTGCATTCCTTGTGTTTATATTATATATAGAGATTTTTTTCATGTGTTATCATTAATTTTGGTTTTTGAATGTCAAATTCCTGTGGTATGTAATTGTAAAAACACACATGGAAAAGCCTATCATAATACACAAAAGACGAACGTTTATGGGTACGAAAGAAGTTCATGCTTCAAAGACTTAATTGTGAATCGAGTTCTTTGTGTTAAACAGGGCAAAACAAAATATAAGCCTGAAATTACTTTTCTCTTCTCCATGTCGACTGAAAATTAACACCATCAAGGGCCTCATCAACAAACATTATCTGAAAGTAGCTTCTCAAACAAATGTGAAACTAGGAATTTGGGGGAGCAACTGTGGGCAAATTCGCGGCGAAGCGGAAGATCTGCGGGAATACGTGCTTGTTCGTCCCTAAACTAGTTCATCCCCGAGTTTGTTCGTCACTGAGAGTATTTGTCTGAGCTTATTCGCTTAGAGTAGATCTAGATACATGTGAACCAGAGAGTGTTTCGTGAAATAAAATCTAGTCTATTTATTTGAGTTTCATCTGCTTAATTAGTCTCAAGATGCGTCAGAATTACTGTAAATTTGAATTTTTTAGGATGTAGGTTACCCGAATCCCACTTCAGTAATGGATTTCATACCTCTTTCCAACTTTGAAATAAAGGGTAACCTTCACTGGTAATTGTTTCTCTGCTATGGGTTAGAGCGTAAAAAGCCACAAAAATAACAACAGATCTACCCTCTGAATCGGAGTTAGGCCGTATATCCTACCAGCTAAATACATGTAATAAGAAAGTCAAATTGTAATTGATCTAGATCATAAGCAAAATTGCTAATTAAGATAGTGGCTGATACATCTAAGAGGAGAGAAAAGACGTTTTAACAGATCCAAAACGGACTGGAGTAAAGGAAACCATAGCAATTTAAAGTTCCTAAACATCAAGTATTATAGTGGATCCCCCGTCCGATCTGGGAACGGTGAGTCAGATTCCATTGTCATTTTATGGTCAAAGGGAGAAAACTCGTACAATCTGTTATCCATAAGACATGAAGAGTACTCTCCCTTATTGTCTCCCTCCAGCGTCGGAATGGTCTTTTTTTCAACTGTTAAAAACAGTCTTACCGAAAGGTAAAGGTTAAACGTCCACCGAATACGTCTGTACACCGTTTAAGTCTGATGTCTATTTTTATCCGATGCCGCCTGTGAGCGGAGTTTATTGTTACACAAATCTAGTCTAGTCAGGAACTGTGCATTTTAAGCGGGCGCCTAATTTGACATTTTTAAACCACATTTAACTCATTACGAGATGTCAAAAAATAAAATAGTGCCCAAATCTAAAGAAATTGCAGACGACATTTCAAAGTGTGTATTGAAATCTAAGTGTAATATAGAGTACAAATTTGGCACCGTAGCAATGCTATAAAGGCGGGTTTAAAGGGCTGCCGAATGGGGCCGAATTTCTGTAAAATGAAAATTAGGGCGTTGCCGTATTATGACTGACACCAGACTTATTCAGCGTCCATATAACTTCTACCCGCACCGAAACGGTCGAACTAAAATGGTCAGGCGATTTATTTATTTTTTCATTTTTCGATGGTTGTACGGTTTGAAAGAAATTGAATACGGCCATTTAATATTGTTAGAAGTATACACTATAATATATTTCCACGTAGTTTTAAATTCAAGAGGTCATGCAAACTGTTTTTCATCTTGGAAACATTAAAAAACACATGTTCAACATGCGAACTATTTTTTGTCCGCTACCAAAAAATCCCGGGAATTTCTAGCATGGGAATCTCACAAGGCCGTGAAATCTGATCTTTTCAAAATTTTGATCATGAAAATATTTCTAAAAACTCTATGTTGATACATATCGAATTATTTCTTTCGGATATGTGCAAAAAATCAAACCTTTTCCTTTGGAAATAGCAAATTTTCCGAAACTCCTTACCATTTCATATTTAAAAAAAAAGGTAAAAGAGTTTCTACCTATTTGCTTTTCAGTGTCTGTAAAACTTTATCTACTGCATATGGTGCTAAGTTTTATGGTCACTGAGAAAGAAAGCTGTTGCAAACATTGAGGGAAAAGTAATTCTTATATTTTCTCGAAACTCTTTAGCATGTAAGCTTCAGTTTTTCTTTTGTAAGATGGTAAAGAGTTTCTACCTATATGTTCAAGAAATTGAAATTTTATCCAGCAGTGATTTGTGTGCATATAAGATAGTACAGAGTATCTACTTCTTCTTATACTTTCACAAAGACGAAAAGTTGAAAAAGGATTTTTTTTTTCAAAACACTTTACCATTTTAATGAAAATATTTTGGTAAAATGGTTGGGAGTTTCAACTCAATTTGATTTTTGATGTCTTGAAACTGCAATATAATGTAACAGCATGCATTGCTGAGTACTATGGACACTGAGGGAAAAAAGATCTTTCAAATAATAGGATAAAACAGTACAAAAAAAATGAATTTCAAAACACTTTACCATTTCAGTGAAAATATTTTGGTAAAATGGTTGGGAGTTTCTACTCATTTGCTTTTTTATGTCTTGAAACTGCAATTTAATGTAAAAGCATGCATTGCTAAGTTCTATAGACACTGAGGAAAAAAGATCTTTCAAACAAGACGGTAAAACAGTACAAAGAAATGAAATTCAAAAGTCTTTACCATTTTAGTGAAAATATTTTGGTAAAATGGTTGGGAGTTTCTGCTCATTAGCTTTTTTATGTCTTGAAACTGCAATATAATGCAACAGGATGCATTGTTAAGTACTATAAACACTGAGGAAAAAAGATCTTTCAAACAATAGGGTAAAACAGTACAAAAAAAAAATGGGTTTCACAACTCTTTACCATTTTAGTGAAAATAGTTTGGTAAAATGGTTTGGAGTTTCTACTCATATTTGCTTTTTTTATGTCTTGAAATTGGAATATAATGTAACAGCATGCATTGGTAAGTTCTTAAGACACTGGGGAAGAAAGCATTTTCAAACATGAGGGAAAAAGAGTACCAAAAAAAAATGGATTTCAAAACTCTTTACCATTTTAATGAAAATATTTTGGTAAAATGGTTGGGAGTTTCTACACATTTGCTTTTTTATGTCTTGAAACTGCTATATAATGTAACAGCATGCATTGTTAGGTACTATCTACACACTGAGGAAGAAAGCTCTTTCAAACAATACAGTAAAAAGCTTAAAAAAAATGATTTCAAAACTCTTTACCATTTTAGTGAAAATATTTTGCTAAAATGGTTGGGAGTTTCTGCTCATTTGCTTTTTTATGTCTTGAAACTGCAAAATAATGTAACAGCATGCATTGCTAAGTACTATAGACACTGAGGAAAAAGATATTTCAAACAATAGGGTAAAACAGTACCCCCCCCCCAAAAAAAAAAAAATAATTTCAATTTCAAAACTCTTTACCATTTTAGCAAAAATAGTTTGCTAAAGTGGTTGGGAGTTTCTGCTCATTTGCTTTTTGATGTCTTGAAACTGCAATATAATGTAACAGCATGCACTGCAAAGTATTATAGACACCAAGGAAAAAAGATCTTTCAAACAAGAGGGTAAAACAGTACAAAAAAAAATGAATTTCAAGTCTTTACCATTTTACCACCCCCCTCCCCCCCCCCAAAAAAAAATGGATTTCAAAACTCTTTACCATTTTAGTGAAAATATCTTAGTGCAAATATTTTGGCAAAATGGTTTCTGATACTGTTTATGGAGTTAATGCTTATTATGGATTTGAGTCATTTCCTTTGTTTCCAGTAGTTTTGTTCCTGCTGTTTGAATAGCAACCAAAATTGAAAATGTAATGAGGAAATTGTGCAGCAACGTGAAGCAAAACACATCCATTTACCTATTCATTTACAAATATTTATTTCTTTTTCTCCATATTTTCTCATGTATTTGCGTCCCTTTGAGCTGTTCATTCGAATAAAACCCGAACCAAGTTCTATGTTTCATTATACTGAAGACTGGCGAAATTGCAAACATTTAATGGTCTAAGGGAGAAAACTCGTACTTTCTTAAATCTGCGTAGGTCCCAGAGTCGTCTCCCTTACAATTCTGAGCCGCCTAAAACCATAGACGAATAAAATATGGTACACGCTCATAGTTTGTGGAGACGATCGGCATAAAAATACCTCTTACGCTTACTTATAATGGATTATATAATGTTTTCACGATAGTAGCGTAAATATTTACGTTTCTGAAGTATTGCTATATAATCCAAAATTAAGAGAGGCGTAAATGAAAGAATGTTAGTAATATTTTTAACCAGTCGGTAGTCTCCCTTGCATGTCATCTCGTTTGTAAACGCAACAACCGCTACAATTCGAAGTTATAAGTGACGATTTATTTATACTATTAAGCAGAATGTAAACATAATTCGGATTAATAAACATTCAAACAACATATAAATCGGTAGACGAAATTCTATCTAATACATTATTGCACGTACACTTAAATATTTATAAAGTACATGTAAATAGGGATTTACATTCTCTAGGTCATGGTTGAACTAAAAGGGCAAAGCGTTTATTTAATATTTTTTACTATGTACCGATATCCGTAGACTCCGGTATCATCATATACACACCGGTACATTTGAGTGGCCGGAACTACTTTGACGTCAACCTCACTACCATCTATAAATAAAACTGTACAACCATTTTAGTTCAAGCTACCTGTGAAGGGTCAATTTATACCCATACGATCTATTGGGAAAACCGGGTCCTCTGCTAATCCTTATTCTGCTAAATAAGTAAAACGAAACTTTCAAGTCGATTTTAAAAACCCAATCTTTGCTATTTGAAAGGAGTTTTTTTTTAACGGTTCTGATTGTCTGTAGTCTGTAGATTGGATAGTGTAAATTGAAGATCTGCACGCGACTTAGGTTGAATCTGTGCTGATTCTTAAAGTTATGTTTTTGCCGCTGGTATTTTAATGTCAAAGACAGGATGCTGGTGTGCTATTTCAAATCAATTTATTGTCTAAAGGATTAAGATTTCAAATAAATATAGAGTGACCTCCTCTGTTACAACTCCCTTCCACTCTAACAAGAAAGGGGGGGGGTCTAAATTAGAATCAACATAAATTTTATCGGGAAAAACATAACTTTCATCGACATTTATCAGCAAAGAAGACTCAGATGTGCTTTCACTTTCTGTCCCGTGTTCCTTACGCTAAACGATCAAAGAAATGATTGAAATTTGACAATTCAGTCTATATAAACGATATTTGTCAGTAACCTCGAAAACCTAATGGAACGAATTACGTCGTTGGCTTATAAGTTTAAATCGTAACATAATAAAGCTTAAATTCATCATGTACTTGCACCAAAACTTGATAAATTTTGTCACAAAAATTATATTTGTATTCTCTTACCTATCCGAATTGTTATTTCCAAGTTTAAAATTTGGCGGTCACCTTGTTCACAATGTGACGAAATACAAGGGAAACTACTACATAATTTTACTAAATTGTAAGCACGTTTGCAATTGTTTTTTTTTTTTTCTTTCTTTTGCCTACTGTCATGATATTTTCAGAAGTAGCGGCATCTATATATAGTCCTGGCTTAAACTATATCAGAATTAATCACAGATCTTCGAACATTTTATATATCTATACAGATCGTCTTCATGAACTACAATGATGTTTATTCGTCTTCGGTTTTAGGCTGTTCACAAAAATAAGGGATGTAACTCTGCCATTGAGGAAGTGGTGTCAATGTATACGAGTTTTCTCCCTTTGACCATTAAAATGATTTCTAATCTAAGCCAGTTAACGGTTTATACCATACAGAATTTCCCATTGACCAAAATCTGTGTAATCAGAGTGGAAAGAAAGTGACAGTGTTCATGAAATACAAAGACTTCTAAAATTCGCCAAATTAGTAGATAAATGAATGAATGAACAGGATCTTTTACCCCACCATAGACTGGCTTAGTTTAAAGAAGAATCTCGCTGTAAATAAGATCTTTTACCCACCATGAAATGCCTTAGTGTTAGGAAGAATCTTGTCTGTTTTATTTCCTATGCTGTTTTGCTGGCAAAATGGAACTGGTAGATCAATTTGATAAAGGTTAAACCCTTTACCAAACAAACCCTGTTTTTACGACCCTGCATGAGGTTGAAGCCTTTTGAAAACATTGCAGGAAAAGCAGAAAATGCTGGTAACTCTCATTTTCTCCTTTCCTCACAATTTCCTGCTGTATACAAAAGTTAAATTCTAAGATACGTTCATTTTGAATTCTGCAAATACTTAAAAATGTAGTCGTTTAGTAAAAAGTTAGAAGACAATATTTATGCAATAGAGACCGCAGATTAAACCTGTAAAAATGGATTCGGCCTTGCGACGCATGCAGGATGAAAATACCAAACTATTTTCCGCTATCGACAAAGAATTCATACGTAATTTGCAGGTGTAGTTTGTTATATTACACACATCATATGATATCTTGTAATTTTTTGAGTTGTCATTGAATAGTTACCTATATATATGTATTTAGCAGTGGTTATGCTTCAAATGTAATTGTAGTCGGACGGGACTGGTATTCTGGACATTTTATAACATAAGATTTAGTGTTTTTTTATACCATGCATAACCCCGATTTCAGATTGACTATACGTTTGTGTGTCAAATTTCTATATTCTGTTGCTTTTAAACTGAATGTGTGACTGAAATAAATACATTTTAATCCTTGCATCATTCTGCATAAATTCAAGGTCAAATCAGATTAGATGTTACCCTTGCAAGTGATTTTAGATACTCCTCAAATTGGTAAGGGAATTCAATATGTACAATTGAAACTCCTAACAAGGTAGCTTTATTTGAAAAAGTATTTTTTTTTCCTTTTCCTACTATGTTTTCAGAGGGCTTCTACTGCAGGGTAAATGTAACTCTTGATTATGTAGAACAGGGTTAAAATTCAGAATTGTTTGTTAAATGTTTGAACTGCCTAATAAGAAAGAATTTCTCTATTGTAGAAAGAGATGTATCAGTGCAGTGCAAAATGCTGTGAGGATAAGAATGGCTCTATGGATGATGTTCAGCGATGCATAAAAAATTGTAGTTCACGTTTAGAATCAGCACAGGATTTTATTCAGGGAGAGGTGGAGAATTTTGAGGTATGTTTTCCTTGTTTTAAAACTTATACTCTTTACCACACAATCTGGACTTTTAATGACCCTTAGACAGAGGCCTTTTGAACGCAGTGTGAAAATGAGAATATGCTGGTAACCAGCATTTTCTCATTTTCCCACAATGCTTTCTACCAATTAAAGACAAGGCCTATCATTTTGGTCCTCTGTAAATGCTTTGAATATGGACAAGTGTAAGTGATGAAGAGTTAACAGACAAAACTTTGTTTTAGTGATAAGGAGATACATAGCCTCTTAATCTTTTACTATACAATCCCAACTTTTAACGACCAGAGAAAGAAGCCTTTTGAAGACATTGGTGGTAAAAGGAGAAACTGCTGGTAACCAGCATTTTCTCCTTTTCCTACAAGGTTTTCTACCCTTCACTGAAAATGTCTCAACTTTAGATTTACGTATATTCTGTCATCTGCAATTGCTTTCAATTTGGAAGTCTTAAAACTATATTTCTTGGTAAAGAGTTAAAAGCAAGTTTTATTGTCTGAGCCATGTTTGTCACCTGGATATGCTTTGAATTTAGGCAAGTTTAAAATTTTGTTTTGAAAAGCCCCTTTCTTTAGAGGTTGTTAGTACACACTGTGACAGGATTGTTTACTGAAAGGATAACCTTCAGATCAATTGGCCTTCAGGGAGAGGGCATGCCTGGGTGGCTTAGTGGTCAGTGTGTTGGACTTGTGACCTGGTGGTTGTGAGTTTGATACCCGGTTGAGGCAAACTTTCAAAACCAGCATTTCCCCTTATCCCACAGTGTTTTTTGCCCTATCAACGAAGGATTGCACCATTTTGTCTTCTCTAATTGCTTTTTTCATCAATTTAGACAAGGCTAAAACACTGTGGTCTGGTTAGGGGTCAGAGGACTAATTTAACCCTTTCCCAAACGACAAAATTTTAGTCTGGTCCAAATTGAATGCACTAGCAGACAACAAAATGAAGATAAGCCAAAACTTAAAATTTGTTTCCAGCAGGATAGAAAACATTGTTGGAAAAGGAGAAAATGCTGCTTACCAGCATTTTCTCCTTTTCCAACAATGTTTTCAAAAAGCTTCTTTTTCAGGGGTAGTAAAAACCAGGGATTGTTTGGTAAAGGGTTAATATATCATTTGTATGTGAAAATGCCCTTACTCTAGGAAAGTGTTAATTTTATGGTCTGGTAAGGGCAAACACCATTGATTTCTTATTTCTTGCAGAAGCGGCTACAGCGTTGTGCCATGGACTGCCAGGACAAAGCAAGAGACAAAATGACTGCCAACTTATCACCAACAGAACAAGATGTAATCAAAACACAGATGGAATCGTGTGTTGTTAAATGTGCTGATAGTGGTATAGGAATGTTGCCTGACTTAGGAAAACGAATTAAACAGTACCTGTATAATTTGAAATAGTCTGTGATGGTATTAGTCATGTATCAAAATTTTTATCATTGTATTCTCTAAAAAATTATAACCTTTTATTTCATGCTTTCCGGTAGGATATCGAGAATTGGCAGTGAAAATATTTTTCGATCTTACACTGGTACCACCAGTGAAAATACCGATTTTCACGTTCTTGTTGCCTAGGTAAATTGCGCATGCCTAACAACTAGATGGGAAATATGACGTCATATACCTTACATTTCACGCGCTTGACGTAACATTGCTATGCGGGAGGGGTACACCACGGGGAATAAGGGAAAAGAACTGTACTGAATTTTGATAAAGCTCCTCCCAGAAAGGGTGAAAAGCATAAAATAAATAGAATATTTGGTTTTTTTTGGTGTAAGATCGAAATTTATTTCATCTCGTGAACACCATCGGAAATATTTTCACTCGTGGCTGTGCCACTTGTGAAAATATTACCAAGTGTCCACTCGATGAAATAAATTTCGATCTTACACCGAAAAAAACAAATATCCTCTATGTATAATACAATATTGAGTATAAAAATTATAACCCTTTATAACACAATATTGAGTTATAATTCTTTACAAGACAACAAGTTTTCGGACTAGTCGAAATTGAAAGCATCCACTGATGATAATTTAAACAAAATGTGGGTCTAATGATGGAATTTGCCTTTTGATAGGGCATGAAAAATTGTGGAGTAAGGAGACAATACTGCTTACAGTATTTCTCTCTTTTCCCACAATAGTTTCAAAAGGCTGTGTCCCTGAAGGCCATGCTCTCAGTTTGAACCAGTCTAAAATTTTGTCATGTGGTAAAGAGTTAAAAATGTGGGAAAAAGTGAAAATATTAATTACCAGTGCTTGATCTTTTTCCCCCAGTGTTTTCTACTATTTCATAGACAGAAACTTTTGCAGGGCTACTTACAAAAAATTTGTTGGCAAATGGTTTGAATTCAGGAAGTTTTTTGTTGTTCTATGGTAAAGGGTTAACTCTTAACTCTTTACCACACGAGAAAATTTTAGACTGGTCCAAATTGAAAGCATTTGCAGACGACAAAATAAAGGTGACTGAAAAATTGAAATTTGTTTTGGGAAGGGTAGAAAACTGTGGGAAAAGGAGAAAATGCTGGTTACCAGCATTTTCTCCTTTTCCCACACTGTTTTCAAAAGGCTTTTTTCCCAGGGGTGTCAAAAGTAGGGATTGTGAGGTAATGGGTTAACTCTTTACAAAAAAATCTCGAGTCAGAGGGAAGAAACCTTAGGAAAACATTGTTAGGAAAGTAGAAAATACTGGTTACCATGACATTTTCTACCTCGTTAGTGTTGGAGAACTTCAGTTCAATTGTATCACTGTGAGATTTGTTGACTGTTAATTATGCTCTTAGTTTGGAAGATTAATAAAAAATTTGTTTTGGAAAGTGTTAACCCATTACCAAACGACAATATTTTAGACTGGTCCAAATTAAAAGCATTTTCAAACAACATCATAGAAGTGACTGAACATTTCTTTTGTGAAGGGTAGAAAACATTGTGGGAAAAGGAGAAAAGCGTTTTCTCCTTTTCCCACAATGTTTTCTAAAGGCTTCTTTCTCAGGGACGTCAAAAGTAGGCATTGTGTGGTAATGAGTTAAGGTATATGAATGAAAGCAGAAACACGGAAGCACAATCATATGTATATCAATGGAACTTGGTCCACAACTGGTTATTTGTGTGAATGATGTTTTACTCTGAAAAATTGTTTCAGGTAAATTGCGACAGCCAGTGCACCTATGCTTTCCTGGAGTTTCTGTAACCCTTTACTCCATAGACACTCATTTCTACGCATTTCTTGTAGGAGCCTTAGGAAAACATTGTGGCAAAAGGTGAAATTGCTCGTGACGAGCAATTTCACCTTTTGTCACAATGTTTTCTATGCTATCAAAAGGTGTCATATACATATGAGAAATGGCTTCATCCTTGCTGTTATTTAGGGTCATTTAGAGATACCATAGAAATGCCTTATGGGGTAAAGGGTTAACCTGTACTTTACACTTTATACTTCCTAAGCCACTGGTTGCTATTCACATAAATATTGTGGAAACAATGATTACTGGTGAGAGAGAACTGAATCTTGAAGCAGTGGCTATTATCAGTATAAAGCCATCAAAAAAGCTGACTGATCCGAGGAATCAAACCAGTAACAGGCTGATCTCAAGTTCTGTATGCGATGAACCGCACTACAGGTGTTAGTCAATTTGGATGGACTATAATAATGCTTCTTAATCAATTGTTTTTGTTTTTGGCAATCATTTTGCATAAGTAACATTTTTTCGTCAAGATATTTTTGTATTTGATACAACTGGAAATAAATTTTTTTATAGTAGATATAGCTTGTGCTGTGTTATGTTAAACCCATAAATGCTTGTGGAATACTTTCAAACTCATGGTTCTAGACAATGAAATAATTTAAGATATTGTATGTAAGTCAGGTCGAAAGTACTCAAGTATTTCTCCCTATTGAGTTGACTGATTGATAGGTGTTTTATGCCACTCTCAACATTAATTCAGTTATAACAAAGTGAGATTGTGCACAAAATTGGTATAAAGTGATAGAAAGATGGGCAAACAGACAGAAATGATATTATATTAACTTTAACAATCCAGTTTGTTCTTAAAAAAAATTATGGCTTATTTTAAACTTAGGCAGCAATCCATTACTTGAACAGAGATTCATTTAGAGGTTAAAAATTTGTTATCAAATACTGGTAAATTTGTTCTAGTTGCTAATTAGGCATCTTTAACAGTTTTTCATTTCTTTGTTGCCAGCTAACCAAACCATACATTTCTGGTGTTTCTGTACCAATTCTAAGAAAAACTCATGATATTGGCTGCTTTCTCACAACAACAACAATCCTTACAGGGCTAGAATCTACTTGCTAAGACAGGCAGCCATTTTTGGAGGGGCTCGTTAGGAAGTGGGGAAGGGGTGCAAGTCAATAAATAAATTTTAGTTTGATAACTTTTTAATTAAATATAAACAATTTTTGAATTAGTATTTTGATATAATAACACAATGGCACCTAGGACTATATATATTAACAATTGTATTGAGACAAATATCAACAATATCAACAACATGTCATACCTATAAAGACTAATCCTTTTAACTCTTTACTACACAATCTCAACTTTAACCGGGAGAAAGAAAGCCTGGTAACCAGCATTTTCTTCTTTTCCCACTATGTTTTCTACCTCTTCCAAACCAAATTTCATTTCTTGATTCACATTTATTTTGTCTTTTGCAAATGTTTTCAACTTAGACTTATCCAAAATTTTGAGTACAGAGTAAAATAAGGGTAAAGAGTTAAATGATTAAACAAGAAGGCCATGATGCCCTGGAAACTAGTACCTGAGCTTGTGTAGCACTGAGAATATATGTTTGGTCAATTTCTGGCCTACTGGCAAATAGATTTTAACCCAACTGACCCATTTTCAAAACTGTTTATGATGTCATCAAGATAAACATTTTTGACCCAGTTGGATGAACATCAGAGTGACAATATGGTCTTTACAGATTTGTCCCAATTAATGTATATTTTCAAACCTGATGAAGCATTGAAAAGAACTCGAGATACCAGAAAGACAAACCTTATTACCAATTTTCATGAGCATTGGACTGAAAATATAGCCTCTAGCTTGTACACTAGCTTTTTACAGATTTGGCCCTGTTACATTTTGACCACACGAGACCCATTTTTGAAATCTTTCAGGATGTCATCACCACCAAATATTTCCGCCAAACTTTCACGAATATCATACTAAAACTGTGGCCTCCAGAAAGTAAACAAGGTTTTTCAAAGATGTATTCAAAGGTTCTCCTAAGATTTAACCCTTTACCCAACAATAAAATTTTAGACTTGTCCAAGATGAAAGCACTTCTAGACGACACTTTCAATGTGGCTCAAATGGAGCAATTTCTCTTTGACAGGGTAGAAAACATGGGAAAAGGAGAAATAATGGTTATCAGCATTTTCTTCTTTTTCCACAATGTTTTCAAAAGTTTTCTCCTTCAAGGTCGTTAACTCTTTACCAAACAACAAAATTTTAGACTGGGCCAATTTGAAGGCATTTGCAGACAGCAGATCGTATGTGAATCAGAAATTGAAATTATTTTGGGAAGGGTAGAAAACATTTTGGGAAAAGGAGAAAATGCTGTTTACCAGCATTTTCTCCTTTTCCCAAAATGTTTTCAAAAGGCTTCTGTCTCAAGGTCGTTAAAAGTCGGGATTGTGTGGAAAAGGGTTAAATGTCCGGATAGCATGGTAAAGGATAAAGCTGGTTGAAAATGAACACAAGGGTGTTCTTGGATATGACCCAGAGATTTATGTTGATCTATGTTATCAATTTTTAAAGCTGTGCAAGATTTCATCATGCCAAACATTCTGACCATTTCATGAGAATTGGACTGAAAATGTAGACAGTAGAGTATACACAAGGTTTTTCTAAAATATGTACATGTGACCTACCCTTTGACCTGATATGACCCATTTTCCAATTTGTCCAAGATGTCATTAACCCTTAGCATTCTAAGGTATCTCAAATTGACCCTAAATAACAGCAAGGATGAAGCCATTTTTTATATGTTTAGGACACCTTTTGATAGCATACAAAACATTGTGACAAAAGGTGAAATTGCTCGTCAAGAGCATTCACCTTTTGCCACAATGTTTTCAAAAGGCTCCTACAAGCAATACATAGAAATGAGTATCTATGGAGTAAAGGGTTAAGATACAATCTGACCGAGATAAATGAATACAGAATCGAAAATGTGACCTCTACTATGTAAACAAGTTTTTAAGATGTGTGCCTGACCTGCTTTTTAACCCAACATGACAGTTTCCCACACATTACTGATATTAAAGGTGGCCCTTCAGAATTTGGGACGAAAAGTTTACGAGAATACAAAACAAGAGGACCATGATGGTCCTATATCGCTCACCTGAGTTCCAAGCTGTAACATGAACCTTGTGACCCCTGGGCAGGACTAGTTTTGACCCCAGGGGCATCCTAAGAAAAAAGTTGGAAGAGGTCCACTAGGAAATGCTACTTACAAAATATGAAAGCTCTACGCCTTCTAGTTTCAGACAAGTAGAATTTTTAAGTTTTCCTTCTTTGTTCCTATGTTTTGAACTTGTGACCCCTGGGGCAGGGCAAGTTTTGGCCCAAGGGGCATAGCATGAAGAAACTTTGTAGAAGTCCACTAAGACATGTTACATACCAAATATCAAAGCTCTACGCCTTCTAGTTTCAGAGAGGAAGATTTTTGAAGTTTGTTCCTAAGTTTCAAACTTGTGACCCTCGGAGCGGGGCCAGTTTTGACCCCAGGGGCATCATATGTATAATTTTGGTAGAGGTCAACTTGCAGATGCTACATACCAAATATAAAAGCTCTGCACAGTCTAGTTTCAGAGAAGAAGAATTTTAAAGTTTTCCTTCTTTGTTCCTAAGTACCAACTTGTGAACCCCGGGGCGGGGCCAGTTTTGACCCCAGGGGCATCATATGAAAAATCTTTATAGAGGTTCACTAGGAGATGCTACATACCAACATATCAAAGCTCTGCACTGTCTAGTTTCAAAGAAGAAGAATTTTAAAGTTTTCCTTCTTTGTTCCTATCATACAAACTTGTGACAAAGCTCTGCACCTTCTAGTTTCAAAGAAGATTATTTTTTAAAATTTTCCTTCTTTGTTCCTAAGTTTCAAACTTGTGACCCCCAGGGCGGGGCCAGTTTTGACCCCATGGGCATCATATGAAGAATCTTGGTAGAGGTCCACTAGGAGATGCTACATACCAAATATCAAAGCTCTGCACTTTCTAGTTTCAGAGAAGAAGATTTTTAAAGTTTTTCCTTCTTTGTTCCCATGTTTAAAACTTGTGACCCCCGGGATGGGGCCAGTTTTGACCCAAAGGGGCATCATGTGAACAACCTTAGTAGAGGTCCACTAGGAGATGCTACATACCAAATATCAAAGCTCTATACCTTCTAGTTTCAGAGTAGAAGATTTTCAAAGATTTTGCTATTTCTTTCCTTTTGGTTGCCATGGCAACCAAAATTTTGGCTGGAATTCAATCTCTTGAACAACTTTGGTAGAGCTTCACCCAAGAAACATCCCTACCAAGTTTCATTAAGATTGGCCCAGTGGTTTAGGAGGAGGAGATGTTTAAAGAAATTGTGGACGACGGACGACGTACATTGGGCGATCACAAAAGCTCACCATGAGCACTTCGTGCTCAGGTGAAGTAAAAATTAGTTCCTGTTCACAGACTAAGTTGTAACGGCTATACTATAAGCATTTTTTCTATAATAAGAATATTTTTAAAATACCTCTAAAACTAGACTGGGTGTGCCAAAATAGAAAGAATTTGCAGATGACAAATAAAATTTTACTCAAAATAACTTTTTCAAGAGCAGAAAAGAGTCTTTTCAAGAGCAGAAAAGACTGTAAAATATAAAGAAAACTGCTGGTTACCAGCATTTTCTCCGTTTCTCACTGTTTTCAAGAAAGGTCTTTCTTTAGGTCATTAAAACTCAGATTTCTTCAACATGGTTTGAACAATAAACTAAAAACAAAGAAAAAAAATTTTCTTGCCCAGATAGCTCCTACAAATTTTAAGAATGTGTTTAATAGTTAAGTCAATTACAATTTATAAAAAGATATACTAGTATATTAGTTAATATGTATAATAACCGATTACCACACAATGCCTACTTTTGACGAACCTAAGAAAGAAGCCTTTAGAAAACATTGTGGGAAAAGGAAAACATGCCGGTAACCAGCATTTTCTCCTTTTCCCACAATGTTTTGTACCAGTCACAAAACAAATTTCAAATTTTCAGTCACTTTTATTTTGTTGTCTGCAAATGCTTTCTATTTGGACAAACCTAAAATTTTTGTCGTTTGGTAATGAGTTAGGATGCATGTTAAGTCTTCAACAACACATATAAATTGTCATTTAAAAATCTCAATCAATGTTTTAGATTACATTACACCTTCTTCAGGATGTTTACAGATATATAGAAGATATATAATAACAAGTTTGATTAACTCTTTACCAAACAACAAAATGTTAGACTGCTCCAAATAGAAAGCATTCGCAGAGGACAAAATAAAAGTCAATGAAAATTTGAAATTTCTTTTGGGAAGGGAAGAAAACATGGTGAAAAAAGGAGAAAATGCTGGTTACCATTAGGCTTCTTTCATAAGGCTTCTTTATCAGGGTCATTAAAAATCGGGATTGTGAGGTAAAGAGTTATGGTGTTACCTACTAACACTAAACAGTGCTTCTTTTTGCTATGAAAACAAAATTATGAAATCTTCAAGACCATATGCAAAAATAAAGACCAACATCAAACTATACTGGCTTGCTGGTTCATCCAAGTCTACACTGAACAACAAATACACAGAGTTCTTCAATTCCAAAAAAGCTGAAACATAAAAGCATATAAAATATTTGCTAGTTTCCATAAAAGTGTATATCTTATTTAAAAAAAAAGAGATAAAATGAAAAAAAAATTGTTTTTGGTAATAACTGAGGATATGATTTACCTTAACCCTTTCCCAAAAAATCCCTGGTTTTTACGACACTGAGATAAGAGCCTTTTGAAAACATTGTGGGTAAAGGAGAAAATGCTGGTAACCAGCATTTTCTCCTTTTCCCACTATGTTTTCTACCCTTTATGAAACCGGTTTCAATTTTTGAGTTACGTTTATTTTGTCGTCTGCAAGCTCTTTCAATCTGGACCAGTCTAAAATCTTATGGTTTGGTAAAGAGTTAAACAATAAAAAATTACAATGAATTTTGAAATTATTAGTGTATTCAGACTATATAGAACAGCCCTTAAAAGCAGTTATCTCTATGGATAGTTCATTACATACAGGCTCTGAGACAGTAATTGAACCAAATACAGTGGAACATCCATTGCTCACACATCTACTCTTCCAAGTTCCCTATACATAACAGTAAATTTCAAGTCCAGATTGAGTTGTTCTATTTTTTCTATATAAACCCTTACTCCATAGATACTCATTTCTACGCATTGCTTGTAGGTGCCTTTGGAAAACATTGTGACAAAAGGTGAAATTGCTCGTGACAAGCAATTTCACCTTTTGTCACAATTAGGCTAAGGCCCAGATCAAAAAAGGGCCCTATTTTTAATTTTTTTTCAATCCATCTGGTAGAAAAATTCAAATGGTACAGTGAGTTAGGATAGCCTATTAGAGTCACTTTAAGCATGGATGCCAGATCTGAAAGTGGTGCAGATTTTTTTTATATGCTAATAAACACGCCTACCCGAAATTTGCCTATATCAAAAATTAAACTTTTCCTATGTTCAGAATAATGAAAAAAAAAAAAAAAAGAAACAATGCAATCTTTTTGAAAAATCTTTTGAATTTAAGATGCTCATAAAAATTAACATTTACATGTATGTAAGACTTATATTAAATCAAGTCTGACCAATTTCACATACCGTAAAACACCTAATAAATGTTCCTAGCAGAATGAATTGAAAACAATCTCTGATTTTCAGTCTTCACATTGAATGTGTTAATATTTCTGGCTAGATTTTTTTCACAGTTTTGGCCAAAGCTACTAGGACAGACATAGAGGACCAGAATTAAAGAACAATTATGGAGTTTTGTCATTTAGCACCTCAAAAATGATCTATTTATGAGTGCAACAGTATAATTTGATGTTGCACACTAACCTTTGATTTCGTTATTTCATTATATATTCACAACTGTAACCATGAGTATGCCAACACTAAGATTTTGCTATTTTCATTACTTAAGCTGCTTTATTTCCTTTGTTATCCTTACTCTCCTACTCTGTTAATCTATTTCACTGATGCAATAGGGGATATGACTTGAAACAAGAGGGTAATGATGGCCCTGTATCGCTCCACTGGCTGATAAGTGTAAACACTACAAGCCAAACATTACAACTCCAGCCAAATGGTTTCAAACTTGAAGACCTACAATAGGCTAAGGCCCAGGTCAAAAAAGGGCCCTATTTTTTTCATCCATCTGTTTCTCTAGTTCACTGATGCAATAGGGAATATAACTTAAAACAAGAGGGCCATAATGGCCCTGTATCCTGTCACTGGCTAATAAGTGAAAACACTACAAGCCAAATATTACTACTCTGGGCAATTGGTTTTAAACTTGAAGACATACAATTTTTTTCTATAAAATCCTACGAGAAAGTTATGACCCTTTGACCCCTGGGTAAAGCCATTATTGACCACAAAGCTATAATTACTTGAATCCTGGTGAAGGTCCACAAGATAAACCCCCGTACCAAATAATACAGGTCTAGAATGTTGTGTTATAAACAAGAAGATTTTCAAAGTTTCCTAAAAGAAAAAAGACCATGTAAAACATGAGACCCATGAAACAGGGCTAAATTTGGTAGCCCTAGGCTTTATTATGGTCAGTAAAAAGATCATTTATAAAGTTTCCAACACAAAAGCCAAGGTAAAACTTGTGACCCCTGGTGTGTGGACAAACTTAACCCCAAGGCTATAATTTGGGCCCTTCTGGTAGAGTCCCACTAGATAAAGCTACATTCAAAATTTGGTAGTCCTAGGCCTTGCGGCTATGTACAAGTAGATTTTTAAAGGCTGTCCCAATATAAGCCCATGTAAAACTTGTGACCCAGGGGCTCGGCCAAATTTGACCCCAGGACTATAAGTTGGACACTCTTGGTAGATGCCCCGTTGATAAAGATACATGCCAAATTTGGTAGCCCAAGACCCTAAATAAGGATTGTAAAATTTTCCCTATATAATCCCGTATAAATCTTGTGACCCTCGGGGCGGGGCCAATTTCAACTCCAGGGCTATTATTTGAAGGAACTTGGTAGAGGTTCACGACATAAAGCTACATGCCAAGTTTGGTAGCCCTAGGCTTTATGCTTTCAGATAAGAAGATTTTCAAAGATTTCAATATTTTTCCCTTTTGTTGCCATGGCAAACAGAGTTTTTGAAGGAATCAGATTATTTCAATAAATTCTGAAGAAAGCCATGGCAGGATCATTTCTGTGAAGTTTCATCAAGTTTGGATGGGTAGTGTCAGAGGAGATGTTTGAAATATACGTTAATGCACATACGGACAGACACACGACGGACAGCGGGCCATGAAATAAGCCCGCTGGCCTTCGACCAGTGGAGCTAAAATCCTCTTGATGACTTAAAATTAACAAATGCGCTGTTCATTCAGCCTAATCGTGATGTATGATCAATCATCAGTTTCTTTGTTTGCTGAATTGACAGTACAGCTGCGTTGTGTGTGTGTATGTGTATATGTGTGTGGATGTGTGTGTGGCTGAGGATGTGTGTGTTTTTCTGGGTTCTTTTTTTTTTTAGCTCACCTAAGCACAAAGTGCTAAAGGTGAGCTATTGTGATCTTCCTATGTGTGGCGTTCAGCGTCTGTCGTCTATCAGCAATTTCTTCAAACATCTTCTCCTAAATCACGGGCAAATCTTGACGAAACTTGGCAGGGATGTTCCTCGGGTGAAGCTCTACCAAAATTGTTCAAAGAATAGAATTCAACTCATAATTCTGGTTGCCATGGCCGCAAAAAGGAAAAGAAAATACGAAGTCTTTGAAAATCTTCTTCTCTGAAAGAAGAAGGCATAGAGCTTTGATATTTGGTATGTGGCCATCTCCTACAGGACCTCTACCAAGTTTGTTCAAATAATGCCCCTGAGGTCAAAACTGGCCCCACCCCGGGGTCACAAGTTTGAACAAAGAAGGAAAACTTTAAAAATCTTCTCCTCTGAAAATTGAAGGCATACAGCTTAGATATTTAGTATGTAGCATCTCCTAAAGGACCTCTACCAAGTTTTTTCACAATGTCATGATGCCCTTGGGTTCAAAAGTTGCCCTGCCACGGGGGTTATAAGTTTGAACACAGGAACAAGAAAGAAAAACTTAAACATTTTCATCTCTGAAACTTGATTGGCGTAGAGCTTTGATATTTGGTATGTAGCATCTTCTAGTAGACCTCTACCAAGTTTGTATATATGATGCCCCTGGGGTCAAAACTGGCCCTGCCCTGGGGGTCACAAGTTCAACATAGGAACAAAGACAGAAAATTATAAAATTCTTTTTCTCTAAAACTAGAAGGCATAGAGCTTTGATATTTGGCATGTAGCAATTCCCAGTGGACGTCTCCCAAGTTTGTTCATATGATGCCTTTGGGGTAAAAACTGGCCCTGCCCCTGGAGTCATATGTTAGTTTAAAGTTCATCACATACGCATGAGGGAAATAAAGCTATAGTCTCAGGTAAGCAACTCCAGGGCCAATGTCCCTCTTGTTGAAATGTCATGATGTAACGGACTTATTTCCTACATAAAAATGATATGTTAATGCATAAATATAGTTAACAGTGGGTACAGAAGAGTTGAAATAACTTAAATGTAATTGTAATAACATTTAAAGTCTTAACTTGTCAACAAGACAGTATTTTTGGTGCAAATGACTTTTCTTCATTTCATATGTAACTATTCAATTATTGTTTCATTTGATTTTTCTCAAATAAAGGCACTAAGTACAAACCTTTTTTGATATTTATATGTGTCTGTGCTGTAACATTTTGTGTCATTGCTGTAAAACATGAGTCATTTATATAACAGTGATAAAAAATGTTCATGAAAGGAAGCAGCGACGTTTAATTTAATAAAAACAATTTCTGGGAACAAAACGGAAAATACAGTTACATTTTTAGTACAAACAGCTAGGAATCATTTACTAGATCTATTTAACTTTTTCAAGAAATTAAAATAGTTGCAAAACACTGATCTTCTCTGACATATAACGTGCCAAAATTTTGTTCAAAAATACTCTAACAATATAAAACAAATATATGTTATACAGATGATTCGAAGTGAAATATTATAATCTGAAACAGAAAATATTTTATTTTTCTAAATTAGAATGGAATTTCTTTTACTTTACAATTTTGTTACATGAAGGACATGTTGATGTGTTATGACTAGCATGCATCACAGTAGACAATATTTCAGTGTCACTGTGTGGATATAAGGAACCTTATGAAACAAAAAACTCCAACTTAATTTTCAAAAATCGTGTCGCCTTAAATCTGCCATAATTATAAAATAGCTCATAGATTGCCGTGTATATACATTAGTGGGTGGGGTAAAAGATAAGCAAGGCCGTAACAAATATACAATGCAGCAATTTAGTACAATTGTAAGCATTTAGTTCTCATCAAACCCTTTCACTAGAATTTGAAACACAAAAGTCTTAAATGATATGCTCATGATTTTCAAAAAAATGTATGCAAATTTGGTGGGTGGGGTAACACCAGGATACCCAATGTATTTTATCTTCTCCTGTAACTGAATTTTACCATTGCTTATATGCTTAACTGTCATTTAGACCTATTTGCAATCAATATACTCCGGAAGATATTGAAATTTGTGGTTTATACACATAATCTCAATTCAATGCATTTTCAGTGGGTGGGGTAACAAAATGTCGTCTGAAAAAAATCTGCACCACTTTTGTTTCTGGCATCCACCCTAATTTGACTTCTATATAGCTGTACTATCACCTGGTACCAATGAAATTTTTCTACCAGACGGATTGAAAAAAAATTGAATCCAGCTTGCCAGGCCTTAGACTAAATGTTTTCTATGCAATCAAAAAGTGTCATGTACACATAAGAAATGGCTTCAACCTTGCAGTTATTTAGGGTCAGATAGAGATACCATAGAAATGCCTTATGGGGTAAAGGGTTAAAGAGCCATCTGACCTAGAAAAATAATATTAGATCCAGACTGGCTGACTGAATATGCATGTACATGTACATATCATTGCCACTGGTTGCCCATATGGGTGCGCCCCCTGAAGGTTATTAGTATTATTATGTGGGATAGTGCAGATATAGGATGCAACCAATCTTAAGTTACGCCTGGTTCTTTCATGTGTTCCATGTATAGCACATCACATGTGCTCCGGTTTACTGTCTCATCCAAAAGACTACTAGCAATTTTAGATGGCCAGCCATGGAAATCGAACCCACAACGTCATGATTATGAGTCTTATGCTCTACTAACTGTTCTATACATGCTGGCCATAAATTCATATTGATCTATCACAAATCCCTTCCCTTTATCCCATTACCAAACAATCCTTACTTTTGACACCCCTGAGAAAGAGCCTGTTTAAAAACATTGTGGGAAAAGAAGAAAATGCTGGTAACCAGCATTTTCTCCTTCCCACCATGTTTTTTTACCCTTCACAAAACAAATTTCTAATTTTCAGTCACTTTTATTTTGTCGTCTACAAATGCTTTCGATTTGGACAAGCTTAAAATATTGTCGACTGGTAAATGAGTTAACTCATTTCCAAACGATAAAATTTCAGGTTTGTCTAAATCGAAAGCATTTGCATTCAACAAAATAAAAGTGACTGAAAATTTGAAAACATTGTGGGAAAAGGAGAAAATGCTGGTTACCACCATTTTCTCCTTTTCCCACATTGTTTTCTAGAGGCTTCTTTCTCAGGGTAGTAAAAAGTAGGGACTGTGTCGTAGGTTAAACAGTTTATCCTTTTGAAAGTAAACAAATAATATGGTGATCATATGCTAATCTACCACAAATCCCTTCCCTTTTGATAATTTATCCACTTGAAAGTCAACCAATCATATGGTGATCTACCACAAATACCTTTCCCTTTAATACTTTATCCCCGTGAAAGTCAACCAATAATATGGTGATCATAATTATGCTAATCTATCACAAATCCCTTCCCTTTTAATAGTTTATCCCACAGAAAGTCAACCTATCATATGGTGATCTATCACAAATGAAACAAAGCATTACACTTCTTTTTTTTTGACTACAAACAATTTCTGATTTTCATAACCCTGAAAAAGAGGGCTAATGTGAAAAAGTAGTAAATGCTCATAACAGCATTTTCTCCTTTTACAGCAATGTTTTCTATCCTCCAAGAACATATTTCAATTTTTGAGCCCTGTTAACTCATTACCACACCAGAAAATTTTGGACTGGTCCAATTTGAAAGCATTTGCAGATGACAAAATAAAGGTGATTGAAAAATAGAAATTTGTTCTGGAAAGGGTAGAAAACACTGGGAAAAGGAGAAAATGCTGGTTACCAGCATTTTCTCCTTTTCCCACAGTGTTTTCAAAAGGCTTATTTCTCAGGGGCGTCAAAAGTAGGGATTGAGTGGTAATGGGTTAATTTTGTCATCTACCTATGCTTTCAATTTGGACCAATCTAAAATTTTGTTATTCTGTATAGAACTAATAAATCATCATACTAGGCTGGCAAATTCTCCTATCTTATTTTTTTTTTTGGGGGGGGGGGGGGGGGGGCTGGCTAGATCATCCTGTGCTAAATAATTTTGGTCAAATCTTCTGCTGGCCAAAACATAGCTTTGTCCTATATACAAGTCCGTTTTAATAAGAAAAAAAAAAAAAATGGAAAAGGAAAACTGTTGCATCAAATGTATGTTAAAGATTTCAAAGGGTTACCTCTTCACCACACATTATTTTAGAGGAGTCCAAATTGCAAGCGTTTGTAGATGACAAATTACATGAAGCTCAAATGATGATTTCTGTCTTTAAACCGTTTAACCCTTTCCCAAACGCTAAGTTTTGGACCCTTCCAAACCGAAAGAGTTTGCAGACGACAATTTTAGATTTGGAAAAAGTGGCAGAAAGTTCTAATAAAGGGTAGAAAACAGTGTCGGAAAAGGAGAAATTGCCTGTTACGAGCAATTTCTCCTTTTCCCACAGTGTTTTCAAAAGACTTTTACTGCAGACACATAAAAACCAGGGCTTGTTTGGGAAAGGCTTAAAAACACTATAGGAAAAGAAATAAATGCTTGATTACCAGCAATTTATTTCCCAAATTGATTTCAAATGGCTTCTCTCTCAGGTTCATTTAAACTGGGATAAGGCAGTCAAGGCTTAATGGGTCAGTTTAGACAATATTTAGACAAGGTAAGGAAAGCTTTCATACCACAGTATCTTTACAAATAAACATGATTAACACTTTACCAGACAACAAAATAGTAGCCCTGTCCAAACTGAAAGCATTTGCAGACGACAATTTCAATGTGACTCAATTAATGGAATTAACAGAATTGGACCTTGATTGGGTAGAAAACATTGCAGTAAAAGGAGAAAATGCTGGTTACCAGCATTTTCTCCTTTTCCCACTATGTTTTCAAAAGGTTTCTTCCTCATTGATGTTAAAAGCCGTCACTGAGTGGTAAAAATTTAAACTTGGAAATGTGATAAATTTTGTCTTTCAGACTTGATGCTTTGCAGTCTCCTGCCGTGCAGGGTGAACTGAGTCCAAACCAACAGTTGTATCACAGCACAAAGGATAGGCACATACACTAGTAGGTTGAAACAGCCTTGGCGGTACTCTAGTTGTGACTGGGAATCTAACCCCAGACCTTTTGATTTGATGGAACCATATTCATTTCCTGTTTTAAATATATCGTGACCTGAAACAGACAGGAAAGATTTCACTGATTGTAATGAATACTAAAACTGTAACATGACTTCTATTGCAGCTAACCCTTTATCACACAATGACGACTTTTGAAGCTCTTGGAAAAAAAGTCTTTTGAACATTGTGGGAAAAGGAGAAAATGCTGGTAACCAGCATTTTCTCCTTTTCCCACAATGGTTTCTACCCTTCCCAAAACAAATTTTAGTTTTTCAATCACATTCATTTTGTTGTCTGCAAATGCTTTCAATTTGGACCAGCCTAAAAATTTCTCATGTGGTAGAGAATTAAAGAAAATTACAGCCAACTGCCACCTCCCTCCTTCTTTTTGTTTTAACACCAGAATACTCAAGCGTTTAAATGATCCTGACTAAGAAGGCTTTTGACAACACAGTGCGGGAGAAACAAAATGCTGTATCCAGCAACAGTGCTTCTACAATTTCAAAAAGAATATGTCACTAGATTCAAAGTTACTAAGCTGTTTTTTACAAACAAATAAGTTTTGTAAGCTGGTAATGTGTCAAGTGTGGGTCAAAAAATACCATGACTTACATGAAACTGACCTATGACCTCACTGTGACCTTGATTCTTACCTGTCAACCTATCAAGAGGGCCCTGATGGCCCTGTTTCACTCACTGCCTCACAAACAAATGTGCAGTACATGTAATTGGCATGCACTGAAACATATACAGTATTAAGACTATACTAAAATGAATAAAATAATGGTAGCCCTAACAAAGTCTTATCTTTTTCACATTCCAAGATGATGTCAATGTATACAAGCAAAACTTATCAAGTATTGGCACACAAAATATCACATGACTCTGACAATCAGTATTTTGACAAGAACAATTCAAAATTAGCAGTACTAGCAGACACACACATTTTCCTATGGCATGGGTGGTAAAGTTTTGGGGAAGAAAATTACAATTATACAAACCTTACTTTGTTTAGATATTCATATTAGAGCATGACCTTCAACATCAACATAACTGATAAGGAATAAACACTGACCGTTTTCATATCAGCAAATTATAAATTTTATTGAAAATTTCAAACTAGAGTTTTTGCCAAGAATATTTCTAAAGATTTTTCAGTTTTGTTGACATGGTAGCCAAGCTTAAAATGAGATCCAGTTCTCCAAAGAAATTCTGAATAGGCCCTTGGTACGGTCATTTTTGAGAAGTTGGGCCAAAATTGGATGGGTGTTGCCAAAAAGAAGATGTCAGAAACAAGAGGGCCATGATGACCCTGAAATCGCTCACCTGAGTCTATTGACCAAACATGAACCATTTTCAATCTAGTTTCCCAGTGACCTACTTTTTTTATCAGACATTACCCATCATCAAGAGATATCAATAAGACAAACATTCTGACTAAGTTTCATGAGTATTGGACTGAAAACGTGGCCTCTACAGCGTACAAAAGGTTTTTCTAAGATTTGACCAAGTGACCTAGTTTTGGACCTGACAATTACTCATTATCAAACTCTTTTGAGACATCACCAAAACAAAGATTCTGACCAAGTTTGAAGAGTATCAGGCAGAAAATGTGGCCTCTAGAGTGTACACAAGGTTTTTCTAATATTTGATCCATTGACCTAGTTTTTGACTCCACATGACCCATTTTCAAAATATTATGAATAAGTTTCAGGAATATCAGACCGAAAATGTGTCCTCCAGAGCATACACAAGGTTTTTATAACATTTGACTTATTGACCTAGTTTTTCAACCAACATGATCTATTTTCAAAATCATCCAAGATATTATCAAGGCAAACATTCCGACCAATTTTCAGAGTGTTGGACTGAAAATGTGGCATCAAGAGGCAAACATTCTAACCAATTTTCATGAGTATCGGACTGAAATTTATGGCCTCTAGAGTGTACACAAGGTTTTTTCTAAGATTAAACCTAGTGACCTAGTTTTTGACCTGACATGAACCAATTTTGAAGTCGTCCAAGATATCATCGAGGCAAACATTCTGACATTACAGTGAATATGGTTTATTACATTAAATGTATGAAGAGTTATAATGCAGTTTCAATATTCATATTTGAAACATTCTAACTCAACTTTTCAATAAAGATATTTCAGGTTTCGAGTGTACATTTTGCATCCCTTTTTTCGAAAAGGTGTTTTTGCAGTATGTTTACATTTTGTTAACCCTTTACCACACAATTCCAACTTTTAACAACCCTGAGAAAGAAGCTTTCTGAAAAGATTGTGGGAAAAGAAGAAAATGCTGGTAACCAGCATTTTCTCCTTTTCCCACAATGTTTTCTCCCCTTTCCCAAAAACAATTTCAAATTTTCAGTCACTTCTATTTTGTCTTCTGAGACTGCTTTCAATTTGGACTAGTCTAAAATTTTGTCAATTGGTAAAGGGTTAAATGTATCACTTTTACCTAAAAATATTCTGAAAGTTGCACAGACCGTTAATTTTTCTGTAATATCCGATACCTTTTTTTAGAACTAATTTTTTTGCAGAATTTCCAAAGAGGTAATTGCAGGATTATTTCTATGAATATTCTGAAGGACTGGATGGGCAAAAAAGAAACTGAATACCTGTTTGTTGATTAAGGAGCCAAGTCCCTATCAAAGGGGCTAGGGTTTGACCAGGTTTGGATAATAGAGCAGCAGTTCCAAACATGAGTGCTGAAACAGCCTGATTTCTTCTGTGCATGACGCAATCTTCATCCACAAGGTCACTTATCACTAGATTTAGTAGTTTGCACGTCCCCTCTGTGAACACTCGGTTACTGAAAAGAATTGTGTTAACCCATTACCACACAATCCCTACTTTTGACGCGCCTGAGAAAGAAGCCTTTAGAAAACATTGTGGGAAAAGGAGAAAATGCTGGTAACCAGCATTTTCTTCTTTTCCCGCAATGTTTTCTACCCTTCACAAAACAAATTTCAAATTTTCAGTTACTCTTATTTTGTCGTCTACAAATGCTTTCAATTCTGGAAAGCCTAAAATATTGTTGTTTGGTAATGAGTTAAACATTTATGATCAGATCCTGCACTGGTTGTTACTAGGTCTATAACTACAAAGCATCAATCAATATCTGTGAATTTTGTCAAACCTTAAGGATCCTGTATACATGTAGATTGTTATACCTAGTCTATCCTTGTAAGTGAAATATGGTGTGACATTCCCACAGATCTTTTTCAAAACTCTGGCCCAAAGTCTAAAAGTACTCAAAGATGCTAGCTGAATTAAAGACATAAAATTGAGAAGTGTTTTCTTCCTGCTTTTGTTCCTTTTACTTACTAGTCATTTTCAAGCCATTACCCATCTTAGTTCAATGAAAAATCACTTTTCTACTTTTGGCAAGATGATAAAATCTGGATATGGTAGCTCCCTTTAACCCATTATCACACAATCCCTACTTTTTATGCCCCTGAGAAAGAAGCCTTTAGAAAACATTGTGGGAAAAGGAGAAAATGCTGGTTACCAGCATTTTCTCCTTTTCCCACAATGTTTTCTACCCTTCACAAAAAAAAATCCATTTTTTTAGTCACTTTTATTTTGTCGTCTGCAAATGCTTTCAATTTGAACCAGTCTAAAATTTTGTTGTGTGGTAAAGAGTTAAAGTGGTCAGCTTTCTCAGTATAGATACATCAAATTCATCAACCATTCTTAAAAAAAAATCATAGTCACTGTCTTGATTACAAGAATTTTCTAAAATTGGAGGTAACATACTATCTGACTGGCTAATCAAAACTGTTTAGCCAATCAGAAGTTGTGTTACTTTCTAACACAAGAACAAAACTACAGATGAAAATGACCCAGGATATACTGCAAACATCTAACAAGAAGACATCCTTCTTCAAGCATATCAACCTAAAGTTTAAAAATAGCTAGACTTTAAGGGAATGCTCTCATGTAAGATTTTTACTACAATTCAATAACTGATCATACAATGAATATACCCTTGACATATAAAAATAGTAGAAATACTCTCACCTGGCAATGAAAAGGCACAAAAGCCAGATGTAATTTGGTCCTGCCAAAAACATGATTACACTAAGGGCAAGTTTTATCACAAACAAAATTCTGATCACAGCATAGACACCGTACCGTCTGCACAAGGACAGGAAGTATAGATTGTTAATGTGAGGTGCAACAAAAGAAATTCCTGAAAAAATAAACATGTACATCTTTCTTGACAAACTCAGAGGTATTCAAAGTCCACAGAACATCTGAGTCTTGTTAGAATACACAATCAATTCTTTACCACACCATTCCAAGTTTTAATGACTATGACAGAAAAGGCTTTCGAAAACATTAAGAGGAAAGGACAAAAAGCTGACAACCAGGGTAGTCATATTTTTCGTCATGAATGAACTTTATGTAGCTTTCCATACCACACATGACACTGTAATCTTTGTAACAGACTATCTAAATACATGTACATACTCATATTTGGCTACTTCAGTCAATTCCTAAAGTTAGAGGTTATGCCTTAAAAAGGACTAAAAACCCATTTCAGTGGATTTAGTAAAAAAAAATAAAAATCATCTGTTACTAAGTCTTTTCATATGCTTTTTTCACAATCTGTTTTGACGAACGATATATACATGTAATAAAAGGAACAGCACAGCAGTCTGCCTTGCTGTGTGGTTGGATCAGGCCTTGTTCGGTAAATAAAGAGGTGTAGGAATAAACACACTCACAACCATGATAATCACAGCGAAACTGAGCATGACAAAAATCTGTACAAGCATTGAAAAAGGTTATATAAAACAAAAACTACTTACCTATTAAAAAAGATCCAAACCCAGGACTTATTGCATCACCCAGTAAGTTTTCAAGAAATAAAGGGAAGAAATTGCTATTGAAGTGACAATGGAACACCTGCAATTAGAACAGAGCAGTCTGCCAGATATGTATAAAATTATTCAAAATGATGTCTGAAATCTGGCATTTCCTTTTAATTAATTATTAAAAAAAAGCAATAGTTCAATTATACATTTGGGTTTTACATGAGAGGTCCATTTCAATTTATTCTTTTGTTATTGAACTTACTGAGTGTTTACAATCTATAAATGATGCTTTACAAAAACAATAACAAAAAAAAAAACTTAGCATGAAAATTAATCTTATTTTAAATTCGAAATGAATCAATAAATTGTGGGGATTTTTTTCCCAAAAAAATAATCCTAATACTGACATTTATTTACTATTTTGGACATGGAAAAGTGTATTGAGGCCCATGTTACAGTAAAAAGTAGATTTCATGCATTTTAACCTAATTTAAAAACCTAAATATGGCAAAAAAACCAACCCTTTTTTCTTTGCAAAACAGAGCTTTTCATTTCAAAACCATGTTTTGCTACGAATATTCATGACCATCAGCATTATAACACCAGTGGAATATAACTTTTGTCTATAACAAATGTTATTCAACTGTTGATAATCACTCATGTGCTTCTGGATATGAGACTCTGAGATAGAAAGCTTTTGAAAACATTGTGGTAAAACCTGAAATGCTTGTAACCAGTATTTTTTCCTTTTCCAACACAGTTTTCTACCTTTCCTGCAACAAAGTCCATCTTCAAGACATGCTTATTTTGTCCCCTGTAACTGCTTTCAATGTGGACAATTCTCAAACTCTTTGTTTAGTATAGATTTAAAGGGAAATTAAGAGTAACCTTCCCTAATAATTTGGTCATAAAATAAAATGCTGTTCATATTTAAGTGTTCTGTTAGTTTTACAGTATATTGGTGATTTTTCTGGCCAGGAGATCTGTTAACCCTTTCCCAAACAATCCCTGGTTTTTACGGGTCTGGAAAAGTAGCCTTTTGAAAACATAGTGGGAAAAGGAGAAAATACTGGTAACCAGCATTTTCTCCTTTTTCCACAATGTTTTCTACCTTATCATAGAAAGAAATCATCTTTTCAGCAAGAGTTGAATTGTCGTCTGCAAATGCTTTCGATTTGGTCTAGTCCAAAAGTGTGTCGTTTGGTGAAGGGTTAAAAAGAGAAATTTCTTTTCTTTGCAACAACTGTAAGTAAAGATGGTAATGTTCTGTGTCCTTACCCATTACCAATTACCACACAATCCTGAATTTTCACAACCTTGACAGGAGGTTTTAGAAAAAAAAATTGAGCAAAGGGGAAATGCTGGTAACCTTCACGCTTTTCTCATCTGAACTACATTTTAAGTTGTGGTGAACAAATGCATGCAGTTTCTACACAGTTTAAACTTTTGTGTGTTGTGAAGAGTTAAGCATGCAGTGTTGAACTTTTTTTCCACACAACAAACTTTTACACTGGTCCAAACTGAAAACTTTGCAAAACACAAAATATATGAGGCACAAGTGACATTATTTGTCTTAACGGTGGAAGAACACATTGAAGAAATGGGAGAAAGTGCTTCTTCTTTTCCTTAACTCTTTCCCAAACGACAAACTTTTGGACTAGAACAAATTGAAAGCATTTGCAGACGACAATTCAATTTGGGCTGAAAAGGTTATTTCTGTCTATGATAGGGTAGAAAACATTGTGGGAAAAGGAGAAAATGCTGGTTACCAGCATTTTCTCCTTTTCCCACAATGTTTTCAAAAGGCTACAATTCTAGACCCGTAAAACAGGGATTGTTTGGGAAAGGGTTAAATGCTTCCAAAAGCCCGTTTGGTTCAGGTCTTTATAATTTCAGATGGTATGGCAAAGTGTTAAACAAACCCCAAAGATCTTACCTGAACCAAATTCATCACTGCAAACCATTTAAAGTTGGTCTGTTTGTTTAGTTCCTTTACAAAGGTTACCACTTTTTTATGACTGCTTATTTCATCAGGGCTATCAGAAAAAGTAAATAAAAAAATTATGAGATACATTTGTGTATTTGCTTATTTGTATGGTGTATCAAACGGTTTTCAACATTATTTTAGTTGTATCATGACGCCCAATGCACCTAGCATACCTGTTTTCCCAGAGTTTACAGTTACCAGTATTTTGCAAAATATTCCTTCCAAGCAGTGATGAGAGAGGAATGAATTCTATCATGATAATTGTCGTCAATCCTCAAAAAAAAAAAGCCAAACTTGGGATTTAACTCTTTACCACATGACAAAATTTTAGACTGGTTCAAATTGAAAGCATTTGCAGACGACAAAATAAAGGTGACTGAAAAATTGAAATTTGTTCTGGCAGGGTAGAAAACACTGTGGGAAAAGGAGAAAATGCTGGTTACCAGCATTTTCTCCTTTTCCTACAGTGTTTTCAAAAGGCTTCTTTCTCAGGGGCGTCAAAAGTAGGGATTGTGTGGAAATGGGTTGAACAGGGCAACACCTGGTCTCAAGTCCTGTAGGCTTACAAAATACAATATCAGACTTAGAAAATTTATGAAACCTAGGTCAAAGAGAAGTTTATGAAACCTGTGTCAAGGAGCAGTTTGTGAAACCCAAGTCAAGCAGTTAATGAAACCCGTGTCAAGGAGCAGTTAAAACTAGAAATTCTAAATTGAATTCTTAGTACATTGTATTAACCCTTTCCCGAACAAGCCCTGGTTTTATGTTTCTGCAGTACAGGTCTTTTGAAAACACTGTGGGAAAAGGAGAAATTGCTCTTAATGAGCAGTTTACTCTTAACGAGCAATTTCTCCTTATCCCACAGTGTTTTCTACCTTTTAGGAGAACTTTCTACTCTTTTCATCAAATTTAAAAATGCTGTCTGCAAACTCTTCAGTTTGGAAGTGTAAAATTTTTCGTTTGGCATATATATGAAAATTTAGAAAACATATGGAATCCATTTTCTACAAAATTGGGAAAAAAATGTTAAAAGAAATTTAGACTGATATTTTAAAGGTTAACAAAAATTAGAAGACTTTTAAAAACATGGTGGGATAAAGAGAAAATGCTTGTGACCAACATTTTCTCATTTTCCCTCAATGTTGTCTGACATATCAAAGAAAGAAACAATAATTTTAGCAACATTTGTTATCTGCAAATGCTTTTAACTCATTACCAAACGACAAAATTTTAGGTTTGTCCCGTAAGCATTTGCAGACGACAAAATAAAAGTGACTGAAAAATTGAAATTTGTTCTGGGAAGGGTAGAAAACAGTGTGGGAAAAGGAGAAAATGCTGGTTACCAGCATTTTCTCCTTTTCCCACAGTGTTTTCAAAAGGCTTCTTTCTCAGGGGCGTCAAAAGTAGGGATTGTGTGGTAATGGGTTAAATTGGACCAGTCCAGTATTTTGTCACTTTGGTAAAGGGTTAAAACAAAGGACTGGTGGACTGGTTAGAGTAAAATAACCTGTTATCACCTACTTGTCTACAGTATCATCATTTTGTAGGACCTGTGTATGAGCAAAATATCCTTTCAGTAGTTTTATCATCACAATAAAGCCAACAAAGCTCAGAAATGCAAGAAGAACGCAGAATACACGAAAGCTATCCAGTTTATCCTTGTTCCACACTGCGTAAGATATAAATACAGACCCTGAGCCAATTATACTGAAAATGGATGATCGTGAATTTAGTTTTGTCCTAATTTCAGCTGAGACAGACATATCCGCCATCAAGGCAGAATGATGTAAGTCAATCATGGTTAAAAATCCATCATAAAGGCACAGGCATATCACAAATTGAAGGCCTGGATATGCCCACTGTAACCAAAAGGACAAAAAAGCCAGTGTAAATAAGGGTCCCGTCCATTGTAAAGCTTGTAATCGTTGTTGTATCACACTTGATGTGGAGTATTCTTTTCCCTTAAGTGCTGAGAGATATTTACTGTCACTCATCCAGCCAAACACTGGATCGTTCAGGCTGTTCCACACCAGAAAGATGAGTTCTCCAATCCAGAATGAGGCCTTGTCAATCTTGTACACAGAAACAAACATGTCCACATGGTAAAGTAAGAACACATTATGCAAGATAGATGTAAATAGAGATAGAGAACCATAAGCAACTTCTACTGGAACAGTGAACCTTTGGCTACCTCTTGGCAACATGGTGTCCTTGAATATTGCTCAATTAAATAATATGAATCTCTTCAGCTCTCCCTCGCTGTTTCTTCTTCTGACTTAAATTATCTGTGTAATGAGATCTGTATTACAGGAGATGTCTTGTCAATTTCTGTACGGTTCTGTTTTTTTTTTTCACAAAAACAGAGTCCTAGACCTGTGACCATTGACCTTGATACAGCATCCCATGTGTTCAGTGACCATAAGTTATACTGCTAGCATGTAATATCCACCTGTAAGAAAAGGCGTTTCATTATCTATCATACTGAGGCTTTTGTATCTTTTTCTTTATTTTATGTTTAACATATGACATTTTAGAACTGAAAACATTGTGGGAAAAGGAAAAAATCCTGGTAACCAGCATTTTCTCCTTTTCCCACCATGTTTTCTTCCCTTCCTAAAACAAATTGCAATGTTTAGGTCTAATCTATTTTGTCGTCTGCAAATGCTTTAAACTTGGAATACATTCATTTTGGAAAATTCCAAGTACAAGCACTTATCATTTGGTAAGAGTTAATATGGAAAACCAGAATGGTTCAAAGTTTAACACATAAAATCATGTGGAAAAAAACAAGAGGACCATGTCAGATGGTCCTATATCGCTCACTCGAGTACTAAGCAGTAAAGGTCTACAATGAAAATTCGTCTTTTCCAAAAAGATCATCGTATCGTATTTAGTAGAGGTCCACTAGGAGATGCTACATACCAAATATCAAGCTCTACAATTTCCAGTTTCAGAAAAAAATACTTTTGAAGTGTTCCTTCCTTGTTCCTATGTTTCAAACTTGTGACCCCCCCAAGGCTGGGCCAGTTTGGACCCCAGGGACATCATGTGAACAAATTTGGTAGAGGTCAACTAGCAGTTGCTACATACCAAATATCAAAGCTACACTCCGACTTGTTTCAGAAAAGAAGATTTTTAAATTTTCCTTCTTTGTTCCTATGTTTCAAACTTGTGACCCCCGCGGCCGGGCCAGTTTTGACCCCAGGGGCATCATTATGAACAATCTTCGTTAAGGTCCTCTAGGAGATGCTACATAATAAATATCCAAGCTCTGCCCCTTCCAGTTTCAGAGAAGAAGAACTTTAAGTTTTCTGTCTTTGTTCCTATGTTTCAAACTTGTGACCCCCGGGGCCGGGGCCAGTTTTGAACCCAGAGGCATCATATGAAAAATCTTGGTACAAGTCCAATAGGAGATACTACATACCAAATATCAAAGCTCTGTACCTTCTAGTTTCAGAGAAGAAGATTTTTAAAGTTTTCCTTCTTTGTTCCTATGTTTCAAACTTGTGACTCCCGGGGCGGGCCAGTTTTAACCCCAGGGGCATCATACGAACAATCTTGATAGAGGTCCACTAAGAGATGCTACATACCAAATATCAAAGCTCTGCCCCTTCTAGTTTCATCAAAGAAGAATTTTTAAAGTTTTCCTTCTTGGTTCCTATGTTTGAAACTTGTGACCCCCAGTGCGGGGCCAGTTTTGACCCCAGGGGCATCATATGAACAACCTTGGTAGAGGTCCACTAGAAGATGCTACATAACAAATATCAAAACTCTATGCCTTCTAGTTTAAGAGAAGAAGATTTTCAAAGACTTTGCTATTTTTTTCCTTCTGGTTGCCATGGCAACCAGAGTTACAGCTGAAATTAAATCTCTTGAACAACTTTGGTAGAGCTTCACCCAAGGAACATCCGTGCCAAGTTTCAACAAGATTGGCCCAGTGCTTTTGAGCAGAAGATGTTTAAAGAAATTGTGGACGACGCACAACTGACGACGAACGCCAGACATTGGGCGATCACAAAAGCTCACCATGAGCACTTTGTGCTCAGGTGAGCTAAAAAAAACAGATGGGGGGGAAATGGCTTTTCAATGTAAATAGGTTTGCTTTAACTCATTACCAACGACAAAATTTTACACTTGTCCAAAAAGTAAGCACTTGCAGACGACAAAATACAAGTGACTGAAAATTTGAAATTTGTTTTATGACGGGTAGAAAACTTTGTGGGAAGAGAAGAAAATGCTGGTTACCAGCATTTTCTCCTTTTCCCACAATGTTTTCAAAACGCCTCTTCCTCAGGGTCGTCAAGTCGTCATTGTGTGGTAAAGGGTTAACTGGGTATCTTATTCACAACCAACTGGTCACAAGCCAGATGCACTAACCACTGACTTACACATCCTGGGTAGAGTTTTGAGCAAATATCTTTGACAGTAAATAGAGAGATAAAATGTCAATTATTTTTTTGCACTTAACCAATATTAAGTTGAAACAAGAGGGCCAAGATGGCCCTGGATCGCTCACCTGAATTTTTAAAAGGACCATAGCCCTTTATTTCGGAAGGTATTGAAACACTGGAAACAAAATCATTATTTTGCCAAGCAATTTTTAAAAGGTCACCTGTAAAAGTCTTTTCAAAATCTGAGCAGCAGTTTCAGAAAAGAAGAATTTTTAGGAGTTTCTTAAATTCTGTACAGTGCAAGTAGCCCCCATTCACCAGAGCCATGTTTCTTGACCTATCAAAATTTCAAGAACAAATTTTGAAAAACGTCATTCAAGGAATATTTCCGTGAAATAATTTTCAATTCTGACCAGCCGTTTCAGAGAAGAATTTTCAAGAAATTCTTCATTTCCATATAGTGCAAGTAGCCCCTATTCACCAGAGCAATGTTTCTCGACGAATCAAACTTTCACAAACAATTTTTGAAAAGTATCACCCAAGGAATATCTCTGGGAAAATTTTCCAAAATCTGACCAGCCGTTTCAGAGAAGAAGAATTTACAGAATTTCTTCATTGCCCTATTGTGCAAGTAGCCTCCATTCATCAGAGCCATGTTTCTTGATGAATCAAAATTTCACTAACAAGTTTTGAAAACTGTCACCCAAGGAACATCTCTCTGAAATTATTTCAAAATCTGACCAGCCGTTTGAGAGAAGAAGAATTTTTAAGAATTTCTTCATTTCCCTATAGCGCAAGTACATGTAGCCCCCATTCACCAGTCACCAGAGAAATGTTTCTTGATGGATAAAAATTTCGCGAACATTTTTTGAAAAGGTTCATCCAAAGAACATCTCTGTGAAATTATTTCAAAATCTGACCAGTGGTTTCAGAGAAGAAGAATTTTTAAGAATTTCTTCATTTCTGTATAGTACAAGAAGCCCCCATTCACCAGAGCCATGTTTCTTGACGGATCAAAATTTCGCGAACAATTTTTGAAAAGGGTCACCCAAAGAATATCTTTGTGAAATTATTTTAAAATCTCGCCAGCGGTTTCAGAGAAAAAGACTTTTTAAGAATTCCTTCATTTCTGTATAGTGCAAAAAGCCCCCATTTACCAGAGCCATGTTTCTAGATGGATCAAAATTTCGCGAACACTTTTTGAAAAGGGTCACCCAAGGAACATCTCTTTGAAATTATTTTAAAATCTGGCTAGCGGTTTCAGAGAAGTAGATTTTTAAAGAATTTCCTAAAAAGTTCCATTTCGTTGCCATGGCAACCGGAGTTTTTGACAGAATCAAATTCTGTGAACAGTTTTTAAAGAGGAACTCCCAAGGAACATTCTAGCCAAGTTTGGTCCAAATAGGCCCAGCGGTGTAGGAGGAGTTGATATTTAAAGAACTGTTGACGACGCACAACGGACGACGGACACTGGGTGATCCTAAAAGCTCCCCTTGAGCATGTTGTGCTCAGGTGAGCTAAAAAGGGCATAGCTGTGTCAAAATACTTTGATAGTTAACAAGTCTTGCTTTTGTACTGTAAGTTCCGCTTTTGACAGACACAAATCAATCTGAATTTGAAGTCTATCTTCAGTAATCATGAAGATAATTGTAAAATGTTTTTGAACAGGCGGCAACAGGGCTATGACAATCCTTCGATAATCCCTTTCGAAAACAGCCAAGTTAAAAATGCTGATTACTTTTCTCCCTTTTCAGCAATATTTTCTAACTTCTCTTGTCTAGGGTTGTTAAAATTCTGGATTGTTGGAAAAGGGTTAACAAGAATTTCCATGCAGAGAAACAATCATTTTGAAGTTTGAAAAGAGCGAAAAATTTATTTTAGGGTGTACAGGTATAAGGATTAAACAAATATTTCTTTCAAATTGTTTATTTTACTTCAACATTATTACAATTATCTACCTCCAAAAACTAATTGTCCTGAAATAAAATACAGTAAATGGGCAATCTCCTATGTTAAACAGTTATACCACAAATATCACTTGTTTTTAATGAAAACATCAGATTGGTCAGATGACAATTTCATCATAATTATTACTGTTTTTTTTATTAAGCTGTGTTTATTTCGGTTTAATCCCACTTGGTCTACTCCCATTTCGTCTACAGATTTTTTTGTGTAGTCAGTCCCATTTCGTCTACAGTCCCATTTCGTCTAATCTCATTTCGTCTACACCCATATTGTCTTTGAATGTATAAATTAACTTTGAAAATCAATTTGAATGTCTCATTTAAATTTTTTATATATTTTTTCTTATTTTGTGCTTTTACTTGTACAAATCTACAAATAAATAGAAATTTGTAGATACAAGTGTCTTAATCATCGGAGTTATTGTATTAAGTCATGATATATATTATCCATACAAAAAGTAAATAGATAAAATAATAAATGAATAAAACACTTTGGTAATAATTGAGATAATTTTAAAAGGATTACATTGTTTATGTTCATCATTAATCAAAACTTTACACCTTCTGTTTTGAAGTTTACCTTCAAAGTATGGAATGTCTTTAATGACAATTACATAAAAATTTGATACTTCATGCACTTTAAACAACATGGTGTGCGAAGTGTCATAATCCCTTCTCAACACCTGTCTTGTCTCAGTCTGCATAGGTCTCAATAGAAACTATCAACAAAATTGCAGTACAAATTAAAAAAAGGTAATTTCTAAAACATATTTTTGGGAGTAAAAAGTGGAAATAAATAATTTATTAGTCAAAAACATCAAGAAAAAATAGAATGTAGACGAAATGGGACTACTGGGCAAAATAGGTGTAGACGAAATGGGACTGTTGCGCAAATTTGTAGACAAAATGGGAGACGACGAAATGGGAGTAGACCAACTGGGATGTTACCTTTATTTCACATCTTTGGAACTTTCCTTGAGGCTGAAAACAAACATTCAATCAAATACACCGCATAATCCTGAGTTTTTCTCCCTTTACCTATGCATGGTCATAAATACATTACCCTATACCAAACAACAAATTGTACAAAAAAAAATTGTTATTTTGTAAGATCCTTACCAGACAATCCTGATGAACAGGACGATTTAACGATAATCTGGGAATAGGAGAAACTGCGATTTGAAAGCATTTACGCTAAAAAAATTAAAAAATTAGACAAAGTGACTTAAACCATGGAATGTCTTTGAAAAAGTAGAAAACATTCTGAAAAAAAAAAAAATTCTGGTTGCAAGCATTTTCTCCTTTTCTAACTTTGTTTTCAAAAGCCTATTGTCTCAAGGTTGTTAGAAGCCAGGGTTAACTCATTACCAAATGACAACATTTTAGACTTGTCCAAATTGAAAGCATTTGCAGACGATAAATAAAAGTGAGTGAAAATTTGAAATTTATTTTGTAAAGGGTAGAAAACATTGTAGAAAAAGGAGAAAATGCTGGTCACCAGCATTTTCTCCTTTTCCCACAATGTTTTCTAAAGGCTTCTTTCTCAGGGGCGTCAAAAGTAGGGATTGTGTGGTAATGGGTTTTAAACAAGTCTGAAAATTTGTTGTATTATGCATTTGCAGACGACAAAATAAAAGTGAGTGAAAATTTGAAATTTGTTTTGTAAAGGGTAGAAAACATTGTGGAAAAAGGAGAAAACACTGGTTACCAACATTTTCTCCTTTTCCCACAATGTTTTCTAAAGGCTTCTTTCTCAGGGGTGTCAAAAGTAGGAATTGTGTGGTAATGGGTTTTAAACAAGTCTGAAAATTTGTTGTATGATGTAGAGTTCATGGTATCTCTTTCCTCGGCCAATTATTAAAACTACAGACTTCTCCTAATCAAATGTATTTGCAGATCACACAGTCTTTGTGGTTTTAATGATTATAAAATGTCAGTGAAATTGTTGGAAATATTGTAAGAAAAGGAGAAAATCTTGTAACCCAGAATGGCCCTTTTTTCCAACAATTTTTTCAAAAACTCCATTGCTCCATGCAGTTCAAAGATGTTCAAAACCTGGGACTGTTTGGTAAAGGGTTTATGACATATGTTAATGAATTAAAACATGTGTTGTGACAGATGTCAATTCGTCCTATGTATGTTTACAAGTTGATTGAGGATGGAATCCTTTGCTTCATAACCGTAAGAAAATAATCCTTTATTACAATAACTATTTCATAGTAATATTTTCTCAAAACTATAATTCTCAAGTTTATGTTTTGTTTAACCCTTTAACACACAATTTAAACGTAATGACCCTGACAGAGAAAGCTTTAGAAAACATTATAGGAAAAGGAGAAATTGGTAGTAATCAGCGTTTTCTCCTTTTCCCAAAATGTTTTCTACACTCCAGCAAACAAAATTTACGGGAAACACTGCCTATTTTTACATGAGCAATTCGCTCATTTCCATACCGGAAATACACGGACGAAGCTTCAAACATAGCTTCCAAAGAAGACATAATGGAAAATGATTGCGTACATGTTTGTTATTTTATGGAATTTAGCGTCGTCAGTCACATGTCAGTCAATTGACATTCCCCAATTTTTTTTTAAATTTTGCCATGAAATCTAAAAAAACGTTAAAAGGCTATGTAGCCTTTTTAAGGGAGTTGGGCGGTAAAAATGCCTGAGGTAAAAATGCCAGAGGGAAAAAATGTCAAAGGTAATGTGGTCAGAGGTAAAAAGGTAAGACTCAATGTGGTAAATATGCCATAGGTTATGTCATAGGTAAATATGCCATAGGTACCAAGTACATGTATATGATATGAAAAAAAAGGGCTCTGGCCTGGGTTGCCTCTCACCTGATCCATTGAAGTAACGCCATTCTTTGTAGATTTGATAATGTACCAGTTGTCCTGTACATTTATTCATTATTTATTTATTTACCTTCATTATGTCCATGCTATACTACGAAATAATTTTATGTTTCAGATAGCAATGATAACATTACATGTTGCAGATTTACCTTCATGATTAGTTAACAAATGTTTGCTGAAAGTGTGAGAATGTGAGAGTGACATAATTAATTGTATACATTGCTAAAGTAATTATTCACTTAACAATTTGTATCAACTTCCATTGGAAACCTTTCAATTTTCTGAATGGGTGAACAATTAAAAAAGTAACTAAAAGTCAAACACAATTAATTTTATATCTATAATCCTGTCTTAAATACAGAAACATCAAAAGAGGACTTTAATAAACAGCAAACTTCTAACTGCAAAGTTCTTTCGACTTGAACTTAAGCATAAATAATGGAAATGATACAGCTTCACCATTATCATGTGATCTTTGACCAGAACTACGTATGTTGGACTTAAACTGTGTAATTGTGATAATAAGTGAACCCGGAAAAGATTTCGAACTTGCTAAGCCTTGACCAACTGAGCTAGTTCCATATATTTATACTATGATAAATACATCTGACATTTTTACCTATATAACATTACATTATTACCTCTGGCATATTTACCACTTGACTCTGACATTTTTTCCTCTGGCATTTTTACCTCTGAAATTTTTACCTACATTCTTTATGGGAAAACCATCAAATTTTTTTTGTTTGTAATTTCAGGATTCTTAATTAATGATGATTTGTGTCTTTTTCATACAAATTGTAGTGATATATATTTCTTTTTAATTTGGCGAGTTGTGAAAAATCGAAATACCCAGCTTTAAACCTAGCTTGTTTACCTCTTTAATTTATCAAGCAACAAATTACATACTTTTCTAAAACCAGATTCTACAGATGCCAAATTCAGACCCAGTACAAATGAAACGAAATACTTGGACGGAGTAGGAAAAATTATGGGACAAGGAGAAAATGCATGTGTAGTTCAGCATTTCCTCGCATCCCATGTAATCAGATACAGAGTTGGCATTTTCTTTATTTAATGTAAATGTGTGGGGGCAATATCTTTAACCATATCATACAACAATTTTAAATGTCAAGATCACGAGTCAGATAACGCCAATTGGAATCCTTCGGACTTTCTTACTGCAATTGTCAAAAGACATATTCATACTATTCTAGGTTATCAGAAACAATCTTTTTAACCAATTACCACACAATCCCTACTTTTGACACCCCTGAGAAGAAGCCTTCAGAAAACATTGTGGGAAAAGGAGAAATGCTGGTAACCAGCATTTTCTCCTTTTCCCACAATGTTTTCTATCCTTTACAAAACAAATTTCAAATTTTCACTTACTTTTATTTTGTCATCTGCAAATGCTTTTGATTTGGCCATACCTAAAATTTTGTTGTGTGGTAATGAGTTAAGTCTAATTTTGTGTTTTTTTGCGCTAGTCTGCTGTGACACAAAATCTAATGTGAGTGAAAAGCGCCATCTCGAATTAGCCTGTGAGGACTGCTCAGGTTGATCCGAAACAACACTAAACACAATAGTCTAAATGCCTCTTTTCGCTTGTTGCTTGTTGGGACTACTTCAAGTCACTAACAAACTGCATTATCAAGTTGGTATACAGTCATTTCGTACCATAACCATTTCGTACCATATATTATATTACCATTTCGTACCAAAGAATTACCATTTCGTACCATGCATTGGCCATTTCGTACCATAATATTACAATTTCGTACCATAACTTAGAATTTGTACCAGGTTTACAGTTTATTTACCCAACGATTATTAAAGAGTATTTTTCGGTGATTTTTTTTTAAGAAAAAAAATGTTGTTTTTATAATTGCAAAAAGTTTTAAAGGTTTGTTGCATACGTTTATGAATTAAAAATTCGCCAATCAATTCGAGGAAACAATCGATGTTTGACACAGGTGATAGATAATCACATTGTTTGGTTAATGTTTGTTACAAGATTGGCAATTACAATTTGAAAATAATTTATTTGGTGTTTGCCTTTAATTATATTTGTTACAAAATTGAGATAGAAACGTCGAATGCAAAAGGGAAAAAAATCATCATTGCAACATTCATCTATACATTCTTTCATTATGTTTTCGTTTATATCTATTATAAACTTATCTTATATTGCAAGTATTATTATCTAATCAAATAAACCTTTTTACATCCAAGTTCGACAGTCATTTTCTATTATGTAAATAGCTTTTCTCGGTGAAATCATGATTCAAGATGACCACACATATGGTATGCAATGGTAATATCATGGTACGAAATGACCAATCCTATGGTACGAAATGACTGGTACGAAATGGTTTTGGTACGAAATATCCATAATTCATCAAGTTTCCCAATGATCCTACCTGGATCTTAATCAGGTTATTTTAATAGTAATAATCCTGAAATCTACCTTCAGTATGAAGGCCTCTTTGTTTCTGGTCTTTGCAGAAGACCACAAACAAAAATAGCATTGGGGCAGACCTTCAGATTGAAGGTAAAAACCAGAAACAAAACTAGCATCACAGCAGACCTTAAAACTGAAGGCAGCTGGAAATCATGATGGTATGCAAGAGAAAATTTATGAAGGAGTAGTGGTTTTACACACTGATTATTCGAAGTCTGTAATTGATTCTACCTGAAATTAAGATAAACTGCTCAGTTAAATCCAGGGTCGCACGTCTCTAGACTACATACCACCCATATATCCGAAATTATGTTCTGTTCGAACTTGAAGTGACTTAGGTGGTCAATAAAATAAGCTCGTAAAATGAGATTGCCTCATCTTTGTCGTTAACTTCTAGATCTGTGTATTGTTTTAAGATTTTTATGTTATTGTTTATTCATTTGGGGGAAAAAAATACCGTCCGACAAAAAACAATGAAACTTACGGATTTTCCGGTTTTCCATGTTGATGTGTCAATTTTGTTAAACAACTTCGCTACTACTCAGTTTCGGACATCAATAATTCGATACAATAAATGGTCGAATTGGGAAATTGATTTTTTCTATCCTGTGTAATTCATGGTAAACAGGGCTTAATGTTAAGAGTAGAAATTGCACATCATGAGCATTCTTTTCTCCTGCCACAGTATTTTTAATTGAATTTAACCACAGGAATCTGACATTCTATAACCAAAATAAATGATAAAATATGGAAAAAAAATCCCCCCCCTTTATAATATAAACTGTTTATATTATACAGGGGAGATTTTTTTTTCATATTTTATCATTTCTTTTGGTTATAGAATGTCAAATTCCTATGATTTAACCACAGGAATCTGACATTCTATAACCAAAATGAATGATAAAATATGGAAAAAAAAATCCCCCCTATATAATATAAACACATTGTGAATTAACCTGTTACCAAATGACAAAACTTTAGACCGGCCCTGCCAAATTGAAAACATTTGCAATGGCTCAAAATTTGAAACTTGATCTTAGAAGATTAGAAAACATTGTGGGAAAAGGAAAAAATGCTGGTTACCAGCATTTTCTCCTTTTCCCACTATGTTTTTAGAAGGCTTCTTCCTCTGGATTGTAAAAACCAGGGATTGTTTGGTAAAGGGTTTAGCAGAGAATGTTCGTTAGCAGCATTTTTCTACTTCTTCCACAATGATTTCAAATATCTCACTTACCAGGGTCATTATCACCGGGGATTGCGTGGAAAAGGGTTAAATGAATTCAAGGCCGTTTTATCATGTAAGGAAGGGGTCAAAAGAATACGAAAAAACATAAAATCACACTTTTTTTAATACAGAAAGAAGACAAACAAAATAAATCCAACAATCTCTAGATCATTAATTACAAAAATGTCATTAAAGAAAAGACACACCTACAATACATTAACTTTTTACAAGACAACAGAAAAGTAGACTTGTCCAAAATCATTGCATATGCAGACACAAATTTAACTCTTTATCAAACGATAAAATTTTAGACTGGTCAAAATTGAAAGTGTTAACTTTGCAGACAGCAAAATTAGCATGAATCAAAAATTGAAATTTGTTCTGGGACAGCAAAAAACATTGTGGGAAAAGGAAATGGAGGGTCATTAAAACCTGGGATTGTTTGGAAAAGGGTGAATGTGGCTCAAAGGCTAGTATGTGTCTTGGAAAGGGAAGAATCTTTCATTTGGGGCACATTGTAAACCCTGGTTACAAGCATATATTCTCCTTTCCTTACAATGTTTTAAAAAAGTTCATTTCTTGGAGTCAATGAATCTCTAGATTGTCTGATGAAGGGTCATTATTGCTGCTAAGAGAATTACAGACCCACTAGCCCCCTAAATCAAACAATTGAGGAGTCAAAATGCAATCTAAGCACAGGAATTTGACATTTTATAATGCAAAAAAATTGATAAAATATGAAAAAAATACCCCCTACATATATAGAAACACAAGTGTTTCTTTATACATATATGAAGGGTATTCTTTTTAAAAATATTTTATCATATATGTGTATCTTTATTACAGAATATCAAATCCCTGTGATCTAAGTCATACCACTGAAAAGGCCAGAATGTCATTCTGAGATGGACAAAGAGTTATATTGGAGTCACTGGCAGAAAAATGAATTTAAAAACTACACTTGAATTTTCAGACAAAAAAATTACTTGTTGTTCATATGATTATATTCTTGTCTGAAAAGGCCAAAAGATAGTGGTAAAACAAGAAAATGCTGGTTAGCAGCATTTCTCTCTTTCCCACAAGATCATCATGTATGTTTTTAAAATCTTTCTTGCTTGCAATTGTAAAAACTCAGGATTGTCCTGTAAAGGGTTAAGTACAAATATTATTAGAGGCCACATAGATAATTATTTACAATTCCTACTGTTTCGAAAGAAAAGTGCAGGCAACATTTTAATTAGGATGCTTATAGCTGTTGTATTTAACTCCTTACAAAGTGACCAAATCTTATACTAGTCCAAACTGTAAACTTTTGCAGATGACAAATAAAGAATTGATCAGATGGTAAGATCTGTCTGTGATAGGATAGGAAACGTCCTTTTCCCTCATTGTTTTCAAAAGCCATCTTCCATAGGGTTGTTTAACTCTTTACCAAACAATTCCTGGTTTTTACAACCCAGAGAAAGAAGCCTTCTGAAAACATTGTGAGAAAAGGAGAAAATGCTGATAACCAACATTTTCTCCTTTTCCCACAATGTTTTCTACTCTTAAAAAGTCACATTTCAATTTTTAAGTCACATTTATTATGTCATCTACAAATGCACCAATCTGGGCTAGTCTAAAATTTTGTCATTTTGTTAAGAGTTCAAGCTGAGTAGTATTTTAAAGGGTTGATTATTTTTTATACTCAGCTAGGCAACCTCAACTGTCACATTATACTTGCCCAGTGGCTGAGTTACTGAGCTTACATTACTTTTACTTGCTTTACTGCGGGCAGACATTTTCCTTTCTTTCTTTACTTTTGCAACAACAACCTTTTCATTTTCGTCTTCTCCAAATATCTCTTTATCTTCCTGTTTTGAATTGTCAACCACCTCCCAAAACCTTCTTATTTTCTTCTTCTCTTTTTTTAATTTCTCACCATCCAAGTCTTTCTTATTCACAACACCAATTTCCAGTGTCAGTTTATCTCTTATAGTTACATCTTCAGGTTTGGGAGCCATCTCAGTTTCTAGATATATGTCGTTCAGATCAGCTTCATCTTCTTTATCTACAGCTGGAAGGGAAGCAGTAGTACTTTGCATTGTCTTTGTTAGTTTTTTATTTAAACTAAGATCAGCTGGTGGTTTTTTCATCACACCAACTTGCTTCTTAGCAGGTCTCCTTTTTGCAGGTTGACCTTTGTTTGACCTTATAACCTCGCCTGGTTTTTTAACTTTTGAGACTGGATTACTCTTAACTTTATCTACTGTAGCTTTGTTTCTATTGGTTTCCGTTAAAGTTTGTTCAGAAACATACTGATCAAATGAGGCTGCTATGGCATCAATATGTTCTTTATTAGGATAGGCTGTTTCCTGGACATATTTATCAAATTCAGCCATTAGTTGTGAACCTTTGTCTGATATGTCTCCAACATTGTATAGATCATCTTTCGGCTCATTCACATCAATGGTACCATCTTTCACCAATTCATTTCCAAAACCTAATGTTTTATTCTGTACTTTTAAATGTTCTCCTAGTACAGGATTTTGATCAGGTTCATCACCAATGGGTTTGTCTACAGGTTTGCTTTGTACATGTATCTTGTTTCCTTCTGAGTCAGTATTTTTCTTTTGATTGACTTCAGTCAGAATTTCATACCTCTCCTGTCTTTCCTTTCTGCTTTTTTCACTTCTGTCTGTAATTAGCCAGCCTTTAAAGTTCTCATCTATGTTATTACTTTTATCCATATCAGGTTTGTCATGTAGTAAAGTCTCAGTTTTATCATCAGTGCCTGTTATACCATAACTCATATCCATCATGTACTGCTCCTCTCTCTCTCTATTTCTGTTACCCATTTTGAATCTGCTATTCATATTTCGATCTGCATTGTCTGTAAAATGGGAAATTTGATGTTCTTTGCTTTTGTTCTGATAATGTGACATAGGAGCAGGAATCATGTCATTTATTGTTGTATCTGGGTTCAGTTTATAGGTCATCTCAAAGTCTTTATCATCTATGTTGTGGCCAGCATTTATCCTATACCTCTCTCTGGTTCCTCGAGTAAAGTAATTTGAATATTTCTGAATCAGTTCATCCATTTCATTCTCATCTGAATACATTCTCTTATTAAATGCTCTGAGAGTTTGTAATTTCTTTCTCTCTGTTCTAAACATTTCGAACACTTTGTCTGCATTTTCTTGAGAAAACATGGCATTATCTATGCTACGAGACCTTACAAGTCTGATAAATTCTTTTCTCTGTTGATTAACCATTGATCTTCTTCTGTCATAAATTTCCCTATATGACTCAGCTCTTGACCTCTGTAAAATTGGACCCCTAATTGGTGTCCTTTGCTTCACACGTTTCATCCTTTCTGCATTTGGAGACTTCTGAAACTCACCTAAATCAAGTTTTGGTAAATTTGGTGGAGGTGCTGCCCTTTCCTCCATTTCTTTATGTAGAGAAGGTATTTCTCTCTGTGAAGCTTCCTGTTTCGGTCTTGATTTTGGAATAAGTGGTACAGTTTTAACCTTGATGGTGTGTTCTGGTTTACCTTTTGCAAGTGTGTCACCTGTTTCATCTATTTTCTCACCTTCCTTTCTGTATTCATCATCCAGTTTTGTTACTTTATCAACTGACGGTTGTCTGTCGCTTTCCTTAAGATTTCTTTCATGCTCTTTGAGGTTCTTTTCTGATAAATAACCTATTCTTTTACGAGCTTGCACATGCATATTTCGTGTAATACCTTCAATTCCTGGACTATTATCCATGTTTTTTTGGTTTCCTGAAAAACTTTCCTTGTGTGTTATTTTTGAAGGTTTGGTTTTTTCATCCATTAAATTTCCATGCGAGTATGGTAACTGTAGGTGTAATTCTGACATTTGTTTATTGCCGTCTGCTGTGGACAGAACTTCCTGCCTAGATGGTGGATGAGAAGGCACTTCCACTCTGTGATAGAAAAAGGTGGAGAACATAGTTTAGATATTTCTGATCTATCATTTCTCTTTAACTCTTTACCAAACGACACAATTTTACACTAGTCCAAATTGAAAGCATTTGCAGACAACAAAATAAACATGGCTCAAAAATGACACTTGACTTTAAAAGAATCTTCCTCTGGGTCATAAAAACCAGGGCTTATTTGGTTAGGGTTTAATTTACCAGATAAAAAGACTCGTGTTATGAAAAAACTGCAAACATTTACAGACGACAAATTGAATATTACTGAAATAATGAGATTCTTCTTTGAAAAGCAGAAAAAGTATTAGCCAAAACGAGAAAATGCTGGTAACAAGCATTTCTCCTTTTCCAGCAATGTTTTTGAAAGTTTCCTTCCTCAGGTTATTAAAAGATAGAATGTGTTAAGGCCCTGAAAAAAACTTTTACTCTTTACCAAACAACACACTTTTAGACTTGTCCCTATTGAAAGCTTTTGCAGACAACAAATTAAATGTGGCTCAAATGATGAAATTTGTCTGTTACATGGTAGAAACTATTGTACCAACATTTTCTCCTTTTCCAACAATGTTTTCAGAAGGCTTCTTCCCCTGGGTCGTAAAAACCAGAAACTGTTTGGTAAAGGGTTAAGGTACATTTTCAGGCAGGAAAAATGACCAAAACATCACAGTCAGAACCTTCATCAAAAAGGCAAGCAATGATGATCCAAGATCAGGTTTCATATCTTGTGCAGCCTGATCTTCACTCACTTTGTCCACAAAAGTAGGTTCTTTATTTTCAAATGAAGCCACTTCGGGAGCTGTACAAAAAGTTTTCAATGGTAAGAAATTGACTTCTGAAGTCAGCTAGGCTAATTCATTCAGTCAGTTTGGCACAGGGGTTGCAATCAGGACAGTTGCTGGTTCCAAGTCACAGCTTGGCAAATAATTTTCATGGGAATGATGATAGTCACTGGGCCCAGATTAATTCTTTACTTACTGCTGATCTTTTTTTCAAGGATGAGTAATCTGAAGAGCAGCCAGTGGCTTATTCCTCTGGGTCACTAAAACTTTGGATTGTATGGTTAAGGGTTAAACCACTTTTTTGTATACAAACCTTAACTTTGTATGTGCCCTTGTCCTGAGCGCTTGTGTGAGACTTTGTGTGGTTATGTTGTTCACATTTACAAGGTGAAGCTCTCGTATATGCAGGTTTTTCTCCATGCTCAAACTGAACTCAATGATATTGTCAACAAGCTGTAAACTACACTGCTCAACTTCAAATGGCTCTCGCAATCTGGCTGTGATATAATCAAGAAAATAACCAATGAAAATCAAAATTAGGGAACCTGCCATTATTTCTATATGGATGAGTCTGTTGTTGGTTTACTTCAAAAACCTCGTAACTACTGCTTATTTCAAGCTGTAGTTACGAGGTTTTTGAAGTAAACCTACGATATACAAAAAGTCAAGACAAAAATTAAGGAAAGTTTGGGCAAATTTGAAGCAGGAAAAGCATGAAAATAAGTACATTAATTCTTTACCAGACAATCCCAGTTTCAACATACCTGTGGAAAAAGGCTTTGAAAACAAGTCAACAAACAAACCCAAATAAAAAAGTGTTGTAACCTTTCTGTATTAAAAATCCATTATGATTGTGCCACTTGATAAATTCATAAATTTGATAAACAGCTACAGAAATATGTGATGACTGATAGCATAATTGATAGACCTTGCCAATAGCAAGTTATCTATTTTCTTTCAATATACTGCACCCAGTCTTCTATACCACAAAATCCCAAGTTTTAAAAACTCTGATAAAAAAAGCGTTTGAAAACATTTTGCCAAAATCCTTTCTCCATTTTTAAAAGTAAATCAAACAATTGTACCACATTTACTTGTTGCAAATGCTTTGATTTTGGACAAGTCTAATATTTCATCATGTGGTAAAGATTTAAATGCCTTGAATCCATCATTAAGTATAACATTCATTATAGTTCGATAATTTGTATTAACTCTTTACCACACAACAAAATATTAGACTGGTCCAAATTGAAAGCATTTGCAGACGACAAAATGAATGTGACTAAAGAATTGAAATTTGTTTTAAGAAAGGAAGAAAACATTGTGGTAAAAGGAGAAAATGCTGGTTACCAGCATTTTCTCCTTTTCCCACAATGATTTCAAAGAGCTCCTTTCACAAGGGTGTTAAAAGTTGGGATTGTGTGGTAAAGGGTTAATGAGATTAAAGAACTCTCCGTCAAAAATATCGTCCACAAAACTTGAAGTAAATTCTAATTTCTTTTTCTGGAGACCTTGTCAAGCCTACAAACAAGAATACTAGGTTTCTATGGTGATCATTTCGAAATTTACAGAAAGGTCAACAGCTTACCTGTTCCAATCAAAGGTAAAGCAAGTGTTCTAATGTCCAGTTGGTTAGCCGTGTTCAACACCTCATTGTTGATGTTGTCCAGTCTGGCCAAGTTTTTACGACTGACCCTGTAGATTGGACTGGCAACTATACTGTGGAGAACTAGATCAGCATTGAGGCTTCCTCCTTCACTGACAATCACATCCCCCTCGTTTACCTCCTTTTTCCCTCTACAAAAATGAATGAACTGTGAGAAAAGACTAAGCACAAGTATGCAAAATTGATTCTCAGATACACTTATTACACAATCCCCAGTTCTTACAATCTAGAAATGCTTTTAATCCTTTACTCCATAGATACTCATTTCTACGCATTGCTTGTAGGGGCCTTTGGAAAACATTGTAGCAAAAGGTGAAATTGCTTGTCACACTTTCACCTTTTGCCACAATGTTTTCTGTGCTATCAAAAGGTGTCATATACACATAAGAAACAGCTTCATCCTTGCTGTTATTTAGGGTCAGTTAGAGACACCATAGAAATGCTTTGTGGGGTAAAGGGTTAAACACTTTGTCTGAAAAGGTGAAAATGCCATTTTCATTTTTTTTACCATTTCAGAAACAAATCCAATCATTCTTGACCTCTGTAAAATTGGACCCCTAAGTCCTCTTTTAATGTTGAGTTGTGTAACAAATAATTCTAAAAACCTACAACGATAGTTCAGAAGATATTGCGTGGGTATGATTCCAGTGTAAAGAGTTCTGAGCCCCTGCTGTGGCCTTGACCTTAGAGACTGTCATGGAAACCACTGCTCCGCTGGTTGTTGCCATCTCATCAATGGTGACCATGTGAGGGATTTTTGTTTAATAATTTGAATCAGTGGTTAACGAGATGTGGAAATAACATTAAAAAAAAGGCAGACAGACAGATGCACAAAGTTGCAGGGAAAGACAACTCTAATCTAATAACTAGAAGGCCCTGAAGGGCCTGAATATGCTCTACTGGCAGAGAGTTTGCTTTCAAATAAAGCATACATAGGAATTCATTACGCAAAAATACAAAATAAATTGACATTTTCAACTCAAAATGGCTACTTTTCCATTACTGTTGGTTGAATTTTTTCAAACTCAACAGGGTTAAAAAGCTATAGATGGGATAAACAAGCTGAAAAATTCATAAAATCTGATCACAAATAAATACTTTATCATGTAAACAGGCAATGAAATTGTTCAATTTGAAAAGACAACTTTTCCCATACTGTTTGTCAGATTTTTTTCAAAACTGATATGATTAAAGCTTTTGATGAGATTAACAAACTCTGCAAGTTTCACTGAAGTCTGACCAAAAATGAAGACTTAATCAAGTAAACAAGAAATGAAAGTTTTCAACTTGAAATGGCTACTTTTCCCATACTCTTTCTTGGAATTTTTTCAAAATCAATAGGGTAGAAGCTATTGATAAGATAAACAAACTCTGCAAGTTTCATGGAAATCTGACCTAAAATGAAGACTTTATTGCGTTTACAAGAAATGTAAATTTCAAACTTGAAATGGCTACTTTTCCGATACTGTTGGTCGGATTTTTTTCAAAATCAATACCCTTAAAGCTATTGATGAGATAAATAAACTGTGCGAGTTTCACGAAAATCTGACAACAAATGAAGACTTTATCGCGTAAACAAGAATTGGAAATTTTCAACTTGAAATGGCTACTTTTCCCATACTGTTTGTCGGAGTTTTCTCAAAATCAATATGGTTAAAGCTATTGATGAGATAAACAAACTGTGCAAGTTTCATGGAAATCTGACGATAAGTGAAGACTTTATCGCGTAAACAAGAATTGGAAATTTTCAACTTGAAATGGCTACTTTTCCAACATTGTTTGTTGGATTTTTCTCAAAATCAATAGGGTTGAAGCTATTGATAAGATTAACAAACTGTGCGAGTTTCATGAAAATCTGACGACAAATGAAGACTTTATCGCGTAAACAAGAATTGGAAATTTTCAACTTGAAATGGCTACTTTTCCCATACTGTTTGTCGGATTTTTCTCAAAATCAATAGGGTTGAAGCTATTGATGAGATAAACAAACTGTGCAAGTTTCACTAAAATCTGACGATAAATGAAGACTTTATCGCGTAAACAAAAATTGGAAATTTTCAACTTGAAATGGCTACTTTTCCAATATTGTTTGTTGGATTTTTCTCAAAATCAATAGGGTTGAAGCTATTGATGAGATAAACAAACTGTGCAAGTTTCACGAAAATCTGACAACAAATGCAGACTTTATCGCGTAAACAAGAAAAAGACTAACGGACGGACAGACGGACGGACGGACGGACGACGGAAACCCCGCCATGACATAAGCTCTGCTGGCTGAAAGCCAGTAGAGCTAAAAACCATGTGTAATATTTGGTTGGAGTTGGGTTAACTCTTTACCAAATGACAAAAGTATAGGCTTGTCCAAATTGAAAGCATTTGCAGACGACAAGATACATGTGACTAAAGAATTGAATTTGTTTTAGAAAGGGAATAAAACATAGTAGGAAAAGGAGAAAATGCTGGTTACCAGCATTTTCTCCTTTTCCCACAATGTTTTCAAAAGGCTTCTTTTACATGGGTGTTTAAAGTTGGGATTGTGTGGTAAAGGGTTAATTAGACATTATTGGATTTGCCTTGCATAAGGATGGACAATCATTAAACAAGACATACAGCTGAATAGATCTTCTATTTCCTTTGCCTGTACTTAAGTTTTGGAGAACTGAGGCATTACAATGTTTGGTTGTGCAGTTGTGTCGGGGTACATTTCTGATTAGGCAAAGGGATAACCCTTGCCACACTAAATACAGTTCATGGATGTGGATACTTTTCTATCAGGATAATGTTGACCCTTTATCAAACAATCCCTGGTTTATATGGCCCTGTGATACCAGCCTTTTGAAAACATTGTGGGAAAAGGAGAAAATGCTGGTAACCAGCATTTTCTTCTTTTCCTAAAATGTTTCCTACCCCACCGGAAACAAATTTCACTTTTTGAGTTATGTTTATTTTGTTGTCTGAAAATGTTTTTCAATTTAGACCAGTCTAAAGTTTGGTTGTTTGTTAAAGGTTTACACCAGAATGGCTTGTTTAGAATAAATACCGAAAGGAATATCTGTCACTGCAGATAAAAGATCAGACTCTATGTTTTGTGTAGTCCAATCTTGTTTTCTCTTCCTGAAAAAAGCAAGTGAAGCTGTGCCAAGTATTCTAATGCATCATAGGGAATATTTGTTTAAGCCTTTACCACACAATGACGACTTTTAATGCCCCTGAGGAAGAGGCCCTTGAAAACTTTTTGGGAAAAGGAGAAAATGTTGGTAACCAGCATTTTCTCCTTTTCCCAACAGATTTTCTACTCTACCAAAGAAAAATTGCAGCATTTGAGCCTCTGTGAAATTATCCCCTACAATGCTTTCAATTTGGACAGATCCAAAGTTCTGTTAAGGGTATGACAAGAAAAAGACAGAAAAACAAACAAATGATCCAATGTATAACACAAGAGAGCTGTTCTTGCTTTCTGCTGGGCTCAAAGGTGCAGTAGGTAGCTTACAGGATTCAAGACTAGACTTGCTGCTTCAAATTCCTGACTCTGCCAATTTCTTTCAGAGGACTGATTAAAATCGGGACTGATTCTTCTCTCGCAGCTGATAATTGTCTCTAAAATGCTTTGTGGGAAAGCAGCCAATGGCTTAACCCATTACCACACGAGAAAAATTTAGACTGGTCCAAATTGAAAGCATTTGCAGACGACGAATTAAAGGTGACTGAAAAATTGAAATTTGTTCTGGGAAGGGTAGAAAACACTGTGGGAAAAGGAGAAAATGCTGGTTACCAGCATTTTCTCCTTTTCCCACAGTGTTTTCAAAAGGCTTCTTTCTCAGGGGCGTCAAAAGTAGGGATTGTGTGGTAATGGGTTAAGAAAAATGTTGTGTAAATTAGGAAATCAGGAAATAATGGGTTGGTGCACAGGCAACCACAATTTTTAGTGTTTAGTAAAGCAATGTTGAAAACATGTTAGCCATACAAACCAAATACAAACCTTGCTTTCTTGAGAGCTCTTTCATAATCTGGTCCCCCATGGAGTAAGAACTGTTTAGCCAAATTTCCTTTCAGATTTGTGTCTGTACCACACACTACCCCATCTACACCATCTACAGATAAGAGAGTTCCTGCAAAAATATAGAGTATGGTAACTTTGTATTGGAGTTAAACACCATTTTCAACAATTTACCAGTAGGTCATATCACACAGGTCAATACACCTATTCATGCACTGCCTGCTTTCTCACAGCAGTAATAACACAACTTTATTTGCCAGCCGATGACTACCCCTCACATGCATCTGAGGTAAATGGCTAAAAATTGTTGGAAAGAAAGTTTGCCTTACCTGGATATCGAACCCACAACCACCAGGTCAGGAGTTAGGTATGCCACCAAGCTACCTGGCCAGGTTTACAAAATAAAATATTATCTACAGTAACTCATTACAACAAAACCCCATTTTAAAAGATCCTGAGGAAGAAATCTTTTCAAACATTGTGAGAAAAGGAGAAAGTGCTTGTAGCCAGCATATCCTCTTTTTCCTACAAAGACAAATTTGCATCATTGGGGTTGAAATGAAATTGTTGTCTGTTAATGCCTTAACTCTTTACCAAACAATCCATGGTTTTTACAACCCAGAGGCAGAAGCCTTTTGTAAACATTGTGGGAAAAGGAGAAAATGCTGGTAACCAGCATTTTCTCCTTTTCCCACAATGTTTTCTATCCTGTTGGAAACAAGTTTGAATATTCGAGTTTCTTTCATTTTGTCGTCTGCAAGTGACTTGAATTTGGACAAGTCTAAAAGTTTGTCGTTTAAATTGGTAAAGAGCTAAAAAATTTGGACAACACTACATTTTTCTCGTGTGGAATAGAGGTAACAAAGGTAAAGACAGAGTAGCTACATTTCCTGCCATTTCTCACCTGTATACACATGAACCAGGAGTTTTTTCAACACTTCAAATGTCCAAATTTGGTTTCCTTCAGAGGTATATGCCTGTTCTACAAAAGTAACCATATTTTGACTTTTATGGGATCTGGCTCCCTTTAAACTCACAACACTTTCAGCACGATGAGAAAGCTGAGTGGGGCTTGTAACTGAATTTTCTCCTGAAATGTACAAAATTTGAAACTAAAATTTCTTATAAATCAATGCATGACATAGATACCACTGTGATGTATAGATTATTTTACCAGCAGTTTCTATTGTACCTAGGTACTTGCAATCAGAACTGTTTCTGCACTATTCTCTGAGAAAGACATGCAATCACTTTTGGATGTCTTTTTGAAAAACAGTTCTTTTTAATCCATTACCAAACGGCAAAATTTTAGAAAAGTCCAAATTAAAAGCACTTGCAGACGACAAAATTAAAGTGACTGAAAATTGGAAATTTGTTTTGTGAAGGTTAGAAAACATTGTGGGAAAAGGAGAAAATGCTGGTTACCAGCATTTTCTCCTTTTCCCACAGTGTTTTCTAGAGACTTCTTTCTCAGGGGCATAAAAAGTAGGGATTGTGTGGTAATGAGTTAATGCTCTCAGACATTTCAATCAGATGGAAGCAACAACTCTTTACCTCACAATGCCAACTTTTATTGCCCCTGAGAAAGAAAGCTTTTGAAAACATTGTGAGAAAAGGAGAAAATGCTGGTAAGCAGCATTTTCTCCTTTTCCCACGATATTTTCATCCCTTCAAAAAACAGATTTCAATTTTTGAATCACTTTTACTTTTTTTCGTCTGCTAATGTTTTCAATTTAGACTAGTCCAAAATTTTGCCGATTGGTAAAGAATTACTGTCTTTTCCATTGAAAATTCTACATCTCAAGAGGAGCAAAACTATTCCAAAAATATTTTGACAATATTGCCTTGCCCTGTTGTATAGGTTGCTGTTTTGATAATTATTAACTAGTCCAAATTTGAAGTAAATATCTTCAGTAATTACAAAGAAATTATAAAACATAAAAGTCTGTGAAAATTATAAGTTGAAAAAAGGGGCACAACTGTGTCAAAAATATGCTGATGGCTACCTGCCCTTGTTGCTAGGGTTCTACTTTAGATTACTCACAGCTCAACCAAGTAGGAAGTAAATATCTCCAGTATTAAGAGAGATTTTACAAATTCTCAATGTTTTTGTTCTGACAAGACAACAGTACCAGGCTGTGACATTAGTCTATGACAAGGTTTTCTTCTTAACTCTTTACCAAACAATCCCTAGATTTCACCACTCTGTGAAAGAAACCTTTTGAAAACATTGTAGGAAAAGGAGAACATGCTGGTAACCAGCATTTTCTCCCTTTCCCACAATGTTTTCTACCCTTTCCAAAACCAATTTCAATTTCTGAGTCACTTTAATCTTGTTGTCTGCTAATGCTTTCAATTTGGAACAGTCTAAAATTTTTTTTGTCTGGTAAAGGGTTAAACAGTCGAGCTAAAAAACAATCCTGTGTTTTAACAACATAGAGGAAAAGCCTTAATGAAACACTGTGAGATAAGGAAAAAGGGAGCTGAGCACTGTTATTATTCTTATCCATAATGTTTTCTAGTCTTTCAAAGATAATTTCAACTTCTGTAATTTCCCCGTCATTTGGCCAGAATACATAACCCTATAAATCTTAGATCTGACTGCAAATAATTTGTAGCTAGACTGAGTTTCTATTCACAGACCATTCTTAAGAACCTTCTTAGTCTTATTTTCCAGAATTTCGTAGACTTGAAAGTAACTCAGGGGCGGATCCAGGATTTTTTCAAGGAGGGGTTCAACTTAGTCAATCTCAGATATGCAGACAGAGACCTGAAGCACAAATCAGTCCCCAATGAGTTGGAAGTCCATAAAAAAAAAAGAAATCTGGAAATTTAAGGGGGTTCATCTAAACCCCCCCACCCCCTGGATCTGCCAGTTAACTCAAATTCTGAATGGCTAAACCATTTGGTTTAGCCAATCACAAGGTGTGCTACTTCAGAATTTAGAAAATCATACAGAATAAGACTATAAATTTCTTATGAATGGTTGGTTCTAATCTAAAACACTCACTGTTCCCAGAAGCAACAAAGGTAGTGCTAGGCACCTCCATACAGATTATACTTACTAGAACCAAACTCTGTTTTCATGTTTGCAAAAGCTGGATTAGATGCCCACTTCTCATACGAATCTTTTATGTGGGTCAGCATTTCTACATCCATGTCAACAATATGGATCTCTAACACAGGGAACAGTGGTCCCATAGCAAGGCTGTAGTCCACCAGGGCTTTAACATAGACATCTGCCACAATCTGCCTTGGCACTCCAAAATAAGGCTCTAAAGAAAAGGTTTTCAGATTAAAAAATGGCAGATTAATTGAAAAGAAATTGAAAAGAATTGTATTCTGTGAAAAAAAAAAAAGAGAAAAGTCTTAAAAGTATGCAGTTTTACCTTAAAAATTTGAATCAAAGATAACTGAAAATCAAAGAGCAGGGCTGCAATTAAATGTATGAACAATGGTCCAATGGCTAGGCTTTAGTCTAGTATGGCTATGTGGTACCAATCTGTCAAGGCAATCCAATATAGGGCTCTCAATAAGCCATTCTCAAGCTAGCATACCTTGGGCTTTCATGAAGGAGAAAAAAAATGTAGACGTACATGTAAAGAAACTGTAAAACTTTGATACTTTTTTAACCCTTTACCCCATGAGGCATTTCTATGGTATTTCTAATTGACTCTAAATAACAGCAAGGATGAAGCTGTTTCTTATGTGTATATGACACCTTTTGATCGCAGAGACAACATTGTGGCAAAAGGTGAAATTGCTCGTCACAAGCAATTTCACCTTTAGCCACAATGTTTTCCAAAGGCTCTAGAATATCATGCAAAATGTCCAACAGGCTTGGTCCCAGATCAGACAACACTCTCAAAGCATGATCCTGATCCACACTGTCTTCTATAACAACTTGCCAAGAAGGAAGTCTGATCCAGAAACTTCTAGTTTGACCTTTAACAATAGTATCAAGTTGCTACAAAACCTAGCCCTGCAGCAAGGCAATACATAAACTGAACTATTCTTCCCATGACTACAGTTAGTTGGACTAATTAAATGCAGAACAAATTACAACTGGCAATGTGCTCGTACAGTGTTCAAGAAGGGGTCCATGGCTCCAGTCTTGGTCAGGCCACCAAGATTTTCTCTTCCCATTACATACACATACCCCCGCTGTAAAAAGTTTGTCTCTGACTGTCTCTGAGCCAAAGATCTTTCTTGGCCCTCTGTGAAAAACTAACGTAAGAGGACAGAAAAATAATCTGTCCAGGGTTGCTATCAGTTGAAGGCTGCCGCCCTCAACGTTACAAAAAGTGGCTCTCTGCAGTATGGCAGCTGAAGTACAAGCTACAAATCACCCATTATCAGGTACAGAGACTAATACTGGCTACATACTTAACTCATTACCAAACAATAAAATTTTAGCTTTGTCCAAATCGAAGGCATTTGCAGATGACAAAATAAAAGTGACTGAAAATTTGAAAATTGTTTTGTGAAGAGTAGAAAACATTGTTGGAAAGGAGAAAATGCTGGTTACCAGCATTTTCTCCTTTTCCAACAATGTTTTCTGAAGGCTTCTTCCTCAGGGTATCAAGAGTAGGGATTGTATGGTAATGAGTTAACCCATTACCACACAATCCCTACTTTTGACGCCCCTGAAAACACTGTGCCTGTTGCCAGCATTTTCTCCTTTTCCCACAGTGTTTTCTACCCTTCCCAGAACAAATTTCAAATTTTCAGTCACTTTTATTTTGTCGTCTGCAAATGCTTTCAATTTGGACCAGTCTAAATTTTTCTCATGTGGTAATGGGTTAAATGGATTTTACCTGCACTGAGAACTGGAAGACCCACTTTTCTGTACTGGTGGTTCTCTGCTGTCTTTAAAGCATCATAAATGGCTTTATGCAGATCCTTCATGCATTCTTCAACAGAAATGTTTGTATAAACTTCCCAAACTGGTGCTGCAACATGAATAATTCCCAAAGCAGGTATCCTGCCTGCTGAAGTGACTATATTCTGGGCAATTTTCAATGGTCCATACATTTTCAGGTAAACATCTATCTCGTCAACAACACTGTGTCCTGCTTGATCAAACATGGATTCGGCAATCAGTCCTCCTGACTTCAGGGAGGTAGAGACAGAGTTAACAAGAGCATCCATGTTGTCTAATTTTACAATGAAGTGTTTGTACATATAAATGGCTAGGCCATTCACCTTGATCTGGTATCGAATATTCGAAGCTGGAATCTGGTCTTGTAAAACAGGTTTAAGCACTCTTGTTGGTCCACCAATCTTTACTTGCTTTTTCCCCACTTTCTTCCCTCCAGGCCGGACATTTTTACCACCTTTTTTCACCTCAGGAGCAAGTGTTGGATCAGTGACAGACGATATCACATTTTTAGCATTCAGTTTTGATATAGGAATAAGGTTCTTCTCTGGATGAAACACCTTAACAGGATTTGCTGTCTTTTTTCCAACATTTGGATTCAAAGTATTTGCATTTACTTGTAAATGGACATATATTCTGTTAGTTCCAGGTTTATTTGATACTCTTTTACCTGTATTCACAATCTCATCTTCTCTGACCCACCTTGCCTCACCTGCCATTGGATTAACAGCTACAACATTTTGACTTTTTGGATGTCTACCTACTTCATTAATCATGCTTAAGTTGTCCATTTTTTCTAGATTAAATGGATTGTTATCAGGCTTCACATCAGGGTATTTGTAAAATTCCTTCTCTGTATCATCCCAATTTATAGGATAAACAAAATCTGGAGGTCGGGGGTAGTTAGAATGATCATACTTAGGACCTCTCTGGGTTGTTTTTAACAGATCTGTTGTGCTTTTTCTTTTTAAATTGGAATTGCTTTTCCTTGCACTGTAATCTTCTGCTTCATTTTCCTTGCTGTTATTTTCTTGTTTCTGTTTACCAGCTGGACTGGACCTCTCACTTGTGATTGCAGAAGATGGATGTCCAAAGAACAAAGCCGAGTTCATATCAATTCCATGTACCTTTTCTTCTTCCACAAGTTTATTATCTCTTGCAATCATACCAACATGCTGAATCCAATCCCTCTTGGCCTTAATTACCTCTGCATTATCTCTTGCAAAAATCCAAACTCGTATCTTGTTATTCTCTGGATATTCTTTCAATGCATAGAGAACTTTCTCATCACGTCCCTTTGAAAGAGCAAAGTTCCTTGCTTTGTCAAAATCTGACCTTGGGACAAATACATCGGCCTGAAATATCTTTTCCAACTCAGCAGAAATTCTTGCAATCTCTCCTTTGACTTGTTGGAACACAAGAAAGTTACAAAAAACTTCAACATATTCAGGATTTCTTTTAGTTGGGACTGCTTTAACATATAAAGATGGAACCTTCTTCAGTTTTGTAATGTCATCTGAGAAGAGGTGATTGAACTTTTTTGCATAGTCTCCATGAAAACGCCAGATCACAATACCTTTGTTAGGGTATCCAACTTGACATGTTTTACCAGTGGCAGGGTAATCATCTTCTTCAATCCAAAATCTTAAGGTTTCTATGGCAATATGGAGAATTTCTGGGTCATCCCCAATAATGTCCAACGTGTCTTTCTCTTTGTTGTATGCATACTTTAGACCAAAGTCTCTAACTATCTTGATGCCAGCCTCATTTACTCCATTTGGAAGTCGCTTGAATTTGTTTACAAGTATAGGATCAATTCTGAGGTGACACACATCAGACCCCTTTTGACCTTTTTGACCCTTTTTCTGCATCTGTAAATGTAGTTGAGTATAATTTTACTTACCTTCAGTCTGAAGGTGTCTGCTCCAATGCTATTTTTGTGACTGGTCTTCACATTCAATGTGAAGATCAGTCATAAAAATAGCATCGGCGCAGACACCTTCAGACGGGTGACAGATATGTTTTGGTAGCAGACGAGTTCAGTAACATAGCTAGACTTATAGAGTAGATTGATTGGATGTTTCGGTAACAAAGACTTATAGAGTAGATTGATTGGATGTTTCGGTAACAAAGCAAATATACAGTGTTTATGTATCATGACTTTCTTTACATCTAATGCATGGCTTTGTTTTGTTCAAACCTTTTAGTTTTGCACTTTTCACCCTTTTTATCCCTTGATAGATAGGTTCAAACCTTTCATTTTTCACTTTCCACACTTTTTCCCTAGATAGACAGACAATCCACATGGTTAATACATACAGCATGGAATGAGATATATAACAAAAATATTATTCATGAGGTAAAGTGGGAATTACAAATTAAGGTTTTAAATAACGAAGGTTTGAATAAAATAAAGCCATGTATTGCGTGTAAAGAACACCACGATACATATATACTATATAATTGCTTTGTTACTGAAACATCCAATCAAGTTACTCTATAAGTCTTTGTTACCGAACTCGTCTGAACATTACCGAAATATCCATAAATCCTTCAGACTGAAGGTAAATTTTACCAGTTTCTTTATGTGCAATTGTATTTGAAGGGCTATAAAGACAACTTTATTTATTTCTTTACGATTTAAACCTGGGTTCTAAATATTCTCTTGAAAACATTGTTACAAAACACATTAATTCCTTATGACTTGGTTGGTCAAAAGATTACCTACACTAGTTAACCCTTTACCACACAATCCCTGGTTTTTACGACCCCGAGATAAAAGCCTTTTGAAAACATTGTAGGAAACGGAGAAATTCCTGGTAACCAGCATTTTCTCCTTTTCCCACAATGTTTTCTACCCTTTCCAAATCAAATTTCGATTCTTCGGTCACATTGATTTTGTCGTCTGCTAATGCTTCCATTTTGGACCTGTCTATAAATTTGTCGTTCGGTAATGAATTAACTAAGCAGAGGAATTTGACAGTCTATAACCAAAATAAATGATCAAATATGAAAAAAATCTCCCCTATATAATATAGGGGAGATTTTTTTTCATATTTTATCATTTATTTTTGGTTATAGAATGTCAAATTCCTGTGAATTAAGTTAGTGAAAATGAACACGAAGTTTTTGTCCACCTCTTAAAAATATAGGAAAACAAACTTACGATGAAACTAGCTGCTTAGCGTTAATTCGTCTGATTCGTTTTCGACGATACGTCCATTTGAACCTATCAACGATAAATAAAAGCTTTGGAACGTGAAACATTTTTTCCTTCATTGAGCAAAAACAAAACGAAAGTAATAAGATACCGGAATATTGATATATACAATCGCGCATGCGCGGTTTTAACCACTCGGAATACTCGGATGGTTCTGACTTGACTTATAAGTGCAAAAGCTTACTTTCGTTTTCAATATGTCACTAGGAAGTAAATAAGAAAAAAAAAACTTCACCGAATGCATTGTCTGCGCATGTCATATTCTTCGAAGATTCGAATGCCATCAAGCGAATGTCACCGAATGTGTTGTTTTAGATGTGTTTTGATCCATAGGCCATTTCAAAAAGAAAATATATCAGAATTATCGAGTGAAGATTTATTTCTTAAGATGCATTATGTTCGTGTTGATTTATAACTTTGGTTTTAGTTTAGTTTAAACATATTTATTTTACATCGATTGAGAAACAAGTTCTTACAACTTATACTAATCTCTCTCGATTCTGCTTCCTGGGAACTACACCAGTACTCGCGCCGAATGTAAAGTGAGCCATGCAGATCATGATGCACTTTGAAATGGGGTTTAAAGGTGGGTATTTAGAATTTTTACATGTCACCAAATTAAAAAATATATAGTCTATATCACTGAAATTCATATGAAAAAATAATACAAATCATCAATAATTAAGATTCATAAAATTACAAAATATATATATTTTTTTTGATGGTGTTCCCTTAAAAGGCTACGTGGTTTACAGTCAAAACGTCCCACCGTCAAAACGTCCACCAGTCAAAACGTCCCACTTTTGGTTAAAACGTCCCCCCAATTTGGTTAAAACGTCCCACTATTCCAAAAAATTGGTCAAAATGTCCCACTTCGAATTATTTAGTTCTTATCAGCGACTGATAAAAGTGTAAGTGGTTGATAAATTTAATATTTATTTTTTTGTATAAATTATAACAATAAAATTGTTTCTTCACAGATTTTGTTAATGTTAATTGTAAGTGTAATAAATCGGGTATAGGTGAAAAAGAAAACTGGCCAATTGGGCGGCATACAATGACTAATGAACAGAACAGAACACGCTTTTTTAATACTTTCTAGTTGTACATAGTCATGAAAAATAAAAACGAATTAATGGGAATCAACGTTTTTTGACATTGTTCCTTTGTGCAGATAAAGCGGAATCTCGAACATTTGTAAATTACTATTGGAATATATTTCTGTGCGTTGTGTGCTCTGCAGTGCTCTTGTAATCAACTGTTTATGCAATATTAGTACACTATATTATTCCTTAGAGTAGGAAATTTAAGATAGGTTTTTAATTACTAAGTATGCACATACATTTTGCATCACGCAGATTCATGTTAACATATTAATAGGTAATCACAGATAATCATGTACTGACTCTTAACCTCATGATCCTTAGATTTAATAAATATGAAAGAGAATGCTTTTGAAAACAGCGTTGGACAATGAGAAAACACTGGTAACAGCCTAAAGTTTCTTCTTTTTCCCTCATTAATTCTACAATATCAAAGACAACAAAAACTCATTTTTAGTAAATGCAGTACATTGTAATTTGTATGTTGGCATACTTGTAAAATACTTTTATTTTGCCCCAGTCCAAAATTTCATCGTTTTGTAAAGTATTACACGTAATTTTCAAATGCTATATCATGAGAGAGAGAGAAAGAAAAAAAAAAAAGAAAATGTGAAAGATGGAAAGAAAGCAAGGACAATTCAAGTTTTTAGTTACAGTAACTATCGTATACGACATTCTTGCAATTGGCATTAGTTAGATTTGCTGCAGTATTGATCGAAGGGTCAATTAACATTTTCAGAAGCTGTATATCACTATTAAGTGTGACAAATTTGGTTTTTAACACCTTACCTAACCCTTAACACAGCCTGGGTTCCAGTTCAATCGGGGTTCAGTCAACCCCCCCTCCCCCCTTTTATATTCCGAATTTTTTTTTTTTTTTTCAAAAACATGACGTATAATATTTTTGAAAAAGTAATGGCAGAATACAAAAGAGGAAAATTATCAACCACACTGAAGAATTGGACTCGACCGTTGTGTGAGAATTAGGAAAAGCCGTTTATACACTATATATATTTCCGGTTCCTGACCGCAATCTTCATAACGGCAAAGCCGTAATTAACTTATTGTTTGCAGCTGCTTTTTTATTGAATGTCCGATTTACTCATTTGGTGTGTACATGGTCAACTATTGTTCCTATAAATGGGCAAATCATTGCAAACAGTGATTGCTCTTTTCCTTCTTTGCTCCCCCCCCCCAGTCCTATTTATAAGACCCTACGTACGTTATTTCACATTTTGACATTTTGAACGGCAAACAAGCATGTGTACGTCTAAGTATTTGGACTACCCCCCCCCCCCAAAAAAAAAAAAAAAAAAAAAACACTTTGTCGAGAAACAATACTAGAAAAGAATAAAATGCTGATTACTGGAATTTGTCCTTTTCTTACGATGATATGAAAATGTTTCATTCTCTTGGTAGGTAAGATATCGGATCGTTTGGATAGGGGTTAAATGAAAACTTAACACAATGAAATAAATCAGTTATCTCAAAACACTTCAGATAGCCATCGAGGCGTTCGTGTCGAATAAACATTCGTGCAGGGAGACAATATGGGCCTTAACCCTTAGCCCACATTTATAAAAATATTGATTTTATTTAGCCTACATTAAACAATCATGATTGCAATTGACTAAAATCGTAAAAAAAAAGGATCCATGGACATGAATGTAGTCTGGTATTGAAGTACACAGCTATGGTATTGAAAATTGACTTAAGTCATATTATTAAGTTGAATGTCATAAGATTTGTCGAAAATTAATTTTTTGCCCTTTAACTCTTTACCAAACGACAAAATTTTACACTGGTCCAAATTGAAAGCTCTTGCAGACAACAAAATAAACCTAACTCAAAAATTGTACTATGTTTCCGGCAGGGTAGAATACATTGTGGGAAAAGGAGAAAATGCTGGTTACCAGCATTTTCTCCTTTTCCCACAATGTTTGCAAAAGCCTTCTATCTCAGGGTCGTAAAAATCAGGGATTGTTTGGTAAAGGGTTAAAACTATAGGTATGGCAGGATATGGGTTAATATGCAAAGCCCTGTAACAATAAATTTATGACATCATAATGTTACACATCAACTTAGAAAGTTTTCTGAAATAATCAACCAAGATTAAAGTAATTATTTTTCATAGGATATACGGGGGCATTTTAGGGGGACGTTTTAAAGGGACGTTTTAACCAATTCGGAATGGAATAGGGGACGTTTTAACCAAAAGTGGGATGTTTTGACTGTGGGACGTTTTGACTGTGGGACGTTTTGACCGGATACCGGCTACGTAGCCTTTTAAGGTATTTTTAGATTTCGCGCCAAAAATCAATAAAGCATTGTGGGAATGCCAAGTGACTGGCACGTGACTCATAACACTTACATTCCATTACATAACAAACATGTAATAATTATTTTCCATGATGTCTTCTTCGGACCCTATGTTTGAAATTTAATCTGTGTATTCCTGTATGTAAATGAGCGAATTGATCATCTAAAAATAGAACGTGTCCCCTGTTGGTATTGACCTAGGCTGTAGTAAATCTCTAATTTCTCGTGTTGTTGGACGGTGTTTGAATACTGGAGTTTTATGAATGAAAATTAAAAGGCTTTGGGAGTATAAGGATGATTTTTTTGCACTTTTATACAATTTTCATTCCAAAATCTGAAGGGCCACCTTTAATGCATTTGCAAAATGATATTGACGATATGCACTAAGGCTGGGAGGCCAGCCTGCATAGTCTGGCAGGCTGACTTTGCTAATATTTGCCCTTAATTGCTATTCTTTTTTCTGCCTTTGACAGGACCGTTTAAAACCCTCATTCAAGTAATACAGTGCTGCTGATATAACAATTTTAGCTTTTGTAATATCTATAATGCTTTTTAAGTTTTGGTAATTAGAAATTTTGGTAAATTTTGGTAATTAGAAATAGCAGATAAGAGGAAGTGATCATTGATAGCATTCTAAATCCGTTATTTCTCATCCAAACCCAATGCTCTACTCGTTACAATCTCTATGAGATGATTCTAATGTCAGAATACCCGTAACGGGGTTTACATGAGAATGATGAATATTTTCAGTTTTGAAATCAAAATTACTCCCTCTGTCTGGAGCTCTGAAGACATGGTCGATCTTTTTCATTTTGTCAGTCTAAATTGATACAGGCTGTTTTTAACTATACCAGTAGCTCCATGGGCTCTATGGGCAAAGGGTGGCCATCAGGCAAGAGTTACATATGTTATGTGATACATTACAGACATGAGGAAAAGTTGTTGTTTTTTTCACCTATTGTTATGAGGCTTTAACCCATTACCAAACGACAATATTTTAGACTGGTCCAAATTGAAAGCATTTGCAGACGACAAAATAAAAGTGACTGAAATTTTGAAATTTGTTTTGTGAAGAGCAGAAAACATTGTGGGAAAAGGAGAAAATGCTGGTTATCAGCATTTTCTCCTTTTCCCACAATGTTTTCTAAAGGCTTCTTTCTCAGGGGCATCAAAAGTAGGTATTGTGTGGTAATGGGTTAAGGCAAGAGTTTCTTTTACCCCATAAGTTATTTCTGTGGTATCACTAACTGAGCCTAAATAACAGCAAGTATGAAGCCATTTCTTATGTGTATATGACACCTTTTGATAGCATAGAAAACATTGTGACAAAAGGTGAAATTGCTTGTCACGAGCAATTTCACCTTTTGCCACAATGTTTTCCAAAGACTCCGCAACCAATGCGTAGAAAAGAGTATCTATGGAGTAAAGGGTTAACTCTTTACCAAACAACAAAATTTTAGAATGGTCCAAATTAAAACTGTAAGCATTTGCAGACGACAAAAAAAATTTAGTTAAAGAATTTAAACTTGTTTCCAATGTTTTCAAAAGACTTCTTTCTCATGGTCGTTCAATGTCGGGTTTGTATGGTAAAGAGTTAACCCTTTACCCCATGAGGCATTTCTATGTTATCTCTAATTGACCCTGAATAACAGCAAGGATGTGTATACAATATGACACCTTTTGATAGCATAGAAAACATTGTGACAAAAGGTGAAATTGCTTGCAAAAAGCAATTTCACCTTTTGCCACAATGTTTTCCCAAGGCTCCTACAAGCAATGGGTAGAAATGAGTACCTATGGAATAAAGGGTTAAACTCTAAATTGTTATGTAAAATGTTAAAAGGCATACCTGGGTAAAAGCATGTTAATCATCATCGGCGATAATTGCATTTTAACAAAAATTTATAGAGTCCATAATTATTTATGCTATTGAAAAAGTCATCTGCTGTAGCAAATTATTTTCACCCTTTACCACACAATCCCGCGTTTTTATAACCCTGAGATTGAAGCTTTTTGAAAACATTGTGGGAAAGGAGCAAATACTGCTCACCAGCATTTTCTCCTTTTTTCACAATGTTTTCTACCCTGCTGGAAACACATTTAAATTTTTGAATTAAACTTATTTTGTTGTCTGCAAGTGCTTTGAATTTGGACCAGTCTAAAATTTTGCCATTTGGTTAAGAGTTGAGTAACTCTTTATCAGTTAAGATTTCGGACTTGTCCAATTAAATGTAAAGTTTTAATAACCCTGTAAAAGAAAGATTTTGAAAACATTGTTGGAAATAGAGAAAATGCTGGTTAATAAGTACTCCTTTTTCCACAATGTTTTCCAACCTATCAAAGATAGTAATTATCCTTTGAGCTAGATTTAATTTTATTTGTGTGAATGCTTTCAATTTGTTTCAGTTTGGTTATTCACTTTTTTTGGTAAAGGGTTAAAAGTGTTCATGGAAAGCAACTTGACACAACCGGTGATATTTATTTTTAAAAGGGTAGAAAGCAGAAGAAAAATCTGGCAGAAGTATCCTTTCTCTAGATTATTATCTCATTACCAATCGACAATATCTTAGACTGGTCCAAATTGAAAGCATTTGCAGACGACAAAATAAAAGTGACTAAAAATTTGAAATTTGTTTTCTGAAGGGTAGAAAACATTGTGGGAAAAGGAGAAAATGCTGGTTACCAGCATTTTCTCCTTTTCCCACAATGTTTTCTAAAGGCTTCTTTCTCAGGGGCGTCAAAAGTAGGGATTGTGTGGTAATGGGTTAAGTCATAGGATTTTTTTGTATCTCTACAGATTGTTTTTGTCTTTTAACCCTTAACCAAACCATTCCTGGTTTTTACAATCTAGAGATAGAAAACCTTTTGAAAACATTGTTCAAAAAGGAGAAATGGTGGCAGCAACCATTTCCTCCTTTTCCCACGGTGTTTTCTACCATTCACAAAACAAATTTATTTCATTTTTCTGTCACCTGTTTTTTTGTCCTCTGCAAACACTTTAAACTTGGAGGAGTCTAAAAGTTTTGTCATTTTGGAAAGAGTTAACCCTGTAGAAAATTACAGAATTTTAGATTGGCCCAAATTCAAAGCAAAATGTAACTCTAAAACTGAAATTTGTTTCAAGCAAAATAGAAAACATTGTGGGAAAGGCAGAAAATGCTGGTTACCAGCTTTGTCTCCTTTTCCAACAATGTTTTCAAAAGGTTTCTACATGGCCAAAAATACTGAGGGGAAAAGGAGAAAATGCAGGTCACCAGCATTTTCTCTGTTTTCATAATGTTTACAAAAATCCTGTTTCGTCAAATGTCCTGAAAACACCGGATTGTGTGAAGAAACGGCTATGAAAGTAGGCAGTGCTTTGAAAAATGGTAAGCATTTTCTCCTTTTTCCACAAAGTTTTCTACCCTATCAAAGCAAAATTGAGCCACTTTGAAATTGTCATCTGCAAATGGTTTAAACATAGATAGGCCTAAAATTTTGCCGTGTGGTAACAGGTTTAGGCTTCTACATTTTAGACTTTCCTGAAAAGAGTAACTTCCAGACAACAACCATATAAAACTTGGAAGCATGTATACAAGATTTACAATGGCAGAGGTAAGGATACCAAAAAATCTAGTGCTCAAGATGAAGGGTTCATCTGGAGGAATTACTCCAGAGTTGGAGAGAATTCGCACAGAATATATAATAGGAGTTGATTTTGATGGTAAAGAAACAGTCAAACTAAGACATGGGGACAGTGACTTTCTTGAGATTGCTGTTGACACCTTAGAAAAACATCATGGGTTTCAGACAGATTACCAAGAGGTTCAAGCAAGCATTGTTCAGCAGCAAGTAGAGTGGAAAGTAACAGAGAGCAGTGCTTGGAAAATGGAATATTTGTTAAACAAAGAACTTGAAACTTTGGAAAAGACTTGTAAAGTAGAAAAAGAGTACCATAATAAAGAACGGTTTCCAAAAGAAATAAGCATTTTGTGTAGCATATCAAATTTTGGTTTGGTAAATGAAAGTCTGAAAGAGCTACAAGAAAGATGTGAAAATATTAGACTTACTAGGAAAACTGTTGAAAAAAGAAATGAAAACCGGGCCAGACGTTTCTGTAGAGAAAAAAGGTGGTCTGGTGCATTTTGTTATTTTGAGGAAAATACAGGAGAGCTTAACATTTATAGTCTTAATAAAAAGCAATCAGACAAAGTTTTTGAAGACTGGGAAAGTTATCAGACTGAAACACAACAGAGAGAGAATGTACAGTCAAAAGATTCTAAGTTTACTGATAAAAAGTCAAATGTCTCTTCTCAAAGTCAAAGGAGAAAGTCACAAAATGAAGCTGAAGCTGTAACTGGTAGTGCAGGCCAGGAAATGGTGAAAGCAGACAATAATTCACTCACACATGATGAAATGAAGAAACCAGCTAAATCAGACCATTTTTCAATGCAAAAGAAAGATGGAAAAGGAGCTGGTTTTAATTCTCCACTCATTAAAGACAAACAAGCATGCCAGAAAGATAAGGAGGATGATAGTCTTACAAAGAAATCGAATGTTGATTTGCTGCAACAAGGCAAAGACAGCAGAAATCAAGATTGGGACAGTTCTGAAGTGGCAGATGGTGCATCGGCTTCATTTCCTGATAGAAAACCAGGACAGAAATCAAAAGATGGAAAGTATGAATTTTCTTGTGGGAAAATCATGGTTTTTGTCTACCAACAATCAGTGACAGAACTAAAAGGTATGGATGCTGTCACAAATGCAGCCAATGAGAAACTGATGCACGGAGGAGGCGTGGCTTACTTTATCTCAAAGGCTGCTGGGAAGAAAATGTGTGAAGAATGCAGTGACTATGTAGAGAAGAATGGAGCAGTCAAGGTTACAGAGAACTATGTGTCTAAAGGGGGAGATATGAAGTGTAAAGGAATCATCCATGCCGTTGGCCCAAAGTGGTATGATTATAGAGGGAGGCGGACAGAATGTGCTAAAGATGTGTATCACACTATTTTGAACTGTCTAAAAGTATCAGAAGAGCGGAAGTGGAAAAAAGTAGCTCTGATTGCAATCAGTTCAGGTAAGAAAGTTAGAATAATTAATTCTTCTGTAATAATTCAAATTTTTACATTGCTGAAACTTGTTTTTTTGCTGACATTAAATTTACACATTACCAATTGCAGAAATTAAACTATATATGAAAACATTTTGACAAATAAGTGGAACTGTGTGGAATAAAGAATTTCTCTCTATGCCAAAATTTTGTGAAATTTTTATGTATAAAAGCCTTTACCTCCAATCCTGGGTTGTAACGATCCTGAGAAAGAGGCCTTTTGAAAACATCATTGGAATAGGATAAAAGCTTTTAATCAGAATTTTCTCCTTTTTCCATGGTGTTTTCTACCTTATCAAAGGCAATTTTCATCACTTGGACTACAGGCCGACTTGGGCCGATATTTCTTTGTATTTGCATTAACTCTTTACCACACAATCCGGACTTTTAATGACCCTGAGAAAGAAGTCTTTTAAAAACATAGTTGGAAGAGAAGAAAATACTGGTAACCAGCATTTTCTCCTTTTCCCACAATGTTTTCTACCCTTCTCAAAACAAATCTCAAATTTTCACTTCAGTCACTTTTATTTTGTCGTCTGCAAATGCTTTCAATTTAGACCAGTGTACAATTTTGTTGTTTGCTAAAGAGTTAAGCCTCCTTTTTGAAGAGCATGGCTCATTGCTATTTACCCTTTACTCCATAGATACTCATTTCTACACATTGCTTGTAAGAGCCTTTGGTAAACATTGTGGCAAAAGGTGAAATTGCTCGTGACAAGCAATTTCGCCTTTTGTCACAATGTTTTGTATGCCATCAAAAGGTGTCATATACACATAAGAAACTGCTTCATCCTTGCTGTTATTTAGGGTCAATTAGAGATACCATAGAAATGCGTTATGAGATAAAGGGTTAATATGCTGTTTTTCTGTCTGCGAGTAATACTTCTTCTTTTACAGGAAAAAAAAAATGAATGCAGACAGAAATAAATGTTTTTGAAAGCATTGTAATTGGTGGTAAAATTGCTCTTGTTAGACACAAAATTTTCTTGCATACTCAAATTTTTCTGTAGTAGGCTGGTTACTCTTTACCACATGACAAAATTATAGACTGGTCCAAATTCAGATACCAGGTAATTTGCAGACCACAGAATGAATTTAACTGCAAAATTGAAATTTGGTTTGGAAAGGGTAGGAAACATTGTGAGAAAAGGAGAAAATGCTTGTTACCAGCATTTTCATCTTTTCCCACAATGTTTTCAAAAGGTTTTTTCTCAGGGTTGCTAAATGTTGAGTTGAATGGTACAGAGTTAACCCTTTACCCCATAAGGCATTTCTTTGTTATTTCTAATTGACCCTAAATAACAGCAAGGATGAAGCCGTTTCTTATGTGTATATGACACCTTTTGATAGCCTAGAAAACATTGTGACAAAAGGTGAAATTGCTCATCATGAGCAATTTCACCTTTTGCCACAATGTTTTCCAAAGGCTCCTACAAGCAATGTGTAGAAATGAGTATCTATGGAGTAAAGGGTTAAATCTGTAAAGTAGACAGGAAGGAAAGATTCAAATGTATTCATTTACAGCATGACACTTGTGTTCTTGTTTTGGACAGGTATTTTTGGAGTACCTAAACAACTGTGTGCAGAGATGTATGTGAAAGCCCTTGTTGAGTTTAGTATACTACATTCAGTTAGCATCAAAGAAGTTCACTTTATAGATTTGAACCAAGATATATTGGATATGATAGAAAAGGCTCACAAAGATTGGGTGCAGAATCCAGGTTCTATCTCATTTGATAATGCGCTGAATTATGAAGAAGCCCCATTGTATACAGGGAAGAAAGCGAGAAACAAAGGTAGGTAATTCCAGATCATTGTGACAGTAATCTTGGCTTAACTATTTACCATACTACAACTTTGGACTGATCCAAATTAAAGCCTTTGCAGACAACAATTAAATGTTCCTCAAACGATGAGAGTTGTGAGTGAAACTGAAAGAACAAAAACAGGTGTGCTGAATAGAATAAGCAATGCTGTCTTTAGCCAGAATGGTGTGGAAAAGGTGGCTTCAGATAAATAATCAAAGCATTGAGAATGCTGAAGTGGTATTTGTCAAGGAAACCTATTGCGTGGAATTAATAGTTTGAAACAAAAAGAGACATATTGTTCAAATATTGGCTTAAAAATCAACCCACTAGGCAAATGAATACTTTTTCGGTTGAAGGGAGAGTACTCATGTATCTTAAAAATGTAATTTTGAAATATCTTTAGCCTTTTACATTTAATTTCCAACATTACAGTCAATTACAGGTACTTCGATCTATAAATATTCATGTGCAATCAAATGGGATAATGCACTATCATAGGACAAACAAGCCATGGAACAAATTGGTTTTGGAATGAAAAAGCCCAGGGTCAGTAGGCAAACCAGCATTTTCTCCTTTTCCCACAATGTTTCCTACCCTGCTGGAAACAAATTTCTATTTTTGAATATTGTTTATTTTGTCATCTGTAAGTGCTTTCAATATGGACCAGTCTAAAATTTTGTTGAATGATAAAGGGCTAACCCTTATGTAAACCCTGAAAATATTTTCAATTTATCTGGAAGAGACCAAAATGATTTCACCCTGTACCACACAATCCTGACTTTAAACAACCCAGAGAAAGAAGCCTTTCGTAAACATTGTGGGAAAAGAAGAAAATGCTTGTAACCAGCATTTTTTCCTTTTCCCACACTGTTTTCCATCCTACCCAATACAAATTTCAGATCTTCAGGCACTTCTATTTTGACGTCTGCTAGTGCTTTCAATTTGGACCAGCCTAAAATTTTATCGTTGGGTAAAGAGTTAAAATGTGCTTGAAAAAATGTTGGTTGATAGGGTATGGATTTGGTTTGTTTACTGTTTCAACCCTTTACCAACGTGTAATTTTACAGCTGTGGGGAAGAATACTGAGAACATCATGGAAGAGAAGAGAAAAATTCAACATTGCGTTTTTTCACAGACAATCAGTTGTCAATCGAAGCTCATCCTATTCAGTATCTACAAGTATTGTCAATTTGGAGTAATCTCATAATTTTGTTACCTTATAAACAGTTAAACATAATTTCCAGTGTTTGATGGCAGCCACTGTACCCTACTGTTGTAGTGACATTACATGTAATCAAATACTGGGTCTGTATTCACCAACCATTCTGAAGAACGTTCTTTGTCTTATTCTTCAAGATTTTCTGGCAGTGAAAGTAACAGAACTTCTGTTACTTTCACACTGACCAAATTCTGAAGAATAAGACTAGGAATGTTCTTGAGGATGGTTGGTGAATACAGACCCTGAAAAAAGTATTGGAAAAAGTCTTGTATGAGCAGGGGTTCAAATCTGCAACTCTCATTTAGAATAATTATTTAAGAAATAACCTTCTTTCTATCATGGTAAATCGTTCAATAAACCACAGTTGTGAGTTATGAGGCACAATAAATAATCCACAAGGGAGATAGCCCGAGTGGGTTATTCATTGCATCTCATAAATCACAATGTGGTTTATTGAACAATAAACCACGATAGAAAGAAGATTATTTCGATTCTAACATGGCCAATTCTCAGTGAAAGGAAAACAAGTTCAAACTTAAAGAAAAACGCGGATGAAAATAATGTTCCACTGAATAACTCACTCATTGAATGACGTCACTCGATATAGGATGACGTCACTCTACATGGATTGTTGCAGATTTTACCACGTTTTCTTTGCACTGTGTTTATAGAGCCAAAGTCGCATGCCATGTTAGAATGTTGTTTCTTGAATCTTTAGATGTTTTTTGTCTAGATGCGAACCAAATTGGAAACATAGCAAACTGAGAAAATGCTTCAAGAAAAAACTCTACTGTAATTTTTACATAGATTAAAGTTACAAATTGATCTTTTCAAAGTCATCCTCTGCAGGTTTTATGGTATTTGTCGAAGACAATACCACTTTGAGTTCAGTATTGAATTTTGAAGACCTTACATCATATTTTGTGCAAAGTTGAAGGAAATAAACCAGATTAAACGCAATTTTTCTCAGATAAATGAATTTTTCGAATTTTTCGGTGCCAGTCAGATATGTAATTGGAAATGGTATGTTGAAATGCATTAGGTGAGGCCATCTATCGTGGAAATACTAATTTGTACTTGGAAGTAACTTCACTTGCTAATGGCCTTCTTTGGGCGCAATGATACAAAATTAGTCTACTGATCCCTTGGTCCTGGGCTTTTTCATTCCAAAACCAGCTTGTCTCATGGCTTGTACATCCCAAGATTTTGTGCTACTCCATTTGATGGGGCATGAATATTTATAGATCCAAATAATTGATTGTAATGTTGGGAATTAAATGTTAACAACCAAAAATATTTCAAAATCATAGTTTTCAGATACAAACCTTATTTTATTCAATAAATTCTCTCTCTATCCATCATACATCCTAAGGTCGAGGGACATTACTTCTGACTCCTCGTAATGGTCAAAGGGAGGCCACTTATACACACATAATCATAAATGTGTCATAAGTACTCTCCCTTCAACCAAAAAAGGTATTCATTTGCATAGTAGGTTGACTTACAAGCCAATATTTGAATAATGTTTCACCTTTTTCTTTCAAATTATGAATTCTACACAATGGCTTCCTTGACAGATAGTACCACTTCAGTGTTCTCAACGCTTTGATTTATGCTCCTGATGAGGTTGAATCTATTTATAGCATTTGCACTGTCCTTCGGTTGGTCTGTCTATCAATCCATCCCTTCATCTGTATATCTGTCCTGTACACATATCAGATATCAGATTCAGGGTTAAAAGTACGTGATGACACAGTCATTGTTTGAAACATCAAGAGTTACAGGGTGACCCCAAAAAAATGAGACCCATGAACATGTTAATAAAAACTTTAATTTTCAGGCTACAGAAACCAAACATCACACATGTTATCTCAACTTAACGCAAGGCCTGCACACCAAGTTTCATTAGTCAGGGCTTATCACTTTCTGTTTAATGACGTCTTTCCATAATGTGCTCAAAATGAGCCCCTCGGCGCTGGCAGCACACTTGGACACTACGCGCGAAATTCTCAATGACTCGAACGCACTCCTCCTTTGGAATCTCACCCCAGGACTGCCTACAGAGGCCTCTTCATTCCATTAAGTGCACTGTGTGGGTTGCAATATCTACACATGGCATCATCGGACCATTCTGGTTTGAGGATGAGAACGAGCGTGCAGTCACTGTAAACACAGAGTGTTACCTAGGGGTCCTCCCCAAGTTTTGGGCTGTACTCGGCCAATAAAGGGGGTTGTAAGGGAGGATCAATGGTTTCAGCAGAATAGGGCAACTCCCCACACCTCAAATGACTCGCTGAATTGGCTGCGCGAGCACTTTCAGGATCGCCTTATCAGTCGGAGGTGTGACCCTGAATGGGCTTCACACTCGCCAGACATGAACCCTCCGGATTTCTACCTATGGGGCTACCTCAAAGACAATGTCTATAGGAATAATTCCCAAAACATTCACGAGTTGAAGGAGGCCATAACTGCTATGATTTGTGAGATTCCAAAGGAGGAGTGCGTTCAAGTCATTGAGAATTTCGCGCGTCGTGTTCAAGTGTGCCGCCAGCGCCAAGGGTCTCATTTTGAGCACATTATGGAAAGACGTCATTAAACAGAAAGTGATAAGCCCTGACTAATGAAACTTGGTGTGCAGGCCTTGAGTTAAGTTGAGATAACATGTGTGATGTTTGGTTTCTGTAGCCTGAAAATTAAAGTTTTTATTAACATGTTCATGGGTCTCATTTTTTTTGGGTCACCCTGTATTATTGGAAGTTGTTGAAATTATTTTATAATGAACATAAAATGTATAGGTTCAACTCTTCACCACACAACCTCATGTTTAACCCTTTACCACACAATCTCTACTTTTGACAACCCTGAGAAAGAAGCCTGTAGAAAACATTGTGGGAAAAGGAGCAAATCTGGTAACCAGCATTTTCTCCTTTTCCCACAAAGTTTTCTACCCTATCTAAGCAAAATTGCAACATTTGAGCCACAATGAAATTGTCGTCTGCAGAATGCTTTCAGTTCTGATAGGTCTTGAATTTTGCTGTGTGGTAATGGGTTAAATGGCCCTGAAGAAGAAGGGTTTAAGAAGTATTGTAGGGGAAAAAAGAGAATGTTTTTTACTGTTTTATAGACAAATTCAAATAGTTGAGATACAACTGTTCTTAAGAACATTCATAGTCTTATTCTTCAGAATGTCTTCAATATGAAAGTAACAGAACTTCTGATTTGCAAACTTTTTGGTTTTACAAAATCAGATCTGTTCCTGTCACCGTCAGAAAATCTTGAAAAATAAGACAAAGAATACGACAAAATTTTAAACTGTTCCAAATTGAAAGCATTTGCAGACAACAAAATGAACATGACATAAGAATTGAATTTTGTTTTATGAAGGGAAGAAAACATAGTGGGAAAAGGAGAAAATGCTGGTAACTAGCATTTTCCCCTTTTCCCACCATGTTTTCAAAAGGCTTCTTTCAAAGGGGTGTTAAAAATTGGGATTGTGTGGTAAAACGTTAAGAATGGTTGATGAATACGGAACTTATTGTTCAAAGGAGTTTAATTAAGTCTTCAGATTATTTTCAGGTGATAAAGAGTTGGTTTCCAATAACAATGTTGGATATTTGGGAGTTGAAGAGCCAGCATTGGTTCATTTTGTGAGGAAGGAGCAAGGAATATCCTTGTTTCGAGTGGCTAGTAGACTTGACTTGTATGTGTACAGTGGCTCTGTGTTGGAATTACAAAATGTTGATGCAGTTGTATGCAGTATGGATGTTAATTACGAGGGGGTGCTATTAAAGAGGATAGCCGAGGTAGCAGGAAAGGAGTTTGTGAATAAACTTCAAAGAAGGTGAGCTTATGTTCTTAGATTGATAAACCTGCATTGCAGGAGACCACTCCTTCAATCATGGGTTTGTTCCGATTTAAATACAATACCTAACAACTGCCTTTGAAAGATATCTCTTTAGCTTATTGGTTATGGTTTTGGTCTTTTAACTCATTACCAAATGACAGTACAGTATTTTAGGTTTGTCCAAATCGAAAGCATTTGCAGATGACAAAATAAAAGTGACTTAAAATTTTAAAAATGTTTTGTGAGGGGTAGAAAACATTGTGGGAAAAGGAGAAAATGCTGGTTACCAGCATTTTCTCCTTTTCCCACAATGTTTTCTAAAGGATTCTTTCTCAGGGTCAAAAGTAGAGATTATGTGGTAATGGGTTAAACCTCAAAGAAAAATGAGGAAATTTTGTCCACATGTTTTTGAATCCGGGAAATGTGGTCAGTATTTCAGGTATGCATTCGTTGTGAGTTTTCATGTTTGTAAGACCTGTTACCAAACAACCTCATGATTTTAGTATTCTGAAGAAAAAAACTTTTTTAAAATTTGTTTAGAATTTGAACTGAGTTCTATGATAGAAATTGCTTTTGAAAGGGTAGAAAACAATACTGGTTACAAGCATTTTTTTCCTTGTACCACAATATTTTCAAAAGCATTTTTTGCATTTGCATTGGCCTTTCTGTTTTTTCAACTGTGTGATTTTAGATTTTATATCGGCATTTTCTCCTTTTCCCACAAAGTTTTCAGAAGGCTTCTCCCTCTGGGTCGCCAAAACTAGGGATTGTTTGGTAAAGAGTTAAGCCCCATTTTGCTAGAGTTCTTTTCCATTTTTTCTTCTCTACAGACAAAAAGAACATAAGCGTTGTGAGGATGGTGAAGTGTGTGTTTTCCCAGGAGGCAATATGAGAGTAAAATACATTATAGCTCTGGTTATTGATAGATACATTAAAGGGGCCAGTTCTTCAGAGCTTGACAGACTTCATGGCTTCTTTACAAAAATCATAGAGGAGGCTGAAGATATAAAAGTTGCTAGAGTAGCTTTACCGATGATTGGATGTGGTAAGGTTTTTTTGAAGGGGGTCGAGTGGGGGGTGGGGGGGCCAACATATAGGACTGTATTCACCTACCATTTATAAGAACATTCTGGTCATATTCTCTGACATTTTCTAAATTTGAAACTAACACAACTATGATTGGCTAAGCATTTGATTCTAGGCTATATGAAAGTTGGGGGGAAAATATTATTTCATATGATGAGACAGAAAAATGCTGGTCACTTAGTCTAGATGACTACAACATGTGAAAAGGGGCATTCAGAAAGTGCAGTCCACACAGTCTAATCCAAAGCAGGACTTAAGGACTTCATTAGAGTGGACTTGGACAAAACAGGAAATTACTCACAAACTGAAAGTGATGTTTTGGATGAGCCAGGGCAGACAGTGCAGGCTGGTCTGAGACAACATTTTATGCTAATCTCCAAATGCCCCTTTTCATGTTGCATGCGATTTGTACCCTCTGGTGAAGGAAATGACCATTACCGGCATGTTGCAGATGTCAGAAAGCCAAGGTTGGAAATATGGTGCTAGTTACAGCTTACTCTTTACCAAATGACAAATTTTTAGACTGGTATTGAAAGCATTTGCAGACAACAAAATAAATGTGACTGAAAAATTGAAATTCATTATGGGAAGGGTAGAAAACATCGTGGGAAAAGGAGAAAATGCTGGTTACCGGCATTTTCTCCTTTTCCTACAGTTTTTTCAAAAGGCGTCTTTTTCAAGGTCATGTGGTAAAGAGTTATATTTATTGTCAAAACTTTGTAATTGTAAGAGCTATTGCTTATGATAAAATGCTTCTCATTGTTTTATTCAGGGTATGTAAAAGATCAAAGGGACTTACAAAGCTGCTGTAGACAGTTGATCAAAACAATCACCTTATTATGTGCCGACAGTGTGAGAAATAGACAGACAACAAACGTAAAAGAGATCCATCTTGTGAACTATGATGAGAACTTCACAAAATATTTGTTACAAAATTTACAAGATGTGGAGAAGGGACATAGTGACATAAACAGACCTTTTCCAGTTGAAAACTATGATCAAAGATATGATGCTCTAAATCTTCATGGATGGACTTTACACAAACCTTTAAAAGATATATCTGTAAAACCACCAATAAAGGAAGCTAAAGAACCAAAAGTTACGGTAGCATCTATGCAGAAAACATTACCAAAAACTTTATCTCAAAATTGCCACTACTTTGAATCATGCAAAAATATGGCTGTTGAAGAACTAGCATGTGAACATGCTTTCTGTGAAAAATGTGTGATAAATATGAAAAAAGGTTGTAGAGTCTGCATGGCTGAAGGAAAAGAGGGAACGAATTCTCAGAAAATTAAGCCTGATGCATCAGTCATTGATGAGAAATGTCCTGTGTGTTTTGAGGCTTTACAAAACCTAAAGACACTACCCTGTGAACACAAGTTATGTGAAAGTTGCTTAAGTCAGCTGCATGCTCCAAAATGTCCAACATGTTTCCATATATTTGGAATAATTACTGGAAACCAGCCAGACGGACAAATGTATTACAGAACTGTGACAGATAGTTTACCCGGGTACCAGTCATATGGCACAATTGAAATAGCCTATGTCTTTCCAGATGGCATACAAAAGGTTAGATATTAATTTACTTTGTGTCCTTCTTTCATACTTTCTGACTTTTAACAACTCTGAGGGAGAAGGCTCTTGAAAACATAGTGGCAAAAGGAGAAAATAATGACAACCAGTAACCAGTATTTTCTCCAAATTTTTTTCTGCCATATTGAAGACATGTTCCATCTTTTGAGCTGCACTCGGTTTGTCATAAGGAAATGCATTTAATTTCAGTAAGTCTAAAATTTTGCCATTTAGAAAAGAATTAGCCTTTTCCGAAACAATCCCTGCTTTTCACAACCTTTTTTCATGACAATTTAAACTCAGACATCAAAAGCTATATAAAATACATACCAAGTATTGTCATATACCGGTATCAGAAACATCTAACTCAGATGTATATATACAAATGTATATAGAGAGAGGACATTTGTTTTTTTTTGGTGAAAGATCGAAATTTCTTTCATCAAGTGAACACCATCAGTAATATTTTCATGTGAGGCAATGGTGTTCAAGAGATGAAATAAATTTCAATCTTTCACCGAAAAAAGCAAATGTTCTATTTATTTCATGCTTTTGATTCCTTTCTAGGAGGAGCTTTATCAAAATCCAGTACTATTCTTTTCCCTTATTCCCCGTGGCGTACCCCTCCCACATAGCAACGCATTACAATATTACGTCAAGCGCGAGAAATGTAAGGTATATGACGTCATATTTTCCATCTGGTTGTTAGGCACGCACAGTTAACCTAGGCAACAAGAACATGAAAATTGGAATTTTCTCTGGTGGTACCAGTGTAACATTGAAAAATATTTTCACTGCTATTTCTCGATATCCTACCGGAAAGCATAAAATAAAGTGAAATATCTCGCAAAGGCTCAACACTTACCAACTCTCCCAACCTTGTCAGGTTTTCTTGATAAACAACAATATATATATAATTTGGCAGGATAAGGGTCAAAATATTTGAGCCATGCTCTGGCAAAAGAGGCTTAATGGGTCTCTGTGATCCATGGCACCTAGCAAACCAATAAATACTGTTGGATACTTAATAGCCTTTAACTTGATAATGAGGTAGACTGGTCTTTGCACTTACAGAAAATTTGCAGATAATGAAAACATGACCTGGACCAAAAGTGTTCACAGATTCATTAACTCTTTACCACACAATCCCGACTTTTAACGACCCTGAAAAAGAAAGCCTTTGAAAACATTGTGGGAATAGGAGAAAATGCTGGTAAGCAGCATTTTCTCCTTTTCCCACAATGCTTTCTACCTTTTCCAAATGAAATTGCAATTTTTGATTCACATTTGTTTTGTTGTCTGCAAAATTAATGCTTTCAATTTGGACCAGTCTAAATTCTGTCGAGTGGTAAAGAGTTAAGCCCCCTTTTCACAGAGCATGGCTCATTTTTTTTCCTCTCGTAGGAAAATCATCCTGAACCTGGACATCCATACAAAGGTACTCAGAGAATAGCATTCCTACCAGACAGTCCTGAAGGACAGAAAGTGCTTCATTTGTTGCGAAGATCTTTTGATCGCAGGTTGACCTTCACAGTTGGAATGTCAAGGACAAGTGGGAAGGAAAACTGTGTCACTTACAATGACATCCACCACAAAACAAGGAAAGATGGAGGGACAGAAAGGTAACAGAAGATTAGTTACATGTGGAGGTATTTAAGTCTTCTAACACAGGACCATTACCAAACAACAACATTTTAGGCTTGTCCAAATTGAAGGCATTTGCAGACAACAAAATAAAAGTGACTGAAAATTTGAAATTTGTTTTGTGAAGAGTAGAGAAGATTGTGGGAAAAGAAGAAAATGCTGGTTACCAGCATTTTCTCCTTTTCCCACAATGTTTTCTTGAGGCTTCTTTCTCAGGATCATCAAAAGTAGGGATTGTGTGGTAATGGGTAAACCTTGACAAAATTTTAACAAAATTTTAGCCTTGTCCCAATTGAAAGCATTTGCAGACAACAAATTTAATATGGCACAAATGGTACAATTTCTCTTTGAAAAGGTAGAAAATATTGTTGGAAAAGGAGAAAATGCTAATTACCAGCATTTTCTCCTTTTCCAACAATGTTTTCAAAAGGCTTTTTTCACAGGGTCATTAAAGGGTTAAGCATATAACTTTTTTGTTTGTTTGTAGAAAACAAACATTGCTACAAAAGGAGAATTGGCTCTTTACAATGAAATTCTAATTGTAAAGAATTATAATTTCTTTCTAATGTTACTGAACAATCATTTTGTTTTGCCCAATCATTCAAAGGGGGGAAATGCTGGTGAATATCAGTACCCAACCAATTTAACCCTTTACTGTACAATTTCAAAATCTCAATTTAATCCTTTTCCAAACAATTTCAAAATCTCAATTTAATCCTTTTCCAAACAATTTCAAAATCTCAATTTAAACCTTTACCGAACAATTTCAAAATCTCAATTTAAACCTTTACCGAACAATTTCAAAATCTCAATTTAACCCTTTACCGAACAATTTCAGAATCTCAATTTAACCCTTTACCGAACAATTTCAGAATCTCAATTTAACCCTTTACCTAACAATTGCAAAATCTCAATTTAACCCTTTACCTAACAATTTCAAAATCTCAATTTAACCCTTTACCAAACAATTTCAAAATGTCACATTTTGATGACCGTTAAATAGATAGCTCTTGACAATATTGTTGGAAAAGGAGAATGTTCTGTTTACCAATATTTGCTTTTGTTGAAAAAAAATTGTTCGATCCATTCATAGATATTAACTGTCTGCCACACAATCCCAACTTTTAACAAGCCTGAGAGAGATGTCTTTTGAAAACATTGTTTAACATTGCTGGTTACCAGCATTTTCTCCTTTATCCACAATGTTTTCTACCATTCACAAAACAAGTTACAAATTTTCAGTTACTTTTGTCCTTTCCGAATCAAATTTCAACTTTTGATTGCCATTTATTTTGTTGTCTGCAAATGCCTTCCATTTGGACTAGTCCAAATTTTGTTGTTTGGTTAAGGGTTAACAATGGACAAAATATTTGTCTTGTCCAAATATTAAGCATGTACAGATGACAAAATAAGTGTGACTTGAAAATTAGATTTGAGTTTAGAGAAATAAGAAAAAAAATCATTGTGGACAATGGAGAAAATGCTGGTGCCTTCATTTTCTCATTTTTCTCCATGAAGTTTTCAAAGGGTTTATTCCATAGGGTCCTTAAAACGCAGGACTTGTGGGTAACTCTTTACCAAACAAGCCTTGGTTTTAACGTCCCTGGGAAGGAGAGCTTTGAAAACCTTGTGGGAAAAGGAGAAAATGCTGGTAACCAGAATTTTCTCCTTCTCCCACAAGGTTTTCTACCCTTTCAGAAGAAAGTTTCATAAATTTAGACACTTTTAACTCATTACCAAACGACAAAAGTTTAGGGTTGTCCAAATCGAAAGCAATTGCAGACGACAATATAAAAGTGGCTGAAAATTTGAAATGTTTTGTGAAGGGTAGAAAATATTGTGGGAAAAGGAGAAAATGCTGGTTACCAGCATTTTCTCATTTTCCCACAATGTTTTCCAAAGGCTTCTTTCTCAGGGGCGTCAAAAGTAGGGATTTTGTGGTAATGGGTTAATTTGGCATCTGCAAATGCTTTCTATATGGACCGGTCTAACATTCTGTCGTTTGGTAAAGAGTTGAAAGTTACAGAAATGTACAATTTAGCCAATTGGTAAAAAGTTATTCCACTATTTTACAGGTATGGGTACCCAGACCCACTCTATTTACAGAGGGTTCAAGAGGAACTAAAGGCTAAAGGTGTTGTTGAATAGTGGAATGAAACTGTCATAATACAAATCAAATGAAAGTACTTGCAGTTACATTTTGGATGGTATCCCCAACGCAGAAAAAATAGGAAATGGGAAAAAAGGAAATGTATAGGCCCATACTTCAGTTTATTTTTTAGTTTTCTCAAAGAGGATAAAAACTGACGAAGGTAAGGAAGAATAGAAAAATGAAGCAATTAATAGTTCCAGATTGCTTAGGTGCATTTTCATTTAAGTACAAATAGCCCACACCATAAATAGAAGAGGTGGCAGAGATTCTTATTTAGGAAGTAAAGTTAGGGATGGTATTAAAGATTGAGTTAATAACTAGAATCAAACTGAGCCATGAAAATATAACTTGTGCATTTTCTTTTTTTCATGAAGGGAATTTATTATCATGCCAAATATCCCTGTAGCAAACAATCCCTGGTTAACTGTTCCAATTGAGCTATGCTGGCTAGTCAAGATATAACTCTTAACCAAACGACAAATTTTCAGACTGGACAAAATTCAAAGCATAATTTATGCAGACAACAGTCTAAATCTTGTTAAAATGATGATTTCTGACTTTGATAGGGTAGAAATTATTACAGGAAAATGAGAAAATGTTGTTTACCACCATTTTCTCCTTTTCCAACAATGTTATCTATAGGTTTCTTTATCAGGGTCATTAAAGTGGGATTGTGCAGTGAAGAGTTAATGAGCTTTAGCCCACCGTTTGCATGGAAAATATGGGTAAATGAGAAAATTTACATTGGAAAAGAATTCACATGGAAAACATGGGTAAAAGAGAAAATTTACATGGGTAAAGGAGAAAATGCCAGTTACCAGCTTTCTCTCAATTTCCCACAATTTTTTCAGAAGTATTCCTCCTCAAAGATGATAATACATAGGATTATAGCGTCAAGGATTAAATTATGTGATGTTTCTGTCCACTTTGCTTTCAAAATTTGTACCGTTTCCGTTGATTTTGCTTTTAAAAATATGTGATGATTCCGTCCATTTTACTTTCTAAACTTGTAATGTTTCTGCCCATTTTGCTTCCAAATTTTTAATTTTTCTGTACATTTTGCATTTAGAAATATATACTAGTATGTAATGATTCTGCTTATTTTGTTTTCAAAATATGTAATGATTCCGTCCATTTTTCTTTCGTAATATGTAATGATTCTGTCCATTCAGCTTTATAAATTTATGTTTCCGTCCATTTTACTTTCAAAATATGTAATGATTCTGTCCGTTTTGCTTTTAAAAAATGAAATGATTCCATCCAGTTTACTTTCAAAATATGTAAAGATTCCGTCCATTTTGCTTTCAAAATATGAAATGATTCTGTCCATTTTGCTTTGTAAGTTTATGTTTCCATCCATTTTGCTTTCAAAATATGTAATGATTCTGACCATTTTGCTTTCAAAATATGAAATTATTCTGTCCATTTTGCTTTCAAAATTTTAATGATTGTCCATTTTGCTTTCAAAATTTTTAATGATTCTGTCCATTTTGCTTTCAAAATATGAAATGATTGTCCATTTTGCTTTCAAAATTTGTAATGATTCTGTCAATTTTGCTGTCAAAAAATATAATTATTCCATCAATTTTGCTTTGGAAATCTGTGATGATTCCATCCATTTTGCTTTCGAAATTTGTGATAATTCCATCCATTTTGCTTTCGAAATTTGTGATAATTCCATCCATTTAAAAATATGTAATGATTCTGTCCAGTTTGCTTTCAAAATATGTAATGATTCTCTCCACTTTTACTATCAAAATGAATTCTATTAAATTAATCTGTAAAGTAATCTATGTTGAAAAATAGTCAGCAGTTAGACATATTGTTTGGCAAAAAGTAAACGAAATTCAAAGAACAAAAATTCTTGGATGTTTGTTCTGGCTATGACTGAAATGATTTTGAAATGGAGTTGAATGATAGGATTTGTAAGCTACCATTACCCTTTTAATCACAATTTGTCCACTTTGTCATCAGAATTCAATTGAAACTTTTAATTAAGTTTTGATATTCCATCTACTTTCTTGGAATGTATAACGTATTGCAATGGTTTTACAGAGATTCTATCCATATTGTATCACAAGCTGTCTCAATACATGTATTATAATGGCTCATTTAGCTTTATCAGAGTTTGTTTTGTGTTTTCTAATCAATGATTTAGTCCACCTTTTAATCGGATATTTTGTTTTTACATGTATTGTCTGTACTTCTTTACCAAACAACAAACTTTTAGACTGGTTCATACTGAAAAAGGTTGCTGACAACAAATGAAATATTACTTGTTATGGGAGACCACTCCTTCCTGCATGGCATACTCCCGATTTAAATACAATACCTGGCTACTGCGTCAGGGAGATATCTCTTTGGCTCAGTGGTTAGGGTATTGGTCTTGCGTCCGGGAGTTCGGGGTTCGAATCCCGCTCGGTACCTTATTTCTGCCATGCATTTATTCATTTGTTTCTTTGTTACGGACTTTGTTCGTAAGATGGGGGCTCGTCCGGGATTGGCCATTGAGCCATTAATCCCATTTGTTGTCCAAAAATCGGACTTCCTGCCTAATAAGGCTTTGAGTCATCAATAAAATGATGACTTTAAGAGGGGGTGTGTTATGGGAGACCACTCCTTCCTGCATGGCATACTCCCGATTTAAATACAATACCTGGCTACTGCGTCAGGGAGATATCTCTTTGGCTCAGTGGTTAGGGTATTGGTCTTGCGTCCGGGAGTTCGGGGTTCGAATCCCGCTCGGTACCTTATTTCTGCCATGCATTTATTCATTTGTTTCTTTGTTACGGACTTTATTCGTAAGATACTCTTATGGTGAGATTTGTCTTTGATAGAGTAGAAATCATTGAGGAAATTGGACAAAATGCTGGTTTCCAGCATCTCATTTTCCCACATTGTTTTCTACATCATTTTTCCCAGGTTGTAAAAAGTTTGGATTGTATGGCAGGTTTTATGCTATTTTTAACCCTTTACTCCATAGATACTCATTTTGACGTATCAATAACAGACAGCTTTTGAAAACATTGTAGGAAAAGGAGAAATTGCTCGTAACGAGCAATTTCTCCTTTTCCCACAATGTTTTCTACTCCATCAAATATTTGTATCCTCATTTGTCCATATTTTTGACATCATATCTTTATTTGCTGCTGAAATGGAAGAGCCTAAAATTGGGATATTAGGTAAAAGGTTAATATTATTTCAGTTACACTGCTTTGGCCATGGTTTCCTAGATTATTTGTTATCAGCATTTGCACAGTATTCTTCCTAAGCCATCAGCTGCTTTCCAACACAACCATTTTTAAAACAATGATTATTAATGAGAAGAATGTAGCCTATACACTGCATGCACATGAGGTTTCTCAAGGATTTAACCCGGTGAACTACTTTTTGATCCAACATAATCCAATGAAGAACCTATCTGAAGTATATGTATTATGAAGAAAAACATTTGAACCGATTTTCATGAGTATCAGATTGAAGATGTGGCCAAGTAAAATGTGGTGCACATACGTTTTTTGAAGATGTGTCCCAATGACTGTTTGATCTTTTTGTTTGGAATGATGTGTCCCAATGACTGTTTGATCTTTTTGTTTGGAATGAGCCCAAGATATCAAGACAAACTTTCTGACCAAATTTCATGAGTATAGGTCTACCCTTGGCCTACTATCAATCCTTTACCACACAATCCCAAGTTTTTAACAACCCTGAGGAAGAAGCCTTTTGAAAACATTGTGGGAAAAGGAGAAAATGCTGATAACCAGCATTTTCTCCTTTTCTCACAATGTTTTCTATCCTTCTCGAAACAGATTTTAATTTTTTAGTCACTTTTTTTTGTCGTCTGCAAATGCCTTCAATTTGGACCTATCTAATATTTTGTCGTTTGGTAAAGGATTCAGGCCATATGACCCAGTTTCAAACTTGTGCAAGCTATTACAGAGTCAAACATTCAGACCAGTTTCCATGAGTATCTGACTGACAATGTGACCTCTACAGAGCACAAAAAGGTGATAGTTGATGACTACATAACAGGCCACAAACACAGCACAATCAAAAAAACTTCACCTTGAGCATTTTGTGCTCAGGTGAGCTAAAAAGGTTTTTGCTTGCAACTAACATTGTCTTTTTCCGAATGTTTTGCAAGAGCCATCATATTTGAATATATCTGCAACAGATACAAGAACACAACTCAACAGTCGATACTTTTTTTCTTCTTTATTTTTTTCAAGTATATCAATAATTTAGTGGCATAGGGCTCCTTTATATAAATATAAGCTTTCAACTAACTAATAGCAGTCATACTATAAAAACACAGTAAAACTAAAAACCTTGTGCATGTTACAATCTTTTTCAGCTTTTGCTTAACCCATTACCACACAATCCCTACTTTTGACACCTCTTAGAAAGAGGCCTTTTGAAAACACTGTGGGAAAAGGAGAAAATGCTGGTAACCAGCATTTTCTCCTTTTCCCACAGCGTTTTCTATTCTTCCAAGAACAAATTTCAATTTTTCAGTCACATTTATTTTGTCGTCTGCAAATGCTTTCAATTTGGACCAGTCTAAAATTTTGTCGTTTGGTAATGAGTTAACAGATTCAAACACAACACAGTCATGTATATGGAACATAAACTGTGACCTGTCACACAAAAAGGGAGCATCTGGGAAATGCTACAAGTGTCAACCCTGGTCAGACTGCAGAGACTATGCAGGCTGACCAGGGTCAACACTTGCAGCAGTGGTCATTCTATCTTACTATACAACCATTTTTGAATGTTCAACTTAAACTGACTTGCACTATCTTTGATCTGTTTTCATGTAATTGTGTGTATGGAATTCCCAGATTAACCTTTTGCATGTGACTTGTCACATGTAGTTTCAGTCATCCTCAGTCAATGAAAATAAGTCTTAACCCTTTCCCAAATGACAAATTTTAGACTGACCCAAACTTATGACAATGTGTTTGCAGATGACAATTTTGAATTTGATGAAAATGGCAGAAAGTTTTCCGTTGGGCTAGAAAACACTGTGGGAAAAGGAGAAATCGCTGGTTACCAGCATTTTTCTCCTTTTCCCATAAAATTTTCAAAAGGCCTCTTTTACAGGGTCATGAAAACTCCGGGTTATATGGTAAATGGTTAAGTATTGCAATTTGGTACTTAAGACTACAACAGCTGGTAAGATGTCACATATTCTCAGTCAGTGAAAAGAAGAACCAAAATATTTCAATTTTCAGGCCTAATTTAACCCTTTCCCAAACGATAGATTTTGGACCCTTCCAAACCGAAAGAGTTTGCAGACGACAATTTTAGATTTGGAGAAAATGGCAGAAAGTTCTCCAAATGGATAGAAAGCACTGTGGGAAAAGGAGAAATTGCTCGTTACGAGCAATTTCTCCTTTTCCCACAGTGTTTTCAAAAGACTTTTACTACAGACACGTAAAAACCAGGGCTTGTTTGGGAAAGGGTTAAGAAAACACTTAGTCTGACAATCTGAACAGATATAAGAAATCAAGAATTTTAGGCACGCTTTTGAAGAACAAGAAGAGCAATAGTTTACAGCAGACCTCTTTTGTCACTTAAAAAGTATAAAAGGGATACCAGCATTTTCTCTATTTCCCAAAATGTATACAAAAGCCTCCTTCTCAGGTTTGTCTTGGGATTGTATTGTTAACCCTTTACTCCATAGATATTCATTTCTACGCATTGCTTGTCGGAGCCTTTGGAAAACATTGTGGCAAAAGGTGAAATTGCTCGTGACGAGCAATTTCACCTTTTGTCATAATGTTTTCTACACTATCAAAAGGTGTCATATACATATAGGAAACAGCTTCATCCTTGCTCTCATTTAGGGTCAATTAGAGATACCATAGAAATGCCTTATGAGGTAAAGGGTTAAGGGCTAATATCAAGACTCTATAAGTGTTTTCGAAATTTGATTTGGGAATTTAATGTGGGAAAAGGAGAAAATGCTGGTTACAAGCATTTTGTCCTTTTCCCACACAGTATTCCAAAGACTTCTACCTCAGGGTCGTCAAAAGTCGTCATTGAATGGTAAAGGGTTAATTTAGTCCATATTATATTTCATTTCAAAATTTTATTGAAATCATAAAACATTATTTTGACAGGATTTTGAAAAATTGAGTTGCAGAAAAACCTTCCTCTATGATAATAATGGTACGTGTTTCCACGAAAAAAAAGTTACTGATACAAACCTTCCTTCATTTAACTCTTTACCACACAATCCCGACTTTTAACGACCCTGAGAAAGAAGCCTTTTGAAAACATAGTGGGAAAAGGAGAAAATGCTGGTAACCAGCATTTTCTCCTTTTCCCACAATGTTTTCTATTCTTCCCAAACCAAATTTCAATTTTTGAGTCACATCTATATTGTCGTCTGCAAGTGCTTTCAATTTGGACCAGTCTAAAATTTTGTTGTTTGGTAATGAGTTAAACATTTGTCATATCTGAACATATGCATAAACACCAAAATAAATCAACATGAATGAAACTGATTTTCTATCTAAAACGCTTGAATATACATTACAAACCATGTTATAGTTTAACATGACAACCAAGGGAGCCGACTGGAAAGACAATGTCATGAGAAAAACAGAAGCTACTTCCCTACAGCATAAGTAAAATTATATCTTATATATGACCTATAATCAAGCTTAAGCAAAAGTAGTCCTGCTATATCGTGTCACCATTATATCAAGAAATCTGAAAGAGCTTACCCATATGGTAATTTTGGCCAATTTGGAGAGAATTGTAAACTTCCCTTTTAACCCATTACCACACAATCCCTACTTTTGACGACCCTGAGAAAAGAAACATTTAGAAAACATTGTGGGAAAAGGAGAAAATGTTGGTAACCAGCATTTTCTCCTTTTCCCACAATGTTTTCTACTCTTCACAAAACAAATTTCAAATTTTCAATCCCCTTTTATTTTGTCGTCTGCAAATGCTTTCGATTTGGACAAGCCTAAAATATTGTTGTTTGGTAATTAGTTAAGGAATCTTCCATACCTTTTCAATATTTTCAAGTTTTGTTGCCATTGCAACTACACCTCATGAATTAGAATTTAACTCTGAAAAAATTCTGAAGAAGGCCATGGCAGGATCATTTTGTAATGCTTTTTCAAAATTTAATAGGTAGTTCTTAGAGAATGAATGTTTGAAACAAAGAAAAAACATGAAGGAACAGTTACATGCAAACATAACAGAAACAGGACCATGACATAAGCTCACTGGCCTTTGGAACTAACATCTCATAACTAAGACACTTTTACATGTTTAGGAATAGCACTTTTAAAAGACTGGCATATAGCCAAAGTTGACATGCTGTTTTGGACTGCTTAATGTACAATATCAGTAATGCAAAAACAAAGAAAAAGCATGTGGAGTAAAGTCAACAAGGACAATCCAACATTTTAAGTTACCTTAACCCTTTACTCCATAGGTACTCATTTCTTCAACCCATTGCTTGTAGGAGCCTTTGGAAAACATTGTGGCAAAAGGTGAAATTGCTCGTGATGAGCAATTTCACCTATTGTCACAGTGTTTTCTATGCTATCTAAAGGTGTCATATACACATAAGAAACAGCTTCATCCTTGCTGTTATTCAGGGTCAATTAGCGATACCATAGAAATGCCTTATGGGGTAAAGGGTTGAAGGTATACATTCTCCTAAAAGTAAGTACAGATTTGTCAAGCCGTTTACCCTTCACAAAATGATAACCTTAGAATACGAGCCTTTTGAATACATCATGGCATAGGGAGAAAATGCTTGTAACCAGCTTTTTCTCCTCCCATTTTCTACATTTTCAAGGTAAAATCTTAGACCAACATTTCATTTGGCATCTGCTAAAGTTTCTGACTTGGACAAGTCCAAAATTTATTTGTGTATCTGGTCATAAATGATACTGAAATGAGTGTTCATAATGTATCCTGAACCAAATTTAAAATACACTTGCACTTCTAATATGTATAATTCTACCTTCATAACAAAACATTTTGAATAACAAAGTGTGTAAAACTTGTGCACTAGATCACAATTTCAAGCAAAAAAGCCAACAAAACAAGCATAATAATATAAAGGTATAATATATACAATCTTTTTACACAATCAAACATTATTTTTACCATGTTTCTATTCATCCTTAACTATACATGCTATTTTAGGTCAAATCACAAGCTATTTAACTCTTACCACACAAAACAATACTGGACTTGTTCACAATAAAAGCATCTGCAGACATTAAGACAAAATTAGTGTTTGTTCAAAAATTGGTAGAAGTATTTATTTTTTTTAAATCTATACCAAATGACAAAATTTTAGACTGGTCCAAATTGAAAGCATTTACAGACAACAAAATAAAAGGGACCAAAAATTTGGAATTTCTTTTAGGAAGAGAAGAAAACATTGTTGGAAAAGGAGAAAATGCTAATTACCAGCATTTTCTCCTTTTTTCACAATGTTTTCAAAAGGCTTATTTTTCAGGGTTGTTAAAAGTCGGGATTGTGTGGTAAAGAGTTGAACAGGTGAAAAACTAGGGGAAAAGGAGAAAATGTTGCTTTCAAGCACTTTTTCTTTTCTCACAATTTTTTCACAAGTCTCTCCGTTTAGGTTCTTTCAAACTTGTTTGGTACCAGTTTAAATTGAGACAGATGGTATGAATAAGCCAGAGAAAAAGCAGAGTAAGTTTATAGCATGCTATTGAATGCCTTCATACTAAGTCTTGTGTATCACAATAATACACTGTTTCTTTCCTTTCAAATGATAGCTTGTGCTTCATTTCCAAAAATAGCCTATACGGTGATTGGATAGAGGTTGTATGTGCAAATTATACAGGCACTTACATAACAGGAGCACCGCATGTGGGTGCCAGTGCTAGCTGTGGATGCTTGATTTTTAGTTGAAAAAGGGGCATAACTGTGCCAAAAATACTTTGGTAGTTATCTGCCCTTAGTCTACAGGTTTCTGTTTTAGTAGTTAGCATCTTGTCTTAACTCATTACCAAATGACAAAATTTTAGGCTTGTCCAAATCAAAAGCATTTGCAAATGACGAAATGAAAGTGGCTGAAAATTTGAAATTTGTTTTGTTAATGGTAAAAAACATTGTCGGAATTTTCTAGTGGCTTCTTTCTTAGGGGCGTCAAAAGTAGGGATTGAGTGGTAATGGGTTAAGTACATATCTTTAGTAATAATAGAGATATAAAATGTCAGTTTTTGCAGAATTACAAAATAGACAATGATGTAGACAACGATGTAGACGATGACATCAGGGCTATGACAATACCTTTATGTTTTCTCCAAAAACATCGAAGCTAGAATTTCATACAAGAATGCATCTCACACAAATCATATCATCACTACCTAAAATGGACATTAGAAATTGACAGAAATACATATATATTTACAAACAAAATCACAAATGGCTTGGTTGTTCCTATACAATTAATTCAGTTGAAAAAGTTTTGCAATACATCAGGAGAGATCACACACACTCTTTTTAGACCAAACAAACACTTTCGGCAGTTCATATGACATGAAGGAAAACAATGATCTTGAATAACTCCTCAGAAAAGACAATATTAAGACTGGTCCGAACTGAAAGTATTTGCAGACAATGTACTGAATTGAGCTGAAAAGATGGTAATTGTCTCCGAACCAGTATAAAAACCTTGTAGGAAAGGGAGAAAATGCTAGTTACCAGAATGTTCTCATTTTTCAAAGCTTTAACCCTTTACTCCACAAGGTATTTCTATGGTATCACTAAATGACCCTAAATAGCAGCAAAGATAAAGCCATTTCTTATATGTATATGAAACCTTTTGATAACATTGTGACAAAAGGTGCAATTGCTCATCACGATCAATTTCACCTTCTGTCACACTGTTTTCCAAAGGATCTTACAAGCAATGCATAGAAATGAGTATGTATGGAGTAAAGGGTTAAGAATCTTCATTCTGTGAATGTGAATAACCAGTATGATTAATAAAACCATAGTACATGACTACTTGATTGTTTCAAAGATTAATTAATCCTTTTCCATACAATCCTGAGTTTAACAACACCGAGAAGCAAGACTTATGAAAACATTGTGGGAAAAGGAGAAAATGCTGGTAACCAGCATTTTCTCCTTTTCCCACAATGTTTTCTAACCTTTTAAGAACAAACCCAATCATTCGGGGTAGATATAAATTATCCTCTGCAAATATTTTCAGTTTAATTTTGTTGTGTGGTAAAGAGTTCAACCATAGTACATGAATGCATGACTGTTAAATGATCGTTACAAGCAATTTCTCCATTTAAAAACAAGTTTTCAAAACTGGTCTTTCTCATAATGCATACAATTCTCTAAAGGAGGTGACTAGTAAATTGCACTTTCTTGGTTCTGGCTAACCCTCATCCAAAAAATTCCACGTGTTAATGACACTTAGGGAGAACGTCTTGTTGAAAATTGTTAGAACAGGAGAAAATACTGATAATAAATGTCATGAATGCAATTTCAATACAACAAAAAACTATGCAACAGAACTGTTAACTATTTCTGCACAGAGAATAACAGTAAAAACTTGAGATTCAAAAAAATATTAGATAACATCAATTTCTTGCAGTTAAAACTACCAAAAAGTATAGAAAAATTCGACAAAGGAAAACATGATTTCAGGCTGAGAAAAGTGCAAGAAAAGGAGACACTGTATCCTACAAACAATATCTCAAACTATTCTGCCAACAGTGTCTTTTAACCCTTTACTCCATAGATACTCATTTTGACACATCAACAACATACAGCTTTTGAAAACATTGTGGGAAAAGGAGAAATTGCTCGTAACGAGCAATTTCTCCTTTTCCCACAATGTTTTCCACTCGGTCAGATATTTGTACCCTCATTTGTCCATATTTTTGACGTCGTATCTTCATTTGCTGCTGAAATGGAAGAGCCTCAAATTGGCATATCAGGTAAAGGGTTAAGGAATTAAGATTTTGGGCAGAAAATGAGAAAATGCTGGTTACCAGCAGCTTCTCCTTTTCCCACAATTTTTCCCGCCCCTTTGTGGAAGAACACCCATCATATGAGTCACAATTTGTCGTCTGCAAACTGCTCTTAACCCTTTCCCAAACAATTCCGACTTTTAACACCTCTGTGAAAGAAGCCTTTTGAAAACATTGTGGGAAAAGGAGAAAATGCTAGTAACAAGCATTTTCTCCTTTTCCCACAATGTGTTCTTCCCTTCCTAAAACAAATTTCAGTTCTTTAGTCACATTTATTTTGTCGTCTGCAAATACTTTCAATTAGGATCAATCTAAAATTCTGTCGTTTGGTAATGGGTTAATAATTACAAGTTGGGAATCTAGTCCTCAACTATGTCTTCCTTCACTAACCCTTTACTACAAAATCCCGACTTTAAACAACCCTGAGAAAGAGGCTTTTGAAAACATTGAGGGAAAAGGAAAAAATGCTAATTAGCAGCATTTTCTCCTTTGCCACAATGTTTTCTACCCTTCAAAGCCAAATTTCGATTTTTCAGTCACATTTATTTTGTCATCTGCAAATGCTTTCAATTCAGGCCAGTCAAAAATTTTGTCGTTTGGTAATGAATTTAGGACTTGCACTTGAGGATAGCTGATGATCTGTATTTAACAATTGCTCATCTAGCTCTGTATCAACTCTTTACCAACCTATAGAATTTTAAACTTGTCTAAACTAAGAGCATTTGCAGACGACAAAATAAAACTCACTCAAACACCAAAATTTGTTTACAGGATGGTAAAAAACACTGGGAAAGGAGAAAATGCTGGTTACCATGATTTCAAAAGCCTTCTTCTTCAGGGTTATTTAAAGTCGGGACTGGGTGACGTGGTAAGCAGTCAACACTTTAATTAACTCTTTACCAAACAACACAATTTTAGGATTGTCCAAATCAAAAGCATTTGCAGACAGTGAAATAAACACGACTTAAACATTGAAACATTTTATTTGCAGAGCAGAAAACATTGTGGGAAAAGGAGAAAATGCTGGTTACCAGCATTTTCTTCTTTTCCCACAATGTTTTCAGAAGGCGTCTTCCTCTGGCTCATGAAAACCAGGGATTGTATGGTAATGGGTTAATAACAAATTCTTGGACTAGTCCCAATTAAAAGCATAATTATACAAGTGTTGCCTCTGGAGATTTTTTTCTGTGATCAACTTTTTGACCCAAAAAGACCCAATTTTGTACACTCTTTCCAGACAAGACAAGACAAGAATAGCAAAAGCTCACCTTGAATGTTCTGAGCTCAATTGAGCTAATAGGTACTAAGTTACATGTTACAATTATCACATAAACTGAAAACAAAGAAATTGTACAAGAGAAATTATATAAGAGAAACTGCATGAACCAACCAGTCTAATATTAATTCTAATTCTCTATGAAAAATGAACAAAACATCTGATTGGCTGAGACAAAAAAGTGTTAGCCAATTAAATGGCTATTTGTACAATTTAGAATTTGTATTTTTAGATAGGTTGGTGAATACCATCTCTGAACTATTCATCACCTCTTAACTTTACAAGGTTCCCTTAACCCTTTCCCAAACAATCCCTGGTTTTTACGGGTCTGGAATAGTAGCCTTTTGAAAACATTGTGGGAAAAGGAGAAAATGCTGGTAACCAGCATTTTCTCCTTTTCCCACAATGTTTTCTACCATATCATATACAGAAATCATCTTTTCAGCAGGAGTTGAATTATCGTCTGCAAATGCTTTCAATTTGGTCTAGTCCAAATGTTTGTCGCTTGGGAAAGGGTTAATTCAAATGAATTTAATCTCCACCCACTTTAGCAATCAGTTCATCACAAATTGAAGTCAATTCTTCATTCTCCTTTATCTGAAAAACAAAAGAAAACAATTCAGCTGTAATCATTTATCCCATTACCAAACCACAAAATTTTAGGCTTGTCCAAATTGAAAACATTAGCAGATGACAAAATAAAAGTGACTGAAAATTTGAAATTTGTTTAGTGAAGAGCAGAAAACATTGTGGGAAAAGGAGAAAATGCTGGTTACCAGCATTTTCTCCTTTTCCAACAATCTTTTCTAAAGTCTTCTTTTTCAGGGGCGTCAAAAGTAGGGACTGTGTGGTAATGGGTTATTATATACAGGTAACTAACAGCAGCATACTGGGATTCATTAGTTAGATACATTTTGTAAACCACACACATATACCTTACTATCCCCAATTTTAACCACCCTGAAAGAGGAGGCTTTTGAAAACATTGTGGGAAAAAATAAAGCTGAGAAAGTGCCATTGATAGAAAGAGGCTAAACCTAAAGTGACCTTTTGTGAAAGCAGCACTTATTTTGAAACTTTACAATAAAGCACCCTAATGGGATTCGTGTAACATCACCTTTCATATATGGATCCGATTAACTCATTACCAAACAACAATATTTTAGGTTTGTCCAAATTGAAAACAGTAGCACATGTGTTTCCTGGCTTTCTCATACCAGTACTTACTCAACTTTCTTTCCAAAGCCACCGACTACTTTTCTCACACAATTCAGCAGAGATGAGAGGCGAAAATATGCCAGAAAGAAACTTCACCTCAACCGGGTATCGAACTTACAACTACCATGAGTCTGACACGCTCACCACTGAGCCACCCAGGCAGGCTAAAACCTTTACTGAACACTGCTGACTTTTAACAAAGGTGAGAAAGAAGCCATATGAAACAAGAGGACCATGATGGTCCTATATCGCTCACCTGAGTACCAAGCTGTAAAATCAAACTTGTGACCCCTGGGGAGGGCCAGTTTTGACCCCAGGGGCATCCTAAGAAAGAACTTGGTAGAGGTCCACTAGGAGATGCTACATAGCAAATATCAATAATCTACATCACCTAGTTTCAGAGAAGAAGAAGAATTTTAAAGTTTTCTTTCTTTGTTCCTATGATTCAAACTTGTGACCCCTGGGATGGGACCAGTTTTCACCCCAGGGACATTATATGAACAATCTTGGCAGAGGTCCACTAGGATATGCTACATACCAAATATCAAAGTTGTACGCCTTCTAGTTTCAGAGAAGAAGAATTTTGAAGTTTTCCTTCTTTGTTCCTATGTTTCAAACTTGTGACCCCCGGGGCGGGGCCAGTTTTGACCCCAGGGGCATCATATGAACAATCTTGATAGAGGTCCACTAGGACATGCTACATACCAAATATCAAAGCTCTGCGCCTTCTAGTTTCAGAGAAGAAGAATTTTAAAGTTTTCCTTCTTTGTTCCTATGTTTCAAACTTGTGACCCCCGGGGCGGGGCCAGTTTTGACCCCAGGGACATCATATGAACAGTCTTGGTAGACATTTACTAGGAGATGCTACATACCAAATATCAAAGCTGTACGCCTTCTAGTTTCAGAGAAGAAGAATTTTGAAGTTTTCCTCCTTTGTTCCTGTGTTTCAAACTTGTGACCCCCGGGATGGGGCCAGTTTTGACCCCAAGGGCATCATATGTACAATCTTGGTAAAGGTCCACTAGGAGATGCTACATACCAATTATCAAAGCTCTGCGCCTTCTAGTTTCAGAGAAGAAGAATTTTGAAGTTTTCCTTCTTTGTTCCTAAGTTTCAAACTTGTGACTCCCGGGGCGGGGCCAGTTTTGACCCCAGGGGCATCATATGAACAATCTTGGTAGAGGTCCACTAGGACATGCTACATACCAAATATCAAGGCTCTGCGCCTTCTACTTTCAGAGAAGAAGAATTTTAAAGTTTTCCTTCTTTGTTCCTATGTTTCAAACTTGTGACCCCCGGGGCGGGGCCAGTTTTGACCCCAGGGACATCATATGAACAATCTTGGTAGAGGTCCACTAGGAGATGCTACATACCAAATATCAAAGCTGTACGCCTTCTACTTTCAGAGAAGAAGAATTTTGAAGTTTTCCTTCTTTGTTCGTAAGTTTCAAACTTGTGACCCCCGGGATGGGGCCAGTTTTGACCCCAAGGGCATCATATGTACAATCTTGGTAAAGGTCCACTAGGAGATGCTACATACCAATTATCAAAGCTCTGCGCCTTCTAGTTTCAGAGAAGAAGAATTTTGAAGTTTTCCTTCTTTGTTCCTAAGTTTCAAACTTGTGACTCCCAGGGCGGGGCCAGTTTTGACCCCAGGGGCATCATATGAACAATCTTGGTAGAGGTCCACTAGGACATGCTACATACCAAATATCAAAGCTCTGCGCCTTCTACTTTCAGAGAAGAAGAATTTTAAAGTTTTCCTTCTTTGTTCCTATGTTTCAAACTTGTGACCCCCGGGGCGGGGCTAGTTTTGACCCCAGGGGCATCATATGAACAATCTTGGTAGAGGTCCACTAGGAGATGCTACATACCAAATATCAAAGCTCTACGCATTCCTGTTTCAGAGAAGAAGATTTTCAAAGATTTTGCTATTTTTTTTCCTTTTGGTTGCCATGGCAAACAGAATTATGGCTGGAATTCAATCTCTTAAACAACTTTGGTTGAACTTCACCCAAGGAACATCCCTGCCAAGTTTCATCAAGATTGGCCCAGTGGTTTAGGAGGAGAAGATGTTTAAAGAAATTGTGGACGACGGACATTGGGCGATCACAAAAGCTCACCATGAGCACTTAGTGCTCAGGTGAGCTAAAAATTAATGGGAGAAGGAGAAAATGCTGGTTAGCAGCATTTTCTTCTCCCACAATCCTAATAGAAATTTCAACTTACAGTCACATTAATTGTGTCTTCTGCAAGTGCTTACAGTTTGGACACTCCACATATTTTTCCCATGGTAAAGAGATTAACCCTTTCCAAAACGTCAAATTAATTCTGGACATTTTCTTTTTCACAGACATCTTACAGACAAAAGATTTGAACTTGAGAATAGATCGGAACTTCAGCTCTCTGATTGGGTAGAAAACATTGTGGGAAAAGGAGAAAATCAGCATTTTCTCATTTTCCCACTATGTTTTCAAAAGGCTTTCACCTCAAGGTTCTTTAAAGTCAGGATTGGGTGGTAAAGGGTTGAAAAAAAAAAGAAGAAAAAAAAATACTACCCAGTAGGTAGACCACATGAAAATCATACTGACCTTTTGTTCCAAACTGCGTTCTAAACCCTGTATTTTGAGATCAGATTTCTTCAAGGCCGCCTCCAGACGAGCCACTTCTGCTGTAGTTGACTTTCTCAGTTTCTCCATTTCCATACTAGCTCTGTGATAAAATGAACAAGTTTTACACAAATCCATATGGCTTGCAACATGCCAAAAGTGGCATTCAGACATTTGCGTAAAGTGTCGTCTCGGATCTGCCTGCGCAGTCAGCAAAGGTTAATCCCAGATGGCACTATATGAATACATAATTTACATGAGTATCCGTACATAAGAAACAGCAGACTAGGGCAAAACAGAAAATTACACAAAAAAAGGGGGAGTATAGTTTCGGATTAGCCTGCTCAGATTGCGCAGGCTGATCTGAGACAACACTTTACGCAATGTCAAAATACTCCTTTTGCGTATTGCAGGCCATATGTGGCTAAAAGGTAATGATTTCTCTTCACAAGTGTAGAAAATTGTGTAATGAAGAAGATGCCATTGACCTGTATTTTATAATCCAATATTTTTTGTGTAACACTTTCATCTGGAGAATCCTACACTATGGAACAGTATGGTCACAAGCTTTGTGTTTTTTGTAACTGCCAGACACTACATACAGTACTACATGATTATATAGGCAACAAGTGTGCTACTGGTGAAATCCCTACAGAAAAGATCCGCGGAAGGGACTACATTACAATCGCAACATGGAATCTAAGAAGTCTGGCCCAAACAGGAAAACTCTAAGAACTGCTGTACGAGCTGGACAGGTACACATGGCACCTAGTAGGTCTATGTGAAGTCAGATAGAAGGAACACAGCGAACATCATACCAACGAGGGACATATACTCTACTATAGTGGAGAGCAGGACAAACATATCAACGGCGTAGGCATGCTTGTTAACGAGAACATCAAAAACTTGGTAATCGGATACTACCCAGTAAACAGCTGGTTTATGATCATCTGCCTCAAGGCAGTCCCATTCAACATCACAGTGATTCAAGTCTACGCACCAACAACAGATCATGATGATGAAGAAGTAGAGTCATTCTACAACCAACTACAGGGCATCATCGACAAGATGAATAAGAAAGACATCCTGATCATCAAGGGAGACTGGAACGCTAAGGTGGGCGGAGACGCACCGAAAGACTGGAGCAAATTCTGCTGTCCCTCCCGTAATGCAACCACAAATGAGCGAGGACTCCGACTACAGGAATTTACCAGCTACAATGACGGGGTGCTCGCCAACACACTTGGGGAACACAAGGCATCCCGATGCCGGACATGACAGAGCCAAGGCGAGGACATTCCCTGGCGCAGACATAGGCAGCGATCATGACCTCGTGCTCATGACCTTCAGAATCCGGCTGAAGAAAATCAGCAAGCCAATGAACATCAGACTCAAGTTTAACCTGAACAGACTAAAGGATCCCATCATCGCCGAGTCCTTCCAAGCAACAATAGGAGAGAGATTCTCACCACTGCTTGCACTTGAGGAGGATGCCGAAACGATGACCACCAGTTTCAAAGCAGTGATGACGGAGACAGCAAGCGAGCTCCTTGGCAAACATTGCCGAAAAACACAACCATGGGTCACAGATGAAATCCTGGACATGTGTGACAAAAGACGAGACCTGAAGAAGAACAAGAACACTACAGGTGCAGATGGGTACAGAGAAGTAAACAAGAAGATAGACATGAAGAAGGCTAAAGAGGTATGAACAAGAGGAACAATGTACAGAAATCGAAGGGAGCCTGACAAAGAATAGCAGAAGAACATACCAGATTGTGAAAGAGCTCAACCAACAGAAACAGGCAAGAGTCATTAACGTCCAGGACAAGGAGGGGAATTGCCTTACAGAAGAGAATGCAATCATTGGCAGATGGACGGAATACTGTTCCGAACTTTACAATCATCAGGCACGGCAACCCCAGCGTACTTGCAAGCCAGGACTCAACGAATGAAGACAACTTCCCAATCCTACGCGAGGAAGTAGATGCAGCAGTAAGATCGCTTGAAAAAAGGAAAATCAGCAGGAATTGACAACATCCCAGCAAAGCAGATCCAATACAGGGGAGAAGTAGTGACAGACATCTTCACAAGAACATGCAACAAGATCTGGCAGACCGGAGAGTGGCCTACACCATGGACTCAATCACTCATCATCACCCTCCCCAAGAAAGGCAATCTCCAACAGTGCCAAAACTACAGGAAAATCAGCCTCATAAGTCACGCCAGGCCTTCAATACAGTATGGCATAAAGCTCTTTGGGCCACCATGAACATATTCAACATGGGCCAGAAGCTGATCCAGACCATCAAAGAACTTTACGCAAAGGCCACCAGTGCTGTACTTATACAAGGCACGGTAGGGGAGTGGTTCCATACCTCAGTTGGAGTCCGACAAGGATGTCTGCTGTCGCCGACATGACTGACACCTTGAAAGACCATACAGGCACAGTCAGCATTGGAGGGCGGACAATCACCATCCTCAGGTTTGCCGATAACATCAACGGCCTGGCAGGAAAAGAAGAGGAACTGGCCAGCCTATTGAAGCAACTGGGCGAAGCATCCTCGCAATATGGCATGGAAATCAGCGTCGAGAAGACCAAACTCATGACAAACAGTGCCCAGCCAATCACCACCATGATCACTGTCAGCGAAAATGAACTGGAGACAGTAGATCATTTCAAGTACCTTGGAACCATCATAAGTGAGGAAGGATCAAAGACCGAAATCCTGGCAAGAGCGGTACAAACAGCAGCAGCAATGGCAAGACTGAAGACCATATGGAGAGACAGAAACATCCCTCTCGGAACCAAGGTGAAGCTTCTACGCATGCTAGTTATCTCAATTAAGTTGTATGCATGCGAGGCATGGACACTAAATGCAGACCTACAAAGGAGGATCCAAGCAGTAGAAATGAGATGCCTCAGAAGACTCCTTGGCATCTCATATTAGGACCATGTCACTAACAATGAATTCCGCAGAAGGGTCACTCAACAAGTGCATCACTATGAAGACCTACTGACCACAGTGAAAAAGAGGTAGCTCAGATGGTATGGGCACGTAACACGTTCACATGGACTTGCAAAGACAATCCTGCAAGGAACAGTCCAGGGGAAGAGAAGACGGGGCAGACAGAAGAAGAGGTGGGCCGACAACATCCTTGAATGGACAGGGAAAAGCTTCGCTGTCATCCAGGCAATTGCCCATAACTGAACCAGGTGGAGCCAGCTGGTCCATCGTTCATCCATCATGCAGCGCCCCTACGACCCTGGTGGGTTACGGGACCAGTGAACAGTGATACATAGGTATTATACAGAAGGCAATTCATTGCACATGTAGAAAAATTTTTATTGTGTAGCTGAGAAGTTTCTTCAAAAAAGTAAATATATAGTAAATTTTTGTGTTTTTTCCTACTGCACTGAACATCTTTATTTAGCACATAAGTCAACCTAAGGGTGAATAAATGTTTGCTACCTCCATAATCTAATTCAACACATAATCAACAAGAAATGTAATACTTACAGGTCTAATTTTTCTTCTGCCTGATGTCTTACTGAAACTGCTTTGTCCTCTGCTGCTTTTAATTTTTGCTGATAATCTTGGACACATTTCTTCAGTATTTCTTCATTCTTAAATGCAAAATTATAACCATTCATTGCATCTGGCCGACCAATTTCTATAGGTTAACATTTTCAGTCATCCTTAATATACCATTCAAAGGAATATAAATTACAGATGTCAGACCAAGTTGACTGATCTATGGTCAAATTTCAGTCACTCTAATACCCTTAACTCATTACAAAATGATAAAATTTTAGGTTTGTCTAAATCGAAAGCATTTGCAGACGACAAAACAAAAGGAACTGAAAATTTGAAATTTGTTCTGTAAAGAGTAGAAAACATTGTGGGAAAAGGACAAAATGCTGGTTACCAGCATGTTCTCCTTTTCCCACAATGTTTTTTAAAGGCTTCTTTCTCAGGGTTGTCAAAAGTAGGGATTGTGTGTAATGGGTTACTTAAGACCTGATGAATTGTTCTAATTATTAACTCTTTTTCAAACAATCCCAAGTTTTCACGACCCTGAATAAGAAGGCTTTTAAAACACTATCGGAAAGAGAGAAAATGCTGCTGACCAGTATTTTCTCCTTTTCCTTTTCCCTCCCAGAACAAATTTCAATTTTTGAGTCACATGAAATTTGTCGTCTGCAAATGCTTTCAATTTGGACCAGTCTAAAATTTTGTCGTTTGGTAAAGAGCTAATATTTTGGTGACCCATCATTGAGGCATAGTATGAACACAGGTTTTGGAATTTTTGTTTTGATTATATTATAGAAATATACAGTACAAAAATGATGAGACAAAATAAAACACTCTCCATCCCTACGAGCAGAGAGGTTAATGTTTTGAGCAAAGAGGTTAATGTTTAACATATCCACATTAAATTTGATTCCTTTCACACAGGAAATGTTGGAACCAACATGTTCTCCTTTTTCCTAACAATTTTTTCTGTCCTATCAATGACAAATTTCATCACTTGAATCACCTTTAACATTACAACTACAAATGCTCTCAATGTTCAGAAGTCTAAAATTCTGTTGAGTATTAAAATCTAACCTTGAATAATCATAATGATCTCATTTTCAACAAGAATGTACTTGGGGGTATGCTGCAGAATATTTGTTTCACCTATTAATAAGATACCAAATGATAAAAAATTTGGACTTCTCAAAACTGATAGCTTATTGACTGAATAGTGTATTATGCCACCCTCTTTCCATGGCGACAGCTCACTAATTCATGCATGTACTTTATTTCATCAGTTCTATTCTAGGGCTATAAAAAGTCTTGCATAAGGACGCTTTCATGAAAACCCAGTGTGTACAGTATGGCTCAAACCAGGGGCCTTAATTCTTTACCAAATGACAAATTTTTGGACCAGTCCAAATTGAAACCATTTGCAGAAGACAAAATAAATCTGAATCTAAAATTAAAATTTGATTTAGAAAGGGTAAAAAACATTGTGAGAAAAGGAGAAAATGCTGGTTACCAGGATTTTCTCCTTTTTTTCACATTGTTTTCAAGTTTTTTTTCTTAATTATTAAAACTTGAGATTGTTTGGTAAAAGGTTAAACTACCTTCTTCAGTCCTTCCACAACTCCCTTTGTTCTTTCATATCGCTGATGTAAATCCGAGAATGCTGTTTCCACTGACTGCAGATCTTCAAGTGCCTGTAATGACAAACATAACCATATCAATCCCAGCTTTACTTCTTCAAACACCACAACTACTTGTAATCAAACACAGAAGTCATCTGTGCAACATGCCCACTGACTGTCATAATATTGTGTACATGTACCCCTTCAGGTGGAAAATTTGGGGGGACAAAAAAATTGTTCTGTTGGTCATAAGTGCAGATGAACAAGCTAAGCTTATGAAAATCGAATAAACAAACAACAACTTGGAAGCTTTAACAGTGACATATAGTTTAACCCTTCACCACACAATGACAACTTTCAACAACCCTGAGGAAGAGGCCTTTTTGAAAACTTTATGGGAAAAGGAGAAAATTCTGGTAACCAGCATTTCCTCCTTTTCCCACAAAGTTTTCTACTCTATCTAAGAGAAAATGCATCATTTGAGCCACTATGAAATTATCGTCTGCAAATGCTTTCGATTTGGATAGGTCTGAAATTCTACTGTGTGGTAAAGGGTTAATTAAAGATCAGGTTACCAAATTCATTGGTCACCAAAATGTGGAAAACAACCACATCTTACACTTGTGCAGGTCTTACATGAGAATTCTGAACTTCATCTTCCGTGTCTTAATTGGGCATATGTACCCAACCATTTTATCCTTTTCGCGTTCGCTGACATCTCTTTTTATGCCTGATTCAAGCAAGTTTTTGTGTGAATGTTCATGCACAAGCATGGTTCAAACTTCTGACCCCCACCAAAGGCCAATTTCGACCTCTAAAGCATCATTTGCATAAAGTCTTAAACTCTTTACCAGATGACGAAATTCTAGGTTTGTCCAAATAGAAAGCATTTGCAGACAACAAATTAAAATTGACTGAAAATTTGAAATTTGTTTTATGAAGGGTAGAAAACATTGTGGGAAAAGAGAAAATGCTGGTGACCAGCATTTTCTCCTTTTCCAACAATGTTTTCTAAGGGCTTTTTTCTCAGGGTCGTCAAAAATAAGGATTGTGTGGTAAAGAGTTGAGGGGTGACATAAACATATACAAGGAACTGTCCAACACCCGGTCAATGGTCAGCTAAGGTTATCCTTTAACTCATTACCTAACGGCAATATTTTAGGCTTGTCCAAATCGAAAGCTTTTGCAGGCGACAAAATAAAAGTAACTGAAACTTTAAAATTTGTTCTGTGAAGGATAGAAAACATTGTGGGAAAAGGAGAACATGCTGGTAAAATGCTCCTTTTCCACAATGTTTTCTAAAGGCTCCTTTCTTAGGGTCATCAAAAGTAGGGATTGTATGGTAATGGGTTAAGGCGTACATCTGACATGTCTGGAACTTAACCCTTTCCCAAACGACAAACGTTTGGACTAGACCAAATTGAAAGCATTTGCAGACGACAATTCAACTCTTGCTGAAAAGATGATTTCTGTCTATGATAGGGTAGAAAAAATTGTGGGAAAAGGAGAAAATGCTGGTTACCAGCATTTTCTCCTTTTCCCACAATGTTTTCAAAAGGCTACTATTCCAGACCCGTAAAAACCAGGGATTGTTTGGGAAAGGGTTAAATAATGAACACTTAACTCTTTACCACACAATCCCGACTTTTAACGACCCTGAGAAAGAAGCCTTTTGAAAACAATGTGGGAAAAGGAGAAAATGCTGGTTACCAGCATTTTCTCCTTTTCTCACAATGTTTTCTACCCTTCCCAAACCAAATTCCAATTTTTTAGACACATTTATTTTGTCGTCTGCAAATGCTTTCAGTTTTGACCAGCGTATAATTTTGTCGTTTGGTAAAGAATTAAACACAGGAATGGTCAAACTGATGCACTATAGATGTGTACGGGGCCAAAACATAAGCTCTTTGGCCTTTGGCCAAATAACAACAAACCAGAGACAGAAATGATTTGAATACCTGATCTCTTTCTTTAACTACATCGTCAAAGGATGTTCGTGACTCTGAAGTTGCCTTCTCTTTCTCAGCTGAAATAGGCAGAATAAAAGTACAATACTGTGGGTGTCTCTAAGCACAAACGTTTACGATAAATCATGCCAACTTAACTCATCACCAAACGACAATATTTCAAGCTTGTCTAAATCAAAAGCATTTGCAGACTAAAAAATAGGAGTGACTGAAGATTTGAAATATGTTTTCTGAAGGATAGAGAACATTGTTGGAAAAGGAGAAGATGCTGGTTACCAACATTTTCTCCTTTTCCCACAATTTTTTCTGAAGGTGTCTTTCTTAGGATCATCGGAAGTAGGGATTGTGTGGTAATGGATTAAACTAGAACTGACTTAAAGCCAATTTTGCAGACTTTATGATCAAGATGCAACTTCAAAGAACAAGCATGCTGATCCTGGTTTATTATGTCTGCTAGCTGAAAGTAATGCTGAAAACTGCAAAATCCCTAGAAAAACTCCATGGCTCAGTGGTTTAGGATATAACCTCACTAGTCTTCCTTAGTGGAGCTAAAAACAGTAGAAACATCCAAAATATCCAAATTTTTACCAATATCATGAGGTATGTAGATACTTACCTTGCAATTGTGAAATTGTCTTGTCAAACTCTGCCACAACATGTCTGAAACATATCACAATAGGTAATGTACAAAGGATGTTCAAATGTGCAACCATCTACAGTCCACTCCACATATTACGAGATCGGTTTCAACGAGATACCGCTTATAGCGTAAATCTTGCTGAGTCCCGGCAGAACCCCTTCTTTTTTTCTTTTATTTTATACCGCGTAGAACGAAATCGGTTACGGCGAGATATCGGCTACAACGTAAAAATAGTCAAGGCCCCCAACGTCAATTTCCTACCTTACAACGAGGTTTATTGATAAAATACGTCATCTATATTAGTTTGTCACCATGCAAAGCAATTGTCGAATAATTATCGGATTAACTGTCTAACATTAAATTATTGTCGCGTTTTGGACATGTTTGCACCACCGGTTTAATTGATCTGTAGGTGATTAAATGTTATCACACATTTCTTTAGCAGTTTATACATGTAGCTTATTACTGACCAGTTCTGGTGGATGAATTGAAAACTTTACGTCGGTTCTTTGAGTGCGAGTCGGACATTGATCAGAGCACATTTTCAAAGTTAGCGAGTATTGAACATTTACTGGAGGATAAATTCAGAAACGAAAAAGGCAATCTAACATAACAGCATTCTTCAGATAAATATATATTTGATTTTTAAAATGCTAACATTCATGTAAATATCTCGTAAATACATACAATACATTGTACAGTAAATCGATAGAGTTATCTGTCTTTGTATACTCTTTAAAAAGAAGGTAATTAGCTACTTCCGGTGTAAACGAAAGTAAACGGTATGAAAGTCTGTATCCTTACATATCCTTACGATGTTTGATTTCTGATTTGGTTATAACGAGACCCGGTTACAACGAGGTAATACTTCTTGTCCCCGCGATCTCGCTGTATCTGGAGTGCACTGTATGCACAAAAAATTGTATCCTTGTATTAAAGGTGGGTATTTAGAATTTTCACATCACACCAAATTAAAAAAATATATATGTCTATGAAATTTATATGATAAAACATTACAAATCATCAGTAATTAAGAATCATAAAATTACAAAAAAAAAAATTTTTGATGGTATTCCCTTAAAAGGCTACGTAGCCCCTTAAGCTATTTTTAGATTTCCCTCTAAATCAAAAAAAAGATTCTGGGAATGTTAAGTGACTCGGACGTGACTAATGACTATTAAATTCTATAGCATAACAAACATGTAGTTAGTTTCCATAATGTTTAGAAGTTCGGACGCTATGTTTGAAGCTTCCTCTGTATATTTCTGGTATGTAAATAAGCAAGTTGCCCATGTAAAAATAGACCGTGTTTCCCTTCAGTGTCGACCTGGGTTGTAGTAAATCTCTAATTTATCTAGTTGTCGGATGGTTTTCGACTACTGGGGTTTAATGAATGAAAATCATAAGGCTTTGGGAGTATAAGGATGATTTTTTTGTATTTTTGTAAAATCTTCATCCCAATATCTGAAGGGCCACCTTTAAATTAAAGTTAAATTAAATCTAGTCTTAAGTTTCATTCAGTCCAATTGAAATATTCACCTAGAACAGATATGCAAAGTTTTAGTTTGCTGACCTTAAAGACATTTTTTTAGTCTTTTATAGGTACTGGTATATACCTTTAACCCTTTCCCAAGCAAATAATATTTTGGACTAATCCAAATTGAAAGCAGTCGCAGATGATATTTAACACTTTATCATACAATTCCAAGTTTTAATGACATCGGGAAACAGAGCCTTTTGAAAACATGGTGGAAAAAGAAGAATATGCTGGTAACCAGCATTTTCTCCTTTTCTCACAATGGTTTCTACCCTTTCAAAAACATATTGCTTTCAATATGGAAAAGCCTAAAACTTTGTCATTTGGAAACGATTTAAAATGTAGCTCAATGAAATTTGTATTTGATAGGTAGAAAATATTCACCAAATTCATCAGTGACAAAGCAATTTTCCACACATTTGTACTTAACTCCACTTGGCGTCACCACACAACTTGTTCTCAACTCCACTTGGCATCACCACACAACTTGTGCTCAACTCAACTTGGGGTCACCACACAACTTGTGCACAACTCAACTTGGCATCACCACACTTGTGCTCAACTCAACTTGGCATTGCCACACAACTTGTGCTCAACTCAACTTGACATTACCACACAACTTGTGCTCAACTCAACTTGGCATCACCACACAATTTGTGCTCAACTTGGCGTCACCACACAACTTGTGCTCAACTCAACTTGGCATCACCACACAACTTGTGCTCAACTCAACTTGGCATCACCACACAACTTGTACTTCACCATACAATTTGTACTCAACTCTACTTGGCGTCACCACACACAAGTTGTTTACATTTTAACTCTTTACCACACAATCCCGACTTTTATCGACCCTAAGAAAGAAACTTTCTAAAAACATTGTGGGAAAAAGAGAAAATGCTGGTAACCAGCATATTCTCATTTTCCCATAATGTTTTCTTCCCTTCCCAATTTTCTTCCCTTCCCAAAACATATTTCAATTTTTCAGTCACTTTTATTTTGTCGTCTGCAAATGCTTTCATTTGAGCCAGTCTAAAATTTCATCGTTTGGTAATGGGTTAAATGTGGACTGATACAAAGAATGCACTTTGGAACGCTTGTAAATTATGGTACAAGGACACTTACTTCATGTCTTCATTGGCAGATCGTAGCTGTAAACTCTGGTCCTCGAGATAGGCAATCTTCTTCTCTCTATCTGCCAACTTTTTGCTCCATTCTCTCTCTTTGTTGAGTATTCTTGCATTAAAATCTAGCTCTAACTCTTGTTTCATCTTATTCCAGTCTGACTGGGAATATTTGAGTACCTAAATGAAAAATAAAAAACAAAGCTACTTTCAGTACAATAAATATCAAGAGTTTGACCATCGGTCAGCTTGTATTGTATTATCGCTCATTGACAAACAGTAATGAACAAGGTTTACATCTGTTCACAGACTTTGCAAGTTATTTGCCACAGACCAAAAACTTCCATTTACTAACTTAATCTTTTACCACACAATGCCAACTTCTACTGACCTTGGGAAAAGAAGCCTTAAGAAAATATTGTGGGGAAAGGAGAAAATGATGATTACCAGCATTTTCTCCTATCCCCAGAATATTTTCTGAATACCAGCACTTTCTCCTTTTCCCACAATGTTTTCTACCCTATAAAGGAATGATTTCACTAGTAAAGCCACACTGAAATTATCGTCTGCAATGCTCTTTATTCCGATAAAGCTAAAATTCCGCTGTTTGGTAGAGGGTTAAAGTCCTTTCGTTCTTAAAATTTCAAAAGATTTTGACTTGAATATCCATCTCATCTCATATTTCATTCAAATACAGCCATAACTGATGTATGATTTCATCCATTACCAAAGAATCCCTGAGATAGAAGCTTTTGAAAACATTGTGGGAAAAGGAGAAAATGCTGGTAACCAGCATTTTCTCCTTTTCCCACAGTGTTTTCTTCCCTGCTGGAAATAAATATCAGTTTTTGAGTTACCTTTATTTTGTCGTCTGCTAGTGCTAGTGCTTTCATTCTGAGCCAGTTTGGGAAAGAGTTAAATGTGATGATGAATATAAAAAAGCATTAGAGGAAAATGAAGACCAATTTTTATTTTTTGTTCATTTTTAAGCCTTGTACAGGCCCGTCGGAAGGAAATTTCATTTGGTCCGGCCAGTATGGCGAGCGAAGAAGTCAGGGGGCATGCACCCGGAAAATTTTTGAAAATAAGACGCTCTCTAGTGCATTCTGGCGCATTTTTTGAGATTTATATTACGCATTTAAGCCATGCGGGGGGGGGGGGGGGGGGTTATGCTCCCTCGGAAAAATTTTTGAAAAATAAGATGCTCCCTGGTGCATTCTGGCGAATTTTTTGAGATTTAAATTACGCATTTAAGCCATGTTAGGGGGGTCCGGGGGGCATGCTCCCCCGGAAAAATTTGAAAATAAGAAGCTCTCTGGTGCATTCTGGCGCATTTTGTATTGTTTATATCACACATTTTTTTTTTTCGAAAATTGGTCTGGTTTTTTTTTCATTTTCAGCCGAAAATTTGGTCCGGCCATGACCGGACCGGCCGGACCGCTTCCGACGGCCTTGTTGTAAATCTTGCAGATACAAATTTTGATTATCATCTATCTCATCAGCCTGTTCTTGATATGAAGCCACACAACTGCTTTCAAGCTGCAAAGAAATGCTGAAAATTCTAACTGAAACTTTAGATTTATCTTATTTTGCAAGTTTCATAACTTTTCTAAACAGCATCAAGTTTGGTCTGTTAATGAACTCTCATCTTACATCTTGCTGACAAAAAGACACAAACTTAATCTCGGCTAAATTTGACAGTGAAACATAAAGTGATTTGAAGGAAACTAGGGACCGTCAGATTTTCATGATTTCAAAGTGTAAAAAACCTTTTCCAAACTTTGTATTTTGAAAACAACTTAACTAGACCATAGTACTGTGGTAACATTATTTTGATAAAATTTAACATCAAATTTATCAAATGATTTCTATGCTATTTGTATAACTTTGCTTTAAACCAAAGCTGCGAGTGTTAATAAATAATCATGCCAGCAGGATTGAATGACTATCAATACATAAAATTTTATTTATCCTGTCACTTGCAATAATTACAACTCAATGGTAGGGTCCTGTGAGGTTTTTATTGTTATTGATCTGACAGTCATGTGATTATAACAGTGTGCAATTGCCAATTGGTTCTACTTTTGAATAAGCATCTCAACTATCAAAATTTAATGAAAGTATCTAAAGCAAAAACTGCTGTTAAATTTCAAACATATTCAAATAGTTTCAACCAGTAACTCTTTTTTTCCCCTATCTTATCTGTTATTTTTGCAAGCCAATAAAGCCTATTCTTTTACCACACGGCAAAACTTTCGACTCGTCCATATTAAAAGTATCTTAGGAACGCAAATTAAAAAAACGACATTGGCCTCTTGGGGAATAGAAAAAAATTGTGCAAAAAGGAGAAAAATACTGGTTACCAGCATTTTCTTATTTTCCAACAATGTCATCTTTTTTTTTTTTACCAAAAACAAATACTCAACAAGAGATGTTTGTAAAACATGTATGCCCCCCTAATGGCATCCAATTCTAAATATAACATGTGATTATAAACTGTTACGTTCAAAGTGTAAAAAAAAAAACAAAGGGTAATTACTCAAAAAATTTAAATGATAAATTAACAATTCTTGGGCACTGCGCTTCCCATTTATGTGAACTATCAACTTTTACACGAAAATCAACAAAGGGCAATAACTGCAAAAATATTATTGGCAGAGTTATGGTTCTTGTGCAATGCACTTCTTCTGAATAAGATCTATCAACATATAAAGTTTCAAGATGATATTTGAAATATTTTTTGAGTTATGCTCCAGACAAAAAGTAAGTATGAAGATCAACAAAGGGCAATAACTCCAAAAATATGATGGGCAGAGTTATGGTTCTTGTGCAATGCACTTCTCCTGAAAAAGATCTATCCACCTATGAGGTTTCAAGGTGATACCTTAAATACTTTTTGAGTTATGCTCCGGACAAAAAATAAGTTTGAAAATCAACAAAGGGCAATAACTCCAAAAATATGATGGGCAGAGTTATGGTACTTGTGTACTGCACTTCTCCTTAAGGAGATCTATCCGCCTATGAGGTTTCAAGATGATACCTGAAATGCTTTAAGAGTTATGCTCAGGACAAAAAGTAAGCATGAAAATCAACAAAGGGCAATAACTCCAAAAATATGATGGGCAGAGTTATGGTTCTTGTGCAATGCACTTCTCCTTAATGAGATCTATCCACCTATGAGGTTTCAAGGTGATAACTGAAATACTTTAAGCGTTATCCCCGGTCAAAAAGTAAGTATGACAATCAACAAAGGGCAATAACTCCAAAATATGATGGGCTGAGTTATGGTTCTTGTGCAATGCACTTCTCCTTAATGAGATCTATCCACCTATGAGGTTTCAAGATGATACCTGAAATACTTTAAGAGTTATCCCCGGACAAAAAGTAAGTATGACAATCAACAAAGGGAAATAACTCCAAAAATATGATGGGCAGAGTTATGGTACTTGTGCACTTCTCCTTAATGAGATCTATCCACCTATGAGGTTTCAAGATGATACCTTATACACTTTAAGAGTTATGCTCTGGACAAAAATTAAATATGAAAATCAACAAAGGGCAATAACTCCAAAAATATGATGGGCAGAGTTATGGTTCTTGTGCACTGCACTTCTCCTTAATGAGATCTATCCACCTGTGTAGTTTCAAGATGATACCTGAAATACTTTTCGAGTTATGCTCCGGACAAAAATTAAGTATGAAAATCAACAAAGGGCAATAACTCCAAAAATATGATCGGCAGAGTTATGGTTCTTGTGCACTGCACTTCTCCTTAATGAGATCTATCCACCTATGTAGTTTCAAGATGATACCTGAAATACTTTTTGAGTTATGCTCCGGACAAAATGTGGTCTACGGACCGACCAACGGACCAACCAACAGACCGACCGATGGACCGACAAGTGCAAAGCAATATACCCCCACTTTTTCGGAGGGGGGCAAATTAATGCTATAAGAATCAAATATATCCACACAAGTCACAACAATTACATACAACACACCAACACAAAGCTCTATAAACATCATGGAAGCATGGTTTGAGTTTATTATGACCTGAGGCTGACCATAACATTTTAGGCTTCTCAGAATTTGTCCATTTGTAGATGACAAATTAAAGGTTACTTAACCCTTAACTAAACAATCCCTGGTTTTTACGACCCTGAAATAGAAGCCTTTTGAAAACATTGTGGGAAAAGAAGAAAATGCTGGCAACCGGCATTTTCTCCTTTCGCACAATGTTTTCTACCCTACTGGGAACAAATTTCGATTTCTGAGTTATGTTTATTTTATTGTCTGCAAGTGCTTTCAATTTGGACCAATCTCAAATTTTGTCCTTTGGTAAAGAGTTTATAGTTAAATAATAAATGATCAATTGAGTATGCAAATCACCCACAGCCTGTATACTGAGTGCTTAAATTATGATTTAATAATGTATAAAGATTGAAATATTTTACTAATTCAAAATACTTACATGATAAAATAATAAATATACAATATTTATCATAAAAATATTCATACAGTAGTTAGTTGTTTGTTTGTTTGTTTTTCAAAATCCTCTACACTTGTTTGATTATTACATTGTCATATTAAAGCAGAGTACGTGAAAACCATTGAAAAAATAACAAGCAATATGAAAGGAACAAAACCAAAAACAGAAACAACGAAAAAGAACGATAAACCCATTCCCAATCTTTGTTCTGTCTGAAGCTTCTTTTGAGACCTAGTTAGTTTTTGTTCTGTAATAAAAATTCTTTGGCAAACACTGAAAGGTACTACCAATATATTTTTTTAGCAACCAAACAGATTGTATGTTTGCAATCAATAAAAGGTACAAGGAATCTTGCACTGAAGTGGTTGAACTTTTTGCATTGGGTAACTTGATTTTCATTACATCATTTATGACATCATCATTACTCATAAAGTAATTCTCAGTTCCTTCAATTCTTCCATGTTCTCTAATGATGCATTCCAAGACATCTATATATTTGTCTATGATAAAAACGAGTTTTGGGTAAGAGATAAATTAACCCATTACCACTCAATCCCTACTTTTGACGCCCCTGAGAAAGAAGCCTTTTGAAAACACTGTGGGAAAAGGAGAAAATGCTGGTATCCAGCATTTTCTCCTTTTCCTACAGTGTTTTTTCTACCCTTCCCAGAACAAATTTCTACTTTTCAGTCACTTTTATTTTGACGTCTGCAAATGCTTTCAATTTGGACCAGTCCAAAATTTTCTCGTGTGGTAATGAGTTAAACAATAATTTTTTTTTTTCAAATCAATTCACCCCTGACTGAAGAAAACTGTTGCAAGCAATTACTGTGTTTTGCATATTAGCTCGATTTTCGGTCAAGCAAGTGAAAATAGTTTCAATCAAACATTTTTCAGGCCCTTCAAATGATCCCTCCTAGTGTTTGGTTTGTTAGATCTAAAGCTTTTATGTTAAAAGGTCTACAAGTGCCATTCTTTCTTTAATATAAAAAATCCATACCTGCAATATTTCTTCCTACAATATAGAATTCCATAACCAGTACTATTTCTTCCTTTAATTTAAAATGCAATACAATCACCATTTCCTCTTTGAATATAAAATTCCATACTTTTACTATTTCTCTACATATAAATTTCCATCAGACCACACACCTTACTAACCTCTGATATAATATTCAAAAGCAGTGCCATTCCTTCATTAAATGTAAATTTCATACCTTTACTATCGTTTCGTTAAATAAAAATTTCTATCATACACCTTACTAACCTAATGTACAGGTTTCACTTGGGAATGGGTAAGTTTTCAGTCTTGCGACTGCTGTCACAGTACCTCATATCATTTCCTTTTCCAGTAGGAAGTAGTACAATAAAAAACATCTCAAGTCCTTTGGTTTTGATATCAAATTTACCAAGACTTGATAATTAACTAATAGAAGTGATATTAAAACTTTAGTGCCATGCCACAACTTTTGTTGCTTTTTGAGACAACATAGATATGTAACCTTACACAAGATCTACAGTTTGTATTTTATTCTAATATTGACTGGAAAAATGATTTTGAAATTGCCATTTCTTTGGTCATTTTTTGTAATCAGAAAGGTCCATTTCACTAAATTTAGCTCTCTATGGATAAATAAAGACAGTATCTGTGACAGAGACACTGTGGTGGGGTATAAACGAAACAGAAGGACTAAAACCAACAAAACAAAGTGCTCACAGGGTATACAATACAATACCTGATCATTTGGAATAGTCTCTCCCTAAATATATACATAGCGACAACACATTTATATAACCATTCCTCTACATCAAACCAGTCAAATAAAATTAAAGAAAGAAGAAATCACAGTTTAAACATTTGAATCTTATCTGCTTTGGGCAGCATAGACCACCCATACAATACATACCATTTTTTTCTTGACTAACAGAGTTTGTTTCTGCATTTAAGGGATCATATATTATAGGTTATTGCACTTGTATGGGAATATATTGTGTTGAACAAGTTCTTTTGGCAGAAATGCCCGAGTTTGCAAGGGCATCTATGCCAAAAGAATGAGTTCAACACAATATATTCTCATACAAGTGCAATAACCTTTTTATTATATACTTTTATATTGCTGACATAATTTACTGTCATTTAACAATAAAATTTTATCAAATTCGTTGATTAATCTTTCAAAAAACAATCTTATTTATTAAAAAAGCAACAAGAAATTTGTTTCGTTGCCACACCCCACTAACTTTTGAGGAATTTTCAATTTTTGCTTTTGATAACGTCACCCTTGCTAATAGTCTGTAAACAAACAAAGATGGCGACTGAGGATCCATTTTTCATCGCTTGAAAATTTTACTGTCGATATGTATGTTCTATAGACAAATTTTTCATACCTTGGTAGTGGCTGTCATTCGGGAAACATATATTCTGTTTATTTTTCATGTTTTTAATAAGAATAATGCTTTGAAAAGTTTGTAAATCTCTATGTCTATTGCTGACTTTTCATGATGGCCGCCATTCATATTTTGAGTTTTAGAGAAATGGCCGCTTTTAAAATAGTTCAGTACTTAGCCATGCAAATGAAAAAAGCTCTAAACTATGTAATATGAAAGTATGCAAAATGAAAAAATATTGCATTCTTTCATCCGGTGCAAATACCTGGGGACAATATCAAAGTATATAATAAAGATGTGTAAATAATATTCCTGATTTAATGTCACTAACGAAATTTATCTGATAAACTTTGGGAGAAGGGAGATATCATTTATTTCTAGAAACTCCCTATTTAACTCTCACCAAAAAACAAAATTATTGTCATGTCTTAAATGAAAGCATTTGCAGAGAACAAATCAGTTGTTATTCAGAGCAGAAAATTTATCAAATGTGCAAATTCTCATAAAATACCTACAACCTGGCCCGTATTTACAATATCCATAAAAAAAATCTAAGTACCGAAATATATTACGAAAATTTGGTCTTATCAAAAGCCTATGTCTTCAGATTCCTTGAAACACAATAGTTTGGTACAGGGCTAAACAAGGAATTTAAAGAGGAAAAATTGTAATAAATTAGCTATCACAATACCAGATGTTCAAAAGCAGATAAAATTCAGAGGTTTTATATAAAATGCCACACATAAAGCATAATCTTAAACAATTCATGATAGTCGTTAAGTTCCAATCAATTTTACACAATGCAGTCTTTTACTAGAAAAAAATAAAGAGATGAAATGGAAACCTAATAGAAAATGATAAAGTTGATGTCCAGACAAAAAAAAGAGTCAAAAGAGGCCAATGAGGTCCTGAATTGCTCTCCTTGCAGATAACAGTATCAATCCCCATTGGATTCAATTTGTACCCAATAATAGGTTGCCATACATTCATTTCATCTTTTGAGTTGGTCATTTGACTGTAAAAGTGTGCATCTGCCAACTGGGACTACTTATATATCTGTAGATATTTCCTCCATAAGAACAGGCTTTTTGTGATGTTAAATCACTAAAAGCAAAGAAATATTTGTCATCTATGCAACACCATTTTTTCAAGGGTAAACATCACCTTCATGAGGTAATTAACTCGTTACCAAACAACATCATATAAGACTATAGTGCAAATTGGAAGCATTTGCAGACAACAAACTTACTATGACTAAAAAATTTCAATTTCTGTTGGGAAGGGTAGAAAACATTTCGGGAAAAGGAGAAATGCTGGTTACGTGCATTTTCTCCTTTTGCAACAGTATTTTCAATAGGGTTGTTTTCCAGGGTCAGGATGGTTAGGTAAAGAGTTAATGCATCTGCATATAAATATATATGCAGGTCAAGGATGCTTTCAACAGTTCTTCATTCTTCCTCTCGGCAAAAAAGATGTTGAATTATTTATTGTAGTGAAATATGGGCTTATTAAATGAGAAACTGGATTGATAGAAGAGATTGACAGTGTCTTGGATTGGGAAAGTTTTATCGGGCTCAGTACTGCAAATTTTATCTGATTCGCCAATTGCTCACAGGATAAAATTTCAACACTTTTCCTGATAAATTTTTCTAATCAACACGAACCATTAGTAAACAAAGGGGGTATTAAAAAACATACAAAATTGAATTTCACCCTTTCAAAGCATCAAAATTATTGTGAAGATGACAAAATGTTATTGTACAGAAGGTCAAACTATTTTTTTTTTGTAGAAATATGAATTTTTAGACTAAGTAAAAATTATACAAAAGATAGTCTCACAATGCAAGTTTTCATCTAGTTTTAAAATTCATTTTTCCGCCAAAAACAGTTTGTAATTTTCACAGTAATCTGTATTTTTTTAAATGGATGACTTAAATTTCAAAAGCATTTAACTCATTACCAAACAACAATATTTTAGGTTTGTCCAAATTGAAAGCATTTGCAGACAACATGATAAAGGTGACTGAAAAATTGAAATTTGTTTTGTGAAAGGCAGAAAACATTGTGGGAAAAAGGAGAAAATGCTGGTTACCAGCATTTTCTCCTTTTCCCCCAATGTTTTCTAAAGGCCTTTTTCTCAGGGTCGTCAAAATTAGGGATTGTGTGGTGATGGGTTAACTCTTTACCAAACAACAAAATTTTAGACTGGTCCAAATTGAAAGCACTTGCAAACGGCAAAATAAACGATACTTAAAATTTGAAAGTTGGTTCCAAGAGGCTAGAAAACATTGTGAGAGAAGGAGAAAATGCTGGTTAACAGCATTTTCTCCTTTTCCCACAATGTTTACAAAAGGCTTTTATCTCAGGGTCGTAAAAACCAGGGATTATTTGGTAAAGGGTTAAACACCTGCAAAGGATACTTTGGGCTGTCACTGGGCCTTTCCATCACATATAGTTGCAAAACACTTTGATTATATCCCCCCTTTCAACAAACATGGGCAAAAAAAGACACGTCAACATAAACTTTTGGGGAATTCTTTAGTTTTTTCTAGAATCTATCATGAACTTGTAGTGAAATAAACACAGACAAAATAGCAAAATGGTAGGTTTGAATTTGGCTGAACACATATTGTATCATGATTAATTCACTAATGTACAAGTAAAGCTGCATACTTATGCTTTCTTGTACCGTCATCATGAAGGTTTTTGGTTCAAGCCCTGTTGAAACCAAAATATGTTTTTTTTTTCACCCCCTTTTCTCTCATTATAAGTCCATGATACATGTAAGAAAGTGATTAAAAACTGTGATGAAATTCTGTTCAAAATTAAACTTTTTTTTTCCAACATTACTTCAACATTAATGAGAGGGTGTTCAAAGTTCAAATGATTTTTCTTTTCATGAATTAGGGCTGGTTGGAAATTTAAAATAATATTGTAAAAGACTGTAACTGATTTTCTTCAAGTTAGAAATTGCCATTAAAGAAATACATGCCCTCATGAGCAATTGTTTTACATTTTGGTAAAACAATTATCTTGGGTCCAATTTGTTTATCCAGTCATTTAGTTTTACTTTCAAATTCAGAAAAGCTTTCAGAATAAGGCTAGGAATAATCTTAAAATTGTATGGTGAATACATCCACTCAGATAATTCATATTCTTGCTTGATCCCTAACACACTCAAATTACAGAAATAATTGAAACATAGCAGCAGAGACATCCAACAAAAGAAGACACAATATAATTATAGACAGAACAGAACAAAACAACCACAGGGTCTTGACTTGCTCACCAGAGATTCACAACATCAAATAAGTACCCATATTTGATATCTTGAAAACAGAAGAATGCACTCTAGACTTAGAGATGCACTTCTGAATCAACTTAGAAGTTAAATCCAGTGAAACCAAATTTTATCCCAAGGTAAATCACACTCACAAACATAGTAGTTGTAATTTGCACAAATAATCTGACTAGTTTAGGGAAAGACAAGAAAAAAACTGAAGCCCATTAAAAGATTTGCTTGACTATTGCCTGACTCGATAACCTAGGTTTAATTAATGACTGACCAATATTTAAATCTGTCAATAATACCATAGATACATTCTCAAATCATCAGAATTTGACAAAATGGCACCCTTAAAATATTTTTTAATTTGATTAATTTTTCAAGATCAGATTTGAAACCTATTAATTGAAGAAGATAGAGCAGTTACTGGTACAAAATGTAAGTCTACAAATACATGCAGACTGCAAATGAACAGTTTTTAGGCTAAAACATACAAATAGTGAATTATTAACAAATATAAGAAAATGATTGTCCCTTATCATATCTATTTGCTTAGGTGAGAATAACCACCACAGGATATTGATTAACCCATTACCACACAAATCCTACTTTTGACAACCCTGAGAAAGAAGCCTTTAGAAAACATTATGGGAAAAGGAGAAAATGCTGTTAACAGCATTTTCTCCTTTTCTCACAATGTTTTTTATCCTTCACAAAACAAATTTCAAATTTTCAGTCACTCATATTTTGTTGTCTGCAAATTGCTTTCGATTTGGACAAGCCAAACATTTTGTCGTTTGTTAATGAGTTAACAGAAATAATCCACACATATCAATTTCATAACCACAACTAGACCCACAGGATAGGCATGTCCACTTTTCTAACCAATCCTAAATTACTACTTATTCTTCAAAAGTAAACAGCCAGGTTATACAGCTATGGCAAAAATACAATCAAGAATTTATTTATGGTTTGCAACATGCAGCTTTAAAATTTTGTCTTTTGCCCCAAAATATGCATATTCAAGCTTCTTCCAGATATCATCAAACCTATGTGCACTAATAACCAAGTTTCTCCCAGATATCAGCAAGAATATGTGCGTATTATAACCAAATTTCTCCCAGCTGTCATAAGGACAATGTGGACTGCAACCAAATTTCTCCCACAATGTCATCCAGACAAAGTGCACTGTAACCACTAACCAAGTTTCTCTCACATATCATCAGGGCTACGTGCTCTGTAACCAATTTCTCCCAGATGTCATCAGGACTATGTTTACTATAACCAAATTTTTCCGAGATGTCATCAGGAAAAAAATGCAATCTAACTAAATTTCTCCTAGATATCTGCAGGACAATGTGCAGTATAACCAAATTCTTCCAGATATCACCAGGACAATGTGCAGTGTAACCAGATTTCTTCCAAATATCATTAGAACTATGAGCTATATAACTAAGTTTTTCCAAGATGTTATTAGGACAATGTACACTGTAACAAGGTTTCTTCCACATGTCATCAAGACAGTGTGCACTGTAACCAAATTTCTCCCAGATATCATCAGGGTAATGTGCACTGTAACCAAGTTTCTCCTAGATGTCAGCAGGGCAATGTGCACCGTAACCAAGTTTCTTCCAAATATCATCAGGACAATGTCCACTGTAACCAAGTTTCTCCCAGATATCATCAGGACAATGTCAACTGCAAACCAAATTTCTCCCAGATATCAATAGGGCAATGTGCACCATAACCAAGTTTCTCCCAGATATCATCAGGACAATGTGCACTGCAACCAAATTTCTCCCAGATATCATTAGGGCAATGTGCACCGTAACCAAGTTTCTTCCAGATATCATCATGAAGTACAGTATTACAAAATATCACAATAGTAGGTCAAATGAGCTTTTCTTACACTCGACCCAATGACCAAATTTTCACACCAAATTTTTATTCCAGTCAACACATGAAAGTTCATCAAAATTTGTGTTCAAAGTTATAACGGCTAGGGGAAGATGTAGCTTCTACGGTAAAATTGCATGAGATTTTCACTCACAGTGACCCATATCTACGCTTAATCCACACATCTTTAGGTAATTCATTCTGACAAGATTTCTAGATTGAGCAAAAGTGTAGCCTCTATGAAGAGCATACACTTTACCTGAAGTTGATCTTCTGACTACTAGTTTTAAACCTGAAGCAAACCATACCCGCATGTGGCTTCAAAATATTCTCCCAACATTTCTGCATAAAGAAAGAAAAACTTAACCCATTACCAAACAACAAAATTTTAGACTGGTCCAAATTGAAAGCATTTGCAGACAACAAAATAAAAGTGAAAATTTGAAATTTGTTTTGTGAAGGGTAGAAAACATTGTGGGAAAAGGAGAAAATGCTGGTTACCAGCATTTTCTCCTTTTCCCACAATGTTTTCTAAAGGCTTTTTTTTCAGGTGCGACAAAAGTAGGGATTGTGTGGTAATGGGTTAACAGTCCTAATGGTAAGTGCCTATATGACATTACCAGCAAACTGAACCTGTTTTTTTATTAACAATTCCTTAATCAAGTGATTTCCTTCTTTCCAGTGCTAGGTTAAAATATGAATTTGCATGACTTGCTACATAATTATGCAGCACTAGACCAACTAATAATGCATTCATTTCAATCAGATTGACTTATCATTTTGTAAGGATAACTAAAAATGCCACCTTCCGTGTGGCTACACAATAATCATACTGGCCAAGATTCAGGCAAAAAATTGGCCCTCACAGTCAACATGGGGTAAACATTGACAAATGAAGAAGAAAGACAAACAACTGACTACAGACACAGAGGTACCGTTATCACAATAGCCAACATTAAAAAAAAAAACCCTCGTGCTCAGGTGAGCTAAAAACAGTATAATAATAAATTGGAAAGCATTGTATGCATTTTTTATAGCTTAGAAAGGCTAATTTATGTCTCTTCTGACTAGCAAACAGTCATTCAGAAGGATTTCCTTATTTTTCAAAAGAAAAAGAAAATTGATGCAGCACCGACTGCAGGCAGAGTTTCGAAACATTCTCCCTATGAAAAAGAAAAGAATGATTCATCTTCATGCACAGAGCTTGAACTTTGTCTTTATCAAATTTCTAAGAAAATTAGACATGTATTCATTTATTTACCTCCTTACCCAACATTTCTGTATTTAACAACCCTGAAGAAAAAGGGGCTCCTGAAATCATTATCGGAAAAGGAGAAAATGCTGGTTTTATACCACCCTCCTTCATCAAGGTTGATAAGACTGTAGATCACATGGTAAAGAGTTAATCCTTTATCAGATGACATTTACGGTAAGTTTACACATTCCCCAATTTGAAAGCAGTTGCATGCAACAAAATAAATCTACTCGAAAGATTGAAATCTGTTTTTGCAAAGGACAGAAAACAATGTGGGAAAAGGAGAAAATGCTGGTTACCAGCATTTTCTTCTTTTCCCACAATGTTTTCATAAGGCTTCTATCTCAGGCTTGTTAAAAGTCAGGATTGTATGGTAAAGAACTAAATAATTGCAATTTCTGTTACTGGTTCCCCTGCTATTCATTTATTTGTGAATATTTTCTTGACTTCTGCGTATAATGTCCTTCTACAATCATAAATATGCAAATATGTATGCATTGAAAAATAATTAACAACCATTCCTTTCTCTATCTTTATAAAACTGATAATCGAAGTGTCAATAAATAACAAACACAGTATAAAAAATAATTCAAATTCCCCCAAAATATACCTTTGAAGAGAGAAAATTCTTGAAAAGATTTTTAAAAAGAAAGGGAATGAGATGAAACAATAAAACAAAAACACACCTGTACAAGCTGCACCACTGCCTCTTGACCTCCATCACCATGTTTCTTATTGGCAGCATTCATTCGACTTACTTCACTATCTCCCTTTAATGAAAGAAAAAATATTTTTGTTAACTCTCTGAGGTAAACACAACAACCAAAGTATACTGGAGAAACACCTGAACTTGTAAAACATTATAAGATGATAGCAAAAAGAAATAAATAAGAACATCATTCTTTGTAGCCTAAACAATCAACTACACAGTCTTTTATCCCATGTACATGGATTCAATTTTCTGCAGACCAATAATTTTGTTTTGCACATTACAATATTGCAACTGTAGACATTATCACAAAGCATTTTCTGCTCTCGTCACTAAAGTATCAATTGAATTTTAAGATTTGGTACATATTTGAATCACAAGACTTAGTGTTTGCCACTTTGTACTGTGCAAAGCCCCTCAATCAATATGAATTCTGTATTTTATGGTATGTGAAAGAAAGTTTATCTTCATTCCTGAACAACAAGCACTGGTTTAACCCTTTACCAAACAATCCCTTGTTTTTATCACCCTGAAAAAGAAGGCATTTGGAAACATTGCCGGAAAAAGGAAAAAATGCTGGTAACCAGCATTTTCACCTTTTCCCACAATGTTTTCTACCCTGCTGGAAACAAATTTCAATTTTTGAGTTATGTTTATTTTGTCGTCTGCAAGTACTTTCAGTTTGGACCAGTCTAAAGTTTTCTTGTTTGGTAAAGGGTTAAATTTGTGACGAAATTTTGTTATGTAAACCAAATTTATCCTAATGCTGATTTCAGACTGAAAAATACTGAAGAGTTTGTGATGGTGCAACATAAAATGAAGAGGAAAACATTATTTTTCAATAATATTGGAAACACTAAGATATGACAAGAAAGTAATTGCTCCTTTCCCATACTGCTTTACCAAACAACAAAAATTTAGACTTTTCCAAACTGAAAGCATTTGCAGATAACAATATAAGCATGACTCATAAACTGAAATTTGTTTTGCGTAAAGTGGAAAACAATGTGGGGAAAGGGAAATTACTGGATACCACCATTTTTCCTATGCCCACAGTGTTTTCAAAAGTTTTCATTGTCAAGCTCGTTAAAAATCGGGATTGTGTAGTAAAGAGTTAACTCTTTACCACACGACAAATTTTAGACTGGTTTAAATTGACAGCATTTGCAGACGACAAAATTAAGGTGACTGAAAAATAGAAATTTGTTCTGGGCAGGGTAGAAAACACTGTGGGAAAAGGAGAAAATGCTGGTTACCAGCATTTTCTCCTTTTCCCACAGTGTTTTCAAAAGGCTTCTTTCTTAGGGGCGTCAAAAGTAGGGATTGTGTGGTAATGTGTTAAATAATGTCAAGTACAAGGACTTTCTCTGTATAGAATAGTGGCAAGAATGAGTCACTTTGTAGGGTTAAACTAAATGTTTTTTTGGCTAGAAACATTTGAAAATAGAACTTAAATTGATTGTATGAACAACAGAGTAAATTCTGGAATATAATATCTGTAATTTATTAAAAAATCCCAAAATTCATAAAACATTTTGTGTTATTGACTAACAGTTGTCTCGGATTTTTTGCACGTAAACAAGTGAAAAATTGTCCATGTTCAACCTTTAACAAACAACAGAATTTCATACTAGTTCAAATTGAATTCATTGTAGACGACAAATTGGTTCTTGTCCAATAGTGAGATTTGTCTTTGTCAGGATTGAGAACATTGTAGGAAAAGGACAAAATGCTAGTAACTAGCATTTTCTGCTACTCCTACAAAGTTTCCCAAGGCTTTCTCCAACAGGGTTGTTTAAAACCTAGATTGCTTGGTAAAGGATCCGTTACACAATATAGTGGAAAAAGAGATTTGATCTAGAAAGTAAACAAAGCACACTTAAACTTCATATTTAACAGAGGGCAGCAATATTTGTAAATATAAATTAGTTACTTTCATCCTGTGTATCAAAGGACAGATAAAACAATTTCTGTTTACAACAGAAAGTTGAGAAAATTCATCCTTTTCAGGCAATCAAAACAAGACAAAATACCAGTACTGCTTTTTCAAGGATGTCTGACAAAAAAATCAGGTAAAAAATATGTGTAAGTCTGGGCCAGGTTGTATTTTGCTGTGGATTTTGTTTTATAAATAAATCCATTTATGAAAGTAACTGTATGTATGTATGTATGTATGTATATATGTATGTATGTATGTATGTATGTATGTCAAAACAATTACATTTCAGAAGAATGAGTTCTGTTGTAAATAGCTATTGTCAATCTTCAGAAAGACACTACCCAGCTGGGAATTTGAACTAACAACCTGCTGTTTCAAACTCGAGTACAATGCTGAGCTATTAGGCATGGCAAAATAGAAATGGATCAGTACACTAATAAACCAAAATTATTTCAAATTTAATCCTTTACAAGACACCACACACTTTCAACAATCCTGAGCAAGAGGCTCTTGAAAACATTGTGGGCAAAGGAGAAAATAGTAGTAACTCTCTCCCACAATTCTTTTACAGACCTCTAAGGGTTGTTAGTGAAGGTTAATGGATAGCACGAGATTATAAGGCCTCTGTCCAAATTTATAGCAGGGCAACCAAAGAAGTTTATCATGTAAGTAAACAATATATTCTTGTTCACAAAAATTATCCATAAAATTATCTAAACCACATATGTCTTCTATAATTATCCCCCATCAAAGGCAGAGGGATACAGTTTTGAAGTTGTCTATCTGTCCTTCCATTTATCTGTCTGTCTGGGAGGATATCTCGAATACCATTGAATGGAATTTCTGAAACTTTATGTATTTGTACCGATAGACACATTTCTTTTTTTGATTTGATCAAAATGGCAAACTGGGAGCGCTTTTAGTTACATGATTAAGTAAATTCATTTTTCAGCAGGGGAAATCTATTTCAATGAAATTGTCAGCTTTTTTAAACCCATTTCAACTTGATTTTATAATTTACTTTAACTCTTACCAAACGACAAAATTTTAGACAGTTTCATATTGAAAGCACATGTAGACAACAAAATAAATGTGAGTCAAAAATTGAAATTTGGTTTGAAAGGGTTAAAAACATTATCCCTTAACAACACAGCACCAAGTTTTAACACACCTAAAGGAAAGACTGTAAACACAGTGGGAAAAGTAGAAAATGCTGGTATACAACATTTTCTCCTTTTCCCACAATGTTTTCTACCCTTCCCATGATGATTCTACAATTTTGAGTCCAGTTTATTCTGTCGTCTGTAAATGCTTTCAATTTAGACAAGTGTTGAATTGTCAGCTTGGTTAACTCATTACCAAACAACAAAATTCTAGGTTTGTCCAAATCGAAAGCATTAATTTTACAGTTACCAGCATTTTCTCCTTTTCCCTCAATGTTTTCTAGAGGCTTCTTTCCCAGGGTCATCAAAAGTAAGCATTGTGTGGTAATGGGTTAAGAGTTCAGGTAATTAATGTAATGTGCTGAAACAGAACAAATGGCATGATTATCAATTGCACTTGCGATAATAATCTCATTTCTAATGTTTGAGGGAAACCAGCATTCATTATTTCATATTTCCCTATGGAAAAATTACCCTATGTATTGAAGGCTTTCAACCTTTGAGGCACAATAACAACTCTAAACTAACCTTGACAAACAAAGCCTTTGAAAATGAAGTGGGAAAAGGAGAAAATGCTGGTAATCAACATTTTCACCTTTCTCTTACAATGTTTTCTAACCTTAAAAAGAAAATTTCATCTTATGAACCACACTCGAATTGTCATTCTGCAAATGCTGTTGATATGAACAGGAAAAAAATGGTTTTTTTTCAGTAAAGAATCAAAATAGCACCATACAGCACACATGAAAATGGCCTACATAAATTATACAAGAATAATTATAAATGCTGTTAACCAGAAGCTTCTCTTTTTCCCACAATGTTTTTTTTCCCTATGAGAAACAAATTTCATGATTTGAGCATCATCTATTTCGTGGTCTGCAAATGTAATGACAATTTTGTCATGTGGCAAAGAGTTAATTCTTTACCAGACGACAAAATTTTAGCCCAGTCCAAATTGGGAGAATTTGCAGATGACAATTTCAGTGTGGCTGAAATGGGGCTATCTTTCTTTGATAGGGTAGAAAACCTTGTGGGAAAAGGAGAAAATGCTGGTTACCAGCATTTTCTACTTTTCCCACAACGTTTTCTATAGACTTCTTTCTCAGGGTCATTAAAAGTTGGCATTGTATGTTAAAGGGTTAACTTGCAGTTCAAAGTATTGTTATTCCTATTAAGGCTGTGACTATTTCCACACACCGACATTTTTCTCACAGTTAAAGTCTGTCCCATTGATCACATTCTATATGCACTGATACAAAATCCATACACTGGTAACTGCTTGCATGACCTATGTTTTCTTATCACATTGCCAAACGACAAAATCTTACGTTTGCCCAAATCGAAAGCATTTGCAGATGACAAAATAAAAATGACTGAAAATTTAAAATTTGATTTGTGCAGGGTAGAAAACATTGTGGGAAAGGAGAAAATGCTGGTTACCAGCATTTTCTCCTTTTCCCACAATGTTTTCAAAAGGCTTCTTTCTCAGGGTCATTAAAGTTGGGATTGTTTGGTAAAGCATTAACTCTTTACCAAAGTGACAAAAGCTCAATCCCTATCATGCTGAAAGCATTTGCTGACAATACTTTCAAAGTAACCAAAAAGAAGGTTTCTGGTACTGAAATGGTATTATAATTTAGAAATTGAAGAAAATGCTGGTAACCAGCATTTTCTCCTTTTCGCACCATGTTTTCTACCCTTCACAAAACAAATTTCCCGTCTCTTTCATTTCGTTGTCTGCAAATGTTTTCGATTTGGACAAGCCTAAAATATTGTCGTTGGTGATGCATTAAAATGTGTAGTAAAGAATAAAGAGCCAATATATACCAAACATGCAATTTCTAGACATAGAGAAAACTGTTACAGTTAAAAAAAGAACATTGCAAGGAATTGGGAATGTTTTTTATTAATGATTTGGCAAAACATGATGAGAAATGAAGAAGTTGAAGGTGATTGCTCATTTTTTAATCATGTTTTCAGACAATGAAACATTGCGAGGGTGTAAAAAGTAATAATTGTAAGGAAAGCTGACTCTAGATTATAGGTAAACAAGAGGGCCATGATGGCCCTGAAATCAATCACCTAAGTGTATTGACCAAACATGAACCATTTTCAATCTAGTTTCCCAGAGACCTAGTTTTTTTATCCGACATTACCCATCATCAAACAGTTTTGAGATATCAATAAGACAAACATTCTGATCAAGTTTCATGAGTACTGGACTGAATATGTGGCCTCTACAGCTTACAAAAGGTTTTTCTTAGATTTCACCAAGTGACCTAGTTTTGGACCCAATAATTACCCATTATCAAACTCTTTTGAGACATCACTAAAACAAACATTCTGACCAAGTTTGAACAGTATCAGGCAGAAAATGTATCCTCTAGAGTGTACACAAGGTTTTTCTAATATTTAACCCAGTGACCTAGTTTTTGGCTCCACATGACCCATTTTCAAACTCTTCAAAGGTATTACCAAGACAAATATTATGAACAAGTTTCAGGAGTATCAGACTGAAAAAGTGTCCTCCAGAGCATACACAAAGTTCTTATAATATTTGATCTATTGACCTAGTTTTTGACCCAACATAAGCCATTTTTAAACTCATCCAAGATATTATCAAGGCAAACATTCTGACCAACTTTCAAGAGTTTTGTACTGAAAATGTGGCCTCTAGAGCATAGGCAAGGTTTTTCTAAGATTTGACCTAGTGACCTAGTTTTTGACCCGACATGACCCATTTTCAAAATCCTCCAGGATATTATCCAGGCAATCATTCTGACCAACTTTCAAGAGTTTTGGACTGAAAATGTGGCATCCAGTGCGTATACAAGGTTTTTCTAAGATTTGACCTGGTAACCTAGTTTTTGAGCTGACTTGACCCAATTTCATATCATTCGAGATTTCATCAAGAAAATATTCTGACCAAGTTTCATGAGTATTGGACTGAAAATGTGGCCTCTAGAGCATACACAAGGTAAAAGTTGACGATGGACAACGGACGACAGACACAGCACTATCAAAAAAGCTTACTCCGAGCACTTTGTGCTCATGCGAGGTAAAAAAAATCAGCTCATCCAGTCTGAAATTATTTGCAGAAAACAAATAAAACATGGCTTGAATAACTGGAGATGTCTTGAAGAAAGAGAGAACATAATTATTACAAGGTAGTGGAGAAAATAATGTGCGTAACAGCATTTGCTCCTTTTCCAACTTTGTTTTCAATAGCCTTTTCTCCAAGGTCTCTACAAATATTATCCTCTTAAACCTCTACTAAACAGAAATTTTATCCTTGTCAAAAATGAAAGCATTTGCAGACAAGCAGATCAAACATAGTTCAAATAATGGAATTTCTCTATGTTAATAATATGTTTGCAAATTCATGAATTCACATACTATACTTGTCTTCATACTGATTGAATTACATGTTAATGCGAGCTATAGCAGAGAAAGTTTTCTCTAAGATCAGTTGAAAATTACCCATTATAAAAAAGTCATTAAGTATGAATCATACCACATGAAAATGACAAATAACATTGCTTAATCTCATACTAACTCACAATTTTCATTTGCCTTAAGCCTAATTCCATATTTTCTAGTCATGTTAAATCCAAACAGTCACACACTTTATCTTCGGACCACTCATTGTATATTGGAAATACACTAGGTATAAGTATTGATCTAGATCCTGTGGAACACTCTTAAAGCTCCCAGTGAACAAAGATCATAGTCGGCTAAAACCCTTCTCAAATGAACAAGCTACAGTGTGATTCATAATATGGGATATGGCTGTTAATGTTGATAGTATCAGAGCCTTTTAAAATGATTCTTACTCTGGAGGCCTGCAAGTTGTGTTTGATAGTGAAAACAGGACCCTCACATTTTTCAAGTTTCATGATCTTTGTCTAAACCCTTTACCCCATAAGGCATTTCTATGGTATCTCTAACTGACCCTAAATAACAGCAAGGATGAAGCCGTTTCTTATGTGTATATGACACCTTTTGATAGTGTAGAAAACATTGTGGCGAAAGGTGAAATTGCTCGTTACGAGCAATTTCACCTTTTGCCACAATGTTTTCAAAGGGCTCCTACAAGCAATACATACAAATGAGTATCTATGGAGTAAAGGGTTAAACAGAATACAGCTTCTTATGTCCTAACGTTTTACTTGATTGTTTTTAAATTCGACAGTATCTGGGTAGAGATATGATCTTTTCATCTAAGTGCCTTAGTACCAAAATGACTTTCAAACTAGAACTGAAAAAAATTCACTAGCCATTTCCCAAGTGCCAGTATTGAAAGCATAGAGGCAGTGATTTATGATGTCAAAATAATATCATGATGTAAAATTAATGTCTTTTTCTATGACTTATAGTGATAAAGATTTTTCATGATTGTAAGCTCTTTCAAGAAATACAAAAGGCCACATATTAAGCGTACAACAAATTCATTTAACTCTTTACCACACAACCTCAATTTTTATTGAGCCTGGGATAGACACCTTTTAAAAATGTTGTGGGAAAATGCTGGTAATCAACAAAATTCAATTTTTTCAGATACTCTTTTTTTGTTGTCTGCAGATGCTTCCAGTTTGGATTTGTCAAAAATTTTGTTATATGGAAAAGAGGTAAAGGAAAGTCATAGCAGGACCTGGTATTGTATAGGTAAAGAATACAAGTGACTTTAAAATCAATTTCTTTCCTTAACATGTTTTTTACCCCATTGTTCATGATTTATCTTTGATTGTCATTTATTTGACTAAAAACTAGCAAAAAAATTGTGGACAATGTCAAATGATTTACTTTACTTCCAACTCTGACCTTTTGTTCCACTCACCACTTAACGTCTGAATAGATGACTTTATCCAATACTTTCAAAACCATTTACAACTTTCCAACTGAAATCCGTTTGATATGGGTGAATGTATCTTTATCTACTCTTTACCCAATAGCATTATTTTGGATTGCTCAAAATAAAAAGCGTTGATTTTGTGAACAACTAATTAAGTGAGACTCAAAATTTTAAATTTGTGGTAAGAAAGGTATGAAACATCATTGGTTGAGGAGAGATTGCTGATAACCAGCATTTTCATCTCTCCCACCACATTTTCAAAAGCTTTCTTTTTTTCAGGGTCCTTACATCTTGAGATCATTTGGTAAAGTACTAATAATGGACAAATGTTTACCTTTAAGAGCTTAACCCATTACCACACGAGAAAAATTTAGGCTGGTCCAAATTGAAAGCATTTGCAGACGAAAAAATAAAAGTGACTGAAAAATTAAAATTTGTTCTGGGAAGGGTAGAAAACACTGTGGGAAAAGGAGAAAATGCTGGTTACCAGCATTTTCTCCTTTTCCTACAGTGTTTTCAAAAGGCTTTTTCCTCAGGGGCGTCAAAAGTAGGATGTGTGTGGTAATGGGTTAATACTATGAATAACAGCGGAAAGGAGCACTTTCTTAACTGCAGACTTAACTCTTTACCACACAATTCCGACTTTCAATGACCCTGAGAAAGAGGCCTTTAGAATACATTGTGGGAAATGGAAAAATTGCTGGTACCCAGCATTTTCTCCTTTTCCCATAATGTTCTCTACCCTTCCCAATCTGAGTTTCATGTTTTTCAGTTCTATTTATTTTGTTGTTTGAAACTGCTTCCAATTCGGGCCAGTTAACAAGTTTGGCGTTTGGTAAAGGCCCTGTCACACTCTAGCGTATTGAGCCAGCGTATGAGGAACGTATGGACTTTTTGGGCATACGCTGACATACGCTGAAACACGCTATGGGTACGCTGGAATACATTTCTAGTACACCGGGGTACGTCGGTGTACGCTGATGTACGTTGACGGCCAAAGAATTTTTTGAACATGCACAAAAATTTTCAGCGTATGCCGATGTATGAATTTTACGTTCATCATACGTTCCTCATACGCTGAACATGCTAGAGGTACGCTGAAGGTATGTTACTCATACGTCGAGTACATTGAAATTGAATGGGTCAGGAAACCTAGCGTAAGAGGAGCGTATAATGAACGTGTGTCTGACATGTGTCTAATACGTTATGGCTGTGTACGCTCCTCATACGTTAAGCTGACGTTCCGCATACATTTCTCATACGTCGGAGGTACGCTGATACAAGTTACACATACGTCGGTATACGTCCAACTCAAAAACACATCACATCACATATGCTGACACACGCTATGTGTACGCTACTCATATGATGACGGTACGTTAGGACTGTGTTTTTCTAACGGCCAATAACCGAAAACCGACCTCATACGCTGAAAAGTTGCGCGTATAAACAATTTTTCGAAATATTTGATACGTTCTTTAAACGCTGGCTCTATAAGCTAGAGTGTGACAGTGCCTTAAAGAGTTCATAGTAAGTTTTATATGCCAAAACTTTAACATTATAAACACATCCAGTTCATTTCATCTTAATTTCATCTAAAGCATTCCAAAGACCTCAAATTAAAGATAGCTCAAATAAAGGCATTTCATTTTGGAATTAAAGCAGGAAACAGTATTCAACATTTTCAAAAGATTTCTTTCCCATGTTTTTTAAAATGTATAGGACTGTTTCCTCTGTATGGAAACTCAAGCTCTGTATGAGAGTGAGTCCCTTTCAAAGCACTATCCGTTATTCCAGTTGCTTCTTATTTTTAATTAAAAGTGCTTCTTATTTCAACACAAAGGTGCCTTTAAAACTACTACTGGCACCAAGTGTAAACAAACATCTGTGACAACCGATACGAAATATTATGGAATGCAACAATCTAAACTAACAGAGGAGCACTTCATTGTGATGTGTCCAATTAGTAAATTCAGGATTTTAATTTTCATTTGTTATTATAGTTATGATTCACTTAATCTTTTTCCTATGTGTCCGGCACTGTCTTTATAATACTGTGCTGTCCCGCAAGACTTATTCGTTTTCTTACCAAATATACAGTAGAGTGCTGAATGGCAGATTTATCTCCATCCAACTTAAATTTTTTGTAAGATTTACCCTTGACATCTGCTTGTTTGCTTTTTTTTGCTAAACACAATATCAAAACTTCTGCCCCAGCTGGTGTAGACTTTCATTCCCTTCTAAGTGACAGTGAGAGTTGAGGCGCTTCATGTAAGACTAAATTGGTTTCAAGTTTATTTTTTGTTCAAAAGCAAGTCTGTTTAAAACCAAGTACCATTCCCGTTAACCCATTACCACACAATCCCTACTTCTGACAACTCTGAGAATGAAGCCTTGAGAAAACATTGTGGGAAAAGGAGAAAATGCTGGTAACCAGCATTTTCTCCTTTTCCCACAATGTTTTCTACCCTTCACAAAACACATATAGAATTTTCTGTCACTTTTATTTTGTTGTCTGTATGCTTTCAATTTGGACAAGCCTAAAATATTGTCCTTTGGTAATGAGTGAAACTGTTACCCCACTGTGGGAGCATGGTGGAGATCACAAAAGGGAACCAGTTAAAATCGTCACACAGATTCTTCTCCACACTTTTCAATAACATACTTGGAAAAATGTCAGAAACAATGCAACTTAACAATTTTAGTGTGCCATTGTGTGTCTAAATGTGTTAAAACCTGTGAGAAAGCACTATCACTGTAGATGGCTAATAGCCGAAAATTTGGCAATTCCACATCAAATACTCACAATTTTCGGAATCAACCCATTCCCAAATTTTTGTTATTGCTTTACCAGAAAACAAAATTTTACGCTTGTCCAAGTTTTAAAAAGCCTTTTTTCTCAGGGTGGTTAGGAGTCAGGATTGTGTGGTAAAAGGTTGCGAGAGCAAAGTATACACTTCAATAAATTCATATTAGTTACAGTTAAAGGTAGGTTGGGTATAAATTTCATTTCTTAATCGACCATTACAAGTCATACAATAGCTTCATTTATGTCTTAACTCTTTACCAAACGACAAAATTTTAGACTGGTCCAAATTGAAGGCATTTCTAGACGACAAATTAAAGTGACTGAAAATTTGAAATTTCTTTTGGGATTGGAAAAAAACATTGTGGGAAAAGGAGAAAATGCTGGTTACCAGCATTTTCTCCTTTTCCCACAATGTTTTCAGAAGGCTTCCTTCTCAGGATCGTTAAAAGTCAGGATTGTGTGGTAAAGAGTTAAACATAATTGGTGTTTGTTCACAATAAATTTTTTAAAAACATGAAACATTCCAACCTTTGGACTGACATCTTGACAAATCATTTTTAGTCTGCAAATAACTGGCAAATTCTGCAATAGTTTATAGATATTCATATCATATTTTCATCTGTTTCTTTTTTCCATACTTCTGTATTTGTGGAGTTATTATAACATAGGAATATTTGATAAGTATTTAACCCTATAGCACACAATCCCAAGTTTTAATAACCCTGGGGAATAAGACTTAACAAAACATAGTGACCAGCATTTTTTTCCTTTTCCCACAATGATTTCTAATCTTTCAAGAACAAACACAATCATTTCGAGCACACATAAATTGTCGCCTGCAAAATTAATACTTTCAGTTTGGATTAGATTAAAATTTTGTTGTGTGTTAAAGAGTTAACCCTTTACTCCACAGATACTCATTTCCACGCATTGCTTTTAGGAGCCTTTGGAAAACATTGTGGCAAAACGTGAAATTGCTCGTGATGAGCAATATCACTTTTTGCCACAATGTTTTCTACACTATCAAAAGGTGTTGTATCCACGTAGGAAACAGCTTCATCAATGCTGTTATTTAGGGTCAATTAGATATACTATAGAAATGCCTTATGGGGTAAAGGGTTAAGTAAGTTGCAAATCATTTTCTTAAAATTTCTAATTTGAAAACCATAGCCCAATCATATACTATGCAAATGTATTATCATATATTTTGGACCAGAATCCTACATGCACAATAAAGAACTTGGATCCTGAATCTTGGACCTTGATACTTTGCAAGAATATATCTAGATAGGAAACTGCACAGAACCATGATTAGAACTAAAGTGTCATGTATTCTGACGTGAAATTACACTGTTTAAATGAGAGCTTCGCAAAGTGGCGCATATATGCCCGAAGGGGCTTGTCAGTGAAATGAGTTGAAATGACGGAAGGGCCATGAATAAAGTGTAGTTAATCTCCATGATATGTGAAAAATATTAAAGGGCAATAGCTAAAAAAAGAAGGGTGGTACATTTACAAATTTTGTGAATTGCTGTTCTCCACAAGGTGTTCGATCAGTCTTGAAAGGTTCAAGATCATAGCTTTTATATTTTAGAAATTATGGCCCAGACGAAAATTCAAAGAGAAAACTAACAAAGGGCAATAACTCAAAAAGAAGGATGGCAGAGTTATGGTTCTTGTGCAGTGCACTTCTTCATAATGTGTTCTACTAGTCTTTGAAGTTTCCAAGATGATAGTTTTTAAAGTGTGGGAGTTATGGCCTGGACAAAAATTCAAACTCAAAATTAACAAAGGGCAATAACTAAAAAATAAAGGTTGCAGAGTTATGGTTCATGTGCACTGCACTTCTCCATAATTTGTTCTATCAGCGTATGAAGTTGCAAGTTATTAGCTTTTATAGTTTGGAAGTTATGGCCTGGACAAAAATTCAAACTGAAAATTATAAAGGGCAATAACTCAAAAAATAAAAGTGGCAGAGTTATGGTTCGTGTGCACTGCACTTCTCCATGTGTTCTATCAGCGTATGAAGTTGCAAGTTATTAGCTTTTATAGTTTGGAAGTCATGGCCTGGACAAAAATTCAAACTGAAAATTATAAAGGGCAATAACTCAAAAAATAAAAGTGGCAGAGTTATGTTTCATGTGCACTGCACTTCTCCATAATGTATTCTATCTGTATGTAGTTTAAATTTGATACCTTTTATGATATGGAAGTTACGGCCTGAACAAAAATTCAAAGTAAAAAGTTGGTTATTTCAGAAATCAAGGGCAGATAATTCTGGAACGCAAACAGCGATCAAAATTCTAAGACCCAGGTGCACAACTAGACATCATGGAGATTCGTTGTGGCAAGTTTCAAATAATTCCGATAAAAAAATTGTAGGAGGAGTTCCACACACAGAAAATTGCTAATGGACGGACAGATGACAGGGGTATAACATAATATGACCCTTCGGGCATATAGAAATATTAACTACAGTTTTGCTTCGTTCTTTTCCAGTTATTTACAACTTGACATTTGCATACAGCTTTCACAGATGGCTATGAAAAATTATATGGCAAATGCAGGAATTGTGCAGAACTAGACTTGGTTTGTAACATTCTATAGATTACAGTCTGATCTAGAACCTACAGTGCCACTATTTTGCCTAGTATACTAGCCGAGTAAATGAAAAAAAAAAAATTAAACAACATTTAATTAGCCGAGTAAATGAAAAAAAAAATTAAACAACATTTAAAGGGCACAAAAGTGACCCAATCTAAATAGTTCTGTTTATAAAATACAGGTAAATTTCATTCATATCAGTTAAATGTAAAAATAGTTAAGTATCACAAACTTGTCCAGGGTATCATCAAGATAAACAATTTGACCAACCTATATGGACTGAAAATTGTAGCCACTAGAGTGCACACAAGGTTTTCTAAAATTTGCCTCTGTGACCTTCCTTTAAATGCCAGGTGACCCTTTTGAAATCCTCAAAGGAATTATCAAGACAAACATTTCGTGAGCATTGGTCTGTAATTGTGGCCTTAGAGTACACACAGTGCAAATGTTGATATCTGGCCACTGCAGCCAGACATATCTGTAGTGTAGTCATAAAAGCTGACCTTGAACACCTTGTGCTCAAGTGAGCTAAAAGGACAGGCAGGCATACTGATGACAAAAACCTTGTCATGACATAACCTCTTCTGGCCTTCATTCAGCAAAAGAAGTATGAAACCTTAAAATCACCATGGACACTAACACTTTGCAACACCACTCACAGAAACACAGGAAACACTTGACAACAAACACAGAATCAATCAATCCATCACTATACCAAGACAAACACTGAAAATTGTAGGAAAAGGAAATTAGTGCTCGTTACAAGGAAATTCTCGAACCCTGCATTTTGGGTCTTATTTTCAAAATGTCTGCTCATGGTTGTTGTTTTTCTTTTTTGCTCTAAGGTTTAAAAATGTGACTTTACAAGCAAAGAAATTAAATTGGAACTTTTCTATCACTCTGTTTTCAAAATTGTCTGTGCTGCATGACGAACAAAGTTGTGTATAGGACAATATGACAAGCAAACAGTAAAACTAGCTAATTTACAAGTTTAACTATTTACCTCACAATTCTGAGTTTTAATAATCCTGTGGAAAAAAGACTTTTGAAAACATTGTTAAATGCTGAGAAAAACGACTTTAAACAATATTGTCAAGAAAAGGGGAAATGCTAAATGTACTTTGCATTTTGTCCTTTTCCCACAACCTTTCAATTTTTTCCCACAATCTCTTTCAAACAAAATTTCCATTAAATAAACCAACTTAATAAGTAATCTGCAAATACCTTCAATTAGGATGTAATTATCTAAATTTTGATGTGAGGTAAAGGGTTAAAGCCAGAATCCACACCAACATATACATGTATACAGCAGATTTAGTAGCAAGACCATGTTTTGTAATCAAGACACATTAAATTTTATAATTGCCCTCTCCATATCTAAAATAACCTGCCTCAAATTAATGAACAACTAAAATTTTAGCATACTGAAATTTACTGTGGTTTGATATTATAACAATGGCTACTGAATCATGCCAATATTGAAGAAAAACCAAAATCAACATTCATCTAGGGCGAAAGTTGGTGTTACTGACATTTAAACCAGCTCTTGAGCCAAGTGATTATGTCAAAACATTATAAATTTCATTAAAAATAAAATTTCAAAAGGCGAAAAAATGTCCAAGGATGAAGAATAAACGTAATGTTTTACATCTAGATTACCAAAACAGGATCGCTTTAAGATAGAAATCACAATATTAACTTATTTACACTCAAAACTGCTGGAGATACATAGGCCAAAGGTCTTGCTTATAGGAAATACATTTCTTTTTTTCATTTGCATATAAAGTTTTCAGACAAATAAGAAAAGCTGTGGGGTTTCTAATCACACAACATGTTACAGTAACATCACACTCCAGAAAATGATTTCATGCTATAATGAACTTACTCTGGTCTTCTTTGATGGCTTAAATGATGAAATGATATAAATGTTAATGTAACAGTAAATCAAGGATACATGTTCAATCACAAAATAATTGATAGACATGTAGGTTGAACAAAATTTAGTGGGAGAGGAGAAAATCACAAACTTTCTTCTATGATAGGCCAAATGCACCACCCCATTCCAGTGGATTTGTCCATTTCCCTGGCTTTCTTTTGGAGGTTTGGTGTTTGTGTGTGTGTGTGTGTGTGTGTGGGGAGGAAAAGGGGGGGGGGGTATACAAATATGTATAACAGATAACAGATTGATGCTTTAACTGCTTAAACAAAATTTAAGCCTTAACTAAACTTAAAAAGTTGTTAAGACAAAAAAAATCAATGTTAATCAAAATACGACATTCATCTTAGAGAAGACAGAAAACATGGAAGGGAAAAGAGGGGAAGTTAACCAGCATTTCCTCCTTTTCCCAAACTTTTTTCCAAAGCCTTCTTCCTCAGGGTTTTGAGTGGTCTAAATTGTCTGGTAAGGGGTTAAACTCTTTAGCAAATGACAAAATTTTTAGACCGGTCCTAACTGAAAGCACTGTCTTGCAGACAACAAAATGCACATAAATGAAACTCAAAAAATTGTAATTTGTTTCTAGCAGGACAGAAAACATTGTGGCAAAAGGAGACAAGCAATTTTGTTGAAATGATATCCCCCGCCGAAAAAGACCTTTTTTGATACAAACGTATAGGAGGTATTCTGTTTTGCATGTACATGTGGCCTTTTTGTTATTGGTCCATGAAGAAATTATACATTAAGCTCCCTTGTTCCATGGGACAGGATTTCATTAGATAAAACAAGAGCCGTCAGAGACGGGTTATGCTCCCGGAACGAGTGCTTGTCATAAAATATATGAAATTGATAAAAATTCACTTCGTTTATCCTAAAAGAACCTGTTCATGCCCCCCAAAATTTGAAGTGAAAAGGCAATTACTATCTTAGAGATAGCCAACACAAACTTGTAGAGGACAATAAGCCCCCTTTAAGCCCCCTTTTCCCATAAGACAATATTGGATCATTGAAATAAAAGCAACGGGTGTGTGATTTGTGGCATTTTTAAATAATAATTCAAAATTCGAAATTTGATAAAATTTTGAGCAGTCATGTAGTAAATATTACATAAAACAATTTTTTACATGAAGCCCCCTTTTCCCGAGACGCAGCCTGAAATTGAGAAACAGGAAGAGAGGTACCTGGGCAACGTTCCAACAAGTTCAGATTTGAAATTTAACAAAGTTTTGAGCACCGATAAAGGAGATATTAGTGAAAAACAATTTTTTCCATGAAGTCGCCTTTTTCCGTGATGCAGCCTCAATTTGAGAAAGCAGGAAAGACATATTTGCGCATTAATAATTAATAGATTGAAAAAAACGAAGGGCACATGTTGAAACTTGTAGAAAAAGATGGAACCATGAAATTTCATGAAATTTTGACAAAAACTGAACAAGATATAAGTAAAAATTGCAATTTTGCATTAGGGCCCCTTTTTCCTTGTCATTATACAAGAAACCCCCTTTTTCCATGACAGAGGGTCAAATTGAAAAACAAATAGATAAAGAAACAAGAGCACATGGTGAAACTTTGAAAAAACAATATAACCATGAAGTTTAATGAAATTTTGACCAAAACTGAATGAAATATAAGTAAAAATTGGAATTTTGCAAGAAACCCCCTTTTTCCATGACAGAACGTTAACTTAAAAAACGCCCAGATTAAAAATAGCAAGGGCACATGCTAAAACTTTCCATAAACAATATAACCATGAAGTTTCATGATATTCTGACAAAAACTGAATGAGATATTGGTAAAAATTGGAATTTTGCATTAAGCCCCTTTTTTCCATGACACGGGGTCAAATTGAAAATCTGGGAAAAATACGTCGGCGCCTTACTCCAAGGAGTTCATATATGAAGTTTTATCCAATTTGGTCCAGGGGTTGTGGAGAAATCGAGTTTTGAAGAGAAGACTCCAAACATTAAAAGTGTACTTAAGTGTAACTTAAGTGAAACTTAAAATCGCTCTCAGTCGGCCATTTTGCATCGAATCAAAAAAACAAAAAAAGTGTCTCGGGAGATTGGGTCATTGTATATGTATATAAAGTTTCATGAAATTCCGTCCTCTGGTATTGGAGATAATTGCCGGGACGGACACACGGACGGACGGACGGACGGAAGGACGGACGGACAACGCTAAAACTATATCCCTCCGCCTACGGCGGGGGATAAAAATGCTGCTTACCAGCATTTTCTACTTTTCCCACAATTTTTTTTCAAAAGGCTTCTATCTCTGGGTTGTAAAAACCAGGGATTGTGTGGTAAAAGGTTTAAAGTATCACTGTACAATATTGATTGGTAAATAACTCCGGTATTAAACTCAATACTATTTGAGCAATTTATACAAGTGCCACAGTATAGGCATTTCTAAACCTTTACTAGACAAAATTTTAGCCTTGCCCAAAAATTGAATGTACATGTATTTCATATGGCAATTTCAATGAGGCTCAAATGGTGCAATTTTTCTTTGGTAGGACAGAAAGCATTGTGTGAATAAGAAAAAATGCTGGTTAGCAGCTTTTACTCCTTTTCTCTACAGTGTTTTCAAAAGCCTTCATCCCTAGGGTCGTTAACCCATTACCACACAATCCCTACTTTTGATGCCCATGAGAAAGAAGCCTTTTGAAAACACTATGGGAAAAGGAGAAAATGCTGGTAACCAGCATTTTCTCCTTTTCCCACAGTGTTTTCTACCCTTCCCAGAACAAATTTAAATTTTTCAGTTACCTTTATTTTGTCGTCTGCAAAAGCTTTCAATTTGGACCAAAATTTTCTCGTGTGGTAATGAGTTAAAGTCCGCATTATGCGGTAAAGGGTTGAATTGGTCTGTTACAAGACCAAAAAAAAATCATCTACTGGTGGCAGGCATGTTATTGTATTTTGTCTGAAACAGTGATAAAAATGGTAATTTTGCAGTCATTTGTGTGTCTCATTTCTTTTATGTTTCATTTTCATTCAGCCTTTGTTGGCACAAATTTTCAAACTGAAATCACAATAATACTTACAGCACATGAAAACAAGGAATAATTACAACATTCCTACTGAAACACCATTATGATGTAATCAACTAATACAATTAAATGACCAGGACAATTTAACTCTTCACCAAACGACAAAATTTTGGAGTAGTCCAAATTAAAAGCAGTTGCAGACAACAAGATAAATAGGACTCAAAAATTGAAGGTTGATTAGGGAAGGGTAGAAAACATAGTAGGAAAAGGAGAAAATGTTGGTAATGGAGAAAATGCTGTTTACCAGCATTTTCTCCTTTTCCTACAATGTTTTCATAAGCTTTTTTTCTCAGGTTCGTTAATAGTCAGTATTGTGTGGTAAAGGGTTACAATAGCCCTTAACCCTTACCAAACAGCAAAATTTTAGACTGGTCGAAATTAAAAGCATTTGTAGACGACAAAATTAAAAGAGATGTAAAATTTGAAATTTGTATCGAAGAGGAGAGAAAACATGGTGGGAAAGGAGAAAATGCTGGTTACCAGCATTTTCTCCTTTTCTCACACAATTTTCAAATGGATTCTTTCTGAGGATCGTTTAAAGTCGGGATTGTATAGTAAAGGGTTAAAGGATTAAAAAAAAAAAAAAACAGTTCAGCTGATCTGCAGACAATACAGACCGAGGTAAGACTGCACAGGCTGTGTAGTTTGATCTTTGCACAACATAATCCAATACTTTCTGTGATAAAATACAGATCAAAGAACTTGCACAAACAATATTTGAGTTTTTCTTGCAGAAAATACTTATTTCATCTCTCTTTGGATGACAGACCCAGGCAGAAAAAACAAAACTTAATATGCTGATACATACACTACAGTAACTAGTAAACAAAGAAAGCATGATACATTAGCATAAAATACATGTTATTTGTTCCGTTTAAATAAATTATATGGTCAAAGGCCTTTCATGGATAATCATGCAAATACAGAACTACTGTGATAAGGAACCTTATACCTTGATTAGCGGTTAAACATACAATCCAGAATTTCAATGACCCTTAGAAAGAAAGCCTTGGAAAACTTAGTAGGAGAAGGAGGAATTGCTGGTAACTGGCATATTCTCCTTATCCCACTGGACCAAACTGAAAGAGTATGTGGACAACAAATTTAATATGGCCAAATCAATGATTTCTGTCTGATTGGGTAATTAACATTATTGGAACTGCAGAAAATGTATTGCCCACATTGTTTTCTAATTCCTTTTCTTATGGGTTTTCCTCAACAAGAAGGTAATGAAGTCACTCACCTGAGCCTTTTGGTCAAACAACTCATTTCCAATCTCTCCAGCAATATAAAGACATCATTCTGGCAAACACACACTGGTATCAAAAATTCTGACCAACTTTCAAGATTACTGGACTGAAAATGTGGCCTCTATAGTGAACACAAAGTTTTGCTAAGATTTGACCTATTGACCTAGTTTTTGAGCCTACATAGCCCTTTTAAAACTTGTCTGTATATTAAGTAAGATAAATATTCCGACCAGCTTTCAAGTGCATCAGACAGATAATATAGCTTCTGGAGCATACACAAAGTTTTCTATTGACCTAATTTTTTACCCTACATGGCCCATCGATTCAGGTATTATCAAGACAAACATACAGACCAACTTTCAAGAGTGTTGGATAGAAAATGTGGCCTCTAGAACATACACAAGGTTTTTCTAAGATTTGACCTGGTGAGCTAGTTTTTGACCCAACATGGGTTTTTTTCAAACTAGTCGAAGATAACATCAGGATAAATATTCTGGCCAAGTTTCAAGAGTACTTGACAGAAAATGTGACTTCTAGAGGTTTATCTAAGATTTGACCTGGTGACCTACTTTTTGAATTGACATGGCCCATTTTCAAATTTATTTGAGATAACATCAGGACAAATAGACTGACCAATTTTCAAGAGTACTAGGCAGAAAATGTAGCCACAAGAGCATAGTGACCTGATGACCTAGTTTTTTTTATCCAAACATGGCCCATTTTCTAAATTGTTTCAGGTATCATCTAGACAAATATTCTGAGCAACTTTCAAGAGTATTGGACAAAAAATGTGCTCTCTAGGGCGTACACTGAATTTTTTTAAGATCTGACCTGGTGACCTAGTTTTTGACCAAACATGGCCCATTTTCAAACTGGTTCGAGATATCATGGATGGACAGAAAATATGGCCTCTAGAGCATGAGTTTTTTCTAAGATCTGACCTGGTGACCTAGTTTTTGATCCAAAGATGGCCCAAGTTGACCACAGACGATGCACAACCCATGATGGACGACAGACCCTGAGCACAGTATGATCACAATAGCTCACCATGAACACTTTGTGCTTAGGTGTGCTAAAAATGCCTTTAACCATCATTTTCTCCTTTTCACTGAATGGTTTCTACCCTTTATAGACAAAATTTAATCTCTTCCATTGAACTATATTAATTTTGTTGTCTGCATATTTTTTTCCATATAGACCAGTCTAAAATTTCATTGTCTCTTTATGTTCAACACAAGAAAGAATACAGTTATAAACATAACAAAAGAGAAGAAAAAGTATCTTGAGCCAAAAAGTGACATACACCATGAAAAGTGAACAAAATTGCATTCACCTGTGTAGTATAGCAACACATGCAAAAGTTATTTACAGACTTACAAACTTGATTTATGGATTCACATTTTGACTATAAATGACAACAGGTATCTGAATTTCTCATGGACACTATCCCAGTACTGGTAACCTATGCTGCCACACTAACCAAACACTCTCCATTACGATCAACTTCAAAATTCCATGATAAAAGATCTCATTGGCTGAGGCAAAACCTCTCAGTCTATCAGGTGTAAAGTCTTAGAAAGTAAATTACAATCATTGTTTGGAATGGTTGGTAAATGCACAGTCTTTATTAATGAAAATTTCCTTATCAAAATTATCTATTCTCTCCACAACTCTTGTTTATTTTTGAATAACTCTTTACCAAATGACAAAATTTTGAATTTGTTCAAAATGAAAGCATTTGCAGACGACAAAATAAATGTGAATCAAAAATTGAATTTTGAATTGGAAAGGGGTAGAAAACATTGCAGGTAAAAGAGAAAATGCTAGTTACCTGCATTTTCTCCTTTTCCCTCATTGTTTTCAAAGGCTTTCTTTCTCAGATCATTAAAAGTTAGGAATGTGTGGTAAAGAGTTAAGTAAAATATCCAAGAAAGTTCAAGGTCTGCCATACTGTCAAGTTTGTATTTCATGTCAACAAGTAAAAAGTGCTATTAACTCTTTACCAAACCACAAAAGTTTAAACTGGTCCAAATTGAAAGCATGTGTAGACAACAAGGTAAAAGTGGTTGAAAATTTTAAGTTAGTATTGGGAAGGATAGAAAATATTGTGGGAAAGAAGAAAATGCTGGTTACCAGCATTTTCTCCTTTTCCCTCGATGTTTTCAAAAGGCTTCTTTCTCAGATTTGCTAAAAGTCAGGATTATGTGGTAAAGGTTCAACCCTTTACTACACAATCTGGATATTAAATGATCCTGAAGAAAAAGACTCTTCAAAACATTTTGGGAAAAGGTGAAAATGCTGGCAACCAGCTGGTTGTACCCTTTCACATGAAATATTCCAGCATTTGAGCTACACTTAATTTTTCAGTTCGGATTTAAATTTTTGTCGCCTGGTAAAGAGTTAAACTTAAGATATATTACAAAAGCTGCCCTACCAAGAAAAGATGAGTTCTCCTAAGTTCTGAATTACTCTCCCTTCTTCCTCAGTATGTTCAACTGAATAATACTTAATTTCTTTTGTATACATCTTTTACGAAAAGCCAATATTGAAAATATGTAAAAGATATGACCTTACAAATAAATAAAGAATACAATCAACAACAAGAGGGCCATAATGGCCCTGTATCGCTCCACTGGCTAAAAAGTAATAACACTACAAGCCAAACATTGCAATATCTGGCCAATTGGTTTCAAACTTGAGGTAATACAAAATTTTTTGTATAAAATCCTACAAGAAAATTGAGACCCCCAGGCAAAGCCAATTTTGACAGCAAAACTATAATTACTTGACTTCTGATGGAGGTCCACAAGATAAAGCCCCATACCATATAATACAGGTCTAGAATGTGTGGATAGAGACAAGAAGATTTTCAAATTTTTCTCAATAAAAGGTCCTGTAAAACATAAAACCCATGAGACAGGGCTAAATTTAGTGGTCCTAGTCTTTATTATGGTTAGTAACAAGATGACTTAGAAAGTTTTCACCACAAAAACCCATGTAAACTTGTGACCACTGGTGTAGGGACAAACTTGAAATTTTCATCTTGTTACTAACCGTAATTGGAACTTTATTTACTGAATAAAATTGACAGCGGGCTTACTCTTGACGATATCACATTAATATTATTAATGTTCGCAGATGACATGGTCATATTTGGTACATCCCCTGAGGATCTGCAAAATTCTTTAGACCGGCTTTACAGTTATTGCGATACATGGGGACTAACGGTTAATACAGACAAAACCCAAGTAGTTGTTTTTAGAAAGAGGGGGAGATTACGAGATAATGAGGTATGGTATTATAACGGAAAACCCCTTTCTGTGGTAAACGATTTTAATTACTTAGGGGTGGTTTTTAATTACACAGGATCTTTTACTGCCAATCAACAATATCTGAGTGGAAAAGCTTTAAAGGCCATGAATGTACTACGTATTCGTCTTATGAAATTTGATTTAAAGCCCAAAGATTCATTACAACTTTTTGACACTTTTATCTCCTCATTATTAAATTATGGAAGTCCGATCTGGGGCTTCACCAAATCTAAGGAGCTAGAAAGACTTCATCTGAAATTTCTTAAAAGTCTCCTGGGAGTTAAAGCATCTACGAGTAACGCAGGTGTTTATATTGAACTTGGAAGATATCCACTTTTTATTAATAGATACGTAGCTATAATCAAATACTGGTTTAAACTATTATCCACAAGCAGTATCATCTTGAGACATATTTACAGTCAGCTGTTAGATGATTGTTGCAAGGGTCTGGGAAACTGGCTAAAGCAAGTTAAAGATATTTTATGCAACAACGGCTACCTTTATGTATGGGAAAATCCATGGTGTGTAGATCAAGATAAGTTTCCAATACATTTTAAACAAAGACTTATAGATACTTTTATGCAAAGCGTACTTTCAGATTTGGAAGCTAATAGAGTGTTGACACAGTACAAGGCAGTGTTTCAGCCAGCTTTGATAAAAAGGACGCCAGTTGGCCCCCTGAAATCCTAAACAGGGGCCAATCACCTTGAGCAAGGGGGAGTAGGTGAGGGAGTGTATTTCAATATTAGACCGAATACATGTCTAGAACATTCTTTTTAAAATACCTTAGGAACTAAAGATACTCTTTCTTTTCAAGTTTGTCACTTTCTATGGAGCTTTGCCGAAGTCAAACAACTTAAAACATTTTTTTTGTCGTTGGGGCATTTCATACATCGCCAGATTAATCAGGCTTTCGATCAAATACTTCTGCTTTTTTTCAAGGATTTGATGGCCCTACCTCTTCACTTTCATTTGGGCGTGTGAAAAAGTCGGTTATTCTTCTTTTCATTTTTCCGCCAGTTGTTTCGTAGTTCGTCATGAAAACGTTACTATATACAGATTACCCGCTCTTTGTAGCTTTTCTCAATTTACAAATGTTTAATGTAAAAGGCGAGGAACCAGTACAAAAAAAATTATGACTGGTTTTGCACATTCCATATTTTATGTAGTACAACAGGTTTAAAAAAATTTAAGCCAGTCACGATTTCGTTCCATTAATTTTCGTAATCAATGCAGTTTCGTCCCATACACTTTCGCACCTTGGCGCGGCCGTATACAGGCAAATCGATTTATGGGGGCCTAATATGATTTTTTAGCGCCAGATCTGGCGTGCCATGTTTGGAAATGTGCGGGAATCGTAATTTCTTTGCGGGAATTCCGCAAGGGCGCATCCTGGCTGAAACACTGACAAGGTAATTAAGCCGCAATTCGATTATGCGCCATATCTTGATCTTATCCGCAGTAAATGTTTAAGGATACAGCTAACCAAAATACGTTTATCCTCTCACTCTTTGAGAATTGAATCCGGTAGATACGAAAGAAACCGTCTTGATAGATCTTTACGTACATGTCAAATTTGCAATACCGGCGATATTGAAGACGAGTACCATTTTATACTTATCTGTAACCAGTATTTAGATTTACGGGTTAAATATATCAAAAGATTTTACTATAAAAAACCAAGTATGCTCAAGATAATTTACCTACTGCAGTCAACTAACCATAGAACATTATTCAATTTGTCTCTATTTTTAAAAGAGGCATTCCACAGAAGAACATCAATTTAGCGACCTAAACGAAAGCTGATTCTTACTTACGCTATCGGAAATTACGATTAGTATTTTATCCATCCTCTAACGTTACTTCTGTTTAACGTTTTTTTTTTCCTCAAGAAATACTTAAATTTAGCTTTTCTTCGTAACTGCATAGGTTAACCTCATGTCAGATTCGTTTGAAAAATGAAAACGTTACATTAACTGAAGGATTTGCACTGATAAAGAGTGCAACTATTCATATGTCCAATAGATAGTGTGATAGGTTATATTATGTTTTGTGAGATGTACGCGAGAGAGTGTGTGTGTGTCACGTGTCATTTACATTATTTGTATTATTATATTGTATGACGAAAAACTTTGTTTAAGTCAAATAAATTCATTCATTCGTAATACAGACTAGGGCTACTAAATTTAGCCCTATCTCATGGGTTTCATGTTTTAAAAAAATTCCAATATGAGCCCATGTAAAACTTGTGACCCGCAGGACTGGGCCAAATTTAATTCCAGGGCTATGATTTGGGCACCTTTAGTAGACAACCACTTGATAAAGCTAGATGCAAAATTGAGTAGTACAAGGCCTTATGGCTTGGTAAGAGAAGAATTTTAAAGTTAACCCGTGGGCTATCATTTGGACACTGTTGGTAGACATCCACTTGATAAAGATACATATTAAATTTGGCAGCCCTTGGCCCTATGGTAAGGTACCAGAAGGATTTTAAAGTTTTCCCTATATAAGCCCATATAAAACTTCTGACCCCCGTGGCGGCGTCAATTTTGACCCCAGAGCTATTATTTGAAGGAACTTGGTAGAGGTCCACTAGATAAAGCTACATGCCAAATTTGGAAACCCTAAGCCTTACGGTTTCAGAGAAGAAGATTTTTAAAAATTTTCAATATTTTTCAGTTTTGTTGCCATGGCAACCAGAGTTTTTGAAGGAATAAAGTTTTTTCAAGACAGTCTGAAGAGGACCATGGCAGGATCATTTCTGTGAAGTTTCATCAAATTCAGGTGGGTAGTTTCAGAGAAGAAGATGTTTGAAATAAAAATTAAGGCACACATGGATGCACAACGGACACAGGGCCATGACATAAGCCCGCTGGCCTTTGGCCAGTGGAGCTTAAAACAGAAATGTTCTCAATAGATTTAGAAATACTTTTGCAAGTTTTTGAAGTACTATTAATATATATCAACATCAAATAATCCTGCTGAACTTTTGGGTATTCATAAGAAATACCATATAAACTCTTTACCAAACAACAAAATTTTATACTGGGCCAAATTGAAAGCATTTGCAGATGACAAAGTAAAAGTGACTGAAAATTTGAAATTTGTTCTGAGAAGGAGAGATAACATTGTGGGAAAAGGAGAAAATGCTGGTTACCAGATTAAGATTTATCTTTACATAATACCATCTTTTAGGTATCATTTCATGGAATGAACATACAAAGTAAATCTATAGCTGGTGTCAGATCTGGGCCCGTATTCACCAACCATTCTTTAGAATGTTCTTGGTCTTATTCTCCAGAATTTTCTACATTTGTAAGTAACCCAACTTCTGATTGGCTAAACCATTAGGTTTAGCCAATCAGAAGTCGTGTTACTTACAAATTTAGAAGAACTTGGAGAATTAGACTAAGAATATTCCCAAGAATGGTTGGTGAATACGAGCCCTGGTTACCAGATGAAGATTTATCTTCACATTGTATCAGCATTCAGGTATCATTTCATGAAATGAACAAACAAAGTAAATATTTAGCAAGTGTCAAATCAATATACATGTATTATGAATTTCTGAATTTACCAAAGTATACATGATGTGTAAATTTCATTTTAGGTCACACCAATCAAATTTTCTACATCTTGACACCATTCCCACAGATACCAATTCTGTTTCAGGGAAACATTTTGTATGAATGAAAAAAGGATGATAATCAAAAAAATTAAAATGGGAATCTACAGAAATTCAAAACAAAAATTATAAAGGACTACAAAAAGAAATCATGAAAGAAGGGAGGTAAGTCATAAAGGAACAAATACACCAATCTAAATAAATACTTTGGATTCTGGTTATACCTGGAGTGACTTTCTGGAGCCATAGGGGTACTCCAATGCATCAAAATATTTCTCCTGCTCCTCAGCAGTAAGCTAAAATTTAGTGCATACTCAAAATTAACTTTAGAGCTATAACCAACATTCTAACAGAACTTCCATTACACTTTTTAAAGGCAAACCAATCACTACTTTTAGCAACCCATGGGAGATATACTTACAAGAAAGAAAAACTTACAAGAAAGGAAAACACCTTTATTTGATGATACACAAAATATTGCTAGAAAAGGAGCATGGTCATTCCATAATAAAGCACGAGCCCCACTAGCCCTACTAACACAATTTTTGAAAGCTTCTGAAGCAATGACAGCCATGTTTGTAAAGTATTCAGACACAGCTCAAATACAAATTTTCCAATACACTTTTGGTCTCAAAAACATCTAAAAGGTATTTTCACTTCAAGTCAAGTTACTATCAAAACAATCATTTGAAAAGCCTTATATCTCTTTGCTATAGTAACCCTCATTGAATAAGTTCAAAAGCCCTTTCTAGTGCAAATTACTTGTATTACTACACTGTATTGCAACAGGGTGCAGATTAAGAGTTCAGGGGTCCCTTTCACTGAACTGTGTATGCATGACATTTGCATAATGCAGTTTTTACTAGCATGCATCAAGTCTGAAAATAAGTTTCAATGAACTGCATAACTTAATGATTTGAGAAAATACTAGTATTTGCATAGCTTTGGGCCAGTTCATATCTCTGGGTAAAGCAAGGATCTAACGTGTATTCTCAATCCTGAAAAATTTGCATAAATCTACGCAGTCCAGTGAAAGGTATCCCATGAGAATTTCCAAAAGCAACACAATACTTATGGACATACTTCTACACTCTCAAGGCTTTAGTTGCAATGAAAGTCTGATTCAAAATCAAGATTCAACAAACTTCCATTCATCCAACTACCAAACTTTATTGAAAATTAAGCACAAATAACACCAAGGTGAAATATTGACGCAAAAAAAGAGGCCTTTTGAAATGAGAGATAATAATTGGGAAAGAGGAACTTTAGTTTTTAACAATTAAAAATCCCTTTTTCCTACCTGTTTTTCTTACAGGTTTCAAAGGTTTCTGTGAAAAAGCAAAAAAAGTAAACTTGTGAGGTGATCAGTTCAGAGAGTGATGACAAACATCTAATGACCTTAGTGCCATCTGTATATAGAATGTGCATGTGATCCTCTGATCTTGACTATATCTAAAACCCATAAAATACTGATACAGTCTGCAGTAGAGAACATGGTGGGAAAAGGAGCTGTTGCCTTCTCCAAGAAAGTGATTTGTTTCTGTTTAATGCTTTTTTTCATTACAAAAAAAATTGTGGTTTAACATATTTCCCATTTGTGTTGTTTGTACTATCAGATCTTATGTTTCTTAACCCTTTACCAAATGACAAAATTTTAGGCAGGTCCAAATTTAAAGCATTTCCAGATGAAAATTTATATGTTGTTCAAATGACATAAACTGCTTCTGCTGCATTAGAAAACAGTGGAAAAAGGAGAAAATGCTGGCTACCAGTAATTTTTACACTTCTCCTCCCCCCATTTTTTTTAAAGCTTTCTGTATTAAGGTAATTAAAACTCCGGATTGTGTGGCATAGGCTTAATTGCCTTGCCTTTGTTTCCAAATACTATTATTCTAGATTTACCTATACCAAAGGCTTTTGCAGTTAACAAATTAAAGGTGACTTTTACCATGAAATATGTCTTCAAAACAGTGTGAAAACATTGAAAAAAGGAGAAATGATAGTTTCAAGCACTTTGTTGTTTTCCATATAAGTTGTCAAAAGCCTTCCCTGTAGAATAGACAGTTGTCTGCTGTAGTGGACTTTTCTACAGCTTTTGAAAACACTGTGGTGACTATTAATCAGCAAATTTTTTTTTTTGCACTGTTTTCTACATTTTCACAGACAAAATTTAATTGCATCATATGAACCACATTTGTCATACACACATGCTGTCAATTTGAACAAGTATTAAACTTTGTTGCTTGGTATAAAAATAATAAAGTTCTGGAAATCATTATGACAAATGGACAAACCAATCTCTATCAAGCAAGCCAAATGTAAATATTGGCCACATTGTCTTTGTTACTTAATTCATTTTCTGATGATAAAATCGTCCTGTATGACTGACAATGTTTCTTAACTCTTTACCAAACAACAAAATTTTGGGCTTGTCCAAGTCCAGGCATTTGCAGACAAAAATTTGAATGGCTAAACTAGTGAAAATCATCTCCGAAAGGACAGTTAAAACATTTGAGGAAAATGCTGGTGCCAGCATTTCCTCCTCTACCTAAAATGTTTTTAAAAGCCTTCTTCTTAAATGTTGGTAAGACTTGTGTTTGTGTGGTACCTAAAGGTTTAACTTAAACAAGAAGCATATATACAAAGAAATACTGACCTTTACCTCGCCACCTTTCCCTGCAGAAAACAACATCTTGTCTATTACAGTCGCCTCTTTAGGGGCTCCATCTCCTTCCACCTGTTCTTGTAGAGCCCTAGCTGCAGGGTGACGGGAGCCTGCCCTGGTTGTTCCTGAAGTCTTATTTGAGGGTGGAGTGTTCATCAAGATTAAATCTTCATCTTCTATTACACTGTGAAATTATAACAAAAGTGTGACACTCTGTCCAGCCTGAATAGTTGGAACAATAATTATCAACATCATTAAATAGCTATCTAAACAAAATATCAAAGCTCTACCCCAAATGTCTACAAGGCACCTGTGGCCATGAATCTCTTATATGAGCCTATGCATCTGTGAGAAAATGATACAAAGCAAAACAAAACTACTGACCAATTTTCATGAGTTTTAGCCTGAAATTGTGGCTTATAGAGCATGCAAAAGGTTTATCTAGGATCTATTCCAGTGACCTTCTCTTTGATCCAAGGTGACCTATTTTCAGACTCATTCAAGTGATCATTTCAGATATTTTGACCGACTTGTCTTCATATCAAGCCTTTAGCTTATAAACAAGGTTTTTCTCAGATTTATCTTGAAAAATACCTCTTATTCTCGGCCATTTTCAAACTCATTCCACAGTGATAACCTAATACAAAAATTCTGACCAACTGTCATGAGCAATGGACTGAAAATGACATCTTGGTGAAAGTGTTCACAGTTCTTAGATAATTTTCTTGGTGATCTACTTTTGACCAGATGTGACCAATTTTCGAACTCATCCAAAACATTGTCAAGATAAACATTGACCAATTTTTACCTGGAGTGGACTGAACAGATGTCTATAGAGTGCCCAAGACTTTTCTATGAATTGCTTCAATGATTTATAGTACTTTTTGAGATCTAGCATGACCATTTTTCAAACTTATGACAGATTTCCTCACGATAATTATTTGGACTAATTTTCATGAATATTTTACTACAAATATTGCCTCTAGAGTGTTCACAAGGTTTATCACCAAATAACTTGTTGGGCCTGCTTTGATCTTGGGGATATCATTTGAACAAACTTGGAAATAAATCCACTAGATGGCGCCACATACCAAATAATTATAATTATTTCCTTGGGTTTTGGACTACCTACTTCAATTTTGGAACAATTTCAGAGCCTGTACAAGTTGACTTAAGGTCTTTGAAAGGGTATGAAAATACAGTGGGAAAAAGAGAATAAGGGGGTCACCAGGGGGTCACCAACATTTTCTCCTTTTCTCTCTTCGTTTCCTAAAGGTCTCCTCTTTAGGGTCATCAAAACATAGTTTTGCTTGGTAAAAGGTTCCATCTTGGTTTGCATTGTCCACAAATTCAAACAAAAAATGTACTTGTCAATCAAAACGATCATTTATCGAGTACCTGTTTGAGCAAACATTGGTCTCTGAACTTCTTCTTGTCACCTTGTCTGGCACTGTAAGGAAAAAAGTATATGGTTACTTTGTGTATCTGCAAAAATAACCTTATCAGATACTGTTCCAGAAACAAATTTGGCAACTGACAACTTTGTAACAATCAATGTCAGAGTTAAAGATTCTGATGAAGAAGGCCCTAGAAAAAATTGTCGGAAATAGAGAAAATGCTGGTAGCATAACAAGTATTTTTTGTGTTTCTACTGTTTTCTATCTTATGAAGGGATATAATCATGTGTCGCCTGCAAATGCTTTCAATTTGAACAGTCTAAAATTTATTTCTTCAGTATAGAGTTAAAAAGTCTGAGAATGAGTTAATGAATTATGGAGTTGAAAGACAGATGGACAAACAGATGAAGATATATAAATTCCTATTCTCTCCATCTAACAAGAGGGTAGGTTTGAGAATGTCTCACATGTTTTCCAAGTCACCTTTTATTCAAATTAGACTGTATCAGACATGCTTTGCTGGAACATTTGAAACCTCTACTGTACAACCTGATTAATCTTAACTCTTTACCAAACAACTCGATTTTAGACTTGTCCAAATTGAAAGCATTTGCAGACGACAAAATAAATGTGACTTGAAAATGGAAATTTTCATTTGGAAGGGTAGAAAACATTGTGGGAAAAAGAGAAAATGCTGGTTACCAGCATTTTCTCCTTTTCCCACAATGTTTTCAAAAGGCACCTTTCACAGGGTCGTTAAAAGTCGGGATTGTGTGGTAAAGAGTTAAACCTTTCCCAAACAAGCCCTTGTTTTTATGTGTCTGCAGTACAAGTCTTTTGAAAACACTGTGGGAAAAGGAGAAATTGCTCATAACGAGCAATTTCTCCTTTTCCCACAGTGTTTTCTAACCATTTGGATTTTTTTTCTGCCATTTTTATCAAATATGAAATTGTTATCTGCAAACTCTTTCAGTTTCGAAGAGTCTAAAATTTGTCATTTGGGAAAGGGTTAAAATTTAATATGGCATGACATTTAATTAGATTTCCAGGAAAAATATTGCAATAGTTTGTTAAACCACATAAAAGCACATTAGATGGGATATCCAACTTATTTTCATACCACCTATTATTAACCCTTGACCAAACAATCATAAGATTTAACATCCGGAGGTACTCAGAAGGCCGAAGAAAAGACGGGAAAGAAAAAAATGCTGGTATTGAGTGTTATAATGTTATTACTGTCCTGGAGCACATAAATTCAAACAATACTTTCCGAAATGGAAACAAGCATTTTTTCCTTTGTTTTTATTTGCTTTAGCTCTGTTTGCAAAAGAAAAATTTAGAATTTTCCAAATTGAAACCATTATGCAGACAATTTAAATGGGACGCAAATAATGGCAATTTGCCTTTGACAGGATAGAAAACATTCTGGGAAAAGGGAAAATGTTTTTTACCAGCATTTCTTCTACTTTTCAAACAATGTTTACAAATGGCATAGACCTCAGGATTGCTGAAAAACTGGAATTGTATGGTAAAGAGTTAAAAGCCAAATAGAGGCTAAAAAGTGGTGTAATCAAGGTGCTTAAATGCCGTTGTCTGCGCATGTCATATTCGACGAAGATTCGACTGTCTTATATGACACATCACTGGCCCTAAAAGAGGGCTGACTGTAACATTAAGCTCTATAAAGTAGTAATGTAGAAAATAGCTTTAATCAATACGTTTGAGGAGAAATGAGACCTGCTTTAGCTCCAGATTTCTCTAGACTGCTGATCATAGCTGAGTGAATTACATGAGGTAGCGTTTTATTGAGTAAACATTTATTTTAGTTTGAAATTCACAGTAACAGCTGTCGCGTAGGAAAGTGGTTCGGTTCTGTACCCAGGATGCCCGTATCAGATAGATGAGTATTTATAGAATGCCATCTAGCGGGAGATAATGGCTCAAATGCTTTTAAATTTAAATAAGATTATTTCTAAGGATGGAAATTATTGTGAAGACATTAATATGTTATTTTACGGTCAGTAAAGCAAAATTTGTTTCCATAGTTTACTGTCTGATAGAGCAGTAGCTCTAGACCACTTGCTTCTGGCTTCTTTCATTTATAGCAAAACATCTGAGCCACTGGCCACTTCAAATGATACAGGACAACCTCTAGGCTACTGGTTACATGTGGTCTAGACATAGTAAAACTTTTAGACCACTATCTACTTTCTCACAAATTAAAACCTCAAAACCACTAGCTTCTTTCACATACAGCAAAACTAACATTCGTGTGGCTACTTTTTAACATAGCAAAACATCTGAGCCACTGACTTCTTTCATACAGCAAAACCCATATTCCACTACCTACTTTCTAAAGCAGCAACTAACCCCCCCCCCCCCCCCCCCCCCCACACACACACACACACACTGCATTTATTTCAGTTTGTCACAATTAGCTTTTTTCTCATGTCTCTTTAAAATGTCAGTTGACAAGAAAAAAATCTTGTTATAATGACAAAGAAATAATTAAGCTGAGCACTAGACTTACCTACAACATAAAATAGTCCAAGCTAAATGTTACATTAAATATTGATCAAAACAAAGCGTAAATTAGTAGTAAAAATCCCGAATGTGTACAGTCACAACTGTAAAAGAATTAAACAGTCTATGTGTGACACAATCTCAATAAAAATAAAACTAATAACAAGACCTTTTACAGAATCTGAAAAAGCTGTGTTGTTCTGGAATGTATGGAAGGAAGTAGAGAGCTTTTTTACAAATCAATATTGATTCTGTATGCAGCAGACAATGTTGAAACCATCCATAGAGCGTCTGTGTGAGTCAGACAACTATGTACATCAGAAAAAAGCTCTTGCAGTATACTGATCAATAATTCTGTAACAGGTGAAACAGGATGTTACACTATGCTTCTTTATTACATTTTAGAATCAATAATTGCTTGTACCACTTCATATTTCACACCTGATAAGCAGATGGCTGCTTTCCCACACAAGCAATGTCAAAACATTTTGGCCAAACAGTGATATGAGGCCACAAGGCAATCATTACTACCCTTCCTCTGACCAAGAACACTGAACCTCCAGGGCATGAAGAAATTGCTTGTATTGATCTATTTCCATATTTTCTCTTTTCCCAACAATATAATTTTCCTAACCTTTCTAAGATGAATTTCAACATCATTCTGAGTCACATTTAATTTGTCATCTAAAAATGTTTTCAATTTAAAAGACATGTATTGGAAAATACAAACACAGCCTGTAAAGAATTGCAATTTTCCTTTTGCCACAGTGTCTTCACATGCTTTCATGTATCAACTCTTTACCAAACAATAAAATTTTAGACTGGTCCAAATTGAAAGCACTAAGTCTTGCAGACCATAAAATAATCGCAACTCAAAAATTGAAATTTGTTCCCAGCAGGGGAGAAAAAATTGAGTGAAAAGGAGAAAATGCTGCTCACCAGCATTTTCTCCTTTTCCCACTATGTTTTCAAAAGGCTTCTATCTCAGAGTCATAAAAACAAGGCATTATTTGGTAAAGGGTTAATTAGGCAAATATTCACAAAATTACAAAAACTTAGACTCCTCTAGAATTAAAGCATTTGCTGACAACAAGCTATATGTATCTAGATTGATGGAACATTTTTTAAATGATTTGAAAACATTGTGGTAAAAGGAGAGAATGCTGTTAATCAGCTGGTATTTTATGATGAAGAGTTAACACTGCCTTGAAAATAGGCAAACTCAGAGCCAGCCATTTCTCCTTTTCCCAAAAAGGCTTCTTTCTCAGGGTTGTTACAAGTCGGGATTGTTTGTTAACTCTTTACCACACGAGAAAATTTTACACTGTTCCAAGTTGAAAGCATTTGCGGACGACAAAATAAAGGTGACTAAAAAAATAGAAATTTGTACTGGGAAAGGTAGAAAACACTATGGGAAAAGGAGAAAATGCTGGTTACCAGCATTTTCTCCTTTTCCCATAGTGTTTTCAAAAGGCTTCTTTCTCAGGGGCGTCAAAAGTAGGGATTGTGTGGTAATGGGTTAAGGAGTTAAGTCTAAGAACTAGTTTGACAGGGGCAATAAAACTTAACGGTACAATAGAAACTTTAAATCATGAGGTAACCTTTGCAAGCCTGAATAAGTATGAACAGAAACAAAAACTTTGTTAACTCTTTATCAAACAACAAAAATTACATTGGTCCAAATTGGAAGGATTTGCAGACAACAACATAAATGCGACTGAAAAATTGAAATTTGGTTAGGGAAGGGTAGAAAACACTGTGGGAAAAGGAGAAAATGCTGGTTACCAGCATTTTCTCCTTTTCCCACAATGTTTTCAAAAGGCTTCTTTCTCAGAGTCCTTCAAAGTTGGCATTGTGTGGTAATGGTTTAAGTATTCAGGACATGGTCACATGTCATGAGCAATAGAAGATTAAATTTCCTTATCCTTTATCTGTCAACAAGACTTTTGACTTGTCAATTATAATTGAAAGTATTTGAGAGCAAATCAAAATTAGACTGAAATGCACAGATTTGCATCCAAAGGGAAGAAAATAAGAGCACTGCCTGCAGGTGCAAATACTCCGCTGTTGTTACTTTCAGTGAAAATTCCAGGTAAACAAGCAATCTCGTTGAAATGATATCCCCCGCCAAAAAAGACCTCCTAAACAGCCATTTTGCATTGAATCAAAAAAAGTATCTTGGAAGAATGGGCTATTGTACACATGTATAAAGTTTCATGAAATTCCTACAAATGGTATTGGAGATATTCAGCCAGACTGACACACCGACGGATGAACGGAAGGATGGACAGAAAAAAGCAGACAGACAATGCTCAATTTATATACCTCTGCCTCCAGTGAGGGATAAAAAATAGGGAATAACTGTGTCAAAAATATTCTGATGATTTTTGCCCTTTTGTTAGTAAACAAATAATCCAAGTTTGAAGGAAATATCTTCATTAATAGGGTGGTCAAAAGTAGGGATTGTATGGTGATGGGTTTAACCCTTTCCCAAACAATCCCTGGTTTTTACGGGTCAGGAATAGAAGCCTTTTGAAAAAATTGTGGGAAAAGGAAAAGCTGCTGGTAACCAGCATTTTCTCCTTTTCCCACAATGTTTTCTACCCTATCATATAGCTAAAAATTATCTTTTTAGCAACTGTTATGTTGTCATCTGCAGAATGCTTTCAGTATGGTGTGGTCTAAAATCTGCTGTTTGGGAAAGGGTTAACCCATTACCACACAATTCCAACTTTTGATGCCCCTGAGAAAGAAGCCTTTTGAAAACACTGTGGGGAAAGGAGAAAATGCTGATAACCAGCATTTTCTCCTTTTCCCACGATGTTTTCTACCCTACACAACACAAATTTCAAATTTTCAGTTACTTTCATTTTGTCGTCTGGAAATGCTTTCGATTTGGACAAGCCTAAAATATTGTCGTTTGGTAATGAGTTAAGAGAGCCCTGAACTCTATCAACCTGGAAATAACTAATATTTATTGCATTATTATGCAGATGCCCAGGTTAAACTAGTCACCAGATCAAGTGCTCGTAAGTCAGTTTATCAATCTGATGCAGATATGTATAATGGCAAATAATAATTGCTCATCAAAATCTGGAAGTTAACTCTTTCAGTGCCAAATATATATGTGCATGACCTCTTTTGACGCCTGAAACTCCGATAAATTTTCATCTGAAAGGCTGGACTACACAAACTGACTAATCCAAGATCAGACTACACTTTCTGTATAGTCTAATCATGATCTGCAAGAGTTCCTGGTTTTCCCTTTATCACTGGAAGGGTTAAAACTACTATAATATACACCTTTCATGAAATAAATTTGGACTTGCCCAACTAAAAAGCATTCTACAGACAATAGAATGATGAAATGTGGCCAAATTGATGAGATTTGCGTTTGAACGGATAGGAAACATGGTGGGAGAAGGAGAATATTGATATTTCTCCTTTTCCCATGATGTTTTCATATGCCTTTTTTCAAAAGGGCCATAGAAATGCCTGGTTATTCAGTGCAAGTGCAAGGTTAAGTTTCCATTCAATGATAACATTCACAAAGGACAAAGGGAAACAACTCTTGTATATCTATCATAGAGATTTCTTTTTTCATTCTTCTACTTGAAATGTTGAAAAATTGTTTAGAACCAGCAAATCTGTCTGCTGCCATTTTTTTTTTACCTTTTTTTACACATAGAGTACCTTTTGACTTCAGTTTCCATGTTGCCAGTGTAGATTGGCATCAGACTGCACATACCTGAACCTTAAAATTGCCCTTATTCAGGTCTTTTTTCTTACACTAAAAGCATCTTTTGGGATTATTCAGCCCTTTAACCCTTTACAACACAATGACTACAGTTGAGGAACCCGAGAAAGAAGCCCAGGGTTCGACATTAAGGCACGTCCGAACGACATTGTCTAGCAAAAAATCGGTTCGGGCTAGTAGTGAGTGCGTCCGGCTAGCCCGAATGGTCTAGTGCAAAAATCGCGACAATAACACTGTATGGAAACTCTGTAAGGGAAATTTCTTCGGTGAATTCAAGATGGCGGACACATGTTATTGACAAAGTAAGTGTCGTTTAATTTTGGTCCAAACTTGTTTCAAATTGCATCCCCTACAACGAGTAAGGTACCAATCTAAAGAGCTTTGATTGAAAAATCAAGCGATAGTAGCTGATGAGAAAACGGGAGTGCCTCTTGTCTGTAATCCCTCGCTGAACATGATGTTTTGATGAAGTTGAAAAACTAAGCGGGAGACCGGAAGAAAACTGCCTTTATTTCATCAAATAGAAAGCTAATTATAAAAGAATGTACCTCGATCGGTGGGGAATGTCATATTCTTACAATTGTACCAAAATACGTTGCTTATATTTACTGATTTAGCTGTTACAAAGTTTTGAAATTTTGCATGGTGTACTCTTCGGTGCAAACCGAAACTAAACTACTGTATGGTTGGGTGATCGGAATTTCTGTACGCTTCGGTAACAAATATGAAGTCAAAAATCTGTACGCTTTGGTGAAAATGATTAAAGGAGAAAAATGCTAGAACAGTCTACTTGTATTTCCCGCACAGCGAGAATTCCTTATACAAGTAAATGAAACCAATTTGTGTCATTTACTCTTTATTTTGTTTGTCATGTTAAAACCGTATAATGCCTCAAAAATGAGTCACGCCAGGGTTTCCTGGCTTTGTAAGGATTTGATAGACAATTCTTTGTTATTCCAATTTTCTAAAGGAAAAGTACGAGTCGTTTTAAAATAATGTTTAAAATTAGTGTGAATTTGATAAAAAAACTTATCCCCAGATAAAACTACAGCGTATCGACGTATTCAGATGACCTCTATCAAGACCTTTTATTCGGGTATACTAAACACCGGAGTGTAAAAAATAAAGATATGTTATTAACAGAATGTAAGAAAAAAAAATTAAGTTCCATGTGTATAATTCTATGGTAGAACACTGAAAGCAGAAGAAAAAAAATATCACTAAAGTAGTTCCTCATCCGTGTAACTGAAACATAAAAAGTGTGAGTTTATAAAAGCTTTAAAATGAAAGCTACGGAATAAGGACAATATGTCCCTTGGAAATGCTTACAAAAGGATGATATAAAGGGGTCGTAACTCAGAAAACGATGTAATGAAGACAGAGTTGCCTGAGTGTGTTGTATAGTCATCTGGAGTTTCTAGTCAAAAGATTTGATACTTTGAAAATTAAGATCGAAATTAGTGGGGGTTTTTCCCCTAAATGAAGAGAGAGCTATGGTTCTTCTAGGCTGAATTTCTCAGTTCTATCAATATGTGAAAATTGTCGGTTTCAATTAATGAAAAAACGCATAATTTATGCTAAAGTAAAACTTTTAAATGTGAATTTAACAACAGGCATGCGATTATCTTTTTTAAAAGCTCTCTTAAGTTATAAAGAATAACAAATGATCGCTTAGGCGATATCAATGTAAATTAAAAATGAGCTACAAGGCAGTGCACAAAGGAGTTTTGTATTGCATTTTTCACTGTCGGTTCTTAGTGTTTGAAAAGTCAAGCCAAAGCTCAGAGATGTGTCATTGTTTGATTCGGGTTTATATGGCTTTCCAAATGGTTCTGGTCCGATCAACACAAAGTTTGCCCACAAAGTGCTTCAAGTGTTCACCAGCACTGGGCTTGGGCTCTAAAATGCGTCGCCAACAGACATACAAACATAACCAGTATCTGTTGTGGAATTCTAACCAACACCATCCACAAAAAGTTACTAAAAATCTACATTACCTACTGCGCCACGGAGGACCCCTGATCAATAAATGATGACAGAGGAGTTACGGTTCTATATTTCGCTTTTCACATAATGCGTCTATGAAATTTATACTATGGATGGCTTCTACATTTTTGGTGTCAGACCAAGACAAAAACCTTAAGTTTATTATTTTTATGTTAAAGGCCAATATATATATATATACATGTATACAAGATGCTTTTGTTCATGTTGCTCAGCACTTCTCAATAACGAGCCATTTTAGTGTACGAAGTTGCGGATTTATACATCACGTTTCTTGGAGTTCAACATAAAAACATCAAGTAAATGACCCATGTAGGTTGTTCGTACATTTCCTTTTTTCCTCCCTTAATCGTTTTCACCGAACCCTACAGATTTTTGACTTCATGTTTGTTACCGAAGCGTAGAGAAATTCCGATCACCCAACCATACAGTAGTTTAGTTTCAGTTTGCACCGAAGAGTACACCATGCAAAATTTCAAAACTTTATAACAGCTAAATCAGTAAATATAAGCAACGTATTTTGGTACAGTTGTAAGAATATGGCATTTCCCAACCGATCGAGGTACATTCTTTTATCATTAGCTTTCTATTCGATGAAATAAAGGCAGTTTTCTTCCGGTCTCCCGCTTAGTTTTTCAACTTCATCAAAACATCATGTTCAGCAAGGGATTACGGACAAGAGGCACTCCCGTTTTCTCATCAGCTACTATCGCTTGATTTTTCAATCAAAGCTCTTTAGATTGGTACCTTACTCGTTGTAGGGGATGCAATTTGAAACAAGTTTGGACCAAAATTAAACGACACTTACTTTGTCAATAACATGTGTCCGCCATCTTGAATTCACCGAAGAAATTTCCCGTACAGAGTTTCCATACAGTGAATAAGTTATAAGTATCAGTTTAAATGCTTGGCATAAGTGAAGAAAATTGACCTAACATAATGTTCCTCGGAAAAGATCGCTTACATAATTTGTGATTTTGTCCAACAAGCGACAATTTATTGACAAAGTCTGCAGGAAGCTCATCACGCATGCGCGGTAGTCAATATTTTCAGTGGAAAAACCAACTCGAGCCGAAAATAGATTAAGTAGACTGGAGTCTACAGGGTATTTTTTCGTCAAGGATATGTCTTAAATTTAACAGATTTTCATAATTTTGTCAGAGTATTTGATTTTTAAGCAAGAATTTCCTATGCCTAGCTCTTTTTCTTGGAATATACCGTAGTTTCATTTTGACGACAACCGAAAATGAGTCGCCAAGATGTTTACATAGATAACGGAGCAGACGAGTGTGGAAAATGCCAAGCTTGCGTCACTTCAAAATAAAATCTGATCCTGGAGAAGCAGATCTCGAGTCCCAATACAAAGCTAAAAACAAATGGATTGAAACAAAAATAGATCTAGATAAAAATTGTTCCAGCTCACGCATACTGTTGCGTAATTCATGTAATAGAATTGAAATTCACGTAACAAATTTTGGTAACGCGAGACCTCATGTAAGAAAAAAAAAAGTAAAAGAATCCATTATCCGCTTAACTGGTGCAAAATGACAGGTTTTGAAGTTACTAGCTACCCTTATTGATAATTTTTGTCAAATAATGTGGAAAAACCTGTCCAAAAACTAACATACATGAAAAATTGCTCATTGCAAAAAGCACGGAAACCCATGACACAACACAATGTTCCTTTCGACATTGTCCTATAAGAGTCACTTCAGACTGTCTATCAGCTTTTTAATGACTTTTAATCAGTAAATTTCTACAGATATCTTAACAGATATACTTTTGTGGTGCAAAACATCATTAAAATGATTACTTTACTTCTAGTTTGGAAACATTGTTGTCATGCCACCTAATTTTGAAATCTTACCCCCAGATTTATAGCTCATATTGGTATATCATTATGGTTTTGTCCTTGTAAACTCATATTCTGTTATTTCGAGCTTAAGTTACACTAGAGTATGTGTCTGATACTGCTTTCAAAATGGGTAAGGCTTTTTTTTTTTTACCTCTGGCGAAAAAATTGTAATAAACTAACAGAGAAACAGTCATTGATCATTACTTAACATGACACTGTCCTTTTTCACAATTGTGGTATATTAACAAGGAAAAAACACAGAATTAGATCTATTTCATACTTTTATTCATTATGCAAAAATGGTCTAGTAGATTTCTGAAGTGGTCTAGTAAAAAATTCAGATTACTGGTCCACTGGTCTAGTTGGAAAAAATGTTAATGTCGAACCCTGAAGCCTTTTGAAAACATTGAGGGAAAATGAGAAAATGCTGGGAACAGCATTTTCTCATTTTCCCACAATATGTTCTATCCTATCAATAAACAATTGCACCATTTGAGCCATATTGAAATTGTGGTCTGCAAACGCTTTCAATTTGGACAGGGCTAAAATTTTGTCGTCCGGCACAGAATTAACCCTTTACCCCACAAGGCATTTCTATGGTATCTCTAAATGACCCTAAATAACAGCAAGGATGAAGCCATTTCTTATATGTATATGACACCTTTTGATAGCATAAAAAACATAGTGACAAAAGGTGAAATTGCTCGTCACGAGCAATTTCACCTTTTGCCACAATGTTTTCCAAAGGCTCCTACAAGCAATGTGTGGAAATGAGTATCTATGGAGTAAAGGGTTAAGCATTAATGTGATCCTTTATCCAACCTTAGCAGTCTCCCAGCCTGCAAACATTGTAGAAAACTGCCCAAGTGAATCCAAACATTATACTGTCATGATGCACAAAGGTGGTATTTTGTCCTTCTTCTTTACCAAATATAGCACAACATTACAAAACATAGCCATGTCAAAATCAAAAGCATTTGCATACAACAATTTAGATTGCCCTCAAGCAATGCTTTCTGTTTTTGACAGAAAAAAAGAACATTGTGAGAAAAGGAAAAAATGCTGGTCACAATATTTTACCTTTACCACACAATCTTGAGTTCTTATGCCCCTTACAAGGCTTTTTGAAAACATAGTGGGATAAGCAGAAAATACTAGAACATTGTATTTATTCTTTTCCTATAATGTTTTCTACCCTTTCAAGACAGGAGTCTCAATATCTGACCCATATTTATTTGTCATCTGTCAATTCCTACAATTTCGAAAGATCTACAACTTCTTTAATTGGTACAGAATTAATGGGTAATGTATGATAAAGCCTTTCCTAAAGTATGTAAGAAACAAGTAAGAAGCATTCAACAAAAAGTCTTAAGTTTGCGAAGAAAGTTTGGTGATAAAAAAAAATACCTGCACATCCACTGAATGTCCATGACATTCTCCTCTGTGTTCGACAAAAATCGGACCATCCATTTCCATATGGGTTTAATGTACTTATTTCCATTTTTCATTGATTTAACATAAATTTCAAAGTCAAGGATGCAATAAATTTTACCCAGTTGGCTCTAGACACACTTATTTAAACAAATTAATGTTTCACAGATCTACCTACAGAAACACAGTTTGAAGAAGACACTTTTGCAAACAATCCAAGGCTCTTCACCAAATGACAAAATTTTTCACCTGTCCTGTCCACATAGAAAGCACTTGCAGATAAAATATCATATAATGCTAAAATGATGAGAACTGTCTTTGAACGGCCAGAAAATACAGTGGGACAGAGTGAAAATGGTGGTTTCTCATTTTCCCACAATATTTTCAAAGAACTTTTTCTGGGGGTCATTAAAAGTCACTGTGTGGTAAAAGGTTAAATGAAAAAAAAAATAGATAATGAAAAGTAGATTATCACAAAAAAGCAATTCAATAGAAACCTCATTTTAACCCATTACCACACAATCCCTACTTTTGACGCCCATGAGAAAGAAGCCTTTTGAAAACATTGTGGGGAAAGGAGAAAATGCTGGTAACCAGCATTTTCTCCTTTTCCCACAGTGTTTTCTACCCTTCCCAGAACAGATTTCAAATTTTCAGTCACCTTTATTTTGTCGTCTGCAAATGCTTTCAATTTGAACCAGTCTAAACTTTTGTAGTTTGGTAAAGAGTTAAAGACAGAAATTGCAACAAACATTTTCTCAATTTATCACAATGTTTTCCTCGATATCTGCTGATAAAATATGATATGATTTAACCCTTTATTTCACAACCCAGACCTTTAAATAAAGCTTTTAGAAACATTGTGAGAAAAGAGTGCCAGTAGCCAGCTTATTCACCCTTTCCCACACTGTTTTCTTCTACTTCCCAAATCCAATTTCAATTTCTGACTCCTATATATTTTGCGGCCTGCAAATGCTTTTAATTTCCACTAGTTCTGAAATTTTGTCATTTGGTAAAGAATCAAGATTTTTCCAACATCACACTCCTACAACTTTGATGACGGTGGATAAACTAGGTGTACCAATGTCACAAGCAGACTAATCAAGTTTCCACCACTGACTCTGTAACCTCAATGCATTATCTAATTATCTCCCACCAATAATATATAATTTATTGTTCAGCCATAACTCTTCACCTTACAGTTCTGAATTTCAACCTTTTACCATAAACGATCACTTCTGAAAACATTATGGAAAAGTGTGAAAAAATACAGGTTTCTTTTTTTTTCCCAAAATATTTTCTATCCTATTAAAAAAAAGAAAAATAATATTTTAGGCAACTAAAACATTCGTTGACTGAAAATGTTTTCAATCTGGAAATATACAAAATTCTATCATTTGATAAATAGTTAATGATTTTGACTGATGAAGTTTTTGAAAACATGGTGAGAAAAGAAGAAAATGCTGATAACCGGTATTTTCCCCAAATCAAAGAATATGCTGACAACATTAACCCTTTACCAAATGACAAAATTTTAGACAGGTCTAAATTGAAGGCAATTGCAGTGGACAAAATAAATGTGACTCAAAAATTGAAATTAGTCTCCAGCAGAGTAGAAAACATTGTGGAAAAGCAGAATATGCTGGTTACCTGCATTTTCTCCTTTTCCCACAATATTTTTAAAAGGCTTCTTTCCGCATGTTGTAAAAATCTGGAATTGTTTGGAAAAGGGTCAAAACATGATTTAACTCTTTACCACACAATCCCAACTTTTAACAACCCTGAGAAAGAAAGCTTTCGAAAACATTGTAGAAAAAAGAGAAAATGCTGGTAACCAGCATTTTCTCCTTTTCCCACAATGTTTTCTACCCTTCCCAAATCAAATTTCAATTGCTGATTCACATTTATTTTGTCATCTGCAAATGCTTTCAATTTGGACTAGTCCAAAATTTTATTGTCTGGTAAAGATTTAAATGGCAGAATTTGTCTTCTAAAGGAGGGAAAACATGGTGGAAAAAGGAGAAAAAAACACCAAGAACTTTCTAACAGTATTTGCTGACGTCTTCTTCATGGTTTTCAAAATTTAGGTTTGGTTGGCAAAGGTTTGGACTATTTTTTCCACATTACATCCAGATTTATCTGTCCCAACAAAACATTTGAAATACAAGTCCCAGACAAGCCAACTCATTGACTGTGAAACCAAACAGCAAACTTTTGGACTATACCAAATTGAAAGCATTTGCAGACGACAATTCAGCTCATGCTGAAAAGATGATTTCTGTCTATAATAGGGTAGAAAACATTGTAGGAAAAGGAGAAAATGCTGGTTACCAGCATTTTCTCCTTTTCCCACAATGTTTTCAAAAGGCTAAAAACCAGGGATTGTTTGGGGAAGGGTTAACATGTTAGATGTTTTGCCTTGCACTTAAGAAACAGACTTGTACATTTGAACATAACAAATATCGATCATAAGATTATAATAGTGTGGGAGGGGGGATGATGACATTGCAGATGATTATTTGAATGGGACTCAAATGAAAGAATTTGTCTTCAGTATAAAAAACACTGTGAGAAAAGAAGAAAATGCTGGGTACCATTATTTTCTCCTTTTCCCACAATGTTTTCCAAAGGCCTCTTTCTCTGGGTCATTAAAACTCATAATTGTGTGATAATTGGTTAAATCTTTACCACGCAGCAAAAGTTTAGCCTTGTCCAAATTGAAAGCATTTGCAGACATCATTTTTAATGTTACTAAAAATGGGACAGTTGTGTATCAAAGGGTAGAAAACATTGTTGGAAAAAGGAGAAAATGCTGGTTTACCAGCATTTCTCCTTTTCCCACAATGTTTTCAAAAGATTTCTTTTTCAGGGTCATCAAAAGTAGGGATTGTGTGGTAATGGGTTAAACAACAAATTCATATTTCTGCCATTGCCTAGAACTTTGACAGACAGTTCTGCAACACATTGAGAACAATTGTCAGCCTCATAACATTTTCATACACTTTTCAATTCAATAATTATTTATTAAATTTGTTAGCATATTGCCTCCCAAGTTGCTAATGTGAGTGGGCCTTCAATTGTTAAAAAAACTATTTCACTCTGACATATAAGGAGATCACAGTTTGCACTTTTTGTCCATCAGTTTTGGCAATAGATGATGACACTGCTGCATCATACCCTTCTAACTGCTACATACCCTGATATCTTATAATTATGTTGAAAATATAATTATGCCAATATGTGACAAAGATATTAATAAAATATCATCTTTAGTAAATCAGTGAACAGAAGATTATCATTAAAAAACATCAGCAATAAAATTTCAAAGACCTTGCTATCTTCATCAAGATCAAACAAACTGCTGTAATTCAACATGAATAAATCAGCCATCTTTGTGAAAAGGGGCTTAAATTACAGTAACATCTGCAAAACTTTAAACCCATATCAGACTGCTAGGTCAATTCAGGTTAATCTGGATTTTCATTTTTTTGCAATGGTTGAATTTTATGCATGTCAAAGGACTATTCTACCTCAAGGTTTAGTGTGTTGATTGTTAAAATGGGTTTAAACACAAAAATTTAGCCTTGTCCAAACTGAAAGCATTTGCAGACGACAATTACAATGTGGCTCAAACTGTGCAAACTTTCTTAGATACTAGATAGGGTAGAAAACATTGTGGGAAAAGGAGAAAATGCTGGTTACCAGCATTTTCTCCTTTTCCCACAATGTTTTCAAAAAGTCTTCTTTTCCAAGAGCGCCAAAAGTCGGCACTGAGGGATAAAGCGTTAAGGATCCATAATAACATGACAACTTGGTTGGTCAGAGAGATGCATATAAATTATCCTTTTTACAAAGTGCTTGTCAAACACTAGTAACTTTAAATTGCCATGGTAACCCATCAGTAAGGTAGCTCACAGCAAACTTGGCATGAATATAGTTTCAGTTTCTGACCATTAGGCAAGACTTTCAACAAGTCTTCATCACTTTACAAAATATCTGCAATAACAGATTCTAGGAAATGTTTGTCTACTGTCTGGGTAGAGTCTGTAAGGAATTGCCTTTTATTTTCTATGTGAGACCCTAGATAAATAGACTTCTCGCAGCAACACAATCATTTCTCTGTATGAACTGGCCACCATTGTATACCATGTATTCAAGGGGCGGTAACTAGTCTATTCTCTGTATTACCAGACAGCCACATTTTACAATGAACCAGCCCTAGACAAAACCTAACAAACTAACATGTATCAAATTTTCCTTTAAGTCAATAAAGCCCATTTAAAAACACAAGATCAGCAATTTAAATCTGTTATTATGGGAAAACTTACAACAACTCTTTACCAAACAACAACCTTTTTGACAGATCCAAATAAAAGGCATTTGCAGACAACAAATTGAATATGACTAAAATTGTGATTTCTCACTTTTTAACTTTTTACCACACAATCCCGCATTTTAAAGACCTTGAGAAAGAAGCTTTTTTGAAAACATTGTGAGGAAAGGAGAAAATGCTGGTAAGCAGCATTTTCTCCTTTTCCCACAATTTTTTCTACCCTTCCAAACCAAATTTCAATTTTTGAGTCACATTTAATTTTGTCGTCTGCAATTGCTTTCAATTTGGATAAGAATACAATTTTGTCCTTTGGTAAAGAGGTAATATGGTAGAAAATATTGTTAAAAAAGGAGAAAATGCTGGCTAGCTGCATATTCTCCTTTTCCCACAGTGTCTTTTAAAGCTACTTTTTTAAGGTGTGTAAAAAGTTGGGATCCTGTGGTAAAAAAAATCCTCATCTAAAGATTGTTTCATCTATAGTCGAACACTTACAACTACATAATGTAGTAGAAGACAAAATTACCATTCAAGCCTTTTTATCACCCACCATGCTGTTTTCTTTTTTAACCCACAAATTGAAATATGGTTTTGGACAATATTTTTCCATGAATCAAACAATCTGTAAGTATGATCAGGACAACAAAAAGAGGTAAAGGGTAAAAATTATCAAAATCAAAGATCCTGATCTGTCAGGAATAAAATGATCATGATTGCATGACAGTCTGTCAGTGATTTTTGACAATACCAGACAGGAGGTCACTCAAGGGTAAATCACTCCAACCCTTGCACAATTAGACAAAATAATTTGAACTTATTTTTTCATGCTGAGAGGAAGACAAAACTATCACAGTTCTAATTCTGTTTGCTCCAAGCACCTTACCAAAAAAAAACCAATTTCAATGTAGCTTGAATGATGTTTTCTGTTTTTGATATGGCAGATATTCTGAGAAAATGAGAAAAAATACATCTATTGGTATAAAGCATTTTCTCCTTTTCCCACACTGTTTTCAGAAATTGTCTTATTCAGGGTCATTAGAACTTTTTTTTTTACTTTTTTCATAAAATTCGATCTAAGCAGAGAATTCTATCTCAATAGTCAAACTCATATACATGTAACTGTTGACTCCAGATGCCTATGACAGAAAACCAAACGACAAAGTTTTAGACTTGTCCAAATTGAAAGCTTTTGCAGACGGCGAAATTAATGTGACTCAAAATTTGAAATTAAGTTTTTGAAGGGTAAAAAACATTGTGGGAAAAGGAGAAAATGCAGGTAACCAGCATTTTCTCCTTTTCCCACAATGTTTTCAAAAGACTGCTTCCTCCAGGGTTGTGAAAACCAGGGATTGTTCGACAAACTTTTAGCCTTGTCCAACTTGGAAACCATTGGCAGATGACAATATCAATGTGGCTCATATACTGCAATTTTTTCTTTGATAGGGTTGAAAACATCATTGGAGGAGAAAATACTGGCTTCTTTCCAAGAGTCGTTATAGGTCTGCATTGTTCGATAAAGAATTAAGCAATTTCATCAAATATCTAAAACTTTCCAGGCAATGACCACATTTATAACAGGGTCACTTCTAGTCACCAACAGTCATCAATTATTTAGGTTAAGACGCTTTACCACAAAACAAAATTTCAACTCTTTACCACAGAAGCCCAAAGGTAACGACCCTGAGGAAAAAAACTTTTAAAAACGCTGTGGGAAAAGGAGAAAACAGCATTTTCTCCTTTTCCCTGAAAGTTTTCTACAATTTCATACACAACTATCAATTTTTCAGCTGAACTCAATTTGACATCTGTAGTTGCTTTCAATTTGGAACATTCTAAAATTTTGTCGTTTAGTAATGAATTAAACTTGACCAAACTGAAAGTACTGGCAGACAATTTAATGAGGCTCAAATGATGGGATTTGTCATTGAAATAGTGTAAAACATGGCAAAAGGAAAATTTACTGTCCATCCCTGTTTTCACCTTTTCAGGGATCCAAGCCTCTGTCCAAAGGGTTGTAAGGCCTTACATTGTACTATGGTCCAACAATGACCCTTTACCACAGATTCCCGAGGTATAATAACCCTAAGGAATTTCGAAAACATTGTGGGAAAAGGAGAAAATGCTGGTCACCAGCATTTTCTCCTTTTCCCACAATATTTTCTATCCTACCAAAGAGATGGTGAATTATTTAAGCTGCAGTTAATTTGTCATCTGCAACTGCTTTCAATTTGGACAAGTCTACATTGCATCATGTGGTTAAGAGTTAACTGAGTTAACCCATTACCATACAATCCCTACTTTCGACAACCCTGTGAAAGAAGCCTTTAGAAAACATTGTGTTAGAAAACATTGGTAATCAGCATTTTCTCCTTTTCCCACAATGTTTTCTACTCTTCACAAAACAAATTTCAAATTTTCTGTCACTTTTATTTTGTTTTCTGCAAATGCTTTTGGTTTGGATAAACCTAAAATATTGTTGTTTGGTAATGAGTTCCTTTAGTAGTAAGATGTCACTGAGCCATCTATAGACCATCTTCGCCAGTCAAGTTTATGATCGCTACGTGGATCTTACCTTGGCGGATTGAGCTTGATTTTTACAACCCCCCTCAATATGCCTTTTCATTGGATGCGGCCAGCTTTAGCTGCATCGAATAAAATTGGTCGTAGCATTTCATCTTTGATAAAAATAGAACACTGTCTCTACCTTTCGAATAATAGGTAAAACAGGTTCACCCACATGGATGTGTGCTTATCGCTTCATGTGTATTCGTAAGCGGTTTGTAAAACAATATTTCATTTGCTTTTAGAAACATGATGTAAAGGGGAGTAATAACCAGCATCCAATAGAAGGCGCATCACAGGAATCTCAAAATCGAGCTCAATCAGCCAAGGTAAGATCTGCATAGTGATCGTAAACTTGGCTCGCGAAGATGTCTTTAGACGCAAATTAACTTGTACAGTACTATTACAAGGACACAACAGATTCATTTATAACTTTTTCTGTATAAGCAATTTTTTTTTGCAAAATTTTCTCAAGAAATATCATCAAGATGTCAGTATGTAAGTCAAAATCATACATATCCTTATCAACATTTTCCTCTTTCCTCACAATGTTATCTACCCTATTTGTGCCAAATTCCATCATTTAATGACAAATAATTTGTTGTCAGTAAATGCTTTCAACTGGGGCAAGTCTAAAATTTTGTTGCCTGGTAGAGGGTCAACTGCTATTCCCTCAATGTTTCCAAAATGTCTATTACAGAGATGTTACCAAAATTGTTCAAGCCATTTCCAACACATTTATCTTCAGCAACCCCTGCAAGATAAAGACATAACAGGAGAAATATTAGGAAACTAAATACGCCACTTTTTATTTTCACTTTTTACCAAACAGCAACAGAGATAGTAAAAAGAAATGTGGGAAAAGAAGAATTGCAGGTTACCAGCATTTTCTGCTTTTTCCATAATGTTTTCAAAAAAGCTGTCTTTCTCACAGTTATTAAAAGTCAGGATCGTGTGAACAAGGTTTCACTCTTTACCAAATGACAAAATGACAGACCAATCCAAATTGAAAGCATTTGCACACAACAAAGTAAGTGTGAATCAAAAATTGAGTTTTGATTTCGGAAGGGTAGAAAACATTGTGAGAAAAGGAGAAAATGCTGGTTTCCAGCATTTTCTCCTTTTCCCTCAATGTTTTCAAAAGGCTTCTTTCTCCAGGTCGTCAAAAGTCGGGATTGTGTGGTAATGGGTTAACAGTTGTGTGTGTGCAGTTCAGCCTAGATTCATTTTTGCAGACACATTATTTACTGGCCTAGGTAATGTACATCAAATGATATCAGTGAACAAGAGGGCCATGATGGCTCTGTATCACTCCACTACCTTTTATATACGTCAATAAGATTTCAGAGAAAATCAGCCTAGTCCGTGATTATGAAACATTGAATAAAAAAAATGTGGATGAGACAAACATTCAAACAAGAGGGCAATGATGGCCCTTTATCGCTCCACTGGATAATATGGAAAAACACTACAAGCTAAACATTACAATATTTGGCCAATTGTTTCAAACTTGAGAACATATAAATTTTTTCTAAAAAATCCTACAAGAAAGTTGTGACCCCCTGGCAAAGCCAATCTTGACCACAAAGCTTAAATACTTGATACCTTGTTGAGGTCCACAAGATAAAGCCCCATAACAAATGATACATGTTTAGAATGTGTGGTTATAACAACCACCTGATAAACTAGATGAAAATTGGGTAGCCCTAGGCCTTATGGCTTGGTACGAGAAGATTTTTGAAATTATCCGTATGTAAGCCTATATAAAACTTGTGACCCCCGGGGCCAGGCCTAATTTGACCCCTGGACTATTATTTGGGCACTCTTGGTAGACAACCACTTAATAAAGATACATGCCAAATTTGGTAGCCCTAGGCCCTATGGCTAGGTATCAGAAGGATTTTAAAGTCTTCCCTATATAAGCCAATATAAAACTTCTGACCCCCGGGGTGGGGCCAATTTTGACCCCAGGGCTATTATTTGAAGGGACTTGTTAGAGGTCCACTAAATAAAGCTACATTCCAAATTTGGTGGCCCTTGGCCTTATGGTTTCATAGAAGAAGATTTGTTGCCATTTTGAAGAGGACCATGGCAGGATCATTTCTGTGAAGTTTCATCAAAATTGAACGGGTAGTTACAGAGAAGAAGATGTTTGAAATAAAAGTTCATGGACGGACACAAGCACAGACGGATGCATGACGGACACCGGACCATGACAAAAGCCCGCTAGCCTTTGGCCAGTAAAGCTAAGAACTAGAGGCGCTTGAGCACCTGTATCGCTCCACAGGCCTGATTTTTCTGTAATGGTGAAGAGAGGTTTTTAACAATTACCATTCATTCCTGTATTTTGGTCACTGAAGAAAAAAAGCTATGAAGAATATTGTGAGAAAAGAAGAAAATAATGGTAACCTGCATTTTCTTAGTTTTCAACAATAATTTCTACCCTTTTTGATACATGTTTTACTAATTTGAAGATAAATTATGTTGTCTGCAACATCTTTCAACTATGACCAATTATAAAAATTTTGTCTTCTGGTTATAGTTAAAGAGGGTCTTGTCACAAACCATTTTGGGTGGGGAAACATCAAAATATAGAAAATAGCGATTGTTTCATTGAAGTTGCAGGGTCAGTTTGATTGGATACCAAATGCCTTATCACAATAGTAAAGCTCTATTCCACTTTGTACTAGGTCACCTGCAGGTCAACAAACCTTTATCCGAACTAATAAAAGTGAAGAGGTTCTCTTGTTTTATATGAAAAGGACTATAGATTATGTAAAACAACCCTCTTTAACCCTTTACCAAATGACAAAATTTGGGATGTGACCGAACTGAAAGCATTTGCAGACAAATTAAACATTGATGAAATGATTTCTCTCTTTGATAGAGTAGAAAACACTGAGGGAAAAAGGGAAAATCCTGATTCCTAGCATTTTCTCCTTTTCCAAGAGTGTTTTCCAAAGACTTCTTCTTCAGGGTCGTTAAAGACTTACCACCTTAGGAATTTACCCAATACAACAATGAAATCCAACAAATAGTTTGAGAGAAGAATTTTTTTTAAAGATTTTTACTTTATACCATAAAAGGAAAATGAGCCTCCCATAAAAGCCATGTTTTTTGACAGATCTTTTTTTTTTTTTAAAAGGAAATCTGTAAACCTCTATCTAAGGAACATTCCTGCAAAATAATAATGCTATCCAATGAGCAGTTTGGGAGGAGAAGATTTTTAAAGGTTTTTTACTTTGGTTGCCATGGCAACCAGAATTCTTCATGGAACACAATTATTTGTAGGAATTTGAAAGAGGACCACTTAAGGAACATTCCTGTCAAATTTGGTAAAAATCCAGCCAATAGTTTTTGAGGAGAAATTTTTTAAAGAAAAAGTTTACAGACGCACGCATGGACAAACGGACGGACGGACGCACGCACGACGGGCACAACGCCATGACAATAGTTTGCTTGCCTTCAGCCAGTGGAGATAAAAACTTACAACAAAATATTGCTTGCAACAAGTGATAAGGGGCATTTGAACATCTGCCGAAAGTGTCATCTTGGATCAGCCTGGGCAGTCTGCACAGGCTAATCCAAGACAGCATCTTACGATGACAAAAGATTTTGTGCTACATTACACTTGTGCAAAACAGAAAACTGGACAACAACTAAGAGAGATGTTTCAGATTCGTCTGCGGGGACTGCACAGGCCGATCTGAGACAATATTTTCTACAAATGTCTGAATGCCCCATTTCATGTTTTGATAGCAGAATGCAAGAATTTGTGATCCACCACAGAATCTACACACATCAAAATAGGTATTGCTTTGGAAACAGTTAAATATAACACCCATAAGTGTGCATACAACTTACTTCAATAGGACAGAAAAGAATCTAAAAATGATACAAAGAACATAATGAATTATTTACATTTACAAAGAGTATGAATTTTAATTGTGTAAGTACATGTACAGGATAGTGGAACTTTCAATTTTAGTTTATATTTGTATATGGACAATTTATTTCATTACCAGACATATAGGACCTGACATAAGTTGGCCTTTGAGATAAAAATTTATTAAACGAGTCTTGGAAATATATTATTAAAAGAGCCTTTGGCAAGCTTAATATCATTTAACTTGAAGAGTTCCTGATAAGTTTAATAAAATTTTTCTCGAACACCATATGGGAGATTCTTTTTATCACATTATGATATTTCACGTATTACAGAGTATTGGGCTGAAAATGTGGAATCTACAGTGTACACAAGGTTTCTCTAAAGATTTGACCTAGTACCTAGTTTTTGACCCAACTCGATTCCAAATGGACAATTTTCAAACCAGTCCTAGACACTGTACCATCAAGGCAAAAATGAACAGACTGACAAAAGTTTTTTCTATGATTTGTCCCACAAACTGTTAACCAGACATAACCCATTTTCACAGTTGTCCAAAATGTCATAGAAACAAACATGTCAACCATTTTTCATGAGTATTTGACTCAATATGTCATTGCCAAACTTTTCATTCTTCCCTCACTGCTGATCATTGTTAGAACAATGGTTATAGAGAATAGCAACTTAAGGATTGGGAAGATTATTCAGCAAAGTACTGGTTAAAATAAAACTCCAAGAAAGTACTGGCTGTTGTGATATCTTAGAAATAACACTGGCAATGGCTATAAACACCATACAATTTAGACCCATGATCTGTATCTATATGGGTTACATTTAATGTTCAGTGTTCCAGACAAGAGGAAGTGACGGCATTTTAAATCCATTATTTCTCTTCCAAACCCAATGTTGTGGGTACTCATTAGAACCGTCTCAATGATACAATTCTAGTCAATACCCATAACATAGGCTTTATTGGAAAAACAGCTAATATTTTCAATTTTGAACTCAAATCACTCCCCCTATTGGGAGCTCTGCGAGCTATCCACTCACCTTCATTTTCTGCAAGAGGATCAAAAGTACTCAGTGATTCGTTCCCATCTGAGGCCTACAAAGAAAGTAAATTACAAAATGTTTGTCTCTGTCATTGTTCCCTAAATCATCCTCTTACGAAGGAGGAAAGCTTTTCCAAAAAATTGAGGATGAAGAAAATGCTGATAGCTGGCTTTTCTATTTCCACATTTTCTACCCATTACCCAACAAAATCATTTGGGTACAGGTTCACATCTAGAGAGAACTACATGTATTACAAAATATTACCTTTTCAATACCAAACAACAAAATTTTAGAGTTGGTACAATTCAATCTTGTTAACCCTTTACCTGATATGCCAATTTGAGGCTCTTCCATTTCAGCAGCAAATAAAGATATGATGTCAAATATATGGACAAATGAGGATACAAATATCTGATTGAGTAGAAAACATTGTGGGAAAAGGAGAAATTGCTTGTTATGAACAATTTCTCCTATTCCTGTTTTCAGAAGCTGTCTGTTGTTGATACGTCAAAATGAGTATCTATGGAGTAAAGGGTTTTAAAGATTACTATGTAAGAACAGACGGAAATGAGAACTTGACAAACTGGATTATGAAACTTTGGCTCTGTAAAATCTCATCTAGATGTACCATGTGACATACTTAAAATTGCAGCCAAGGGGTTCAAAGGTTATGCAAGGACAAGAATTATGGGCATACAACCTATGACCCTTGCTGAAGCCTTGACCTAGGTATCTGAAATCTTGGTTGATGTCTCATTTAACCCATTACCACACAATCCCTACTTTTGATACCCCGGATAAAGATGCCTTTTGAAAACACTGTGGGAAAAGAAGAAAATGCTGGTAACCAGCATTTTCTCCTTTTCACACAGTGTTTTCTACCCTTCCCAGAACAAATTTCAATTTTTCCGTCACCTTTATTTTGTTGTCTGCAAATGCTTTCAATTTGAACCAGTCTAGAATTTTGTCGTGTGGCAAAGAATTAAATGCACACCCCTGTCAAATATTTCAGAACTCAGTCAAGGATTTGAGAGATATGGAGCAGATAATCATTTATGACTATGTGACCTTTTACACTTTACCAAATGACAAAATAGTAGACTGGTCCATATTGAAAGGATTTGCAGACAACAAAATAAAAGTGACTGAAAATTTGAAATTTGTTTCGGGAAGGGAAAGAAAACATTGTGGGAAAAGAAGAAAATGCTGGTTACCCTTTTCCCTCAATGTCTTCAGAATCATGAATGCTTCTTTCTCAGGTCGTTAAAAGTCGGGATTGTTTAAACCTTGACTGTGACCATGACCTTGGAGTATGGTATATGAAACCTCCATTCCATGCATTGTTTTATTATGGTGAAGGCTGGTGTGAAAAATTTGACATTGAGAGGTTTAAAACTAACAAATGTGTTCTGGATGAAGAGACAAAGGCCATTCCAGTATTCCCCTCTGATTCACAATGGTGAATATAAACAACAGGTACATGTATTTTGCAAAGGAAATCAAGAATACTTCAAAGAGGGGCCAAGGTATTGGCTTTGAGTCATCAATAAAAGATGACTTTAACCCATTACCACACAATCCCTACTTTTGATGCCCCTGAGAAAGAAGCCTTTTGAAAACACCTAAGAAAAGGAGAAAATGCTGGTAACCAGCATTTTCTCCTTTTCCCACAGTGTTTTCTACCCTTCCCAGAACAAATTTCAATTTTTCAGTCGCCTTTATTTTGTCATCTGCAAATGCTTTCAATCTGAACCAGTCTAAAATTTTGTCGTGTGGTAATGGGTTAAGAGGTGGTATGTTACAGGGGACCAGTCCTGCATGCCAGATACTCCTTCTTGTCCGATGTACAAAGAGAAAAATATCATTTCTGCATTTACTGCTTGTCTCTTACATGTACATTTAGCAGTCTGAATGCTGATAGTTTTTTGTGACACATATTACACGCTAGTGTTTTTAAACAGTAAACAAAAGCTTTCTAAAACTCACATTTTCTTTATTGTTGATTTTTTCCATCATTTGCCATGTTTCATCATCTTCGTTAAATGCTAGAAAAAAAAGAGATAAATAAGATGGAAAATATTGTTGCTCCAATTAATTTAAGTTTCATTTCAATTTACAGCTTTTATTCCTTTACCAAACAAAACAATCCTTTGTTTCATTGACCTCCAAATACAAGCATCTTTTTCTTCCCATATTATCTACACCTTCTACTTTTCCACCACAGTGTCTTCCACCCTTTCACAAGCAAATCCCATCAGTTCAGCCACAAGTAACTTTCAGTCTGCATTATGCTTTCGACTTGGACAAGCAAACATATAGTTGTATATAGTACAATTAAATGTGATTAACTCTTTACCAAACGGCAAAATTTTGGACTTGTCCAAATTGAAAGCATTTGCTGACAACAAAATAAATGTGAATCAAATATTGAAATTTATGGTAAGGGTGGGAAACATTGTGGGAAGAGGAGAAAATGCTGGTTACCAGCATTTTCTCCTTTTCCCACAATGTTTTCTATAGACATCTTTCTCAGGGTCATTAAAAGTCAGGATTGTGTGGAAAAGAGTTAAATTCTTGATATGGAAAACCTCTGAAATTGTTGCCATTGTTGTCAAACCCTTTTCCCTCTTATTCTAGCAAAGAAAAAGCCCATGATTTTCAAACAGAATGTCAGTTTCTTTCAAGCTTGTTCCAAGTATCAAACAAATTCACGTTTATAGGTTAAGCCTTAACCCATTACTACACAATCCCTACTTTTGACGACCCTTAGAAAGAATCCTTTAGAAAACATTGATGAAAAAGGAGAAAATGCTGGTAACCAGCATTTTCTCCTTTTCCCACTATGTTTTCTATCCTTCACAAATCAAATATTAAATTTTTAGTCACTTTTACTTTGTCGTCTGCAGATGCTTTCGATTTGGACAAGTCTAAATTTTAGTCGTTTGGTAACGACACAAGTCTGACTCTTGATGACCTTGAGAAAGAAGTCTTTTGAAAACATTGTGGGGAAAAGAGAGAAAATGCTGGTAACAAGCATTTACTCATTTTCCCATGTTTTCTACCCTTCTCAACCCAAATTTCAGTTTTTCAATTGTAAACATTTATTTTGTTGTCTGCAAATGCTTTCAGTTAAGACCAGTCTAAACTTTTGTTGTTTGGTAAAGGATTAAGGTCAAGTAAACATGCCTAACCTTTCAGAACTTTAAGGCCTTGCCACCTAAAAGATGTCTGACAAAGATAAATCGTTATGTTTGTTTTTTTCACCTCCAAAATTACTATCAAAAGAACCACAAGTACAGTCAATGTTACTGGATCATCAATGCATGAACTAATAGACCAGGCCTATATTCACCAACCATTCTTAAATTCTAATTCCTTTTCTACTTTCTTTGATAGTAACACAACTTCTGATTGGCTAAACCATTTTGTTTAGCCAATTAGAACTGTGTTACTTTCAAATTTAGAAAATGAAAGAAAAACAACTTCTAATTGGCTAAACCATTTGGTTAAACAATCAGAATTTGAGTTACTTTAAAATTTAGAAAATCTTGGAGAATAAGACAAAGGTAATTCTTAGACCTAGTTGGTGAAAACAGGCCCAGTATCCTACAATATGCCAATAAGAGACAAGTTTAGTATAATAATTAGTTATTGACTAGAAGAACTCACCATCTGATGCTGGTACAAATTCTTCGTTGTTTTCCATTGGCATTTCATTTGCACCAAAGTCATGAACACTGTCAATCATTTGTTCATTTTGACCCACTTCTCTTATATCAGATATGTTACCAGATAAATCATTACCATCTTCAGCCACAACATATTCAGGATTGCTTGGCATATTAATTTTCTCAGAGTCTTCAACTATCTCATCTATACATTTATTAGTATTGTCAGATTGAGGATGAATTTCACTATCTGTTGGCGGTGGTGGAAATTCCTCATTCTCTTGCGTATTTTGCACTTCTGTTGTGTTGTCCATATCACTTGAATTTTCAGCAGTATCTTTTTGGGGTGGAGCAAAAATTACAACATCCTCTGTGTCCTGGAAATAAACCAAACAAGATCAAAATCAGTCCATTATTAGATTTTCAACCTCATTTCAGACATATCCAAACTGAAAGCAGTTGCGGCTGACAATTTAAATGTGACTTAAGTCTTTATGAAACAACAAAATTTTGAACTGGACCAAACTGAACTCAGGGACGTCACAAATCGGGATTGTGTGGTAAGGAGTTAAATGATTGAAAATGACTTTGATAGAATAGAAAATATTGTGGGAAAAAGAGAAAATGCTGGTAACCAGCATTATCTTCTTTTCTCACATTGTTGTCAAAAGGCTCTTTCCTAATTTTTGTCAAAAACTCTTGGATGTGTTTTAGAAGGTTGACATATCACAATGAATGGTGTTACTGTTATTAAAAATTCAGCCAAAAGTTTGAATTTTGACTTTGCCAACAATTTAAAGGGCTTAATGACTTTGATAGAGTAGAAAAAAAAAACATGGAAAAAGGAAAAAAATGCTAGTTTCCAGCACTTTCTTCTTTTCCCCCTTTGTTTTAAAAAGGCCTGTTCCTAATGTCTGTTAAAAATTCTGGATTGTGTGGTAAAAGAAAGACATGTCACACATAATCATTTTACCTTTACTCCAAAATGATCTAGAGCTTTGAATTTTGACTGCTGACAATTTCAATGGTTTAAGTAACTGAAATTGCCTGTGATAGAGTAGAAACTATTGTGGGAAAAAAGAAAATGCTGGTAACTAGCATTTTCTCCTTTTTCACATTGCTTTCACTCTTCCCAATGTTTGTCAAAAATTCTGGATTGTATGGTAAAAAGTTTCAGACATATCATAAGGAATTGTTTTACCTTTACTCCAAAATTATCCCAGTGAATTTTGACTGCTGACAATTTGAATGACTAAACTCATTACCAATCGACAAAACTTTAGGTTTGTCCAAATCGAAAGCATTTGCAGATGACAAAATAAAAGTGACCGGGAATTTGAAGTTTGTTTTGTGAAGGATACAAAACATTGTGGGAAAAGGAGAAAATGCTGGTTACCAGCATTTTCTCCTTTTCCCACAATGTTTTCTAAAGGCTTCTTTCTCAGGGTCGGCAAAAGCAGGGATTGTGTGGTAATGGGTTAAATGAAAGCATTTGTCGTTGACAAAATATAAGTGACTGGAAATTTGAAATTTGTTTTGTGAAGGTTAGAAAACTTTGTGGGAAAAGGAGTAAATGCTGGTTACCTGCATTTTCTCCTTTTCCACAATGTTTTCTAAAGGCTTCTTTCTCAGGGTCATCAAAAGAAGGGATTATGTGGTAATGGGTTAAATAATTGAAATTGCCTGTGATAGAGTAGAAAACATTGTGGAAAAGGAAGAAAATGCTGGTAACCAGCATTTTCTCCTTTTTTTCGTATTGGTTTCAAAAGGCCTATTCCTGACGTTTGTCAAAAATTCTGTATTGTACGGTGAAAGGTTAAGAAATATCACATGGAATTATTTTACCTTTACTCCAAAATTAGCCGGAGGTTTGAATTTTGACTTTGCCTTAGGCTTCCTTATTCCAGAAGGTTTTTTTGGACTAGGTTTCTTTCTGGAAACAAAAAAAAGGAGAGAAAAAAATGTTTAAACAAACAAAAGCAAATAACAAACAACATGATTATCAGCTTAGCCCTGGGTCCGTATTCACCAACCCTTCCTTAGCACATTCTTTGTCCTATTCTTCAAGATTTTCTGATGGTGAAAGTAACAGAACTCCTGATTGGCTGAACCAAATGGTTTAGCCAATCAGAAGTTGTGTTGTTTTCATATTGGTAATGCAGCTAGTAATGTACAATGACTTGAGACTATGGGGCACTAGTTCTAATCCTCAGCTCAGCATCTTCTTTCAAAGGATTGATGATAGCCATTGCAGCAACATTCATTTCTCTCTCATTGCTGATCATTGTTTCCCTTGGTTACGATAGAGAGCAGCCAGTGGCTTGGGAGGAATATTATGCAAAATATTTGTAGAGGAAACTCCAGGAAAGCATGTACAGGCACTCTGGCCACCGCAATATACTCATAACTGAAATAGTTTTATAAACATCTTTGAATACTATACAATCAATCAGTGTATCAATGTGATTACTGTGGTAACATTGTACCCTCAGCCCACAACTTTATCAAATAAATTTAAAATCTCAAATCATTTAACTCTGACATGACTTATTAACTCTTTACCACAGGACAAAATTGCAGAATTGTCCAAGTTGAAAACATTTGCAGTAGACAAAGTAAATGCAGTTCAAATAAACATGATTATACCCCCGCCAGCTCCTTGTAAACAAGAGGGCCATGATGGCCCTGAAATCGCTCACCTGAGTTTATTGACCAAACATGCACCATCTAGTTTCCCAGTGACCTAGTTTTTTATCAGACATTACCCATCATCAAACACTTTTGAGATATCAATAAGACAAACATTCTGGCCAAGTTTCATGAGTATTGGACTGAAAATGTGGCCTCTACAGTGTACAAAAGGTTTTTCTAAGATTTCATCAAGTGACCTAGTTTTGGACCCGACAAATACCCATTATCAAACTCTTTTGAGACATCACCAAAACAAACATTCTGACCAAGTCTGAAGAGTATCAGGCAGAAAATGTAGCCTCTGGAGTGTACACAAGGTTTTTCTAATATTTGACCCATTGACCTAGTTTTTGACTCCACATGACCCATTTTCAAACTCATTCAAGGTATCACCAGGACAAATATTATGAACAAGTTTTAGGAGTATCAGACTGAAAATGTGTCCTCCAGAGCATACAAAAGGTGTTTATAACATTTGACCTATTGACCCAGTTTTTGACCCAACATGACCCATATTCAAACTCATCCAAGATATTATAAAGGCAAACATTCTGACTAATTTTCAAGAGTGTTGGACTGAAAATGTGGCATCCAGAGCATATACAAGGTTTTTCTAAGATTTGACCTGGTGACCTAGTTTTTAACCCCCAATGACCCATTTTCAAACCTGTCTGAGATATCATCAAGACAAACATTCTGACCAACTTACAAGAGTTTCGGACTGAAAATGTGGCCTCTAGAGCCTACAACAGGTTTTTCTAACATTTGACCTAGTGACCTAGTTTTTGACCCCACATGACCCATTTTCGTTCTTGTCCGAGATATCATCCAGGCAAACATCCTGACCAACTTTCATGAGTATCCAACTGAAAATATGGCCTCTAGAGCGTACAAAAGGTTTTTCTAAGATTTGACCTAGTGACCTAGTTTTTGACCCCACGTGACCCATTTTCAAACTCGTCCGAGATATCATCCAGACAAACATTCTGACCAACTTTCATGAGTATCCAACTGAAAATGTGGCCTCTAGAGCGTACAAAAGGTTTTTCTAAGATTTGACCTGGTGACCTAGTTTTTGACCCCACGTGACCCATTTTCAAACTCGTCCAAGATATCATCCAGACAAACATCCTGACCAACTTTCATGAGTATCCAACTAAAAATGTGGCCTCTAGAGCATATACAAGGTTTTTCTAAGATTTGACCTGGTGACCTAGTTTTTAACCCCCAATGACCCATTTTCAAACCTGTCTGAGATATCATCAAGACAAACATTCTGACCAACTTACAAGAGTTTCGGACTGAAAATGTGGCCTCTAGAGCCTACAACAGGTTTTTCTAACATTTGACCTAGTGACCTAGTTTTTGACCCCACATGACCCATTTTCGTTCTTGTCCGAGATATCATCCAGGCAAACATCCTGACCAACTTTCATGAGTATCCAACTGAAAATATGGCCTCTAGAGCGTACAAAAGGTTTTTCTAAGATTTGACCTAGTGACTTAGTTTTTGACCCCACGTGACCCATTTTCAAACTCGTCCGAGATATCATCCAGACAAACATTCTGACCAACTTTCATGAGTATCCAACTGAAAATGTGGCCTCTAGAGCGTACAAAAGGTTTTTCTAAGATTTGACCTGGTGACCTAGTTTTTGACCCCACATGACCCATTTTCAAACTCGTCCGAGATATCATCCAGACAAACATCCTGACCAACTTTCATGAGTATCCAACTAAAAATGTGGCCTCTAGAGCGTACAAAAGGTTTTTCTAAGATTTGACCTGGTGACCTAGTTTTTGACCCCACGTGACCCATTTTCGAACTCGTCCGAGATATCATCCAGACAAACATCCTGACCAACTTTCATGACTATCCGACTGAAAATGTGGCCTCTAGAGCGTACAAAAGGTTTTTCTAAGATTTGACCTGGTGACCTAGTTTTTGACCCCACGTGACCCACTTTCAAACTCGTCCGAGATATCATCCAGACAAACATTCTGACCATTTTTCATGAGTGATTGAAAATGTGGCCTCTAGAGCGTACAAAAGGTTTTTCTAAGATTTGACCTGGTGACCTAGTTTTTGACCCCACGTGACCCACTTTCAAACTCGTCCGAGATATCATCCAGACAAACATTCTGACCATTTTTCATGAGTATCCAACTGAAAATGTGGCCTCTAGAGCGTACACAAGGTTTTTCTAAGATTTGACCTGGTGGCCTAGTTTTTGACCCCACGTGACCCACTTTTGAACTCGTCCGAGATATCATCGAGACAAACATCCTGACCAACTTTCATGAGTATCCGACTGAAAATGCGGCCTCTAGAGCGTACACAAGGTTTTTCTAAGATTTGACCTGATGACCTAGTTTTTGACCCCACGTGACCCACTTTCGAACTCGTCCAAGATATCATCGAGACAAACATCCTGACCAACTTTCATGAGTATCGGACTCAAAATGCGGCCTCTAGAGCGTACACAAGGTTTTTCTAAGATTTGACCTAGTGACCTAGTTTTTGACCCCACATGACCCATTTTCGAACTCGTCCGAGATATCATCGAGATAAACATCCTGACCAACTTTCATGAGTATCCGACTCAAAATGCGGCCTCTAGAGCGTACACAAGGTTTTTCTAAGATTTGACCTAGTGACCTAGTTTTTGACCCCACATGACCCATTTTCGAACTTGTCCGAGATATCATCGAGACAAACATCCTGACCAACTTTCATGATCCGACTCAAAATGCGGCCTCTAGAGCGTACACAAGGTTTTTCTAAGATTTGACCTAGTGACCTAGTTTTTGACCCCACATGACCCATTTTCGAACTCGTCTGAGATTTCATCGAGACAAACATCCTGACCAACTTTCATGAGTATCTGACCAAAACTGTGGCCTGTAGAGCGTACACAAGGTAAAAAGTTGACGACGGATGACGGACGACGCACGACGGATGACGGACACAGCACGATCACAATAGCTCACCATGAGCACTTCATGCTCAGGTGAGCTAAAAAAAAAAACAGGTCTTTGTCACAGAATGCAGTATGGTTTAGTACAAAAGTTGAAAAAAGTTCAATGGGAGATAATTCCACAATAAATCGCAGCAGGGTCATGAAAATTGCACATGCACAACATCATATTTTATATATAGGAACCCTGTGTGTAAATTTGAGTTCTGTGCAAGAAAATCTCTAGGAGCATTGCTACTGACAGACAGCCATGGAGATTCCAGTGTAAGTACTACAACCCCCTCAACTACGTAGTGGCGGGTATAATAATGGTATTTCTCCTTACAAGATTAGAAAGCATTGTGGAAAAAGAAATAAATTCTGGTCACCAGCATTTTCATGTTTTTTCCAAAATCAGTTCTAAAGCTTTCTTGCACAAGGCATTGGTAGTTAAAACTCTAGATAGTGTGATATAGGATTAACTCTCTACTGTACAACAGAATTCAAACCTGGGTAGGGAGCATGTACAGACAACAAATTAAATCTGGCTCAGTTGATGACATCATTCTTTGAATGAGTAGAAAGCATTGTGGAAAAAGCAGAAAATGATGGTAATCCATGGAATGGGTCCAACAGACCCTAGGGTTATAATCTGAATAACTTTTGCAGGGGTCCAATAGATAGAGCTATATGCCAAATTTAGCCCTTAACCCATTACCACACAATCCCTACTTTTGACGCCCCTGAGAAAGAAGCCTTTTGAAAACACTGTGGGAAAAGGAGAAAATGCTGGTAACCAGCATTTTCTCCTTTTCCCACAGTGTTTTCTATTCTTCCCAGAACAAATTTCTATTTTTCAGTCACCTTTATTTTGTCGTCTGCAAATGCTTTCAATTAGACCAGTCTAAAATTTTCTCGTGTGGTAAAGAGTTAAGGGTTGGAACAGGAACAGGAATAGGAACTGGAAGATTTTTGAAGTTTTCAATGTACAAGCTCATGTTAACCCTTTACCACACAGTGACGATTTTCAACACCCCTGAGGAAGAAGCTTTTTGAAAAATTGCTGAAAAAGGAGAAAATGCTGGTAACCAGCATTTTTTCCTTTTCCCATAATATTTTCTACTCTATCAAAGATTTAATTTGTTGTCTGCATGCTTTGAATTTGGTCCAGTCCAAAAATTTATCATTTGATTAACATACACACACGGATGGACAGTTGTACAAAGGGCTATGACTTCAGCTAAAAACAAAATATCAATTCATACAACATACTCTGGTATTTTAAGATCAGCATCAGCACCTCCATCTTGTACTCTATCACCTTGACTGTTATCATGAAGGTCACCATCTTTGTGTGCTGAAATTTTAGGAGATTTTTTCTTCTTTTTCACAAAAGTATTGCTTTTAACAGGAGATTCATCTGTAGCAGTTTTATATGACTCTGCACTATCATCATGTACACTTTCATCATTACCAGCTACTGGGTTGTCATGGAAACTGCCACTGTTTGGGGGAGACTGGCCTAGTTTACTTTTTGTCTGAAATGGGTTTACCTCCTCCTTCATATGATTCCTTATTGGTGGTGAAGAAGACAGTTTAGACTTTGATTCAAAGGGGTTTGAGGTCATTTCTTTGTCTGGTGAGTTCATGAGACCCCTTCCAGTTTTGAAGGGGTCAATGCTGTCATCCAAATCATCAAAGTTAAAGTTGTAGGTCCCTCTGGGTAAAGGAGGGCTGCTTGACCCATCATCATCGTCAGCCATTCTCAGATCACAGGTTTTGTTGTAATTGTTACCATGCACACTGTAAACAGCGTTCTACTCTAGATATACTCTACAAGGGAAAAAAACAATAATTTTACAACAAAGAAATTTTTTGTGATCTGTTTGAATAATATGCCCCAAACATATTTATCATGTACACTGACAAAACCAATGTAAAAGCACTTTCCCTTTCTCAAGCCATGTGTAAATTACTACTCTATCAAGACAACATTCAAAATGGTAGTATCAATCAAGATTAATGGCAAAATTATGTGCCAAGCTGCATGTTTTAGCACATATTACCAAAGTTTCAGTGACATCATTGTCCAGTGACATCACTTTTCACTGAATTGGGGTACTCAGAAGGGAAATTCTATTTCATCAGCATACTCAACTTTTTAAGCATATTTTTTCAAATACAGGTGAGATTCGCTTAACTCTTTACCAAAAGACAAAATTTTGGACTAGTTCAAATTCAAAGCATTTGCAGCCCACAAAATGTGATTTAAAAATAAATATTCGATCTGGAAAGGGTAGAAAACATTGTGGGAAATGGAGAAAATACTGACTACCATCATTTTCTCCTTTTCCCACATTTTCATTAGCATTTTCTCCTTTTCCCATACTGAGTAACGTTCTAACCTTTCCAAGCCTACCTTCAGTCTGAAGATCTGCTCCGCTGCTATTTTTGTTTCTGGTCTCCACAGGTCTTCATATCAGCCCTCTTTAAACACTTCTGGAATTAGTATGATTTTACCCACATCTTTTCGAACAGCTCTATGCGACAAAGTTTCCAGTGACAGCTAATAAAATGAGCATGGATCGTTAGATAAATGATTAATCTTTAAGAGCACACAAAATATGCTGCAAAATACCAATTAAATCAATGGGAATTTACCTTTTTTCCCCCAACGTAAATAAATCCAGCGTAATTTGTAAACAAGTAACCCGGACACTTCCGTTAGTCAGGCATGCACACTCAACGGAATTTGAATTTTGTACAGTCTGGTTCCCTAACCCTATACAGCCATTTGTTTACAGCAAAATTCGCAACTAAACCGTCCTGTAGTGTGTTAGAGATACTGCGATTTCTGCCGAGACATGCGCATTGATATGATCACCATGTTTTGATTTCTGGTGAAGTAGGTCAACGGTTATTTATGTTGAAAAGTACAGATTTGCAATAAGGTTAACTAACACCGTTTTTTTTTGTAAAGATTAATTATTTATCTAACGATCCATGCCCATTTTATTAGCTGTCATTGGAAATTTTGTTGCATAGAGCCGTTCGAAAAGATGCGGGTAAAATCGTATTTTTTCCAGCTACTTTAAATGAAGGTTGGCCTGAAGGAGTATGCGAATACCAGAAACAAAAATAGCATCGGAGCAGACACCTTCAGACTGAAGGTAGGATGGGTACCTTCAGTCTGAAGGTGTCTGCTCCGATGCTATTTTTGTTACTGTTCTTCGCATACCCCTTCAGGCCAACCTTCATTAAATATGTCTGGAAAAAATATGATTTCACCCGCATGGATCATGGGCATAGATCGTTAGATAAATGATTAATCTTTAAGAGCACACAAAATATGCTGCAAAATACCAATTAAATCAATGGGAATTTACCTTTTTTCCCAACATAAATAAATCAAAGGTAATTTGTAAACAACTAACACGGCAAATTCCGTTAGTCAGGCATGCACACTCAACGGAATTTGAATTTTGTACAGTCTGGTTCCCTAACCCTACACAGCCAAATTCGATCAAGGTGCGTTTGTTTACAGCAAAATTCGCAACTAAACCATCCTGTAGCGTGTCCGAGATACTGCGATTTCTGCTGAGACATGCGCATTGATAAGATTACCATTTTTTGATTTCTGGTGAAGTAGGTCAAGGGTTATTTACGTTGAAAAGTACAGATTTGCGATAAGGTAAGAGTTGGATATTAACTAACACCAATTTTTTTTGTAAAGATTAATCATTTATCTAGCGATCCATGCCTATTTTATTAGCTGTCATTGGAAATTTTGTTGCATAGAGCTGTTCGAAAAGATGCGGGTAAAATCATATTTTTTCCAGATGTGTTTAATGAAGGTTGGCCTCAAGGGGTAGCCCAGTGTAAGCAATAATCACGCACCTAACATTTCACGGCTTATTTTTTAATAAGCAAGAAGGTCAAACAAAAAAAATCCATATTCTTATCTATATCAACCTTAATCTATTCTTTTTTACTATTGAGAATTTAAGAAGCCGCTTGTCATTCACCTTAGTTGTCAATCCGAAAGTCCAATACAAATATAGCGGTTTGCCTTCTACGTCATCAATAGTCACGCACTTTCAAAATTGAGTTCTGTATGGAGGACAAAACGGGTCATAATTCTAACTTACTTACCAATTTGAAACAGACTTTGTAAGTGGTGAAATCTGTAAGTTTTAAGTTCGAAACTGTTGAAAAATTGAACAAAAAGATATCTCAAAATAGCGAACAGTTTTTGAGTCAAAGAAATGAACATATTTACAAATTTTGTTTTTTAAATACTATATAGAGTTTACTCTTCAACAGGAGCATATGGAACACTATGGCAAGGTCAATGAAAAAGATCTTTTACTCTAAGTTGCTAGATACTGCAACAGAATTTTAAATGTGTCCAGTGCATACAGTTCTCATTTTTTCTGTTTTATATAAGAAGTATGGTCTGTTTGGACTTCCATACTTCCTACATAATGTATTCATAATTATGCGATACCCATGTGACCTTGTAGCTCAGATGTAAACAAAAAAATACAACTGTCAGTCGAGTTGGATGACTGAAAACGAGAAAAATATATCACTTTCACCTTCAAATTTTTGGGGTAAAGAAATATGTACCAAAATGACACTGATTATACAATTTGATCAAGAACTTATCGGAAGATTCCTTGCTTTCCACATTATTACCACTAGCGAAAGATCATCGAGTGGAGATGTTAAAATTATCGTACGACATCATGGGTATTTGTGTAGATGACATATTTGGTCGGCGATCAGTGATGCGTGATTATTGTGTAGCGTGAAAAAGCATATTCTAAGGATATGTGAAGAACAGTAACAAAAATAGCATAGGAGCAGACACCTTCAGACTGAAGGTAAAGGTATCCCACGGTCCGACGAATCACCGAAATACCGAAATACCACCGAAACACCGAAATACCCCTATTTTTTATTACTGTGTTATGCTTATCTTTTTTTGTGGAATTTGATCCAAATAATGTCAATAGAGATGAAGGGCTGTTAGTTAAAATCGTAATGACAAAATAACAATGTATCATTGGGGCCCGACGTAAACAATGCACCGAGACAGGCGTACGTAAGTCCACCGAAATACCCGCTCGACGCTGTAAATATTTGTTGATTTAGAGATTAAACCTTCGCAAGACTTGGCTCTTTTTCACATAAAACACGATTAGTTAAAGTAATGATCACTTTAGAGAAGATTATAATGTAGAAGATAGCAGAAAAATGTCGTTAGTATACCATTGATCATTGATTCACGTGAAGAACAATCGCCGAATTACTCGCCCGTCAAGTCCTGACATACCGAAATACCTGACCTTTATTACACAAAATACAAACTTGGGGGTCATCAGATGGAATTATCACTTATATTTCATTTCTTTAAATCATAAACTTAAAGTGTGCAAGTGCGTTCCATTTGCGAACGAAGTAAATTTACCTAAATTAGCATTGCGTGATTTATCCATCGTCACGTGCGTGTCGCATTTGACATTTTCTGCTTTTTCCACTATGTTTACGGGCCTATGGGGTGAACTGCAATTAAATCTATATTATTTAGATCAAAATCGATATTTTATTTATCGTCAGACTCAGTAGACGTGGAATTTAGACACACAGGTCTACAAATTAAGGCCGGGTAACATGTGTACCCGATTCACAATGGCGGCCGGTTGTCTTTCTAGATCCGTTAATTCTTAATTTCATTCTCCAAATATCACGAAAGAAAACAATTTTTTCCGAGCATATTTATGGATATAGATCTGACACATCAACCTTGTAAAACAGCTACAAGATGATGCATTTTACTACGTCGTGTGGGTATTACGGTGGACAACGGGCTCGGATTTCGGTGAACATCCATTGCGTCAGACGTCAATGGTATGTTGTTATTTTGTCATTTTGTTTTAAGCTAACTACCTTTCATCAATATAAAGATAAGTTTGTGTAACAAAAAAAAAAAAAACCCACAACATTTTCGCTTTTATATTGGTTATATGACTTAATTGTAAAAAATATGGGGTATTTCGGTGTTTCGGTGGTATTTCGGTATTTCGGTGATTCGTCGGACCCGTATCCCAAACCAAATTTTAACTTTTCAGTCATTTATTTTGACGTCTACAAATGCTTTCAATTTGGACCAGTCTACATTTCTGTCTTCTGATAGAGAGTTAAAAGGGTTTAGAACAGCGCTTTCTGCAAGGCAGAATCTGTTTTACCCGAAGGCAATTTAGCCACAATGAAGGAGGGGTTGCAAGGTTCACTTTCTCCCGGGCAATACCGTACTTTAAGGAATTACATGAAACAAATTCATCTAATATCCATATACAACATTCTGTGAAAAGAAAGTGAATGTTTCAATGTTACGTCTTACAGGAAAACTCTAGAAAAGAAAGTTTAAAAACTTTTGTAAACAGACCACACAGAGTTGTACTGTTCCTTTCACTACCTCTGAAGTTGGAGATTCATTGAGAAGGGAAATAACTTTTCGCAGAGCTACAATCGGTTTTTAGTGTGCCACTTCTATAGCTCAATCGTATGGAACTAGAGGGACAAGATCTAAAAGGGAGTCGATTTCAGGCGGCTTCAATCAAGCATGTGTTTTATGTACCTCTTAGAAAAACAGTCAAAAATTGACAAATTGTTATTTTCCAAAAAGGAGTGAAAATAGCAATACATGTACTTTTAAATTCTTTCTCACATTTAACCCATTACCAAACGACAATATTTTAGACTGGTCCAAATTGAAAGCAATTGCAGATGACAAAATAAAAGTGGCTGAAAATTTGAAATTTGTTTTGTGAAGGATAGAAAACATTGTGGGAAAAGGAGAAAATGCTGGTTACCAGCATTTTCTCCTTTTCCCACAATGTTTTCTAAAGGCTTCTTTCTCAGGGGCGTCAAAAGTAGGGATTGTGTGGTAATGGGTTAAAGGTGGCCCTTCAGATTTTGGGACAAAAAATTTACAAAAATACAAAAAAAAAAAAATCATCTTTATACTCCAAAAGCCTTATAATTTTCATTCATTAAACCTCAATAGTTGAAAACCATCAGACAACTAGATAAATTAGAGATTTACTACATCCCAGGTCGACACTGAAGGAAAACACAGTCTTTTTTTACATGAGCAACTCGCTCATTTACAAACTGATTGGGCATATTCCAGGTGTGGTCTAACTGTATGTAAATGAGCGAGTCGCTCAAACATAGCAAAGACACACATAGACGAAGCTTCAAACATAGCATCCGAAGTTCTACACATTATGGAAAATAATTATATGTTTGTTATGTTATGTAGTCATTAGTCATGTGCAAGTCAATTAACATTCCCACAATGCTTTTTTTTATTTTGGCGGGATATCTACAAATAGCTAAAGAGGCTACATAGCCTTTTAAGGGAATACCACCAAAGTTTTTTTTTTGTAAATTTATGATTCTTAATTACTGATGATTTGTACTGTTTTTTTCATATAAATTTCAGTGACATATACATTTTTTTAATTTGGTGTGATGTTAAAATTCTAAATACCCACCTTTAAGTCAAATTAAGAATATTAAATAACAAAAAAAGAGGGACGTCATTTGAATTGCAATGAATTAAGTATGCAATTTAGATCTAAGAGAGGAAATAGACATTTATCAGTAGATCAAAATTGGACTATAATATATAGAAACGGGAGAAATTAAAGCTCCTAAATATCATTGTGCATTGGTCTTTGGTCTGGAAAAGGTCACCTTCAGATTCTATGGTGATTTAATGGTCAAAGGAAAAGACTCGTAAGATTTGTTATCCATTAGTTATGAAGAGTACTCTTCCTTTTGTTACCCCCCCCCCCCCCCCACAAAATAGTCTTTTTAAACTACTACAAACAGTCACACCGAAACTTTAAATGAACCGGCGCAGCGTTAATTTATACCCATACGGTCTATCGAAAAACCCTGACCATATGCTAATCTTTCTACTGCTAACTAACAAGTTTACTCTAAGTAAAATAAAACTTTCAAGACGATTTTAATAACACTATCTTTTTTTTTTTTTCAACAGTTTTTTTGTTTTTGCTAAATGTTCTTATTGGACAGTGTAGATTATTAAAGATCAGACTGCATGTTCACAATACACCCAATATTCATCTGTGCTGATTCTTAAAGTTATGGTTTGTATACTGGAATTGTTCTGTTATTGCGTTTGTATAAGGAATTAAGTTTTCAAATTAATAGAGAGTGACCTCACCTCTTGTAACCCGCTTGTTCTAAAAAAAGGGGAAGGGCTGAACTGGAATCAACATCAATAATAAAAAAAAAATACATAGCGTTCATCTCCGCTTATTAGCTTGGAAGACTTGGGTATAATACTTTCACTTTCTGTCACCTGTTCCATACGGTCAAAGATCCAGGAAATGATTGGGATTTGACAATTCAGTCCATATTAACGATATTTCTTAATAGTTACCTCGAAAACCTAGTTGCACGAAAATAATTATGTCTTTGTTTTATAAAATAAAATTGTAATATAGGAAATCTTATTTATCGAATACATTCATCAGATCATACATTCTATTATGAAAATTAATTTTTTATTCTGCATGACCTACACTGACAAGCGAATTGTAAATTCCTACTTTTCGTCTTGTTTGCAAAATGTAACGAAATACAAGGGTTTCCCTTGTCAGCGAAAAATCAAAATTTTCTGATAAAGTTGTAAAACATGAAGCATATCTCCAGTTGGAAGTGTTTACTGAGGTATCGCCGGATGTCGCAGGTACATTATTTTGTTGTATATCGCTAGGCTAAAGGAGATTATGATAATTGTGTGTTTCGTGGGTGATTTTGGTTGTGAAAGGCTGTCGGGTGCTAGCGCCAGCAATCGAGACGTTGCAAGCATTCCTTGTGTTTATATTATATATAGGGGAGATTTTTTTTCTTATATGTTATCATTTATTTTGGTTATTGAATTCAAATTCCTGTGTTCTAATTTATCAATTTCTCCTTTGTTGTGGGGTGACCAAACTGATTGGGCATATTCCAGGTGTGGTCTAACTAGCGCTTGAAACAGATATTTAAATTCTGTTCATGAAGGGTTTCAGGTGAATGTTCTAATAAATTCCATAATGCTGTTGACCTTGTTAGCCTGTTGTTGGATATGGCAACTAAAGTTCAGTTTTTCATCTACCATTACCTCTTTATCTTTTTCTACTAATGATCTTTGTAACTCGACTCTGTTACCATTGTCGTCACATCATACTGGCTTTCCCTATTGGTGCAGAGATTTTTGTTGCTTATAGTCATAATTTTGCATTTGTTGGGATGGAACTTCAGTAGCCATGTATTTGACCATTTCTGTAGGCTATCCAAGTCCTTCTGCATATTCTGTTGGTCTTGTTCTGAGACTATTTCTCTGTAGATCTTTGTGTCATCCATCTCGCAGGAGATAATGCCCTGCAATGAACCCAAATTGCTTGTCACTAAACAGGTTATTGTTACTGATGTGGGTTACAATTTTTTCTCTGATTATTTTCTCCATGATCTTGCAAATTATACTTGTCAGACTAACCTGACGGTAGTTTCCTAGATCTGATTTATCTCCCTTCTTAAAGAGTGCTGTTATGTTTCCAGTTTCTCATAGGTTTGGGACTTCTCTTGTCTTTAATGAGTTATTGAATATTTTTGTCAGAGGCTCACTGATTTCATTACTTAATTCTTTAAGTGCTTTGGGGATTTACTATTGGCCATCTTTGCTGTATTAAAAAAAAAAGACTATTGTAATTTATAATAATAAATTTGGATAGAATGTTATACAAAGTCAATATTTGTAATATGGGGCATGTCATATTTTTTTTAGAATTTTGTAACGAAATGGATCTTGTACTTAATGCAAATACCTTTTGCCGAATCATCTTGGGTCCGAATCTTCTAACAACCCTTGAAATTCTCCAATCAAATCGCCCATGTAGCCTGTTGTGGTAGTGCGACCTTGGGCCTTGGAAAGCAAAATGCCGTACGGAAAACCAAATTTGCTAACTCAGTTACCCCCAAGGACACCTTCAGTTTTAATTAGGGTACTGTATGTGTTCTGATAATTATACTTATATAAATGTCAGGCGATTAACAGCTCGAGCAATCGATGTTTTAAAGTTCAATAAAACAATAAACATTTTGATGGGTGGAGAAGGGAACGTGTCATGAGACAATTCTCGACAGTACTGAAGTAAATCAAGGGAGAAAAGTGTGCCCGACGCGGGATTCAAACCCTTGACAACTGGAACACTAGTACCGCAGCTCTACCAACTGAGCTACCTTAAGTCTGAAGGTGTCTGCTCCGATGCTATTTTTGTGACTGGTCTTCGCAGTCACAAAAGGGCCACCTTTAACATTGTCATCTCAACTTTTGAACACCTTAACTCATTACCACACAATCCCTACTTTTGACACCCCTGAGAAAGAAGCCTTTAGAAAACACTGTGGGAAAAGGAGAAAATGCTGGTAACCAGCATTTTCTCCTTTTTCCACTATGTTTTCTACCCTCCACAAAACAAATTTCTAATTTTCAGTCACTTTAATTTTGTGGTCTGCAAATGCTTTCGATCTGGACCAGCCTAAAATATTGTCGTTTGGTAATGAGTTAAGAAGACTAGTGGGAAATGGAGAAAACACGGGTAACCAGCTTTTTCACCTTGTCGGACTGTTTTCTATGCAATCAAAGATAGAGGTCAACATTTGACCTACAGTTAAATTGATATCAGCAAATGGTTGAGTCTAAAAATTTGTTGTTTGGTAAAGATTTAAACTATTACTAACTTTCAACATTTTATCCCGATTTTCATTGTTATAGTACAGCCACGTAGGAAGCATTTCAAGATTGGGGGGGCTAACTTCGAAATACTGAGATTTTTTGCGTGGTAATTGCATTGCGCTATAAACTCATATTTTAGTTACTATGATTTTCAAAATTATTGGGGGGGCTTAGCCCCCCCCCCCCCAGCCCCCCCTGTTCCTACGGGCCTGTTGTATGTGTATACATGTGTATAATCTTACTTTTTTTCAGACTGCAAGATGGGGGGCATTGATTACTGGGGTTGTCTATGCATACTTCCGTAAAGGTGAGTATTATTTTTGTCAAAGGAGATCATTCCTTCATTACAGCATTGCTTCCTCCCATATAATATCAGTACCTGACAACTAAATTAGGAAGAATTCTCTTTAGCATACTGGTTAGTGTATTTATCTTTTAACCCGTTACCACATGGCAAAATTTTAGACCTATCCAAAATCAAAAAATTTGCAGACGACAATTTCAAAGTGGGACAATTTCGTTGTCTGCGCATGTCATATTCTTCAAAGGTTCGACTGTCTTATATGACGCATCACTAGCCCCAAAAGCTGGCTGACTGTAACATTATGCTCTATAAAGTAGTAATGTAGAAAATAGCTTTTATCAATACTTTTGAGGAGAAATGAGACCTGCTTTTGCTCCAGATTTCTCTAGACTGCTGATCATAGCTGAGTGAATTGCACGAGGTAGCGTTTTATTGAGTAAACATTTATTTTAGTTTGAAATTCAAAGTAACAGTTATTGCGTAGGAAAGTGGTTCGGTTCTGTACCCAGGATGCCCAAATTAGATAGATGAGTATTTATAGAATGCCATCTAGCGGGAGATAATGGGGACAATTTCAAAACTTAGTGGGAAAAGGAGAAAATGCTGGTCACCAGCATTTTCTCCTTTTCCCACAATATTTTCAAAAGCTTTCTCTCTCAGGGTAGTTAAAAGTCGGAATTATGTGGTAAAGGGTTAAAATAACCAAACCACGGTGTGTATATTCAGTTATTTTACCAAAGCAAACTGAATAAGCATTGCCATAGGAGTAAATACTTGCCTCTTATCAAATGACAAAATTCTAGACTTTTTAAAGTTCAACCCTTTAAGTCTTCACCGAACAACAAGATTTAAGGTTAAGCCAAATTGAAGCATTTGCAGATGACAAAATAAACATAGTTCAAATGTCAAAATATATCTCTCCTTTTCCCACAATGTTTTCAAAAGTTGGCTTTCTTAGGGTCATTTAAACTTAGAATTGTATAAAGAATTAACAGATCAGAAAAGAAAATGACTCAGAATTGAACTTTGTTTTTGGTAGGGCAGAAAACATTGTGGAAAAAGGAGAAAATGCTGGTTATTAGCTCTTTTTGAGCTTGTTACCCAATGTTTTCAAAAGGCTACCAGTATATTTCTAAGGTGACTAAAACTTGAGATTGTTCATGAAATTAATGACGAGATGACCATGTAATAAGATGGGGCAAGGAAACTCAGATCTGGTCAGCCAAGCAGGTTTTTAACAGTTATACATAAGTCTTGAAGTCTTCACTAAATGACAAACTTAACACAATGTCCACACTTAAAGCTTTTCCAAACAAAATATTCAATGTGGCTTAAATAATGTTTCTCTGGAAGGGTAGAAAACATTTTTTGAAAAGGAGAAAAATGGTGTTCACTAGCATTTTCTGCAATATTTTCAATGTTTTTATAGGGTCACTAAAACTCTTGATTGCTTGGTAACAGTTTAAATATTTTATGTTGCTCTTTAGGTTTGAAAAAACAGTCAAAAGAAACAGTTGCAGGGATAACCCGATCTGATTCTACTTAGCTTTAATGGCCAAAGGCTAGGGTCTTTATTCATCAAGCATTGTGAAGAACTTTCTAGCATTTTCTCCTGTTCCTTAAAACAATCCCTACCTGTCAAAGACAAGTTCCATTGTTTAAAACACATTTAATTCATTACCAAACAACAAATTTCAGGTTTGCCCAAATGGAAAGCATTTGCAGACGACAAAATAAAAGAGACTGAAAATTTGAAATTTGATTTGTGAAGGGTAGAAAACATTGTGGGAAAAGGAGAAAATGCTGGATACCAGCATTTTCTCCTTTTCCCAGAAGGTTTTCTAAAGGGTTAAATTGTGATCTGCAAATGCCTTTGATTTGAACATTCTTCAAAAATATTGTTGCCTAGTAAAGTGTTAACTCTTTACCATGCAATGCTGACTTAACGACCCTGAGAAAGAAGCCTTTTGAAAACACTGTTTGAAAAGGAGAAAATGCTGGTAACCAGCATTTTCTCCTTTTCTCACATTGTTTTCTTTATCAAAGCAAAATTGCACTATTTAAGCCACTTTGAAAGTATCATCTGCAAATGCTTTCAATTTGGGTAGGTCTAAAATTATGCCATGTGGTAATGGGTTAAGCTGTATTGGTTAGTGCACTTACCCACCAATAGAATGATTGTGGCCCTCACTGGCTCTATGCTTTACTTTTTACATTACAGTATTCTTAAATATTTTTTAGGGTATCTGAAACAGTACTATGAAGACAAGATGATTGCTGAACAAGAGCTCAGGGAATTTATCATTGCAAGACAGACAAGATATTTTGAAATGCGGGATCTTGGTATGGACATAACTTTCTATTGCCCGTACTCTGTGTGCACAGAAAACTCTTTATCCTGATGATGCCCTGTTCTGCCGTGGATAATTCTCAGATTGTCTTGTAACAATAGAAAACGCTTCAAAATACGGTAGATGGGAAACAGTTGGTTTTAACTCTTTCCCAAACGACAAATTTAGGCTGTTCCAAACTCAAAGTGTTTGCAAATAATAATTTTGAATTTGATGAGAATGGCAGAAAGTTTTCAGATAGGCTAGAAAACACTGTGGGAAAAAGAGAAATTGCTCGTTATGAGCAATTTCTCCTTTTCCCACAGCGTTTTCTAAGACTTGCACTGTAGACACGTAAAAACCAGGGCTTGTTTGGGAAAGAGTTAAACTTGATATATTCAATAATTTCCTGGAGAAAGCTGTAATTTGGGAAGGTCAGATGAATGTAACTATGGATGGAAGTAATATATGGTGACTGATTTCTGTATTTTCAGGTCATAGATGACCCCCAAAATTTTGATAGAGTGGAAAACATTGTGGGAAAGGAGAAAATGCTGGTTACCAGCATTTTCTCCTTTTCCCACAGTGTTTTCAAAAGGCTTCTTTCTCAGGGACGTCAAAAGTAGGGATTGTGTGGTAATGGGTTAAAGGTTTGGATTGTGTGGTAAAGGATAAATCACTCACGATCCGAGTTGGTAAAGTACACACAGTTACTTCATACTGAATGGCTTTCCCAGTTTGGGGCACTTTATTAGCTTATACCATACAGTGTTTCAAGCCATTTTTCTCTCTCTCCCCCCTCTCTCTCAGTGCTAGTGCTTCGTAGCTAATTCCTCCTTTTCTCATATGATTAGAACTTCAGATATACAACAGTGATTTGCGAGAGTGCAGTTGAAGATTGAGTGGGAATAAAAGGCAATTTTCCTTTTTATCCACCAGTTGCTCTAGTGGCCCCTTGGTCCCTGGAAATATGTTTAGCATTTCCAGATTTCCAGTGTTGGTAACTTTCTCCCTGGCATATGTGACAAGTTTGTCTCCTTTGTAAATCAAACTAAAAAGTAGTCGTAACAGTTGTTTTCGTAGTGATGGGCATTACAAGACTAATCCCTTTACCAGATGACAAGATGTAAGCCTTGTCAAAATTGAAAGCACTTGCAGATAACAATTTCAACGTGGTTCAAAAGGTGCAATCTTGCTTTGAAAGGGTAAAAAACATTGTGGGAGAAGGAGAAAATGCTGGTTACCAGCATTTTCTCCTTTTCCCACAATTTTTTTCTAAAAGGTCTCTTCTTCAGGGGCGTAAAAATCTGGGATTGTTTAGTAAAGGGTTAATGATTACAGTATAATTGTCTTTCAGTTTGACATGTTAACTCTTTCATCAAATGACAAATTTTTTGACTGGTCCAAAGTGACAACACTTCCAGAAATCAAAATTACCGTAACTCAAAAATTGAAATTTGTTTCCAGCAGGGTAGAAAACATTGTGAGAAAATGCATTTTCTCCTTTTTCCACAATGTTTTCTAAAGGCTTTCTTTATAGGGACGCTAAAAGTCGGGATTGTGTGGTAAAGGCAAGATTTTAGACTGGTCCCAAATCAAAGCACTTGCAGATGATAAAATAAAAGTAACTGAAAATTTGAAATTTGTTTATGGGAAGAGCAGAAAAAATTGTGGGAAAAGGAGAAAATGCTTCTCCTTTTCCCACAATGTTTTCAAAAGGCTTCTTTCTCAGGGTCGTTAAAAGTCAGGATTGTGTGGCAAAGGGTTAAGTAAACTCTCAGTTTGTACAGTCTTGCTGTAAGCCATCCTGTTGAATGAGTGGAAAACACTGAGACGTAATAACTTGGAAATGGTACCAAACGACAATATTTCAGGCTTGCCCAAATTAAAAGCATTTTTGCAGATGACGAAATAAAGGTTTCTGAAAATTTGAAATTTGTTTTGTGTAGAGTAGAAAACATTGTTGGAAAAGGAGAAAATGGTGGTTACAAGCATTTTCTCCTTTTCCCACTATGTTATTTAAAGGCTTCTTTCTCAGGGTCGTCAAAAGTAGGGATTGTGTGGTAATGGGTTAAATGATTTCTGAAATCAGATATCAAGGAAGTATAGATAGTTGCACTGGCTGCCATGGTAGATCTGAAATAATGTTGATAACAGTGTAAAAAACAGTACAAACAATCTGATTCTGTCATTTACCAGTATTCACCGATCTAATTACATTTGTATGAAATCATGTTTGATTACAGAAAGTAAGATGGATACATACAAGATGGTGTTTGGCCATGAAAAACCTTTCAACCAAGAAGATGAAGATCGTATACAAGCAGAAAGACAGAAAGGTATCGATGAAAGAAAAGCCAAAAGGGATGAGTTCTATTCTAGAGTAGGTGATGACAGAATCCAGGAAGCAAAGGCCAGGATGGCAGGATCAAAGTAACTCTAGCACCTGAAAGAATAATGGGAATAAAAAACTTTAGTTTACTATTTAACTCATTACCACACAGTCCCTACTTTTGACGCCCCTGAGAAAGAAGCCTTTTGAAAACACTGTAGGAAAAGGAGAAAATGCTGGTAACCAGCATTTTCTCCTTTTCCCACAGTGTTTTCTACCCTTCCCAGAACAAATTTCAATTCTTCAGTCACCTTTAATTTGTCGTCTGCATATGCTTTCAATTTGAACCAGTCTAAAATTTTGTTGTGTGGTAAAGAGTTGATAGATACAATATCTGTAAATGACCAATCAAAAGGAGAAATGACAACCAAGTTTTCAGAAGAAAGAGATGAATAGATACAGGTTCAACCTATTGAAGCAGAAACTACTTCCTCTGTGCTCCTTTTTTGTTTTATTTCTAAGCAGGTCCATTTTCATATCCATTAAATATTTATGCATTATTTTGGCTAAGAGAGAAAAGCAAATTGGTTGCTGTTCCATAACATCGAATGATAAGAACCCTACAAGATAACAATGACTTGTAACTGGTTTTGATGTTTGAGTGTATGTTTGCATTGAGATCTATAGCTGATAATAAAAGGATTTCTAAGTAATGACCTCCTGTGTTACTTCTACTCATAATTGTGCTTTTACAATGTAACAGATTGACCCAGGATATACCAGAGCCGAGAGTGTGGAAATATATTTAGGCATATGCAGAACGGTGTTGGATCATTTTTTAACCCATTACTACACTATCCCTACTTTTGACGACCCCTAGAAAGTAGCTCTTAGAAAATAGTGTGGGAAAAAGAGAAAATGCTGGTAACCAGCATAGAAAATGCTGGTAACCAGCATTTTCTCATTTTCCCACAATGTTTTGTTATCCTTCATAAAACAAATGTTAAATTTACATTACTTTTATTTTGTCATCTGCAAATGCTTTCTATTTAGACAAACCTAAAACTTTGTTGTTTGGTAATGAGTTAACCCATTACCATACTGTCCTTACTTTTGACGACCCTGAGAAAGAAGCCTTTAGAAAACATTGTGGGAAAAGGAGAAAATGCTGGTAACCAGCATTTTCTCCTTTTCCCTCAGTGTTTTCTACTCTTCACAAAACAATTTTCAAATTTTCAGTCATTTATTTTGTTATGTGCAAATGCTTTCTATTTGGACAAACCTAAAATTTTGTCATTTGTAATGAGTTACGCACATTTCCTCTTTCTTGTGTGGCTACCTCATTGGTTAGTGTATCAGACTCTGACCTGGTGGGTGTGAGTTTAATACCTGGTTGAGGCAAACTTTCTATCCAACAATTTTTCGCCTGTCGGCTCATGTATGTGAAAAAGTAGTAGATGACTTGGAAAGAAATTTGCATCAGAGAGATACTAGGTAACACACACAAAGGTGTACTGACCCCCGAGCTATGACCTTAACCCTTTACCCCATAAGGCATTTCTATGATATCTCTAATTGACCCTAAATAGCAGCAAGGATGAAGCTGTTTATCATGTGTATATGACGCCTCTTGATAGCATAGAAAACATTGTGGCAAAAGGTGAAATTGCTCGTGATGAGCAATTTCACCTTTTGCCACAATGTTTTCCAAAGGCTCCTACAAGCAATGTGTAGAAATGAGTATCTATGGAGTAAAGGGTTAAGGTAGTAGACCAGTGATAGAAAATAGCTATTTCTACTACAATATTATCCACAACTATATCCACTACAGATGAGGTCTGAAGTTTTGTTGTGTGGTTAAGGGGAAGGAGTCATCTGTCATGGCTCAGTGGTTAAGGGTTACAGCCTCATATGAAGCATGAAAGGTTTAGAGGAAGTGTCCTTGAGCAAGACACTTAAGAGCCCTAGCATACGGCGAATGAAACCCAGATGCATATGCTAATTGTCCTTTTTGTAAAACAGATGAAGTTGAGTTTTTTTGAGACGATGGAAAAACCTCAAGCATTATCTAGCATTTTCTTCTTTTCCCACAATGTTTTCAAAAAGTGTCTCTCAAAACTATGAAAAAAAAAAGGGTCATTTCTTGGGAAAGTATGGAAAAAGTAGACCAGCACTTACTTTTTTTCCCAATTACCGGTATGCTCTCGGGTGTGTTTTCCCTGAGGATTGCAAAGAATCCAAGTCTTGACCCTTTCCCAAAGGACAAAATTTTAGCTTGTCCAAATTGAAAGCACTTGTAGGCAACAAAATAACATAAAAATTGCAATATTTTTCCAGCAGGGAAGAAAACATTGTGGGAAAAGGAGACAATGCTGGTAATTACTCTGGGAAAGAAGCCTTTTGAAAACTTAGTGGGTAATGGGGAAATTGCTGGTAACCAGCATTTTCTGTTTTTCCCAAAATGTTTTTACCCTATCAATGACCAATTGCACTATTTCAGCCACACTGAAATAGTTGTCTGCAAATACTTTCAATCTCAATAAAGCTAAAGTTTTGTCATATGATTAACCCATTACCACACAATCCCTACTTTTGACGCCCTTTAGAAAGAAGCCTTTAGAAAACATTGTGAGAAAAGGAGAAAATGCTGGTAACCAGCATTTTCTCCTTTTCCCACAAAGTTTTCTACCCTTCACAAAACCAATTTCAAATTTGCAGTCACTTTTATTTTGTCATCTGCAAATGCTTTCAATTTGGACAAGCCTAAAATTTTGTCGTTTGGTAATGAGTTAAGGGTTAAGCACATTACAATCAATCAATCATTATGTAAGGCCCCCTAGCAAAGGACTTGACACCTGGGGGGTCACTGATTTGAATCCCTGATTCAGCAAATTTCTCTCTGAGGATTAACGATAGTCATTGCAACAGCATATATTTCTCTCTCATCCCTGGTCTGTCAAAAAGCAGCCAGTGGCTAAGAAAGAATATAGTGCAAAGAACTGGCAAATACTCCAGGAAAGCAAAGATACACTAGCTGCTGCTAACTGAAATGTTGAAAAAAAAAAATTAAACTGTAAAACACAAATCATACATGCTTTTTTACTAAAAACATTTACAGACAAACTCCAGTGAGTCAGCCCTATTTTATTCTGACAGGCTGCCCAGTGTTCCTATTTTTCCTTATTTTTTCTGAGCTGCCTATATTTTCCTATATTTCAACCCTGATTCCCATATTTCTTGTCAAAACTCCTATTTTTTCACACTGCTGCTGATTAAGTGCATTGGTCTTCAATACAGTTAAATGAATTGTGTTGAATCTGTTATCAAAGCACTGAATATCTATAGCTACAGTTGTTATGAGAAAGAATGGTCCAGATACTTTTATCTGTGGTCAACTTTCTCAGTAGTATATGTATATTTGATGTTAGAAAGGATCAAAAGACAGTGGTAAGTAGGAAGAGAAAGAATCTGGAACAAACAGTTTATGTTGAAGCAAAGAAAAGCAAGAAATAGATCTGTGAAGTAGCATTTACTTTTCTGCAAGACTGATATTTTTAGCAGATTCTTTGTCTAAGACAGAATTGAGTCAACATGTTCAAAAATATAACATGTCCAGTAGAAGGTCTGTTTACTTTCTCGGCTAAGCATTTGCATACTTGTTTCATACTCATTACTGCTTGCACATGTTTTTGTTTTGTTTGGAATAGACCTTTATTCATTGTCACAAAGAAGTTACGTTGAAAAGATTGTTTAGGAACATCCATGGATCTAGTCTAAAAATGCTTTGTGATATGTGGTCTGTATTCTGACTAGACAGATTGGTGTTATAATGCTCTATTTTGCTTATTCTAGTCACAGAATTAATGGACATGTCTATGTACTTGTAGTGAACAAGTTTCTTTATGTCCGATTACAAAAATTGTTATGATGCAGATATCAGTTAGATATTCATTCTATGTGTTTTGAAACCACAAGCACCAAATATGTGGCTCAAAACTACATGTCATTGGGTAATAATGTACATTGGGTAAGCTAAATCTTCCTGACAATGTTTTATATTATCTCAAGAACTTGAAAAAACTCTGATACAAAATTAATGGTTTAGTTAGATCGAGTATTTACTTACATGGTCAGATAGCTGACTTGTGCTTTCCAAACACATATTTTATGTTCATTTTAAGCAATAAAGGAGATATATCAAAACAGTTAAAAGATGCTTATTTAAAAAAAAAATAATAAGAAATAAATAAATAAATAAAAAGATGGTGATTAAAAGGGCTAGCTGTAAGGGGAGTTGGAGGCCAGAGGACATTAATCAGATTTTTGCATTGAAACCAAAGTGTAATCTTGGATATCCTTTATTGCTTCAACTCTTTAGCAAAATGTAGAATATTTTCTTAAATTTTCATTGAAAGTAAGAGTCCTTTGTTCGTTGATAATTTCCTATTTTTCTTGTAATTCCTATATTTTTAAGCCAAAAATATATATTTTGCACAGAAACGCACTGGGCAGCCTGTATTCACTATCAGGTATCAGCCAATGTGTACTATCGATGTGAATCAATGGGTGTAATACATGTACATGTATGTTGTACTTAAAACAACAATCCCAGGTTTTAACAACCCAGGGGAAAAAGTCTTTTGAATACCATATATGAAAACACATTTTTTTTTCCAGCATTTCATTAAAAAAAAAAAATCTAGTTTGTCCTATGCAAATGCTTTCAATTTGGACAAGTCAAAGACTGCTGTTTAGGAAAGAGTTAAACCTGTACCAAACAATCTTGTGTTATCACAACCCTTTGGAAGAAAACTTTTAAAAACATTGTGGGTAAAGAAGAAAATGCTGGGTAAACCATTTCTATCTTCTGTCAATCATAATTGCTTCTAGTCTGGATGCATCGTAAATTTTGCCATCTGGTACAGGATTTATCCTTTACAAAAGGACAAAATGTTTGAATTGCCCGCATTAAAAGCTTTTGCTGATGACCAAATGACTGAACAAAAAATTGAAATATTGCATTTGGAAGGGCACAAAACATGGTGGGAAGCATAAAATTTACCAGCATTTTCTCTTATTTCCAACAATGTTAGCATACAATTTCTTTCTTGGGGTTTTTAAAACTCCAGATTGTTAGGTAAAGAATTGACCCCTTCCCAGACAATGACAACTTGATGACCCTTGGAAAGAGGCCTTTTGAAAACATTGTGGCAAAAGGAGAAAATGCTGGAGACCAGCATTTTCTCCTTTTGCCACAATGTTTTCAGCCCTGTTAATAAACAATTGCACCCCTTGAGCCACATTAATATTGTCATCTGTAAATTCTTTCAATCTGGACCGCAGTAATAATTCATCTTCTAGTAAAGGTTAAAATAGCAAAAAAATACTTTTGACAAAACATGAACACAAAATCTATGACCAACTTCACATTCTCCTTTATTTCTATTGCTGAAGACTAGATCAATACAGTTACAGGCACATTTAGACCTACTACAAGGAACACAACAAAACCTTCCTTCTATCACATCTTTTATGAAATACAACCATACAGAGCCATCTGTACTAATAGATATACCATTGCAATGCAGTACTTGGTAAATACATTAACTCATTACCACACGACAAAATTTTAGACTGGTTCAAATTGAAAGCATTTGCAGACAACAAAATGAAGGTGACTGAAAAATTGAAATTTGTTCTGGGAAGGGTTGAAAACACTGTGGGAAAAGGAGAAAATGCTAGTTACCAGCATTTTCTCCTTTTCCTACAGTGTTTTCAAAAGGCTTCTTCCTCGGGGGCGTCAAAAGTATGGACTGTGTGGTAATGGGTTAAGGCTGCCATTTCTCATTTTCTTTTTCCATTACTGATCCGAGTTAACAATTTCTTTACGATACAGGCCCTATGTAGGCTCTGATAATATTGCCCTGTCTGGTGTTACCATTTGTGCACAAGCCTGCTTCAAGTGAGATAACTCTATCTGACTGACAATATTAACTCGTAACCAAAGGACAATACATGTATTTAATTCATTACCACACAATCCCTACTTTTGACGACCCATGAGAAAGAAGCCTTCAGAAAACATTGCTGGAAAAGGAGAAAATGCTGGTAACCAACATTTTCTCCTTTTCCTACAATGTTTTCTGCCCGTCTCGGAACAAATCTGAAAATTTCAGTCACTTTTATTTTGTCGTCTCCAAATAAATTTCAATTTGGACGAACCGGAAATTTTGCAGTTTGGTAATGAGTTAAAGCATTTGCAGACGACAAAATGAAAGTGACTGAAATTTTGAAATTTGTTTTGTGAAGGGTAGAAAACATAATGTTTTCTAAAGGTTTCTTACTCAGGGTTGTCAAAAGTAGGCATTGTGTGGTAATGGGTAAAGTACATGTATTTATATCACTGGAGCCACAGTCACTTTGTTGTCTACTGGTGCCTTTGATCTAGGTAAGTCAAAAACTTCTCTTTAGGAAAAGTATTACAGTGACAAGTGCAATTTTACTTGTCCGAGGAGACAATGTTGATCAATGATTTGAATACAAAGAACAAGCAGTCTAGGTCCATATTTGCTAACCACATTTAACCCTTTACCAAACGACAAAATTTTAGACTGGTCCAAAGTGAAAGCACTTGCAGACCACAAAAATAAACATAAAAAAAATTGAAATTTGTTTCTAGCAGAGTAGAAAACATTGTGGGAAAAAGAGAAAACGCTGGCTACCAGCATTTTCTCCTTTTTCCCACAATGTTTTCAAAAGGGTCGTAAAAACCAGGTATTGTTTTGCAAAGGGTTAAGAATTGGCTTAACCAAATGGTATACCTAACCAGAACAGAACAGAACATACCTTTATTTCACCCAGGTATACAATATACAACATGGGGATATGATTAAATCAATTATGTCATTAATAAAACAATAAGCAGCTGAACTTTTGACTGGAATTTGATCGGTCAAGAGGATAATATTCCCGACTACAAGACTGCATTGAGGGATAAGAGCCTTTAACCACCTTGAAATTGGATGTTCAGGTATGCGTATGGATTTTCGGCGTAACGTGTACACTACATGTTTACATCCATGTGCAAAGAAGATGTGTTATTTTCAAAATCCATAATTAGGCCAAGAACATTCGTAAGAATGGTTAGACTGATCTTGCTTCTACTCTCTCAACTCTGTTACGTGATATTCTAACAAAGAAACCTAGGTTTGATTTAACAACAACATCCTGTTCAATATGATTCTCTCAAAATTTCTCAGCCAATCAACGGGCTACATTGGAATGTTGAATCTACATGTATATGTTCACAACTATGCATATGGACCAGTTTTATACTTCATTAACCAACAACCAAACAGTGTTTTAACCCTTTACCATTGACAAAATTTTAGACTAGTCCAAAGTAAAGCAGTTGCAGATGACAAATTACATGTAGCTTTATGTGATAATTTTTTTCTGAAAAAGGGCAGAAAACATTGTGAGAAATGGAAGAAATAATGGTAAGCAACATTTTCTTCTTTTCCCATGATATTTACAAAAGCTTTCTTTTTAGAAGTCATTGAATCTCTAAATTCCATGGTAAAGGGTTGAATGACAAGAAGTGCTCTCACATGTCGGATTTTATATAGATCTTTTCCAGGTTAAATACTCTCGATACTTTTTACAATATTTACAATAAAGTTCTTGTCAATGGTCCTCAGTCTCCTTATTCAACCTGAAATAGAGGTTAAAATTACGATTAATTCTATCATAGAAACCTGTGGCATGCCTGTCACAGTTCATGCTTAAACTTTTTACCAAAAAGTCCCAAACATGGGGCAAAAGAAGAAAAGAAAATTACATTTTCTCCTTTTCATGCATGTTTTTATATTTTCTCCTTTTCACATATTTTCAAAAGCCACCTTTATTTGAGTCATTAGAAATCAGGACTGTTTGGTAAACATCAAACAAGTTTTAAGTTGTTTTGTGCACAAATAAAAAATAAGCAGTCTTTTCCAAGATTTCCTAGAAAAATAAAGAAAATTATAAAAGAAAATCTGGTTCAATGTCCTCTTGAAAGAATGAATATCATTATGAGTCTGCTAATGTGTTACAGTGGAGCAATTCAAGTTTTTACAGGCTCTGGCAATTAACTATTTACCAAACAACAACATTTTTGACTGGTCAAAATTGAAAGCACATGCAGACAACAAATTTGGAGTAACTCAAAATTTGAAATTTGTTTCCAGCAGGGTAGAAAACATTGTTCGGAAAAGAAGAAAATGCTAGTTACCAGCATTTTCTTCTTTTCCCACAAGATTTTCAAAAAGTTTCATCTTAGGATCATAAGAACCTGGGATTGTTTGGTAATGAGTTAAATGAATTGTTAAACAAATATGTAAGTTGCTAATAATAGCATCAGTATATGAAATTTCATAAGCATAGCACAAACAAGTTTGATATTACAAATGCCTTTTTTTTCAATTCAAATCTTTGAATAACACCACCCTTGGCTTTACCTTCAGCCATAACGTCATGAAAGTTTGTACATCATCTGCTTCTAAGAAATATATACAATGTGAAATTTTTATCTTGTGTAAAACCTTAACCACAAAATCCAGAGATTTAGGGTAGCTGGTAGCCAGCACTTTTGGCTTCACTCATGTTTTCTACCTTATCAAAGACAGATAAGATTTTTGTGGGAAAGGAGAAAATGCTTGTAACGAGCATAATTTTTTTTATCATATCGAAGAATAACCATATCATAAGAGCTACATCGAAATTGCGATCAGTAGATGCTTTCAGTTCAAACAAGTCTAAAATTTTGACATGCTGTAAAGGTTAACCCATTACCACACAATCCCTATTTTTGACAACCCTGAGAAAGAAGCCTGTAGAAAACATGTGGGAAAAGGAGAAAATGCTGGTAACCAGCATTTTCTTCTTTTCCCACAATGTTTTCTACCCTTCACAAAACAAATTCAAATTTTCAGTCACTTTTATTTTGTCATCTGCAAGTGCTTTCGTTGGACAAATCTAAAATTTTGTCGTTTGGTAATGAGTTAACCCTTTACCAAGCAATCCCTAGTTTTTACAACCCTGAGATAGAAGCCTTTTGAAAATATTGCTGTGAAAGGAGAGAAAATGTTGGTAACCAGCATTTTCTCCTTTTCCCACAATGTTTTCTACCCTACTCGAAACAAACTTCAATTGCCAAGTTGTGTTTAATTTGTCATCTGCAACTACTTTCATTTTGACCAGTCTAAAATTTTGTATTTTGGTAAGGAGTTGTACTACATTTCATTTGTCGTCGCAAATCCTTCCGGTTTGTATAGTTCAAAATTTTGTTGTTTTGTAAAGGATTAACTCTTTACCACACAGTTCAACTTTTAACAACCCTGAGAAAGAAGCCTTTTGAAAACATGGTGTGAAAAGGAGAAAATGCTGGTAACCAGCATTTTCTCCTATTCCCATACTGTTTTCTACCCTTCACAAAACAAATTTCTCTTTTTGATCCACATTTATTTTTTGATCTGCCAATGCTTTCAATTTGGACAAGTCTAAAATTTTGTTGTTTGGTAAAGAGTTAACCCTTGACCTGCAAAAGTTGTGGTGCATGTACTTACAATATGCCCCTCATGTTCAGGATCTATTCCCATCCACTCGTACTGCATAACTCTTATTAGACTGGATTCTAGTTGAGGACCAATCAGTGGGTTTAATTGAAACAGGAATGCGCAGAGCCAACTGAAACATAAACCATAAAAGAAGTCTCAGAAAAAAATCTCGTAATACACCCAGAGGAAGCAGCCTACTGAAAACACTGTGGGAAAAGGAGAAAATGCTGGAAACCAGCATTTTCTCCTTTTCCCACAATGTTTTCTACTCTTCTAAAGTCAAGTTTCAATTTTGGAGCCATGTTTATTTTGTCGTCTGCAAATGCTTTCAATTTGGACAAGTCTAAAATTTTGTTGTTTGGGAAAGAGGTAAAGTTACTAAAGCAGTACTAGTATTCATTTTCACTCAACTATAACCTATTCTCTATTGAACCCTTTACCACACAATCCTGAGTTAAACCCATTACCACACAAGAAAAATTTAGACTGGTCCAAATTGAGAGCATTTGCAGACGTCAAAATAAAGGTGACTGAAAAATTGAAATTTGTTCTGGGAAGGGTAGAAAACACTGTGGGAAAAGGAGAAAATGCTGGTTACCAGCATTTTCTCCTTTTCCCACAGTGTTTTCAAAAGGCGTCTTTCTCAGGGGCGTCAAAAGTAGGGATTGTGTGGTAATGGTTTACCTTTTACCCCACAAGGCATTTCTATGTTATCTCTAATTGACCCTGATTAACAGCATGGATGAAGCCGTTTCTTACGTGCATAGGACACTTTTTGATAGCATAGAAAACATTGTGACAAAAGGTGAAATTGCTTGTCATGGGCAATTTCACATTTAGCTAATTGTTTTCCAAAGGTTCCTAAAAGCATTGCATAGAAATGAGTATCTATGGAGTAAAGATCTCTGAAAGAGGAGGCTGAAAACATTGGGCAAATAGGAGAAAATGTTGGTATCCAGCATTTTTGTCCTTTTCCCACAACATTTTCTATCCTATGAAAGACAGAAATCAACATTTCAGCTACATTTCATGTTGTCTGCAGAATTTAATGCTTTCCACTTGGTTAAGTCCAAAATTTTGTCGTTTGGTAAACAATTTGTTTCATTCCTCTGGCTTTACAAGGCATAAAAATGCATTTTCTCTCGAGTGGAAACGCTTTCTTCCATTTTTTAAAAGTCAGTTGAAATGGGGTTAGGATTAACAAAATAAACTTACAACAGATAGCAACACACAGCTGTCATAACAAACATTATCTGTATGATCCTGAAAGAAAATGAAATGCAAATACATGTACACAATAATACTGGTTAACAAATACAGGTAGTTCCAAAAGAGGTTAAACAAAAATTTCAATTTCAATATCATAGATCTTTCTCTAGACAATTAAAAAATCTAGTAGTTGTGACAGAAAGAATTTTTTTTTTTTTTTTGATAACAGGAAAAACATCACTCTTCTATGCATCACAATCTCATATACTATCCCTTTGTCACACAATAAAATTTTAGACTTGTCAGAGTTGAAAGCATTTGCAGATGTCAATTTCAGTGCAGCTCATCTGAAATGATTTTTCTTTGATTGGGTATAAAACACTGCGGGAAAAAGAGCAGCATTTTCTCCCTTTCTCACCATGTTTCAAAAGCTTTCTTTTTCAGGGGCATTAAAAGTCATCACTGTGTCGCAAAGGGACAATTATATGGGTCCAAAATGAGGTATGATAAAAATTTCAGGTAATTTGTGGTAGTAACTGATAAACAAGAAATTTATGGAAATCTTTAACACATGATCCAGACTTGTAATCAACCCAAGAGAAACTTTTAGAAAACACTGTGCAAATAAGAGGAAATGCTGGTAACCACAATATTTTCTACCCTTTTGAAAACAAATTTTAATTTTTTCACTTAAAAAAAAGCAGTGTGATGAAGCAAATTAAGTCCTTATGGTGACTTCCTTTAAAGGATATTAATACAGTAATATTTTGGGTTCCTTTTCCATACACAACAGGGTTTAAAAGCTATTTATTATTCCCCCATTAAATAAAAAAAAACAACAACATAATACTGCTGGAATAGGTCAATGAAAGGACAGCAACACATGTATAACATAATAAATTCCAGTATGTATAAATTTAGTATTGAAGATAGTATCACAGATGGACACATGGACAGACAAACAAAAAGGATGTACGGTCAGACAACACTAAAGCAACATCCCTGCACCTTCAGGGCAGGATAAGCTGATGAGGACCTTTACTGTAAATGAAATGACTTCTGGACCAAGGGAAACATGTATATTGGCACTCACCCATGGCAACTAGAAAATTGGCTGGGCAAGCCAAAAATGCCCATGAGGTGCCCAGGATATTTTTTCAAATTTACTGAATTTTCAGATAAAATAGTGACCGAAGTCAAGTTCCTGTCTAGTTCATTATCCAATTCCGACGAGATTCACTTATTTCTGAACCTATTATTGTATCATTTATGGTATTCCTTTTAACCGGATGCTTACTCGCATTTGGCTGGTTCTCAATTACTGCACGCGCATCTCACAGAGAATTACAGACAACTCGCCCTAAGACAACTCACCCAACAGTTAGAGGTTAACTCGCCCCAAACTAAACACAACTTGCTTAAATTAAATATAAAATCAGACTCGCCAATAGATTGGAAAAACATCTTGCCCTTGATTCAAATGACAACTCGCCCAAGTCAAGAACTCATCGAAATTCTCCCCCCAAACATGTTGGGGCAAATTGTCTTTGGGGCGAATTGTACTGCACTCCTTGGTGATACCATGAAGCCAGGAAAAATCTTGCCATACGAAACAAGACCTTTCATTGACTTCAGTAAGCTGAGCCCCTAGATTTTGGGCTGGGTCCCTGGACTTTTTAAGTTAGGGGCCCTGGTGGCCACTAGAGGAAAGAAGTTGGTCTTTTTCCCTGTGGACTACATGTAAATATCAAGCAATATTGTTGCTAGAAACTAGAAATGTGAAACAGTGACAGTTGCATTCTCGGCCAACATCATATAGTTTTGGGTTTTTATGAAGACTAGCTATTAGTATTAAGCGTCTAGTACCAAGTTATCAGGAAGCAGATTACAAATATCTTGACCCATCAAGCCATATTTGGAGACATGCCAGTATGGATATTTTTCCTAGAAGTTAGAGAAAAAGAAATCCTTCAGAAGTGTAGCAGAGACATAATCACAAAAATAACAATACAATTTATTAACATCGAAGTTACTCTCGAAATCGGAAAAGAGGTAGCTTGTAAACTGGATGTGAAAAATTGTAAGAGGCTCACCCTTTATTGGGAGATCTGCCCATAAAGAAATGTACTAGAATGGGGCATACTACACCAATGAATGCCCAAAAGCACGATATAACTGCAAAGGCCGTTTCAGATCGACTCATTTTCTTCACTGTCAGAAACAGGAACTGCTTCGGGAATCATATGATCGCGAATATTTTATTAGACGCTCTTTGAAATAATATGCAATGAGCGTCTAAATATCGAGAATACTTCCGCAGTCAGATTGAATCCGGCTTCACGTATTAATTGTCAAATAAAAAAAGGAAACCAGCAGTGTCGATCACATGACATCAATATGGTGGAGACGTTGCGTCTGCTATCCACAAACTATCATGGGTTTTATATTCAAAACGTCTGCATGTCGCACTTTTCCGAATCTTACAAGATTATTTTCCACAATAGGTGTAAACGAGAAGCCCCTTAAAACAAAATATGATGCAATAATTATTGGATCAGGTAATTATGTGTGTGAGTGACACTGTTTACGTGGGGAAACAATTTTGGTAAAGGACCGTAATACAAAACTGCAAGGACTTAAATACAAGACTGAACTAGGCAGAGAATAGCCTTAAACCCCACTTTATCGATCTACTAATATTGTCAGCATATGAATGAAACGCAAATTTATTTATTTGCCTCAAGCAACCCTTTACAAAACAATTCCTGGTTTTCATAAGTTTACCCAGAGGAAGAAGCCTTTTGAAAACATTATAACCAGCATTTTCTCCTTTTCCCACAAAGTTTTCTATCCTGCTGGAAATAAATTTCAATTTTTGAGTTGCGTTCATTTTGTCGTCTGCAAGTGCTCTCAGTTTGGACCAGTCTAAAATTTTGTCGTTTGGTAAAGAGTTAAAGTATATCTTCACACCAAACAATGTTTTTACTGTCTTTATTTATCCTGAACACAGCATTCTGTCCTTTTCCCACAACAGTTTTATATGCCTTCTTCTGTCAGTTTATTAAAACTCAGACTATTGTAGTAATAGAGTTATTGATGAAATGGGATTTTTCCTTGAGGATTTTGATTTCTTTTTTTGCATCCATGTTTATATGTAATAGTTTAATCAAATACAATTATTACCGATTTTACAATCATTTTTTGAAGGTACATTATGATTGCACCATATTATCATCAATACACTGCATATTGTATATCAAACTATATCCAATCCAAGTATCTTTATTGTGGTTCCTCGATATAAATATACAATGATTGTGATGTTCATGATATTGTTAAACCCCTTGAACTTGTCACTACTTTCCATGACCTTGCTCAGTATTCCAATATTCGCCTCATTTTTAACGGAGTTCCAATGTATAATTGATGCTGTGTTCGTGGTATAGAAGTAAAATACCTGGAATAATGATTCTGCAGTAAATATTGTTTAACTCTTTACCACATGAGAAAATTTTAGACAGGTCCAAATTGAAAGCATTTGCAGAAGACAAAATAAAAGTGACAGAAAATTTGACATTTGTTTTGTAACAGGTAGAAAGCATTGTGGGAAAAGGAGAAAATGCTGATTAACAGCATTTTGTCCTTTTCCCACAAAGTTTTCAAAAGGCTTCTTTTCAAGGGTCGTCAAAAGTCGGCATTGTGTGGTAAAGGGTTAAAAACGTAAATTTATCGTAGATTTCTAAATAGCTCAAGTAAAAGAGGGATTTTTCATTAACCTGTTACCACACTATCCCTACTTTTGACATCCATGAGAAAGAAGCCTTTAGAAAACATTGTGGGAAAAGGAGAAAATGCTGGTCACCAGCATTTTCTCCTTTTCCCACAATGTTTTCTACTCTTCACAAAACAAATTTCAAATTTTCAGTCACTTTTATTTTGTTGTCTGCAAATGCTTTCGATTTGGACAAACCTAAAATTTTGATAATGAGTTAAGTGACAATTTGAAGGGCACGTTTCACCTTTTCTGTGTTATTGTATTGAATTTTTTTCATACATATACATGTGACACAATTATTTCAGTTTTTCAGTGTACATTGTAAGTTTTTGTTCTTGCTTGTCAGGTCATAACGGCTTAGTATCTGTATGTATCAGCTTTTATTATCCCACAAAGACACATTGAGCACTATCCTTCACAAAAAGCAGTCCTCCTCTATCCAGCTGTCTGTTTTATTATTTCCAAAACTAACTTTCATACTGATCTAGTACATCTGTTCTGAAATTAACATTTGCTCCTGTTACAACTCATTTAGTTTAAACTCATTACCAAACAACAAAGTTTTAGGTTTGTCCAGATCAAAAGCATTTTGAAAATAAACAGGACTGAAAATTTGAAATTCGTTTCCAGCAGAGTACAAAACATTGTGGGAAAAGGAGAAAATGCTGGTTACCAGCATTTTCTCCTTTTCCCACAAAGTTTCTTCTTTCTCAGGATCATCAAAAGTAGGGATTATGTGGTAATGGGTGAAAGCCACATGCCCTCTTTGATGAAAAAAAAACTCGGGCAAAGATACTAAAGTATGCTGTGAAGTAGGTAGACAATGATTTTTTAATAGATCCCAGCATATTCATTTCACTAGAAGCTTAAATGAATAAGGTAAGTAGGAAAAAATCTTTGTCTGCATATTTCTAGGCAAGGTATAAAAAAGGTAATGACTGAGCAGAAAATTTGGCATACTGCAGGGATGCCTTTAAAAGAATGCAAGAAGAACATACATTTACTTTTATCTCCAGTGATCACTTCCATGCTGCTTGAACTTCGTTACCAAATGACAAAATTTTAGAATGGTCCCAATTGAAAGCATTTTGCAGATAACAAATTAAAGATGGCTTAATCCTTTCCCAAACGGCAAATTATGGACTTGTAAGACCAAATTGAAAGCATTTTGCAGATGACAAATTAACAGTTGCTAAAAAGATGATTTTCTATATGATAGAGTAGAAAATATTGTGGGAAAAGGAGAAAATGCTGGTCACCAGCATTTTCTCCTTTTCCCACAATGTTTTCAAAAGGCTTCTATTCCTGAACTGTAAAAACCAGGGATTGTTTGGGAAAGGATTAGATGTTGGAATTTGTCCTTTATAGAGTAGAAAACATTTTGGAAAAGAAGAAAATGCTGGTTACCGGCAATTACTCCTTTCACCACAATATTTTCAAAAGGCTTCTTTTTCAAGGGTTGTTAAAACTTGGGATTGTTTGGGAAATGATTAATAATTAACACTTTCTTTGATACTTCCCTTACTTTCGTAGATCTGTGAATGTGCATCTTTTGCCTCCTCTTCATTTTTTGGCATGGGTTATTTTTGTGCCAGAATGGCCCTAAACAAAAGGGTACCTTATCAGTTAGCTATAGCAGATTTAAATACTCATCTTTATATTTTCGACTTAATCTTCATATTTCTTTATCTCTTCAAGAAAATGAGGGGGGGGGGGGGGAGAAGGGGGGGAAGAAAGAAATGAAGAAGGTATGGGACTTTAGCTCAACAAATACGGCATTTACACACCTGCAGAGAGCACAGACGTTGAAAACATTTTGGAAAAAGAGCAATTGAGCATTCTTCTCCAATATGATTTATGTTTGAAAGTATAGTTACTGTTTCTTTTGCTAACTATTTCTGAGAAAGTCTTTGGATGTCATAGTAAAGTTAGTGTCGGCCAAATATACTGCTCAAACTTTGATAGGGATAATTTAGACATTTTTATACAAGTATATAGAACAGCAATGCAGTTTTACACAAAAGCATCTTGTTATTTCAAAAGTGGTTTTATTTCATCAGTGTCACAATGTAACAACTGGAAATCATATCTGATACATGCCAAACAAACTCATCAGGTGAATCTAATAGGGTGATCCCTAGCAAATTTTGAGAAGTATATATATTGTTATACTGTATGCATATTGACTGGATGGTACATTAACCCACTCTTATCGCTGCTGACTTTTAAGGTTCAGGCCAAGATTGGTATATAAGCCTCTATGGTATACATACACTTGTGTTTGTCCCTGAAGAAAAAGGCCTTTGAAAATATTGTAGGGAAAGGGGAAAGTGCTGGATTTTCTCCTTTTTCCTCAATGTTTTCTACAATCTCAGAGATAATTCACATCGTTTGAGCTCCTCTTAAGTTGTCATCATGCGAATGCTTTAAATTTGGACAAGTTTGAAATTTTCTGTTGGATGGAGTGTTTACCCTTTCCCAAATGACAAACATTATACACTTTCAAATTGAAAGCATGTGCAGATGGCAAGTTTGTAAGCCATACAAATAAATTGTAGTTCCAAAATAGGATAGAAACAAATAGTGGGAAAAGGGGGAAAAAAAAAACCGCTGGTTACTAGTATTTATCTCTTTATCCACAAAATTTTTCAAAAGGTTAATTAATACCTTGATTATTTGTATGGTTACCAGCATTTTCTCTGTTTGCCACAATGTTTACAAAAGGCTTCTTTCCAAGTGTCATCAAAAGTCGTGATTGTGTGGGAAAGGGTTAACACTGTTTTCAACATCATTTCAATCAGATGGCAGCTGCCAGTGCACCTTTGTATGCTTTCCTAGATTTTTTTTTTAAACTCTTTACCACACGAGAAAATTTTAGAATGGTCCAAATTGAAAGCATTTTGCAGACAACAAAATAAAGGTGACTGAAAAATTGAAATTTGTTCTGGGAAGCATAGAAAATACTGTGGGAAAAGGAGAAAATGCTGGTTACCAGCATTTTCTCCTTTTCCCACAATGTTTTCTAAAGGCTTCTTTCATAGGGGCATCAAAAGTATGGATTTTGTGGTAATGGGTTAAAGAGTCCTGTAAACGGTTTTCTTTCTAAGGCACTTGATGCTTTCGCACATAAACATCATCAAAACAATGAACCATCATCAAATCCATGATTACTTGTGAGAGAGGATTGAATTGTGTTACAGTGACTATCATCATTGATACTTGGAAAGAAATTGGCCAAGCTTCAGAACGATAAGTGAGTGCAACACTATTCTAAGTGCCTATGCATTGTATAGGCACTTAGAATATTGTTGCACTCACCTATTGAGATTTGAACCATTAACCCCAATGGTTTCAGCCCTCATGCGCGGATCCAGATATCTTTCTCAGGGGGGGGTCCCACCGAAAACGCATTTGTCTTATTACATGATTTCCCGATTTCAGTGGATGTAAGCCATTTAGAAGAAAAGTCAACGTTGCCAGTTCTAACCGTGACGAGGTTTCCACATTTAGAACTTTTTTTTTAAAAATTTATGACTGTATTTTACATAAATGCTGTGCAGTATCAGACCAGTCCCATTTACGAATCCGATAACGTCATTTTTGCCAAAATTCCAGGGCGGATGCAGACCCCCGGTCCCCCCCTCTGGATCCGCACATGGCCCTGTATATAACTGACTGACTACCTGGTGTGCCCGCACAAACACTGGATTGTTTGATAAAGGTCTAATTATGTATTTATATCTTTATGATTCAAGGCTTCATACCTGCAGAAGAATGGTTTTAATGTGTGTGTGCTGGAAAGAAGGCCTGTGATTGGGGGAGCTGCAGTTACAGAGGAAATTGTTCCAGGTAATCTCCCTTTGTCTTTAGCTGTACAGCCCCTATAGTCTTGAAGTAAGATCTTATTTAACCCTTTATCATATAATCCCTAGTTTTTACAACCCAGAGGAAGAAGCCTTCTGAAAACAATATGGGAAAAGGAGAAAATGGAGGTAACTAGCATCTTCTCCTTTTCCTACAATGTTTTCTACTCGTTTAAGGTTAGGTTTCAATTTTTCTATCACATTTATTTTATTGTCTGCATTTGCTTTCAACTTGGACAAGTCTAAAATTATGTTATTTGGTAATGGGTTAAAGAGTCTTGTAACAGTATTCTTTCTAATGCACTTGATGCTTTTTGGTAAAGAGTATATCCTTGCCCAAGCAACAAATTTTGAAATTTTCCAAATTGAAAGCGCCTTAACCTAAAAGTGGCGTATAAACCCAAAATATATTTCCAGTATGCAAACTAAACACAAGTAATCACAATTTTAAGGTCAATCTAGTCCGAACTTTTAAGCAAATTGTACAATGTAAATTAAAGATCAGGTTGCATATTTCTTGCAGCCAGATCTTGATCTAAACATGGCCCCAAAAGCAACTACAGTTGTTAAAGGAGCTTTAAAGAATGATCCAGAATTGGTACAAGTGAGCTTGAGATCTATGATTAACCCTTTACTCCATAGATACTCTTTTCCACACATTGCTTGTAGGAGCCTTTGGAAAACATTGTGACAAAAGGTGAAATTGCTCGTGACGAGCAATTTCACCTTTTGTCACAATGTTTTCTATGCTTTCAAAAGGTGTCATTGACACATAAGAAACGGCATCGTCCTTGCTGTTATTTAGGGTCAATTAGAGATACCATAAAAATGCCTTATGGGGTAAAGGGTTAATTTGAAAACATAGTGGGTAATGGAGACAATGCTGGTCACCAGCAATTTCCTTTTTTTCCAACAATGTTTACAAAAGCTTTCTTCTTCAGGGTGATTATAACACAAGATTGTGTTGTAAAGGAGAAAAAGCTTTAAGTTTAATGGATTATTCAAAACAGTGTGTCTGTCATTACCATAATGTGTTTATGTAGCACTATGAATGATTTCTTTGTAACTTATTCTTTCTGTTTCAGGGTTCAAATTTTCGAGAGCATCATATCTTCTCAGTCTGCTGCGGCCTCAAGTATATAAAGATCTGGAACTTAAGGTTTATTTTAAACATATTTATTTTACATCGGTTGAAAAACAAGTTCATACAACTTATATTAATCTCTCTTGATTCCGCTTCCTGGGAGCTACACCAGAACTCATGCAAAATGTGTGGGCCATTGAAAATTCCCAAGGTTCACCCCCGCTCCCGGGTATTGAACTCTGGATATCATGTTTCGAGGCCGACACTCTACCTCACAACCACAGATACCATGCTACTCAAAATTAAGTTATATTGATTTGAGCCATGCTGTGTTAAAATGCATTTCATTGATGCGTTAACTCTTTACCAAACGACAAAATTATAGACTGGTCCAATCAAAAGGCTTCCATCTCAAGGTCATTAAAAGTCAGGATTGTGCGGTAAAGAGCTAAACCATGCAAGTCTCCTGATATTTGTCCATTCAGTCTAATAGGCTGGATCTGCAGGTAGAATGGCCCTTTAACATACAGAAAAAATAGCGTATAGTTTTGATCCATATCAGCTTGCACAGACAATATACAGGCTGACATGAGTTGATACATTTGCAGATTTGTTAGAGAATATTTTCACCACACAATTCCTACTTTTGAGGACCCTGAGAAAGAAGCCTTTAGAAAACATTGTGGGAAAAGGAGAAAATGCTGGTAAACAGCATTTTCTCCTTTTCCCACAATGTTTTCTACCCTTCTCAAAACATATTTCAAATTTTCAGTCACTTTTATTTTGTTGTCTGCAAACGCTTTTGATTTGGACAAGCCTAAAATATTGTCATTTGGTAATGAGTTAAGTTGCTTTTGGGACAAGTTTAGATCAAGTCCAGACACTAGTAAACATATAGTCTGAACTTTGGTCAAATTGAATTCTTTTTCTTATACAAATTTACCTGTTCACATTAATTTTACTCTTTGTAATGAGGAATAAAATGTTAGTACCTTTTCCCATTTTTAAGAGCAGAAGGCTACAGTAAGATTTAAAAACAGATTCTCATATTTTGTTACTGAAAAAATGATATACTTACTGCTATCTAATGATAATTTCTATAACCAGTTTAATGCAGCATTTTAAAATTCAAATCTATCTTTTTTCCCATTTAGAAATATGGTTTGAAAGTGTATCTTAGAAACCCCAATGCCTACACTCCTCTTCTGGAACCAGCTTTGATCAAAGGACAGAAAGTATCATCTCTAACCCTTGGAAGAGACCAACAGAAAAATAAAGAACAGATTGCTCAGTTTTCTTCCAAAGATTCAGAGGTAAACCAGTTGTTCAAAAAAAATTTATTTCATTGAATGCCAGCATAATTGACCGCACTTGACTGAATTATGTTGACAGGTAAGTTCAATTTTAGGCTGTATTGGTGAATGGATGAATGGATTGCATGATGAATGGTTCATTTGGTAGCTTGATCCATTCAGATAAATTGTTTAGTGGGTGGATTTACAGATGGATTGATGAAAACAGGGAAAGATGTGTGGATTGATATACATAAAAAAACAGATGTGCAGGAACAAGACTGTCCCTTTCCCAAACAATCCCTGGTTTTCACAGCCCTGAGAAAAAAAGCCATCTCAAAACATTCTGAGAAAATGCTGGTAATCAGAAATTCTCCTTTTCCCACAATGCTTTCTTCCCCTGTCAAAACCATTTTCAATTTTTATTGATACGTTAATTTTGTCGTCTGCAAATGCTTCCAATTTGGACTAGTCCAAAAATAATTTTGTATGATAAAGAGTTTAACCCATTACCACACAATCCCTACTTTTGACGACCCTGAGAAAGAAGCCTTTAGAAAACATTGTGGGAAAAGGAGAAAATGCTGGTAACCAGCAATTTCTCCTTTTCCCACAATGTTTTCTACTCTTTACAAAACAAATTTGAAATTTTCAGTCACTTTTATTTTGTTGTCTGCAAATGCTTTCAATTTGGACAGACCTAAAATTTTGTTGTTTTGTAATGAGTTAAGACATTCAGAGAGAACAGGACCCACAGACAGATGGATAGATACATTTTTCAATATTAACACTTTCTTGATTGGCAGAATCTGATTTGCAAGAATTAAGCAAGCTTCAACCATGTTCTGTTTTTAACAGCAATATTCCAAATTTGAAGCCATGCTAGACAGAATTGTGTCTTGTTTGGACCCCCTTCTTGATAACCAACCCGTACATCTACCCAACATCATAGCTGGAATGCCAGTGAAAGAAAAAATGTACTTGATACCAATGTACTGGAATATTTGGAAAGCATGTAAGTTACATTTTATAACATTTTACTTGCTTAACCCATTACCACACAATCCCTACTTTTGATGCCCCTGAGAAAGAAGCCATTTGAAAACACTATGGGAAAAGGACAAAATGCTGGTCACCAGCATTTTCTCCTTTTCCTATAGTGTTTTCCATCCTTCCCAGAACAAATTTCTATTTTTTTTTAGTCACCTTTATTTTGTCGTCTGCAAATGCTTTTAATTTGGACCAGTCTAAAATTTTCTCGTGTGGTAAAGAGTTAAAGTATCGTTTCAGATTAGCCTGCGCAGTCCATACTGGTCAATCCAAAACAACACTTTCTGTTTTTATAGAACTTCCTATTTTGCACAATTCTACTGCAGGACAAAATCTTATGAAGTAATAATGTGCCATCTTGGATTAGCCTGCGTGTACTGCCCAGGCTGATCAGAGATGACACTTTACGCAAATGTCGGAATGCCCCTTAACATTTTTTTGCAAGCCATTATATATGAGCATTGCTCTTTGAAAATGAAGTTTATCTCATCTAACGCATTATACCATACAAAGCATTATTGTGGATCCATAAAATCTGTTATGTGTGGTGTCTGTGGTTGTGTGGTAGAGCTTTGGCCTCCTAACCATGAGGTCCTGAGTTTGATACCTGGTCAGTGGTCAGCTCTGGGATTTTTTACTGTTCAGGGTTAGTGCAGGTCTAGTTCCCAGGAAGCAGAATTGAGAGCGATTAGTTGTAAGAAATTGTTTCTCAATCAATATAAAATAAAAAGGTTTTAACCCATTACCCCACAATCCCTACTTTTGATGCCCCTGAGAAAGAAGCCTTTTGAAAACACTGTGGGAAAAGGAGAAAATGCTGGTAACCAGCATTTTCTCCTATTCCCACAGTGTTTTTTGCCCTTCCCAGAACAAATTTCAATTTTTCAGTCACCTTTATTTTGTCGTCTGCAAATGCTTTCAATTTGGACAGGTCTAAAATTTTCTCATGTGGTAAAGAGTTAACTAAATCCTTTGTCTAATAGAGAAAAGTATCACAAGGTAGAATTGTCCCTTTGACATAATGGAAATTGATAATAGTAGAGAGTTTTAACCCAGAACTTATACAATTTTTTGGCAAACATTTGGTCTAGAACCTATCTTTGTTCCAACACATTTAAAACACATCTCATTTAGCCAAATTTCATTTTGGTATCTTGCCTTGGAAGATAGAACTGGAAGATTGATTGACAACGTTTTTGTAGCCCATTTTGACTAAATGAAATAGAAAACACAATCAACTTCCTTCCTAAACCAAGCTGTTGAAAATATGATAATATAGGCAAGATTTTTATCTGAAAAGTCATACTTACAAATCAAAATAATGAAATGGACATGTCTACCTTAAATGACAAGGAAATGATAACCTATCTGCTCAATGAAAAATACTTGTCTGCTTCAAAATTTATATTTAGTACTTTCTTGAATCATATGCTACATAAACATCTTACCCTATATAAAATTATGTACATATACATAATAACTGATAGTTGTTGTATATTCCAGGGCTATTGAGTAATCAGCATTCAGTTGTAATACATGTACATAATTATATGTGCTTATTTCATGTTAAATAACTATGTTTAAAGCAACATGTAGGATAAACAAGGCCTGATGTTTCAAAATTTTCAAGTATTTCACTAATGCTGTGTTTATATATTGATGTATATGTAACATGATAATGTTATAATAAAAAAAATGTAAATTTGTTCATTTGTTTGAGATATGGGTGCATTAGCTCTGTCTGACTGAAGGTTTTTGAAACCCTTTTTTTAACAAGCATTTCCTACTTTTACTTTAATGTTTTTTACTGAGTGAAAATCATAATTTGTCACCTATAGATGCTTTGAACTTGACCAGCTTATCTTATTGTCATTTAGAAGAGAGTTAAGTATTTTTTATGGCAGTCCTAATTACCTTTGTTCTTCTTCAGTTAGCAATTTACAAGAAGAGTTCCCAACATTTATAGATCTGCTGACCGCTCCTGCATCTCAGGTAAAATAGATTTGATTGTAAAAGAACCTTTAAGCTCATGACCCCATATGTTCTCTCTTTTGTGTCATATGACAGCTTGTTCTGGAAAACATGATTGAAAGAGAATTTGTTTGTAAAAAGCATTATTAGGGTGAATCTTTTTCACTTTATCCATGTTTATAATCCATATTTAATGTGGATTTTTTCAAGGTAGATTACTGCAACATTTTTAAGTTCTTAACAAACAACAAAATTTTGGACTGATCCAGATTACAAGAGTTTGCAGACCATAAAAAAAAAGACATTTCTCAAAAACTGAACTTTGTCATTTGAAAGGTAGAAAACATGGTGGGAAAAGGAGAAAATACTGGTTACCGTCATTTTCTCCTTTTCCCTCCATGTTTTCAAAAGCGTTTTTCCAGGGTTTCTTAAACTAGGAACTAGAGACAAACTTTTCAGGAGAAATGTTTCTCATTGCAAGACTTGATTGATACAAGTTACAGGCCTGGCAGAGTTGTAGAGTTGAGAACTTAACCCTTTACCCCATAAGGCATTTCTATGGTATCTTTCATTGACCCTAAATAACAGCAAGGATTAATTCATTTCTTATGTGTTTGATAGTGTAGAAAACATTGTGGCAAAGGGTGAAATTGCTCGTCAGGAGCAATTTCACCTTTTGCCACAATGTTTTCCAAAGGATTCCACAAGCAATGTGTAGAAATGAGTATCTGTGGAGTAAAGGGTTAAGTTAGCAATGCAGAGGTTCAGAGTTTTTATCCAAGCTAACAGAAATTTTTCATTTTTTCTCTGTGTTTTCAATAATGTCCTATTTTAGACAATTTTTCTTGAATCTACAGAGTTCACTACCTTCACATGCATCAAAATTATATTTATGCCCTGAGAAAAGTGAAATCAGTTGGCAGCAAAAGAATTAAATATGTCATTTGTAATTGTTGCTTTCCTTTTTTAGAAGAGTCTAAAACTTTTTTGTCTGGTTGAGAGCCAGAGGCTTGTCTATTTATGCTTTTAGATTCTCAATAAATGGTTTGAGTCAGAACCTCTGAAAGCCACACTTGCTACAGATGCTGTGATAGGTGCAATGATCAGTCCTGACACCCCAGGGAGTGGGTAAGTGATTAGACAATATTTAACTATTTACCATACAATCCCGACTTTTAACAACCCTGAGAAAGAAGCCTTCTGAAAACATTGTTGGAAAAGGAGAAAATGCTGGTAACCAGCATTTTCTCCTTTTCCCGCAACATTTTCTTCCCTTCCCAAAAGAAATTTGGAATTTTCAGTCCCTTTTATTTTGTCGCTTACAAATGCATGAAATTTGGACCAGGCCTAAGTCTTTACCACACAAGGTAATTTTAGATCTGTCCAGATTCAAAGCATTTGCAGACGACAAAATGAACGTAGCTCAAATGACAAATCAAATGATGCTAGAATGATGGACTTTGCCCTCAAAAGGGTAGAAAAACATTGTGTGAAAGGAAGACAGGGCTTAAGCGAGCATTTGCTTCTTTTCCAAAATATGGTATTAAAAGCCTTCCTCAGTGTTCTTCAGATATTGCTGTTTGGTTAAGATTTGATAAGAAACTTACTCACTCTTAAAGGTGGCCCTTCAGATTTTGGGATGGAAATTTTACAAAAATACAAAAAAAATCATCCTTATACTCCCAAAGCCTTATAATTTTCATTCATTAAAACCCAGTAGTCGAAAACCATCCCACAACTAGATAAATTAGAGATTTACACAGCCCAGGTCGATACTGAAGGGAAACACTATCTATTTTTAGTTTTTTACATAAGAAACTAGCATATTTAAATACAGTAAAACTCCTCTATTAAGACCACTCACGGTACTTTTAAAATTTGGTCTTATTAGTGGGGTGGTCTGATTTCCGGGTTTCACACGCCTACATTTTGATATAAACCCAGGCTCTGAGTAGACTTGTGCAGGGCTAAATGACGCGAGTAGTAAATGCATTTGACGTAGGGAAGTATACAAATGAAAATGACAACAACATTTTCATATTCACTGAAAAGTATTATTTTTCCTTAAATTAGTGAAATAAATCCACCTGTAAAAGCATGTCAATTCATAATTGCCTATTTAAAACAATCAAAACCAGGTATGTACATTAACTAAATGCATCTGAAGACTAAAGGATCTTATGTTAGTTCTGATAGATTTTATGCTTTTTCACTTCGTGTAGTCTTTAAAACTCATACTCCAACTGCCGAATTTCATTCTAAAACAAAGATTTTCGAATACGGGCCGATCTTTGAACGATTAACGTATACGGACTCCCCACCCCTCTATTTTTTCATCCGAGTTGAAAATTCGAACAGGCCTGCTAATCGTCGCTCTTACTGTCTTCGTGTTCACTTGTTAACAATCGCATATTCGTTACGGTATAATTACAGTATGTAAAGTTCCAAATTCAAAATGATAATCCCATCTCGATCACCGCTAAACCCAAATTTCGTAAATTACATCAGTCAGCTATAAACAATAAACCTGATCACCCGGATGTAGACATGTTTGTTATCCGGGTTAGAGACGTGTGATAAACGCTTGATTGCCAAATCGATGGTTTAAACATATCCATTCACAGGTCATTTGATTATGTTACGTAACATCCTGATTAACTAACACAATCACGTTACAATCAATTGTCACTGGACAAACAACAGACCGATAATTGATTGTCATTTCCATCGGACCCAAGAATATTCGTACATGTGGCACAGTCTGTGGTTCGCGATTACGGACGCGTGAAAATTGGCTGCTTGTAAAGATGTTATGGAAATATACAGACGAAGCTTCAAACATAGCATCCGAAGATCTAGGCATTATGGGAAATAATTACATGTTTGTTATGTTATGGAATTTAATAGTCATTAGTCACGTGCAAGTCACTTAACATTCCCACAATGCTTTTTTTTATTTTGGTGGGAAATCTAAAAATAGCTTAAGAGGTTACGTAGCTTTTCAAGGAAATACAATCCCCCCCCCCCCCCATCTTTTTTTTTTTGTAATTTATGATTCTTGATTACTGATGATTTGTATTGTTTTTTTCATATAAATTTCATTGACATAGATATTTTTTAATTTGGTGTGATGTGAAAATTCTAAATACCCACCTTTAAGTAAGATTTACGTGATATCATGGCAAAAGTTTATGTCTGTCCAGGTTTCTGTGTCTTTCTAGGTCTAGACTGAGGCTTGCTAGGACACTTCCATGTGGCTGATATCACAAGCTGTTACTAAACCAAGATTTTTCTGATTACAAATTGCAAAGCCTTATAACTGAGCTTTCAAGAATACCCGTTAGTCCTTTCCCAAACAACAAAGTTTTGGGCTAGACCAAATTGAAAGCATTTGCAGACGCCAATTTAACTCTTGCTGAAAAGATCATTTCTGTCTATGATAGGGTAGAAAACATTGTGGGAAAAGGAGAAAATGCTGGTTACCAGCATTTTCTCCTTTTCCCATAATGTTTTCAAAAGGCTACTATTCCAGACCCGTAAAAGCCAGGGATTGTTTGGGAAAGGGTTAACTCTATACCAAACGACGAAATTTTACCAAATCGAAGGCATCTTCAGACGTCAAATTAAGGTTGCCCAAATGAACAGATTTGTTTTTACTGGTGTAGGATCATTGTAGGAAAAAAAGAAAATGCTGGTTACCAGCAATCTCTCCTTTTTCCACAATGTTTTCAAAAGCTTATCTTTTCAAGGGCATTTAAAGTGGGGATATTGTGGCAAAGGGTTAAAGGAGTGTACTTTTTGCATTGTATTAGGATCAGAAAAAAACTCTTTATAACTTTTCCTAAATTTGAGGACCTAGTTTCAAATAAGTTTAAGGAAAGGAGAATTGCTGACTACAAGTATTTTCTTCTTTTCTCACATTATTTACGAAGCCTTTTTTATCATGGTCATTGAAATATGGGATTGTTGGTCAAGGGTTATTGAAAATAACAGTTTAACATAGTCTGGCTTGGGGAATGGACAAAAGCCCACTGGGACAAAAGCTCACTAGGACAAAAACCCACTGGCCAAAAGCCACTGGACAAAAGCCCATTGCTGATTTTAGTAGGGAGAACAAAAGCCCACTGTTTATAAGAGTGTTACAAAATCATTTTTTTATCATTTTTGCCAGAAAGCATTTTCTGCTTCTCACATAATGTTTTCTAACCTTCTACAGACAAGTCGCATCATATATACATTTTTTTTAAATTAAATACATAAGTAGAAATGGGCTTTTGTCCTTATGGGCTTTTGTCCTAGTGGGCTTTTGTCCAGTGGGCTTTTGTCCTAGTAGACTTTTGTCCTTCTCCTGTCTAACCTATATTCTAATATGACACAAGGATTCGGCTCTATAGACAGTGCAACAAAAGAGTGGTAAAATCTATGTTATTTTCTGTAAAGTGACATTATTCTATGTAGAGTGACGTCATTCTGTATAAAGTAAGTTTTCCAATAAAATATGTGTTAATTTTGTTTTATTTCAGATATGTACTTCTTCATCATGTTATGGGAGAGATTGAAGGAGTAAAGGGGGCCTGGGGCTATGTGGAAGGAGGGATGGGGGCAGTCTCCCAGGCAATTGCAAACTGTGCTTTAGATCATGGGGCATCCATATTTACTGACAAAGTATGTAGATAGTCCATCTTTTTATCAAACAAAAAAAATTTAGACTTGTCAAAATTCAAAGCATTTATAAAGATCAAAATCCAAAGCTCTTTTAGAGAGTAAAAAAGTCTTGTGATATTTCTATGCTAAGATAGAAAAAAATGTGGGAAAAGGAGACAGTGCTTGTTTCCAGCATTGTCTCACACTGTTTTCTTTCTCAGGGTCAATAAAACATGAGATTGTTTGGTAATGGGTTGTGTCTTTAGTTTACCAAACAACAAAGTCGTTCTTACACAAGATCAAGTTTTAGTCACGCTATGGAAGTCTTCTGAAAACATTACAGAAAAAGAAGAAAATGCTGATATCCAGCATTTTCTCCTGTACCTGCAATGTTCTTATAGAGACAAATATTACCATTTGAGCTACACTTAATTTTTGTCAACAGATGTTTTAAATTTTGACCAGTTTAAATTTTTGTGATGTGGTGAAGAGTTAACTCTTTACCACACAATCCCCACTTTTAACAACCTTGCGAAAAATGCCTTTTGAAAACATTGTGAGAAAAAGAGCATTTTCTCCTGTCTATATGCTTGTCGAAGACAGGATGTATTATGGGATCACCAGCGGCGTCCGGACGGGCAGCCATGCAGCCTCCAGTTCTTTGTCCGGAGCATATCTCCAAAACTATGCTAGCTAGGGTTATGAAATTTCATTGGTGGATAGATCTCATCAAGGGGGAGTGCAGTGCTTAGGAATCATAACTCTTGCCTGATGAATTTTTGAGTTATTGCCCTTTATTGTTATTGCCCTTTGTTGTTTTTAATACTTGAATTTTGTCAGGTGGATATCTCCAAAACTATACTAGCTAGAGTTATGAAATTTCATTGATGGATAGATCTCATCAAGTGGGAGTGCAGTGCACATGAACCATAAATCTTGCGTGCTATAATTTTTGAGTTAGTGCCCTTTGTTGTTTTTCATACTTGAATTTTGTCCGGTGCATATCTCCAAAACTATACTAGCTATGGATATGAAATTTCATGCATGGATACATTACATCAAGGGGGATTGCAGTGCTTATAAATTGCAACTCTCGCTTGCTTTATTTTTGAGTCATTGTGGGAGAGTACTTCTTATGAAATAGAATTGTAAGGAATTGTTCCTGCTTCCTAAACTTTTGTGTTTTTCCCCTGTATTGTTTTTGAGAATTAAAGTTTGTTTGGAGGATTCTCCAATGCTATGCTAGCTATGGCTAGGAAACTTCATGACATGATATATCTAGTTATTTCTACACATAAATTTTGACCACACTGTATCTCCAAGAGTACAGGTGTTGTTGTTAATATGAAATTTCATCCTCTTACTTGTAGATTTTATTTTTTTTTTTTTGAAAGATGTGAAATCAAAACTGCCATTTGCTTCAATCAACAGCAAAAATTTCTGCACTACTATTTTCCTACTTTTCTCTACCTCCCCTATATGATTATTATGCTCCAGCTCTACAACTTGGGGTAAGACTGGCATATCTTGTGACAATTTGCCGCTCTTGTTCAACAATGTTTTCAACCCTTCCCAAGCTAATTTCAATGTTTCAGTCACCTTTGTTTTGTTGTCTGCAGGTGCTTTCAATTTGGACCTGTCTAACATTTTGTTGAGTGGTAAAGAGTTAAGTAAATAGCACAAAGGACAATGACCTCCGTTTTCTTTTGTTCGTGGGTTTTTATTTGTATTTTTTGTTTGTATTTTTTAACAATTTACTATTTACCCTTTTGAAAAACTTAAGTCTTGTCCATATTGAAAGTATTTGTAGATGACAATTAAAAAGTGATATGTTCTTGTTGGGAAGGGTAGAAATGGAAAAAGTGCTGATAAGGTAATGACAGTGATTTCAAAAGCCTTTCTTCCCTAATGTTATGAAAAGGGCCTCAAAGGTCATATATATTTGCATACTGTCAGCTACATGTTTCCTTTCTTTTCTGATTTTTTGAATGTATGACATGAGTCCATCTTACTGAGATGGACTACAGGGTAATGGGTTCATATACTAGTTGTAGGGTGAAGGTCACAGTGAGGGTTTAACCCTTTACCACACAGTAAAATTTCAGACCTATCCAAATTGAAAGCATTTGCAGACGACAATTTCATAGAGGCTTAACCCTTTCCCAAACAATCCCTGGTTTTTACGGGTTTTGAATAGTAGACTTTTGAAAACATAGTGGTAACCAGCATTTTCTCCTTTTCCCACAATGTTTTCTACCCTATCATAGACAGAAATCATCTTTTCAGCAAGAGTTGAATCGTCGTCTGCAAATGCTTTCAATTTGGTTTAGTCCAAAAGTTTGTCGTTTGGGAAAGGGTTAAATGACACAATTTTTCTTTGATAAGCTAGAAAACTTTGTTGGAAAATGAGAAAATGCTGGTTACCAACATTTTCTCATTTTCCCACAATGTTTTAAGGGTCGTTAAAAGGCATCCTTGTTTGGTAAAGGATTAATGGTCAAATATAGTTGATGTTTTATTATTGCAGTGATAGAAAAGTGACAAATTTTGTGGTGATGTCTATTTCGGACCAAAAACAAATACCCACTTTAGTTTCAGTTCTAACATTGAAATACAATTTCTTTCAGGCAGCGAAACAGATAATTACCGACAAAGATGAAATTAGAGGTGTTGAACTTATAGATGGTACAGAGATTAATGCCAAAATTGTCTTGTCTAATGCCACTCCAAAAATTACATTCTTAGATCTTCTTCCATCTGTGAGTATGGAGATCCTTTCCACAACAGTGCTTTAACCCATTACCACACAATGACGACTTTTGATGCCCCTGAGGAAGAAGCTTTTGAAAACATAGTGGGAAAAGGAGAAAATGCTGGAAACCAGCATTTTCTCCTTTTCCCACAATGTTTTCTACCCTATCAAAGCAAAATTGCACCATTTGAGCCTCTTTGAAATTTGTGTCTGCAAATGTTTTCAATTTGGATACCACACAATCCCTACTTTTGACGACCCTGAGAAAGAAGCTTTGAGAAAACATTGTGGGAAAAGGAGAAAATTCTGGTAACCAGCATTTCCTCCTTTTCCCACAGTGTTTTCTACCCTTCCCAAAACAAATTTCAATTTTTGAGTCAGTTTAATTTTGTTGTCTGCAAAAGCTTTCAATTTGGAACAGTCTATAATTTTGTCGTCTGGTAATGAGTTAAAATGATTTTCTTCTATGGGTTGTTAAAAATCAGATTTTGTGGTAAAAGGTAACATGTATTCCTTGGAATAAGTTTTCAGAAATGTAACCAAAGGAAAAGTTTGTGACGAGTATTTTCTCCTAACAGTGATATCTTGCCTTTCAAAGATAATTCAGACCATTTAACTCTTTACCAGATAATCCCGGCTTTTAACAACCTGGATAAAAAAACTTTTGAAAACATTGTGAGAAAAGGAGAACATGCTGTTCCCACAATGTTTTCTACCCTTCTCTAAACAAATTTTGATTTTTCAGACACATTTATTTTGTTGTGTGTAAATGCTTTCTGTTTGGACCAGTCTAAAAATTTTTCATTTGGTAAAGGGTTAAACCTTATTGTTATATAAAAATGTCATGCAGATGCTTTCGTTATTAGCAAGTCTACAATTTTGTTGTTTGGTAATGACAGCAGATTTGTCAGAATACTTGATAGGTTTTTTTTTTTGTAAATTCCTGGCTGTATAAAATTTTATGTCAAAATCAGCATGCAAATTGTTATCTTTTAGTCCTTCACCTAATGACAAACTGGTACGGTCATCATTGTATGAGAAATGATTATTTTCTGTGATGATTCATCACTGTTCATTCTCATTGTATTAAACATAACTAAGTGACTCTATTAAAATATGTGTACAAAGATAATGTATGTATTATTTTATACTTCTTACCTTCAGTAAGTCAGATATTTTTATGTGGTAAAAATACCTGACATTTGCTGGCTGTTTAGATGAAATTCTATTAAATTGGATCAACACTTTCCCGAACAATCCCTGGTTTTCACAGCCATGAAAGAGAAGCCTTTTGAAAACAATGTGGGTAAAGGAGAAAATGCTGGTAACCAGCATTTTCTCCTTTTCCCACATTGTTTTCAATTCTTCTGGAAATAAATTTCAATTTTTTATTTATGTGTATTTTGCCATCTGCAAGAGCTTTCAAATTGGACTAATCTGAAATGTTGTTGTTTGGTAAAGAGTCAAAAAATATATTAGTCAGCTGGCCAGAGGCTCACTTGGTTATACATACTCGAATTGTTTATTGTAATTTTTTCTTAACCCTTTACCAAAAGACAATATTTTAGACTGGTCCAAATTGAAAGCACTTAAGACGACAAAATAAAGGTAACTCAAAAATTGAGATTTGTTTCCAGCAGGGTGGAAAACATTGCGTGAAAAGGAGAAAATGCTTCTTACCAGCATTTTCTCTTTTTCCCACAATGTTTTCCAGAAGGCCTCTATCTGGGGGTCGTAAAAACCAGGGATTGTTTGGAAAAGGGTTAAATCCCACCTGTAAGATCCTATATATAGATACACTGAACAGAATGATTCAGTACCTGTTTTGACTTTTCTAGGGTATTTTATCAGAGAAACTAGAGGAAGATTTAAGGCAAGTGAATTATGAATCCCCAGTAACCAAGATTAATGGTAAGTTATAATTCCCCTTTTCTTTTCTCTCCCACATCTTTTTTCAAAAATCGCTTTATGTACCATACCACAAATTTTCCTTTACCCACTATAATAAGGCTTATAGACTCACACTTGTTGTTAAATTGATGCGGAAAATTTGGAAAATGAATCTAGAAATTGAGACTGTGTCTGTAGAGACTTACAGACAAGAAGTGTTTTTTATCATTTTTGAACCTCATCTTCAGCTATGATTTTACTTGTTTTATAATCTCTGATTGTTTATTCATTAGTGTTAACCCTTTTACTAAACAATCCTGTGTTTTACAAACTGGAGATAAAATGTTTTTGATAACATTGTGGGAAAACAAGAAAATGATGGTTTTTGGTATCTTCTCCTTTACCCACAATGTTTTCTGTGCTCTCAAGGAACATAGGTTATTTGTATCAAGCTTGAAATTGTTGTCTGCAGACTCTTAAAATTGTCTTTAATTTGTTGTTTTGGAAAGGGTAAATGTGATTCAGTAATCCTGGTCAAACACATGACCATATGCAGACATGAAAACAATGTACAATAATTGTTGAGTGCAAGTGACACAGAAGAGAAATATCCTTTGGAAAGGGAAACAATGGAAAAGGTTGTGGGGAGGGAAACATTATCTGTTTTAGTCTGTCTTACCATGATTATTTATACAACCTTGTACTGAACAGAATAATCATACTCTAAAAAGGAACAGTTTTTTCCATTTTTTTTTACGTGGTATTTTTGTGCTGTAGTAAAATACTTTGCAATACAACTGCCAAGTGAAGAAAACTTATCCACAAGCATACAAGTACCATTTGGTTTAGCCAGTCAGAATTTGTGTTACTTTCAAATACAGAAAATCTTAGAGAACAAGAGAAAGAACTTTCTTAAGAATGGTTGGCAAATACGCACTTTGTTGTAATGCTTCATAAAAAAAACCCCAAAACAGCATTACTAGAACTAAATTGGTGTTATTTTTGACAACTGTTTCAGTTGCTGTCAGCAGAATTCCTAACTTTGTGGCCGACCCCAACAGGAATGAGACAGAACCCATGCCACACCATCAATGTACCATACACCTCAACAGTGAGAACATTGATCTAATAAATTCAGCTTATTTAAGTGCAAAACAGGGAATATATTCACAAAGGTAAAGACTGATTACAACATACAAGAAGTTTTTCATGTTCCTCAAAAACTTTGTGGCAAAAGAAGATATTGTTTAACCCTTTAATAAATGACAAAATTTTAGACTGGTCCAAATTGAAAGCGCCTGTAGACGACAAAATAAATGTAACTCAAAAATTGAATTTTTTTTCCAGCAGGGTGGAAAACATTGTGGGAAAAGGAGAAAATAATGGTTACCAGCATTTTCTCCTTTTCCCACAATGTTTTTCAAAAGGCTTCTATCTGCGGGTTATGAAAAGTGGACTGTTTGGTAAAGGGTTGAAATGGATATATTCTCCATCTGTCTTAACATTTTCCCAGTTATCTCTATGAATTAAACTCTGAAAAGAACAAGTGTTTTTCATGGGTTACACATTTCTTCTCTAGTTAAACTGGTTTGTGCTCTACAGTGAGGCAGAAATGAATAAGGGTAAAGAAGACCATACAGATAAAGTGAACATGATAAATAGAAATATGTTTATAACGCAGTTGTTGATTAGAACAGCTTCTTTGCTTGTCTGTATGTGGGATCCTGTGTGGCTTAGTGGTTAAATGTAGGACACATGACCTGAAGACCTTGGGTTCAAGCCTTGCTGGAAGCACTTTGTTTTTCAGTTCGTGAGAGTGTCCTTAGGTAAGACATTTAAAAACTCCAGCCTAGTTCATGAAATCCAGGACATACTTGAATGTGTGAGCTCTTGCCTCGATATGACTGAAATAATGTTGAAAGTGGTGTAAAATCCTATTTATTCAACCAATCAATCAACAAATCAATGTGTGTCTGAGTGTTGTACAACAGATTATTATTTCTCTTACAGACCAATGATAGAGATGACTATCCCATCAAGCCTTGATCCTACACTGGCTCCACCTGGAGGACATGTTGTTTTACTGTTTACCCAGTATACACCATACCACTTGAATGGGGAACCATGGACCAATGAAACAAAGAATCAGTATGCTGATACAGGTACTTTCACTTGCAAAACTTGCATCAAACTGACATTTATTAGTTTAATATGTGACATCATTTTGCACTTGTCCAAATCTGAGGCATCTGCAGACTACAAATTAGGCATGGTTTGAATGGAGACATTTTTAGAACAAGAGAACACACTGTGAGAAAAAGGAAAAAATGCTGGTTCCCTGTATTTTCTCCTTTTCTCAGAGTGTTTTTGAAAGCTTGCTTTCACGGGATTATTATACCCCCCACAAACGTTGTGGGGGGGGGGGGGGGGTATATATGAGTCACCATGTCAGTCAGTCTGTCGTCAATTGATCCGTAGCTTTTTTGTTCACTATTTCTCAATAACTACAGGACAAGTTTCCGTCAAATGTCACAGGAAGTTTCAATATGAAGTCAAGATGTGCATATTATAATTTGGTTTTAGTTAAATGATTTTCAAAGGAGTTATGGCTCTTTCATGATTTTTTTTGTCTGCTGTATTTCCCAATATCTGCTGGATATGTATTTCAGTCAAACTTTATGAGAAGTTTCAGTATGAAGCAAAGATGTGTATTTTGTGCAATCTGATCTTGATCCACACTGACCATAAAAGCAACTATAGTCATGATTGGTGCTTTAACTCTTTACCAAACTACAAAATTTTTGACCAGTCCAAATTGAAAGCATTTCCAGACGACAAAATAAAAGTGCATTTCCAAATTGAAAGCATTTGCAAATTGAAAGCATTTGCAGACAACAAAATAAAAGTGACTGAAAATTTGAAATTTCTTTTGGGAAGGGAAGAAAAGATTGTGGGAAAAGAAGAAAATGCTGTTACCAGCATTTTCTCCTTTTCCCACAATGTTTTCTCAAGGCTCAACTCTCAGGCCTAGGGTCGTTAAAAGTTGGGATTGTGTGGTAACAGGTTAAGGATTAAAAGAATAAAATCATTGGTAAAATTCAAATCAGGAATGTTTCCATGTATTTATTTTCAGTGTTTGATTGTATAGAGAAATATGCTCCAGGCTTTAAAGACAGTGTGATAGGAAGAGATATTTTAACACCACCAGATCTAGAGCAAGTGTTTGGACTCACTGGAGGGGTAAGTTCTTAGAAAGTTTTTTTTTAAATCTTTACCAAACAATAAAATTTTGGAACTGTCAGACTTGAAATCTATGCAGATGACAGATTAGATGTAACAAAAAGGATGGATGGGATTTGTAGAAGAAATAGCAAAAAACATTGTGGGAAAGGTAGAAAATGATGGTTATCAGCAATTTCTCCTTTTCCCACTTTCTTTTCAAACTTGGAGTCATTGAAGCTTTTGATTCTGTGTAAAAGGTTAAAACATAAACTTTGAATACAGTATATCCTTTTTGTAAAACATTTTGGCATGAAGAGGAGATTTTGCCTGAATTGCTGTAGTTTCCTATGTTATAATACCTATAAATGATATGGAAAAATAGACCAGAATATTTTTTAAGTATCTCAAGTGTATGTTTTCTGTTCCACACATGTACAATGTGCAGAACTTTAACCCTTTACCACACAATGACAACTTTTAATGCCCCTGAGGAAGGAGCCTTTGGAAAACATTGTGGAAAAAGGAGAAAATGCTGGTAACCAGCATTTTCTCCTTTTCCCACAAAGTTTTATCCCCTATCAAAGAAGTACTGCAGCATTATAGCCACTTTGAAATTGCCTGCAAATGTTTTCAATTTGAAGTGGTAAAGGGTTAAGAAATTCACTTTGGGATCTTTCCATTTCGTCCGAAAATGTGCAGTTTTTTTTGTGTGTAAATTTTTTTTTAATTTTGATGAACACCAGAACATAATTATACTGTAAAAGGAACATTAGAAGTCTGCATTAGAAGATTTGCATGTATGAAGATGTTTACAATGGATTTGACCTCATTCGATATGCAGCTCTTTATACATGCAACTTGACCTAATCAGATTCTGATCTTCAGATTTTTGTAATGTTCCATTTTATTTTCTACACCATCAGAACATATTTCATGGATCCATGTCCCTAAATCAGCTGTATATGTGTCGACCATCCAGTGAGTTGAGTCATTACACTACTCCAGTTAAAGGACTGTACCTTTGTGGAAGTGGAGCTCACCCAGGTATATTGAGCCTGTAACCCATTACTAAATAATCCTGACTTAACGACCCTGGGAGAAAAGGCTTGTGAAAACACTTTGGAAAGAGGAAAAAATACTGGTAACCAGCATTTTTCTCTTTTCCCCACAATGTTTTCAAAGCTTCCCACAACAAATTTCTATTTTAGAGTCACATGTCTTTTCAACTGGCACAAGTCTACAATTCGTCATTTGGTAAAGGGTTAACCAAACTTCTCTCCATATTAGTGACCCTAAGGACAACAATTTCCTTTTTACCCTATTTGACCTGAGCTAAAGTAACTCGGTGGAAAATTTTGGGGCTAGTCATCTAGAAAAATGGAGTGTCAGTGTTCACTTGGGCAAAATGTATTCTTGAGGATGGATTCATTTTCATCCCACTTTGATGCTTTTACTTAGTAATTATACCCCCATAACAAAGTGGAGTGGGGTTTATACCCCCCACAATGAAGTGGAGGGGGTTTACTGAAATCGCCAGTCAGTAGACACAAATTTGTGCAGCAAAAGACTGCGACAGTTATTCAGGTACTGAACTCAAATTTACACACAGTGTTCCCATTTATATAAAGTTGTGCATGTGCAATTACATAACCCTGCCATGATATGTTGCGGAATTATCTACCCTTGAACTTTTTTCAAATCTTACTTTTGTACTTAACCATTGTGCATTCTGTGACAAAGACCTGTTTTGAACACATTTAGTGATAGCTCTAGTTTACTTGGGAGAACAGGGAGAAGTTTTAACCCTTTACTCCATAGATACTCGTTTCTACGCATTGCTTGTAGGATCCTTTTGAAAACATTGTGACAAAAGGTGAAATTGCTCGTGACGAGCAATTTCACCTTTTGTCACAATGTTTTCTATGCTATCAAAAGGTGTCATATACACATAAAAAATGTCTTTATCCTTGCTGTTATTTAGGGTCAATTAGAGATATCATAGAAATGCCTTATGGGGTAAAGGGTTAAGACAGTGTTGTAAATAGTACTAGAAATAGAAATTCCTGGAACACATGGGTAGGTGCAATGGCTGCTGTGATCTTACATTGAAAACTTCATTCCTGCTACACATATTATATATAGTCAAAATTCCTAAAACATTCTATGTTCTTTATTCAATTTACAAGTATATAGATTGCAGTGTATTATCATTGGTCTATAGGAAAGTTGAAAATCTACACAGTCTTCTCGAGCTCTATTACAAACAATCAAAATACCCAATCATTAGAAATGGAATTGTATTTAGCAGCATTTGAAAAGTCTTTGTCACATACACTGTGGCAAAAGGTTTAAATCTCTAGCAGAAAACAGAATTTTAGTCTCTTTTTGTATTGAAAGGCAACAAGCAAGACATGTTTCAAACAATAGGATTTGTTCTTTAACCCATTACCACACAATCCCTTCTTTTGACGCCCCTGAGAAAGAATCCTTTTTTAAAACAATGTGGGAAAAGGAGAAAATGCTGGTAACCAGCATTTTCTCCTTTTCCCACAGTGTTTTCTACCCTTCCCAGAACAAATTTCAATTTTTCAATCAACTTTATTTTGTCGTCTGCAAATGCTTTCAATTTGAACCAGTCTAAAATTTTGTCGTGTGGTAAAGAGTTAAAAGGATGAAAAACATTGTGGTAGAAGGAGAAAATGCTGATTTCCATGACTCTCTCATTTTTGCAGATGTTTTCAAACTTTTCTATCTCAGGATTATTAGATCACATGATTATTGATAAAGAATCAAATCATGTACACCTTAGAACTTCGTGGCAATGAGAGTTAGGTCCCTTTACATTACAAGGATTGTTGTACATATATGTCAAGTAATTTTTGACAAGATACAGATTTCAATGATAGCATAAATCTAGAAACTATTGATGCAAATGTGCCATATTTTGCCAGGTGGAGGTGTGATGGGGGCTCCAGGAAGGTTGGCAGCTTTGCAAGTGATTGAAGATAGGAAGAGATTTGGACTTTGACCTTCTGATAGAGAGACTTATAGTATAAATTTTTTGTTCAAGGAGATTTGGCTTTGTGCTTATATAAGGTTTTTCATGCCTAATAGAGCTGAGCATGAAATTTCAATATTATGCAGAATCCTTACACATTCCAGAGCAACTGCAAATGACAAAATTTTAGACTTGTCCATATTGAAAGCATTTACAGACGACAAAATTAGTCTGACTCAAATACTGAAATTTGTTTCAACCCTTTCCCAAACGACAAACTTTTGGACTAGACCAAATTGAAAGCATTTGCCGACCACAATTCAACTCTTTCTGAAAAGATGATTTCTGTCTATGATAGGGTAGAAAACATTGTTGGAAAAGGAGAAAATGCTGGTTACCAGCATTTTCTCCTTTTCCCACAGTGTTTTCAAAAGGCTACTAATGCAGACCTGTAAAAACCAGGGATTGTTTGGGAAAGGGTTAAGAAAGGTATTAAACATTGTGGGAAAAGGAGAAAATGCCGGTTACCTGCATTTTCTCCTTTTCCCACAATGTTTTCAAAAGGTTTCCCTCTCTGGGTCATAAAACCAGGGATTGTTTTGTATAGGTACCCATTACCACACAATCCCTACCCTTTTGACACCCCTGAGAAAGAAGCCTTTTGAAAACACTGTAGGAAAAAGAGAAAATGCTGGTAACCAGCATTTTCTTCTTTTCCCAAAATGTTTTCTACCCTTCACAAAACAAATTTCAAATTTTCAGTCACTTTAATTTTGTCATCTGCAAATGCTTTCAATTTGGACCAGTCTAAAATATTGTTGTTTGGTACAGAGTTAACTTTAACCTCCTACAAAATGAAAGTCTTTATTTCTGAATGGCATACTGTCAGTAATACTGATGAAATTGAAAGTTTGAGTACAAATTCAATTGCACATTAACTAAACTTGTACATGTATATACATGTATATATGCACACAACTTGTTCTTTTAAGTTTTTTTTCCAAATACAAGTAGTAGCCCATTATTTATAAAGATAAATAGATATAATTATTATATAGCAATAAATGTGATCAACAAAATCTTGATTCTGTTTTTACTGCTGTTTAGGATGGTACACCAACACATACCATGGTCTTCTTTGTTGATATACAGCTGCAGCTTGAATAGTAACTGTTCTTTAACTCTTTACCAAACGACAAATTTTTGGACTAGTCCACATTGAAAGCATTTGCATACAACAAAACAAAAGTGACGGAAAATTTGAAATTTGTTCCCAAAGGGTAGAAAACATTGTGGGAAAAGGAGAAAATGCTGGTTACCAGCATTTTCTCCTTTTCCTACAATGTTTTCTAAAAGCTTCTTTCTCAGGGTCATCAAAAGTAGGGATTGTGTGGTAATGGGTTAACTTGGTACCAGTCAACAACATTTTATACCACTCCTATTTGAAGGGATCTGTGAAACACAAATTGTTTGTGGCTGAGATAATAATATTTTTGACTTCGAAGGGATTGAAAAGCTTGTGGGAAAAGGAGAAGGTGATTACCAACATTTTCTCCTTTTTCCTGCAATGTTCTCAAAAGCCTTATTCCATGAGAGTCATTAAAACTTGGGAGTGTTTGTTAAAGCATAATTTCAAAACCCAATGAGTGTTTATGCCATTATAAGATATTGCAGGTTGAGCTTACTGCACATATATCTAGATCATGCTGCATGCTGGTATCTCTTTCCCTAACGACAGATATTGTCCAGGGCTACTGAATTTGGCACGTAGCTTTAACTAATGGACCTTTCACAAATTTCTGCATATAATAGGCCTGGGGTCAAAATTGGCTCCATTTCAGGGAACACCAGTTTAACATGGGCTTCCCTGTATAGTCACTTCAATTTAAACATAAGGTAAGACCTGTGTAATGGAAAACAGCTATTTCCACTAAAATATCATCCTGCAAAATTAGCTATAATTAAAAATGAGTATTTCTGAACTACTTTCGCCTTTTCATTTTTTCCATTTTTTCCTTCTTTGAATTATCATTTATAAATCTAAAACCACCATATTCTCAATTAAAAAAAAAAGATAATAATTACCTCCCTTTTCAGAAAACTAACAAAAGTATCAAAAAATAATTTTAAGATAGACATAAACGGAATTTCTGATCCGTTAGAAATGTGCAAAAATATTATTTCTGCATAAATTCTTATTTATCCTTATTTATCAACCAATTAGAATTTTCACCGGAAGTGCATTACACAGTTTTACCGCAATCTAGGGAAATAACACTTTTTTATAAAGGATAAAGTATGTTTATATTTACCTCCCTTGATTATCAACCTGCAGTGATACATAATTGGCGCTAGATATTATTTTTTTTTACAGAAAATACTGTTTTCAGGGAGGGTGATTCATTTTGATGCTAATAGTTATGCTCACATGAGTGGAATAATAAATCCATAGTAAGGTTTCAATCATTCAGGTTTTTTTACCCCTAGAACTTTACCGTTCATGAATGCCAATGAATTAACCTACTTATATAGCCTGACAGTGTTCATTGTTTTCGAATGCCCATGCCCCAGGCCCTTCTTTTTCAGCGTCATGAACACTTCAATTTGTGTGGAAAGCGTTAAAAAGCCAGTCGAGCGATACAGGGCCATCATGACCTTCTTGTATTATTTTATGTTGTCTTTTACAAAATAGTTTCCAAGGGTGGTTGGTGAATGATTTAACTCATTACCACAAAATCCCCATTTTAACGACCCTGAGAAAGAAGGCTTTTGAAAACATTTTGGGTATGGAAGGAAATGCTGGTAACCACAATGTTTTCTACCCTTTCTAGACCAAATTTCAATATTTCAGTCACATATATTTTGTAGACTGCAAAGGCTTTGAATTTTGACTTGTCTACATTTCTCCTGAGTGGGTGAATGATATAGAAAATATTTAACCCATTACCACACGATCCTTACTTTTGACGCCCCTTAGAAAGAAGCCTTTTGAAAACACTGTAGGAAAAGGAGAAAATGCTGGTAACCAGCATTTTCTCCTTTTCCCACAGTGTTTTCTACCCTTCCCAGAACAAATTTCAATTTTTCAGTCACCTTTATTTTGTCGTCCGCAAATGCTTTCAATGTGAACCAGTCTAAAATTTTGTCGTGTGGTAAAGAGTTAAGAAAAAAGGAAGGCAAGGGTTGCCTCTCTCCCTTCCTATAATATCTTTCCGTGATATCTCCTTTTGGGGCATTGTTTTATATGGTAATTTTGTAAAATATTCCAAACCCCTGGGGGTTGACCTTAACCCTTTTAGCGTTTGAAACGTTAGAAGAAATCTTTTGCAGATAGCATAGATTAAGATCAGACCTCAAAGAAGTGCAGTCTGATCTTGAAGTTACGTCGCAGTTAGCCAATACGATAAAACTTTTATTTCGAATTTTCACCGGATTGTATGTTCGGCCGTCCAAAAAAAGCTGAATTTGCTTGTTAGACGTCGAAAGAGTTACGAGAGGAATCTGTTCTCCCCAGTTTACCACCATTTCACGAAGCTTAAATTCAGATCCTTCTACAAAACAAAAGACGAACTTCTGAGGTAAATGATATTGTTCCCCGACTAAATTTCTCTCATCACCGGGAAGTTTTGATCATTTGGCTATAGTACAGTTACTGTTCTTTTTTACGAAGACAAACGTAAACTAGAAACAACCCTATATCGAATGACCATATCTTTTACTAGTCGAAATGAAAGCATTTTGCAGACAAAAATTATATGTATATGTGAATCAAATGCTGAGATTTGTCTTCCGAAGCGTTGACCACATTGTTATTATTTGAAGTCAAAGGGGAAAACGCTGATTAGCAACACAATGGTTTCAATAGGAATTTTCCTCAGAATCGTCAAAACTGATGATTGTGTGGTAAAGGATGAGAGCTTTTGTTTCATTACGAAACAACAATATTTTAGGTTTGGCCAAATCGAAAGCATTTGCAGACGACAAAATAAAAGTCACTAAAAAATTGAAATATGTTTCGTGAAAAGTAGAAAACATTGTGGGAAAAGGAGAAAATGCTGGTTACCAGCATTTTCTACTTTTCCCACTATGATTTCTAAAGGCTTCTTTCGCAGGATCGTCAAAAGTAGGGATTGTGTGGTGATAGGCTATGAGGCTACCAAGTACCTCTCTGTTTTGTGGAAAGTAGAAAACATTGTGGGAAAAGGAGAAAACGCTGGTTACCAGCATTTTCTTTTTTTCCCACAATGTTATCTAAAGGCTTTTTTTAGAGGGTCGTCAAAAGTAGGAACTGTGAGGTAACGGGCCATGAGGCTACCAAGTACTCCGTTTTATTCAGAAGAAACAAGATCCTGTACAATTCATGCTAGCTAGAATATTTCGATAAACATTAAATAACTGTAGATCTATAAGGTGAAACAGTAAACACTCCTGGAAAAGGAGCAATGGTTTACCCTCCTTTCCTAGCATTATTTGCTAAGCCTTTCCGCTGCTAGTAAAAATATGTATTATAAAATGCTAACAGTCCTGACCTTTATCTCCCATTAGGTGATAATTTGAAAATTTTATCTGACCTTTCCAAATGAAATTTTTGACCTTCAACTTTTTACCAAACGACATCATTTTTTATTTAATCAGTTGAAGAACAATTTTTACTAGCCGACTTAAACATGAGGTAGATTGGTCCTTGGCCATTCAGAAAATTGACCATTAGCGAAAAGTTTCTGGTCAAGTCAGCCTGAGACAATTTAAACGTGACTCAGAAATTGAAACTTGATTTTGGATGAATAGTAAACATAGTGGGAAAACGAGAAAATGCTGGTTCCCAGCATTTTCTCCTTTTTCCACAATGTTTTCTGAAGGCTTCTTCATCTGGGTCGTAAAAACTAAGGATTGTTCGGTAAAGGATCAAACCCCCTTTTCTCAGAGCTTGGCTCATATTTACTGTGACAGGGTCGACCTTTTCTCTAACCGCTGATCCTTGACACGACCTTACACCGAAAAGTGTCTTGGGGTAAAAGGTGGTAAGCGAATCATTGGTAAAGAACCTTCAGGAACGCTTGTGGCATCCGGCATACCTCGGTAAATCTTCGCAAGCCAAGGGTGACGATCCACTACGCTACTCTACCCTTGGCGGATCGAGCTTGATTTCAACAGTCCTGTTATAAGCATTTTCATTGGTTGCAGCTAGCTCTTACTGCACTGATCAAATCGCTCGTAGCATTTCATCTTTGATAAAAATAGAACAAGATCGCGACCTTTCCAGTAAAAATAGAAGGTAAACATGCATACCTTCGTGGATGTGTGCAGGATCCGTAATGATTTATTATCGAAAAAACGTAGACGAACAATATTTACAAAAAGATTCAGTGTGACCAATCAATTATCGGAGGTTTTAGGCTATATCCCACCTCCTGACCATGGAATGTCGAAGCACGTTTGTGGTCATTGGTTTATGAATGTTGAGTTAATGTATTCATAAGCGGTTTGTAAAACGATATTATATTGGCTGTAAGAAAAATGATGTTGAGCGAGATGACAACCAGCATCCGATAGGGGGCGTATTGCGGGAATCTCGAAATCGGGCTCTATCCGCCAAAGTAAGACCCACGTAGTGATCGTAACCTTGGGTCGCGAAGATGACCTCGGGTGATGGGAGCCATCATTTCATTAGATGTAGGTACGGAATCGGCCGAGTTGTGACGAGTGACGCATGTGGGTGTACCGTCCGCAATGAGATGTGATATTGAACTATTAGAGCTATTACTGAAAAGGATGTAAAACACTGTGCAAACAGGCATAACAATATGATCGATCACGTGCAAACAAAGATAAATATAGTCGGAATACTAAAATACATATGTATTTATATAGAAAATGCTTTAATTGATAGACAAGAATAAACGCAAACAACTATAAATAGATGAACGCCGATTATGGGACTATATTATCGATCAGACCTTTTTTCGACGACTAAAACCTTGAGATGACAACATCTGCAGGGTAGTTTTGAAAAAAAAAAAGGTAGTTTTGTTGAGAACTTTCCCTGTGAGATACGCAAACTTTTGTTAAGAAAACACAGACTTATTTTCAAGGAGTTTCTACATTTGAACAAAACCCCCACAAATTCCGATTGGCTTATTCAAATGATTCAGCCAATCAAACATTGCGTTGCTTTCTTAAATCTAGACCTAGACTTCTAAACATTTAAAATGAAATTAGGGATGACTGGTGAATATTGACCCACATGTCGATGTTTTCATTCTTGCGGGAATTATGCCCTATAAATGTATTTAGTTTGCAATAAACTGATAAACCTATAGCTCAATATGGATGTTCCGTGTTCGTTTCGATGTTATCAGAGTCCGTAATCACCAACCATTCTTAAAAAAACATTCTTTGTCTTATTCATCAAAATTTTCTGACTGTGAAAGTAACAGAATTTCGGATTGTCTAAACCATTTGGTTTAGCCAATCAGAAGTTCTGTTACTTTCACACAGACAACTCTGAAGAATAAGAATGTTCTAAAGATTGGTTGAAGGATATGGACCCTCATGTAATCCTGTATCACATTCATGTTCTGGTAAAAAGGAGCTTAACGTTGTGGACCCGTAATAGAAAACACATATTTCCACTTTAATATTATCCTAGAAAATTTGCTAAGATTAAAAATGAGTATTATTGTACTACTTTCACCTAGCCACTTTTTCCTTTTTGTCATTTCTAGGATTATCATTTATAAATCTAACACTACTATATTTTCATTACAAATGGATATGATGATTACCTCCCTTTTCTGGAATGAATGAACATCGTTTAAAGGTCCGTCGACAACTTAGGTCATATTGGGCACACTTACTTAGTAAACAATAATGCGAGGTGAAAATAACATACATGTGCAACAACATAAGACAAACATGATAAATGAGGAATGGACGAAACACAAAATGATGCCCCTGTTGTCGCCTTTTTGAGTCCATATTAGCCACTTTTTTTAACAACCGAGTTAATATTGAGGTATATTTATCCTTGGAAATTATAGAAAAAATGGCCAGTAGCGAAAAGTTTCCGACCAGGTCAGCCTGCTCGCACTGCGGGGCCTGACCTGGGTCGATACTCTTCGCAGATGCATTAAACCCCCTTGTCTCACAGCATTGCTCATATATCATAATAGTATTGCTCATATATCATAACAGCATTGCTCATATATCATAACAACATTGCCCAAATATCATAACAGCATTGCCCAAATATCATAACAGCACTGCTCATAACAGCATTGCTCATATATCATATCAGCATTGCTCATATATCATAACAGCATTGCTCATATATCACAACAGCATTGCTCATATATCATAACAGCATTGCTCATATATCAAATGTAATAAATCTCATATCTCCTGGGCCCGTATTCACCAACCATTCTTGAGAATATCTTTAGTCTTATTATCCAAGGTTTAGTGAATTTGTAAGTAACACAATTTCTAAACCGAATGGTTTAGCCAATCAGAACTTGTGTTACTTACAAATGTAGAAAATTCTGGAGAATAAGACAATGAACGTTCTTAAGAATGATTGGTGAATACGGGCTCTGGGTCCATATTCACCAACCATTCTCAAGAATGTTCTTAGACTTATTCTTCAAAATTTTCTGACAGTGAAAGTAACAGAACATCTGATTGGCTAAATTATTCGGTTTAGCCAATCAGGGTCCGTATTCACCAACCATTCTTAAGAACGTTCTTGGTCTTATTCTCCAGAATTTTCTACATTTGTAAGTAACGCAACTTCTGATTGGCAAAACCATTCGGTTTAGCCAATCAGAAGTTGTGTTACTTACAAATTTGGAAAATGGAGAATAAGACTAAGAATATTCTCAAGAATGGTTGGTGAATACGGGTCCAGATGTTCTGTTACTTTCAGAGCGACGAAATTCTGAAGAATAAAACTAAGAATGTTCTTAAGAATTGTTGGTGAATGCGGGCCCTGATTATATACCTTATATTGTACAATAACGTGGTTCCCCAGGGGAAAAAAATGGAAGCGTTATATTTGCATAACGATATTAAAGCGAGTGTTTGCAAGGGGACAAGTATCGCAATGCAAAGAAATCGGATTATTTTGCGTAGGTTTAAAAAATTCCACGCTGATATAGCAAGTTTATGACAGTATATTTGACCATTATTTGACTGTGCAATGGTACGATATCTTTGTTCACACTTTGTTTAGGCCTACATGAAAAAAATCAGGCCACGTATACCCACCCCTCACAACGTACGTCAGTGTGACGTCACTGGTAGTGATATCGGACCCTTGTTATAAAGTCAGTGTGCGGGTTTGGTAAGACTATTTGTTTTTTTGTAATCTTTCCTTTAATGATCTGAAAAAGTCTTTAGACCTCCAAAGCGTACATTCCTGGAACTTTGTTTTTTGTCAAAGCTTTTGTTAACTCACTTAACTACTTATAATAATGGAATAGACTTCGACCAACTATTAAAGCCCAATCACTTTTTGATATTTGGTCAAGGTGTTTGTGCATATAGACAGACATCTGCTTCCTGTCTAAAACATCAGAATATTAAATGTATTCATCTAATGTCTTTGATAAATACATGAGAGTCTTTGTAGTCCGTTTGTATCCACCCAAGCTAGCCTCATTCTATCTTCATATCGTACTTACTTTTCAATATGGCGGACATGTTACGAAAATGCGCAGGTCCGATATCACTTCCTGTGACGTAGGTTGTTACCCTTGATACCTTTTACTGCAACAGTTTAAACGTGCCGCAGCTATGATCCGCAGCTATGACCCGCAACAAGACATTTCGGTCATCTTTCTTCCTTTTCTTTTTTAATCCTTTACTCCATAGATACTAATTTCTGAGCATTACTTGTAGGAGCCTTTGGAAAACATTGAGGCAAAAGGTGAAATTGCTCGTCACGAGCAATTTCACCTTTTGCCACAATTTTTTCTACAGTATCAAAAGATGTCATATACACATAAGAAACAGCTTTATCCTTGCTGTTATTTAGGGTCAATTAGAGATACCATAGAAATGCCTTATGGGGTAAAGGGTTAAATAGCATTACATGATTTTTTTCTCGTAGATATATGTATCATTTTTCGTGTTGGTTTATTTAAATACTAAAAAAACACATGAAAATGGAATTTAAGCGCTAGGTACGGGAGCTAGCTTCGAACAATAACGAAAAGGCTGAAACAACAGAGTAACTGTATAACTCATTAACCCTTCACCACACAGCAGTATTTTAGACCTATCCAACTCGAAAGCATTTGCAAAGGATAATTTCGTAGTGGCTTAAATGATGCATTTTTTCTTTGATAGAGTAGAAAATTTTGTGGGAAGAGGAGAAAATGCTGGTTACCAGCATTTTCTCCTTTTCCCACAAAGTTTTCAAAAGGCTTCTTCCTCAGGGTCGTAAAACCCAGGGATTGTTTGGTAAAAGGTTAAACAACGTTACAAGAGTTTCAACAAAAAATATTTGGTTCAAAGTATTAGAATCGAGAGAGATTAGTATAAGTTGTAAGAACTTGTTTCTCAATCGATGTAAAATAAATATGTGAATATATAGATCTATTAAATAATATTTATAATAATATTTATTTAATATTGTCCAATGCATCTTGGAAAAGCTTCAACAATTCATAGTATCTCTGTCATTACTTAAAGTGATAACTTCAAACTTAAATGAGTTCTAAATTTATTATTTACATACTAAAGATGTAAATAACCAAATATGGAATGGACGTCACCATTTGCTCTATAATTGGTGTGCAACACGTGAAAAGGGGCCTTCGGACTTTTGCGTAAAGTGTCGTCTCGGATCAGCCTGAGCAGTCCGCGCTGACTGATCCGAGACGACACTTTACGACTACCTTTGGTATTGTCCTACAGTAGTCTTGAACAAAACTACATAAGAATGGAAAGTGTCGACTCGTATTAGCCTGTGCGCACTGCGATGGCTGATCCAAGATTACAACACTTCAGGCAAATGTCCGAATGCCATTTTTCGAGTGCTGGAGGCCATATATGGGAGCTATATGCATCTACGAAAAGTTTCGATTCAGGTGAGCATGCGCAGTCCACGCAGGCTGATCTAGACCAGATCTTTTCGCTAGGTATCAATCTTCAGCATGTTCAAGCACTAATCTACCTCATAATAAAGTCAGCTGTAAAAAAACTGGGTCCGTATTCACCAACCATTCTTAAGAACATTCTTTGTCTTACTCTTCAAGATTTTCTAACTCTGAAAGTAACAGAACTTCTGATTGGCTAAACCATTCGGTTTAGCCAATCAGAAGTTCTGTTACTTTCACATTGACAAAATTCTGAAGAAAAAGACTAAGAATTTTCTTAAATGGTTGGTGAATACAGGCCCTGGCCATTATTGATCCGTAAGAATGTGATACAGTAAAACCTCGATAATTCGAGGTCCCAAGGGTACGAGCAAAATGCTCGAGTTTTCGCTGTGCTTGAATCATCCAAAATGTCCTTGGAAAAAAAAATTTATAAGTGCGTTCGAGATCGACGATCAAAGTCTTCTTCCCCAGCAGTATAACTTTGCGTCTGTCCCTATTTGATTCATTCATTTAAAGCATTTGAATAATATAGATCTAGTATCAAAAGAGTTATTTTCTGTGAATTTTCCTATTTTCATCATATGAGTATGGATTTTTAATTAAATATTCTAAATAATCTGGTCTTCCTTTCGATAGTTTTCATTGTGTAGTTTGTTTTGGTACCATGGATCACGGGGGGGAGGGGGGTTGCATTGAAGCCCTCTTTTAACGGACCAAGGCTCATTTTCATTTGATACGAAGACGGAAAGAGAATTTATTTAAAGATAAAAATATGTTCTGTGAGGTGTATCAAAATCAGTCCGGTATATATTTTTAAATTTCACGCTTAGCTTTGTTCAGAATGAAACTATTTTATTAGCACCCATCCTATTGCCCACAAGATCCTGTTTGACTCTTTCCCACACTACAACATTTTTTAACTTGTCATACGATTTGCAACACGCCAAAAGGGACATTCGAGCACTTGCTTAAAGTTCCGCCCCGGATCAGCCTGTCCAGTCCGCGCAGCCTAATCCGAGACGACACTTTACGAATAAATTAGATTTTTTTCTGCAGTAGACTTGCACAGCAAAACAGAAAATTACATAAAATACGGAAAGTAACGTTTCGTGTTGCAAGTCATTTGCGATTAGATCTACGGATTTGTCTTTGAAAGGGGAGAATACATACGACTTCCCAGTATTATTAGTTGTACGGTCAGGTGGCAGGCGACTTGGAAACTTGTTCACGGCTGTGGTTAATCATGTCGCCCCGAGCCGAAGGCAGGGGACTTGGAAACTTGTTCACGGCTGTGGTTAATCATGTCGCCCCGAGCCGAAGGCAAGTCCCCTGCCACCTGACCGCACAACGAATTTATTATACAGCAAAGTTTTACCCTTTCAAAGCGCGTTATGCGAAATTTTCCTGTTTTATAATTTCACGAATCGAGTATGCTGACGAAATAGAAATTCCCTTCTGAGTGCCCCAATTCAATGAAAACTGACGTCATTGGAAACTGACGTCACTAAAACGTGCAGTTTGATGTACAAACGTGCAGTCTGTGGTCGATCGAAGGGGCGTCTAGTTGTATGTTGTGTTGCAAGTGTAGTGATGTTTACGGGGCACTCAAAAGGGGAACTGGCTTTACGCGGTTCTTGCCAAGAAACATGATAATTATATGTTCCAATCAGATCACGAGAAATTTTGTTGCAGTATAATAATTTCTTCTGTTCCCTTGATGATTTCCTAAACTTCTCTCTCACAGTTTGGTAACTAGTAACATAATTATGCATATACCCGTATAACATTCAAAACAAATGATCCATACCCTGGCAACAGGGGACTTCACTCTTTCCCACACAATCTCGTTTTTTTTGACGACCTTGGAGTAGAGGGCTTTTGAAAACATTGTTGGAAAAAGGAGAAAATGCTGGTAACCAGCATTTTCTCCTTTTCCCACAATTTTTTTCTACCCTGTCACAGACAAATTTCCTCATTTAAGTCGTTCAATTTGTCGTCTGCAAAACCTTTCAATTTGGACTATATCAAGCAAGTGACCACGTGATAATGAATCCATACAACCAGTACCGTCCAAATCCCAGGGTAGACTGGCGGACGGCGGACTGCGCAGGCTGACATGAGCCCATATGTTTTTGCAAATGCATCAGGCCCCCTTTTCACAAAGTACAGTCCAAATATTTTAGCTAGAAGCATTATGGATACTTTGCGTCAAACAAAGACATGAACAGAACAATCGAAATAATCCGTGTTTGTTACATGTAGAGTCTATTTGTATGTGCAGACACTAGACACTACACTTCCAATAGCCGTAAGTTACAGGGAAATTATAAAATCCTACAATAATTACTAACATCATGTATTTCAGTCTCTATTCGGGTTTCACATGTGAATTACCGTTTACCATGAAATGTTTCACTCCACCATTCGAGACGTGTCCGTTAGCTTCACCTTGTTTCAGGTAATAGCCACAAGAACGTGCCTGGGGCCCATGGTTTTTGTCAAAAATAAAGTCCCATAAGACCTTAATCCATGATGTGTGATAGGGCTGCTGATAGAACTCTGGCGCAAGCTTTCGTACTTCCGGCAGTTTGTTGTACGGGATGTAAGGGAAGTCATGGTGTTCGATGTGATAGCCTACGTTGAACAAAATAAAATTGAGAGGTCCATAATAACTCATTGTAGCTTGACCTGTACTATTAAACACGTAGTGTTCGGAGATGAAATGACCTGCCAACGGGTGTAATCCCATTCCAAATAGAGTTCCAGCGAGCAAGTATACCAAAGGCTTTAGTCCAAAAGTCAAAAACAAAATATAATTCACCGCAAACTGAAAAATATTGTTGACGATTTCCCAGAATGTAATTGGTTTTGGGCTCTTATAGAATGGCCTTATGGCATGGATGACAGGATGAAGTATTAACCAAACAATCTTGGTCAATGGGTGCCGAAACAAGTAGGTTTCTATGCGCGTAGGAATATCAACATCCTGGTTCTCCTCACCGAGGTATCGGTGATGGTCAGTGTGGTACTTCTTATAGCTAATAGCCATTGGGGCTACAATTGGAATGTTACATATCAAACTTAACAGTCTATTTTTGACTGGCTGTCCATGTCCATAAGCAAGATTATGTCCTATTTCGTGGATAGCGCTACCTAGCGAGTGGTTTAATACTCCACCAAAACAGTATGCCAGGATTAAAATGGTGGACCACGAGGCATCCATTAGTAAGTAGCACATGACCATTTGAACTATAATTTCAGCCACAACAATATAGGCTATATTGGAGTCGTACCCCATAAGGTTTTTAATTTCTGGGTGGGCTTTGAGGATTTCTTTTCTCCGTCGACTATGCGGTTCCTCGTCATAAATCCATTCTTCATCTTTGGTGTCGATCTTCAGCCGCAGACTAGCACATTTGAGAAATCGGTTCATAGCCTCCATGACTTATCTCTTCTATTAGATCTGAAAAGATAAAGGATTAACCTAATCTTAACTCCTTACCAAACGACAAAATGTAGGACTGGTCCAAATTCAAAGCATTTGCAGATAACAAATTAAATTTTGCTACAACTGTTATTTCCGTCTTTGATTAGGTAAGGTACATAAAATGTTATGGGTAAAGGAGAAAATGCTGTAATCTTCAAAGAATTTGACATGCGCAGAGAACGCAATGATACGGACGAGGTTAGATACATACATGTAGTTCCGGGGTCAGCCGAATTGTGACTAGAGGTAGGACATTTGCGCAGAAATATCTTGCTTTTAAAGGTGGCCCTACAGATTTTGGGACGAAATTTTTACAAAAATACAAAAAATTCATCCTTACAGTCCCAATGCACTTAATTTTCATTCATTAAACCCCAGTAGTCGAAAACCATCAAACAACAAGAGAAATTAAGAGATTTGGTACGGCCCAGGTCTAAACCGACGGGAACCACGGTATATTTTTAGATGAGCAACTTGCTCATTTACAAACTGGAAATACACAAATGATGCTGCAAACATAGCGCCCGAAGAAGTAATTTTGGAAAATAATTACCCATTTGTTATGTTATGGAATTTAAGCGTCATTAGTCACGTGCCAGTCACTTTACATTCCAACAATGCTTTTCTTTATTTTTGGCGCGAAATCTAAAAATACCTTAAGAGGCTACGTAGCTTGTTATGGGAATACCATCAAAAAAAAAATTTTTTTTTGATAATTTTATGATTCTTAATTATTAATGAATTGTATTGTTTTTTCATATAAATTTCCGTGATATATATATATTTTAATTTGGTGAGATTAGAAATTTCTAAATACCCACCTTTAAATCCGAATATAATTTTCACAATAGAGATTTACATGTAGGTGTACAAATTTTGAAAGGGAAACATCCTATAGAGTTGAATAACAAACAACTCAGACGTTACTATACATGGCATGGAATCCACCGACCAAGACAGGAGATCGAGACACAAAGATAATGTTTATTGTAACGTTGTATCTATGGTTGATCGAATGGCTTGGTGAACCCTTTACCAAACGACAAAATTTTAGACTGGTTCAAATTGAAAGCATTTGCAGACGACAAAATAAAGGTGACTGAAAAATTGAAATTTGTTCTGGAAAGGGTAGAAACACTGTGGGAAAAGGAGAAAATGCTGGTTACCAGCATTTTCTCCTTTTCCCACAGTGTTTTCAAACGGCTTCTTTCTCAGGGGCCTAAAAGTAGGGATTGTGTGGTAATGGGTTAATAACCCTTAGCCTGCTCAATAACTAAAATTTTCAATTCGATATCAATAATCCAAATATTGCTGTTACAAAGTTATGTTTTGACGAATGATAACTCCTTTTCGGACAGTTTAGATCAAAGATCAGACTGCACGTTTTGTGCAGTCTGATCTTGATCTATACTGTCCGCATATGGTCAGCAAGTCGCGCTTATCTGCCAAGGGATTGAAGCTATTTTTCATGGATTGATGAGGAGTAAAGATCGAGCCCCGATCGTTCGATCTATATTTTCATCACTGAGCCACTCTGGCTGTCCGACCTATTCTTTAACCCATTACCACAAAACCCCTACTTTTGACGCCCCTGAGAAAGAAGCCTTTAGAAAAAATTGTGGGAAAAGAAGAAAATGCTGGTAACCAGCATTTTCTCCTTTTCCCACCATGTTTTCTACCCTTCAAAAAACCAAATTTCAAATTTTCAGTCACTTTTTTTTTATCGTCTGCAAATGCTTTCGATTCGGATAAGCCTTAAAATTGTCGTTTGGTTTGGAGTTCATCACCTTAATGAACAACACCATCTTCATAACTGAACCTACTTAAAGCTTTACATTTACAAAAAACATAAAAAATTCTAACCGATGGAACTAGTAGATCTAAATAAAAGTACTGCGAGTTTATCCATTTGTTTCCATTGAAAATCTAACAGTTTATGACAAGGAGGATCAAAATCAGATAGCACGTTCTGTGAAGTCTGGTGAAGTCAGATCTAGATCCAGTATTCGTTAAAGCATACTGCGTCACCCTTAACCCATTACAAAACGACAGTATATTAGGTATGTCCAAATTAAGAGCATTTGCAGATGAAAAAATAAAAGTGACTGAAAATTTGAAATTTGTTTTTTGGACGGGTAGAAAAGATTGTGGGAAAAGGAGAAAATGCTGGTTACCAGCATTTTCTCCTTTTCCCACAATGTTTTTTTAATGCGGCTTCTTTCATAGGGTCGTCAAAAGTAGGGATTGTGTGGTAATTGGTTAAAGAATATATAGGTCGGACAGCCAGAGTGGCTCAGTAAAGGTTCACTACGAGATGCTATATACCAAATATCAAAGCTCTACGCCTTCAAGTTTCAGAGAAGAAGATTTTTAAAGTTTTCCTTCTTTGTTCCTGTGTTTAAACTTGTGTCCCTCGGGGTGGGGCCAGTTTTTACCCCAGGGATATCATTTGAACAAACTTAGTAGAGGTCCACTAGGAGATGCCACATATCAACTATCAAACCTCTATGCCATCTAGTTTCAAAAGGAGAAGATTTTTAAAGTTTTCCTTCTTAGTTCCTATGCTATGCTCAAAATTGTGACCCCCTGGGGCGGGGCCAGTTTTGATCCCAGGGGCATCATTTGAACAAACTAGATAGAGGTCCACTAACCGGGAGATGCCACAGACCAAATTTTAAGCTCTATGCTTTCTAGTTTCAGAGAAGATTTTTTTTTTAAGTTTTCCTTCTTTGTTCCTGTGTTCGAACTTATGACTCCCAGGGACATCATTTGAACAAACTAGGTAGAGGTCAACAAAGAATTGCTACATGCCAGATATCAAAGCTCTACGCCTTCTAGTTTTAAAGAAGAGTTTTAAAATTTTCTTTCTTTGTTCCTATGTTTGAACTTGTGACCCCCGGGCTATGGCCAGTTTTGATCACAGGGGCTTCATTTGAACAAACTTGGTAGAGGTCCACTAGGAGATGCTACATACCAAATATCAAAGCTGTACGCCTTCAACTTTTAGAGAAGATTTTTAAGTTTTCCTTCTTTGTTCCTATGCTCAAACTTGTGACCCCCGGGGTGGGGCCAGTTTTGACCCCAGGCACATCATTTGAACAAACTTGGTAAAGGTCTACAAGGAGATCCTACATACCAAATATCAAAGCTCTACGCCATATAGTTTCAGAGAAGAAGATTTTCGAAGATTTTGTATTTTTTCCTTTTTGTTGCAATGGCAACCAGAGTTATGGGTGAAATTCAATTATTTGAACAATTTTGGTAGAGCTTCACCCAAGGAACGTTCCTGCCAAGTTTCATCAAGATTGGTCCATTTGGCCTATTGGTTTGGGAGAAGATGTTTTAAGACGACGGACGACGAACGCCTGACATAAGGCGATCACGATAGCTCACCATTAGCACTTTGTGCTAAGGTGTGCTAACAAGACAGAGCGTGTTTATGGCCAGTTAGTCAAACAAACCCAACCTTGACCTTCGAAACCAAAATCGATATCGTTATAAAATGATATACCTGTACATGTACTTCGATGTGAAAAACGACGGTATTTTCTGACCTTTAATCGATGTAACCTGTACGATAAGTTATGTTAAATGCAAAGAGACAAAATTCTAGATTTTGTTCCATAGGCGTTCGTGTTTTGAAGAACCTTGCCACCTTACATTATTGCATTACATAGGTGAAGTTCGTCAAAACATGAGCGCCTGTGTTTTGTTAATATGGATGCATCATTATGATGACAAACTCATTGTGGCTCGAAATATGGCTCAAATGACCAATGGATAAATACCCTTGGAAAGAATTCAGTAGAGGAAAAGGAGAAAAGCAGTTTCGTTATTTGCTTAAGGATTTCTAATTTATCCAGACCTAACCTCTTCCATTTTGTTTTCAAAAACCTTCTTTCTCATGTCCTAAAAACACGATACTGTTCAGTATAAGGCAGCCACGTAGGAAGCATTTCAAGATTGGGGGGGCTAACTTCGAAATACTGAGATTTTTTGCGTGGTAGTTGCATTGCGCTAAAAACTCATATTTTAGTTACTATGATTTTCAAAATTATTGGGGGGGGCTGAGCCCCCCCTAGCCCCCCCCTGTTCCTACGGGCCTGTAAGGTTAACCATTAGCCTCCTGAGCGCTGCTCACTGACCTTTTGCGGACAGTGTAGATCAAGATCAGACTGCACAGAACGTGCAGTCTGATCTTGGATCTACACTGTCCGATAATTCCTCCCCCCCCACTTACAGCTGAAATAGCAAGATTCGGGTTTTTCCTATCAACTTGTAAAATTTCATTGCACTCATTTAACAGGATAAACTTGTGTTAAAACCCTTACTGTACCAGTAGCCCTGTGTATGTACTCGTATGTCTCGTATGTAAAATGTTTTCAACATTGTTTCGGTAAAATCGCCATGGCAGATCCATCTATCCACGCTTTCCTAGGGTTTCTTCCACCAGTACCTAACACATTCTCTGCACGGCACTAGCTGCTTTCCCAAATGACCACCGTCCAAACAATGATCAGTGGTCAGACATGGATTAATTCTGACAATCATCATTCATCGGAGCAAAATCGGCAAAGCTAGGGATTAGAACCATCGCTACCCAGGGCTCGTATTCACTAACAATTCTTAATAACGTTTTTTGGCTTATTCGTCACGATTTTCTGACAGTGAAATCAACAGAACTTCTGACTGGCTAAACCCTATGGTTTAGCCGATCAGAAGTTCTGTTACTTTCACACTGACGAAATTCTGAAGAATAAGACTGGGAATATTCTTAAGAATGGTTGGTGAATACGGACCCAAGTCTCAAGTCCTCTTGCTGTATGATACCTGGGTCATTCTCTGGCACACAGGGCCTACTGCATCTCCCTGACTGAACCATGGGGCAGACTTGTCCTAGGAAATCCAGAACATTTGAAGATAGGACCCCAGGTCCCCGTTTCACCAAGGTGGTTAGGGCTTACGTGATGGTTTTCATGTATCTCGTGGCACTAATGCCACTATAGTTATGTAAGACTTACACAAATTTTGTTCGTAGCTACCATGGTGAAACGGGGCCCTGGGGTCCGTCCATACAGGAACGGCAGTGAGCATTACTGCCTAAAGAGTGTAGTATTGAGAACCAACAGGCCCGAGATTAATCTTATTCCGCCTTGCCAGCCAGGCAGAAATCGTGGGGGAACGTTGGGCGAAAGAAGAGCGCACGACAGTTGTGCAAAAAAAAAATCTTTCATTGAAATACAGTGATATTTCAAAATGGTTTTGTAAAATAATACTTCATCCAAGGTCAGTTACGGTTCAATACACGCCATTTTATGTAGACTACGTTTTATAAAGATTGTAGACTACGTGCCGGTCTATTTGTAAGCCTTTCGTGTTTGTTATATGCCCCGTATCAGGAGAATAAAACAGGGCCTTATCCCATTACCACACAATCCCTACTTTTGACACCCCTGAGAAAGAAGCCTTTTGAAAACACTGTAGGAAAAGGAGAAAATGCTGGTAACCAGCATTTTCTCCTTTTCCCACAGTGTTTTCTACCCTTCCCAGAACAAATTTCAATTTTTCAGTCACCTTCATTTTGTCGTCTGCAAATGCTTTCAAATTGGACCAGTCTGCAATTTTGTCGTTTGGTAAAGAGTTAAGCAAGTGGTGGGTTCTTTTAATACGACTGTTTCTCTATCTTATATAGGGCAAGGTACTTAACATTAGTAGACAAAAGAATGTATTAATCAACAAATGATCTTCCCTCGCGGTACTGCTCTCGCAACGTTAGTCTCAGAAAGGCTTGGGCCGATTTTAGGTTTGACCTCACGAACCCTGGAATAATAGACTGATAGCCTAGTTCGTGACAAGACTATGCCGGGGAACATGACTTTACTCCGAACTAGATTTTCCACGAAAACACACCGAATGTGGCTCATATGGAAAGTTTACAAAAATGCTGTGACAGGAAATATTGTTGGAGAAGGAGAAACTGCTGGCTCCCAACAAATATTTCTCTTCCCATTGTTTTTCTCGGAGACATAAAATAAGATGTGTATTTGTATGTGTCTCTGTTTTTAACTCATTACCAGACGATATAATTTTATACTTGTCCAAATTGAAAGTATTTGCAGACGACAAAATAAAATGTGACATAAAATTTTAAAATTTGTTTTGTGAAGGGTAGAAAAAATCGTGGGAAAAGGAGAAAATGCTGGTTACCGGCAATCAAACCAGCGTCCATTGATTTCAAGCCTTCGGCGTTACACGAATGTGCAAGCGAGGACTCAGAAGTCATCTATTACCAATTTGTTTCACACAAATACCTAGTCAATTATACACATCACAATTAACAAAGAAATATACGGTGAAAATTTACCCGCAAATATGTCTGCAGTCCCCCGCAGAGTAAACGTGTCGACATTTTCTACCAATGGCTCATTTTCATTTATTCATTCGAAGATGCCATGACCAAGAAATACTTAACGCTTTAAGCTATATGAAGAAAAAATGTCACCATAATGAAATACGAAAGTACAGAAATTTTAACCTCTCACCTGTGACTTTAAGTATCTTAACTTCCGAGTACTGAAACAATCACACTTTTAGTCACTCTGAACTCACCTTAAATTATCCTACACGTGGATTAGTAGAAGATAATAGCACAAATATCGGCTATAGAACCACCTAAATTCCTTCAGCTATTTTTATTTGAAAAACACGTTTATTCATAGACCGATATACATCTAAATCCATTTCCGTTTAAAGTCAATACCGTTATATATTACAATACGGAACTTAAAGTACGGCCCTCCAAGTTGCTAGGCAACCTCGAAACAATCATCAACAGATGACAGATTTTGTAATATCAAAGATCGCGTGATAGACTGAGAGAGAGTTAATGTTTAATTACACTCTTTATACGGTGATCATGTACACATTTTGAAATACAAGTCACGTACGAGAGAAAAAAACAAGGTAACAAATAAAGACAGTTACGTTACTACATGAAGGCGTACAATTTTGTGCAAGTTACTTGCATTTTGCCCAATAGATCGAGAGATTTTTTTTTTTCTTTTAAACTCTTTACCAAACCACACAATTCTAAACTGGAAGCGTTTTCAGACGATAAATTAAATGTTGCACTTATAATGAAATTTGTCAATAAAAGGATAGAAAACACGGTGGGAAAAGGAGAAAATGCTGGTTTACCATCATTTTCTTCTTTTTCCACGATGTTTTCAAAAGCTTCCTCACCGTGGCCGTTCTTTCAAAACCAGGCATTGTGTGGTACAAGGTTAATTTGTAAATACTGCGTGTTTTACGAGGCTGTAATTATAATCCGTCACCACTAATTTTTTTTCTTTATCTATTGCCCCATACACGAGCCGCACAGGATCCACTGGGCCTTTCGTGGGAATTACCTTTGGCAAGACACCTCAGAACCCCAGTCTAGTACTAATAAATCCCAAGAAATACATGTACACGAATACCTGTGCTGTCTAAGTGATATGACTGACCTAATGCTGAAAGTGCCACAAGAAAAAAAAAACATTCCATGCTTACGGATGTATTTTTAGGGTAAAGCTGGGATTGTAACTAGATACTCCGGATAAGGGAAACAAACAATACATTGTGCGTCTGAACTTTCAATTACACATGCAAAACGTATAATCTAAATATTTCTCGTTGGAGACATACAATACAATGTATTATGATTGTTCCTCCACCGTAAAATGCATTTGTAAACCATGTCATGTGAGAGGGGTACTTAACTCATTACCAAACGACAAAATGTTAGGTTTGTCCAAATCGAAAGCACTTGCAGACGACAAAAATAAAAGTGACTGAAATTTGAAATTTGTTTTGTGAAGGGTAAAAAACATTGTGGAAAAAGGAGAAAATGCTGGTTACCAGCATTTTCTCCTTTTCCCACCATGTTTTCTAACGACTTCTTTCTCAGGGGCGTCGAAACTAGGAATTGTCTGGTAAAAGGTTAAAAAGCATTGATCTGCGTAAGTATCGACTCGGTTCAGCAGTGTGATCCGCGTTCAAAGCTTTTGCCATTGGTCAATTTTCTGCATGTGCTAGGACCAATCTATCTCAAGATTCAGTTGGCTGTTGAACAAAGTTGAACTTATAAGTCCATGATTATATGGCATGCAGCACTCGAAAAGGGACATTTGGGCATTTCCGTAAAGTGTCGTATAGGATCAGCCTGCGCAGTCCGCGCAGGCTAATCCAAGACGACACTTTCCAATCGTGAGTGATTTTCTGTTTCACCTATGCCTACTGTGGTATAAATTCATATACAGACGTAAAGTGCTGTCTCGGATTAGCCTGCGCGGACTGCGCCAATTAAAATGACTTGCTAAAGACATGTATAATGCAACACTAAGATGCCATAAGCCCCGTTTTTGCCAGAGTATGTCTTTAGCATGTTTAATGCTCAAAAAATAAACATAATCGTCTCCCAGGACCTATATTCCAGGGCTCATATTCACAACGGTCTCCCAAGGGCCCATATTCCAGGGTTCATATTCACAACGGTCTCCCAAGGGCCATTATTACAGGGCTCATATTCACAACGGTCTTCCAAGGGCCCATATTCCAGGGCCCATATTCACAACGGTCTCCCAAGGGCCCATGTTCCAGGGTTCATATTCACAATGGTCTCCCAAGGGCCCATATTCCAGGGCCCATATTCACAATGGTCTTCTAGGGCCCATATTATGGGGCCCATATTCACAACGGTCTCCCAGGGCCCATATTCCAGGGCCCATATTCACAACGGTCTCCAAGGGCCCATATTCCAGGGCCCATATTCACAACGGTCTTCTAGGGCCCATATTCATAACGGTCTCCGAATGACCCATATTCCAGGGCCCATATTCACAACGGTCTCCCAGGGCCCATATTTCAGGGCCCATATTCATAACGGTCTCCCAAGGGTCCATATTCCAGGGCCCATATTCACAACGGTCTCCCAGGGCCCATATTCCAGGGCCCATATTCACAATGGTCTTCTAGGGCCATTATTACAGGGCTCATATTCACAACGGTCTTCCAAGGGCCCATATTCCAGGGCCCATATTCACAACGGTCTCCCAGGGCCCATATTCACATTGGTCTCCCAAGGGCCCATATTCACAACGGTCTCCCAGAGCCCATATTCCGGGGCCCATATTCATAACGGTCTCCCAAAGACCAATATTTCAGGGCTCATATTCACAACGTTCTCCCAGGGCCCATATTCATAACAGTCTCCCAAGGACCCATATTCCAGGGCCCATATTCACAACGGTCTCCCAGGGCCCATATTCCAGGGCCCATATTCACAACGGTCTCCCAGAGCCCATATTCCAGGGCCCATATTCACAACGGTCTCCCAGGGCCCATATTCCAGGGCCCATATTCATAACGGTCTCCCAAGGGTCCTTATTCACAAACAATCTAAGTTTAAAAGATAGATCCAGTCTTATTCTTTATTTCGGAAGTTACACAGCTTTTGAATGTCTTAACCATCTGATAATGGCAAGTTAACTTTCAAATTCAGAAAATTCCTGTGAATTAAGACTTAAAACGTTCTTACGAATGGTTGGCCCAGAACTCACGTCGACAACTAAAACTGACTTGAGTAAAGAGGTGTATTTCGTAAAGGATTTATCTCTTTACCTAACGACAAAATTTCAGGCTGGTCCAAACTCAAAGCATTTGCAGACGACAAAATAAACATTGCTCAAAAAATGAAAATTGTTTAGGGAAGGGTAGAAAACGTTGTGGGAAAAGGAGAAAATGCTGGTTACCATTTCTCCTTTTCCCACAATGTTTTCAAAAGGCTTCTATCTCTGGGTAGTAAAACCAGGGATTGTTGAGTAAAAAGTTATCCCTGAGATAGAATCCTTTTTAAAACATTGTGGGAAAAGGAGATAATGCTGGTAACCAGCATTTTCTCCTCTTCCCACATTGTTTTCTACTCTGCTGGAAACAAGTTTCTATTTTTAAGGTCCTTTTATTTTGTCGTCTGGAAGCGTTTTCAATTTGGATCAGTCCGAAATTTTGTCGTTTGGGAAAGGGTTTATAGACTCAGCTTCAAAAACCTTTAGGTATTATGCCAATTCATTTCTCTTATATAGAATTTTTTTGCAGTATATCGGGCTCTCAAGATGACAGATCAGGCTTCAGGACCAGTGCTGTCTGATCTTCAGCAAAGCTACAAAGTATTGCTCTATGTTCAGAGTTAGAAACCATTTCGACATGAAGGAACGTTCTTCTGACGATTTCGAATTGTCGTAACTGGTATCGGATGAAAAAAAAAATGTCTTCCATTCCCAAATTTCGTTGGTACAGAAATGTAGCCTACTACACGTATTATAAAAATCTCGAAATTCGTCATGTGCAATGAAGTATGAAAGTAGCCACAATAAAGAAAAGTAAAAGGTATACACTCCTTAAATAGATAGGTGAGTGCAACACTATTCAAAGTGCCTGTACAATGTACAGGCATTTAGAACAGTGTTGCACTCACCTATCGAAACGTGAATCCTGTTCCGTGAAAAAGGTGCTTAATACATCTGTTAACCCTTTACTTCATAGATACTCATTTTGACATATCAACAACAGACAACTTTTGAAAACATTGTGGGAAAAGGAGAAATTGCTCGTTACGAGCAATTTCTCCTTTTCCCACAATGTTTTCCACTCAGGTATTTGTATCCTTCTTTGTCCATATTTTTGACATATTGTCGGTGTACTTCCAAAACCTCGTAACTACACCTTGTTACAAGCTGTAGTTACGCGGTTTTGGAAGTACACCGATGATATCTTTATTTGCTGCTGAAATGGAAGAGCCTCAAAATTGGCATATCAGGTTAAAACCATCGACAACCGTTAGCCTGCACAGTTCGCGCTGTCTGACATGTACCGAAACCTTTTGCTATTGGTCAATTTACTGCGTGTCAAAGGACGAATCTACCTCATGATCCAGTCGGTTCTTACAAAATGTGTTTAATGGATTCCTTATCATATATTAATGCTGTGTTGCTCGCAATATTGAATAACAGATATACATTAAACCCCCTTTTGTCACAACATGTATCTTATATACATCTACATGTACAGCGCTCCAGATAAGAGACAGTCATGGTATTCTAAAATCACTGTTTCTCATCGAAACCCTATGTTGTGAGTACTCATTAGAATCGTCTCGTTGAGACGATTCTAATGAGTACCCACAACATAGGGTTTAGTGGACTATAATAAGTATTTCAAATTTTGAAATAAAGATCATTCTCTCTGTCTGGACCTGTGCATTTAATTATACTAGGACGAAAAAAAAAACGCAGGGTAACCTTCCAATGTAGTTTAGAGGTGTATAACTTGATCGAGAATTCTATATTATGATTTCATGTTTACCACTGATCAGTTTTGAATATTTTGACGAAATTTCATTTCAGTGTGGCCAAAAGGAAACGAGAAATTGGCTTGTTATTGACAGTACCCCCTCCTCAGTTGAAAAAAAAAGTAGTGACTGACTGCGTATGGAGACTCACAATACAATACAATACAATACAATACAAAAGTCTTTTATTCTCTCAGTTCCAGTAAAGGAAAACATGAGGATAATATAAACAAATATGTGGTCAGGTAAAAAACAACAATATATACAACAGTCATTTAGTTGGATATGAGCATGGATCGTATATAGAAAAATGTGATATACGATCCCTGGAATAAAAGGTATTCTTCATAACGTTTAAACACTAAAACTCTTTACCACTCAGTAAATTTCAGGCAGATCTAAATTGGAGGTTTTTGCAGACGACAAAATACATATGACTGAGTAAGAGTAGGAAACATTGTGTTAAAAGGACAAAACGCTGGCTAGCAGCATATTCTCCTTTTTCCCCAGTGTTTTCAGGAGTTTTAATTTTCAGGGTCATAAATCGATTTTCTTTGGTTAACCGTAAAAATGAAGAAAACTACTCATGCAAATGTTTATGAATTTGCTGTCTTGTAAAATATTGGGTTTGTGTAAGGTTTATAATTTTAAGAAAACAGCTTTTATAAATTTACATAATCTAATTAACTCTTGGGTAGAACTGCTGTTAAGAAGTGAGTCAAATTTAATTACGTTATGGTTAATTGTATATTTAGCTGGTATAAATGATTTTCGTTCTTTAGAGAAAGTTTTGCATTCAAATAAGTAATGATATTCGTCACCAATATTTTCCAGACAAAGATCGCATATTCTATCTCTTAATTCGGTATTTGCCCACCTCCCACGCTCGATAGGGAGTCTGTGGTTGTTTGTCCTAAATTTTAGTAAATAATGCATTAATGCTCGGGGGATTTTGATAAGATAATTTTCAAAACCAAATTTCTTTTTGAATAATTTGTATGTCATCAGTCCATTATTATTCTCTATACCACTAAACCATGAATTCACGAATAGATCCTTTAGCTTTTGTTTAACAGTTAATTTTAACCAATTAGGGTTTGGAGAAAAATGATCATTCCATATGTTAATCAACCCACACTTTATCAAGATTTCATTAACATGTTTATACCAGTTAAATACATTTTGATTTCTGTTAACGCGTTGATATATATCGTACATGCTGTAATAGACTTTCGACAGAAGTATATTCGGTGTGATTTGGATAGTTTTGGACCAAAATTGTATCATTCTCGTTTCAATGTCGATTTTTAAAGGGTATACTCCGGTTTCGCCATACACTATATTTGAGGGGGTAGATTTTTTTAACTTCAAAATGTATTTCAAAAATTTTAGTTGGACTCTTTCTAACATATCGTTGTTACCGAAGCCGCACACTTCACAACCATACAATAATATTGGTTTAACGGTTTTATTAAAAAGGTCAATTTGCATATCTACTGGTAATGAAAGTTTCTTGATTTTGCGCAGTAAGCTATACATTGCTCGCGTTGCTTGTTTAGAGAGTGATTGCTTTGCTTTATGAAAATTACCAGATCTGCTGAATATTATTCCTATGTATTTATATTCGTGTACTACCTCAATGGGTTGATGAGCAAATGTAAAATTATGTAATCTATTTCTGCCTCTGGAGAAAACTACTATTTTTGACTTTTCGTTATTAACTTTTAAGTGCCATTCTTGACAGTATCTTTCATACAAATTTAAGGCATTTTGTAGATCTTCTGCAGTGTCGCTTATAAGGACTGTATCATCTGCATCATCTGCATAAAGTAACAAGAAAATCTTAAGGTAATCATAGATAACGTTACTTGTGTGGTTGGGTAAAGGAAGATTTGTGCCACTTAAAAGATCAGAATTGTTGAAAAAGTCATAAAGATCATTGAGGTACAGGGAAAAATATTATTGGCGAGAGATTTTCTCCTTGCCTTAAGCCGATCTGACAAGGGAAGAGATTAGAGCAAGTGCCATTTACTTTAACGCATGACTTTATATTTTCATACACGGCTTGTTCAATATCTCGTATGGTACCCTGCGTTTCTTTTTTGTCCTAGTATATTAAAAATAATTCATGCGGTTGACTTAATACATTATGTCAACTCCTGTGATAAACGTGATAATGCATAAACACTGGTGTAAGATCCTCTACTTTGAAGTAGATTAACGAACGAAAATTCACGTTGGAAACATCGGTTAACATAAATTTATTAATTTAACTGTGACGGGATATGACCAAGACCAAACAAATCATAACAAAGGTTAAGGCAATATTTCCTTACACAAAAAAGAATCCTTATACACGATAAAGAATACTTAATCCTTTCCCAAACAACCCCTGGTTTTTACAACCCTGAGATAGAAGCCTTTTGAAAACATTGTGGGAAAAGGAGAAAATGCTGGTTATCAGCATTTTCTCCTTTTCCGACAATGTTTTCTACCCTGCTGGAAAAAAAAATCAATTTTTTAATTAATGATTATTTGGTAGTCTGCAAGTGCTTTCAATTTGGACCAGTCTAAAATTTTGTCGTTTGGTAATTGGTTAAGCCTTAATCAAACAATCCCTTGTGTGATATCGACCATCCGGAAAAACTCTTCTGAAAACATCGTATAAGAAGAAAATGCTGGTAAACATTATTTCCTACTTTTTTCCACGATGTTTTATACTATTTAAATTATTTGACAACAAATCTCATTAATTGAGCCCCGTATGTTTTGTTTGTTATGTCGTTTTAATTTGTACAAGTCTAAAATCTGTAAAAAGTTTATAAAATGCTCAGAAACAGACCTTTCCAGTTCGGAAACAGAACAGACTGTGTTATGGTCGCATTGCAAAATGTCCAAAACTTTTGCTCCAAGATCAGACAGTACGTTCTGCGTTGTCTACTGACACAGATCTTTAACGACCCTGAACGCAGACCACAAAAAGGAGTGATATCAGGATTATTTCCGCCTGGACCAAGATTAACACAAATATTAAGAAAGCTATCAATCTGTAGATAACATCATCATTACACCGTTTACGTGCGATTAACCATGTAACTTCAGACAGTTTTGGTACATCATTAACCCATTACCACACAATCCCTACTTTTGACGCCCCTGAGAAAGAAGCCTTTTGAAAACACTGTGGAAAAAGGAGAAAATGCTGGTAACCAGCATTTTCTCCTTTTCCCACAGTGTTTTATACCCTTTCCAGAACAAATTTCTATTTTTCAGTCACCTTTATTTTGTCGTCTGCGAATGCTTTCGATTTGGACCAGTCCAAAATTTTCTCGTGTAGTAATGAGTTAAGGTGAATACGACCGCCTGTGACGTTTCATACAGACTCTATGACTGAGAGTTTGAATGTGGATGGAAATGCATGGGCGCCGGTTGAACTCCATGACAGCTCTTACGTCCACCTGTAAGATTTCATGAAGGGGCAAGACCTGGTAAAAGTTGGCAGGTTGCTAATGCGCCTGTAAGATTTCATGAAAGGGCAGAACTAGGTTAAAAGTTTCTACGTTGCTGTATCATGTTTACTTTTTACCTAGTTTTTAACTTCATTTTTCTGCCAACAGATGGACAGTCAGTATAATCACAGTATGGTTGTTCAAAGTTGGGACAGATGAAACGAATTCAGCATCTTGTCGGTTAACTGCTTTACCGCTTTTTTTTTTTCAAATCTTGTTTTCCAAACAAGAACGCCACGCAGGACATTACGACATTCTCGAGACCGCAAAAAGTTTACGATATTAATGAGCGCCATTCTTCAGTTATTTCCCTTGGTTATTCACTAGCACTATATTGGTCCTGATGTGGGAATTATTTTATCCTTGATTTTCTTGCACTTAACAGCTATTTTCCAAGATTATATTTCAAGTAAATCCAGTCAGATTGTTTTACAAATCTATATATACGGTGTTCCTGGTGATTAAGAACAGAACTTGAGTTGAATTACATTTGGACCTTAAAACAGACATCATAAATCATTGTTATAATTATCAACATCCCCAAGGGAATCAAAGATAAAAACAAAGGAATACATGTGAAAGGACCACTGTGTTATTTGGTTACCTTCAGTCTTTATCTGGCAAAGGAGATAATTTAATTGACAGGAATGACCCCCATTTCCATTCTTTTACGAGTAAATGGTATTAGTTGAACTTAAATGCATTACAACACCCATTTGTTTACTTTCAACTGCTTATGGTCCTTTAACAAGTACACGCAAAAATGTGACAAAAAAGGGCATTTGCTAGAACAAAGCATTCTGTATATTGGCAAAATATTTTGGGAAGCTGTTCGGCCGAGGGTCCTGCCATCAGACTAACATCAGCATAAAATGTATTGCATGTTGATGGAAACAAATAGAAAAACAAGAGGGCCATTGGACCTGGAGCGCTCACCTTAGACTATAGCTTTACATCAAAGCTCTACGCCATCAAGTTTCAGAGAAGATTTTTTTTAAAGTTTTTCTTCTTTGTTTCCTTATGACCCCCGGGCTAGGCCAACTTTAACCCCAACGGCATCATATGAACAAACTTGGTTGAAGTCCACTAGGAGATGCTACATACCAAATATCAAAACTCTGTGCCTTTTAGTTTTTGAGAAGAAGAATATTAAAGTTTTCATTCTTTGTACCTGTGTTTGAGCTTGTAACCCCCGAGGCGGGGCCAGTTTTGACCCCAGGGGCATCATGTGAACAAACTTGGTAGAGGTCCACAAGGTAAAGCTACATACCAAATATCAAAGCTCTATACCTTCAGTTTTCGTCGGAGAAGATTTTTCCACATTCCAAAGATCAAAGCTCTACGCTTTCTAGTTTCAGAGAAGAAGATTTTTAAAATTTTCCTTCTTTGTTCCTATGCTCAAACTTGTGACCCCAGGGGAGGAGCCAGTTTTGACTTCAGGGGCATCATTTGAAAAAAGTAGGTAGAGGTCCACTAGGAGATGCCACATACCAAATATCAAAGCACTATGCTTTATTGTTTCAGAGAAGAAGATTTTCAAAGTTTTCCTTCTTTGTTCCAATGCTCAAACTTGTTACCCCCGTGGCGGGCCAGTTCTGACTTCAGGGTCATCATTTGCACAAATTTGGTAGAAGTCCACTGGGAGATGCCACATACCAAATATTAAAGCTCTACGCCTTCTAGTTTCAGAGAAGAAGGTTTTCAAAGTTTTTTCCCTTTATGTTGCCATTGCAACCACAGTTACGTGTGGAATTTAATTCTCTGAACAATTTTGGTAGAGTTTCACTTAAGGAACATCCCTGCCAAGTTTCATCAAGATTGGCCCAGTGGTTTAGATGTTTAAAGAAATTGTTGACAGACGCCGGACATAGGGCGAACACAATAGCTCACCTTTAGCACTTTGTGCCAAGGTGAGCTAAAAAACAACTCTTAATAATTAAATCACTGGAATCAAGCCAAAAAATTCAGGCTTTTAGACCTATTGTAAGAATTTACACCTAACACAACGACCAAATCTTAGACTTGTCCAAATTGAAAAGCATTTGCAGACGACAATTTCAAAGTGGCTCAAATAGTGCAGTTTGTCTTTGATAAGATAGAAAATATTGTGAGAAAAGGAGAAAATGCTGGTTACCAGCATTTTCTCCTTTTCCCATAATGTTTTCAAAAGTATTCTCCCATACGGTCGTAAAAAGTCGGGATCGTGTGGTAAAGATTTAATATTGGCATGTTTCAAATATCGGGTCAATAACGAGGACTTGCTTGTATCAACATGAATATCTCATAAAATGGCCCACTTTCTCGTTCCAATGATTGGGATTTTCAAGAGAAATGAATCCATTAATGAAACATATAATCAATAGGTGTTACAGATAGCGACCGAGTACATATGTATGTACATGTAAGCACTTTTAACACTGCTAAATAACTAAAATGAAATTTTAATTCGATAGTAAAACCCTAAATGTTATTTCGAAGTTATGTTTTTTGGGGAAAATATCTCTCACCGGACAGTGTAGATCCAAGATCAGACTGCATGCTCTGTGCAGTCTGATCTTGATCTACTTTGTCCCCAACAGGTCAGCGGATCGCGCTCAAAAGCCTAGGGGTTAAAAACTCGATCTTGCCGTTCAGAGGCTTTCACAAAAATGCGACATGGTGTGAATATTGCGGCAAGGTGTATTACTTTCATTACGAGTTAACCCTTTACCAAACAATACCTGGTTTTTACGACCCTTAGAAAGAAGCCTTCTGAATACACTGTGGGAAAAGAAGAAAATGCATTTCTCCTTTTCGCACAATGTTTTCTGCTCTGCTGGAAACAACTTTCGAATTTTGATTTACGTTTAGTTTGTCGTCTGCATGTGCTATCAATTTGGACCAGTCTATAATTTTGTCGTTTGGTAAAGAGTTAACTCTTTTCCTGCCGATAGAAGAAATAAAACTTTCAAGCCCATTGTAAAAACCCAAATGTCCCCTGTTTGAAGGACGGTGTAGATCCAAGATCTGACTGCACCTTCTGTGCAGTCTAATCTTGATCTACTCCGTCTGCAAAAGGTCAGTGAGTCGCGTTAAGCAACCTAAGGGTTAACCAGGGTGGGTAAGTTCTTGTTTGGGCGACAAAGCCTTTTCGAAGAACGTTACATCTGGTGTCATATGCGGGATTAGGACAACTACTGGGCTGGAGTTACCTAATCCTCATTTCTTTTCCTGATTTATTCGTACAAGAGTCTCGGGGTCGAGACTGTTTGGAGGCATTTAGATACAAATGGACCTAAATCCTGGCCTGCTTCTGAGCTAGTTTTGCCAGCGATGTAGTTTTGTGTATTTACCTCTGTGCAACTTAGGAAGCGTGCGTTGTAGTTCGTGCTTGACTGAAGGTCTTAGCTCTTGCACATTGTCTCTCCACAAGGTTCAAAGGCACTTGATAAAAACTACACCACAACAGTAAATTTTCAACTACGTCTTTTCCCCTTATTTATTTTCCACCTCACCCTAAAATTTTCTATAGAGTTCGAGTTACCGATGGGATGATCAAGCTTTCGCGGCAAGGTTCACAAAAATTCAGCCAAAAATTCGGACTAAATTGGTACGCAGAGCCCATACAAGAAAATTCAACGGATTGAGGGACAGGCAGGTGACGCCATTTAGCTATCTGCGAGTAGATGCTGAGCTATGAAAATACATAGAGGATAATTAAATATAGGGCCTAAAGTTGCCATAATGTTTGACTGGCAACAGGGGTCTTTCAAATTACAATACGATCTATGCTGGCGGACAAAGTACGAGTAATTGGTCAGTGGAATATAAGCTGAAGATTTTCAACCAAAGTCTCACACATTTCGATGTGTACGGTGCAGCACTACCGACCTCACAATGCTATTTGCAATGCTCAAATATGACACTGTCCTCTCTTTCAAGGGCATATGTTTTTACTCAGTCGGGTACGAACACGCCCACAAATGTTTCATAAGCAAACGAGTACTTGACCCCGTATCCATCTAAATAGACAGAGTTATAAAACGTGGTCAATGAGGTGTAGTGTTTCACATATCGTCTGTTTGCTTCCAAAACCTCGTAACTACAGCTTGTTACAAGCTGTAGTTACGAGGTTTTGGAAGCAAACCGAAGATATACCTCTGTCGATATGGTGCATGTGTACCACTGGAAAATATTCACCGCAGTATACACGTTACCCACTGTAGACCGTATCTATGTGACTGAACATAACTTTTTCCGCATTGTTTTCATAAACATAGCATAAAAGGAGGCATTATGAATTCTCAGTATTTTGTACAAATAGGTAGGCCTACAACACAGTGCACTGCATGGTAAATTTTAAGTGTTGAGTACCAAGGTCAGGAACATTTGCATGTTCAAATAGATGAAAATGCTTATCCGTTGAAATTTTAAGCCTTAGGCTGCGTAGGGACTGTCTGACCTCTTGCGAACAGTGTAGATGAAGAATGTATGTTGGATCCTAACGGTCCGATAACGAGATGTTATTCCAAAAACATAACTTTGAAATAGCAATATTTAGATATTTATCATCGAATTGAAAAGAAAAATCTTTTACTTATTTAGCAGGATATTAATTGTGGCTATCACTTTCCTATAAAGTGATCGTTTCTCATTGCTACGACATGAACTTTAGATACAAGCATATAACAACGGGAAAGAGGGCAATGCAGACTGGGGTTCGCGAGTGCTAGCCGAGGTCCAGGCTGTGAAAATTTAAAATTTATTGATCATCACCAGTCTCCTTTCATGGTCTGTAAAGATCTGACAAAACTGTTAAACAGTTCCTTAAATAATACGCCTTTTTTGTACCTGTACAGTCGGTCCATATGTTAGTCGCTGACAGAAAAACCAAGAACTAATTCATACAAGGGGCCATGATGGCACTGAAATCGCTCACCTGAGTCTATTGACCAAACATGAACCATTTTCAATCTAGTTACCAGTTGACCTAGTTTTTTTTTATCAGACATTAACCATTATCAAACACTTCTGAGATATCAACAAGACAAACATTCTGATCAAGTTTCTTGAGTATTGGACTGAAAATGTTGGCTTCTATACAGCGTACAAAAGTTTTTCTCTATGATTTGACTTAGTGACCTAGTTTTGGGCCCGACAATCACCCATTATCAAACTCTTTTGATACATCATCCGCGATACTATCAAGGCAAACATTCTGACCAATTTTCAAGAGTCTTGGGCTGAAAATGTGGCATCTAGAGCGCATACAAGATTTTTCTTAGATTTGACCTGGTGACCTAGATTTGACCCGACATGACCTATTTTCAAATGCGTCCGAGATATCAAGACAAACATTCTGACAAACTTTCAAGAGTTTCGGGCTGAAAATGTGGCCTCTAGAGCGTACACAAGGTTTTTCTAAGATCTGACCTGGTGGCCTAGTTCTTGACCCGACATGACCCGTTTTCGAACTCGTTCGAGATAATATCAAGAAAGACATTCTGAGCAACTTTTAAGAGTTTTAGACTGAAAATGTGGCCTCTAGACCGTAAACGTGGTTTTTCTAAGATTTGACCTGGTGACCTGGTTTTTGACCCGACATGACCCATTGTCGAAAATGCCCGAGATATTATCATGACAAACATTCTGGCAAACTTTCGAGAGTTTTGGACTGAAATATTTTTGACCCGACATGACCCAGAGATTTTGTTGAGGCAAAGATTCTGACCAAGTTTAATGGGTATCAGACTGCAGATGTTGCCTCTAGAGCGTTCACAAGATAAAAGTTGAAGGCGGACGACGGACACAGCACGATCACAATAGCTCACCATAGGTAAGCTAAAAATGCCAGGTCGCTGTATGTCTTTAGTTTTTACCAAACAAGAAAATCCATTTTCCTGCCAGCGCCTAACACTTCGACCGACTAAAAATATGTTGTCACCTTCACAATAATTTCCTTACTTACACATGGCACTAACTAGTATGGTTTGAATGTAAATGCATTTTAAATACCACCCTAATGTTAGTAATGTCTACCTTTGGCAGCTGTAGAGCCTTTATTCTTGTCAAGCTCGAGGGTTACCTCAATATGACAATATTTTTCACTTTCTCGGCCCTGCAATACACGTGATTTCAAGCTCGAAAATGAAAGGAGTCCTTTAGACTAAAAGAAAATTAACAGCGAGGACCTGTGTGTCAAAAGAGGAGAGAGGCTACGGTGGCTGTCACATGAATACTATAAATGTAAAATTTATAGAAAAGACATTGAACAATTGTTCATTAATGCGTTTGTTTACAAAACAGACTCGAAATTCTAAATATTTATGTGTTCCCGTTCTCTTATCCAATGCACAGGATTAAAAAAACTCCTTCTTTTTTCTATACAATTAACAAATTGAATCACATGAGCTTTTGGCATATTTTCTTTTCTGGGTCTTCAGTACTCAGTAGTAATTACCACTGAATAGTAGTCTCAATGATGAGACGCTATGGTGATCTTTTTTCGTATTAGAACATCTACTGTACACCAGAGGCGACCAGTCGAAAAGTAACATCGCCTTTGGGGACAGTTATCTGTACTGCATTGAATAGATGCAGTTCGTTCCAAATATGCTGAATCAGTTTTGCAGGGATGTTAAAAAAATTCAATGACGAGATATCATGATGACACCCAGGTGAAGGTGTAAACACATTCCAAAAATTCAAGCATCCATACAGATATCTAAATTTGCCTAAATAAGCATAAAAGTCCAATATTTGCAAGAGAAATACCTGTCTCACGGATTTTTAAAGACAGCAGTTTAGATCCCAAAAATTATGACACCTTAGGTCCACTACGTGTCCACAGTCACAAATCCCACCTTTAGTCAGGTTTCCCAATTTTACGACTGTATATAATCCCAGGTCTCCAAATTAAGCGTTAAGTTGGTCCACTGTGTATCCACAAACACCGATAACCCACCTTGAGTCAGCTTTTCCAATTTTAAGTACAATCTACCTGAGTGTCCTCTACAATACCTTTACACGACGGATGGAACGACACGGTTAAAAGGGGAGTGTACTTAAAATTGCTATTTTTACTGAATGGCCGACTTTTTTATATAATGTGCACGAGATAAATGGAGATATATAACATTTGGGACAATACTCACATTTATTACACTCATTTTGCATTATAATTGCAGTACGTTCGAGTGCATATTAAAATATCAAAGTGCCTATTTACCCGACCGTCGTGTGCGCACTGAAGAAAATTCATACTGCGGGAACGACTGTCGTGTACCAAATGAAGGTAAACTTGCTGGGTGCCCGACGGTCGTGCTCGGACTGATGATATGTCGACTTGGGGACACGACTTACGTTCTCGCTATTTCCGATTTTTTCATTCAGAACACGATGAGCACAGGCGGTTACCTCAATATGAGCACTGAAAAATAGCAATCTTACCTACACTGTGCAAATGGGTTGGGCCAAAACGCGGAATGGCATCTGAACAGGCACGGCGTAGACAGTCTCAGTGGAGCACACGGCAATAGTCATTTATACAGGGTGTCACAGAGCAAATGCACAGGCGTAGCTGGCATCCTTTTTATACAACCGAAGGCTTGTAGTATGTTATACAACTGGTTGTCCGTCCGTTTGCAATTTCTTTTGTGCGAAACTTCTCCTACAGTTTCCAGAACTTAAAAATATTGAAATCCTCTCGTAATTTCCTTGTCCAAAACTGTACGGCATATGGCTACTGAATTTGGTGTTTAGCTTCATCCTTTTGTTTTCTGTGCATAGCAGATTCTTCGAAGATTCGACTTATCTGCTATGAGGCATCACCCATCTCCAGTATGGAAGAATACTAATATATACTAATAATCATTGAAGACTGAAAGAATCGTTTGTGTCCTAATTGTTTACCAAACTTTGCAGGTCCAGTTTTACCTAACTTTGCAAGCACTTTCACCTTGTGGACTTACAGCAAGATTTTAAAGCTATAGTCCTCGGGCTTCTACGTTTTACAAAGGCTTATATCCCGCACACTCTAAAAATCTTCCTATGCTACATGAAGTCTATGAATTTAGCTAACTCATACAAATGGACGCATGACACATCCAGGACCATGCCAAAAGCTTGTTAGCCTTTGGCCTGTAGAACTTTTCATTATTTCATTAAACACATAAAAAAATCTGCAGTCAAATTCTTTATTTTGAAGATATTTCAATTACATTGCATGTATGTATCCACCAATAACCTTAAATATAAGTTCCACAAGATATAATTTTCAATACAACAAAAAATTCTATAAGATAAATCTTTGTGATTTAGGATTAATAAATTTACACCTAAGCAAAGATTACAAATTGAAAACTTTTGAAATATTTTGGTAGAGGGAGAAGTAATATCTATTATGATTTTCTAATGTCTTAATTTTTCTTTATTTTACATATCTAACTATTGTGACCCAACAGTCTAGATCAAAGATCAGATGGCCCAGAATGTGCAATCTGATTTTTATCTAAACTATCTCCTACTGCTCCTGTTTTTGCCTCAACAGGTTAGGTAAAAAGTAAGTGAACTATTTGAAAGTGAACTAGTAAGTGAAGTAAGTGAAGTTGACAAATTAATGTTCAAGGCAGTTAGAGAATGACAATTCAAAAATTACTCAAATTATTAGATATTCCTTTGATAGGTAGGTAAAAGTAGAAAATGTTGATTACCATCAATTTCTCCTTTTCCCACAATGTTTTCAGAAGCCTCCTTCCTGAATGTTGTTTAGACTTGGGATTGTGGGGCACAGGGTAGCAACACTAATGTCAATATGGATACAATAGCAGACACACAACACACATAAGCCATGGCATGACTTAGCTGGCCTTCCCCAGGTGGAGCTACAATCACAGAAATATGCATATTTATTGCTTACCTCATTACCACAGGACAGTAAATTTAGGCTCGTCCAAATCGAAAGCGTTTGCAGACAACAAAATAAAAGTGGCTGAAAATTTGAATTTAATTTGTGAAGAGTAGAAACATTTTCGGAAAACGGAGAAAATGCTGGTTACCAGCATTTTCTCCTTTTCCCAAAATGTTTTCTAAAGATTTCTTTCTCAGGGTCGTCAAAATTTGGGATTGTGTGGTAATGGGTTAACTCTTTACCAAACAACAAAATTTTAGACTGGTCCAAATTTAAAGTACTTGCAGACGACAAAATAACGTAACTCATGAATCAAAATTAGTTTTCAGCAGGATAGAAAACATTGTGGGAAAAGGATTCCACCATTACCAGCATTTTCTCCTTTTCCCATGATGTTTTCGAAAGGCTTCTATCTCAGGGTCTTAAAAACCAAGGATTGTTTGGTAAAGGATTAAGAGAAAACAAATTTTCGGTCTACTACAATAGACATATATGTAGAACTATATCTTATTCTATAATCATGAGAACTTTGTTTATCATATACCCAGCAGTGAAACCCTGGAATTTCCCAGTGTAATAAATTTTGATATCATCACTAGTGACATTATCAACTTTCACTTTCACTTCTTGCCGTAATTTGGGAACTACTTTTTTTTTTTCGACTACATTTTTTTCGACTTTCGACCGCAAAATTACAAATAATGATGTTAATAAGGTATATAATAAATAGAATAATCAACTGCTTGTTTTTGATATGAAAAATATCTCACTCAGACGTGTCGTAAGGCGTTAAAAAAACTCGTGCTGCGCACTTGTTTTTTCAACGCCTAACAGCGCATCCTTGTGAGATATTTTTCATATCAAAAACAACCAGTTGATTATCCTCTATATCTCTAACAGCAAAGACCAAAACAACAGTTTTTTGGGGGAGATTTCAGTAAATTTGTTACCAATTCATCATTACTAATGCACAGCAAAGCAGTATAATTGAGATTCATATACTAGCCAGATTCATATACTGGCCAAATTTACCCATATTTACAGAAGTTCATCATTACATCTTTACCTCATGAAAACTTTTTGACAAAGTGAAAGCATTTGCAGATGACAAATTCACTGTAGCTAAAAGGGATGATTCTGTCTTTTAATGATCAAAAAAATTGTGGGGGAAAAAAGACAAAAAAAATACTGGTTACCAACATTTTTTGCTTTTCAAACCACGATTACAAAAGCCTACATCCAAAATGTCATTAAAATTTGGGACTGTGTGATAAGCAGAATAATGAAGAAAACACAATCTAGCCAAGCTAACAGTGAGCTTTTGGACAGCTAAATAACATCTTTTTGTAGACAAGTTTATAAAATTTTACATGAAGAACAAAGAATGTCAGATTCTTTTCATTAACTGAACCTTTGGAGAGCTTTATAACATTCTTTGGGAACGAATTAATTTTTACCTCAAAAGCAAAGCATTATCAGATTCTTTTTATCATTTTACTATGTGTCTACAATTTGTGTACATGTGAAATAAAATTTAAATGCAATCTGTTTGCTTCTTTGACAGGTACATGTACATTTAGATAAACAATAGTATTGAATGCTTAAAATGTTTTTTTTTTTTAATCAAATGATGACAGTGTTTGCTGCTTTGACAGGACCATCAATTTTTACAAATAATTTCACAAAGAAATCTGGGTCAGTATTATTACAGATTGTTGACCAAATACAGCATTATCTGCTGTCTCAAACATGTATAAGATAAGAAAATTGGTAGTGGCTATATATCACTGGAAACAAAGGAAGTTATATGATAAAAGAGACTAACACCATGAAGTCTTGAACTCAACTATCAGATGTAAGATACTCCACCAATATTCAATCAAAACAAATTCTTTAGGTCCTTTTTTGGTACCTCAAATGTTAAGTTCATGGTTTAACCCATTACCACACAATCCCTACTTTTGACGCCCCTAAGAAAGCAGCCTTTAGAAAACATTGTGGGAAAAGGAGAAAATGCTGGTAACCAGCATTTTCTCCTTTTCCCACAATGTTTTCAACCCTTCACAAAACAAATTTGAAATTTTCAGTCACTTTTATCTTGTCGTCTGCAAATGCTTTCAATTTGAACAAGTCTATAATACTGTCGTTCGGTAATGAGTTAAGTATCTCTGGGCCTGTATTCACCTACCATTCTTAAGAACTCTCTTTGTCTTATTCTTCATGATTTTCTAATTGTGAAAGTAAGAAAACTTCTTATTGGCTAAACCAAATGGTTTAGCCAATCAGAAGTTGTGTTACTTTCAAAATCGAAATTTAGACCAATAATATTCTTAAGAATGGTAGATGTATAAGGGCCCTGATGTTTCGAAAAAGAAGTTCATTAACCCTTCAACACACAAACCCATGGTTCCACAACCCTGAGAAAGAAGGCATTTAAAAACATAATAGGAAAAGACAAAATGCTCTTCACCAGTCTCTTCTCGTTTTTCCCAGGAATCTTGTTTCCCTTTCAAAGACATCACTAGTACTACAAATAATTCATCATCTGCAGTTGGAGACATGTAAAATTTTGTAATCTTATGGAGCTAAAAAGTAGTGGAGAGAGAAGAGGGAGAGAGAGGGATGAGAAGTATATCTTGGTCTCCTGCCCAGCGTGATAAAATGTAACATTCAAAGAGATGAGAATAAACATCCAGTACATCATAATCATACAACAAATCATGTTCATTTCACATGTCACAGTCTTGCAACATATCATAATCATCCAACACATATATCATAACCATCTGACTCTTCATAATCATCTAACCCTTCATAATCATCCCACACACCAGAATCATCTGACATATCATAACCATCTAACACATCAAAACCACCTGGTCCTTCATAACCATCCACCACATCATAATCATCTGGAACATCAAAATAATCCAACACATGCATCATAACCATCTGACACATCCTGATCGTCCAACAAATCATAATCATCTGACACATCAAAATAATCCAACCCATCATAACCATTCAACACATCATAATAATCTGACACATGTGTTATAAGCATCTGACACATCATGACCATCTCATACATCATAACCATCCAAAACTTCATAACCATCTGACACTTCATAACCATACAACACATTTTGACCAGCTGACACATAAGCATCCAGCACATAATAATCATCTGACACATGTATCATAACTATAAGACACATCATGACCATCTCATACATCATAACCATCCAAAACTTCATAACCATCTGACACTTCATAACCATACAACACATTTCAATCATATGACACATCAAAATAATCCAACACATGTATCATAACCATCTGACACGTCATAACCCATCCAACACATGTTTCATAATCATCTGCCACATCAAAATCATCTGACACATCATAATCATCCAGGTTATTTGAAATATCTAACCCATTTTCCCCATTGACAGGTCAGTTCCTTAAACAAATTATCGCAAGAGGGCCATGATGGCCCTGTATTGCCCCACTGGCTTTTTAACCCTTTACCTCTCAAATTATAGTGTTCATGACCCTGAAAAAGAGGGCCATGGAAAACAGTGAACACTGTCAGGCAATACAAGCAGGTTAATTCATTGGTATGAAAGGTAAAGTTCTTGGGAAAAAACCTTAATGATAGAAACCTTACTATGAATTTAATATTCCAATCACATGAGCGTAACTATTAACATCAAAATGAATCACTCTCCCTGAAAACAGAATATTTTCTATCAAAAAACTTAATATCTAGCACCTATCATTTATCACTGCAGTTTGATAATCAAGGGAAGTAAATAGAAACAAACTTTATCATTTATAAAAAGAATTATTTCCCCTGATTAATGTTTAAATTGAAATGACTGCATTTTGATGCCCATGTTGAACTTGTGATCCCTGGAATGAAGCCAATTTTAACCCCAGGTCTATAATATGAAGATACTTGTTTAAGGTCCATTAGATAAAGCTACATGCCATTTACAGTGTCCCTGGGCCTTGTGGTTTCGGAGAAGCAGATTTGTAAAAATGTTAATTTATGTTTAGTATTGTTGCCATTGCAACCAGAGTTTTTGAAGGAATCAAATTCTTTCAAGAAATTCTGAAGAGGACCATGGCAGGATCATTTCTGTGAAGTTTTATCAAATTTGGATGGGTAGTTTCAGAGAAGATGTTTGAAATAAAAGTTAATGCATGGACGGAAGGACACACGGATGGAAAGACTGACACTGGGCCATGACATAAGCCCGCTTGCCTTTGGCCAGTGGAGCTAAAAATAGGCAACAAGAGTTGACTTAACCCTTTTCCCAACAATCCTGAGTTTTAACAACCCTGATACAGGAGACTTTTGAAAAAATGTTAATAAGCATTAAACTTTTCTCTTTTTTCCATAATACATATTCTACCTTCCTAAGACAAATTTCAGTTTATAAGGCATGCTAATATAACGTCTTTAAATGTAATGCTAGCTATTTGGACCAGCCTAAAATTTTGTCATCTCATGATCTGGTAAAAAGTAACAAAAATGTTGATTCACTACAGTTGGCAAAACAGAAAGAACAAGAGAGCAATGATGGCCCTTATCATTCTACTTCCTTATAAATTGCATGTGTAATATATCTATGAGAAATTGTACTGTACTAATAGCCAGAAGAAATGTCTTTTTCAATTGATTTTGATTGATTCAAATAGGTCTTGTTTGTTACAAAGATAAATGAATCCTGAAAATAATTATTTCCACAGAAGATTTCCAACAGAAAGGCAAGAGTGGTCCTCTTAACTCTTTATCTGACAACAAACTTTTAGCATTGTCCAAGTTAAAGAATTTGCAAAAAAAAAAAACTATTTAACCCTTTCCCAAACAATCCCTGGTTTTTACAGGTCTGGAATAGTAGCCTTATGAAAACATTGTGGGAAAAGGAGGAAATGCTGGTAACCAGCATTTTCTCCTTTTCCCACAATGTTTTCTACCCTATCATAGACAGAAATCATTTTTTCAGCAAGAGTTGAATTGTCGTCTGCAAATGCTTTCAATTTGGTCTGGTCCAAAAGTTTGTTGTTTGGGAAAGGGTTAAATGTGCTTCAGTAATTAAATCTTTTCATGAAAGGTAGAATGTTGGAAAAGCGACAAAATCCTAATAACCAGGGTCCTGAATTCTTAACCAAACAATAAAATTTTAGATCAGTCTAAATTTGTAGTTTTGTAAAATAAGCTTGGCTCAAAAATTGAAATTTGTTGGTGGAACGGTAGTAAACATTTCTTCTTTTCCCACAACGTTTTCAAAAGGCTTCTTTTATAGGGTTGTTAAAAGTTGGGATTGTGAAGTGAAGGGTTGAACCTTTGGATAGAGTGGTAAAGGGTTAACTCTTTACCACACAATAAAAATGTAAACTTGTCCAAATCGAAAGCATTTGCAGACAACAATTCAAGTGTGTCTCAAATAATATTACTTGTCTTTGATAGGTAAGAAAACATTAAGGGAAAAGGAGAAAATGCTGGTTACCAGCATTTTCTCCTTTTCCTTTAATGTTTTCAAAATACTTCTTCCTCAGGGGTCGTTAAAAACCGGGATTGTGTGGTAAAGGGTTAATCACTCATTGGAGAACACTTCGTGACATCCCACCTCCTTTGAAGTAAAATCTTTTGACCCCATGGTCCTAATTTGAACAAACTTGGTAGAGGTCCCCAATATAACTCTACAAGCTAGACATTGTAACTCTAGGCTAATGGTTTGCAACAAGAAGATTTTCTCAGTTTACAATATAAAAGCTTGTGTGAAAAGGTTAAAAGGCCATATGTTAATTCTCAGCTTCCTCATGTTTTTCACAATGTTTTCCAGAGCCTTTTCTCTCGCAATATAAAAACACATTGATGTCTGCTAATAGGCTTAATGCTTGTATCCTTAAAAAACTTCTTAACAATTTGACAAACAATATTCAACTTGTCCACTTTATATTCAAGTGCAGATTATAAAATGTGGCAAAAATAACTGAATATTTATGTGTTTGAAAGGCTGGAAAATATTCAAGACAAAGAAGAAAATGGAAATAACAAGCACTGTCTCCTTCGTCCGCAATATTTTTAAAAGCCTTTCTCTCGAGTGTTATAAAAACTCTGAATTGCAGTGTAGGGGTTAAAATAATATGAAAAAACAACAGAAAAGTGAAATATTAATGTTCATGTATATTTACCAGTGTAAAAAATTTATCGCACAACGATGGCATCATGAAGTTAATATAATCAGACAAAAACAGCCTGTAACAAAGTGTTTGATCAAGATCAGCCTCCACAGGATGTGCAGTTTAGTCCTGTAGTTGAAATATTTTTCATTGAATGATGCAATCTGTATTAACCCTTTCCCAAACGGCAAATTTTGGACCACACCAAACTGAAAGCATTCTGCAGATGACAAGATAACAGTTGCTAAAAAGATGATTTCTCTATATGATAGGGTAGAAAACATTGTGGGAAAAGGAGAAAATGCTGGTTACCAGCATTTTCTCCTTTTCCCACAATGTTTTCAAAAGGCTTCTATTCCTGACCTGTAAAAACCAGGGATTGTTTGGGAAAGGGTTAACTCTTACCACACGATAAAATTTTAGACTGGTTCAAATTGAAAGCATTTGCAGACGACAAAATAAAGGTGACTGAACAATTGAAATTTGTTCTGGGAAGGGCAGAAAACACTGGGGGAAAAGGAGAAAATGCTGGTTACCAGCATTTTCTCCTTTTCCCACAGTGTTTTCAAAAGGCTTCTTTTTCAGGGGCATCAAAAGTAGGGATTGCGTGGTAATGGGTTAAAAGGACTGAAAATGTGTGAAAAGGAGAGAATGCTTGTATCCAGCAATTTCTCATTTTTTCACAATGTTTTCATAAGCCTTCTGTCTCAAGGTCTTTTCAACATGAGGTTGTCTGGAAAAGGATCAGTATAACAAACAGGTTCTGCTTTGTGGAAAGGGAGTTTAACTCTTTCCCAAACGACAAATTTTGGACTCTTCCAAACTCAGAGTTTGCAGACAACAATTTTAGATTTTGAGAAAATGGCAGGAAGTTCTCAAAAAGGGTAGAAAACACTGTGGAAAAAGGAGAAATTGCTTGTTACGAGCAATTTCTCCTTTTCCCACAGTGTTTTCAAAAGACAGAAAAACCAGGGCTTGTTTGGTAAAGGGTGTGCAAAAAGTATCAACCAAGGTCAGCCTGACCAGTGTCTGGATTGAATCTTTCTGCATTTGGCAAAATTTTCTGCATGCCACAGGGCCATTCTACTACATAATTCAGACTGTTTTAGACAAATAGCAAGAGGGCCATGATGGCCCTGTATTGCTCCACTGGATTTCCAACCCTTTACCACACAAATCGAAGTGTTTATGACCCTGAACGAGAAGGGTTTCAAAAACATCATGAGAAAAGGACAACATGCTGTCAGCCAGTATTTTCTCCTTTTACAACTACGTTTCCTAACCTATCATAGACAGATATAGTCAGTTAAGCTACATTCAATCTGTCTTTTTGCAATGGCTTTAAACTTGGTACATTAAAAAAAATTGTCATTTCTCAACCCTTTACCCCATAAAGCATTTTTATGGTACTCTAATTGACCTTAAATAACAGCAAGGATGAAGCTGTTTCTAATGTGTATATGACACCTTTTGATAGCATAGAAAACATTGTGGCAAAAGGTGAAATTGCTTGTCACGAGCAATTTCACCTTTTGCCACAATGTTTTCCATAGGCTCCTACAAGCAATGCGTAGAAATGAGTATTTATGGAGTAAAGGGTTAAAAAATGTATCATGCATTTAATTGGCATTGACAGAGACATACAGCATAAAAAGTTTGTGTGGTAATAAACTTTCTTTGAAAACATAACCTCCACCACTCTTGCAAAACAAATATAGTCATATCTTTTTAAATGCAAAGCTGATGTCAGTGAATCCAAGCAGGTTCATTCAGTAGCATGAAGGGTAAAGTTCTGAAAAAATTTCAGCGATAGAAACCTTGATTTAAATTAAACATTCAACTCACATGAGCATAACCATTTGCATCAAATTGAATCGCTCTTCCCTTAAACAGAATATATTCTCTCCAAAAAACTTGAATAACAAACTCCAATAATGTAAAACTGCAGTTTCATAATCAAGGCAGGTAAATAGAAACAAACTTTACTTTATATTACAGGAGTTATTTTCCTTGATTACTATTTGAAACAACAGTCACTTTATAAGCCCATGTTAAACTTGTGATCTCTGGGGCAGAGCCAATTTTGACACCAGGGCTATAATATAAAAATTTGAGAGAGGTTTATTAGATAAAGCTACATGCCAAGTGTGGTAGCCCTAGGCCTTGTGGTTTCAGACAAGAAGATTTTCAAAGATGTTCAATATTTTTCAGAATGGCAACCACAGTTTTTGATGGAATAAATTCTTTCAAGAATTTTAAAGAGGACCATGGATGGATCATTTCAGTGAAGTTTCATCAAATTTGGATGGGAAGTTTCAGAGAAGAAGAAATTTGGAAAAAAAAGTTAATGCACGCACTAACAGGTGATCAGACAGACACACAAACACATATGCATGGATGGGCGCACAAATGACGGACACCAGGCCATGACAAAAGCCCTCTGGCCTTTGGCCAGTGGAGCTAAAAACAAATCCATATCATCAAATGACTTACTTGGTGTAATACATCAAACCCCATTCTCACAGACCCTTACTCATATTTTAATTAACACAATTACCACACAATCCTGACTTGATGACCCTGAGAAAGAAGCCTTTAGAAAATATTGTGGGAACAGGAAAAAATGCTGGTAACCAGCATTTTCTCCTTTTCCCACAATATTTTCTACCTTTCACAAAACAAATTTTAAATTTCCAGTCACTTTTATTTTGTGGTCTGCAAATGCTTTCTATTTGGACAAACCTAAAATTCTGTCATTTGGTTATGAGCCAACCATAGTGTACATAAAAGAATTTAAAATGGAGATAACTCAAGTGCAAATAACTTTCAACAAGAATTATATTATTTTGCAACAGTATTTTCTAAAACCATTTCATGCTGACAGGTGAAGTTGCTGCCCAAATGGAGGTTACGTCGTTTTGTAAGACAATGTGTCTCAAGTCTGTGCAAAAAACCCCAAAATAATCAGTTGTGAAAAATTTGATGTTCAATGGCCCATAACTGGACAGTTTTTGGATCCTTTCCCAAACAAACCTGTGTTTTTACCTGCCTTCAGGACAAATCTTTGGAAAACACTGTTGGAAAGGAGAAATTGCTCATAAAAAGAGAATTTCTCCTTTTCCCACAATTTTTTCTCTCCTATTGGGTAATTTCTGCCATTTTAATAAAATTCAATAGAGGTGTCTACAAACTTTTTCAGTTTGGAAGAGTCTAAAATTTGTCGTTTGGGAAAGGATTAACAAACAGTGTTTACATGAACTTGTTGAAAAAGGCATATTCAAGAATAAAATGCCAGTTACAAACGGTGTTTCAAGAACATAACAATGTCAATTACACACGATAACTTTTGTTTTATCAAAGCTATTATGTCTGTAAATTATGGACTAGGTGTCTTCAGAAATATACCAATCTGTCAATTACAAAATACAGCTTCTTCATTATGGTCAAACATAAACACTTGGACAAATGCTTTGACACAATTTCTTCTTCCAAGAATTTCAATTTTTATTTTATTGGGCCATTATCTTTACAGGCTCTTTTTTCCTCAGTCCTTAACCTTAGTATGAATTTATTATATATGTCTTCACACTTTTACTAGCACTCTACAGTTGCAATTCAAGCAAACCCTAGAAACATATGTATCTTCCACTCTAATTTTAAAGAAACATCTTGATACATGTATTTTCCACACGAGACATTATCAACTCATTACCATACGCCAATATTTTGGGCTTGTCCAAATTGAATGCATTTGCAGACGACAAAATAAAAGTGACTGAAACTTTAACATTTGTTTTGTGATGGGTCAAAAACATTGTGGGAAAAGGAGAAAATGCTTGTTACCAGCATTTTCTCCTTTTCCCACAATTTTTTCAAACAGCTTATTTCTCAGGGTCGTCACAAGTAGGGATTGTGTGGTAAGCGGTTAAAAAATTGTCCCCTTTCAATTTCTTATTGAGTGTGTATGTATTTTATGAGTAAGTCTTTACTAAGGCTGAAAAAGCAGTTTAAAGGGACTCTTAATTGAATATCATCAAACCAACACTTTTGTTGTGGTTTTTGTGGATCTATTTTTTTGCTTAGCGATTAAATTTCAAAAAATCAAAGTACGGTAGTTCTCCGTTTGGCCTTCAGTCTTAAGTATGAAAAGCATCATGATATCCTAGATATTTTAATGATCTGAGTGTCCTTAATTTGAAATCTGTTTGTTCAGCTCAGATTTTCAGTTACCAAATCCATGGGCTAGTCATCAATATTGTGCCATGATAACAAATGTATATCAATTTTACAAGGGGTGTGTGTGTGTGTGGGGGGGGGGGGGGGGGCTTTCATGAATATACATGTATGTCAGTTGGCCACGTGATAGGTATCAAGACTTTATATAAATTACACAAAAAATGTATTTTTAGAGTAGATGTTGATTACAAATCGGGCATCATCATCCTCAAGAATGTCAGTTTAACACAATGAATCTTCTCAATCACATGTCTCTTCAACACAAGAGGTTTTCAGACCATACTAGTATATCAGTTAAATGCAGTAGTGTAGAATAACATCAGATAAACACAGGGTTGTACCAGAACACGAGTCTATATACACAGGAATCCAATAAACAAATATTACTTAACTCATTACCAAACGACAAAACTGTAGACCACTCCAAAATGAAAGCATTTGTAGACGACAACATAAATATGTCTCTAAAATTGAAATTCGTCTTGGGAAAAGTAGAAAACATTGTGGGAAAAGGAGAAAATGCTGGTTACCAGCATTTTCTCCTTTTCCTACAATGTTTTCAAAAGGCTTCTTTCTCAGGGTCGTTAAAAGTCGGGAATGTGTGGTAATGGGTTAATCAGATGATCCATTTTTGTTTATGGAATTAACAACAACAACGATGAAATACAGAACAATAAATCTTAACATCATAACTTCCATATATATACAAACATATATACATACATTACATATATAAACTAATTTCCATATTTAATAAAAACACTTGATTTATTTACAACATTCTATGAGTAATTACAAGTAAAATTGAAAGCCCAGTGTCTCCATCATCATTCAAAATGCCTTAACCCATTACCACACAATCCCTACTTTTGACGCCCATGAGAAAGAAGCCTTTTGAAAACACTGGGAAAAGGAGAAAATGCTGGTAACCAGCATTTTCTCCTTTTCCCACAGTGTTTTCTACCCTTACCAGAACAAATTTTAATTTTTTTAGTCGCCTTTATTTTGTCGTTTGCAGATGCTTTCAATTTGGTAAAGTCTAAAATTTTCTTGTGTGGGAAAGAGTTAACTATAAAATCATATGAGCCAAGCTCTGACAAAACAGGGTTTCACGCTCCTTGATAAATCATACCAAGCTTGTCATTATGTATTTATGGACCTTTATTATATACCTAGCAGTGAAATCCTGGAATTTCCCAGTGTAATAAATTTTGATATCATCACTAGTGACGTTATCAACTTTCACTTCCTGACGTCATTTGGGAACTACCTTTTTTTTCGACTACATTTTTTTCGACTTTCAAATGCAAAATTACAAATAATGATGTTAATAAGGTATATAATAAAAAGGATAATCGACTGGTTATTTTTGATATGAAAAATATCTCACTCGGACGCGTCGTAAGGCGGTAAAAAAACTCGTGCTGCGCACTCGTTTTTTCAACGCCTAACAACGCATCCTCGTGAGATATTTTTCATATCAAAAACAACCAGTTGATTATCCTCTATATAAAACCCCATTTTGTCAAACAACTGACTTACTGGTAACCCATTACCACACAATCCCTACATTTGATGACCCTGAGAAGGAAACCCTTAGAAAACATTGTGGGAAAAGGAGAAAATGCTGGAAACCAGCATTTTCTCCTTTTCCCACAATGTTTTATACCCTTCACAAGACAAATTTCAAATTTTCAGTCACTTTTGTCGTCTGCAAATGCTTTCGGTTTGGACAAACCGAAAATTTTGTAGTTTGGTAATGAGTTAACTCTTTACCAAACGACAAAATTTTAGAATGGTCTTAATAGAAAGCACTTGCAGATAACAAAAAAAAACGTAACTCAACAATCTCCAGTAGGGTAGAAAACATTGTGGGAAAAGGAGAAAATGCTGGTTAACCAGCATTTTCTCCTTTTTCCACAATGTTTTCAAAAGAATATCATCTCAGGATTGTCAAACCCAAGGATTGTTTGGTAGAGGTCTAATCATAAGCTAGAATGCTTGTTGACCTGTAGAAAACTGACTAATTGCAAGAGGTTTCAACAGATTGTGCATGGTGGGAAAGGTTGATGCAGTTAGCCCCTTTTTCACAGAGCACTGCTCATAGACAAGGTCTTCCCGTTAGGCTACAAAATTGTTGTGTTCCATGGATAAAGACTTGCTCACAGACATTCGTGTTTTTCGTGATATAATTTCATAATAAATAAACGTGCCAAAAAGTGAATTTTTCATACTGACCTTCAGCCAAACAATCCAGTGTCTGAATGATCTGGGTCCGTATTCTCCAGCCATTTTAACCCATTACCACACAATCCCTACTTTTGACGCCCCAGAGAAAGAATCCTTTAGAAAACATTGTGGGAAAAGGAGAAAATGCTGGTAACCAGCATTTTCTCCTTTTCCCACAATGTTTTCTACCTTTATGTAAACAAATTTCAACTTTTCAGTCGTGGTTATTTTGTTGTCTGCAAATGCTTTCAATTTAGACCAGTCTAAAATTTTGTTGTTTGGTAAAGGGTTAAAAGAGCATTCTTTGTCTTACTCTGCAGAATTTGCAACATTTGTAAGTAACACAACTTCTGATTGGCTATACCATTTGGTGTAGCCAGTCAGAAGTTGTGTTACTTATAAATGTAGAAAACCTTGGAGAAGTAGGCTAAAAATATTCTCAAGAATGGTTGGTGAATACAGGCCCTGGACCAAGAAACTGGTAAAAAGTATTTTCTCCATTTTCAGCAATATTTTTCTACCCTTTAATACACTAATCTTATGATTCATTTGAAGTCTGTCGGTTTTTTCATTGTGACTGAATTCAGATTTTTGTTGTTTGGCAAGAAGTTACTAAGTTGTTTAACCCATTACCACACAATCCCTACTTTTGACGCCCCCGAGAAAGAAGCCTTTTGAAAACACTATGGGAAAAGGAGAAAATGCTGGTAACCAGCATTTTCTCCTTTTCCCAGAGTGTTTTCTACCCTTCCCAGAACAATTTTTTATTTTTTAGTCACCTTTATTTTGTTGTCTGCAAATGCTTTCAATTTGGACCAGTCTAAAATTTTCTTGTGTAGTAAAGAGTTAACTTCACTATAATATGTGTAAAATAAAATGTCCCCTTTCATTACGACCTAATTCAGACAGCTGTCCTTTTGGGGGTGTGCATGTTTAACTCTTTACCACACAATCCCGACTTTTAACGACCCCTAGATAGAAGCGTTTTGACAACATTGTGGGAATAGGAGAAAATGCTGGTAACTAGCATTTTCTACTTTTCTGGCTAAGTTTTTTATCTTTACAAATTCCAAAATCGAATTTCATACTTTATTCGCTAATATTTTATCTTTGGAACAAACCGAAATCTTGTTGAATGGCAAAGACGGCTATTTTTTACTCTTTACCAAATATACACACTATTGGCATGTTCACCATTTCAATCATATTTCACTACTGATCTAAAGCAAAGCTCACATGAAGTGTAAACAATGATTGAATTAAGAGTGCACAATTAGCCAAATCAAACTTGGTAGACAGGAATGTCACACAACAATTTCAAGGACGCTGGTCAAAATATTACATGAAATGTGGGAGAGAGTAAATGAAAGATCAGACTGCACTTTCTAAGCACCCTTCTTTTCATCCATTAGAGTTCTAAATTAACCCAACAGACATTTCAAATGTAGACAGAGGACCAAAATGGATGAAATATATAGTCATATATTTTGTATAGAATACCCTTTTTGAGCACAGAGGATACTGTAGATCATGAATCAGACTGTATATTTTGTGCACTCTGATCTTTATCAAGAGCAACTATATTTGTGAGAGATGTTTTAACCCTTTACCACACAATGACGACTTTTTACGACCCTGAAGAAGAGGTCATTTGAAAACTTAGTGGGAAAAGGAGAAAATGCTGGTAACCAGCATTTTCTCCTTTTCCAACAAAGTTTTCTACTCTATCAAAAAGAAAAATTGCATCATTTGAGCCACTGTGAAATTGTTGCCTACAATGCTTTCAATTTGTATAGGTTTTTAATTCTGCAGTGTGGCAACAGGTTAAGGGTCAACAACTGAATGTTAACCCCTGAAGTGCCTTTCACTGCTATAGTAGACTTTGCAGCTAGTGTGGATCAAGATCAGACTGCACAAAATGTGAAACCTGATCTTGAATCTAAACTATCTGCTTTGCAGATTCAGTGCACCAATGAAACTATGATAACTTTGGTTTCATTTCTGGGATAAAAATTACAGTTGGGTTTATTTATCCCTCAACAGGTTAACAGTATGGTATACACAATAGATACATGTTTAGTATGTAGTAACCTACAGGCACCATGCTCGGATCCAGATATCTTTCTCAGGGGGATTCCCATCGAAAACGCACTCCTCTTATTATATGATACTTTGATTTCCGGATTTCAGCGGATGTAAGCTGTTTACAAGAAAAGTCAACGTTTCTAGTTCTAACCATGAGGAGGTCTCCACATTTAGAACCTTTTTTTTTTTTTTTTTAAATTTATCACTGTATTTTACATAAATGCTGTGCAATATCAAACCAGTACCATTTCATGAATCCGATAACCACGTTTTTGCCAAAATTCCAGGGGGGGTCCGGACCCCGGTTCCCCCCCTCTGGATCCGCCCATGGGCATGTAGGAAGCATTTCAAGATTGGGGGGGGGGGGGGCTAACTTCAAGATACTGAGATTTTTTGTGTGGTTGTTGCGTTGCACTAAAAACTCATATTTTAGTTACTATGATTTCAAAAATTATTGGGGAGGGGGGGGGGGCTAAACCCCCTCCCTAGCCCCCCATGTTCCTACAGGCGTGACTTATACAATGCACAAAGTATGTTTTATCATCTCATGAAATACATATTTTGAAATCAGAAAATTTAATACCCTAACTCTATTCGATGGCAAATACCTTAAACTGTGATCAGATGCCACAACAGGCAGTACCTTATCTGGGTCTACAGTATATTGTCCATTGTTGTTGGTAACAACTGGAGTTAAGGCAATGCCTGTATAAGGTCCATGTAGGGTACTTTACTGTTCTTTAAATGATGAGGTCCTTTTGTGTAGATTCTTCTGTTTATCAACTTTATAAATACATGTGTATATATAAAACATTTTCTTCTACCCTGTTGAAATGTAATTTTTTTTCTGTAAAACTCTTCCATTTTTCAATTTCGCAAAGTGACTGATCAACCTGATGACAAATTTAAGATTTGTCCTTGTCGTTAACACTTGTAATTTTGACAGCACTTACTGATTACAAAATTTAGACTTGTCCAATTGAACGCACTAGCACATGACAAATATGACACAAATGTTGATTTTTTTTCTTGGAAAAGATGGAAACAATTGTGGAGAGAATAGAAAATGCTGGTCACCAGCTCCTTTTCCAAATTCAAAAGCCATCCTGGTTGAAGTTACTAAACATGATATTGCATGGTGATGGGTTGAAAACTTTCCTCTTTCATATTTGATTTTCTTTTCTATACATTTCCTACTCTTTCTTCTGTTTCACATGTTTATTGATCAATATTCCACAACTTCCCTTTCCTATCAATTATGAAGTTCTTTAGGGTAGGATCTTCTGGTATGCATGTTTATTCCTCCAGTCATATCACCGTTTTCCACAGTTCGAACAACTCGATTGACAAAGTCTGTTGTGTTACCCGCTATCATAACTCCTGTAAGTATACAAAGTATAAAATAAGTTTCCTGTTGGTCAAAACTTTACTGATTCCGTAATAATATCAAAACTTGCCTGTATCAAGTGAGTTACCATCTAGAAATAACTTCAGTCACATGATAATAACTCTTCACCAATTTACAAAATTCTGGACTTCACTGCATTGAATATATTTCCAGATGACAAGATAAATGTACATACAGTAGTTTGATGATACTTTCTGTCTTTGATGAGCTATAAAACATTATGGGAAAGGAGAAGAGAAAATGCTGGCTCCCAGCATTTTCTCCTTTTCCAACAATGTTTTCCGAAGTCTTTTTCCTTGGAGATCATTAAAACTTGGGATTGTTTAGTTCAAGGTTATGTCACTGAAAAGCATTGATCAAGGAAGATAACAATTACAAAAGTTATGTTTATCTATCAAACCATTGGTGAGAACTGGAACTGACTGTGTTAAGAACAATTTTAATAACTAATTGTCAATGGAAAGTATGTGATGCGCATGGTCGTGAGGTAGAGCGTCGGCCTCATAACCTAATGGTACGCAGTTTGATACCCGGGAGTGTGTGTCAACTTTGGGATTTTTCATTGGCTCACACATTCGCCGCGAATACTGGTGTAGTTCCCAGGAAGCAGAATCGAGACAGATTAGTTTAAGTTGTACAAAATTGTTACTCAATCAATGTAAAATAAATATGTTTAAACTATATGTACTTAGAATTTAGAAACACTTCCATTGGAAATCGTCTAGAGTTATCGTCTACTGTTATCTTTTTTTTTTTCTGAAGTCCCAAATGTAGCTGTATAATTTCTGAGCCGTGAATCTATTTTTTGCAGAGTAATAGAGGGGGGCTATGAAGATCACCTATAGTAATACAGCAAGGGGATCTGATCAGTGGATTACCCAATTTTTGTCTAGTGATGTGTATTCAAATCATCAACTGTACATTTCAGAATGCTTTTGGCAGAAATGAATGAATGAGCGTTTTAAGGCCCGTCGACAACTTAGGTCATATTGGGGCACTTTTTGGCAGAAATCATCGATCAAAAAAACTACAAACCGGAATAGAGTATGCATGTGCCAACACTCAGCTGCAATTGTGTATAGAAATAGATTGATTTTCAACAAAAATTCTTTGTAAAAAGGGGCATAACTGTGTCAAAAAATCTCTGATAGTTACCCGCCCCTATATGTTAACAACTGGTCAGGGACTGTATTCACCAGCCATTCTCAAGAGCATTCTTATTCTCCAGAATTTTCCAAATATGAAAGTAACATAACTTGTATGGTATTGGGTTCATCAACAATACAACTTTATACTTAAATCTCTTTCATGTACTGTTATTCACTTACGTAGATGCTCCTTGATCAGCTGATCAAGTGTCTCTGCCATTCGTAGTTCAAGATGGTCATTTCTCTCCAGTCGTTCTACCAGGATCTTACGAATCTTCTTTATCACAGTCAAAAGATGATAATGTTCTGTCTCAAGTCCATTCAGCTTGATCTTGTTTGCTTCATGTTGGGCTTTCTTCTTCAGCCGGCAGGCCCTGAAAAAGTATATGCAGGATTTAACCCATTACCACACAATCCCTATTTTTGATTTTTGATGCCCCTGAGAAACAAGCCTTTAGAAAACATTGTGGGAAAAGGAGAAAATGCTGGTAACCAGCATTTTCTCCTTTTCCCACAATGTTTTCTACCCTTCACAAAACAAATTTCAAATTTTCAGTGACTTTTATGTTGTCGTCTGCAAATGCTTTCAATTTGGACCAGTCTAAAATATTGTCGTTTGGTAATGGGTTAACTCTTTACCGAAAGGAGAAAGATTTAGTCTTGTCTAAATTCAAAGCTTTTGCAGATGATGAAATAATTGTGACTGAAAAATCGAAATTCACCTTCAGAAAGGAAGAAAACATTGTGGGTTAAAAGCATTTCCTCCTTTCCCCACAATGCATTTTACTCTATTCAGCCATATTTGCCCCAATTTCAGCCACTGCTACATTCTCAGACTAGCCAACCATTTGCCAAGACATGGGGTTTTAACCAATCTGATTGGGTTGTCTTGGAATTGAAATTAAAAAGTCACCTGGACTTTTGACAAATATGAACAAACCTACAGATGTCTAATCATTTACCATATGACAAAATTCTGGACAATGTCTAAATAGAAACAGCTTGGAGACAAAAATTTAATGCAGATCAGATGATGGATTTAGTCTTTAGGAGAGAGGAAAAACATATGGAAAATGCTGGTTCAAGGTTTAATATCAGCATTTTCTCTTTTTCCCAGAAATCTATTAAACTTTTCCTTCTCCGGGTTGGAAAAATTCAGGATTGTGTGGTTAAGGACCATAGAAAGGAGGGTAAGAAGGATGAGTTCCCTCCACAATTTCCATTGTTTCAATGGTCATCATCATTATCATTTTCAGTAGTAATTCAGTACATAAATGGCTAAGCTATAAAAAAAAGCCCATGAGGGCATTGATCCCAGGGTGCGTCTTCACCAATCATTTATAATTTCACACCAAGTTTAATTCTAAATGAAGATGAAGAAAGTAACACAACCTCTGATTGGCTACATCACATGATTTAGCCAATTAACTCTTTACCTAACGACAGTATTTTAGGTTTGTCCAAATTGAAAGCATTTGCAGACGACAAAATAAAAGTGACTGAAAATTTGAAATTTGTTTTGTGAAGGGCAAAAATCATTGTGGGAAAAGGAGAAAATGCTGGTTACCAGCATTTTCTCCTTTTCCCACAATGTTTTCTAAAGATTTCTTTCTCAGGGGCGTCAAAAGTAGGGATTGTGTGGTAATGAGTTAAACGTAGTGTTACATTAAAATTTACAAAATTCTTGAGAATCAGACAAACAATGTTTATAGGAATGGTTATGAATATGGGCCCCCCAGTACTTGTGCATGTGATAACAGAAATAATGGTGAAAGAGCTGTAAAACACCATTCAATAAATCAATCTTCTGAAGGACTGTAAAACACAAAATTGGGTCTAGTGGTAGAAACATTGACTCCAATTTTGTTTCATTAACCCTGTACAAAAAAAAAAAACCTTCAGACTTAACTCTTTATTTAACAATCCATAGCTTTATTGGTCTTGAATGACAAAGCTTTCAAAAACATTGTGGGAAAAGATGAAGTACTGGTAACCTGTATTTTCTCCTTTCCCAATATTGTTTTAAGTACAAAATTGTAGTGTGGTAAAGAGTTAACAATCTCAGGTAATGTGGCTCTTGAAAGCAATGTCAGAAAGAAGAAAATGCAAGTAACCAACATTTTCTCTTTTTCCAACAACGGTTTTCAATCTTTCATATCCAAATTCCATCATTCTATTACATTTAATTTGTTGTCTGCAACTGCTTTGGGTTTCAACAAGTACAAAATTTTGCTATTGTGTCTTTTCAGCACAATGCCAACTTTTAATGACCCTAGGAAAGAAGCCTTTAGAAAACATTGTGGGAAAAGGAGAAAATTCTGGTAACCGGCATTTCCTCCTTTTCCTACAACATTTTCTACCCTATCAAAGAAAGATTGCACCATTTTAGCCTAACTGAAATTGTTGTTTGTAAATGCTTTCAATTTGGACAAGGCTACAATTTAGATGTCTGGTAAAGGGTTACGTAACAAGTGTCAACAGAGAGTTTATTGAACTCACCTTGAGGCCAGCTTGTTTTTCTCTTTCCTGGTTTTATTTCTGGCAGCAGACGGAAGCTCACTTACTGGCACAAAGTCATTGATCTGTTTATTGATTTTTCTCAGCTGAAGTCCAATCTGACACAATCTTTTCGGGTTTGGAACAATGTCATTTCCATCCCCTTTACGGGCCTTACCACCATGTTTGATAGTAATCCCGACACCCACACGACTACTATTAACTGGGTCAAATACCGGATCTTCAAAGTCATTCAGTACATGAGGGTCTTCCTCCATGTCAAAATGAACCCTGGTCCCTTTTGGGCCTTTTGACTGAACATTGTATTGCCAGAAATACTGTTTTTCTTTTGAATTGCCCACAAGGCTTTCTTCTGGGTTCAACATTCCAAGATCTGTACCCCCTTCAAAATCTATGAAGGATAAAGAAAAAACATTAGATTGCAATTAATCCTTTACCCCATCGGGCATTTCTATGGTATCTCTAACTGACCCTAAATAACAGCAAGGATGCAGCCGTTTCCTATGTGTATATGACACCTTTTGATAGCATAGAAAACATTGTGGTAAAAGGTGAAATTGCTCGTCATGAGCAATTTCACCTTCTGCCACAGTGTTTTCCAAAAGCTCTTACAAGCAATGCGTAGAAATGAGTATCTATGGAGTAAGGGTTATGGAGTAAAGGGTTAACATATTGACACTGATTTTTCCATCTTAACAAATGCAAGTTCTTGACAATTTTTCCATCTTAACAAATGCAAGTTCTTGACAATTTTATCCACGAGGGCGACCCTACCGGCCCTAGCTTCAAGATAAATGAGCCAGAACTGGCATGAACAGTGAAAGTCTGTAATATAAAGAATATTTTACGGGTCTGGAAAAGTAGCCTTGTGAAAACATTGTGGGAAAAGGAGAAAATGCTGGTAACCAGCATTTTCTCCTTTTCCCACAATGTTTTCTACCCTATGATAGACAGAAATCATCTTTTCAGCAAGAGTTGAATTGTCGTCTGCAAATGCTTTCAATTTGGTCCAGTCCAAAAAGGGTTAAACTCTTTACCAAACAACACAATTTAAGGCTGGTTGAAATTGAAGCATCTGCAAGCAACAAATCAAATACAGAAGAAAGAATTTACATTTAATATGGTACAAAACACTGTGGTAAAAGGAGAAAATGCTGGTTAACAGTATTTTCTCTTTCTCCCATGATTTTTTCAAAAGCTTTCTTTGCAAGGACCATTTAAACTTGAAACTGTGTGGTACAGGGTTAAGGAGCATTAACGAAGAAATGACCTGTAAACCATTTTCCATGTTAACACCACAAGTAAAATTCTATAAATAGATTGGGATTTGTAAATAACTTTGGGAAGATTCTAAGGTTGAAATGTCACAATGCACCACTGTTTAACTCTTTACCAAACGACAAAATTTCAGACTGGCCTAAATTGAAAGCATTTGGAGACAACAAGATAAACATACATGTAACTCAAAAACTTCAACTTGTTTCTAGCAGGGTACAAATCAATGTGGGAAAAGGATAAAGTGCAGGTTACCAGAAATTTCTCCTTTTGCCACAATGTTTTCAAAAGGCTTCTATCTCAAGGTCGTAAAACGTGATACGTGATTGTTTGGTAAAGAGTTAACCCTTTACCATACAGCAAAATTTTAGACATTGTTCCTAGTGTTTCTCTGCACAAGTACTTCCAACAATACTCTGCCAATTAGCCACGAGCTCCTTTCCCACATCAACCAAAAACCAGGTCAACAGACATTCAAAAGTTAGAGAGCAATGACTCCTGCCACAATGACATTCATTAATATTCAATAAGACTTTCCTCGAGCTGGGCTCCAAACTCACAACTCGTGAGCTACTAGAGCTTTGTGTTACCAACAAAGCTAAACAAAATCTGTTCAAATGTATGTTATGGAGACAAACATTCTACCTGAATCCGAATCATCGTCAAGGTCTCTGTCACTGTCGGAATCTTCATCTTCATTGGATGTGAGAGTCATAGCAGAACTGGCTGAATCTGAAAAACATAATAAATATATTTATTTACTCCTTATCATCACAAATCTACAGAAAACATTGTGTGAAAAGGAGAAAATGCTGGTTACAGATGTTTTCAATAACTTTCTTTCTCAGGGTCATTAAAAGTCAGGATTGTGTGGTATAGAGTTAAACTAGGAAATGTGTAGCAAAGGGATACAATAATATTTCTGTATCACACATCCTAATACAAACTTGTGGTGAAAAACGTTGAAAATATCCTTGTAAAATCAACCTCAGCTACGGTTTAACCCTCTTACCACAACTCTTTGGTTCTTTTTTTACACCAATTTTAATTATTCTAAATCCTTTGAGAAACAAGTTCTTGCATCCTATCTCTCATTTCTGCTCCCTGTACATCTGTTCTCCTGCCTATTATCTAGACCAATAAACAGTCCCCCAAGTTGACACCTGCTCCCAGTGATGAAGCATTGGACATAATGGTCGCAAAGCCAATGCTCCACCCCATTTCCTTTGATCCCACACAATTATGCTCTAACAACCCCAAGGAATACTAATTGATTGAATGGTGATTACCCTACCTTCAGTCCTGTCATGGCAACAGCTCACATATTTATCATGTATTTCCTGGCTTTCACCAGTACAAGACCAGGGCCCGTATTCACCAACCATTCTTAAGAACGTTCTTTGTCTTATCCTCCAGAATTTTCTACATTTGTAAGTAACACAACTTCTGATTGGCTAAACCATTCAGTTTAGCCAATCAGAAGTTGTGTTACTTACAAATTTAGAAAACCTTGGAGAATAAGACTAAGAATATTCTAAAGAATGGTTGGTGAATACTGGCCCTGGGCTAAGAGCTCTTGTCTAAAGACAATCCCACTAAAAACCAGTGCTTGCAGTTAGGCTTTAACCCAGTGCATACAGGTTATGAGTCATACACTTAACCTCTGAGTAGTGCAGGACCTCCTATCCTGAGGAAGATGTATTTTCAAAACATTTTGGACAAGGGAGGAGATGCTGATCCTTGTCCAACAATGTTTTCAACAGCCTTCTTCCTCAAGGTCATTAGAAAATCGGGATTGTGTAGTAAGGCCTATTTAGTAAAAGACAAAGCATTTACCGTATCGCTTTCTTTCCCGTTTAACATGTGTAGGTGGGAATGTACTGAGATCATCCTGCGTTTCCATGTGAATGAATTTCTTTATCTCCTCCCATTTGCGGTCCATGCTCTCCAGGCCTGCTGAAGTTGAACCCCGCTTTCGTGACTGGCTTGTGGCAGACGTATGAGGTCTGACATCCATGTTCTCAGACACAGATCTTGTTCTTGGCACTCTGGCAAGTGAGTCAAGAGGACGCCCATGTAAAAGCTGTTGCAGCGTAGAGGTGTCTGATATATCGATACTTGTACCTTGTTTCTCTGTTTGAGACAGTTCTACCTCCTGTAATGTCTTTGTCTGTGTAGGTTCAGACTTTGTGAGAAGAGCAGTGAGTGGCTTCACAGTTTGCAGGGTGTGGTACGATGGGAAATCGGCTGGCTCTTCCTTGATCTTCACATGACCTCCAAACCTATCCGATGACATCTGGGTTGGCAGAATACCAACTCTGGTCAGAGTTTCGTAAGTCTTGTTTTTATCACTTATTTGATCACTTGTTTCTTGTTTAACACCAGGCATGTTTGATGACTGAACACTTGGGGTGTGTATCAAGTTCATATCAACATCAATAACATTTTGAATATCATCCAACAAATCCAGATTTAACTCTGCAAGTGTTGGATTTGTGTTATCACATGAACTTTCTTTCTTAATAAGAACATTGTCGTTTTGTTTTGTTGATGTGTCATCCCAAATCCCACCACCAGTGTCATATATAAAAGCAGACGATACTGCCTGGTCCGAGACTGAAGGAGAAGTCACAGAGACGCTATTTGACAAGTCCTGTGACGTCTCATATTTTGGTTTCAGTTCAAAGTCATCTTGAAAGGCACTTGTGTCCACTATGGTATATGTACTTGACAGGCTGGGAATAGTTGACTGCATGTCCATTTTCTCCTGGTCATACATGAACAGAGAATTTGGACTGGAAGCATAAATACTGGCCTCAACAAAGTCTGTTGAAAATGGAAAGTCACATGTATTTATGTGGGGGGAAATGTCGTCCCTTGGGAAAAGTCTGCTCTCCATCTTTGATTCAGTTTCTTCTGGCTGAAAATTAAAAAAGAATAGTTTCCATCTAAACTGATATTTATTAGTGATATATTTCACTGTAATTCTTGTGTATGTTTACGTACACTTTTTGAAAACAAAGAAGGAATTGTACCAAAATAACACTTAAAATGAAACTGGAGTATTGTATACCAGCTACTAATGAAAACTGATTAACTTTGTAATTCAGTATTTACTTGTTTGTTTGGTATAATTTGCGGTTCATAACATCTCCTTAGCATACCATTGTAACCAGCTCACCAAGACATATCCTGAACTTTATTCTACAAGTACCTTGCTTTTGCTGGTTTTCCACATAAAAGATATCAAACAGTTTTAACTCTTATACAAACAATCCCTGGTTTTCACGACCCTGGAAAAGAAGCCTTTTGAAAACATTGTGGGAATAGGAGAAAATGCTAGTAACCAGAATTTTATCCATTTTGCACAATTCTTCAACCCTCCTGGGATAAGTTTCAATTTTTGAATCACTTTAATTTTGTTGTCTGCAAATGCTTTCAATTTGGACCAGTCTAAAAAATTGGTGCTCTGGTAAAGAGTTCACTCTTTACCACACAATCCTGAGTTTTAACTTCGCTGACAGACAGGTCTTTTGAAAACATTGTGGGAAAAGGAGAAAATGCTGGTGACCAGCATTTTCTCCTTTTCCCACAATGTTTTCTACTCTTTCAGAGCTCAGGTCAATCATCTGGGCAACACTGAATTTATCTTCTGCAAGAGTTCTCAATTTGCAAAAGTCCAAATGTTGTCGTGTGGTAAAGAATTAAACCTTGAGAAATGAGCGAGTCATGTCATATTACAGGCCCTGAAACGGAGGTTGGCAGTACTTAGAACTCCGAATACTTAGAACTTGGATCAGCACTTACAATCTCTAGATTGTAGTAACTGTTTACCAAACGACAAAATTTTAGACTGGTCCAAATTGAAAACACTTGCAGACGACAAAATAAACGTAACTCAAAATTTGAAATTTGTTTCTAGTAGGATGGAAAACACTGTGGGAACAGAAGAAAATGCTGGTTATCAGCATTTTTGCCGTTTCCAACAGTGTTTTCAAAAGGCTTCTATCTCAGGGTCGTAAAAACCAGGGATTGTTTGGGAAAGGGTTAATTCAACTAGATTAATGACTGAGTTATAAGGCATGCCAAACACTTCCCGGTAACTTTATAACACACAAATTTTAACTTGTCAAAATTGATGTCAAACATATATGATATCAAAGGTGTAAGAAAATTTGTAATGGGTATATTACACTGAAAACAAGGGAGGTTATATGATAAACAAAAATCCCAAACTTCGTACCCTCTTCCTGGCCTGCTGGCTTATCACAGTCATAGGATGGGGCTCACAGAAATTGAAACTTCCACTTGGTATCTCTGGTTGTCTAGGTAACCTACTAGTTACATCCCCAACTCCAGGTGGTGACACAACTCTCTGCCTGGTGTTTCTGATCTCTCTTAATTTAGATGTGAGCTGTAAGAAATTCTGCTTAGTTTTCAGCTGCTGTTCATGCAATGTTTGCAGTTTTTCTAGCTGTTCTGGAGAGTTGTCTGAGCGCTCCTGTTCCAGCTGAACCCTTTGTGACAGAAGTTTGGAGGTCTGTATATTCCGTATCAGAAGCTGTTTGATTAGATCAGTTGGCTGGTTACTAACAACAGGGGAAGCCACTGTACTGTGTGACCAGTGTCCTGAATGTGAGGTTGGGTTTATACGTGTTTGACCAGTACTTGATATGCTGGGTCTTGCTAGATGTCTATTTTGTAGTTGTACTGGATTGTTTAGATTATAGATGGTATCATAGGAAGGCGGCCTGGCCAATGTCCCAGTTGAGGCAGCTGACGTGGAACTATAACTAGGTAAACCGGTCACTGTGTTAAAGCGTACTGTACTTGAAGAAGCAGCTAGTGGGGATACAGTCACAATACTACTAGTGCTCCTTGTGTCTATAGAAGTCTTCACACTTTGTTCTCTGAAAATAGAAAATGAGGGTTTGATTACTGTACCTTGTTACCAAACAAGAACATTTTTGATCACATTACTCTTTACCAAACAAATGCATAACTGCAACACATGTTTACCAAGTCTCAAGTCAATTTGATTTGAGGTGACAAAGTTACATTCCAAACAAGCAAGAAATACTGTCAATTCTTGTGCACTGCACATCCAAATACTGAACAAATAAGCATACCATATTTCAAATCATACCTAAGATGACAAAGTTTTGCTCCACACAAGCAAGAAATGCTAAAAAACTTAGGTCAAAGGGCAGATAACTCAAAAATCATGCTAGGAAGAGTAAAAGTTCTTGTGGAGTGCACTCCTTTTGAAAATCTTCAGGCTACAGATGACAAAGATATATTCCATTATGGTTCTTTCACACTGCACTCCGTGTTATTGCAACAAACTCAAATGCCAACTTTCAAGTCAATCAGACGGAATATAACAAAGTTATGCTGTGGACAAAGAACTGTTTTAAAGAACTTCCTAATTCAAGGGCAACTAACTCAGGTTGTTATGGTCCGATTAAACTCATCCAAGATCTGGTAACCAGCATTTTCTCCTTTTCCCACAATGTTTTCTACCCTTCACGAAACAGTTTTCAAATTTTCAGTCATTTTCATTTTCATTTTGTCGTCTGCAAATGCTTTCGGTTTGGACAAGCCTAAAATATTGTCGTAAGGTAATGAGTTACTCTTTATCACACAATCCCGACTTTTAACAACCCTGAGAAAGAAAGCCTTTGAAAACATTGTGGGAAAAGAAGAAAATGCTGGTAGCCAGTATTTTCTCCTTTTCCTACAATGTTTTCTACCTTTTTGTAATCAAATTTCAATTTTTGATCCACAAATATTTTGACGTCTGTAGATGCTTTCAATTTGGACTTTTGTCATTTGGTAAAGACTAAAGAGTTATTGGATTACCGGTAATTGCTGGTTACAATCATTTGCTCCTTTTCCCACAATGTTTTCAAAGCTTTTTTCTACAGGGCCATTATCGCATGTACTTTTTGAAGGATTATTCCTTTGACAAACTATAGTGCCTGTAATCTAAATGCAGTGTCAACAAACATGGATGGATACCATTGTAAAGGAGTATTTTAGCATTGTTCTCCTTTGCACACCATGTTTTCAGAGCCTTTTTCACAATTATAAGCCTGAAGAGAAAGACCCTTGGAAAAAAAAATGTGGGAAAAGGATAAAATTCTGGTAACAGCATTGTGGTAACAGCATTGTTTCCTTTGCCCACAATGTTTTCTTTCCTTTCAGAGAAAATATCCATTATTTGAATCATGTACTTGTTGTCTGTAGATGCTTTCATTTTGGGTAATTCTAATATTTTTGTCCCTGTAACTATTTCCAAAGGAAACAAACCAATACTTGTATGTAACGGGACATATCACAGGGTCACTGGCCAATGGATCAACAATGACAAGAGGGCCATGATGGCCCTGAAATCGCTCACCTGAGTTTATTGACCAAACATGCACCATCTAGTTTCCCAGTGACCTAGTTTTTTATCAGACATTACCCATCATCAAACACTTTTGAGATATCAATAAGACAAACATTCTGGCCAAGTTTCATGAGTATTGGACTGAAAATGTGGCCTCTACAGTGTACAAAAGGTTTTTCTAAGATTTCATCAAGTGACCTAGTTTTGGACCCGACAATTACCCATTATCAAACTCTTTTGAGACATCACCAAAACAAACATTCTGACCAAGTCTGAAGAATATCAGGCAGAAAATGTAGCCTCTAGAGTGTACACAAGGTTTTTCTAATATTTGACCCATTGACCTAGTTTTTGACTCCACATGACCCATTTTCAATCTCATTCAAGGTATCACCAGGACAAATATAATGAACCAGTTTTAGGAATATCAGACTGAAAATGTGTCCTCCAGAGCATACAAAAGGTGTTTATAACATTTGACCTATTGACCCAGTTTTTGACCCAACATGACCCATTTTCAAACTCATCCAAGATATTATAAAGACAAACATTCTGACTAATTTTCAAGAGTGTTGGACTGAAAATGTGGCATCCAGAGCATATACAAGGTTTTTCTAAGATTTGACCTGGTGACCTAGTTTTTAACCCCCAATGACCCATTTTCAAACCTGTCTGAGATATCATCAAGACAAACATTCTGACCAACTTACAAGAGTTTCGGACTGAAAATGTGGCCTTTAGAGCCTACAAAAGGTTTTTCTAACATTTGACCTAGTGACCTAGTTTTTGACCCCACATGACCCATTTTCGATCTTGTCCGAGATATCATCCAGACAAATATCCTGACCAACTTTCATGAGTATCCAACTGAAAATGTGGCCTCTAGAGCCTACAAAAGGTTTTTCTAAGATTTGACCTAGTGACCTAGTTTTTGACCCCACGTGACCCATTTTCGAACTCGTCCGAGATATCATCCAGACAAACATCCTGACCAACTTTCATGAGTATCCATCTGGAAATGTGGCCTCTAGAGCGCACAAAAGGTTTTTCTAAGATTTGACCTAGTGACCTAGTTTTTGACCCCACGTGACCCATTTTCGAACTCGTCCGAGATATCATCCAGACAAACATCCTGACCAACTTTCATGAGTATCCGACTGAAAATGTGGCCTCTAGAGCGTACAAAAGGTTTTTCTAAGATTTGACCTGGTGACCTAGTTTTTGACCCCACGTGACCCATTTTCGAACTCGTCCGAGATATCATCCAGACAAACATCCTGACCAACTTTCATGAGTATCCGACTGAAAATGTGGCCTCTAGAGCGTACAAAAGGTTTTTCTAAGATTTGACCTGGTGACCTAGTTTTTGACCCCACGTGACCCATTTTCGAACTCGTCCGAGATATCATCCAGACAAACATCCTGACCAACTTTCATGAGTATCCAACTGAAAATGTGGCCTCTAGAGCGTACAAAAGGTTTTTCTAAGATTTGACCTGGTGACCTAGTTTTTGACCCCACGTGACCCATTTTCGAACTCGTCCGAGATATCATCCAGAAAAACATTCTGACCAACTTTCATGAGTATCCGACTGAAAATGTGGCCTCTAGAGCATACAAAAGGTTTTTCTAAGATTTGACCTGGTGACCTAGTTTTTGACCCCACGTGACTCATTTTCGAACTCGTCCGAGATATCATCCAGACAAACATCCTGACCAACTTTCATGAGTATCCGACTGAAAATGTGGCCTCTAGAGTGTACACAAGGTTTTTCTAAGATTTGACCTGGTGACCTAGTTTTTGACCCCACGTGACCCATTTTCGAACTCGTCCGAGATATCATCGAGACAAACATCCTGACCAACTTTCATGAGTATCCGACTCAAAATGTGGCCTCTAGAGCGTACACAAGGTTTTTCTAAGATTTGACCTAGTGACCTAGTTTTTGACCCCACATGACCCATTTTCGAACTCGTCCGAGATTCCATCGAGACAAACATCCTGACCAATTTTCATGAGTATCCGACTAAAACTGTGGCCTCTAGAGCGTACACAAGGTAAAAAGTTGACGACGGACGACGCACGACGCACGCCGCACGACGGACGCCGGACGCCGGACACAGCACGATCACAATAGCTCACCATGAGCACTTCGTGCTCAGGTGAGCTAATAACCAATGAAAGTTCATTTTACAGCCAAGTAAAACTATTATGGTGTGCCTTGATAAACAGGTCAAATACAGACCAGGGCCCTTTTTCAAAAGTCATATTTGAGGGCATCTAACTTGAACTCTAAAGAACATTTAAAATATTTGAAATAACAAAGTTTCTGATTGGCTTACCTAACTGGTTCAGCCAATCAAGAATTGATTAAGGACAGAATTAGTATGTGCTTAGTACAGGCTTGTATGATATTAAATCAATATGGTCTTCCTTTACAAAACATCACTATTTGATATTTGTTTGTACCGTATATAAAACTGATTTAACTCTTTACAAGACAAAAAAATTTCAGACTGGTCCAAATTGAACCCATTTGCCGTTGTTGAAATAAATGTGACTGAAAAATTGGTTTGGGAAGGGTAGAAAACATTGTGGAAAAGGGGTAAATGCTAGTTACCAACATTTTCTCCTTTTCCCACAATGTTTTCAGAGGGCTTCTTCCTCTGGGTCATAAAAACCAGGGCCTGTATTCACCAACCATTCTTGACAATATTCTTGGCCTTATTTTCTAAAAGGTTTTCTAAATTTGTAAGTAACATAACTTTTGATTGGCTAAACCGAATGGTTTAGCCAATCAGAAGTTGTGTTACTTACAAATGTAAAAAAATTCTGGAGAATAAGACAAAGAATGTTCTTGAGAATGGTTGGTGAATACAAGCCCAGGGGTTGTTTGGTAAAGGGTTAATGCCTTTGATATGGACCAGTCTAAAATTTTATCTTGTTATTTATGTTAATTTTTGAAAGAGGAAAGGTCACTTACTTTCACAGGGCATTCCTTTATCAGAATTCATAATATCTGATGACTTAGATATACCGGTATTAGTGGTTTTGCATTTAACATTACTGCTTTGCGGATCGACATTTAACGACCCGTAAAACACAAGCATTTGAAAACAATTCAGGGAAAGAAAAAATACTGGTATCCTTTTTTCCTTCATTTCCAAAAATATTTCCACCTCATCGAAGGACAAGTTTAGTCATTTGGATCACTTTTAATATGTCATCTGCATGCTCTCAATAAGGCAATGCCCAAGATTTTGTTATTAGGTAAAGCATTACCCAAAACAAATGTCTGTAAAGAATCATGTTTTTTATAAACATAATAAGATAAAGATAGAATTCCGGCATTCAGCATCTTGCCCTTTTTACACCATTCTATATTTTTGCAATTTCAAAGGCAGAAATCATCTAATGAACTTGTTTGGACCCTTTACAGTACAATACCTACTTTTAACCCTTCACCACACAATGCAACCTTTAATGATAGTAGGAAAGAGGTGCCTTAAATTGATTCTCCTTTTTCCAGAATATTTTCAGAATTATAAAAGACTACTTCCACAATTTCAGTCACATTCAACATCTGCATAATATTTTGGGTTTGGGCAAGTCTAAAGTTTGTCATGAGGTCAGAGCTCCATATAATATGGAGTGATGGCATTCTAAATCCATTATTTCTCTTCAAAACCCTTTGTTGAGTGTACTTATTAGAATCATCTACATAGGCGTAACCATGAAAAAGTAAATGATACGCACACTCAGGTTGGCCATTTTTTTAGGCAGGTGACGAGAGCAATTCGGAATCAGCCGAATGGAATTGGAGCCGTAAAATCAAGATATTTCTGATCTTGGCTGTTTTAGAAAATGTCCAAACTGAAAAATATGCGAAAAGAGGCAACATACGACCCATTCTCGATTTTTGTACATTATGCATGTGCGTGGTGTGCATAATAGAAGTTACGCCTATGATCTAATTGAGGAAAGAATTAGTATTTTCAATTCTGAAATCAAAGTCATTCCCTCTATCTCTTACCTCAATACCAAATGACAATTTTTTAGGCTTGTCCAATTTGAAAGCATTTGCAGACAACAAAATGAAATGACTGAAAATTTGAAATTCGTCTTGTGAGGGGAAGAAAACATTGTGGGAAAAGGAGAAAATGCTGGTTACCAGCATTTTCTCCATTTCTCACAATGTTTTCTAAAGGTTTCTTTCTCTGGGGCATCAAAAGTAGGGATTGTGTGGTAATGGGTTAAAAAGGAGAGAAAGCTGCTTACCACATTGTTTCCTTTTCTCACAATGTTTTCTAACGGCTTCTTTCTCGAGGTCGTCAAAAGTAGGGATTGTGTGGTAATGGGTTAAGTGGTAAAGGGTTTGTTACTTTGAAATGGCAGAGAAAAGAATTTTATTGTTTGGAAAAGGGTTGATATTTACTGTGAAAGCTTATATGGTATCACATGCACTTTCTTTGAAAGGTCAATGTAATTTTTAAATAAAGACAATAAAAATTATGTCTTTGTTATGAAATACTTGTACATGAATGTTCTGGTTTCCTTTAACATATCTTGTTCTACTTTTTGACCTCACTATAAATTTTGCTGAGTCAGTAACCAGTAAAATCTAGGATTTCCTTAAAAACATGTTGCATGTTTAACTCTTTACATCACAATCCCAACTTTGAACGACCCTGAGAAAGAAGCCTTTTGAAAACATTGTAGGAAAAGGAGAAAATGCTGGTAACCTGCATTTTCTCCTAATTTCCCACTATATTTTCTACTCTATCAAAGAAAGATTGCACCATTTGAGCCACACTGAAATTATTGTCTGCAAATGCTTTCAATTTGGACCAGTCTAAAATTTAGTCATCTAGTACAGTGTTAATATAAATAGACTTCTTGTATTACAACAGTTTCCTGACAAAGCTATGTTTACTGTATATCATCTACACACTGTAGACACCATACAATCATCTTCGCGAGCCAAGTTTACGATCACTACATGGATCTTACCTTGGCTGATTGAGCCCGATTTCGAGATTCCTGTGATGCGCCCTCTATTGGATGCGGGTTTTTACTCCCCTTTAAATCATGCTTCTAAAAGAAAATGAAATATCGTATTACAAACCGCTTACGAATAAACATGAAGCGATAAGCAGACGTCCACGTGGGTTTCCATGTTTTACCTATTATTCGAAAGGTAGAGACCATGTTCTATTTTTATCAAAGATGAAATGCTACGAGCGATTTTATTCGATGCAGCTAGCGCTGGCTGCATCCAATGAAAAGGCGTAATCGGGGGGTGGGGTAGGGGGGGTTGTAAAAATCAAGCTCAATCCGCCAAGGTAAGATCCACGTAAACTTGATCGTAAACTTGGCTGGCGAAGATGCCATACTATCAACTCTATCCAAGACTGCACATCAAGCCCAGTAGCACTGCCTACAGGACTTTAAAGCCTGCTTGGAGGTCACTGGTTCAAGTCCGCATCTAAGCCATTGCTTTCCAACGATTTGTGACAAAGTAACAGTGACGTACAGAGTTCAGTCCTCTCTCAATGCAAATCATTGTTTCAAAGATGGTTATGAGAGAAATAGTACAAATACAGTACTTAATCATTACTAGAAGACATTATTTTAGACTTGTCCAAATCAAAAGTATTTGCAGACGACAAAATAAAAGTGACTGAAATTTTGAAATTTGTTTTGTGAAGGGTAGAAAACATTGTGGGAAAAGGAGGAAATGCTGGTTACCAGCATTTTCTCACAATGTTTTTAAAAGGCTTCTTTTCCAGGAGCGTCAAAAGTAGGGATTGTGTGGTAATTGGTTAACTCTTTACCACATGATCCCGACTTTTAATGATCTTCAGAAAGAATCCTTTTGAAAATATTGTGGGAATAAAAGAAATGCTGGTAACCAGCATTTTCTCCTTTTCTGATGAAGTTTTTTATCCTTCTTAATAAACAACAAGTTTAAATTTTTCCATCATTTTTTTTTTTGTTGTTTGCAAATGTTTTCAACATTTGGACCAGCTTAAAATTATGTCATTTGGTAAAGAGTTAAATGTGCAATGTACATGTACTAGAACTGGAAACTCCAGGAAAGCATAAGTAGGTGCACTGATCATCTTGAAAAAATAAATGAAAGTATAGTAATACTGAAATCAGCCAATATACTTGTAAACAAACTATCTAATTACCCTTCCTCTTAACCCTTTACCACACAATCCTGGCTTTTAAGGACCCTGAAAATGAAGCCTTATGAAAACATTGCAGGAAAAGGAGAAAATGCTGGTAACCAGCATTTTCTCCTTTTCCCACAATGTTTTCTTCCTATCTCAAAACAGTCTTTGAAATAGGAGTCGTATTTATCTTGTCACCTGCAGAATGCTTTCAATTTGGACTAGACTTAAAATTTTGTTGTTTGGTAAAGGGTCAAGCATAAAGTTACAAAATCAAAACCAGTGAAATTGAGACAATTTGCAAACAGCAAGTAGATTGTTACTCAAATAACAGAACATGTCTTCAAAATGGTTCAGACACATTTTGACAAAAGGAGAATTTGCTATTTACCTGGATGTCTCTTGTTTTTTAAAATGGTTTCAAAAGCAGTATATCCATCAAGGTTATTCAACCTCTAGATTTGATTTGTATGTCTAAAAATATTTTTAAGTAAGGTAAGTCCAAAATTGTATTTGTGTGGCAGTTATTTATGGTTATGAGGTCAATTACTGCAATAATGTATTCAGAGGAAATTAAAGTTGTGTGATGTCATATCTATAAAAAGAATAGCCACAAAAGTTGGGATTTTTGTGACCCATCCTTCACCCTCTAAGCAAAATTCCAGCTGACTCTTTTTCCCAGAAAGTGTTCAACTCTCCGAAAGTTGAATTCCCTATAAACTAATTTGCTGAGCCCAGTAGCTCAGTCGGTAGCCGGCAGGACTTAAAAACTGGGGGTTGTGGGTTCGATCCTTGGATTAGCCAATTTCTTTCCAAGAATGGCCCATGACAGTAGTTACTGCAGCATTAATTTCTCTCCCTATGCTGACCACTATTAAACCTTTACCACACAATCCCTACTTTTTACGCCCCTGAGAAAAAAGCCTTTTGAAAACACTGTAGGAAAAGGAGAAAATGCTGGTAACCAGCATTTTCTCTTTTTCCCACAGTGTTTTCTACCCTTCCCAGAACAAATTTCAATTTTTCAGTCACCTTTATTTTGTAGTCTGCAAATGCTTTCAATTTGAACCAGTCTAAAATTTTGTCGTGTGGTAAAGAGTTAACCCTTTCCCAAACGACAAACATTTGGACTAGACCAAATTCAAACCATCTGCAGACGACAATTCAACTCTAGCTGAAAAGATGAATTCTATCTATGATAGGGTAGAAAACATTGTGGGAAAAGGAGAAAATGCTGGTTACCAGCATTTTCTCCATTTCCCGCAATGTTTTCAAAAGGTTACTATTCTAGACCCGTAAAGAGCAGGGATTGTTTGGGAAAGGGTTAAACCTTTACCACACAATCCTGACTTTAAACAACCCTGAAAATGATCTTCTTTTTAACTTGGTTTATCATTCAGTAAATCATGTTGTGAGTTATGAGGCACAATGAGTAATACACTCAGACTATTGCCCTTATGGATTATTTACTGTGCCTCATAACTCACAACTGTGGTTTACTGAATGATAAACCATGTTAGAAAGAAGATCATTTTTTTAAGTTATATTAATTAACCCTTTACTCAATAGATACTTACTTCAACAAATCAATAACAGACAGCTTTTGAAAACATTGTGGGAAAAGGCGAAATTACTCATAACGAGCAATTTCTCCTTTTCCCACATTGTTTTCCACTCAGTCAGATATTTTTATCCTCATTTGTCCATATTTTTGACATCATATCTTTATTTACTGCTGAAACGGAAGAGCCTTGAATTAACATATCAGGTAAACGGTTAGTAAAACATTGCAAGTATAATACATAGTGTCGTTTTTACTAAACCCTATCCAACACAATCCAGAATTTTAACAACTCTGAGAAAGTGCCTTTTGAAAAATTGTGGGAAAAGAAGAAAATGATGTGGTAACCAGCATTTTCTCCATTTCTCACCATGTTTTCTACCACACCAAAGAGACTCATTTGCACCATGTTTGAAATGTCATCTACTAACACTTTCAATTTGGACAAGTCTACAATCGTGGTGTTTGGTAAAGGGTTAAAGTGGTCAAGCTGAAGTCACTGTCATGTGAGTTACATTTACACCAGTAATTCATGCATGTGATTAAACATGTGCCATTTACATGCACGACAGACTTCCATCCAACTAGAAATTTTGTTTACCCTTTACCACGCAATCCCGACTTTTAACGACCCTGTGAAAGAAGCCTTTCGACTACATTTTGGGAAAAGGAGAAAATGCTGGTGACCAGCATTTTCTACTTTTCCAACAAAGTTTTCTTCCTTCCCATAAACAAATTTCAATTTCTGAGTCACATTATATTTTGTCATCTACAAAATTAATGCTTTCACTTTGGGTCAGTCTAAAATTTTGTTGTTTGGGAAAGAGTTACATGTATTTCAGTTTCTTCATGAAACATCAAACAGACTGAAAAAATTTAGATCTGCTTATATTTAAAACATTAACCTGCAAGCTAAAAATTTTGAAGTACGTCTGTATATGTTGGTGATCAAATTATTAATTATTGACTAATTGGCTTAAACATTACGTTGAGCCAATCAGAAATAGTGTTACTTTCAAATTTACGAAATCCTGGGGAATAAGACTAAGAATATTATCAGGAATGGTTGATAAATACAGACCTTGACCCTTCTTTCTAAATTAGGATTGTTTGCTACTGAATTAACTCTTTACCACACAAACACAATTTTTAACGGCCCTGAAGTAAAACTGAAGTTTTTGCAATTGTTGCTACATCAAAATTATATCTCTATATCTCTTGACCTTCAACAAAGATAACTTGCTTTAGAAAAGATAACATACATGTATGGCTTAAGTATTTATCTTTCTGACTGACATGAGAAAAACTTAATTTTTGCTTGTGCAGTACAGATAATATTCTTGTATATTACTGGTATACATACAGTCCTCATATGCATGCATATAAAACTAAAAGATGCAATTTCAAAATGCTGGATAGATAAGACGTAGCCTCTAAAGGGAATACCATCAATTTTTTTTTTGTAATTTTATGAATCTTAATTATTGATGATTTGTATCATTTGTATCTTTTTGTCATATAAATTTCAGCGATATATATGTTTTTCAATTTGGTTGGATGTGAAAATTCTACATACCCACATTTTAAGGTATTTTAAGATTTCGCACTAGAAATCAAGAAAGCATTACGGGAATGTCAAGTGACTGGCATGCAACTTAAATGATGCTTAAATTCCATACCATGACAAATATGTAATCATTTTCCATAAATGTCTTCTTTGCATGCTATGTTTGAAGCTTCTTCTGTGTATTTCCGGTATGTAACTTAGCAAGTTGCTCACATAAAAATAGACCGTGTTTCCTGTCTGTGTCGACCTGGGCTGTAGTTAATCTCTAATTTCTCTTGTTGTGGGATGGTTTTTCAACTACTGGGATTTTATGCATGAAAATTAAAAGGCTTTGGGAGTATAAGGATGATTTTTTTTTGTATTTTTGTAAAATTTTTGTCCCAAAATCTGAAGGGTCACCTTTTAAAGGCTTTCTTCTTTTTAACCATAAATTTGCAAATTCAAAATGTTTCTTTTTTTAAACTAGAAGGCCCTGAAGGGCCTGAATATGCTCTACTGGCAGAGAATTCGATTTTGCTTTTTCATGAAAATCTGACAAGAAATGCATACTTTGGTCACAAAAACAAGAATTGGTAATTTTCAACTTGAAATGGTTTCTTTTCCCATATTGTTTGTTGGATTTATTTCAAAACAGATAGGGTTGAAGCTATAAGTGAGATAAATAAATTGTGCAAGTTTCACAAAAATCTAATTACAAATGCACATTTTATCCCGTAAACAAGAATTCAAAGTTTACAACTTGAAATGGCTACTTTTTCCATACTGTTTGCTGCATTTTTCTCTAAATCAATAGGCTTGAAGCTACTGATAAGATAAACAAACTGTGTGATTTTCATGAAAATCAGGCAACAAATGCAGACTTTATTGCGTAAACAATGATTTGGAAATTTTCAACTTGATATGGCTACTTTTCCCATACTGTTTGTTGGATTTTTTTCAACATCAATAGGATTGAAGCTATTGATGAGATAAACAAACTGTGCGAGTTTCACGAAAATCAGGCAACAAATGCAGACTTTATCGTGTAAACAAGAATTTAAAATTTTCAAGTTGAAATGGCTACTTTTTCCACGCTGTTTGTTGGATTTTCCTCAAAATCAATAGGCTTGAAGCTACTGATAAGATTAACAAACTGTGTGATTTTCATGAAAATCAGGCAACAAATGCAGTCTTTATTGTGTAAACAAGAATTGGAAATGTTCAACTTGAAATGGCTACTTTTCCCATACTGTTTGTTGAATTTTTTTCAAAATCAATAGGGTTGAAGCTATTGTTGAAATAAACGAACTGTGCAAGTTTCACGAAAATCTGGCAACAAATGCAGACTTTATCGCGTAAACAAGAATTTGTAATGTTCAACTTGAAATGGCTACTTTTCCAATACTGTTTGTTGAATTTTTTTCAAAATCAATAGGGTTGAAGCTATTGATGAGGTAAAGAAACTGTGCAAGTTTCATGAAAATCGGGTAACAAATGCAGACTTTATCGCGTTAACAAGAATTTGAAATTTTCAACTTAAAATGGCTACTTTTCCCATACCGTTTGTTGGATTTTTCTCAAAATCAATAGGGTTAAAGCTATTGATGAGACAAACAAACTGTGCAAGTTTCACGAAAATCGGGCAAGAAATGCAGACTTTATCGCGTAAACAAGAAAAAGACTAACGGACGGACAGACGTACAGACGGATGGATGGACGACGGAAACCACGCCATGACATAAGCTCTGCTGGCTGAAAGCCAGTAGAGCTAAAAAAGAAAAGGAATACTTCACTCTGGTAGTAAGCTCAAAATCAAATGCTGTGATTTTATCCTATTGCTTTTCGATGGAAAATGTCTGTATCACACATTGTGGAAGACCATGCTTCGCAGACTGCAGTCTTACCTTGATTTGCACTGTCCACAAAAGAGTTATTGGTCATCATCTTTGTAGCCAAATGGTACAATCACACTCTTGGTTTGAAGTGCAAGTGCATGCGCGGATCCAGTGCATGCGCGGATCCAGATTGTTACGGGAGACCACTCCTTCCTGCATGGCATATACTCCCGATTTAAATACAATACCTGGCTACTGCGTCAGAGAGATATCTCTTTGGCTCAGTGGTTAGGGTATTGGCTTTGCGTCCGGGAGTTCGGAGTTCGAATTCCGCTCCGATCCTTATTTCTGCCATGCATTTATTCATTTGTTTCTTTGTTACGGACTTCGTTCGTAAGATGGGGGCTCGTCCGGGATTGGCCATTGAGCCATTAATCCCATTTGTTGTCCAAAATCGGACTTCCTGCCTAATAAGGCTTTGAGTCATCAATAAATGATGACTTTAAGAGGGGGTGTGTTACGGGAGACCACATCTTCCTGCATGGCATATACTCCCGATTTAAATACAATACCTGGCTACTGCGTCAGAGAGATATCTCTTTGGCTCAGTGGTTAGGGTATTGGCTTTGCGTCCGGGAGTTCGGAGTTCGAATCCCGCTCCGATCCTTATTTCTGCCATGCATTTATTCATTTGTTTCTTTGTTACGGACTTCGTTCGTAAGAGGATATACGTTTCCAGTTCTAACCATGAGGAGGTCTCCACATTTTGAACCCTTTTTAAATTTATGACTGTATTTTACATAAATGCTGTGCAATATCAAACCAGTCCCAATCACGAATCCGATAGCCACTTTTTAGCCAAAATTCCAGGGGGGGTCCGGACCCCCGGTCCCCCCCTCTGGATCCGCCCTTGAAGTGTGTAATAATTTTGAATCTTAGGCTACGACCCCATGGTAATAGACATTTGCGGCTTAAGCTGAGGAAAGGGGATAGAGGATCGGGGACATTATATCTAGGGACAATCTCAAAATGATCTACTAAAAGTTATGAATACCGCAGGTGCGTAGCGTTCACTTTGTTTGCTGATTTCCTACTCAAATCAGTGCCAATGAAATTTACATATAAGTTGTGAATCCTTCATTCTTTGACACACTAGTCCACCATAAATATGCTCAAAACGAGGCAAACCATTTCCCTTGTTTTTTAACACACCACCGACTGACTTGTTAAACATGTTATTAGCTCAGCGACTGAATATTTTATAACAACTCTATATCTTGTAATACACCTCATAAGTTTTCTAGATTTTAGGTTAGTCCCCATGCCAATTTTGTATAGTTGTGCACTGTTATAAGGGGCCATTAAAGGGTATCTGTTTGGATAGATTTCATCCCTCAATAGGACAATTGTTACTTGGAAATTCTAAGTCTCTGTCCACTTGTCGCATCATTCGATATTGTTGCGCATCGTTTTTGTGACGCATAAAACTAGTTTGTAACTAACGAATAACACAAGAATCGTCACAGATAATCTGCGTATGAACTGCATTCTGTGATCTGGATAATATTGTACCTGTTGCTCTATTTTAGGTCGCTCTATGCTATGAGCTGTTTTGTCAATGCCGCGACCTGCAGAAGCAAACAGTGTGCAGTAAAGTGTAAGTGCATGTCATTATAACGCTCTCATCTACAGTAAAACTTTAACAATTTAGGCAAAATAGTTTAACACTCTCTTTATGCGGTGGGTCTAGTAGTGCTAGCAAATGAATATTTTTGAATGCCTGTCCATCCTGATAATACTAGTAAGTCAGAGAATACTTGAAAGTAAACAAGTAATGATACAGTGCAACAAATGCACAAAAACAAAGACCTTCAGCTGTGACCTTGAAAGGGGGAGAACTATTTTTGTTATCCTCAATCATTCTGTGAAGTTTTATCCAATATGCTTCATTAGTTTTCGAGTTATCGTTGAGACAATGCAATTATAATACGCAGCCCTTCCAGGTAATTAAAATAAATATAACAATTTCATTGCGTGAATTTTTTTCTTTCATATCATTTTGTTGAAGAAATTATACCGGTAGGTAATATGCTCATGAATTCACAATTTTGGTATTTATGGTATTTACGAGTACGAATTGTTAGACAGTTTTAGCTACGCAAAAATGGAGTGCATCGTGGCCCAAGTGGCACGATAATATCATGTCATTTAGCCAAGTCACTTGTTCATTGTATACATAGTTTGTCAGTACCAAAAGAAAATGGAAGATAATGACATGAATGCTGGTATTTCAATGTTTATTTGATTGAACATAAATCAACAGTCTATAATATCTTCATATAAAATGCCCTCCGCCTCTCCCTACTTTTCTACAAATGTGCTTAGATTGCAAAATCCATTTTTTAGGTATACATGCAGTGCATGTGTAAAACGCGAGTGAACAATATAAGGCCGGATAATTTTTTGTTTGTTTCCAGTTCTTCCCAAAACAAGTTTAATCCTGATCATAATTAATGTGTTAAAACCCTTTCCCACATCAACCATTTTGAGATTGACTGAAATTGAAATCAGTTGCAGACGAAAAATCAAAACAGCTATAAAAAGAAGTGTGAAACACTGATCTGGTTGAAAACATGGCGTTATTCATATGGGGCATTTTCACCGTTTCTCAAATGTTTTTGAAAACGATCTCCTTCCCACGTGTTAATACTTGTATATATCAGAAGAAACTAAGCGACTAGGCCACAGGGCATCCAAAAAATAACCGTAATGTTCTCCTTTGGACGGACAGAAATTATTCACCGTGCCTTGGCTATAAACTTGTTAAATTATGTGTTGAGACGACCCCTGAATATCAAGCCTAACTGTTCCTCGGTCATTGTTCCCAACTTTAAGCCATAAATGTCTAATAAGAAAGGTTGAAACATGGTATTTCCTTTATTTTTAAGTAGTTTATCACTTTGATTGACTATTATGTTCGCTGGCAAGAATTCAAAGTTTTGCCTAAAGGGTAACTTATTATGGAGTTGACATTAGATTTTTCCATTACTTAAATCTTCTGTATTGTTATTATATTAGAATTTAAACTCCATCATTCTGAACCATTTCCTGTTGAAGTTCACCTTTGCTTATTACCAAAAAATCTCATGATTTTTGACTCCCCTGAGTAAGGACAATTTCTAATTATTGATGATTTGTATTATTTTTTCATATAGATAGATACTTTTTAATTTGGTGAATGTGAAAAATCTAGATAACCACCTTTAATCCTTTACCCCATAAGGCATTTCTGTGGTATCTCTAACTGACCCCAAATAACAGCAAGGATGAAGCTATTTCTTATGTGTATATGACACCTTTGGATAGTGTAGAAAACACTGTGGCAAAAGGTGAAATTGCTCATCATGAGCAATTTCACCTTTTGCCACAATGTTTTCCAAAGGCTCCTACAAGCAATGCTTAGAAATGAGTATCTATGGAGGAAAGGGTTAAACAACCTATGCTTACATCTTATCAGTAAATATCCAATGATTGGAAAATTCAGTGCATAATAATGAAAGATAACCCTTTACCAAACAATCCCAAGTTTCATAACGTTTATGAAGAAGCCTATCAGAGACATTCTTAATGAAGGATAATCATGGGCGGATCCAGAGGGGGGACCGGGGGTCCGGACCCCCCCTGGAATTTTGGCAAAAACATGGTTATCGGATTCGTGAATGGGACTGGTTTGATATTGCACAACATTTATGTAAAATACAGTCATAAATTTAAAAAGAGTTCTAAATGTGGAGACCTCCTCATGGTTAGAACTCAGAAACACTGGCTTTTTTTTTGTAAACGGCTTACATCCACTGAAATCCAGAAATCAAAGTATCATATAATACGACAAACTCATGCGTTTTCGGTGGGACCCCCCCTGAGAAAGATATCTGGATCCGCGCTTGGAAAATGACGTTACCAGCATTTCCTCATATTTCCCACAAGATTTTTTATCTCATCAGAGAAAATTAGTTCATGTGTATCAAGTTTGAAGTTGTGCAGGTACTTTAAAATTCATTGAGTCCAAAATTCATTTGTGTGGTAAAGAATTAACTCATTACTAAACGACAATATTTTAGGCTTGGCCAAATTGAAAGCATTTACAGACAACAAAATAAAAATGACTAAAAATTTGAAATTTGTTTTGTGAAGGGTAGAAAACATTGTGGGAAAAGGAGAAAATGCTGGTTACCAGTATTTTCTCCTTTTCCCTTAATGTTTTCAGAAGGATACTTTCTCAAGGTTGTTAAAAGTCTGGATTGTGTGGTAATGGGTTAAGCATAAGGCGGAAGTACACGCTTTCCCATAGGACAAACTTCAGACATCAATCTATCAGAGGTAAAAATAATCTGAAACTCTTTGACCAGATTGATAACATTGTGGGAAAAGGAGACAATGCTGGTTACCAGAATTGTCTCCTTTTCCTACAATGTTTTGCTAAGCCTTCTCATTAGAGTGTCTAAAGTCCAGACTGTGTGGTAATGGCTTATTAAACCACATTAAATTTTGTGCCAACATATCATATTAACGTGTACTGAAAATTCCTAAAGAACTGTTCCCAAAATAGACTTAATTTGTGGAGCAAAGTTCAATATCAGAGCTCCAGATAGAGGGAGTGATTTTGATTTCAAAATGGCAAATATCAATTATTCTCCACAAAATCCTATGTTGTGGGTACTCACAAGAATCGTCTCATATAATGAGTACCCACAACATAGGATTTTCAAGAAAAATAATGACCTTAGAATACCACCACTCCCTCTTATCTAGAGCTCCGATACTGTGCACAATATCACAAAAATTATGCATAAAGTTCAGTTTTGTCATTAATAATAACTCATATATATATATAGCCATTTCAAAGTTGATTTCAACATTGAAAAAGAAAATGTATCAAATGGTGTTGATCCAAGATCATAGTGCACATTCTCTGCAGTCTGATCTTGATCTACACTGTCCACAAAAGCATCCCAAGATGTGCTTGGCAACCTAAGGATTAAGGTGAGTTCCTTTAACCCTTTCCCGAACGGCAAATTTTGAACCACACCAAATTCAAAGCATTTTGCAGATGACAAATTAACAGTTGCTAAAAAGATGATTTTTCCATATGATAGGGTAGAAAACATTGTGGAAAAGGAGAAAATGCTGGTTACCAGCATTTTCTCCTTTTCCCACAATGTTTTCAAAAGGCTTCTATTCCAGACCCCTCAAAACCAGGGATTGTTTGGGAAAGGGTTAAGGAACTTCATAATCTAGACTAAGAGTGGGGAATTGTTCGGTTAGAAACTGGAACAAAACAAGTAGGCCTGTACTTATTTGATTCAATGATCTGCTTCTGTTTTTTGTTTTGTGTCCAAAAACTAGAACATCTCTCTTCAAAGTGCTAAAAAAACCCTTTATTACATAATCATGTGTTTTAATGACCCTTTGGATAAAGGTTTATGGAAACAGTTTGGGTAATAGCTGATATCGGTGATTTTCTCCCTTTTCCACACTGCTTCTTTCCCTCAGTCAAAACTCAATCCTGTGAAGTTTAACACCATTGTGTTATTGTCTATAATTTGTTTTTAATTTAGAGAAGTCTCATAGATCTATTTTACATATCTTTAACCCTTTCCCGCACAACAAAATTTTAGACCAGTCCGAATTGAAAGCATTTGCAGATGACAGTTTCAATGTGACTCATATCAAATGGTTTTACTTTGATATGGCAGAAAACACTGTGGGAAAAGGAGAAAATGCTGGTAACCAGCATTTTCTCCTTTTCCCACAATGTTTTCAAAAGGCTTCTTTACCAGAGTCATCAAAAGTCATGATAGCGTGGTAAAGGGTTAAGAAAGGGTTCAAAAAGTATAAAATCTGCAGAAATTTGACTGAAATGATCAACTTTCAGCCCTTCACCCTTCACCATCCGACAAAATTTTAGAATGGTCCAAGTAGAGAGAATTTGCAGATGACAAAATAACTTACTGTGGTAGGAAAATTAAAATTTGTTGTTCCAGAAGGGTAGAAAACAGTGCGGGAAAAGGAGGAAATGCTGGTCACCAGTTTTTTCCTTTTCTCAAATTCTCACAATGTTTTCAAAAGGCTTCTTAATTGCATATGGTCGTTAAAAGTTGGGATTGTGTAGTAAAGGATTACACCTTCATCACACAATTCAAACTTTTAATGACCCTAAAAGGAAGAGGCCTTTTGAAAACATTTTGGAAAAAGATCTTTTTTTACTACAGAAAATGTTACCCAATATATAGCATTATATTTTTCAAAGGGTGCAAAAAGGGTTACCAGCATTTCCTTCTTTTCCAACCATGTCTTTGAAAAAGGCTACTTTCTTAAGATCATACAGAATTGTGTCCTTAACTCTTTACCACACGAGAAAATGTTAGACTGGTCCAAATTGAAAGCATTTGCAGACTACAAAATAAAGGTGACTGAAAATTTGAAATTTGTTCTGGACAGGGTAGAAAACACTGTGGGAAAAGGAGAAAATGCTGGTTACCAGCATTTTCTCCTTTTCCCGCAGTGTTTTCAAAAGGCTTCTTTCTCAGGGGCGTCAAAAGTAGGGATTGTGTGGTAATGGGTTAAAACATTTTTACTCTTTAGGGTACAAAATCTCATAGAGAATCTGAAATGTTAGATACAAGATCAGTCTGAATATTCCTTGTAGTCTGATCATAATCTACTCTGGGAAGAGAAGACACTTTTGTAATGCTTGGCATATTCCAAAGGTAACAAGGTCATAAAGTGCAGTCTTAACAAATAACAATGTAACATCAAAACAGACCCTTTACCCTTTCCACAAAATAAAGACTATTCAGGAACTGTGGAAGAAACCTTTGGAGAATTTTGTTAAAAATCTAGAAAATGATGATAACAAGCCTTTCCTCCTTTTCCCACAATGTTTTATTAGTTTAACCCTTTCCCAAACAATCCCTGGTTTTTACGGGTCAGGAATAGAGGCCTTTTGAAAACATTGTGGGAAAAGGAGAAAATGCTGGTAACCAGCATTTTCTCCTTTTCCCACAATGTTTTCTACCCTATCATATAGAAAAATTATCTTTTTAGCAACTGTTAATTTGTCATCTGCAAAATGCTTTCAATTTGGTCTGGTCCAAAATTTGTCGTTTGGGAAAGGGTTAAACTCTATCATTTGGGCTATATTTAAGTTGTCTTCTACAGACACTATTAAGGAGAAGGCCATAATGGCCCTGAATTCTGTCACCTAAGCCTTTGATCAAACATGACCCATTTCTAGTCTATTCAGAGATATCAAGACGAACGTTCTTTTTCTAGAATTTGTCTCAGATTGTAGATCTAAGATCAGACAACGTCCTTGACATGTAGAAATAATCTAGACATACATTCTGACAAATTGACATTCAGTATTTCAGAGAAAATGTGGCCTGCAGCGTGTACAAAAGGTTTTAACAAGATCTGACTTGGTGACATAGTCTTTTTTTTTATCCAAAATGACCCATATTCAAGACAAACATTCTAAGCAAGTTTTCAACGTTATTGGACTGAAGATGTGGCCTCTAGTGTGTACACAAAGTTTTAAGCGATTAAAACTGGTGACATAGTTTTTGATTCCATGTGACCCATTTTCGATATCATCCAGACAAACATTCTGACACAGTTTCAAGAGTATTACTAAAAATGTAACCTCTAGAGTGTACAAAAGGTTTCTTTCAAGATTTGACCGGATATCTATATTTGTTATCCAAAATGACCCATTTTCATATTAGTCTAAGATATTATCAAGACAATCATTCTGACCAAATTTCCAGAGTATTGGACTGAAAATCAGGCCTCTACAGTGTAAACAAGTTTTTTCTTAGATTTGACCTACTGACCTAGTTTTTGACTCGCAATGGCTCATTTTTAAACTCGTCTGCGATATTATCAAGACAAACATTTTGACCAAATTTCAAGAGTATTGGGCAGAAAATGTGGCTTTTAGAGCATGCACAATACTTTCCTAAGATTTAACCAAGTGACCTTGTTATTCATCCGACATGACCAATTTTTTAACTCAATTGAGATATCACCTAGACAAACATTCTGACCAACTCTCAAGAGTATTGGACAGAAAGATGTGGCCTCAAGAGCGTATACAATGTTTTATTAATTAATCTTTAGACATTTAGTTTGACAAATTCCCACACAAGGTTTAATAAGATTAGACCGAGTGACCTTGTTTTTGACCTCACAATACCCACTTTCAAATTCATCTCAGTCATCAAGGCAAACATTCTGACCAAGTTTCAATAGTACTGGCCTGAAAATGTGACGTCCAGGATGTATTCATGGTATTTTCAAGAATTTACTCAGTGACCTAGTTCTTGACCAGATGTGACCCAATTTCAAACTTTTCTAAAATGTTATTAAGATGAACATTCTGAACAAGTTTCAAGAGTATTCTAGAATTATAGCATCTAGAGACTACAGAAACTTTTTTTTAAAGATTTGACCTAGTAACCTAACTTTTGACCCAGTATCACCCATTTTTAATCTCATCTGAGATAACACAAAAAAACATCCTGACAAACAATCAGCAGTATAGGACTGAAAATGTGGCCTTTAGAATGTACTCATGATTTTGCAAAGACATGAATCAATGACCTAGTTTTTAACCCCATGAGACCCATTTTTACTCTTTTGTAAGGTATCATCAAGACAAATATTCTGACAAACTTTCAGGCATATTGCAATGAAAATGTGACCTCTAGAGTGTACACAAGGCTGTTCTAAAATCTTACCATGTGACCTAGTTTTGATCCAACATGACCCAATTTCGAACTCAAGTGAGAAGTACACAAGAAAAACACCCTGACTATGTTTTAAAGGTGGCCCTTCAGATTTTGGGACGAAAATTTTACAACAATGCAAAAAAAATCATCTTTATACTCCCAAAGCCTTTTAATTTGCGTTCATAAAACCCCAGTAGTCGAAAACCATCCGACAACAAGAGAAATTAGATATTTAATATGGCCCTGGTTGACACCAACCGGAGAAACGTTCTATTTTTAGATGATCAGTTTGCTCATTTACATACAGGAATACATGGACGAAGTTTCAAACACGGCGTCCAAAGAACACAATATGGAAAATAATTGTTACATGTTTGTTATGCAGTGGAATTTAAGCGTTATTAGTCAAGTGCCAGTCACTTGACATTCCCACAATGCTTCATGATTTTTGGCGCGAAATCTAAAAATACCTTAGGAGGCTACGTAGCCTTTTAAGGGAATACCATCAAAAAATATTTCTCTTGTAATTTTATCAGTCTTAATTATTGATGATTTGTATTATGTTTTCATATAAATTTCAGTGATATATAAATTTTTTTTAATTTGGTGAGATGCAAAAATTCTAAATACCCACCTTTAAAGGTATTGGACTAAAAATGATAACTCTAGAGGCAATAAAAGGTAAAAGTTGATGCCGAATGATGGACGCCAGAATACAATAAAATCTTACCATGTGACCTAGTTTTGACCCAACATGACCCAATTTCAAACTCAAGCTAGACATACTCAAGAAAAACATCCTGACCATGTTTTAAAGGTATTGGACTAAAAATGATACCACTAGAGGCTACAAAAAGTAAAAGTTGATGCCGAATCATGGACGCCAGAAGACACAGCAGGATCACTCAAGCAAACCTTGAGCAGTTCATGCTGAGGTGAGCTAAAAAAGCCTTAAAGACAGATAAACAGACAACAAGAGTAGGCCATCACACATGATGCCCTTGAGCGAGCGTGGCTAATATTTCCATCCAAATGCCCCACAAAGTCAGCAGCATACAGGACTCGAGAGCAGGAGGTCGCTGCTTTGAATCCCAACTAGAACTATGTCTTTCTGGGGATTGATGCTAATCACTGTGACAGCAGCTGCTGGACTTCCCAGATCCTGTTCTTTGAATTTTGACCCCTACATTTTATAAATGTCCCCATGAATTTAAATGGTTGCGGCTACCTTCTTAATTTCTTTAACTCAATACCAAATGAAAAAATTTTAGGTTTGTCCAAATCAAAAACATCTGTAGATGACAAAGTAAAAGTGACTGAAAATTTGAAATTTGTTTTGTGAAGAGTAGAAAACATTGTGGGAAATGAAGAAAATGCTGGTTACCAGCATTTTCTCCTTTTCCCATGATGTTTTCTAAAGGCTTCTTTCTCTGGGTCGTCAAAAGTAGGGATTGTGTGGTAATGGGTAAAAGGGGGTAAATGTCCCCCACACAACAGAGTCCAGAGAAACCACTGTAACACAACATATTTCTCTCTCACAGCAGATCTCTGTCAAGTGGGAAGCAACTGGTGGGAAGGGCACCAGTAAAAGAAACTCTAGATAGGAGCTCTTTCTGCCACAATATGACTGAAGTAATTTTAAAAACGGTGTTTAACACCAAACAAAAATGCTATATCCTAATTCGAAAGTTTCAAACTCATGTCAGTATCTGCTATTTGTTGAGCTAAAAAAAACAAGGCATGATTTATTACTGTGGGAGATGTTTTGACTCACATTCAGCCTCAGATTCTAGATAGAAAAATCCCTGATAGCACTTGTCCTCTATCCCATACTCAATCCCTAGCTGGATGTGTATTCACTGACTATCCTTGAAAATGTTCTTTGTTTTGTTCTTTAGAATTTCCTGAATTTTAAAGTAACAAAACTTGTGATTGGCTAAACAATTTGGTTTAATAGCCAATTAAAGTCGTGCTAGAAAATCTTGGAAAATTAGATGAGGAATGTTCTTCAGAACATTTGTGAATATGGACCCTGAACTTGCAGGACCACCAACATACAATTCATTTACATTGTTATTTTATTCATCAGCTTCCATAAATTAGCCAATCTGAGCTCAGTATTTGGTCTCAGTATACTGTCTCCCATACACAATGCTTCATGCATCTTCGCAAGCCAAGGCTGACGATTCACTACGCCACTCTACCCTTAGCGGATCAAGCTTGATTTTTTCATTCCTCCGATTCGCTTTTTCATTGGATGCAGCCAGCTCTAGCTGTAATGTTAGATACAAGATCAGTCTGAACATTCCTTGTAGTCTGATCATAATCTACTCTGGGAATGAAATCACTCATAACATTTCATCTTTGATAAAAATAGAATAAGGTCGCTACCTTTGAAATGGAAGGTAAACATGGAAACCCACGTGGATGTCCGCTTATCGCTTCATGTGTATTTGTAAGCGGTTTGTAAAACGATCTTTCAATGGCTTTTAGAAATATGATGTAAAGGGGGGTAATAATCTGCATCCAATAGAGGGCCCATCTCGAAATCGGGCTCAATCAGCCAAGGTAAGATCCACATAGTGATCGTAACCTTGGCTTGCAAAGATGTGCTTCATGTGGTCTAAGTCAGACATGTCATTGAAATTGTAAGTTTACATGATGTAGACACTAAATAAAGCTTGTGTCTATGTCACATGGACAATCTCACTGCTTCTCTATCCTATACTTACTCAGTAAGTAAAGAACTTGGAAGTAATTTACCAATAACATCTCTTTACATACTACTATATTTATATATGCCAAGAACTTGCATAACACATACAGGTGACCTTATGACCTATCTGTGGCCAACACAGTAACTTCAACAGGTCAAGATCACTAACCAAGGAGTTTCCTTAAACCTTTACCAAACGATCCCTGGATTTTACAACTCTAGGAAGGAAGGCTTTTGAAAACATTGAGCGAAAAGGAGAAAATGCTGTTAACCAGCATTTTCTCCTTTTCCCGCAATGTTTTCTACCCTATCAGACAGAAATCATCACTTGAGCTACATTTAGATTGTTGACTTCATAATTATGTTTTCAGTTTGATCGGGTCCAAAATGTTGTGTGGTAAAGGGTTAACCCTTGACCTGCTATGTAATACAAACTAAAGATTTCAAGCCAATGGTGAAAATCCACAGTTTATGATTTAACCTTTTACCATACAATGACGCCTTTTAACGACCCTAAAGAAGAGGCCTTTTGAAAACATTGCGGGGAAAGGAGAAAATGCTGGTAACCAGCATTTTCTCCTTTTCCCACAAAGTTTTCGATCCTATCAAAGAAAAATTTTGTCATTTCAATACAACCATTATGAAATTGTCAACTGCAAATGCTTTCAATTTATATAGGTCTAAAATTTTATTGTGTGGTAAAGGGTGAAATATTTTACTCATTGGACGAATCACGGCATATCACAAAGAGTAGATACAAGATCAGATTACACTACTGTGTAGTCTCATCTAGATCTGCAAAGTCAATAAAAGCCCACAAAGTACATGTATTGCCTAGCAGTCAAAGTGATAACTTTTTTTGTTTTTCTGTTGACCCTCTCAGGCTTAGTATTTTACATAGGAATTAACTCTGACTGGGGAAGGAAAAAAGTATTGGGGTTACTTTCAGGAAATATTGAATTGACTCATTACCTTGTTAACAGTATACTGTTGGGGATATGTTCATAGCTACATTGATATACAACGTCTAAAATTAAATGAATACCTCATGTCCAAAAATGTATATTCTGCTCTCTCATTTTTTCCATGTCATCATGTTAGATATTTTAAGCAATGACATCATGAACTTTGTATGATCCTCACCCTGTTATTTTTTGGAGATCAAGTAATACAGGTTTATACCACTGAAATTATCTTCGTTCACACACAACTTTACACACTTTTACTGTAACCAGTCTTTCATCTCTTCATAATAAACCTAAACTTGAACAAAAACTCACTAACTTTAAAGGTCATTGGGTACATTTCCTTTATGTTAACACCCGTTTACTAAGACCATTGTGCTAAACAAAGAAAACAAATCTTCACACACCCGAAGAAGATCCAAGCTGAGTAAAGGTTGAAAATAAGTATTTTTTCCCTAATTTCTTTTGTAGTTCAACATATCTTTCACTCATTTTATAATAAGATAGTTTAATTATATATATATATTTTTTTTTTAAATAAAAATTGGGATAACGGCACCTATAAATGTGTATCCAATCACAATCATTTATTGCTAGGGCGAGTCATAAGATGACTAATTCTAGGAATCAAATTTTCGCTCATATGACCACAAACAGAAAAACATCGACCTGGTACAGATGAGATCAGTCTCATGATAAGGCAGTTATTTTTCCAGGAATTTTGACAGCAAGAATGACCACCTTTGTTAGTGAAAACAATATAGGTCGTCAAGGACGGTTGCTGTAACTTTGTCTCGATGTCGCAGCTTCCTTGCAATTAATTGTTCACGCAAAAATTTTCCCGATAAAGAAACTTACAGAGTTTGATGGAATTGACCCGGAGTACACAAGCATTTTTTTCTACCTACTATTCGTAGAGGAAACGTTGAAATGTCAAACCTTGTAGAAGGTTGCGCAACAATCTACAAATCGACCAAGGAGAGTAAATCTAGGCCACATATGTGAGTATTTGAAGAAGTGATTGAAAAGAGAAACTAGATTCCTTACCTCTCTAAATCTTGCAATATTCGAGCGACAAGGCCTTCTTTGTCGGTATGCTGGTTGGAATCCACAGTTTAAGTCATCTGGTTCCTTTGAAATTAAGACTTTTTGTCAATGTTTACATATTAAACAATATCCAACATGGAGTTTGTTTTGGTTAATACCAGAAATTGCGGGAATTGCTGTCACATGAGGAGACGTCATCAACGTCCTAGATTTGCTCCAATCAAAAAAGAGAAATTGGTGAAACTCCACCCACGTTTTCCAATATATTGGGAGAATTACAGTAGAACAAAAAAGAAAATGTCAATGTTATAATGTTATATACTTTACAGAGCGCTTAAAGTTTCGCAAAGACTTTTTTGAACATTTAAAGGCTTCAATGACATTATCAAATGAAATGCTAAATGATAGCTCTTTGTGATTTTAACTTGCATAAGGAATGATGAAATGTGCTATATATAACTTAGGTGAAGGTCAACCGTCGGTCATGTTTTTGTTTTGATCATGCGTGCTCAGTCTATTTTTAACCCTCGAAACAGCTGATTTTGTTTGACTTTGTGGCCTAGTTGATCTTTGTCAATCATTTGTTGCTACTGCTCTGGGCTAATTTAGAATTCAAGCCTTAGGTTGCTAAGCACGAACAGGGAATCTTTTGCGGAAATTATAGGTCAAGATTAGACTACAGAAAAGGTGCAGTCTGATCTTGCAACTACAATTTTCGACATAGGTGATTAAAATGTAGCAAATTGTCTGTTATTACTTTCGACTGGAAAGTTTCATACATGTAATTTATTTCGCAGGTCAATGGTAAAGAAAAATAAGCAGCGAGTGTAACGTCGAATTAATTCTAGATCTCAACCTTCTCGATAAACCAAGCTGTTGAGTAGTTTGTAACTCGACTTCCTCACAGGTCAGATAGCATTGTCTCCTGGTAGAATCTGGACTGCCAAGCAAAACTTCCACGAAACTGGATCATACTGTTAAGTGAGAAGTAATAAATCTAAAATAAACCTTCTGGTGCACGTGTCACAATATCACTGGTTACCAACAATTTTTCCATTCCCCAGTATGTTTAATACCCTTTCATGGGCAGATCCTATCATCTGTCGTCTGTAGTTGGTTAGGCAAGTTTAACTTTCCCAAACAAGCCCTGGTTTTTACGCGTCTGCAGTAAAAGTATTTTGAAAACACTGTGGGAAAAGGAGAAATTGCTCGTAACGAGCAATTTCTCCTTTTCCCACAGTGTTTTCTACCCTTTTTGAGAACTATCGGCCATTTTCTCCAAATCTGAATTTGTCGTCTGCAAACTCTTTTGGTTTGGAAGGGTACAAAATTTATCGTTTGGGAAAGGGTTAAGAAGTTGTGGTTCGTCGAAGAGCAAATTATTATGTATATATCGAGGTCGTTTGTACACAGTGCAGTGGGGGCGGAGAAGGGTTAACCTTCTTTGTTCAGGAACATGTAAATATAGGTCAAATTTCTATTTTGATATCGTAGCCTAGAGGGAAAACTTTCAATTCGATACCAAAGGCAATCAGCTGTGAATGCTTCACTCGTTACCTCGTTACAGGTCTACTGACACAAATCCGCAATATTAGTCTAGTAGCTTTAATTTACAACCTTTTATCTGTTGTTTGTTTGTATGGTGTTTAATTAACTCTTTACCAAACGACAAAATTTTAGGCTTGTCTAAATTGAAAACATTTGCAGACATCAAAATAAAAGTGACTGGAAATTTGTATCGCAGAGGAGAGAAAACATTGTGGGAAAAGGAGAAAATGCTGGTTCTCGTTTTCCAACAATGTTTTCTACAGGCTTCTTTCTCAGGGTCGTCAAAAGTAGGGATTGTGTGGTAATGGGTTAACTCATGAATCGACACACATTCTACACTTGAGTAGTATTTCGCAGACAAAGAAAGAAAATGCAATTATTTTGTTTTCGGAAGAATAGAAAATATGGCCCGGGGGGTGGGGAATAGATTTCTTATGTGTTCAAAAAACATGCTCACTTAATGCATTATTTCATTAACCCTTTACCAAACAATCCCTGGTTTTTACGACCCTGAAATAGAAGCCTTTTGAAAACATTGTGGGAAAAGGAGAAAATGCTGGTAACCAGCATTTTCTCCTTTCCCATAATGTTTTCTACCCTGCTGGAAACAAATTTCAAATTTTGAGTTGCGTTTGTTTTGTCGTCTGCTAGTGCTTTCAATATGGAGACATCTAAAATTTTGTCGTTTGGAAAAGGGTAGTGTTATAACTCCTTACCAAAAGACAAATTTTTGGACTTAACCAAGTTTAAATCATCAGCAGGCAACCAATAATATCTTGTTACTATGATGATTTTTGACTTTGATAGGATAGAAAATATTGTGGGAAAAGGAAAAAAATGCTGGTTACCAGCATTTTCTCCTTTTCCTACAATGTTTTCTAACGGCATTTTTCTCATGGTCGTTAAAAAGTTGGGATTTAGTGGTAAAGAGTAAAAGCTTATGTACGACTTATATGAAAAACATTTTGTACCACCTGATGTTATCAGAAAAGAACATTGTTAACACATCATTGTCATAAATAAGTAACAGTCAAGCTGTTACAATGTTTTGTACAGGTAAATTGATACAGAGCTTCAATGCATGGATCTGTGGTGATAAGATAAACCGACTACCTTAGTTACTGTTCCCAAGGGCTCACAAACAAATGCAGTCAATACATATACAGTATAGCAGATAGGCCACTTAAATTGTGCTGTCATGAATGTTTCTCTCGATAAAATTTCGGAAAAAATATTTTAATCGTATATTTCTGTCGATGATAAATTCTCGGCAAGTAATTTAAAGACAGTTACTCCACCCTTAGAATACTCAAATGTTTCAGCTGACAGAGTGGATCAAGATAAAACTGTACAATATGTGGAGACTGATCTTTGCCGTTAGGTCACAGGAATTGGACATTATATAAACAAAATAAATGATAAAATATGAAAAAAAAATCTCCCCTAGATATAATTTAAACACAAGGAATGCAACGTCTCGATTGCCGGCGCCAGCACAAGACAGCCTTTCCAACCCAAAATCACCCACGAAACAAACATTGATCATAATTTCCTTTTAGCCTAGCAATAGACAACACAACAATGTATCCGCGACATTTGGCTATTATCCGACACTCTACTACACAATACCAATTTTTAACAAAACCCGTGGAAATAGCCCTTTAACCCATTACCACTCAATCCCGACTTTTGACGACTCTGAGAAAGCAGCCTTTAGAAAACATTGTGGAAAAAGGAGAAAATGCTGGTAACCAGCATTTTCTCCTTTTCCCACAATGTTTTTTACCCTTCACAAAACAAATTTCAAATTTTCAGTCACTTTTATTTTGTCGTCTGCAAATACTTTCGATTTGGACAAACCTAAAATTTTGTTGTGTGGTAAAGAGTTAAAGACGTTCTGGAAAGACCTTTTCCACAAGGCTTTCTACATTTCTGCTGACAACTATTGTCATTTTAGCTAATTTTATTATGTTGTGTACAAGTGCTTTGAATTTGGACTGGTGTAAAATTTTGTCATTTGATAGTCAACCCTTATATGGGTTTACCCCTCATAATGACAAGAGCACAGTCGGGTGATTTTCATCATAGTCTCTTTACCACAAAACAAACTTTTGGCCTTCTCCAAATTGAAAGCATTTGCAGAAAGAAATTAAACCATACTTAAAACAGGAAATTTGTCTATCAAAGGATGGAAAACATTGTTTGAAGAGGGGACATGCTGGTCACCAGCATTTTCTCCTTTTCCGACAATGTTTTCGAAAGCCTTTTTTCATTAGTTTCGTAGAAAACCGGGATTTTCTGGTAAAGGATTAGCCCTTTCCCAAACGACAAATGTCTGGACTAGACCAAATTGAAAGCATTTGCAGACAACAATTTAACTCTTGCTGAAAAGGTGATTTTTCTATATGATAGGGTAGAAAAAATTGTGGGAAAAGGAAAAAATGCTGGTTACCAGCATTTTCTCCTTTTCCCACAATGATTTCAAAGGGCTACTATTCCAGTAAAAACCAGGGATTGTTTGGTAAAGGATTAAAAGCTTAAAGGGGAATGACCAAGTTTTTAAAGCTGTAAATCAGCATTTCTTGTTAACACCAATGAGTTCAAGAAGATTTATTTTTCTTTGCAATCGTATAGAAACTGCATTACAAACAAACGTTTGGATTAACCATTTACCACACAAATCCTAGGATGAAAGATTTTTAAATAACATGTGGTAAAAGAAGAAAATGCTAGTGACCATCATTTTCTTCTTCTCCTACAATGTTTTTTATCCTTTCAAAGACAAATACCATCAGTAAAAGAATGAACACTTTTAAAATATCTAACCAATATTTTCCCAAGTTCCCAAAATTTTTCTATCCTACTGAAGAGAAATCTTAACATTTAACACTTAACTTGTTGTCTGCATATGCTTTCAAATTTTGCAAACTCCAAAAATTTGTGGTCTGTTAACCATTTACCCCATAAGGCATTTCTAATGTATCTCTAATTGACTCTTAATAACAGCAAGGATGAAGCCGTTTCTTATGTGTATATGACACTTTTTGATAGCATAGAAAAATTGTGATAAAAGGTGAAATTGCTTGTCACGAGCAATTTCACCTTTTGCCACAATGTTTTCCAAAGGCTACTACAAGCAATGCGTAGAAATGAGTATCTATGGAGTAAAGGGTTAAAGGGTTAAGTACAAAATAACGTTAACAGTAACTTTTTTAGTTTCAATACATTGACGGCAACACCACAGAGAAAATTTTCTAAAAATGTACATATTTGCATGCACCAACCGACAGAAAGACAGACACACAGACAGACAGGCAGACAGGCAGGCAGGCAGGAACAGACACACAGACAGACACACAAACTAAAATTCTATAATTTAGCGAAGAGTTAACTCATTACCAAACGACAATATTTTAGGCTTATCCAAATCGAAAGCATTTGCAGACGACAATAAAAGTGACTGAAAATTGAAGAGTAGAGTAGAGTAGAAAACATTGTGGGAAAAGGAGAAAATGCTGGTTACCAGCATTTTCTCATTTTACCACAATGTTTCCTTATGGCTTCTTTCTCAGGGTCGTCAAAAGGAGGGATTGAGTGGTAATGGGATAAACAATTTTATTTACAGTGTCCCTTAATCCTATACATAAATTCAAGCATTAATGATCCAAAGGAAAGAGACTTTAAAAAAGACTTTGTGAAAAGGAGGAAATGGCGGTAACTAGATTTTCTTGTTACCAGCATTTTCTCCTTTTCCCACAATTTTTTCAGTCCTATCAAAGACAATTCCCATCATTTGAGACACATTTATACTGACCTCTGCAAACACTTTCAATCTGGACAAGTCTTAAATTTTGTCATCTGGAAAAGGGTTGAAAACTCTCTCACTATAAACAGACTCTATTCACCTTGAATTATAGATCATGTTCATTCTCAATGCAAAGGGCAGCAACTCTGTATGTCAAGACTTTCAGTCTCAACCAATCAAATTGCCAGTACTCCAGTTTAGAATTATGTAATCTGCCCTCTGCAAATGCTTTCAAGCTGGACAAAGTCCAAAAATTTAGTTGCCTGAAAGTAACAGTTCATTGGTGTTTTATACCACATTCAACAGCTATTCAGTCAGATCATAATGAATGCCCACTTACTCTCTTTACCACACGCTCCCAACTTTTAACAACTTTGAGAAGAAAGCCTTTGGAAACATTGTGGGAAAAGGTGAAAATGCTGGTATCAAGCATTTTCTTCTTTTTCCACAATGTTTTCTACCATTTCTAAATCAAATTGAAATTTATGATTCACATTTATGTTACTGTCAACAAATGCTTTAACCCTTTCCCAAACAATCCCTGGTTTTTACAGGTCTGGAATAGTAGCCTTTTGAAAACATTGTGGGAAAAGGAGAAAATGCTGGTAACCAGCATTTTCTCCTTTTTCCACACAGTTTCCTACCCTATCATAGACAGAAATCATCTTTTCAGCAAGAGTTGAATTGTCGTCTGCAAATGCTTTCAGTTTGGTCTAGTCCAAAAGTTTGTTGTTTGGGAAAGGGTTAAATTTGGGCTGGTCCAAAATTTTCTTGTTTGGTAATGAGTTATCAACATTTTTCCTTACTGTTTGCTCAGTTATATTAAACATTTTTCCTCACTATCATCTGCACTGAGCTGAGATGACGCAAAACCTTGCCTATGGACATCCTAACTTGCCTAGCGCCACTTGCTACCGTGGATGTCTTTCAACATTTGAAATAAAAGTACAATCACTATGGCAGCACAAGTTTCTATCGTTTAGATTTTTTAGATCTTTTAGACTTCCTTGTTTTCATTCTGGAATGCCCTTCAGATGATCTCCTTTTCCTTTTTTTGCTGGAAGTACCAGCCTCCGCAAGTTCTTGGTTTCTAGCACTCCGTCTTAGCTCAGGGGGACTGCTCTCTTCTACTGAAGAGGTCGGTGACGCAGGGCTCCTCTGTCTTTTTCTCTTAAGTTCTGGGTATGATCTTTCTTCAGGGGAAGACAACATACCTTCATTACTGCCCACTGATGGTGTTGGGGTAATAGAATCAAGGGGCGTGGACAGTTCTCTGGGAGAGGCTGGGTTATCATTGGATGCTGGGGAGACACTCCTTAGTGAGTTTGGACTAATTGGTGATGGTGGTGTTGATGGGCGACCTCGATTGAGTTGGCTTATGTCAGGGGGTGAAGGAGTTAGCTCCCCTGATGATGGGGGCGATGAAGATGCAATATTGACTCTAGGTTTGTACAGAACAGGTGGAGTATTTCTCTGGACTGGGGGAGTCCCCTGCTGGACTGGGGATACAGGTCTAGCTCTTGTGATAGGTGGTGGTGAAGGTGATATGGACTCAAACGAACCACTCCTGCTACTTCTGGTCCTACGTTTTGTAATAGGGGGTGGGGATGGTGTTAATGATTCTGTCCGCAGTCTAGATCTTAAAGTTGGGCTTGGAGATCTCTCCAATCGCCGACCTCTGTACAAGGAAGGTGGTGTTGGACTCTTGTCCTCTCTATACAGAGTTCCTCGCTCGGTAATACCAGTCCGAATTGGAGATCTTGAGTCTTCCCTGTAACCTGGAGGTGGGGAATACACTGGGCGTCTGTCTGGAGGAGGGGAGGGCGAGGTGTCTTCTCGGTACAGGGTACCTCTCTCTGTGATACCTGTTTTACCCGGACCCTCATGAATATCCTCTGCCATGTAATATTCGTCCCTGAATAAAAAATCATGTAACAGTTACTTCAGGAGGTACTCTTTTCCATACAACAAAATTTTAGACTAGTCCAAAGTGAAAGCATTTGCAGACAACAAAGTAAAGGTGATGCAAAAATTGAAATTGGATTTGGGGAGGGTAGAAAACATTGTGGGAAAAGGGGGAAATGCTTGTAACCAGCATTTTCTCCTTTTCCAACGATGTTTACAAAAGTTGTCTTTCTCAGGGTTGTTAAAAGTCGAGACTGCGTGGCAAAGAGTTAATTCATGTTTATTATCCATAATTATTTTAAAAGTATTTTTTGAAAGTTTACTACAACTTTGTATGAGAGGATTCCATCATTTGAGCCACATTGGACTATGATGTCACCCTGTGGTAAAGGGTTAACAAATTTATATGATGCATTAACCTACATTTTCTCCTTTTCCCACAATGTTTTCAAAACTGCCTTCCAGTAAAGGCTGTTGAAATTTGAGGATGTGAGGTAAAAAGTTACGTAACTTATTTCTCAATTGACCTTATCTCTCAATGAACATTTTAGGCCATGATATGACCTATGCTCTTAAAACTGAGGTAAACATCAATACAAACAACACTAGTCATCTGTCAATTTGGAGCCATCAAAAACTGTGTTGTATCGTTATGAGGTAAATGAGGCTTACAGACTAAGATTGCCTTTGAGATGATATACATAGCAGGTAATAAAGAGATAATGCTAGTTACCAGCATTTTCTCTTTTTCTTGCCATGTGTTCAAAAGTCCTCTTCCTTTAAATGAGGTTATAAATGCACTACATCACTTTGTAGGGGGGTTATGCTGCTTTCACTCTTCACCAAATGATAAAATTTTAGAATTGGAAGCATTTGCAGATGTCAAAATATAAGAAATTAAAAAATTGAATTTGTTGTTGGAAGAATAAAAAGTACTGCAGGAAAGAAGAAATGCTTGTTATCAGCATTTTTTCCTTTATCTGCACTGTTTTCGAAAGCCTCATCCCACAAGGTCATTTAACCCATTACCACACAATCCCTACTTTTAATAACCCTCAGAAAGAAGCCTTAAGACAACATTGTGGGAAAAAATGCTGGTTATCAGCATTTTCTCCTTTTCCCACAATGTCTTATACCCTTCACAAAACAAGTTTCAAATTTTCAGTCACTCATATTTCATCATCTACAAAATGCATTTGATTTGGACAAAGCTAATACTAGTATTTTGTCGTTTGGTAATGAGTTAACCCTTTACCAAACAATCCCTGGTTTTTATGACCCTGAATATAGAAGCCTATAGAAAACATTGTGGGAAAAGGAGAAAATGCTGGTAACCAGCATTTTCTCCTTTTCCCACAATGTTTTCAACCCTTCCCAAAACAAATTTCAATTTTTGAGCAAACATTTATTTTGTCATCTGCAAATGCTTTCAAGATGGTCAAGTTTATAATTTTGTCGTTTGGTAAAGAGTTAAGCATGGAATAGTTTGATAAAGAGCTAAATCTGAGAAAGCATACTTAATATTCATTTTTCAGAAAAGACATGAAAAACATCAACATTACAATAGAATTTGTTTCACCTTGACATAGAATACAATTCTTAACTGAAGGTCAAATTTGAACTGAACATTGTTTGTGCTCAATTCTGGTAGAATTTTTTTCTCTGGTAGGCAAAATAGTTTTATTTGATTTGTCATTTGTGGAGGTTATCTTGACTTACGTTCTAGGTCGACCTCCAATAGGTCCTTCCCAACCTGGTCCTGGGGGCATAAACCGTGGGGCACCTGGTGGGTAGAAAGGTTTTCCCGGGGACATGCCTGGCGGTGGGGGTGGTCGGATTGGGGAACCATCAGGACCAAAATGCTGTGGAGAGGGAAACCATCCTCGAACGACTCCTCTTGGGCCCCTAGCTCCCATGGGTGACATTCCTCTTCCAGGAGGGAATGGACTGCAAATAACAAAATACTTGAAGGAATTTTTGAAACTGTTTAAATTATTATTGGCTGTGAGCAAACAGTACATGAGCAGAACACTGGCAAACTGGGACATAACACATCTCTATGATGCTTTGACCATCATTTTCTCATTTTCCCACAATGTTTTCAAACCTCCCTTCCAGTCAGGGTTGTTAAAGTTTGAGATAGTGTAGTAACAAATTAACCCTTTCCCAAATAATCCTTGTTTTTCATGATCCTTTTGAAAACAACGTGGGAAAAGGAGAAAATGTTGGTAACCAGTATTTTCTCCTTTTCCAACAATGTTTTCTACCCTCCCAAAACAAATTGCAATTTTTGAGTCAGGTTTTGTTGTCTGCAAATGCTTTCAATTTGTACTAGTAAAATTCTGTCGTTTGATAAAGAGTTATGTAACTTATTTCTTAATTGACCTTGTCTCTCAATGAACATTTTAGGCCTGATATGACCTATGCTCTTAAAACTGAGTTAAACTCCAATACAAACAAATGAACAAGGGAGTCCAAGTTTTTTAACTACTGCTAAGAGGTTTTCAGTTTTTCATTTTAAAACTTCTCTAACTGACTGAAACAGTTACAGTGCATATATTGCTATATTACATACATTTAGTTGAGGCAAAAGAATCTCACAAAAAAAAAAAAGAGTGATTGCATGAAGCTGCTCCTAGTTTCCACTCCTGTAACCCTTTACCACATGATCCCTAGTTTTAAGGAGAAGGCTTTTGAAAACTAGTGATAAGAGAAAAACATGGTGAAAGCCATTTCTATCCTTCTTAAATCAAAATTAGATTTTAAGTAAAAAATATATGTCACATATGTCAATTGCAAATGCTTTCAGTGTGGAGAAGTCTAACATTTTGTCATCTGATGGATCCTTAAATTTAAAAATTCTCTTTCTTTTATGTGTGTACAAGATGAACCCTTTCCAAACCATCCCTCGTTTTTATGACCCAGAGAAAGAAGCCTTCTAAAAATATTGTGGAAAAAGGAGAAAATGCTGGTAACCTGCATTTTCTCCTTTTTCCACAATGTTTTCCACTCTCCCAAAACAACTTTCAATTTTTGAGTCACCTTAAATTTGTTGTCTGCAAGTGCTTTGAATTTGGACCAGTCTAAAATTTTGTCGCTTGGTGAAAAGTTAATGAGGGTTTTTGCAGGTCATGAAATAATTTGTACAATAATGGGTTAACCTTTAACCCATTACCACACAATCCCTACTTTTGACTCCCCCTGAGAAAGGACCCTGTAGAAAAAAACATTGTGGGAAAAGGAGAAAATGCTGGTAACCAGCATTTTCTCCTTTTCCCACAATGTTTTCTACCCTTCATAAAACAAATCTCAAATTTTCAGTCACTTTTTATTTTGTCGTCTGTAAATTATTTCGATTTGGACAAGTCCAAAATTTTGTCGTTTGGTAATGGGTTAAACTTACCCTGGTACCATTGGTCCTCTTGGCCCCATTGGTCCCATGGGCATCCTTGGCCCCATTGGCCCTACTGGCCCCCTAGGACCAAATGGTATCATCATGGAGTCCTGTCGGGATCGTTTAGCCGCCTCCCCAAAGTCAACATCCTCCAAAGGTCTGGCTTTCCTCCTTCTTTCTCTCTCACTGTCAGATAAATCAGATTTTCCAGAGTAGGAAGATCTTTTTGAAGAGACTGTAGAAAATGACCTTGACCTGGATCTAGAGACTGACCTTGACCTTGAACTTGACTTGGTTCTGGATCTTGATCTACTGTATGATCTAGATCTACTAGATGATCTTGACCTTGATTTTGACCTTGACCTTGAAACTTTAGAGTCACTGCTAATGGATGACAAAGACCTACTTCTGCTTCTTCTAGGCTTTTTATCGTTTTTTGATTTTGATCTTGAATAGGAATCTGATGAAATGGACGACCTCGATCCTTTGCTGTTCCTTCTTGACCTACTTCTCCTCGCTCCATTATCATCCTCTGACCCTAGAGGTGATGTAGGAAGAGCAGGCAGCTCCTCATTCTCTGCTGGTGGAGGTGGGAGTGGAGGTAGTGGAGGAGGGGATGGGTCTTTAGGTAGAGGGGGAAGTCCAGCTGGTAGGGGTGGGGGAGTAGTAACTGATCGTCTAGAAAATGAATGCCTTGGTTTGTATAAATCTGAGTTATCATAACTTTGCTTAGATCCAGGTGTCTTGGAACTAGGTTTCTCATTTCTGTTGTCAGAACTCCTGAAATGAGATATGAAATAAGGTATAGGAAAATCAAATGTAGTTTGATTTGCCCTTAACCCATTACCACACAATCCCTACTTTTAACGACCCTGAGAAAGAAGCCTTTTGAAAACATTGTAGGAAAAGGAGAAAATGCTGGTAACCAGCATTTTCTCCTTTTCCCACAATGTTTTCATACTCTTCTCAAAAGAAATTTTAAATTTTCAGTCACTTTTATTTTGCCATCTGCAAATGCTTTCAATTTGGACAAGTGTAAAATTTTGTTGTATGGTAAAGAGTTAAGAAGGGCAACAAAAACTTAAAATTTATAGGAACAAAAAATGCTTTTCAAGGGAGTAATGGATGAAATTAGAAGGGAGAAAAATGCCCTGACAGTCCCTTCTCACCAATCATCTACTTCACTAAATACATGTAGATAATATCTGAGAAGATCAATTTATGCTGAGACAACTTCAAAGGAAGAATACCCTCCAAGAGAAGGAAAAATCACACCCCTGATTTTTGAAAATAAAGCATATCAAGATCATATTGCATGCAAAGTATCATCTTCAATCAACAGGGTCCACTACTTTACTCCATAGATACTCACTTCTTGTAGAAGCCTTTCGAAAACATTGTGGTAAAAGGTGAAATTGCTCGTGACGAGCAATTTCACCTTTTGTCACAATGTTTTCTACACTATCAAAAGGTGTCATATACACATAAGAAATGGGTTCATTCTTGCTGTTATTTTGGGTCAATTAGAGATACCATAGAAATGCCTTATGGGGTAAAGGGTTTAAATAAATCTTTTCACAGAGCAGCCTTGGAACTAAAATTCCTATTTTTCAATGCCTATTTCATAAATCCTTATCCTTCCAGGTAACTAAAATTTTTCAATTTGATAGTAAAACCCAATATTGCTATTTCAAAGTTATGTTTTGGTGAACCATATATCCTAATAGGACAGTGTAGAGCCAAGATCAAACTGCAAGTTCTGTGCAGTCTAATCCTGATCTACACTGTCTTCAAAAAGTCAGTGAGTTATGTTTAGCAGCCAAAGAATTACTCGAGATTTAGTGCTAGTAAAAGTTAAGCTTGGTCTTCACAATCCTCTAGTTTTAAACACCCTGACAGGGAAAAGATGAGAAAACACTGAAGGAAAAAGAAACAAGAGCACGCTATGTAGGTGCAAAATTAAGCTTCGATGCACTTACTTGATTTTCAGTGAAAATTTTAAGTCAAGAATGGTGCAAAACACTTTGAACAAAAAAAACTTGGATGATTATCTGCCATGTATGGATTGCTTTTTCAATAGATAACAACTAGCTCAAGTTTGAAGTAAATATCTTCCACCATAACAGAGATATTAAAGAAAATTTTATATGCAGACAACCTACCTAGTCACAGATGACAATGCTATGACAATACTGACTTTATGACAATGCTATGACAATACTGACTTTATGACAATGCTATGACAATACTGACTTTATGACAATACTAATTTTATGACAATGCTATGACAATACTAACTTTATGACAATGCTATGACAATACTAACTTTATGACAATGCTTTGACAATACTAATTTTATGACAATGCTCTGACCATATTAACTCTTTACCAAATGAGCCATATTGAAAGCCCTTGCAGATGAAAAATCAAACATAACGCAAAAATTGAAAATTGTTTCCAACAGGGTAGAAAACATTGTGAGAAAAAGAGAAAATGCTGGTTACCATAATTTTCTTCTTTTTCCCCATTTTCAAAAGGCTTCTACCTCAGAGTTGTAAAAACAGGATTGTTTATTAAAAGGTTAACTTTATCTTTGAAAAAGTAAAAAGCTTAAACCATTGGCAACCAAACTTTTCTCCTTTTCCTACAATGCTTGTTACATTTCCATAGTCAAATTCCTTTATCTGAGCCATATTGTCTGCAAATACTTTCAATTTGTACAAATTTTAAATCTTATCATGTGGTAAAATACCTTAGTTGCCTGCCTTCTCTTGTTGAAACTCTTTTGGCAGGAGGTTCACCAGAGCTGGATTGACTTGTGTTTCTTCTCCGTCTCCTGCCTTCTTGTGAATGATCACTGACTTCAGATGAGTTGCTCTTGATGTCGTCATTAAATTTACTGCGTGAGCGTGTGATTCTCCCCGACTCTGTGGCCGTGATATCTGCAGATGTGACCTCATACTCTGCAACACCTTCTGTATAGTCTGTGCTGCCTAAATAATATAATAAAAACTACCATTAACCCTTTCCCAATCTGCAAATTTTGGACCACACCAAACTGAAAGCATTTTGCAGATGACAGCTTAACAGTAGCTAAAAAGATGATTTCTCTATATGATGGGGTAGAAAACATTGTGGGAAAAGGAGAAATTGCTGGCTACCAGCATTTTCTCCTTTTCCCTCAATGTTTTCAAAAGGCTTCTATTCCTGACCCATAAAATCAGGGATTGTTTGGGAAAGGCTTAAAGATAAGAGGAGTGTAGTTGGGTTCAGAAGGCATTGTTTCTTTCAGTTCATCAATAAAACCTCTGTTTTGGGTATTCATTAGAGCTCAAACCAGTTAACAGATTGTTGTGAAAAAAACACTCCCTTTAGAATATGAAAATTGGAGTGTTTGTACTGAAGTTTGATGCTGTTTCAACAGCTTAGGACACTATCATGGTGATCAGAGCACCTATCCATGTGTATCCCATCTTTCTCACATCAGGACTGACATAACTTTCTTTCTAAGCCAAAGACCACTTTTTTCACAAACTTTGCCTCAGCCAAGTATCAATCCTGCAAACATCAGGATACAAGTCAGATACACTAGCCATTTAGCTATAAGGCCTGGCTCAGAACATGAAGAAATAATATTTTATCTCATACCCATCCTCGTTTTTATTGTTAATTCTATACCACACAACCAAAATGCAGACTGGCCCAAATTGAAAGCATTTGCAGCTGACAATTAAGATGTGGATAAAATGGTGGAATTTGTCTTCAATAGGATAGAAAATTTGTGGGGAAAGGAGAAAATGCTGGTTACCAGTATTTTCTCCTTTTCCAACAATATTTTCAACAGGCTCATTTCTCAGGACTGTTAAAAATCAGAACAGTGCAGCACAAGGTTAACATAGCTAGAATGAATTAGGTCCCTGGTTTATAGTATTAGCCCTTGGCATTTGGCATCAGTTTATTACCACAGACCTCAGACCTATAACTCAGCCAATACCAAATTACTTTAACTCATTACCAAACGACAATATTTTAGACGGGTCCAAATTGAAAGCATTTGCAGACGACAAAATAAAAGTGACTGAAAATTTGAAATTTGTTTTGTGAAGGATAGAAAACATTGTGGGAAAAGGAGAAAATGCTGGTTACCAGCATTTTCTCCTTTTCCCACAGTGTTTTCAAGAGGACTCTTTCACTGGGGTGTTATAAGTCGGGATTGTGTGGTAAAGAGTTATGATAGTAGACCCCTAATACCTCTAGTGCTGAATTGCATAAAGTTTTCTTGATAAATGCTGATTTATACAGGAATAATACTTTTGCACATTTTTAACGGACCAGAAATTTCTTCATGCCTATCTTGAAATTATTTGTAGATACTTTTGTTAGTTTTCAGAAAAGGGAGGTAATTACTATATATCTCTCTGTAATGAACATAAAGTGGCTTTATATTCATCAATGATAATTCTAAAAAAGACAAAAAGGGAAAAGTGGCTTGGTTAAAGCAGTACAATAACACTCTTTTTTAATCATAGCAAAGTTTGTATGATAATATTATTGTGGAAATAGCTGTTTTCTATTCGGGGTCTACTACGTTAAATAGCATTATTTGTCCTGCAACCTGGGAAAATGGGCATTCGGACATTTGCATGAAGTGTTGTCTCACATCAGTCTGCGCAGGCTAATCTCCGAAACCACACTTCCCGCTTTTATGTAATTTTCTGTTTTGTGCAAGTCTACTGAAGCACAAAATCTAATGTAGCTGTATAGAGCCGTCTCAAGTTAAACTATGCAGACTGCACAGTCATCTCCGAGATGATACTTCAACCCTTTCCCAAACGGCAAATTTTGGATCAGACCAAATTCAAAGAATTTTGCAGATGACAAATTAACAGTTGCTAAAAAAGATGATTTTCCTACATGATAGGGTAGAAAACATTGTGGGAAAAGGAGAAAATGCTGGTTACCAGCATTTTCTCCTTTTCCCACAATGTTTTCAAAAGGCTTCTATTCCTGACCCATAAAAACCAAAAAGCAAATATCCAAATGCCCTATTTTGTTTGCAGCAAGCCATTTAATAAACCTACCATCTGGTAGTTGATGTTTCACTTCAGTTGGAGTTGAAGCCTCAGAATAAAACTCTTCACCTTCTGTAATAGTGACTACCTCTTCTCCGCTTGGCATAACCGACACCTCTGTGAATTCAACTGTTTCCATGGTGATTTCTTGATGCTGATCATCTGGTAATGGAATTTCTAGAAGGTGAACCTCTTCCGTATCCAATTCAACTGTTTGAGGTTCCATATCGTCTGTAGTTATCTCCATTTCCACTGTTTCTTCAATCACCATAGTTTCATCATAGCTCTGACTAAGTGAGGCCGAAGGACTTTTGAACACAAACTCATCTGACATGTACCTGACATAAACATAAATAGCGGTGTTCATAAAGGAATTATGTGCCTGAATTAAACATAAATAGTGGTGTTCATAAAAGAATTATGTGCCTGACATAAACATAAATAGTGGTGTTCATAAGGGAATTATGCACCTGTCATAAACATAAATACTGGTGTTCATAAAGGAATTATATACCTGACATACATATACAGTGGTGTTTTAAAATAGATGAAATCTGTGCGCGACTTGTTCAATATATTCATGGGATTTTGTTATAAAACTAAAACCAGGGGACATGTTGTATCTGTACTGTTATGCTAAATTACGTACACCAGTACTTTAAGTTATTGATGAATCTAAATATAGATAGAATACTTAAAAATAGACATGGTTTTTCCATGAACTGTTATTGTTTATTCTTGCTCTTTAACCCTTTCCCAAACAATCCCTGGTTTTCATGACCCTGAGAAAGAAGGCTTTTGAAAACATTGTGGGAAAAGGAGAAAATGCTGGTAACTAGCATTTTCTCCTTTTCCCACAATCTTTTCTACCCTATCACAGACCTAAAGCTAATTTGTATCCATTTCCAAATCGTTGTCTGCAGATGCTATCAGTTTGGAAGAGTCTTAAATTTGCCATTTGGGAAAGGGTTAAATGTCTGTCACCCCTCCCAGGCTAAGACCAAACAATACCATAGAGTTTCATATTTTAAGTCATGAAAATGCAAATGGAAAATTGTGAAAAATGTTAATTTCTGCACGGTTTTGTAAATAAATAGTGTTATAAGAAAGGGAAATTGTCAGATGAAGTTGTTTCATTCGAATACATATGATCAGGGTTTAGTTTCCAAATCAACCAAACATTCTAATATTTGTACCTTCTGTTTCTAATTCTTTGTCTTCTACTTCTCCTTTCCAACACTTTTTGTTCTTTTAGCTCTGCTTTCAGTTCAGCTTTTGTCTTTTTCCTCTGTTTGGATGTTTTCTTCTCTGGTGATAGAGTTTCTGATAGGCTTGTATCCACAGCTACACTGCTATCTGCGTTATGACTGTTGTCTGTATTCACACTTGTGTTGGTTTCTTCTTTAGACCCCAGTTGATCTGGGGCTGTTTCTGCCTGGTTCACATCATTCTCATGTACAGCTTGATGTGTTGCTTCAGGATTATCTTCTGCTGTTTCTACATCTTTAGCAGAATAAACATAGTCATAATGTACAAAATTAAATGAGCAAGGCTTGGCAAATTATACCAAGCAAGTCATTGCTTATCGTAGATGTAATTGTAGATCAAATAAAGTCTATTTTACTTAAACCTTTACCACACAATAACAACTTATAACGACCCTGAGGAGGAGGCCTTTTGAAAACTTTATGGGAAAAGGAGAAAAGCCAGCATTTTCTCCTTTTCCCACAAAGTTTTCTACTTTATCAAAAAAAAAAAAAAAATGCATCATTTGAGCTACAATGAAATTATCACCTACAAATGCTTTTGATTTGGATTGGTCTAAAATTCTGCTGTGTGGTAAAGGGTTAACAAGTGACTGAATCACAATGTGGAATAGTCCTTTGAGATGGATACAACACACAGACCACTAGAAAAACATTTTGATCATGCATGTCAGCCTGGGTGGACTGTGCCGGCTGACGTGGGTCAATATATTTTTCATATGTGTTCAGCCCCTTTTTGAAATGTATCATAGCTCAAATATGGTTTATCTCTTTACTCCAGAGATACTCATTACTACACATTGTTTGTAGGAGCCTTTGGAAAACATTGTACCTTTTGGCACAATGTTTTCCAAAGGCTCCTATAAGCAATGCGCAGCAATGAGTATCTATGGTGTAAAGGGTTAAATCAGTAACCCCTTTTTCTTACCTTGACAAAATGTATGAAAAGTACATTTGTGCTTATATATCTGGCATTACTTGGCATACATTAAAAGAACGTGTAAAGGAGTTAGAATCTGATTATTTTACACCGACTGTGTGAGGTGTTACTACAGCTACTTCTATCGATTCAAAGTCCTAACAAATCTAATTCATTCAGGATGAAATTAAATTCTATCAATTTTTTCAAAAGAACTCTGTTGCATATAATCGTGATTCCCTATACATCCATTTACAAGAATATTTAATCAAAATAAACTACCTGCTTTAGTATCCTCTATTTCATCAACATCTGTCTTTTCCGCCTTAACAGTTTCTTCTTTCTCTTCTTTGCTTTTCTCTATTTCCAACTCATCCACTTGAATAGTTGCTTTATCAATTGTTTCAGATTCTACCTCTTTATTTTCCTCAGCTTTATTCTCCTCTCCTTCAGTCTTAGTAACATCTTCCAATATTTCAACTTTCTCAGGTGTAACCAGCACTTCTTGTTTCTCCTGATCAACCTTCTCTCTTTCAAGTTTTTCCTTTTCAGCCTTTTCCTTTGCTCGTTCAAATCTTTCCCGTCTTTGCCTGTTCTTCTCTTCTTCCCTTTCTTTCCTCTTTGCCTCAAGATCTGCCCGTCTCTGTAACCGCTTCAAGTAGCGTTCTTCTTTTTCTTTAGCCTAAAGAAGAATGTGATTTAGAGTTACCAACTATTTAACGCTGCAACGAGACAACTGATGTTTCAAAAACCCTTAAAAATAGAGGTTTTCCAAAAACCTTTGAGAAAACCAGGGCTCGTATTCACCAACCATTCTTGAGAATATTCTTCGTCTTATTCTCCAAGGTTTTCTATGTTTGTAAGTTACACGACTTCTGATTGGCTAAACCATTCGGTGAATGGTTTAGCCAATCAGTAGTTGTGTTACTTACAAATGTAGAAAATTCTGAAGAATAAGACAAAGAACATTCTGAAGAATGGTTGGTGAATAGGGGCCCAGGGTTGGTATTCATCAACCATTCTTGAGACCATTCTTTCTCTTTTTTCTGCAAGATTTTCTAAATCTAAAAGTAACATAACTTCTGGTTGGCAGAGCAAAATGGTTTAGCCAATCAGAAGTAGTGTTACTTTCTAAATCTTGAAAAGACAGAGAATATTCCTGAGAATGCTTGGTGAATACGGGCCAAGAAGGTGCTGGTAAAGCAGTATTTTCTCATATTCCCATTTTTTTTTTCTAAACTTTCAATGTTAAATCCAATCATGTTAGTCAGAGTTAACCCTTTTCCAAACAATCCCAAATTTTACTGACACTGACAGAGACAGCTTTGGAAAACCTTGTGGGAAAAGAAGAAAATTCTTGTATACAGCATTTCCTAATTTTCCAACATTTTTTTTTGTGTTTTCACTCACAAACTCCATCATACAGGCCACATCTTGATTATTGTCTGCCACTGCTATACAAGTAGAAAAAAAATTTAAAAATACTATTTGGTAAAAGGATTAACTCTTTACCACACAATCTGGACTTTTAACGACCCGGAGAAAGAAGCCTTTTGAAAACATTGTAGGAAAAGGAGAAAATGCTGGTAACCAGCATTTTCTCCTTTTCCCACTATGTTTTCTATGCTTCCCAAGACAAATTTCTATTTTTGAGCCATACTTAGGTTGTCGTCTGCAAATGCTTTCAATTTGGACTGGTCTACAATTTTGTCGTTTGGTAAAGGGTTAAGTCAAAAATATACATGTACATTTATAAATTTTGTAAGGGTTTACACATAGGAGAAAAAAAAAAATACTGCTTCTGGTGGGACTCTTAATAATCCACAACATTTAAAAAAACATAGCTATAAATGAATTATATCAAATGAGCTTAGATTTTTTTTGTATCAAAATGTATGTTTTCCTTTTGACCCAATTTACCCTTTACTCCATGGTCATTTCTACGCATAGCTTGTTGGAACCTTTGGAAAACATTGTTGCAAAAAGTGAAATTGCTCTTGAGGTGCAATTTCACCTTTTGTCACAATGTTTTCTATGCTATCAAAAGGTGTCATATACATGTAAGAAACGGCTTCATCCTTGCTGTTATTTAGGGTCAATTAGAGATACCATAGAAATGCCTTATGGGGTAAAGGGTTAAGAGGCATACCATTTCAATTTTTACATGAAAGATTAGAAAAATATACTAGGCAGTCGAAATTGCCAACAACCCTGAGGAACAAGCTCTTGAGAACAATGTGGTAAAAGGAGAACATGCTGATAATCAGCATTTTCTTCTTTTATATGTTTTCAATTTTTTCTACTCTATGAACGCCAAATTCTATCTTTGCAGCAACATTAATCGTAATAATTCTCCTCTGCATTTGCACTCATCTTTTATCCCTCTTATGTGCATTTGTTGTTTTTTGTAAAAGGTTATCAGGGGGGATATATAAATTATTCAAATGCTATATAACCCATAATAACACATTTCTTGGACAATTTGTATCCAGACAATTCATACCAGAATAATATGTGCCAAAGAATTTATTTAGGCTTCAACCCATTTCTTACTTTTGACGAACCTGAGAAAAAAGCCTCGAGAAAACATCGTGGAAAATGGAGAAAATGCTGGTAACCAGCATTTTCTCCTTTTCCCACAATGTTTTCTTCCCTTTCCAAAACAAATTTCAAATTTTCAGCCACTTTTATTTTGTCGTCTGCAAAATAATGCTTTCAGTTTGGACCAATCTAAAATTTTGTTGTCTGGTAATGCGTTCAGGCAATAAACATTGTACCGCTAACCGATATAAGAGACACAATCAAAGGTGCCATGCTATCTGAAAAGAGGGTTAAAAGCGTCTGTGAAAATTATCCCCCTTGGCAGTCCGCACACGCTGACCTGTGTCAAAGGTCTATTGTACCTCATTATTCACTCTGTTGTTAGACAAAATGGGTTGAAAGGATCCATAAGTATGATATGAATTCCTTGGTATAGTGCATCATAGAGACGCATTAACTCATTACCAAACGATAATATTTTAGGTTTTTCCAACTCGAAAGCATTTGCAGAAGACAATATAAAAGTGACTGAAAATTTGAAATTTGTTTTGTGAAAGGTAGAAAACATTGTGGGAAAAGGAGAAAATGCTGGTTACCAGCATTTTCTCCTTTTCCCACAATGTTTTCTACAGGCCTCTTTCACAGGGGCGTCAAAAATAGGGATTGTGTGGTAATGGGTTAACCCTTTCCCGCACAATCTCGACTGTTAGCAACATTGAGAAAGAAGCCTTTTGAAAACATCGTGGGAAAGGAAGAAAATGCTGTTAACCAGCATTTTCTCCTTTTCCCACAATGTTTTTCATCCTTCCCAAAACAATTTCGAATTTTCAGATACTTTTATTATGTCATCTGCAAATGCTTAGATTTGGAAACAGTCTAAAATTTTGTTTAGTTCAACCCTCTTTAGCCAGAAAAAAATGCTTTTTCAGAGCAACTGCTCCTTTTCCCACAATATCTTTACAAAGCTTTCTATGATTAGAGTGTAAATAAGAGCACTGCATGCGGGTGCAATTACTCCATGGCATTTCCTTGCTGAGACGGACTGATTTTTAACGAAAATTCCAAGTCAAAAAGGGATGAATCTGTGTCAAAGATATTTTGATGGTCACCTGCCATACTTGTTTGGGTTCCCCTTTTAACCCATTACCACACAATCCCTACTTTTGACGCCCCAGGAAAAGAAGCCTTTTGAAAACATTGTGGGAAATTTTTTTTTTTTTCCGCAATGTTTTCTACCCTTCACAAAACTAATTTCAAATTTTCAGTCACTTTCATTTTGTCATCTGCAAATACTTTCGAATTGGACAAGCCTATAATTTAGTCGTTTGGTAATGAATTAATACTTAGGAACTAGATCAAGTTTGAAGTGAATATCTTCAGTAATGATAGAAATATTTTAAAATATAAAAGCATTTGCAAGTTGTAAGACCCGGTGACAACACGGCTATGACAGTGCCTTTACATTTTCTTTCAAAAAAAAAATTTTTTTTGCATTGTAAAGAGAACATATGAAGGAAAGGACGAAACAACCCTCGAACCCTGACAAGAAAACTTGTTAACTCTTTCAGCCCCAAATATCTATCAGCCATGCTCTGTGAAAAAGGGGACGAAAGTATCTGCAAAAAGTATCTGCCCAGGTCACCTTGCACAGTCCGGGCAGCCTGACCTAAACACATACTTTTTGGTTTTTGGTAAATTATTTGCATGTCTAAGGACCAATCCAACTTGTGCATCATTTGGTTGTTCAACAAAATGGCTTTAACCCATTACCACACAAGAAAAGTTTAGACTGGTCCAAATTGAAAGCATTTGCAGACGACAAAATAAAGGTGACTGAAAAATTGAAATTTGTTCTGGGAAGGGTAGGAAACACTGTGGGAAAAGGAGAAAATGCTGGATACCAGCATTTTCTCCTTTTCCAACAGTGTTTTCAAAAGGCTTTTTCTCAGGGGCGTCAAAAGTAGGGATTGAGTGGTAATGGGTTAATCTATACTCCATAGATACTCATTTCTACGCACTGCTTGTAGGAGCCTTTGGAAAATATTGTGGCAAAAGGTGAAATTGCTCGTGACGAGCAATTTCACCTTTTGCCACAATGTTTTCTACACTATCAAAAGGTGTCATATACACATATGATAATGGCTTCATCCTTGCTGTTATTTAGGGTCAATAAGAAATATCATAGAAATGCTTTATGAGGTAAAAGGTTATCTGATCTATAATGATGTGACGATCTGCTTGGTATAAACCTTTACCAGACAATAAAATCTTAGCCCTGTCCAAGTTGAATGCATTTCCAGACGAGAATTTCAATGTTCATTGATAGGGTAGAAAATATTGTGGAAAAAGGAGAAAATGCTGGTTACCAGACAACAAAATCTTAGCCCTGTCCAAATTGAAGGCATTCCAAGACGAGAATTTCAATGTGGCTCAAATTGTACAATTGCTTATTGATAGGGTAGAAAACATCGTGGGAAAAGGAGAAAATGCTGGTTATAAGCATTTTCTCCTTTTCCCAAATTGGTTTTCAAAAAGCTTCTTTCCAAGGATCATCGAAAGTCGTCACTGTGTGGGAAAGGGATAATGGAGATGCATTAAGCCCCCTTTTGCCAGAACATGGCTCATATACTCAAGCTCTTTGTAGAGCTGAATATACAATTCTCTTGAACTAAAACTGATCTTCAGCTTATAGACTTTACCACACGATAAAATTTTAGACTGGTCCAAATTGAAAGCATTAGCAGACAACAAAATAAATGCGACTGAAAAATTGAAATTTGTTCTGGAAAGGGTAGAAAACACTGTGGGAAAAGGAGAGAATGCTGGTTACCAGCATTTTCTCCTTTTCCTACAGTGTTTTCAAAAGGCTTCTTTCTCAGGGGCGTCAAAAGTCGGGATTGTGTGGTAATGAGTTAACTCTTTACCACACAGAACAAACTTAAACCCATTACTACACAAATTTTAGACCAATCCAAACTGAAAGCATCTGCAGACGACAATTTCAGAGTGGCTCAAATGGCGCAATTTTGCTTTGATAGCATACAAAACTTTGTGGGAAAAGTAGAAAATGCTGGTTACCAAAAGGCTACTTCCTCAGGGGCGTTAAAAGGCATTATTGTGTGGTAAGGGGTTAAATGACCCTAAAGAAAGGAGCTTTATTAAACATTGCTGGAAAAGGACAAATTTCAGGTAACCAGCATTTTCTCCTTTTTCCATCATGTTTTCTCCCCTTCCAAAGACAATCTCATCATTTTAGCCACAAATTTGGACTAGTCTAAAACTTTTTTGTTTGGTATAGACCAAACAAGAAATGGAACTAATTGGATTGGAGATCAGACTGCATATTCTGTGCAGTCTAATCTTGGATCTGTGCCAGCTGTAAAAACCATTTTTTGTTGATTCCACTGAAAGGGCTTGGAACAAGATAGTACAAATTAAAAAAAAAGTTTTTTTGGGGGAAAAAGGGAGGGATATACAACACAAAACTGAAACAGAAACACAAAAGGGGAAACCAAAACCCAAATGTTGAAACTGATTACTTTGCGCTTGCGCCTTTTTTTATGCTACAAAAAAAACATAGAAAGAAATGATGATAACCAAACAAGAGGGCCAAGATGGCCCTGGATTGCTCACCTGATTTTTGAGGGAACCATAGCCTATTTTTTTTTTAAATATTGAAGCATTGGAAACAAAATCACTATTTTGCCAAGCAATTTTCAAAAGGTCACCTATAAAAGTCATTTCAAAAACTGACCAGCCTTTTCAGAGAAGAATTGTTAAGAATTTCTTCTTTGACGTATAATGCAAGTAGAGCCATGTTTCTTGATGGATCACAATTTAGCGAACATATTTTGAAAAGGGTCATTCAAGTAACATCCTTGTGAAATTATTTTAAAATGTGGCCAGCAGTTTCAGAGAAGAAGAATCTTCAATAATTTCTTCATGTCTATTATAGTGCGAGTAGCCCCCATTCACCAGATCCATGTTTCTTGACAGATCAAAATTTCGCGAACAATTTTTGAAAAGGGTCATCCAAGCAACATCCCTGTGAAATCATTTTAAAATATGGCCAGCGGTTTCAGAGAAGAAGATTTTTAAAGAATTTCTTTGAAAATTCCATTTGGTTGCCATGGCAACCAGAGTTTTTGACAAAATCAAATTCTGTATACAATTTTAAAGAAGACCCTTCAAGGAACAATCGAGCCAAGTTCGGTCAAAATTGGCCCAGCGGTTTAGGAGCAGTTGATGTTTAAAGAATTATTGACAACGCACGACGGACAACAAATGATGGACACCGGGTGATCCTAAAAGCTGCCCTTGAGCACGTTGTGCTCAGGTGAGCTAAAAATAATAAAAATATCCTATGTCATTTAAACCCTTTACCACACAGGGACAACTTTTGAAGACCATAAAAAGGAAGGCTTTCAAAACATAGTGCAAAAGGCAGAAAATGCTGGTAACCTGCATTTTCTTCTTTTACTACCATGTTTTTACATAGCTACAAAGTTTGATCTCAGTAGACTCCTGAATTAAACTATTTTCCTGTCCAATATTCCCCGAAATGAGTGTCTGATACCATAGGCCATGTGTCTGATCCAGAACTACCTACACACCAAGAAGAATAACTATAATTCAATTTGTTGGAACAATACAACACTAGTTTGCCCATTTCATGTCTACAGAATAAACAACCCTGGCATGCTAATGAAAACCTCACAAATCATAGGTGCAGACAGTTTCTGATAAACACCTGTTCTACTCTATTTATAGTTGCTGGTTAGTATGTATTTCAGGCACATAATAAAGGAAGTAGATGCATCAGTATCAGCAACCAAGTTTTAATGGTAAAATGTGACTTTGTTGCTAGAGGATACCTTCTTTAACCCATTACCATACAATCCCTACTTTTGACGTCCCCGAGAAAGAAGCGTTTAGCTGAAATTGTGGGAAAAGGAGAAAATGTTAGTAACCAACATTTTCTCCTTTTCCACAATGTTTTCTACCCTTCACGAAATAAATTTCAAATTTTCAGTCACTTTTCTTCTGTCGTCTGCAAATGCTTTCGATTTGGACAAACCGAAAATTTTGTTGTTTGGTAATGAGTTAACTAGTACTCTTTACCAAATGACAAAATTTTAGACTAGTCCAAATTGAAAGCATTTGCATACGACAAAGTAAACCTAACTCAAAAATTGAAACTTATTTCCAGCAGGGTAGCAAACATTGTGGGAAAAGGAGAAAATGCTGGTTAACAGCATTTTCTCCATTTCCAACAATGTTTTCAATCTCAGGGTCGTAACAATCAGGGATTGTTTGGGAAAGGATTAAGAGAATAAGATAAGTTTTAAAATAGATTTAGAATTTTACAAGTATAAAAATCAAACAAATAGTCTCCAATGCACTATAAATGGAAAATACTCTTTCTAAATATTCTAAGTAGTGTGTAGCTATCAAATGAAGCTTACAATGGCAATCTATTGGGTAAAACAGCTTGTGTATTTGACAGACAAATTACTTTTTCTTACTTACTTGGTTAACTATATACTGACTATATATTACGGTTAGAGTTTTTTCATGCAGCTAATATAGTTCAGAGGCCTTCAAAAAAGACTGAAAACAGGGAGTTTTGCATTTAACTCTTTACCACACAAGAACATTTCAGACTGGTCTAAATTGAAAGCATTTGCAGAGGACAAAATAAAGGTGACTAAAAAATAGAAATTTGTTCTGGGAAGGGTAGAAAACACTGTGGGAAAAGGAGAAAATGCTGGTTACCAGCATTTTCTCCCTTTCCCATAGTGTTTTCAAAAGGCTTCTTTCTTAGAGGCATCAAAAGTAGGGATTGTGTGGTAATGGGATAAACAAAACTATTTGAGGATCCACACTTTCATATGAATAACTTACAATTCTAGCCTTTCTGTCTTCCCTACTTTCCTCATCCTCACTATCGCTGTAATTATACTGCAGAGACAGGAGTTTCCTGGGTTTGGCAGTCGCATCTCTTTTATCTGACCCTTCATGTGCTGCTTCTATTGGCTCTAATACAGGTGGTTGTTTCATGGGACTTATAACAACTTTAACATCAGGTAAGGTGATTTCATCTGGCTTGGCAGTATCAGTGCCAGTGTCTATTTTCTCCTCTATTGCCCTTTCTGACTCTAGATCTGGCATCTCTTCCACAGTCTCTGTGAATATAAAGTAGCAAAAACAATATGTACAATTTATACATTTCAGCCTAATAATTGGTAAATTAAACTTAACCCTCTAAAGTAAACATCTCTAGTTTGATTTAGATTTTTAGGTAACCTTGCAGAACTTGGTGTGTGAAGTCATATTGAGATTAAAACTGATGCATTATCTTTAGCACACTGTAATTTATTGGAATTCTATTTAGACTGCAGTGACTTTTATGTCAGAAATGAGGCCTTGTAGATACAATCATTTTCCATCGTTTAGAAAAAACTAAGAATGTTCAAGAGAAGGGCTCGTAAATACAACCCTAACCTTCAAAAATTTTCTCTTCACGACCAACAATCTCTTATATAAGTCGCTCAGAAAAATAAGCTGAACATTTGGTCACAAGTAATGAGTTTGTACATGTGTACTGATTATTTTTTAACCTATTTCTGGGTGCTTGGGTACTTGTGTAAGTCCTATGTTGCATCAACTCACCTGCCTCATCAGCATCTTCCTGCTCTTTTTGAAGTAAGAGAAGTTTATTCTCCAACTCCTCCACATCAGAATCACTGCTAGACATGCTTTCTTCAAAGTTAGACAAATCACTTGTATGTACCGAGCTAATATGGCTTGATGCATCATCTTCTATCTCACTACCTACATCAATATCTTCATCCCATGCAAACTTGTATCTTTTGACTTCTCCTGCACCCGACTGTTCGTCTTCATGTCCTTGTTTACTGTCCTCAGGTAGAGGTATATCTTCCATTAGTATAACTTCAGTTTCTTGTGGTTCCATTTCAATATCATCCTTTCCAATATCATTCCTCTCTTCTTTGATTTCAACAGATTCTCCAAAGATCTCTACAGATTTTTCCTCTGCACTGTCTGTAAACTCTGTTTTCCAGATCTTCCTGACATGACTTCCATCAGGGAGAACAACTGTACCCGGGGGTGGGGGCTCCTCTGAGGGGGTGGGGAGCCCAAGTAAAGCATTCAAGCCTTTTCCTGGAGAGGGTTTAGTCACAGCAGCTGTTGTAATTGGAACAGGCAGTCCCAAACCAGTCCCTAGTGGCATGGGTGGAATTAGGAGACCTCCAGCTGCAGGGGGGATTGGACCAGCAGCAGGAGGGATGGCTCCTGAAACTGGTGGTATACTGACAGCTGCCTGAGGTATGCCTCCAGCAGCTGGTGGAGGTATTGTGAGACCAGTGCCAGGTGGAGGTACTGAGAAATCCTGGAAGGGTGTGCCAATCTGATTAGAGGGTGGAAACATTGGAGGAAAACCAGCATTCATAGAAACATTCCAACCCTGAAAGAAAAAATCAGTCAACCAATTTGAATGCATTAACTTTAAAACCACAAAGAAATTAACCCATTACCACACAATCCCTACTTTTGACGCCCCTGAGAAAGAAGCCTTTAGAAAACATTGTGGGAAAAGGAGAAAATGCTGGTAACCAGCATTTTCTCCTTTTCCCGTAATGTTTTCTACCCTTCACAAAACAAATTTCATATTTTCAGACACTTTTATTTTGTCTTCTGCAAATGCTTTCAATTTGGACCAGTCTAAAATATTGTTGTCTGGTAATGGGTTAAAACATATACTTGAACCCTTTAAAACAAATTACAAGTTTAATGACCCTGAGGAAGAAAGCTTTTGAAAACATTGTGCCATGGGAGAAATTGTGTGTTCTCCTGTTTCCACAATGTTTCTACTTGTTTAATGACAAATTTAATCAACTGAGCTACATTTGACTGGTTATCTGTAAATGTTTACAGTTTGGATGGATCTAAAATTCTGTTATTTGCTAAAGTGTTGAAACCTCTAAGATTGTCTATAATTGCAAAAATGTCAAAATTTTAAAGGAAGGAAAATCTACATCTACATATAAATTTCCAGAACTACATAGACAACATGTAGGGAAAGGAGCCATTGCTTGTTAGATACAAAATAAATACTCCTTATTTTTTTCCCATCAACTTTGTGCCGAGCACAGGTTGCTCAGTTGATAGCACACAGGACTTGATAACAAGGGGTCATTCATTACTCTCTCACCGCTGACCCTTGTTTCCATGAAGGTTATGTGAGAAAGCAGGCAGTGGCTTGGAAAGAATATTTTGTGGAGTATTGGAAAAAGAAAATCAAGCAAAGTAAAGATAAGTACACTGGCTGTCAAACCATAAGTGAAATAATGTTGAAAATGATCCTATCCTATCCAATCCCTTCCCATCCCATTCCCACCCCCTCTCATTCCTATCCCATCCCATCCCATTACATCCCACCATCCCCATCCCCTCCCCATCCTCTCCTATCCCATCCCCTCCCATCCGCTTCCTTCCCCATCCCAATCCCACCCCCTCCCTTCCCCTCCCCATCCCCATCCCATTCCATCCCAATCCTGATCCCCTTCCATCCCATCCCATCCCATCCCATCCATCCATCCAATAATTTTTTCACAGGCTGGCCTATTGAAAAGCATAAAAATTTGTATAAGTGGTCATTGGATGATATTTAGAAGCTTATTTCCCAGCAAGAAAAATCCACAAAAAATCCATTGTGTTAAAAACCTTAACAGAATTTCAGAAAAAATTGTAGGGAATAAGAAAAATGCAGATAAATGCTGATAACCAGCATTTTCCCACAATGTTTTCTCCCTTTCAAAAAAAAATTCCATCACTTGAACCAAGTTTTGGTAAGTTTTTTTGCCTGGTAAAGGGTTAAACAAACATAAAAAACTTACTGGTGGTAAAAATGGAAAGGTTTGCTGATTCAAGCCAGGGAATGGCATAGATGCTGCTGGTGGATTAGGAAACCCCATGTGTGGTGGAAACTGTACAGGCGCTGGTCCTAGAATACCACTTGATGTTGACGGGGGTGCTTGCGGGAACTGGGATGGGGGTGCAGCCGGTGAATTTGAGTTTGAAAATGGTGACGCTTTTACACCTATATAAATGAAAATAAACAATCACCTTTTAACTCTTTACCCCATAAGGCATTTCTATGGTACCTATAATTGACCCTAACGAACAGCAAGGATGAAGCCGTCTTTTGTTTGTATATGACACCTTTTGATAGCATAGAAAACATTGTGACAAAAGGTGAAATTGCTCGTGACAAGCAATTTCACCTTTTGCCACAATGCTTTCTAAAGGCTCCTACAGGTAATGCGTAAAAATGAGTAGCTATGGAGTAAAGGGTTAAACAAAGATTATTTTTTGTTTGACCATAAATAATTTCAGCACCATAGGTGAAGACTAGGACTTTTGCATGAATTAAGATAAAACTGCACAGAAAATACACTCTGATCTTGGATCTATACTGCCACAACAAACATGTATAGGCATGCATATAGTAAATATATACGCTGTTCATGGATTGTAGTTTCAGCTATACTGACAATGGAACTATCAAATTTAGCTGTAAGAGAGGTAAGCAAGTACTCATTCCCAAGACAAAACTAAAATGGTTCTTATTTAATCTGTTACCAAATGACAATATTTTAGACTGGTCCAAATTGAAAGCATTTGCAGACGACAAAATAAAAGTGACTGAAAATTTGAAATTTGTTTTCTGAAGGGTAGAAAACATTGTGGGGAGAAAAGGACAAAATCCTGGTTACCAGCAGTTTCTCCTTCTCCCACAATGTTTTCTAAAGGCTTCTTTCTCAGGGGCGTCAAATGTAGGGATTGTGTGGTAATGGGTTAATTCTACAAAACAACAAAATTTTAGACTGGTCCAAATTAAAAGCAATTGCAGATAACAAAATAAACATAACTCAAAAATTAAAATTCATTTCTAGCAGAGGAAAAAATATTGTGGGAAAAGTAGGAAATGCTGGTTACCAGCATTTTCCCCTTTTCTCACAATGTTTTCAGTAGGCTTCTATATCAGGGTCGTAAAACCCAGGGATTTTTTGGTAGACAGTTAACCCTTAGAGAACCAACTTAACCCAAACAGATATCTTCAATCTAGAAATAAGACCCAAATAAGACTGAATTCAAGGTTTCTACAGTTCAATTGTCTCGACAAGGCAGACAGAGTACATCAAAGATCAGACTGCACTCAAAGGCAAATAAACTAGTACAAGGCACTAGTTGTTTCCACGATTCATAATGGCATTGCGTCATTGTGATTTGTTGTGCTATCTTTTGGCGACTGGGAGGGGCCAAGTTGTATGGCCATTTTACAAATTTTATATGGAAATCAAGCATTCCCTGCACAGAAATTGCACTGGACATAGATAAACAGAGACTGTACAATTACCCATGATGCTTGGGGAAAACTGAGCATAGATCTACGATTGTGTACTGTCTACACAGGCATCACAGGGCCTCAGTACAGTACCAGTGATGGGATTGTGCAATACTTTCAAGACATGTATTATGAGCTACAGGCTCGCTATTTGTAAGATAGGTGATTGTGCAGCGTTAGACAAAATCACAGATGTTGCACTGCAAGTGAACCTGTACAACAATCATCTAGCCATGTGTGGGGACTGACATTTACTCTTAACCAGCCAAATAAAATTCAGGCTGGTCCAAATTGAAAGAAGTTGCAGACGACAAATCAAGTATACTTCGAATTATGGAATTTGACCATGAAAGTGTAGAAAATGTAGGAATAGGAGAAAATGCTGCTATCCATCATTTTCACAAATTCCTACAATGCTTTTAACCTATTACCACACAATCCCTACTTTTGATGACCCTGAGAAAAAAGCCTTTAGAAAACATATTGGGAAAAGGAGAAAATGCTGGTAACCAGCATTTTCTCCTTTTCCCAATGTTTTCTACCCTACACAAAACAAATTTCAAATTTGCTGTCACTTTCATTTTGTCCTCTGCAAATGCTTTCAACTCGGACAAGCCTAAACAGTCATGGTACATGGTCCGTAAGCTAATATGAACTAGGAATATGTTTACCTGGGGGTGGTGATGTAAAGGTAATGCTCATCAAACTAGCAATGCCTCCAGATTCCGGAGATTTCATCATCTTTTCTTGTTGCTCTAGCTGCTTCTGTTTCAGTCTGTTGTTTCTGTCCTCCAGGCTGATACCAAGATGGTCACACACCACCTCATCTATCTTAGGTTTGATAATTTGCATGATTTTGGGGTTTACTACTTGTTCTATTATTCGTTCCACTCCCTTGTTTAGCATACCAGATCTAAATAAAGATTAAGTTTCAATGACTGATTGTTTTTATTGAAACGCAAGGATCTTTGAATATTTTTAAATTTGTAAACATAAATACACATTGGAAAAGTTGTCAGAGAGTAGAAGAAGGCACAAAAAGTAAACAAATCAAACAAGCACAAAAGGATAGACAGATGAAAGCTCTTTGTAATAAACCATTTACCACAATATCCTATGTTTTACTGACCCTGACAGAGATGACAGAGAAAACATTGTGAGAATAGGGAAAATACTGTTAGGCAGCACTTACTTTTTTTTCTTCCTTTCCAAAAGCAATTTTAATTACTAAGTTTCTTTTGTTGTCAGCAAAATATTTACAATTTGGACAAAAAATAAAATGTTGTCAGGTCGCAAACAGTTAAGTTTTGAGTAAAACACAGGGCCACTGTAACTAGAATAAAAGAAACTGGAATCTGCAATAGCTCTAGAAATGTGTATGAACTAATTTTATCCCTTAACAACACAATCATCTCTATTAAGAAGGCTTTTGAATCAATACATTGTAGGAAAATGATAAAAATGCTGGAAACAAGCATTTACTTTTTTCTCACAACATTTTCTCCCCTTTCACAAGGAAATTCCATCATTTGAGCAACATTCACCATGTCAACTTCCTATGCAGACTTTTAATGACCATAGAAAGAAACCTTATGAAACACTGTTGGAAAAGGAGAAAATGCTTGCAACCACACTTGCTCCTTTTCTCACAATATTTTCCACACTGTCAATGACAAATTGCACCATTTGAGCCACACTGAAAGTGTCGTCTGCAATGCTTTCAATTTAGACAAGACTAAAATTTCATCATCTGGTAAAGTCTTAGATTTGACACAAGTCAGCATTTTCTCCTTTTCTTACAATATTTTCAAAAGGCTTTCTCAGGGCTGTTAAAAGTCAGGATTGTGTGTAAAGAATGTCTCTATTGATCTGTGTTTGATGAGTTAGTGTTGGACTCTTTACCAAAACAACAAAATTTGTTTTAAGTTATGTATTCAACCCTTTACCACACAATCCTTGGTTTTCAATGCACTGAGGAAGAAGCCTTTAGAAAGAAACCAGCATTTTTTCCTTTTCTCATGATGCTTTTCACCCGTCCTAGAACAAAATTAAATTTTTGAATAACATTAATTTTGTCTTCTGCAAATGCTTTCAATTTGGACCAGTCTGAAATTTTGTTGCTTGGTAAAGAGTTAACTTATTATCTGGATATTCCTTGCATTTAGACATGGCTGAAATTTGTTGTCTGGCAATTTTTCTTTCATTGTTTGGTAAAGAGATTAGAAATTTGTTTCAGGGGCATGGACCTTTACAATAGTATTTTAGTCAAAAAATATCTGCAAAAAGTACCAAACCATATCAGCTCTCAAAGACCTGGATTGAAACCTTTTGCTTTTTCTGCATGTGAAATGACCATTCTACCTCCATATTCAGTCAATTTGTTTACTCATTACCAAACAACAATATTTCAAGCTTGTCCAAATCAAAAGCACTTGCAGACGGCAAAATAAAAGTGACTAAAGATTTGAAATTTGTTTTTTAAAGGGTAGAAAACATTGTGGAAAAAGGAGAAAATGCTGGTTACCAGCATTTTCTCCTTTTCCCACAATGTTTTCTAAAGGCTTCTTTCTCAGGGTCGTCATAAGTAGGGATTGTGTGGTAATGGGTTAAAAAGAAAATATATTTTACGGATCAATAAGTATAAGTTGAGTTGCCGGGTAAAATGCTTCATAGACATGAATTAAACTTCTTTTGCCAGAATGTCATTCATGTGTATATCTAGTTCAGTGGAACAATGGCTTAAAAAACCCAAGAATTTGAAATTTTCAACTTAAAATGGCTACTTTTCCCACACTGTTTGTTGGAGTTTCCTAAAAATCAATAGGGTTGAAGCTAGTAATGAGATGAATAAACTTTGCAAGTTTCATGAAAATCTGGCAACAAAATGCAGACTTTTATCATGTAAAAAAGAAAACGACAAACGGACGGACAGACAGGAGGACGGACAGACAGACAGACAACGGAAACCATGCCATGACATAAGCTCTGCTGGCTGAAAGCCAGTGGAGCTAAAAACACTTCTGCAAACAACTAAGATCTTGTTACTTACTGGTTGATCTGCCGTCTGAGATTTTCTCTCAGCTGATTTTTGTTTAGCTTTGGACTCCATACCTGCTGGTTCAGAAATCTGGTCACATAGGATTCAACCCTTTGCTGTAAATTCTGGTAAGCAGGCTGAAAATATTTCAAATTAGTCATGAAGACACTATATTAATCAGCAAAGGATTTGAAAATCATTAATGAACATTTACTAACAGTTGACAACACATGCATAATCGAAAAATAGAGACTTATTTCCCTGTGTACCCTTTACCCCATAGGGCATTTCTATGGTATCTCTAATTGATCCTAAATAACAGCAAGGATGAAGCTGTTTTTTATGGGTACATGACACCTTTTGATAGCGTAGAAAATATTGTGACAAAAGGTGAAATTGCTTGTCATGAGCAATTTCACCTTTTGCCACAATGTTTTACAAGCAATGCATAGAAATGAGTATCTATGGAGTAAAGGGTTAACTTTCATATGTAGCACTCATAGAATGTTACTGTAAATACATATGAGCTGCACTCTGGCAAAAGGGGGCTTAATGCATCTTCTTGGTGCATTATACATGAACCACACAAGAAATCACTCAAATATTGATCCATGAAAGCCACCCACTTCTTTTAAACAAGACTTAACTCTTTACCACACGAGAAAATTTTAAACCAGTCTAAATTGAAAGCATTTGCAGACGACAAAATAAAAGGTAACTGAAAAATTAAAATTTGGTCTGGGAAAGGAAGAAAACACTGTGGGAAAAGGAGAAAATGCTGGATACCAGTATTTTCTCCTTTTCCAACAGTGTTTTCAATAGGCCTCTTTCTCAGGGTCATTAAAAATAGGGATTGTGTGGTAAAGAGGTAACTGTGAGGTAGTCCCATCCTTAGAAATACAAAAAATTGACTCATAGCGAAAAGTTTCGGCCCTAGTCAGCCTGCGCATATTGCGCAGACTGACCTGAGTCGACACTTTTCACAGATGCATTAAGCCCCCTTTCACAGAGTATGGCTCATATCTCTTTTCCTTTACCTAGTAACAGTGATATTGACCTCTATTTCAGCCATCAAATGAAGGTGTATGGTTTCAAGACAGTTCCCCGACAAGACAGTTCCCCGACATGGTTTTTCGAGACAGTTCCCCAACACTTTTGAAGACAGTTCCCTGACACTTTTAAAGACAGTTCCCCAACACATTCATTATTAGTATATTGAACAGGTTTGTTTGTTTGTTTGTTTTTTTAAAATAATTTTATAGACATTATTTGAAATGGATGAAGTAAATTTCATGAATTGTCTTCAATTTTGTTGGGGAACTGTCTCGAAAGGCCATGTCGGGGAACTCTCTTGTCGGGGAATTGTCTTGTTCCCAGGTGTATCACCTCCTGTATCCTTAGTTTTAGAAATTGGTCTTGACCTTAACATTTGACAAAGAATCCAGCTTTGTGCTTGACCTGTAAATGAAGACTTACAACCGTGTGTAGATTCAATTTCCCTGCTAGTGATTTCCATATTTTGGTTTACATTCTTTTTCAGATTCCTGTTCTGTCAGCTTGACCATGTTAAATTAAAATAAAAGTCAAATAAAAAGAGATTGATGAAAGATTCAGCCATTTTTAAAGAGCCAGTGCATGCTGGAAAATGATAAACACATTAATACAAATAGTAATAGTGCTAAATCTTTAAATTTATTTTAAATTTCTGACATTAACCTCAAACTCCGATAGAAAACATGATCGTGGTCATTTTAACCCTTTACCTAATATACCAATTTGAGACTCTTCCATTTCAGCAGCAAATAAAGATAATTATTATTATGCTGTCAAAAATATGGACAAATGAGGATACAAATATCTAATTGAGTGGAAAACATTGTGGGAAAAGGAGAAATTGCTTGTTGCGAGCAATTTTTCCTTTTCCCACAATGTTTTCAAAAGCTGCCTGTTGTTGATAGGTCAAAATGAGTATCTATGGAGTAAAGGGTTAAGATAAGTACCTTCAGTCTGAAGGTGTCTGCTTCGATACTATTTTTGTTACTGTTCTTCGCATACACCTTCATATCGGCCCTCATTAAGACATTAAAAGTATCTGGAATAAATGCAATTTTACCTGCATCTTTTCGAACAGCTCTGTGTGACCAAATTTCCAATTATAACTAATAAAATGGGCATGCATCGTTAGATAAATGATTAATCGTTATAAAAAGAATGCTCAATGTTAGATATTATCTATCATACCTTCATGCAAATCTTTGCTTTTCAGCGTAAATAACCATTGACCTACTTCATCAGAAATCAAAACATGGTGATATCAATGCGCATGTCTCAGAAGAAATCGCAGTATCTCCGACTCGCAAAAGGATGGTTTAGTTGCAACTTTTGCAGTCTACAAAGGCACCTTGTGCAGAAATGATTATTACGGTTAGAGGACCAGACTGTACAATATTCAAATTCCGCTGAGTGCTACACTGGATCTATTTACAATGGGAAAACAGGTTAATTTCCATTGATTTAATTGGTATTTAGCAGCACAGTTTTAGTGATGTTAAAGATTAATCATTTATCTAATGATATATGCCCATTTCATTAGCTGTCATTGGAAATTTATTCGCATAGAACCATTTTAAAGGATGTGGGTAAAATCATATTTATTCAAGATGTTTATAATGAGGGCTGATATGAAGGTGTATGCAAAGACCAGTCACAAGAATAGCATTGGAGCAGACCCATCAGACTGAAGGTATAAGATTTGCTGCATTCACCGGTCCCGCTTTCACAGCATAAACACTTTTCTCCTACCTGACCATCAAACACAGAAACTGGCACATGTAGAACTTGTAATATTGTAATAAATGAATATTTAGCATGTCTACATATGTTTATGTTTCCCTGTTTATACCTGAAACATTTTTATCACAAACCTTTGTGTCGACATCGGCTATGAATTCCCTTCGGAACTGGTCAAAGCTGCCTCCAGACTTCAACTTGTTTACAATTCCTTTGACAAGCACAGGATCTGCTTCCTTCTCTGTAGACGTTCCTGCTGTCATCTTTTTTAGTTCCCTTTTTTCACGATGTTTCCATTTTTTTTTTTCTTTTTCAAAGAAAATTGCTAAAAAGCTAGGTTCATCATGGTCAGCAGCCGCTTAGCTCGTAATCCACCTAACGACGCAGACGAGAAGAGACGCTTTCGTTCCTAGACTAGATCGTCCCTAGCGGGCTCGTGCCATATATCGATATTTTAGATGTAGAAAACAAAAACGAAAAAAAAAAAATGGTGTGGATGAGGGGAAGGTCTATCATATGGAATAAAATCAACTTTGGTACATACCGTCATTTATTATGAGAACTGGAATTTAGTGGTGAAGACTTTTCACTTACATTCTGTACTTTCAATGAACTATCCGATAGGCATAATCTCAGTTTCGAAGACAACTGAATGATATTTAAGACTGTACAAACTTATGTATAGACGATAAATATTTAACCAATTCGCCAGGATCTTGGGGCCCAACTGATTTATAATTCACCTGCTGGTAATCAGTTAGTTATAATATAATTTTAAAATCTGAGGTTTTCCTTTTCCCCTTTTTTATATCCAAGAAACGTTTTTCTTTCTTTTCCACTCTAATTTGACTTGTTAATTGCCATTTCCACGTTTGAGTGTAACTGAAACAAAATTGTCGTTCAAAAATGAAATTAAAAATTAGTGTAATATTTTAAAGCCAAAAGTAAAATTGGGCGACTCTAAAATGTTATTTCAAAAGGGGAATGACCAAATCTAAGTTGCAAGAACTTGTGGTCAGACCCATTTGCCTAGTCTTGACAGACAACGCAGTCGAATATATATTGAAAAATTCACAGCGAAAATAAGTGATCCGAATTTGTGTCCGAAAATTGCACCGTCAGGTCTCGTGTGACAGTGTTTTACACTGAACACGTTGAAGAACCAAACGAAAATTAGGATGGGTTTCGTACTGTATCTGCACAATTCTCCGTAACAAAATTAACAGCCTTCAGTTTCATGGGAAACCGGTGCATGACGACGATACTAAACACAAATTCAATCAATCACATGGAAGACGAGCCATATGATAGTTTTCCCATGTGTCTATCATCCGAAATAAGATGTTACCGTGTTTTGTGCATTGAGCAACGATGTTCAGATTGACATCAGGCTAGCATGACCATCTGTACCTGGATTACTTTAACGGTAAACCCTTTCCCAAACAACCCCTGGTTTTTACGGGTCTGGAATAGTAGCCTTTTGAAAACATTGTGAGAAAAGGAGATAACCAGCATTTTCCCCTTTTCCCACAATGTTTTCTAATTTCTACCCTATCATAGACAGAAATCGTATTTTCAGCAAGAGTTGAATTGTCGTCTACAAATGTTTTCAATTTGGTCTAGTCCAAAAGTTTGTCGTTTGGGAAAGGGTTAAGGGACCCGAACGCAATGCTTATTGAGTGAGAGGGTTACACAGAGACGCCATGTTTCATTACTCTCCATATGTTCGTCATCAGTTTGGTTCTGTGAGCCACCATTTCACATCCTTATTTGTCAGATTCCTTGCGTCATGATATATACGTGCTTTGTCAGCGCTCGTCCGATGAACATACATGTACGTTTAGTGTCTAGAATACCTCCGGTCAAAACCTTGCATGTCTTAACCCTTTACCCCATGAGGCATTTCTATTCTATCTCTAACTGACCCTAAATAAGAGCAATGATGAAGCTGTTTCTTACGTGTATATGACACCTTTTGATAGCATAGAAAACATTGTGGCAAAAGGTGAAATTGCTCGTCACGAGCAATTTCACCTTTTGCCACAATGTTTTCCAAAGGCTCCTAAAAGTAATGCGTAGAAATGAGTATCTGTGGAGTAAAGGGTTAAGCAATGGTATATGTAGTTTTCAGGAAGCAGAATCGAGACAAATTAGATATAGTATAAGTTACACGAACTTGGTTCTCATCCAATGTAACAAATCAAAAAAAATGAACTGTGCACTGTAACAGAAGGCTTGGCGCATCAGCAAAAGGTATTGACCATGTCCGCTTGCACAGTCCGTTAGGCTGACGGGGGTCGAGACCTTTTGCTGTTGGTAAATTTTCTGCATTTCAAATGACCACTCTAACCCACGATTCAGTCATTTGTTAGACCAACTGGGTTATAGAAATTTATGATGACTTGTTTGGTATATCAAGGGGTTGTATACATGTGTATAATTGGCTCATAACATGCGAAAAGGGGCATTCGGACATTTGCGTAAAGTGTCGTCTAGGATCAGCCTGAGTAGTCTGCGCAGGCTAATCCGAAACAACACTTTCCATTTTTAAGCAATTTTCAATTTTGTGTAAGTCAACAGTTGCACAATATCGAGTGTAGTCGTAAAGTGCCGTCTCGGATTAGCCTGCGCGGACTGCGCAGGCTGATCCGAGACGACATTTTACGCAAATGCCCGAATGCCCTTTTTCGCGGGTTACAACCCATATAGGATCCCTGCTAAGATCAAGGGGTTGTGTATGCATATACACGTGCAGTGGGCGTCGCGATACAACTGAAATATATGTATGCTGCAATGATATTGCTAAAAGTGACTTGGAAAAGCCTCTAAAATATCATCTTTGCCAGCCAAGTTTACGATCACTACGCACGGTGTAGGACCGGAAGTGTACAGTGTTTGAGATTGTATGTCACTTGGGAGTCTGTACAGCGGTGAAATGTTAGACCTTTGGCTGGCAATAGACCCTGCTCCCCCCTCAGGGGGAATTTTGTACACCATGATTTTCTGAAACTACATTATATAAGCTGCAAAATGAGACATGTTAGCCCTCTGGCGGCTGGGGCGTGTGCATGTAACATTAATGTAATCTACGTAACCCTCAAAATTACATAAAATTCCACGTATAACGTACTTAGAAGTCATTTTTTATAGTTAGTTGTAGATTTTTACCGGTATGAGCAGGTTCTGCTACCTACATGTATTCAGTAAGTCTGAAGTGCTTGCTCGAATTATGGTCATGTAACTGTAAGATCATGTCACAGTACTGTAACATACGTTACCACGGGTTGCTTAGGCTATAATTTAACATTTGACGACAAACTATGAGCAGATTCGGGTCGGAATCAAATTCTTATTAAAGATTGTCAAATTGAGAAGAACTGAATGACACCGCAGACTGTAAAAATCTTTTTCAGATATGTGTGGATTATCTACCAAGCACCCCCGCCCCCCCCCCCCGCGATATTTAAGTACGTTTTTGGGTGAAAGCCAAATCTCAAGCAAGGCTAAAGAGCCGCCAACAACTTTTTTTTTCTTTGTTTCAAATACTGATCGGAAACAAATGACAGATGATTAGTATGTAATACGTAATTGATGCTCAACACAAGAAAAATGCCTTAATTACATAGCCCTATAGGAAATGCGAAGGTTCAGGCGAGCCTGCGCATCCGCGCAGTCTCACCAGAACCTTTCTTTTTCGCTCAGGTAATCTATGGGCCTAGTAGAAGCTTCAACCTAAGAAAACAAAACCTTGTAGCCCCGCTAAGGGCTGGGCATGCGCGCTTAAAGATTGCAAAGTTCTACTGAGGGTCTTAAGGGTCTTTTTCTTGCGTTGCGCATCTTGTTTTCTGTGTCGCTGATACACCACGGCTAGGCGCATTCGTAGCGTTGTGTTTATAATTTAACTACGTCATAGCGAAGTGGCACGAAATTTAACGCTAGCGTTCGACTTTCGAGAAAGTCCAACACGAGGAAAGACGTACAATCTTCTTGGTGTCAATTATTTGTGAATTACTGTAGTTTATCATTGTGTGCTATTAGTTAAATCATTTTCTTTTCTTTGCAATCAATATTCCATTTCCAATTTAATCAATCATTTTAAATAAATCTTGTTTATTTATTTAACTTAGTTTATTCTATCAATCAGTAGGCTACTGTAGTGTTTGTCATTTCTGTCAAACAATTTTAGTGACCATTTCTGAATCAATCAATCTTGTCAATCATTTCTATTACATTGTTCCGAAATGGAACAGCCAGTGAGTCTGAAGAAGAAACCTCAAGGCAAGAAAAAAGAAACCGCCAGGCACGGCTACTTGTACCTTGTCATATTTTGGACCACAATCAGTAGTTTAAGCCTTCCTATGCCAACGTGATTAGAACTGGCGTTCCTATATATAATCATAGGAATCCACAGTATAGTAAGTATTGATGTGTCATTCAATGTGTAGCTGTTGGATAATTATTCCAAAACAGACTAAACCAACGTCTTAAATCACAGAAAATCAGATGACGATTATTTAAATCCCCATTACAAACAATTTTGTTCATTATTCCTTTTATAAAGGTTCTTTTTAGTTATTTGTTACGTACGTTACATAGCTTTTTTGACTGCATTTTGCACAAAAGCAAAACGGCTTTACATGTATGCCCGTGCAAATTAATATGTCATTTTATTTTCGTTTGGCTAAGGAGCCATATCCTTGTAACATGTTCTTATTTCACTTGTAATTTACGTTACATTTTGTGTAATATACAAATGGAAATATGTATTTTAACTGTTCTGTTATAAACATTGAAAAGTATGTTAACAATTATACAGTGCCCAGCTTATTTAAACAATTATTTGGCTTTTTTATTTATTATTGGAGTTCTAAAACGGCTTCCAGTTTTGGTTCAATGGGAATGAACTGAAATAGGCGTGTTTCTGTATTTCTTTAAGTTTTGGGATGTAATTATAGTATGGCTTTCGCATCAATAAAAATGAAAATATCTAAATGTAACACACCATTAAGTTTTGCGAGAAATGTCAATTTAAAGTTTGAATAAGCAAGGATCCTGAAATGATGCAGCCAAATTCTGAACACCAACAAACTCAAAGCACATTCACTCATTCCTGGTTAAACCTTGAAAGGATACAGCTGTCTTTTAATCCAAAGCTGCTTCACGTTACATACATTACTTGTTTATTTTCAAGTCATTCAAATACTCGAAAATAAAACTCTTGCTGAAAATAAATACATTTTAGACAGTTTAGTTGCATTTTATTATCTGAAGACGTAGAAAGTTTCAGATCATTATCATGTTAAAATCGTCATTTTCATGTACAATTTTCTGAAATGGGGTTACCATGTTTAACAATTCATTACATGAAAAGTATTTAAGATAGAGAGACATAATTTGCAGTTTTAGAAAGGTCATTAATTATTTTTGGTGATAAGAACATCACAGATACCAAAAAGCCAGTGTGAAAAAAATCAGAAGTAACCATTTGAGGCGAATTGGCCAATTTTACCAAATTTCAACAATAAAAGTAACGTAGATTACACCAGAGTTGACCTTTAACTTCCCTGTAAGTATCATTCATCAGCTCTGTCATAGCTGTGGCACATGTGAAAGTTGATTTTGAAATCAAATAATATCTTTTACACTTTTTGTAAATTTGATAATGCGCTTCCTTTATTTTGATTATTTAAAGGGTAACGTATATTACAGGCTGTTACACGGTAACGCCCCAGGGGGCAGAGGGCTAACATCTTGCAAAATGCTCGCCAGACATCAGGCTTTAAGAAAAATATGGTCTACAAAATTCCCCCTGAGGGGGGAGCTAAACGATACCTAGCCAGCGGTCTATGTCACTTGGTCGTGAAAATTGCTAACATACGGTAAGTCAAGCTGGTGATTTTTCATTTATTTTGATAGCTTTTATAAAACCTTCATATTCAGTTGTTTGTTTGTTAATCATAGACCGTATCAAGAACACTCATGTGCTCTGAAAAGCTTTCCTGGAGATATGGGGATGCCTTGATCATGTAACCATACTAAAATACAGATGATTTTACCTAAAAACAACGGGGTATTTTGTTTGATTAATCATCCTTAAAAGCTTTTTTGCTGAACGGAAAATGTATAGACAGTTTCTTTATTCACTTTTGTTTGAAAACATATAAAGAATTGGCAACAAAATCGACTACAATCCTCCTAATCGTCCGTTTAAAATGGCATGTCAACATAGGGAATTTGTACTGTCACTTGATAAGCTGTTTTACAGTCACTTGAGATGTACAATATTTTATACAAGTGACAGTACAAAATTCTGTTGGTAGACATGCTGGAATTTCGTCATTTTAATCGCTTTTAAGGTCACAACTTGGAACTTGTTGATGAAAAGAGAAAGCAGACACATCGGCAGACCTTTTAATCGTAGAAAGAACTCTCTCATGTGCGCTAAAGCGAAAATTCTGCTATTTTTTGTAGTCGAAAATCATTTCAATTTTCTCACATCAAGATGATCAAGACATTCTTATTGCTATAAGGAGGTTGCATATTGCACGATCAGGTGCCTGGCATGTTTAATATATATCAAAAGTACATGTGGATGGAAAGAATTCAATCAAATATAAAAATAAATGAAAAAAATATTAACTTCACTTACCGTGGAAACACAGTTTTCTAGAATCAAGTGACATTTCGCCACTGTACAGACTCCCAAGTGACATACAATATTAAACAATGCACACTTCCGTGCTACGTGGATCTTACCTTGGCGGATTGAGCTTGATTTTTACAACCCCCCCGATACGTCTTTTCATTGGATGCAGCCAGGTCTAGCTGCAACAAATGAAATCGCTCGTAGCATTTCATCTTTGATAAAAATAGAACACGGTCTCTACCTTTCGAATAATAGGTAAAACATGGAAACCCACGTGGATGTCTGCTTATCGCTTCATGTGTATTTGTAAGAGGTTTGTAAAACGATATTTCATTTGCTTTTATAAACATGATGTAGAGGGGAGTAATAACCAGCATCCAACAGAGGGCGCATCACAGGAATCTCGAAATCGGGCTCAATCAGCCAAGGTAAGATCCACGTAGTGATCGTAAACTTGGCTCGCGAAGATGCTAAAATATGAATACTTAATTAAACATGAATACAGAGATAAACATGAATACAGAGATAACAATAGTGGCTAGTAGAATATAGTTGTTAAGGCTAACTTAAGGGTAATTTCTTCTCTTGCAAATGATGTATCAAAGTGGCCTCGTGGTTGCAAAACCCAGACATCGAAAGTAAGAACAAACACATTCGTTTAAAGTAAATAAATGAAACAAAGCGTAAACAGTTGTCGTGACAGTCGCTGAACACCAATTCCAAAGAAGAAATAGCCATTTTTTTCATTGTCAGAACTGTGACTCGGGGAATATGATGAGTCATCTCATTCGAAATCCTTGATCCCATGATGCAAAACATACATTGCTGTCCTTGCTGTTTTATGATGACGATTACACAAAGAAAATATAACATGTATAATTCAGAATGATGTGATCTGTCGAATGTCAAACTTGTTGTATGATTTCAGTGGACTCTCGTAAAGAGAATGAACAGTTTTGGACAATGCGGTCCGGTGATGGAACGGTGCTACCTGTTGGTTGCTTACTTTCTTTGCCATAGTATATAGCTACTGAGACATAAAGAGACTAAGTAATCCAGAGAGTTTCGATAATGAAATAATGCGAACTGTTCTTACTTTCCTTATCATTTTATATTATAGTTACAGTCGATACAAAGATGATAAGTGGTCCAATTAACCCATTCCCACTCAATCCCTACTTTTTACGACCCTGAGAAAGAAGCCTTTAGAAAACACTGTGGGAAAAGGAGAAAATGCTGGTAACCAGCATTTTCTCCTTTTCCCACAATGTTTTCTACCCTTCACAAAACAAATTTCAAATTTTCAGTCACTTTTATTTTATCGTCTGCAATTTTTTTTGAATTGGACAAGCTTGAAATATTGTCGTTTGGTAAAGGGTTAAAGCTTTCCAAACATGAATTGGTGCATGTTGTCGATCGGTTCACTCACAATGACACAGGGTGATTGAAACGGATATTTCCAAAACGTTCACGAAATAGTGTGAACTGTTGAAGTGGTTCCATTGCCTCCACTTTCCAAAACTTCGGAATGTGTAGGCCGGCATCTCACTATTTCCATGACCCGCTTTCGAAATGTCGGCGAAAATAAAATATAGATGAAGAAATTTGAAGAATGATTAATTTGCTCCAAAGTTGGACTGACGAGGAAGAACATAAAGTACTTCCTACTGCTGGATTTGAAGATCGATTCGCCGTAGAAAATGTTGCGAACAAACAGAATCGTAAACGGCATAGACCCCACCACATGTAGAACGATCACTAAAATAAGCATGGTCGTTGTACGGGATATATCCATTATCGAACGTCCAGCATTCGACACGGCAACCATCCGCGCTCTTTTGATTTGGTTTACAATCAAAGTATAAATAATCGGTGGTGTCACGCAAATAAGAATTCCAATCGGGATAAACGAGTACTGGATGCCCCGCAGTAGAACCAGAACAAAACCTAGAGTCTCGTTTTCGGTGGTGGTAACCGACGCAAAGCATACTCCTCTCATAATCTTTGTCATAGTGCTCCATAGAATGTTGTAGCCGATAGTCAGTGTGTAGATGGCAGCCATCATGATTAAGACATTTCGACGACACATGGCCGTTTTGAACCGCAGAGGGAACACAACGGCAAAGAATCTCTCCACGGCAATCAAAACAACGATCCAAGACGAACTAACTTTGGCTGTACGATAGACGATGAAAAAAAGTTTACAGCCAATGAGCGACAAGGCTCGAACATCAACTGGCAAGGACGACATAAAAACTTGGTTCAGACTCGTCGTCAACAGCATTAAAATGTCCGAGATAGCTAATCCAAGAAGCATGATAGTACAATTCATTTGTTTAAATCGTTGCTCACGGACAACAAGAATGGTCAATATGTTTCCAACAAGACCAACAACAACCAGGATTGGTGTCAACGCTATTTGGGCAACACTCAGACTGTCTACAAAATCGTCAAATATTGCAGCCGTCGGTCGTTTTCTTCCTGTTGCGTTATTGAACGTATTCTCAGATTCATTCATGATTACCTACTACTACCAAGTTCCCTTTGAGTTTTACCACAAAATGTTTTATTCAATCTTTGTCTCTAATGATTTATTACATCTGCTTAGCATGTGGTTCTCTTTTCACTCAGTTACTATATCAAAGCATCTGTGATGACAGTTAAGACAAAGTTTTCTATATATTTAATAGCGCCGATATAGTAATGGTATCTGAAATACAGTCATCAGAATTACATCATTAACTTTCCGATTCGTTCTAGGAGAATTTATATGTGTGTTTTTTTCCCCGCAGAATATTATTCGTTATGCAGAAAGTTAACACAAAGCAAAAGGTTTCGACCCATTTTCAACCGGCTCAGCCTGTGCGGACCGCGCATTGAACCCCATTTTTACGGCGCATGGCTTATTTGTTTACTCTTCAATACAATGGTACTGGATTCGATTACCAATGCAGGCATTTTCTTTCCGAAGAATAATAGTAGATATTGCTACAAGATTCATTTCTTCCTCAATGCTGTACAGTGTTTTGACGGCGTTTATACTGTAAGGTAGCAAGTGCTAATAAAGAGTATTGCACTTTTAAAAGATTCTCCATGAATTTCGCAGCACTAGCTGCTGCGACATAAATAAGGTGATGTTGAAAGTGGCTTTCAACACCAATCAAATCTAATGCTGTCCAAACGTTTTCATTAGATTCCTCAGACAGGAAGAAATTGGAATTTGATTTTTTTTTTCCCAATACGAAAACATTTTAACTATAATGACTGTATCAATTTGTATGGAATAATTATACACGTGTCTGTGGCTAATGAAACCATCACAGACTTGTGAGGACCTTCACCACAGTGATGTATAGGTTGGGAGTGGTTAATAAAACCGAAACTTGCTTTAACCCTTTCCCAAACGACAAACTTTTGGACTACACCAAATTGAAAGCATCTGCAGACGAGAATTCAACTCTTGCTGAAAGGATGATTTCTTTTTATGATAGGGTAGAAAACATTGGGGGAAAAGGAGAAGATGCTGGTTACCAGCATCTTCTCCTTTTCCCACAATGTTTTCAAAAGGCTTCTATTCCAGACCCGTAAAAACCAGGGATTGTTTGGGAAAGGGTTAAGACTTAGAATGCTGAACTAATAAACTGGACCTTTTCTGTAAGTTCTAACAGGGTAAATATTGATGTTTCAAGGTTGTTTGGGCATGAGTATGTTAACCCTTTGCCAGACACTGACGACTTCTAACTCCCCCGAGGAAGAGGGCTTTTGAAAACATTGTGGGAAAAGGAGAAAATGCTGGTAACCAGCATTTTCTCCTTTTCCCACAAAGTTTTCCACCCCTATCGAAGCAAAATTGCACCGTTTGAGCCAGTTTGAATTTTGTCATCCGTAAATGCTTTCAATTTGGACAGGTCTTAAACTTTGCTGTGTGGTAATGGGTTAAAAAGTAGTGGAAACAGTATTTCCAAGATTAAACTGCACATTCCCTCCAGTCTGATATTGATTTACACTGACAAAAAAAAAACAATTTAAGTTGGTTCAAGCGCTTTAACTGCTTACCAAACAAAGAAATTTTAGACTGCTGCAAATTGAAAGCATTTGCAGACGACAAAATAAATTTGATTTAAGAATTAAATCTTATTTTAGAAAGTGTAGAAAACATTGTGGGAAAAGGAGAAAATGCTGGTTACCAGCATTTTCTCCTTTTCCCACAATGTTTTCAAAAGGCTTCTTTCACACGGGTGTAAAAAAGTCGGGATTATGTGGTAAACGGTTAAGGGCTAAGTTTTTATCAAAAGCCAAGATTTCAGACTGGTCTAAATTGAAAGCTTTTGCAAACGACACATTACATGTGGCTAAAATGATTGGGTTTGTTTCTTGAGGTTAGAAAACACCGTGGGAAAAGGAGAAATTGTTGCTTACAAGCATATTCTCCTTTTTTCACAATGCTTTCAAACAAACTAGGGTCATTAAAACTCGGGTCTATTTGGTACAGAGTTAAGGTTTATTTTCTCACGCGGAATGAAAAACAGCTCGAATAATGGCGGGGGGTGGGGCTGGGGATGGGGAGGTGGCGCGCGTTAAAGGATTGCAAAATAGCCTTTGAGCCCCCTTTCTTCAAAAAAAAGCCCCCTCTTGCTAACACCCACTTCCCTCACCCTTTACCAAACGACAAAATTTTAGAGTGGTCCAAATTGAAAGCATTTGCAGGCGACAAAATAAACGTAAGTCAAAAACTGAAATTTATGTCCAGCAGGGTAGAAAACTTTGTGGGAAAAGGAGAAAATGCTGGTTACCAGCATTTTCTCCTTTTCCAACAATATTTTCAACAGGCTTCTATATCTCAGGGTCGTAAAAACCATGGATTGTTTGGAGAAGGGTTAAATCCCTGCACCTCTATAGGGCCTCACTGAGGTTTAAAATCACTTTGATCCCAAAAGATCGATATCTAACGACTAGTAAAATGATTTTTTTCCTCTGAACAAATAGAGCATCTTTGATCTTTTCATCATATCACGTACAAGTTGCGCGCACTTGATCTCGTCTCTGTAATGTGAGATGGTCATTGTCACCATGTAAATACGTTTTTCTTTTACCTCAATTTTACAGAAGTCTTTACTAAACGACTGGTCCAAATTCAAAGCATTTGCAGACGACAAAAATAAACGTAACTTGAATACTCAACTTTATTTCCAGCAGGGTCGTTGTCTGCGCATGTCATCTTATTTGAAGATTTGACCTCTCTTATATGACGCATCACCAATTCCCTAATACTTGGGAAGAGTAGGGCTTATAACAAAGCTCAACCCAAGCCTGTAGGGACTGTTTCAAGAAATGGTCGCTGCATAGATTACCTGCTAGCTGATCATAACCGAATGAAACGCATCAGGTAGCGTTTTACTGATTTAAAAATGTTTATTTGATATTGAAATTCAAAGTAATAGTTGTCGTTTCGATTAAATTAGTCCGCTTATGTACCCAATCTTCGCGAGCTAAATTTACGATCACTACCTGGATCTTACCTTGGCTGATTGAGCCCGATTTCGAGATTCCTGTGATGTGCCCTCTATTGGATGCAGGTTTTTACTTCCCTTTACATCATGCTTCTAAAAGCAAATGAAATATCGTTTTACAAACCGCTTACGAATACACATGAAGCGATAAGCAGACGTCCACGTGGGTTTTCATGTTTTACCTATTATTCGAAAGGTAGAGACCGTGTTCTATTTTTATCAAAGATGAAATGCTACGAGCGATTTTATTCGTTGCAGCTAGACCTGGCTGCATCCAATGAAAAGGCGTATCGGGGGTTGTAAAAATCAAGCTCAATCCGCCAAGGTAAGATCCACGTAGTGATCGTAAACTTGGCTGGCGAAGATGATGTACCCAGAATGCCCATATTAGATAGATGTATATTTGTAGAATGCCATCTAGAGGGAGATAATGCTAGCGGGGTAGAAAACATTGAGGGAAAAGGAGAAAATGCTGGTAACCAGCATTTTCTCCTTTTCTCATAATGTTTTCAGAAGGCTTCTTCCTCTGGGTCGTAAAAAAAAGAGTACATGTATAAGCCTTATGAATCAAGGTGGTTTAAACTCAGGGTTTTGTACACGTAAAGGATTAAGAAGACTTTCTACTTTTCTTGTGTTTCCTTGTAACCTCATTCTTCAATGGAAAAAAAAAATCTTCTGCAAATTTGATCTTGAGGTTGTTTAAGTAAATGTTGTTTTAACCCTTAACAGCACGATGACGGCTTTTGATGACCCTGGGAAAGAAGCCTTTTGAAAGCATTTTCTCCTTTTCCCAAAATATTTTCTACTCCTTCAAAAAATGATTGCTCCGTTTTAGCCATATTAAAATTGTTGTCTGCAATTTGGTCAAGGTTTAAATTTTGACGTCTGGTAAAAGGTTAAGGTTGAATTGCTATGGATGTGTCAAAAGGAAAATACTTGTTTATCTCATTTCGAAAACTTGTTTTGAGCTTGATGCTTTCTTAAAATATACTCAAATCAGGTCTAAGAAAATTTCAATCACAAGATACAAAAGATTTTCAGAAAAACGTTATCTATTTTCAAAGCAAAATCGTTTCAGAAATCGGATTTAATGTTATTGGCTTATATACCGCTAATTAACGTGGGTTTCATTACAGAAATCCTGTTTAACGCAAAAGGTTTAGAAAGGAGTAATCAGTATTAGTTATTGGTTTAACATAACAATATTTTTTCCTGCTACGCATTTCCATTAACCCGATTTCAAATGGTGGAAAAGGGGGGGGGGTTTAAAGCTTTGTGGCTCTGCTTATTTTATTTTGTATCCCTGTCAGTATCATGTAGCTTTCTTTGGACGGTATTGACCAAGCAGAACTAGATCAAGCAGCATAAATCTACGCATATCCAAAATCGGTAAAACGCTACCTGGTGCGACTCATTCATTTATGATCAGCATTTTAGAGAAATCTGGAGCTAAAACAGGCCCGATTTCTTCTCAAACGTATTGATAAAAGCCATTTCCCTCCATTGCTACTTTATACCGCGTATTAATACCATCCCCCCGGGAGATGATACGTCATAGGAGACATGTCGAATCTTCGAAGAATATGACATGCGCAGACAACGAGGGTACGTCACTATTCAGATCAGTACAATGACGTCATATCTGATATACGACAGACGGAGTCACCTTTTTGCAAACGACAGCTCTGTTACATAAACGTCAAAACTGAACCAAAAATAAAGATCTACATGTATCTACATAGTTGTATTTGTCGATGTTTTTCAAAATCTATTAACTGTCAGTAACAAAAACGCTCCCTGTAAATAGTAAGATGTTTAATTATATGGAAAGCAAGAATGAGACTGAAAACGTGGGTTCATTTGGATACAAACTGTTGTTTAAATAAAACTTTTGTTTTGTATATAAGATCCCTGGAGAAAGCGATGCTAAATTGGGAGTTTTCGTTTTGATTTTGAATGTGGGAAGTCGAACCTAGTTTAGAATGTCTTTTCAAAAAGGTATATGCCCCCAGGTAATATATGCTTTTTATAAAAGAAAACGGTGAAACTAAAATGAACAAATTAACAAAATCTAATTGATGTGAGGAGAGATGGACAGCGAGATAGGATGATGACACATACCTTTATCTATTTCTAACAAAAAATGTTAAGTTTTTCTGATTAACTCATTACCAAACGACAATATCTTAGGTTTGTCCAAATCGAAAGCATTTGCAGACGACAAGATGAAAGTGACTGAAAATTTGAAATTTGTTTTGTGAAGGGTAGAAAACATTGTGGGAAAAGGAGAAAATGCTGGTAACCAGCATTTTCTCCTTTTCCCACAATGTTTTCTACATACTTCTTTCTCAGGGTTGTCAAAAGTAGGGATTGTGCGATAATGGATGAACACCGAGTTTTCACCGCGTATCTTCGAGTTGAAAAATATCATTTATCTTTACAACGCAGACCCTAGTTTTTAACAGCCCTGATAAATGAGGCTTTTGGAAACGCTGCTGGAAAGGGAGAAAATGCTGGTTTGTCCTTTTTCCGCAATGTTTATTACCCTTTAACTCTTTACCACACAACAAAATTTTAGACTGGGTCAAATTGAAAGCATTTGCAAACGACAAAATAAAGGTGACTAAAAATTGAAATTTGTTCTGGGAAGGGTAGAAAACACTGTGGGAAAAGGAGAAAATGCTGGTTACCAGCATTTTCTCCTTTTCCCACAGTGTTTTCAAGAAGCTTCTTTCTCAGGGCGTCAAAAGTAGGGATTGTGTGGTAATGGGTTAAGAGAAAGACATGTATATCAAATGTTGGAATCACAAATGAACTGTAATTTATCAATAGCGCACAGTCAGTGTTTGTAGCTGATACTTTTCGAAAGTGATTTATTGAATGTTGTTAAACGCAGTTTTCACCATAATCTCAGAAACAGGCCTACTGCAGCGGCCAATGCACCTATCCATGTGTTAATGGACTTTCTTTTACCAGTAAGTCGTGTCTTTCCAAATCACTGGCTGCTTTCTCACATAAATATCGTCACAAGGATGGTCAGCCGAATAAGATCGTCGAAACTTTAACAGTGGTAAAGGAGAAATGATCCTATTGCAATGCCTAATCAGAAAGAAATTGGTCGAACAGGAGATTCGAACTAGCAACACCTCCCCCCCCCTTCCCCCCACCACCACCACAACCGGCCTCGAGTCCAGTACTTCCAGGCTCAGCTTCTCGAAACTGAGTGGTGTCGTTCATTTGGTTTCCCGGCTTATAGTACAGGGGAAGCATATGTCTTAGACATGAACTGTTAGTGTAATCAAAGCGTTGAGAACGCTGAAGTGGTATTTGTCAAGGACGCCATTGTGTGGAATTAGATATTTGAAAGACAGGGAGAAATAGTATTCAGATACTGGTTTGAAATATGATTTATTACACTCTTTTTCGAAGCTGCTGAATCCCAGCGCAAACATATTTTGGGTAAAGGAGATGATACTTACACGTGGGTTTTCTTCTCTGTTGCATTTTTTAAACAACTTCTACCCTGGAATAAGTATATCTTACATGTATGGTATGGATCGGCCAAATATGGGTCCGTATTTACCAAATATTCTTGGTCTTATTCCCCGAGATTGTCTAATTTTGAAAGTAACACAACTTCTGATTGGCTATATTGATCAAATGATTTAGGCATTTGGAGGTTGTATTACTTTCGAATTCAGGAAACGGGAACATTGGGAAAGACCGTTCTCAAGAATGGTTGGTGAATACGAGCCCTGGTATCTCAGTTTATATAATGCACTCGCAGGGTTGGAAACCCTGGTGTCTTAGGGAAAATGTGTCTGGGGATTAATGATAGTCATTGCGACAGGTTTCACACCTCTCTTACCGCGGCATATTGATACATGTATATGTATGTATACTTTGTATGTCTGTCATTGCCATATCGTTGGTCTACTTCGAAAGCCTCGTAGCCACAGCTTGTTACAAGCTGTAGTTACGAGGTTTTCGAAGTAAACTAACGATATATATATCTAGGTTGTTTTTTTTCTTTTAATGACCAATGGTATATTTGTTTGCCAAATGCCTATAAAAGTTGAGCTGAGATAAACGTATATGTAAGAAAGACGCCAAAGGCCCGGTGTTAATGTTTTTCTGGTACAAGAAGTACCGGAGAAGCAAGGATAAGTGCACCCACCGGCGTGATATCACTGAAATAAATTTGAAAAGTGGGTTATTAACAACCAAATACAAAATTAATATAAGCATGTTTGTCTGTTAAGTGGCCAAGTCATATTTCAGCAGGTGCTCCACCAAAGGGTCTTCAGAGAGGGGGAACAATTGTCCAATCATCTTCCCGAAATATTGGACATTTTAAACATTAGTGAAACTAGATGCACACAAGACTAAATCTCAAAGAAATGCGAAGGAACAAAACACCTCACGTGTACTAGGTTTTCGGGCAGCAAGTTTCTTTAATTCAATGGAAAAAATCCCACCACATAGCAAAAAACAAAAAGGCTTCTGTAGCACAGGAAATGTACTTTTAGCCTTTGAGAAAATGCAATTTATTTATTCATTTATAAAAGTGTTAAATTTGATGACAATTAATCTGGTATATTTTGGAATATTGTTCGCAAGGTTTCCTTTAACCCTTTCCCAAACAATCCCTGGTTTTTACGGGTCTGGAATAGTAGCCTTTTGAAAACATTGTGGGAAAAGGAGAAAGTGCTGGTTACCAGTGTGAAAGGTTTATGGGTTAATACCAGCCCTACCTGAAGTCTTCATCGGGTGACGCACTCTCGCTGTGATGAAATATAGCCTGCAACACGCAAAAAGGGGTATTAAGACATTTTTGGAAAGTGTCGTATCGGATCAGCCTGCGCAGTCCGCGCAGGCTGATCCGAAACAACACTTTCCGTCTTTACATAATTTTCTGTAGTGCGCAAGTCTACTGTAGCACAAAATCTAATGTAGTCGTAGAGTGTCGTCTCGGATTAGGCTACGCGGACTGCGCAGGCTAATCCGAGACGAAACTTTACGCAATTGTCCGAATGCTCCTTTTCGAGTATTGCAAGCCACATCAAAGGTGAAGGCGTGTGCATCGTTATGCAGTAAGACAGCATGCAAATAATCACGAACAAAAACCTGAAGTAAATTGTGTTATAAATGTATACTGTACATAAAAACAAAGTTATTACATTTAACAAAAAAAAAAATCAAGACTTTCCTGGGGAAAAACTCCATTGACTATAGGAATACTTTACCACTGTTCAAGTTCTTCTCTAGTCTATGTGTCATTATTTTAGAAATGAAAATAAAAGTGAAAACATCATCACAATTTAACAACAGCGAAAGATGTATCAAGTTGAAGACATGCATTTAAAATGAAGGTAAAAATCGTTGAAAAATAACAACAACAACAACAACAACAACAACAACAACAACAACTTTTTCTTCAAGCACTCAAAAAGAACTGTCTTCTGAGTTATACGTTTTCAACTTTTATCAAACAAACGTGGCTTTTAAGTTTAAACGACTCTGATGAGGTAGCCTTTTTGAAAACAAAGATCTTCGCCTTCTCCCGTCAATCTTTCTATTGCTTCAAGGACAGGAATGAATGAATGAATGAATATCTTTATTGACTTATACATGTTGTACATAGTCAGTCACAACCATATTAATTTCAAAATGCCCCACGTGATACAATTTTCTCTCTTTCTCTCTCTCTCTCTTTCTCTCTCATTCTCATTTTCTGTCACTGTTCTTTCGCTCTTAAAATTACATAATACTTGTATATTTATTCAAATTACTCATCAAAAATATTCAAAGCACTCTCTCGTTCTTGGACAAGTAAATTTTCTCAGGAAACAGAATCTTAGACTGCTCCAAATTGAAAGTTTTTTGCAGGTATTAATTAGTCCTACAACTTGAACTGAAAATTATTTACGTCGCCTGCAAATGCTTTTAAATTAAACAAACCTATAATTTTGTTGTTTGGTAAAGAGATTAAGACCTCGAGAATCAGCCCTTTGAAAGCATGTGGAAAAAGAAGAAAATACTGGTACACAGCAGTTTATTCTTTTCCAACAAACTCTGCTATTTCTTCAGACTTATCATTTGAGCTGAATTTATCCTGTCTTTTATATATATTTTCAGTTTAGACAAGTAAAAAAAATTAAGCCGTCAGGGTTAGCTCTCATCTGAAAGAGAAGATTCTGTGTTTCTCTGCCGCCGTGATAAAAGACGCTTGTGCACGAAATACAAAACAAACTGACATCGAACTTTTTCGACCAATCTCTGACGGAATTGGCGCGAAAAAAGAACATAAATTATAAAGTTGGACGAGTGATTGATTTCCTCCAATGTCGGCTGAAGTTTATAGATCATGACATATTCCGTCCGCGATGTAAGAAATATAGATTCCCCGTAGATAACTTCTTGAACGAAATACATCGTCAAGGGAATGCTACTGATGATATGTAGTAGAAGTATCATAATCAGCATCAGTGTTGTGCGCGTCAAGTCTGACGCGGAATTCGAAGCGTTTGCAGCAATAACCACCCTCTGTCGATGACTGATGACCAACTTGTAGATGATGGGTGGGGTGAGGGTCAGTAAAATGATGATAGGTAGAAAAGAGTATTGTATACCTCGGAGGATGTTAAATATCCTATGCAAGTTCTCGTTATCAGGTGTATGAAAGGACGGCATACAATAATTAGCCTCTGTTTCAGAAGAAAAGGACCATGCAGCGTTGAAACATATGACCCCTATCAGCACGACAGTGAGCGTAGTGCTGGCCGTTCGCCTGTTTAAGATATCTCTGACGTGGAGGGGAAACACGACTGCCAGAAACCTTTCAATAGCAATAAGGACGACAATCCATGACGAAAACACCTTTCCTGTACGATAAACCACAAAGAATATCTTGCAGCCGATCCGGGAGTCTCCGCGAACATCTCTACCGAATAATTCCATGGTGAAGGATTGGTTAAAAAAGCCCGCGAATAAAACTAAGGTGTCAGTTAACGCCAGTGCAATAAGCATGATTCGGCTGTTCAGCTGTTTGAAACGAAGGTCTGAGACGGTGAAAATCGTTAAACTGTTACAAATCAATCCAACTACAATCATGGTAGGAACTAATCCGTACTGCACTTCTTCTAATATTTTGATAAAATTATACAGTCGAGGGTTTTGTCTGAAGTAATCGTCTATAGTGGCTGTTCCATTTGATAAGTTCTGTGCAACCATTGCCAAACGGTTAGCTTCACCAGGTCGTGTCAAATTAATGTCAAACTAGCACTGTCTGGGTGGCAATTGGTTATTAAAATTGTTCAAGTCGAATTATATACCTGTTGCTCACCTTAAATTGACCTTGGCTTAAACGAAAGATAATTTAAACGCCGACAGCACTAAATATACTTAATTCAACAAGAGAATCCTTTAAGGCCATAATTCGCTCACCTGGGATTGTTAGATATAAATATTTTCTCTTTTTCCCACCATGTTTTCAAAAGCCATCAACTCCAGGTATTTAAAACGCAGGAGTGTGTTGTAAACGCTTAAAGATATAAAAGTATGCATATTTAATGACTCAATGATCAAAGTATTTTTTTTTTTTGGGGGGGGGGGTTGAGGGGAAAGATTGAAATCAATCTCGAATGATGTGTAGTCCTGGTTGTAAGAGAAATCCGATCATTTAAGGCCAATTTGATGTTTCTGCCTGGGCCTCTTTTACTCTTATGCCATACGAGTCTTCCGCTTATCTGTTGGATAACGAGAGAAGAATACTAACAACTTTCCTTAACCCATTACCACACAATTCCTTCTTTTGACGACCCTGAGAAAGAAGCCTATAGAAAACATTCTGGGAAAAGGCTGGTTACCAGTATTTTCTCCTATTCCCAAAATGTTTTCTACTCTTCACAAAACACATTTCAAATTTTCAGTCACTTTTACTTTGTCCTCTGCAAATGCTTTCAATTTGGACAAACCTAAAATATTGTCATTTGGTAAAGAGTTAATATTAAATAAAATACTTGATCACCCGAAATGTTATTAGTGTGTTATACATGACTTGTGTGAAAAACATGATGAATAAATTGTTGACTTACACACAAAAAACCCCCATCTTTTGCTGAGGTTTACCTCTTAACTCCCCTGAAATTTTTAATTGATAATATTTACAAGAAAAAGATAGTAATTCTTTATCAGAAAAAAAAAAACTTACTGATGAAAACAAGTAAAAACACTGTGACATCTGAAACAGCTCAGTTTTTGTGCAACATCCCTATCTGAAGATCAACATTTTCACTTTTAACTACTGTTTCAAACATAATCTAGTGGAAAAAAAACTATCATTTTCACCAGCAGTAACAGCAATAGGGGCCTTCTTCCCAAAGAAGGGAGGTCACAGGTAGGAATTTTATTATGGAATCCAGATTGTACAGATCATAATCTAATTGGTGCATGTATTTACAATATCTTATTAGATATAGAGCTATACATTTTCTTTTTGTAATATTTTTAGGCTGCAATAAGGGATTATTCCTGCTTGGATTATATCAATTCTATTATGGGTATTAGGTAAATCATTAAATAAGAAAATTATTGCTTTTTTGAGCTGGGCTCTGCAAAAAGGGGCTTAATGAGTCTCTGATGAATAATACCAAACAAGTCATCACTTAGTTATAAGGTGGTAAAATTGATTTAGTCATGTAACCAGCTGAATCATGAGGTAGAATGGTCCTAGGTCATGCAGAAAATTGGCTGATAGCAAATAATTTTGACCCAGGTTAACCAGCATTTCTACTTTTCTACAATGTTTTCATTTTTTTTCTTTTTTTTTTGCAAGAACATACGTGTGCCACTATTCGAGCTATGTTACAAACTCATTACCAAACAGGCCCTGGTTTGATCCTGGGAAGGAAAAGTTTTTGAAAATTTTGAGGGAAAAGGAGAAAATGCTGGTAACCAGCATTTTCTCCTTTTCCCACAAGGTTTTCTACCCTCTCAGAGACAAATATTATGAATAGAAACACTTTCAATTTGTCGTCTGCATATGCTTTCAATGCGGACAAATCTAACATTTTGTTGTACTATAAAGAGTTAATTCTTTACTAGAATTGCCTTAGACTTGGACATGTCCAAAACTTTGCTGGCAAATAAAGATGTTTTCATTATGATATTGGCAATAGTCTGCAGGTAACTGGAGGACATAAGGATACCTCCCTAAAATTTCATTGAAGTATTTTGCACCAAGCCCTTTCCAATTTCCAAGATACTGGCTGCTATCCCATATTTCCCCCCCCCCCCTTTAAAAAAAAAAAAAAAAAAAAAACAGAGAGAGGAATATATCATGTCACACAAGCTATCACCAATCTTTGAATCTCTCAATCCCTGATTGACAAGATCTGCTACCAAGTGAGTAACTGGGCGCTGTCATACTTAACACTGAGTAAGCCCCAACCACAATCACCATGCTCTTTATCTTCATAACAGAAGCTGATTTCTGATGAAACTAGATCCGTCAGTGAATGTGACTTAACCCATTACCACACAATCCCTACTTTTGACGCCCCTGAGAAAGAAGCCTTTTGAAAACACTGTGGGAAAAGGAGAAAATGCTGGTGACCAGCATTTTCTCCTTTTCCCACAGTGTTTTCTACCCTTCCCAGAACAAATTTCAATTTTTCATTCACCTTTATTTGTTGTCTGAAAATGCTTTCAATTTGGACCAGTCTAAAATTTTCTTGTGTGGTGAAGAGTTAATACCTCCACCAGCACTTTGAAAGAAACAGGCAATTGCTAGTATTTTGTCACGGATGGACACATGGACAGACAGACTTATTCCAGTATACCCCAAAAACATTTGTTTTGCATGGGTGTAATGGGCATTGAAAAACAAAGCTGAAAAAAGGAAAGGATTTTATTTTCTTCACATCATCAGTAAAAACAAGTACTAGTAATATAGCACAAAACAGTCAGCATACTCTATTGTATACTACAGAAGAAAAATCACTCAAGATTGTAGAAACAGAAAACAAAAACAGACGGAAAGTATGGATAAAAACCCAACAACCTATTTTAGATTATAGAAGAAAAAAAAACGAAACAATTAGGTGCTAATAATAAGAAATATTTTGGGTTAAACACATTATACTTTGTGGTCTTATAAAATGTGATTATTTTTTTTTCTCATACCTCCATAAAAATATATCTTTATTTCTTATATCCTTATATGCATTGAATTTCAACATGTCCATAACATTCCAGTTTTGTTACAAGAATAATCATTTTATGTAGACTGCAGTTTTGTAACAAGAATAACTAGAGTTATCACTAAACGTGATCATACCCCCCCCCCCCCCCCCCCCCCCCCCCACCAGCTCCTTGTCACATAACATCTCATTGTAACAGAATGCAGTATGGTTTAGTATAAAAGAAAGATTAAAAAAAAAGACTATTTGGAAAAAAAGAGAAACAAAGGGAAACCTGTCAATGGAAAATTATTAAACTGTAAACAAGTTATAATATGCACATACATGTATTTATTTTATAGGGTAACTTCCTTTGAGGTTTGTTAGAAATCTGCTCAGCAGTTATTGCAAAATGGAGTGGACAAAAAAAAATATAAAAGGGCCGTAAGTAATTGGAAAATCATTCAAGCATAAACAAATTATAATATGCACATCTTGACCTCAGACTGAAAATCATTCAACCATAACACATTATAATAATACATCTTCATTTCATAACGAAATTTCGCATGAAGTTTGACTGGAATCTGTCCAGTAGATACTGAGAAATAGAGCTGACAACTGAAATCTGTTGAGTAGTTATTGAGAAATAGAGTGGACAAAAAAATTAATGAAAGGGCCATAATTGCTTTGAAACTCATTCAACCATAACCAAATAATAATATGCACATCTTAGCTTCATGCTTAAACTTCCCATAAAGTTTAACTGCAACCCATCCAATACATACTGAGAAATTGAGCAGAGAGAAAAAATTCATAAAAGGGCCATAACTCCTTTGAAAATTATTCAACTGTAACTAAATTATAATATGCGCATCTTTACCTCATAATAAAACGTCCCATGAAGTTTGGCTGAAATCTGTACAGCAGTTATTGACAATCAGAGCAGACAAAAACATTCATGAAAGGGCAGTAACTCCTTTGACAATCATTCAGCTGTAACTAAATTACAATATGGACGTCTTGACTTCATAATGAAACTTCCCATGAAGTTTGACTGAAATCCATCCTGTAGATACTGAGAAATAGAGCAGACAAAAAAAGAAATTTGTCCAGAATCATCAAAGGGCCATAACTCCATGAAACCTAAATAAACCATAACCAAAATAGGATATGCACATCTCTGCTTGATACTGAGTCTATTTTGTGTAGTTTGAACCAAATCTGTCCAATAGTTGATGAGAAAAAGAGCGGACAAGAAATTTCATGAAAGGGCCATAACTCAATGAAAAATCAATGAACCATAACCAACATTTCATATGCACATCTCTGCTTGATACTGGGTCTAACTGTGAAGTTTGAATAAAATTCGTCCAATAGTTTATGAGAAATAGAGTGGACAAAAAGCTACAGACCGACGGACGGACGGACAGCTGTGTTAAAAGTATTCTATCAAAAGTATAAGTTATTTTCATCAATTCAGCAAGGACGGACGGACCGACCGACGGACGGACCGACAAGCTGACTCCTATATACCCCCCAAACAGAGTTTTGGGGGGGTATAATCATCTTATGTAGACTGCAGTTTTGTTACAAGAATATTCATTTTATGTAGTCTGCAGTTCTGTTACAAGAATAATCATTTTATATAAACTGAGAAACAAAGACTGGCAACTTACACCAATCTCTCTTAGTTTTGGAAATCAGGACTCATATCAAATGTGAGAGCCAATGAAAAGTCTAAAAATTGACAACTGCTTCAAGAACTCAATCTCAGAACCTTGTGTCTGCAAGCCGACACAATATCTCATGACCAGTGACATCACTTTAAGGTTAAAGGCTTTACCTTGGCCTGTATTCACCAACTATTCTTAAGAACAGTCTTTGTCTTATTCTCCAGAATTTTCTACGTAACACAACTTGTGATTTGCTAAACCAAATGGTTTAGCAAATCACAAGTTGTGTTACTTACAAATTTAGAAAACCTTGGAGAATAAGACTAAGGATACTCTCAAGAATGATCAGTGAATACCGGCCCAGGTCTTTATTTATGAAATCTCCAGTATCAGTACAATAAAACACTAAGTGGCTTTACATCTAGTCTCTTTACCTCTTAACTAGACAACCAAACTATAGGCTTGTCGTAATTGAAAGCATTTGTAGATGATAAATGCAATTCAAAATATAAAATTTGTCTATTATAGGATAGAAAACATGTGGGGAAAGAAGAAAATGCTGGGTCTCAGCATTTTCTCCTTTTCCCACAATGTTTTTAAAAAGTCTCTTCCTCAGTGTCATTAAAAGTCATGATTGTTAGGTAAAGGATAACTTGAAAGACAAATGCTATGTTTATGGAATTGCCACTTCTACAGCTCATAAAAGTTGATGAAAATAATAATTTTGCTCGTCAAGTCTCCCACATGTAGAAATGAAGAGTAGTAAGTGAGACTAGTGTTGGGCCAACGACTTATAAGTAATGTGATCACTGTTTCGATTTGTACTTGATGAACCTTATTAAGTTTGTCTTTGCTGTAGAGATCACTGGATAATGTTCTCCCAATGCTTTTTTGTTGGCATGAATCTGAAATATTAAATGGAAAGAAGATACAAATAAACAGTTCCTCCAGTTGTACTGATACAATACACTGATAATACTAATATACCCTTTATCAAACAACAGAATTTTTGACAAAGTCGTAATTGGATGCAGTTGGTTTGAAGATGACCCCCTAAAAAATAGGCTAAGATTTCACAATTTGAATTGCTGGTAATCAGCGTTTTTCTTTCTTTCCCACGCTGGTTTAAAATTTGGTAAAGGGTAAACTATAATACTCTTCAACTCTTAGGCAACACTTAACCAAAATACAAAAATTTGGAGTCATACAAACTGAAAGCATTCGAGGACAGCAATTTACCTTTTCCAAAACAAGCCCTTGTTTTTACGTGTCTGCAGTACAAGCCTTTTGAAAACACTGTGGAAAAAGGAAAAATTGCTCGTAACGAGCAATTTCTCCTTTTCCCACAGTGTTTTCTACCTATTTGGAGAACTTTCTTCTATTTTTATCAAATTTGAAATTATTGTCTGCAAACTCCTTGAGTTTGGAAGAGTCTAAAATTTGTCGTTTGGGAAAGGGTTAAAATGTGGCTGAAATTGTGAGATTTGGAAGCCAAAGTATAGAAGGGATTGTGTGAAAAAGCTGGTTACCAACATTTTTTCCTGTCCCACAATTGTCTCGAAAATTTTGACATTAGGACCTGTACCTACCTGTAGTTCAAGGGATAATTATAAAACACCACAAAAATGTATAGTTCAACCACAATGCCTCCAAGACCACAAGTTCAAAAACTGGTTAGTTTATTCAGGGAAAAGTAAACTGTAGTTTTAATGATAGACGGTCAAAGTAAATCCTTCTATGATGGAATATTGTAATTTTTTGACCACTGACAGACCATTTTGTCATTTTTTTTTTTAAGATTTAAACTTATTTTTGGTAGGCACAAGGTTAAATCAATACCACTGGTAGGCACAAGGTTAAATCAATACCACTGAGAAATTTCTCAGAATTTCTGCAGTGTTGCAGTTTTATTAGCGTACTATTTACAAAGACATGAACAACAATACACTTCTTCAATAAAAAGATTATCATTCCAGTAATAGAATATAATTTTTCATGTGTGGCCCAAAGTTTTCCGAAATGGCCCCTTATTTCAATGTCCTCCGGCCCCATGGGGCCCCCTTTACAAGCAGTATACATTGATGTATAGGTGTGTTAAATTGCAAAATACCACCTACAGACATTTTGCATACTAAAATGTTTGCAAAGTCAAGACACTTATTGTTTGTCGGTATACTTTTGGTAAAATACATGAACAGAAAAATTTGTAAATTTGAAAAATTCACAAAATCACAAAACTTTCCATGTCTCAATAATTTCCACTTATAAAGTAAATTGAAAACTGCTGGAATATTGTATATATCTGCTGGCAAACACTGATACTATCTTATGGAAACTAGGAAATTTCCAAACATTACCATTTCTTAATTGAATAACTCTTCCAAACAACATCAGATTCTGACTATAGTTCAGAAAATTGACTAAGTGCTAAAAGTTATGGCCCAGGTCAGCCTGCGCAGAGTACGCATGCTGATCTTAGTTGATACTTTTCGCAGATGCATGAAGCCCCCTTTTTCACAGAGCGTGGCTTAAATGTCATCTGCCGTGGATATGTTCGAAAGAAACACTTTCACTAACTCATCAAAGAAAAACAAACATCTTACCAATGACTTCAGATCAGGCAGAATGGTTTTCAACTTTTCCACTAGACTAATTTCTCTGACCACAGGATCTGTATGATCCTCACTAAACACATCAAATATTGCATCTAAAGCCTCAGATTTCACCCATATATCACTGTCTTTACACACAACTTCAAGTAATAATACCCCAATATCCTGTGGAATTATAAATAATATGATGAAACTGTAAGAATACTAACACTTTACCAAACAATCCTGGATTGTATTGACCGATGATGATGAATGGTTTTGAATACATTGTGGGAAGAAAAAGGAGAACATGCTTGTAACCAGCATTCTCCTTTTACAACAATGATTTCAGAACCTTCACAAGTCATTTGGTATAGGGCTAAAGTGCCTGATTGAACAATTGAATGGGGTTTACACCTCTTTTAAAATTATTTCAGTCAGATCATGCCGACAGCTCAAATACATGTACTCAAGGAAATCCTGTGTTTCACATGCACTGGCTTAAGACTCTGAGGACATTCCAACAAAGAAAAAAACACAAATGCTCCCATTGAAGCTCAAAACAGATGCCTTGAGGTTACAATTCCTATGCTTTACCAATCAGCCATGCACAACCCATGATCCACTTTGTTATATCTGCCAGTTAAGTTAACCTTTTACTGTACAATCCAGAATTTTAACTACCCTAAGTAGGCATTTTAAAACATTGTAGAAATAGAAGAAACTGTTGCTAACAAATACTAAATCATTTTCCAACAATGTTTTCTACCCTATCAAAGACAAGTTCAGTTATTTGAGCAAAATCTAGATAACCATCAAAAAATGCTTTTAACTTGGACATGTCTGAGTTTATCTCATATAGTAAAGACTTAAAGCATTTGAAAAAAAAAAAAATCTCATATAATACAGAAAAACCTACCTTCACATCACAGAAAAACCTACCTTCACATCACAGTAAAACCTACCTTCACATCACAGAAAAACCTACCTTCAACAAGACATGCACATCTTGGCTTTGTGCCAGCACAGTGCCAATGGCTGAAACAACCCTTAATGAATTTACACGAACCTCTGACCACTGGCATTTTGTTGCCATTTCTACCATCAACTGTAGGTCGGTGGGTTTAACTTCCTGAAACTAAGAAACAAATCACATATTGTTAAGAATATAATGTATCATGTACTTGGGTGACCTTTCTTTTTTTTTTTTTAAAAGGTAATTTAATACTATTCATCTTAATAACAATTACTGTATATGAAGCTTCATACAGGAATCTGAAAAGTATTATGTAGAGACATTTATTTACAGGAAGTGTTATTTGTGGCAAATCTGAATAATGAATACAAGAGCGGCAAATTGTCGCAAGATACGCCCGTCTTGCCCCAAGTTGTAAAGCTGGGGCATGCACCGAACAAAATTCAAGTATGAAAAACAACAAAGGGCAATAACTCAAAAATTAAGCAAGCAAGAGTTGTGATTCCTGCACACTGCACTCCCCCTCAATGAGATCTATCCACCCATGAAATTTCATAACCCTAGCTAGTATAGTTTTGGAGATATGCTCCGGACAAAAATCAAGTATGAAAAACGACAAAGGGCAATAACTCAAAAATTAAGCAAGCAAGAGTTATGATTCCTGTGCACTGCACTCCCCCTCGGTGAGATCTATCCAGCCATGAAATTTCATAACCCTAGCTAGTATAGTTCTGGAGATATTCAGCGGACAAAACTGAAGTATAAAAAACGGCAAAGGGCAATAACTCAAAAATTAAGCAAGCAAGAGTTATGATTCTTGTGCACTGCACTCTCCCTCGATGAGATCTATTCACCCATAAAATTTAATAACCCTAGCTATTATAGTTCTGGAGATATTCAGCGGACAAAATTCAAGTATGAAAAACAACAAAGGGCAATAACTCAAAAATTAAGCAAGCAAGAGTTATGATTCTTGTGCACTGCACTCTCCCTCGATGAGATCTATCCACCCGTGAAATTTCATAACCCTAGGTAGTATAGTTTTGGAGATATGCTCCGGACAAAATTCAAGTATGAAAAACAACAAAGGGCAATAACTCAAAAGTTAAACGAGCAAGAGTTATGATTCCTGTGCACTGCACTCCCCCTCGATGAGATCTATCCACCCATGAAATTTCATAACCCTAGGTAGTATAGTTTTTGGAGATATGCTCCGGACAAAATTCAAGTATGAAAAACAACAAAGGGCAATAACTCAAAAGTTAAGCAAGCAAGAGTTATGGTTCCTGTGCACTGCACTCCCCCTCGATGAGATCTATCCACCCATGAAATTTCATAACCCTAGCTAGTATAATTTTGGAGATATGCTCCGGACAAAATTCAAGTAAGAAAAACAACAAAGGGCAATAACTCAAAAGTTAACCGAGCAAGAGTTATGATTCTTGTGCACTGCACTCCCCCTCGATGAGATCTATCCACCAATGAAATTTCATAACCCTAGGTAGTATAGTTTTGGAGATATGCTCCGGACAAAATTCAAGTTTGAAAAACAACAAAGGGCAATAACTCAAAAGTTAAGCAAGCAAGAGTTATGATTCCTGTGCACTGCACTCCCCCTCGATGAGATCTATCCACCCATGAAATTTCATAACCCTAGCTTGTATAGTTTTGGAGATATGCTCCGGACAAAGAACTGGACGCCGCCCGCCCGGCACGGGTGATCCCATAATACGTCCTGTCTTCGACGGGCGTATAATAAGAGAACATTGCTGATTTTGCTCAAATTTTCAACATATTGTACAGTGTAGATCTAAGACCAGCTTGCATTTTTGCACACTTTGATTTTTATCTACTAAAAAGCATAAAAGTTTTTAATAGTTCTCATAAGTTTCAAAAGAAAGCTTACCTTTTGAGGGGCAACATCTGTCAGTTTCTGTATGACAGCTCTCATAGCATTTGTAACAGCCTCTAACAGTTCTTGGCTTTCTAAACCTGTAATACCAATGTATAAGCAGTGATTAATCAATCTAGCCTTTAGCTAAACAGTCCCAAGGATTTAAAGAGTCTCAGATAGATAGCTTATGAAAACATTGTGAGAAAAGGAGCAAGGGAACAAGCCTCCAGTTACAGGCTCTTCCAGGTTACAAGTTCTCTCTACCAATGGCCCACACAGAACCCCCAAATTTTCCACAAGATGATAACAAAGATGATAATAACAACACAGGTGACAACATGACTTTGGCATGGTTAACAGTTAACCCAGTATCAATTAAGCCAATTTTAGAGAAAGAAGCCATTTGAAGACATTGTTGGAAAAGGAGAAAATGCTTGTATCCAGCATTTTCTCCTATTCCAACAATGTCTTTTTTTTTTATCCTACCAGAAAATCTATGCTCACTCCTGATACTTTTGAATTTGTCATCTGCTGCTGTTTTGAATTCATCATCACGAGCCAATGTTACAGTCACTATGTGGATATTACCTTGGCTGATTGAGCCCAATTTCGAGATTCCTTCGATGCACCCTCTATTGGATGCTGGTTATTAGCCCCCTTTACATTATATTTCTAAAAGCCATTGAAATATCGTTTTACAAGTCGCTTACAAATACACATGAAGCAATAAGCAGACATCCACATGGGTTTCCATGTTTACCTTCTATTCAAAAGGTAGCAACCTTATTCTATTTTTATCAAAGATGAAATGCTACGAGCTATTTCATTCGTTGCAGCTAGAGCTGGCTGCATCCAATGTAAAAGCATATCGGGGGAATGTAAAAATCAAGCTTGATCTGCCAAGGGTAGAGTAACGTAGTGAATCGTCAGCCGTGGCTTGCGAAAATGTTTTGAATTTGGAAGAGTCTAAAATTTACCATGAGGGAAAGTGCAAACAAAAAAATCACTTACAATACTGAGTAACTGATATCTGTGACAGTCCAAGCCAGATGCCATGTAACCTGTCCACACCACCCAAACCTTCCACATCCAGTGAGCTGACTAAGTTACTCAAACATAATAAGGCATGGATCTGCTTTCCAACAAACCTATAAGAAATAACATATTTACTCTAGAACAGTATCCTGTTTGATGTTCTCATTGCATTTCTAACGCCCTAAGTTCCAGTCCTAGCATTTTTTTTTACCTTTCTTATGTTTTGATGTACCTTGGTCAGTATAGTAAATGGTGCCAAAAGTTTATGTTTAGCTAGAGTAAGCCCTATTTGTTGATTTTTTTTTTCTTTGAAGTATCAAGCTAATCATGGATTCTAACAAGCCTGATAATTGCGCCTTTTGAATATATTTTAGGAAAAGCCAATAAATGTTAAATTCTTTTTACTACATAACTGTATCTCAACAGTGAAAGTTCATATGTTTATGGTGACAAAGAAATCATGAATAAAAAAAATGCATACAATTTTCAGTGTTTTAACAATTACATGTATGGGTATCAACTTTAACATTCAATTTCACAAGAAAATCTTAGTCAGTAATCTTTAAGATATAAGATTACAAGGCTTTGACCAATCACTGTACAATTTGCTTTAATAGACCATAGATCTCTGAAACTCTTTTAGTCAATCACAGGATAAAGAATTTTTCATAATTGGACACTGTTATTATAAATAGCATATTTGCGATTCCCTCTATATTGTATATCGTCAGATACAACATAGAGTCAGTTGCCACATGGCTATTTACAGTATCAGTGTTGAAAATTTCACCATTCTGTTATACATACAGGCAAATAATATACCTTAATAAGCATTCAGTGATTGACCAAGGACAATTTTAGTATTTTGTAATGACCTTATTATAATGAAACAGGTGATATTTATGTGAATTCCAAGGTGAACATTTTGTCCTTACTTGCTTGAAATACCCTTGCCTCCTTTAACAGACAATAAAGTTTTACTTTGATCTTCATTCAAGGGCTGGGAAGCTTGTAAAACCTGTCCAATTATTAAAAGAAAAAGAGATGTTAGATAGTATATATAGACACCCTATCATTCTAACATGCAATGGTTAGAAAGGAAGCCTTTGAAAACATTGTGGGAAAAGGAGAAAATGCTGATAACCAGCATTTTTTCCTTTTCCCACAATGTTTTTCAATTTATGATTCACATTTATTTTGTCGTATGCAAATGGTAATTCAACATTTTGTAGTTTGGTAAAAAGTTAACTCTTTACCAAACAACAAGATTTTTGACTAGTCAAAATTGAAAGCATTTGCAGACTACAAAATAAGTGTGAATCAAAAATTGAATTTTGAATTAGAAAGGGTAGAAAACATTGTGGAAAAAGGAGAAAATGCTGGTTACCAGCATTTTCTCCTTTTCCCACAATGTTTTCTAAAGGCTTCTTTCTCAGGGGCATCAAAAGTAGGGATTGTGTGGTAATGGGTTATATAACTAAGTACTAAATAATTACCATAATGCTGTCTATCCTTTCATGGACAAATTGAAAGAGATTTAAATACAACTTACCAAGGCAAATAACTTACCTTTGAAACTATATCACACTTCACAAAACTGGTCTGAAGCTCTGTGGAAAGACATATTGATGCCTGAAATAACAGATAATCAACAGATCAATCTAAACCCTCTTGAACTCCCTAATACATGACAAAAGTTTGGACTGGACCATATTGAAAGAATTTCAGACAACGAAATATATGTTAAAAAAATGATGATTTCTCTCTTTGATGAAGTAAAAAACTTGGAAAAAGGGAGAAATACTGGTAACCAAAGATTGGTCCAAGTTACCTAGTTTTTGACCTGATATGACCCATTTTTTAAAATCCTCCATTAATTTAAGACAAGCATTCTGACAAACTTTCATGAGTATTTGACTGAAAATGGGGCCGGGGGCGGGGGGGTTATATAAGGTTTTTTCCAAGGGATTTGACCAAGTGACCCAGTTTTCAACCCAATGTGACCTAATTTGAAACTTGTCTAAAGACAGACAATCTGCTGTCTGCCATATTATGATGGAGGCACAAAAACATATGGAAAGAGCAGCTGTTAACTCCTTGAACAAGTATGCAGAATACCTGTAAATTATTTTCTGTGTCCATTTCAACATCCCCCGTTTCCATGGCATCGTCTGAACTGGACTCAGACCCATTAATATCCTCCCAATCATCATCTGCAAAACAAAAACAAACATCAATAATATTATGGATTTGTCATGGATAACAATATCTTTTTATGAAAAAAAATCTAATGAGATAAAATGAAATAAAACTTTTTCCAAACAAATTTTTTCCCATGAAAACAAAATGAAAATTTGTTTCACCAAATGCTCATTCCTCTTACCAACAATGCTAATGCTCATTTGTTTTATCAAAATGCTGTTTTGAGAAAATGAAATGGGTATGTTTAGAACACTTGTTGGTTTTTGTATGCCTTAACTCTTTACCAAACAACAAAGTTAATGATGGGTCCAAATTCAAAGCATTTGCAGATGACACATTAAAGGTGTCTGGATAATTGAAAAATTTGGAAAAATTAGACAAAATTATGGGGAAAGGTGAAACTGCTGGATTCTAGTATTTTATCCTTTTTCCATAGTGCCTTCAAAAGGTATCTTTCTCAGGGTCATCAAAAGTTGAGATTGTGTGGTAAATAACGAGATAGATTAACTCAATGTGAATAGAGTGTTACTATGTTTTATCAAAATAGGATTTTGATAAAATGAATAATGATTTCCTGAAACCTAATCGTTACTAGAATTTGGTTTTACTGATAACCTATTTCAAGATAGGGCATCAACATTTCATTATATCAATTCTTTTAAAATTTTGATGCTAGGGTAATCAGTTTCTAGTGGGATGAAAATTCTTTGAAGAAAAATACCAAAATTGTGCAGTTTGGTCAAAATTAGATTGGTTGTTTAAGAGGAGAAAGTGTTTGAAATAAAAGTGAACACAGCCCAATGGATGTATGACAGACATGGGATCATCACATAGGCTCACTGGCCTATGGTCAGAGGAGCCAAGAACTGTCTATCTTTTGCACATGGTTACTTCAGTTGGAATGAAAATATATGATCAGATTTGTATGTTCATGTCAACTCCTGTAAATTTCATCATATAGGATAGACAATTAGTGACAATGAGTGAGGTTTATAAGTGACACAGACTCATGCGTTAGCAAATGTCTACATCACATAGACAATCCTAAAAGCTTTTGTCTATCACACTTAGACCATGTGGAATGACAAAGTGTTTTATGTGCAATATATAGAGACCAAAAACTTAGTGCTAACTGACTTTTCTACAAAAATCATTGTCTGAAATTGTTAGCAAAATTTTAGATTTATTAAAAAAAAAGCTTGAAAAATTGTTCTCGTGACTAATTAAATGTGTGAATCAAATTAGGATACATCTTTTAAACTAGAGAGTAAACAAACACTGTGAAAACTTTAAAAGTATGTAGAACCTACCTAGCTGTGTAAACATAGCTCAAAAATTGTTTTAACCCTTTACCCCACAAGAAATTTCTATGGTATCTCTAAATGACCCTAAATAACAGCAAGGATGAAGCCATTCCTTATATTTATATGACACCTTTTGATAGCACAGAAAATATTGTGACAAAAGGTGAAATTGCTCGTAACGAGCAATTTCACCTTTTGCCACAATGTTTTCCAAAGATTCTTACAAGCAATGTGTAGAAATGAGTTTCTATGGAGTAAAGGGTTAAGGTGTATCTGTCTTTGATTTGAACTGGAAACTGTGGTTGTAATGGCTATGAATAGCCTCTACAGAATGAAATAAATTTACTGTCTGTCGTAATCTATGTAATCTTGCAACTTCAGGTGCAACATTTGGCACAAACATACAAAAATAATTGTAGTTTATAGAATAAAAAGTAAAGTTTGGTAAACAACTTGGATGAAAATGTGTACAGATGCATCTTTAACCCTTTACTCCATAGATACTCATATCTACGCATTGCTTGTAGGAGCCTTTAGAAAACATTGTGGCAAAAGGTGAAATTGCTCGTGACGAGCAATTTCACCTTTTGTCACAATGTTTTCTATGCTATCAAAAGGTGTCATATACATGTTAGAAACAGTTTCACCCTTGCTGTTATTTAGGGTTAATTAGAGATACCATAGAAATGCTTTATGGGGTGAAGGGTTAAAGGAATTATCCTTGAAATGGTAAAAACCATTGTGTAAATTGGAGAAATGCTGGTAATCAACATTTTCTCCTTTTCCAACAATATTTCCTAAAGCCTTCTCCCTCAGGATGTTGAAAAGAAGAGACTGTAAAGTAAAAGTTACATGCTTACCATCTGTGTAACATAAATTGGTCACTATCTCTAGAGCTACTTTTTGTGCTTGTAGAATATTCTGTGTATTCTTCAGTATATCTTCCCTCACACTCTGAAAGGAAAATTACACTATGTACAGGCTGATCTTGTAGATGTCATCTGCAAATGCAGTTAATTTGGACAAGTCTAGAATTTTGCTGTGTGAAAAAGGTTTTTTGATCCACAGGTAAATTTTTGTCTGCAAATGGTTTAAACTTCCATAGGTCTCTAACTTTTCATAAGATATTAACCCATTACCACACAATCCCTATTTTTGACTTCCCTGAGAAAGAAGCTTTTAGAAAACATTGTGGGAAAAGGAGAAAATGCTGGTAATCAGCATTTTCTCCTTTTTCCACAATGTTTTCTACCCTTCACAAAAAAAAATCTAATTTTCATTCACTTTTATTTCGTCGTCTGCAAATGCTTTCAATTTGGACAAACCTAAAATTTTGTCGTTTGGTAATGAGTTAAAGGATTAAACAAGCAATTTCTTTGAAATGATATCCCCCCCACTGAAAAGATCTTTTTTGATACAAACATATTAGAGGTATTGTGTTTTGCATGTACATGTGGCCTTTTTGTTATTGGTCCATGATGAAATTATACATTACGGCAATTACGCTCCCATTTCCCATGACCATTGACCATCAAAAATCGTATTTATAGAAAAGTTTCCACCAAGGTAAGACTGCACAGACTGATCCATAGGCAGCCCAAATGATCAGATTTGTTCTTGAAAGGGTAGAAAAAATCGTGGGAAAAGGAGAAAATGCTGGTTACCAGCATTTTCTCCTTTTCCCACGATGTTTTCAAAAGCCACTCTTTCTCAAGGTTCTTTAAAGTTGGGACTGTGTGCTAAATGTTTAAAACCCCTTTTTAACTCTTTACTACATGAGAAACTTTTGGACTAGACCAAATTGAAAGCATTTGCAGATGACAAAATAAAGGTGACTCAAAAATAGAAACTTGTCCTGGTAAGGGTAGAAAACACTATGGGAAAAGGAGAAAATGCTGGATTACCACATGAGAAACTTTTGGACTAGACCGAATTGAAAGCATTTGCAGATGACAAAATAAAGGTGACTCAAAAATAGAAACTTGTCCTGGTAAGGGTAGAAAACACTATGGGAAAAGGAGAAAATGCTGGATTACCACATGAGAAACTTTTGGACTAGACCGAATTGAAAGCATTTGCAGATGACAAAATAAAGGTGACTCAAAAATAGAAACTTGTCCTGGTAAGGGTAGAAAACACTATGGGAAAAGGAGAAGATGCTGGTTACCAGCATTTTCTCCTTTTCCCACAGTGTTTTCAAAAGGCTTCTTTCTCAGGGGCGTCGAAACTAGGGATTGTGTGGTAATGGGTTAAAGAACATGGCTCATACATATGTGTGGGATAGACAGGACACTAAACAACAGTAGAATCAGCTTTACCTTTACTGGCTCATCATTTTTCTCACTGCCATTCTGAGATGTGAGTAAACACTGCAGAACTTCAGTCAGGTCAACAGATAAAACTTCTGCCACAATGTTTATTAAAGAAATTATTAAATCTCCAGGTGCAGCTGTAAGTTTTTTGCCTTCAAAATTCACCAAAACACCTGAAATTTACCAAAGTACATTTATACAATGTGCACTTCTGGATGTTGATTAATAATCATGCTTGAGACTTCTTTATCTTACAGGCCTAATATCTACCAGGTGTCAACAATTCTGATACCTTTTATTCCTACCATTTAAAGTAATAGCATATAATATCAGTCTGACAATTTGTTAACCCTTTACCACACAATGATGACTTCTGACGACGTTTGGAAAGAAGCCTTTTGAAACCATTGTGGGAAAAGGAGAAAATGCTGGAAACCAGCATTTTCTCCTTTTCCCACAATGGTTTCTTCCTTATCAAAGAAAAATCACTTCATATGAGCCACAGTGAAACTGTCTTCAGCAAATGCTTTCAGTTTGGACAGGTCTAAAATCTTATCATGTGGTAAAGGGTTAAAGAATGACTGATGAAAGTTCCAGTTGATGACAAAACGATAAATATCAAAACTAGAATTACAGTACACAGCTTTTGTAAGCATTGTGAGAAAAGGAGCAAATGCTAATGCCACTCACAAAGTCCTTCTGGCCTTTCAAAGTGCAATTAAATCTGTAGGAAACAACAAACTTTAGACTTATCAAAACTGAAAAAAATTGAGCAGACAACAACTTGATTGTGGTTAACATGCTTGAATTTGCCTTAAAAAGAGAGAAACATTGTGAGAAAGGATAATACGCTGATAATCAGTATTTCCTCTTTCTCCCATAAAGTTTTCGTGAGCTTTCATAAGGTTATTAGAACTCAGGATTGTGTGGTAGACAGTCGTATTTTACATAAAGTTTTGTTGTTTGCAAATGCATGGCTAGGTCTTGGGACTTGCTGTTTGGAAAAAAGATTAAAAAGGAGATTCACAAAACTATACAGACCTGTCATCAGAATTTGTAACAAGATATATTCAGAAGCTTTATCTGTGCATGTCAGACACTTTTGTACACTCTCTATCAACTCTGGCTTGTATATCTCAGCATTGTTGTCCGACACAGTGTACAGAAACTCCCCTACAAAGATAATCAAAGTTCATCTGGTCTGTATTCACCTTGCACACAACATTCATATCAACTAATTACCTCAGATACCTGATTAGCCCTTTACCCCATAAGGCATTTCTAAGGTATCTCAAATTGACCCTGAATAACAGCAAGGATGAAGCCGTTTCTTATATGTATATGATACCTTTTGATAGCATTGAAAACATTGTGACAAAAGGTGAAATTGCTCGTCACGAGCAATTTCACCTTTTGCCACAATGTTTTCAAAAAGCTCCTACAAGCAATACAAAGAAATGAGTATCTATGGAGTAAAGGGTTAACAACTTCACAGCTAAAACATATTTATAAAATGTGAATGAGGAATAATATATGAATAAAACAGAAATATGGTGGCAAAGGGCAAATTTTGCAAAACACTACTGTCTGGTAAATAATTAGACCTCCACCATCAAGTCCTCTGTCTTTATGACGTTAAGACTGATTGATTAATATGGTGTTTAACGCCGTTTTCAACATTATTTCAGTTATATTGTGATGGCCAGTGCACAAAACCATGCTTTCCTGGAGTACCAGTACTCTGCAAAATTTTCTTTCCAAGCCACTGGCTGCTTTCCTACATAACCATCACTGAAACAATGGTGAGTGGTGAGTGACGAATGAATCATGTCACAATGACTATCATTAACCCTCGGAAAGAAATTAGAGGATTGATTCCATCAATTATGACCTTAAGAGGGCAGGCTCTTGAAAACAGTGAGAAAAGTAGAAAATTATGGTAACCAGTATTTTCTACTTTTCCCACCACGTTTCTACTCTTTTAAAGCAAAGCTTAATTTTTATTCATACTTATTTCGTTGTCTGCATATGCTGTCAATTTGCTCAAGGCCTAAAACATTATTTTTTTGGTAATGATTGGACAAAAACCAAAATATCAAAAGACTTCCCTAATTGATAACAGCATAAAATACCTGTGCTTACCAACAGAAAGTTTCAGCTCTGATCCGAATTTGTCTGAATTCAGTATCACACATAATACTGGTGTTAAATTTGACCTGTTGAACAGGCTAACTGCAAGGGGACTGCTCTCACTGAAATATAAACCATATTTAAACCAGCTATACATTTCTCCAGGTCACAAATTCTACCATTACCTCCTGTAACAAATTGACTATGGATGACTTTCCAAACAGTCTTGTGAAATATGGAGATTTGTGATTATTTTAGGTTTAACTATTTACCTCATAACCCTGACTTTAAACGACCTTGAAAAAAAAAGGCCTTTTGAAAACATTGAGGGAAAAGGAGAAAATATCCATAACAAGCATATTTTCCTTTTCACTCAAAGTTTTCTACCCTACCAAAGATAGAAATCGCCAATTTAGCAGCATTTTATTTGTTGTGATGCAGATGCTTTGATCCAGTAAAAAAATTTTGGGATGGAGTTAACATAGTACCAAACAGTTTCATCATTGATTCTACGCAGTAGGGGAAACTTTTCAAGGCATAAATGTTAAAAAATGAACGATGGTGAATCAAAATTTATATGGGATTATATAATAGTTTGACACCAACTTGACACGAAAATAAACAAGGGCGCCTTTCCTAACTTGTCAGTTTTGCACATTTTGGGTTCGAAAAGGACATGTACATTTTGAGAAAACCAGATACGTTACCATACACATACCCTGTTAACATCATATCAGCATGGTAATACAATGTTTTTATCGCAAATGCTATACGCGAACCTGACATTGAGATACTGTAGTACCATTTAGGACAATTTGATAATGGTAAAGCAGAACAGACCCGTCATACAAGGATGGGAACTAAATCACTGCAATTGACATCTAGAAAAATCTATTATAACCAAAAGTATTTTTCTAAATTGTATAGAGGAAAGCCATCATGTGCGGCACCTCTGTTCCTTTCGTGACAACATTTAATTATCCTTTCCACAAAAATGAAGTGTTTTATCAAAATATACATGTGCAACAGTGTCAAATTGACATGTAAATTGACTGAGTAACGTATCTGGTCAAAAAATCATGGATCAGATTTCTGGTAAGTATTGCATATTTGAGCTATCTATTATCATACATATGCATGTACTTTTACTATTATGTAAAGCGTATCAAAAACAGTAAAATATGGAGTAACTGAGATGGTTGCCTTATTGAAATATTAAAAAAAAAAACAGTACATTAAAACAGTTTGAACTGGATTTTATGGCCAGATCCCCCCCCCCTTTTCCTGTGTTATTTTAACTATGCAAGGCAAAATTGAATGCTGGTAAACTTTAAAACATTTCATAACAGTCTTTATATGTAACGAATAGCATTTTCGAACTAAAACAGTGGGCCTTTTGAATTTCCGACCTTGTTTTTCCCATTCCCTGCAAACATCATGGAAGTGTGTTAGTCAAATGTATTAGACATTATATAATATGCATTTGTAGTACTCTTACACATGTAGTATGCTTAACCATTAGGCATGAAAGCTAATCACATGCTTGGTGCAATGCAGTTGTAACTAGATCTGTATATAATATGGAGATCTCGTCACAAATGTATTGCATGAGCCTGCCGAATTACTGCCGCATACATGTACATTTAGACATGCATAATGTGTAATTACCAATCATACACCACAATACTATTTCATGCCGATGTAATATAAAGTGTGCTTGACAAACGTGTGAAAGGGTCCATGGAGCAGGTTAGTACTGTGGTTTACACTGTTTGCATACACCTTTTGGAAAAATGAGATCATACAACGGGATCAGATATGTTACCATACGTGACCAGATACGTTACCATTGTTTCTACAGGAAAGTATACAGACTGATATGTGAAAAATATTACTGAATTTGTATTTTCTGACAAGCTAAATATAATCGTTTACTGAAGTCAACAGAAAACTTGACTAAATGCGTCGATGATTGGTAAAACGGACAAAATTACAGCATACCTTTTATGTAAAGGGTGATTACACTGGATTATACTTGATTACATGACAAAGAAAATGGCGAGAACATTGGATTCATTTCCAGGAGAGAAAACGAGGCATATGACGTAGTTTGAGTACAATGACGTTAATAAGAAAGTGCAAAAAGCGGTCCTAACATCAGAGTTAAAATGTCACAGTAACGTATCTGGTTGGGTCACGTATCTGGTTCCAAAAACGGTTTTCAGTGCATATTTTCTTAATATTGAACATCAGTCAACCCAATTGCAATTAATAGTTACACTTTTCAGGCTAAGTTATAAGGCATACGTTTAAGTTGTTACATTGATTTCATATCGTCCGAAATAAGAACAAATGTTGGTAACGTATCTGGTTATTTTTAGCGTAACATGTCAGCACAGAGGATTCGTGACCATGGGAAATTTTTGTTATAGATCCAGCTTATCCAGATTTTATATGTTGATACAAGCACATATAATTGTTTAAAATTACTGACATATTACTTCCCCATTCCATCTGTATCGATCTGTTTTCCTTGCACCTTTTGACTGTAACGTATCTGGTCTGATTTTGGCGATATCCCCTTTGCGAAAATGGCCAAGGCATTCGACTATTGTCGGTATAATTTTACTCTTCTTATGTTTATACAATGTTTGTAGAAACAAAACAATGTGTAAATTGTGTTGCCATATGTGAAAATAAAATAATGTGCATACTCGAAACAGCAATGGTGCGCTGGCGACAGGTAAAATCACCAGGGATAGAGGTATATTAGGTGATACAGCATGGGTATTACATTGTTTCCAATAATTTTTAAGGTTTTATGTGATGACTTGAATGATGTCTTATTTGGAATATATGTTTAAACATGATATTACCCTACCACCTTTATGCATTTGGCTGGCGACATCGTATTCGTAAATATTGCCCCTACTGCGTAGAATCAATGCCATGGTTTAACAACCCCAATAATAAAGGCTTTTGAATGCAGTATGGAAAAAGAGAAAATGCCTGTCTTATCATGTTTTCTAACCGTTCATAGATGATTCCCATCATTTGTAGACTCTGGGATGGAACACTCATCACACAGTATAAGAAAACTGTTGGAAAAGGCAGAAATGCTAGTTTCCAGCATTTTCTTGTTTTTCCATACTGCCAGTATTTTCAAAACCTTCTTTATTTGTGTTATTCCTGATTGACAGGACAGTTGACAACTATTATAAGAGGACCACTTTACTAAAGCCCTCACCTGAGTAGAGTCATTCTGGATTGATAAAGTTGGAGAGATCCTAGAATTGATAATGTGGGACACATTGTGTTCTGACCAATTTTCAATTATCAGACTGAAATAAAGTCTCTAGAGTGCACATAGGTATTTTCAAAGACTTGTCCAACTGACCAACTTGTCGAACCTACATTGCCCAATTTTGAACTGATCCAAGATCATTATATCTCCCTACATGGCATTCTAAAAATACATCTATATAAACCCTACTTTTCCTGAGTATATGGGGATGGGTGATGCATTATAGCAGACAGGTCAAATCTTCGAAGAATATGACATGTGCATACAGGGGATCCAAGATACAATGTTTATTTCATGCTTTCCGGTAGGATATCGAGAAATAGCAGTGAAACTATTTTTCGATCTTACACTGGTACCACCAGTGAAAATCCGATTTTCACGTTCTTGTTGCCTAGGTAAATTGCGCGTGCCTAACAACCAGATGGCCTGGGAAATATGACGTCATATACCTTACATTTCTCGCGCTTGACGTAACGTTGCTATGCGGGAGGGGTACGCCACGGGAAAAGAACTGTACTGAATTTTGATAAAGCTCCTCCCTGAAAGGGTAAAAAGCATGAAATAAATAGAATATTTGTTTTTTTCGGTGAAAGATTGAAATTCATTTCATCTCGTGAACACCATCGGTAATATTTTCACTCGTGGCTGCACCACTTGTGAAAATATATCCGATGGTGTCCACTCGATGAAATAAATTTCGATCTTTCACCGAAAAAAACAAATATCCTCTATATCATCATGTAGTTTATCGTGATAAACATTTTGACAAGTTTTGTTTTGTATCAGACAGAAAACATCTTGAATGCACAAAACTTCGAGGCCTTCTAAAATACATTGTATTGACCTCCTTTTTACTCTGACATGACTCAATATCAAAATCCGAAGTATACTCACGACAAACATTCTGACCATCTTCATGAGTATATGGTCAAAAATGCTGCCTCTATCGTATACTCTAATATTTGTCCCAGTGACCTATTTTACCTTTTGACCCAAGAGCACCAGTTCCAGTTATGTCCAAGATAACAGCAAGAAAAGCTTTCTTTAACCCCTTCCCAAACAACAAAATTTTAGACTAGTCCATATCAAAAGCACTTGCAGATGACAGAATAAATGCAAGTCAAAAATTAAGATTTCTTTCCAGTAGGGTAGAAAAGATTGTGGGAAAAGGAGAAAATGCTGGATACCAGCATTTTCTCCTTTTCCTACAATGTTTTCAAAAGGCTTTTTTTTCAGGGCCGTAAAAACCAAAGATTGTTTGGTAAAGGGTTAAGCTTTCTCACTAGCTTCATGATTGTCATTCAGAAAACATGACCTCCGGAATACACACAGTTTTTTCTAGTAACCTACTTTTTGACAGGAAGTTATCAAGCTTCACATTTACCCAACATATTACGGTATCAAGACAAACATTCTGACCAAGTCTACACAAGATTATTGTTGATGCAAGCATGATACACTTTGAAACACAGCATGATCATAAAAGCTCATCCTGACCGTCTTGTTCTCGGGTGAGCTAAAACTTACCACAAGTTCAAAAGTAGATAAAAGAGATTTGTGTATGTTTCATGTACCATCTCAACTTGTTTAATCTTTGTTTCACCACTGCAGTCACAGGCTTTCTCAAACTAGAAAATTAGCAATGGTAAGAAAACATTTTAGTGGGAAAAGGAGAAAAAGGTGTTTATTAAAAATCTTTTTTCCTAGAAACGTTTAGTTACAGGATTCATACAGCTGAACTTTTATTGCTACAAATATTTATCCCTTTACCACACAATCTACAAAGTTTTAAAGATCGTGAGGCAGGAAAAGAAGAAAGTTCTGGTAACAAGGGCTTTTACCACATAATCCTTACTTTAACAACACTGGGAAAGAAAGCTTTTAAAAACATTATGGAAAAAGGAGAAAATGCTGGTAAACAGCATTTTCTCCTTTTCCCACAATGTTTTCTACCCCCCCCCCCCCCCCAAAAAAAAAAAAAAAAAAAAAAAAACTTCATTATCTAACTCTCATTAATTTTGTTGCCTTCAAATGCTTTCAATCTGGTCACTAGTCTACAATTCTGTCCTGAGGTCAACAGATAAAACACCGGATCATTGTATGAAAATGATAAATCATATTACCTGTTGTAAAAGAGCTAGTACAGGTGTTAGAACGTCAGCAGACACCATTTTCTCACAGACATCTGATCCTCCATCCACACTCATATTCCTGTAATGCACATAGTCATAAACAAAACAATCTTGTGCTTTGACAACTCTAACAGAGAAAGATTTGAAAAACTGTGGGAGAAGGAGGAAATGCTCTTCCTCTTTTTTTTTTCAAACATCTTTTTAACATTTCTTTCCAGTAGACCCTATAAAATTCAAACTCAATAATCTGCAAAACATATTTTCTTTTGGTCTCCCAATGCCTTCAATATTCGTGAATTCTAACTCTTTTCAAAACAACAATAATGAAGATTCGTCATAATTTACTGAGGACAAAGTAAATCTGGACAAATGATGGAATTTGTCTCTAAAAAGGTTTAAAAAATTGTTGGAAACAGACAAAAATGCCAGTAACCAGCATTTTCTTCTTTTCCCAAAATGTTTTCAAAGTGTTAATTCAGGACTGTGTGGTAAAGGATCAAATCTTGCCATCTAGTAAAACTGTTTAATAAATAAATTTCTTCATTAACCCATTACCATAGAATCCCTACTTTTGACGCCCTTGAGAAAGAAGCCTTTTGAAAACACTATGGGAAAAGGAGAAAATGCTGGTAACCAGCATTTTCTCTTCTTCCCACAGTGTTTCTACCCTTCCCAGAACAAATTTCAATTTTTAGTCACCTTTAATTTGTTGTCTGCAAAAGCTTTCAATGTGTACCCAGTCCAAAATTTTCTCGTGTGGTAATGAGTAAATCAAAATACTTAAATTCTTTCTTACAAGTTTAGATGTTTTCTTAGAGAGGGAAATATTGTTGAAAAGAAGAAAATGCTTGCTACTTGTGATTTTTCTCCTTTTCTCAAAATAGATTACGAGCCTTCCTACATAGAGTCAAAAACACACACATACTGGTGGCCAAGTTTTGCTGAGTCTCTAAAGCTCAGTGTTTAACCCCTTTACCCCATAAGGCATTTCTATTTTACATGTATCTTTAAGTTTAAATGACCGTAAATAACAGCAAGGATGAAGCTGTTTCTTATATGTATATGAAACCTTTTGATAGCATAGAAAACATTGTGACAAAAGGTGAAATTGCTCGTCACATGCAGTTTCACCTTTTGTCGCAATGTTTTCCAATGGGTCCTACAAGCAATGCATAGAAATGAGTATCTATGGAGTAAAGGATTAATGAGTCTGGTAATCCAGGGATTTCAGTTTGACTCCCAGGTTGCCATGAAAACTTTCTGATATGTTTTCCTCTCTAATGGTTTAACCCATTACCCTACTTTTGACTACCCTGAGAAAGAAACCTTTGGAAAACACGGTGGGAAAAAGAGAAAATGCTGGTATCCAGCATTTTTTCCTTTTCTCACAATCTTTTCTACCCTCCACAAAACAAATCTCAAATTTTCAGTCACTTTTATTTTGTGGTCTGCAAATGCTTTTGATTTGGACAAGTCTGAAGTATTGTCGTTTGATAATGAGTTAATGAGTCTGGTAATCCAGGGATTTCGGTGAGACTCCCAGGTTACCAAGAAAACTTTTGGATGATAGGTTTTCCACTCTCATGGTTAGCTTACTTCATCTTTGTTTATGAGAGAAGTAAGCACTGGTAAACTCTTTGCAAAATGACAGAATTTTGGACATGTCTTAATTGAAGGCATTTGCAAATGACACAATAAATATAACTCATGAACAGAAATTCATACTTATATCAGGACAGATAAAAACATTCCAAAAATGTTTTCAAAGTTTTCTTTTGGGTCGTGAAAAATCAGGATTGTAGTAAAGGGTAATTAGTTTCAATGACTACGAGAAAAATGGTTTTGAAAACATTGTGAGAAAAGCTGTTAATATTGGTTACTATAACTTCCTCAGTTTTCCACAATGCTTACAGCCTTTCACTCCAGACATGCATAGGCCCTGACCCTTGTCAACTTACAGTTGAAAAAATCAAATGCACAAAACAATATATCAAAGATGATTCTTTATAAAGAACAGCATTGGGAAAGGAGACATTGCTTTATTTTCCCCTTTTCTCAACACTTCTTTCTATCTTTAGAAAAAACAACTTACACCATTTGAGCTACATTTGATACTTCGTCTGCGAATTCTTTGACTTTAGATAGGCATTAAATTTTGTCAAGTCATACCTCAGTGCACCAACAGCTCTGTGTCTGATGTCCCAGCTTGGGTCAAGAATTAAAGGTGCCAGTATTTTCACAATATTAAGTTTCATCAGGGCTGGTATAGCTCCTTGCTCCGCTACTATGTTTGCCAAGGTAGCACAGGCACACTCTCTACACTCAACATTAGGACTCTGAAGCTGCAAATAAACATTTTTATTATATACCTGAAAGTGATCTGATTAAAATTCAGATGTTACTTAACCCTTTACTCCATATATACTCATTTTGACCAATCAACAGTGGACAGCTTTTGAAAACATTGTGGGAAAAGGAGAAATTGCTCATAATGAGCAATTTCTCCTTTTCCCACAATGTTTTCCACTCAATCACATATTTGTATCCTCATTTGTCCACATTTTTGACATCATATCTTAATTTGCTGAAGAAATGGAAGAGCCTCAAATTGGCATATCAGGTAAAGGGTTAAAACACGTTTTACAAAACAAACCAGCAAAATAATGTTTCCCATATTACCCATGTACTCTGTGAAGAATATCAATATGTTTATCGACTACTTTTATGTATATACATGAATTTTGCATCTTTCCATCAAAATTAAAAAATGTATGGCTCTCTGTCTTTTCTTTTTGTTTCAAAGTGACTATTTACCCGACCGTCGTGTATGCACTGAAGAAAATTCATACTGCAAGCACGGCTGTCGTGTAGTCAATGAAGGAAAACTTCTTGGGTGCCTGACTGTCGTGTACTCAATGAAGGAAAACTTCTTGGGTGCCCGACTGTCGTGCCCGTACTGATGAAATATTGTCTTGGAGGCATGACTTACGTGTGCGCTATTTCCGATTTCTTCATTCAGGACATGAGCGGTCATGTCCACACTGAAGAATCGGACTCATACGTACACTGTGTTAATGGGTTGGACTGGTATGTCAGAGTTCGAAACTCCCATATATTTACTCGCAAAATGCAAGCCAGAATTGGAAAATGCGAGTTGAAATTTCAAGCACTTGCAAAAAAATGCGAGTGCAAATTATTGAAGAACAGTTATCAAATGTACTAAATTTCATATGTGAATACAAAAAAAAAGGGTAATTCTTTTTGTTCTGGATAAACATCAGTCATATCGCACTGAGAACACCCTTCGACGGATGTCGATAATTTTACATGTCGCCATTGAAGCCTCCGAGTTGTCGTTCGTTACCCGAGTTTCGTGAGGCAATTGCGTTCGTCTGCACTCACAGCCGATACTGAGGTTTTGGGTTTTTTATACGGAAAAAGCGGTAGGCGAATTCAATCTCTGATTTGAAACAAAAACATTGGTCAATCTTTCATGAAAAGATAAATTATTGCACACAAATAGCAACGAGAAGCAAGTCGGACTTGGTGGACTCGCTAAACCAGTTACCAGACACGCAGATATTCGGATGTGACACGTCCGTTTTTCATTTACAAAATCGTCCACCAGTGTAAGTTTTGTAGAAATTTAACCTCGCATTAGAATAGAAATTCAACTGAAATTGAATTGATTTTTAAATGAGGGTTTTAATGTCAATTAACATTCCTTTTGTTTGGTTGTTGTCTCGGACAGATTACGTAATAGAATAGAATTGAATAGTTTTTACCGGCCATTCGTTCTTTACAATTGGTAGGCAAGCTGAGCTTCGAAGAAAAAATGCGAGTCCAGTTTTAATTTTGCAAGTGGAAATAAAAGCTACTTGCTAAAATTTGCAAATGGATAAAAAAATGAAATTCGAAGCCTGTATGTGAACCTGCACGGCCTAGACCGTCTCAGTGGAACAATGAGCGGCTGCCGAAACGACTGGATACCATTGTGGCAAATTTCAAATAGATCTAAATCCGATGGAAACTGTAGGAGGAGTTGCACACGCAAGAAATTGCAAACAGGCGGACGGTCGACCGGGTGTACAGTATAAGGTAATTAATATGAGCCTTTGGACGTATAAAAAGGATGCCAGCTATGCTTGTGCTTTTGTTCTGTGACACCCTGTATAAATGACTATTGCCATGTGCTCCAATGAGACTGACTATGCCGTGGCGGTTCACATAAGCCTGCGTTTTGGCCCAACCCATTTACATAGTGTATGTAAGAGTCCTATTCTTCAGTGCAGACACGACAGCTCGTGTACTGAATGAAGAAATCGGAAATACCGCGGACGTAAGTCGTGCCTACAAGACGATGTTTCATCAGTCCGGGCATGACCGTCGGGCACCCAACGAGTTTTCCTTCATTGAGTACACGACAGTCGGCCTCGTATTATGAATTTTCTTCAGTGTGTACACGACAGTCAGGTAAATATCATCAACCTTTTTTTTTTCATCTACATGTAAGTTATTTTGTTGTTTCGTAATAACCTAACCTGGAGCCTAACAATCATTAATTTTCTACTTCATGCTGATCAAAGTTACAGCTTCCTTCAATCTGAAGGTTTGCTCCAATGCTGTTTTTGTTATTGGTCTCAACAAACCTTTGCTTTATTAACTGTAATTGGAAATTTTGAGCTGTTTGAAAAGATGCTGGTAAAATTGTTATAATTCCTGATGTGTTCTATTAATTATGAGGGCTGCGGTCAAGGTGTGCAGAGACTAGACACAAAAATATCATCGGAGCAAACATTCAGACTAAAGTAAAGGCATTTCAAGTTACAGTATGACAGAAAAATCTCATTCCTAAAGACAAATGTTCAGGTCTAAAAATCAGTCTTAAGGTGAAAAAATATTTGAGAACTCTACCTTCTCCACAAGAGATTGTAATGCAGCAGACGATGAAGTTTCCTGTTCATTTGTTAGCTCAAGCTCTGCAACACATTCCCCAACGCTCGGTAGACCTGTTGGGCGATTTTTAGGAGAAGTGAATTTCTTTTTCTTCGCTTTACCCATTTTACGTTTAACATGAATGATCTGTATCCATGTAGACAAAAAAGGAGGTCGTTCTTTCAATTGCCGTACGTTGATGTCACGTTCTCTAGGGCGCAGCCATGTTAGTTGTTGTTGTTGTTTTAATATATAGAGTTTTCGCAACTAAACTAATTCGCTACCAACACTTTCGCAATTATGTGATTCGCCATAGTTTTCTCCTATTAGATTATGACACATGGTGGCTTCTTAGCCAGTTATATTGGTAAATAATTTAATAATTACAAGTTAAATTGTGATATAATGACACATGGTGGCTTTTTACCTACTCATTTTGGTAAATAATTTAATAACAAGTTATATCGTGTCCTAACCACTATGAAAGCACCCAGTCAAGGATTTCTCGGTTAAATGGCTGGAGAGAGAGAGAGAAAAATAGTCCTGTTTTCCATGTATAAGGCCAAAAAGCCATTAAACCACTTTGGTACCTTCTTTATCATAGTAGTCTTCTAGAGAATTTGTACACGAACTGAATTTTAGTTTACTTATCCGTGGAAAATACTCGCAAAATAGAGGGGGCCACATCTATGGCAAATAATAGAATTGATAATGTTCATTGTTTCATATAGTTGGTTATAGAATTAAGCGAATTTTGCTCATTCCAAGTGCTCTTTGACACATATAAATAGCTAAGCGTTGCCGTGACATGACTGGTAGAATACTAGTACCTAGAGCGGTCTAAAACACTATATATATAATTAGAACGGTGTAAACGAAACATGCTGAAAAAAATTCAAAACAATCTTTTGTTTATTCGAATTTAACTTGCAATGATTCGAAAGCTATGGTCGATTGGTAGCTCATTGTGATCCCTGTTAAGACTGCTTAAAACTTGCAAAACGAAATCTTTTCTAAAGTCCCTTTAATAATTACAAGGAATTAATTTTTTGGCGCTTTTCACAGAATTCGAATGTGTATAGATCTAATTTGAATTACTAGTAACTCACTGATATTCTGCAGTTAGGTTAGGCTATATTGCAAGCAATGGAAGGGTTGGGGTGGGCGGGGAGGGGGGTGAGCTAGGGGCCGTATATACACTCTGTATATACGATCCCTGGGGTAAAGGTGAAAATCCTGGAAAGCAGCATTTTCTCTTTATTCCACAATGATTTTTTCGCTTCTATAGACAAAACCCACAATTTGAACCACATCTATTTAGTCACTTTCAAATGCTGTCTATTTGTGGGTGGGATCTTAAAGGTAGCCCTTCAGATTTTGGGACGACAGTGTACAACATGTTTGTACTCACGGACATACAAGATTTTTCAACTGAAATATTTCTTAACATATTTTATTATCTACTCTACAAGTAGCAGGACATAAACATAAGGGTAACTCATTACCAAACGACAATATTTCAGGCTTGTCCAAATCGAAAGCATTTGCATACGACAAAAGTGACTGAAAATTTGAAATTTGTTTTGTGAAAGGTAGAAAACATTATGGGAAAAGGAGAAAATGCTGGTTACCAGCATTTTCTCCTTTTCCCACAATTTTTTCGAAAGGCTTCTTTCTCAGGGTCGTCAAAAGTAGGGATTGTGTGGTAATGGGTTAACCAAACATCTGAAGCTCCAGTGTTTCATCTTTTTACGCGTCTCTTCATACCCCAGTGTTATTATTGCTCAAGGAAGAGACATATACGGCCCAAGTACATGTAATTTCATCAGCTTGATCCATAAACCGTTGGCAGCGCACATGGGCTGCAGATTAAAACTTTACGTGTAAACAAATTATGTAACAGGTTGTCGAAAGATTGTTGCGAAATTATTCAGGGCCAAAGAGCATTGTCTGGACTGTGTTCAGTGTGGGCCAAACATCCAGAAGGGTTCGTTCTATGTTGTTATTCGCTATTTGCACGTATAAATGTAATATTAAATCGGTATACATGCATTTCTGTACGGTCGGATCAGGTCAAGTAGCGTTAGTAAAGAGAGGTACCGGATGAAATCGAGGACTGAATCCGAGCGTCGAATCCGATGCGTAACACTTTATTTCACACAAAACGAGAACTGATTCGTCCACACTGAAATGCAGGGTCCGTATTCACCAACTACTTTCAAGACCGTTTGGAGACTTATTCTTAATAATTTCTAAATTTGAAAGTAACACAACATCTGATTGGCTAAACCAAATTGTTTATCCAATCAGAAGTTGTGTTACTTTTTGTAATCTATAATTAGTCAAGATGTTCTTAAGAATGGTTGGGGAAAACGGACCTAGATTTAGTTTAAACATACGGGTAATTTTATTCAACAGTAATATATACAGATTTACAAGAGACACCAAAATACAATCATATGACAAATTTACTGAAGAAAAGGATAAGAACAAAAGCTTAGGCAGCTGCCGAGTGGGGCTTTTGGAAGTTATAGAGGTCAAAGGTCATCCACTGCACACCCAACCCTAAAGTTATTAGCTGATCCTCAGTTGACAATTCTTTGGAAATTCTATACCTTATGAAAGTCCCAAATGATTTCAGGTGATGTAAAAAGCTAATATGTACATAATTCTATGCATTCTAACAAAAAGAGAACATTTAATGTAAATCAAAGCACTGACAGCTTTGTTTTTTTTTTTTATGAATCAGGCTTTAAAAAAAACCAAAAAACTTTATCTGAGAAACTACCGCGATAATTTTCAGATAAAGCACACTTTCTTGACCACAGAATTCCTTGAATGCATCCTAGAAGCAACCCAAATGACACTTTTCAGATTTGTTGTGAATCAATTTGTCATATTCATGGGTAAAATGGAAGCGCTTATAAGCAAAGTTCATTAATGTACTTTTTGATTTTTTATGTATCAATTACTGAAAATTCAACAACTATCTGGTTCATTTCTTTATTTTAGATAAAATGAAATATGTATGTTTACAAAATTTAATGGTATGCTTTTTTTTTTTTGATAGTCTTAATAGTTATTTTCATTTCAATACACAGACACTTTTCGTGCAAATCAAAGTACTGAAGTTACTGATATATTGTGTACCATTTAACTCTTGCATCCAAAAAACGAAAAAAAAAAAAATGAACCTTGATCTTAAATACTAAGACGACACTGTATATGCTATATACAGTGTATTCTCTTGTTATTTCATCAGTTTCCTTATTGCTTTATGTTGCTGTGGGTTGTATGTATTGAACTGATTTATACTGTATGACAATGAGCTTTATGCTTTATGTTGAAAATAAATGTTATGTTAGTTTTCTGTATGTCCAAGGAGAAGTCTACTTGACGATTTAATTATAAGTTTCAAAAAGTCGCTCCTATGGATCCGTAATAATGTAATGGCTGCGTGATATTATGCATCGCGGAGATGCAATAAGCCCCCTTTTGCCACAGTATTGCTCATTTGCAGTTTTGTTTCTAGTGGTAAACTGTCAAATTAAGAATAGATAGAAGGAACGGAGCAGAGAAATAGGGGACGTGGCAGAACCATTTTGGTGGTATTTAGTGCGGGACAGAAATTGATCAACGTCCTTGATAGCTGTTACATCTAAGGGCGAAGGGTATATACCGGTATATCCAATATTTGAACTTCATTCAATTTTTGTCGAGCCTGCCTGCAGTGAAGGTGATAAGTTATCTTAATGATGCTTCGGTGTATGTGCGTGCGTCTGTGGGTGCGAAGGTGAGTGCGTCCATCTGAATTTGTCCGGAGCAGAACTTATACATTTGTAGATGGCTTTACAAAATAATTTGGCACAGTTATTCTCCTTTTTGTGTATCAGATCAAGGTTATATTTGAAGGTCAAATGATAAAACTGTCATGAATGGAGCTTATTCGAGCTACAACGCCTACACATATGGATGGATTTCAGAATAATGTTATACAAGAGTTCTCCTTCACCAGTAGAAGTGTCATTTGAATCATTTGGTCAAGTAGGTCCAAGGTCAAACTTGAAAGCCAGATGCTTGAAATGTCAAAAATTGAGCTTGTCTGAGCTACAACTTCTACGTTTATCAGTGGATGTAAAAATAATTTTACAAAAGTGTCGTTATCAACCAGTAGCATTGCCATTTGAATCATATGTTCAGGTAGGTCAAAGGTCAAGGTCACACTTACAGATCAAATGATAGAAATGTCTTACACGGAGTTTGTCCGAACAACAACAACTTCTACATTATCGATGGAGTTAAAGTAACTTTGCATTATTAGTAGAAGTACCATTTAAATCTGTTGTACAGGTAGGCCAAAGGTCAAGGTATCAATGAAAGGTCAAATGAAAACGTTATCATTAAGAGAGCATGTTTTGTCATGTTTGAGCCATAAATTCCATGTTTTGGATAGATTTGAATTTGGTTTGGCACAGTTATTCTCCTTCATGAGTAGACGTGCAATTTAACCCTTTACTAAACGACGACAAAATTTCAGACTGATCCAAATTGCAGACGACAAAACAAACGTAATTCAAAAATTGAAATTTGTTTCTGGCAGGGTAGAAAACATTATGGGAAAAGGCGAAAATACTGGTTACCATCATTTTCTCCTTTTCCCACATTTTTTTTTCAAAAGGCTTCTATTTCAGGGTCGTAAAAACCAGGGATTGTTTGGTAAGGAGTTAAAAAACTAGGTGGCGGGCTCGATATCTTGTCCCTGGACAATTTTTTAGTCATTTACGAGAAAAATGTCTACATTTCAGTACATTCTGCCGCAGTTTTGTTAACGTTATTGCTTTTAACCCTTTACTCCATAGATACTTATTTATACGCATTGCTTGTAGGAGCCTTGGAAAACATTGTGGCAAAAGGTGAAATTGGTCGTGATGAGCCATTTTACCTTTTGCCACAATGTTTTCTATGCTATCAAAAGGTGTCATATACATATAAGAAACAGCTTCATCCTTGCTGTTATTTAGGGTCAATTAGAGATACCATAGAAATGTCCTATGCAATAAAGGGTTAACAAAAGGTTTGAACACCAATACTGCAAAGTTTCCCATGGTTTTTGAACATTTTAACTCCGTGCCGGAAGTTACATTTTCTTTTGCAGAATTGTTGACCAAACCTCAATCCTGTATACCCGTGTTTTAACCCTTTACTCCACAGATACTCATTTCTACGCATTGCTTGTAGGAGCTTTTGGAAAACATTGTGGCAAAAGGTGAAATTGCTCGTGACGAGCAATTTCGCCTTTTGTCACAATATTTTCTATGCTATTAACGGGTGTCATACATGCACAAGAAACTGCTTCACCCTTGCTGTTATTTAGGGTCAATTAGAGATACCATAGAAATGCCTTATGGGGTAAAGGGTTAATAAATGCTTTTGAAAACATCATAGGAAGAGGAGAAAATGTAGGTAACCAACATCTCTTTTATTCCCATAATGCGTTGTAACCTTTTGGGGACAACTCCTTCTTAAGGGCCCTATTTAATTTGTCACTTGCAGATGCTTTCAATTTTGACATGCCTAGAATTCTGTACCTCTGTAGACCAAAAACTTGAAAAAATGTCTGTCTGCCAGTATTCCAAACCATCCCATTGTTACGGAATGTGTCTTTTTTAAAACGCTGAATAGCTAATTAATACATGGGGACCATCAGGTGATTGTTTCCGTTTTCCAGCACAAGTACTTTTGAAAAAAAAGTCTGCCTTAACCAATAACGGTACTTGGTTCATGTTGGTTCTCCTCATTAGTAAGAAAATGTTTGAAGTCATCTGGAGCAATTCTAGTTTCGAAAAGTATTTTGAGTAAAGACAACCTGGTTTGTTTATAGTACTTTGATACAAATTTTCAATGTTAATACACTAACAAATCTACATAACTATGACATGTATATGTTCTATGTTAATTATTATTCATGAGACAATGGATGACATATTAATGTAAAAAGTGTTTATGAGATCTATAAATCTTGTGCACGATTAACTCTTACCAGAGTTGAATAAAAGTAAAGGACGTACAAGAAAGCCAAGGTAGGGATTTTTAAAAAAGGTATTTTCATAATGCACCATATATGTGACCCATCACGCAAAAAAAGGACCATCTGGGAATTCTGTACACCAATTAGATGAAAAGAGATCAATGACAATGCAGATCAGTTTAAGTTGATAACTCAAAACTGATTGTGTAACAAGGTACAATGACCACTTGTCATACAGAAAATGTCATTATTTTAAAGGGTAAAGTGTCAACCCTGGGCCCGTATTCACCAACCATTCTTAAGACCATTCTTTGTCTTATTCTCCAGAATTTTCTATATTTGAAAGTAACATAACTTCTGATTGGCTAAACCATTTGGTTTAGCCAATCAGAAGTTGTGTTACTTACAAATATAGAAAATCTTGGAGAATAAGACTGAGAATATTCTCAAGAAAGGTTTGTGAATACGGGCCCAGGTCAGACTGCGCGAATTGCGCAGGCTGACCAGAGTTGACACTTTTCGCAGTTCCCAGAAGGTCCCTTTTTGCGTAATGGGTCACATATATATATTGATACATAGCGTATAATATGGATTGATCTGGCTGCGAACTCTCTGACTCAATGAGTCTGGGTTGTTTATTGACACACATAAAATAAATACAAAGCAAAAAGTTTCGACCCAGGTCAGCATGCGCAGAATGTATAGAAGAGAATAAAGAATATCAGACATTGAAGATCCAAAATCTGGCAGTACATTACATATACAGTATCTAGACTGCCCAAAAGCAGCTTGACAATCCAAGGGAAAAGTTAACCCGAAGATCAAATAAATCAATCAAAGTGCTGTAAGCACTGTAATCGGTCGTCACTGAATATTGGTTGGTTGGTTGGTTGATTGTATTGGAGTTTAACGCCACTTTAACAGCTAAGGTCATATGATGGCGATCGATGATGCACATGTGTTTCCTGACTTTCTCACACCAGTACTAACACAACTTTTTTTTCCAAAGCCACCGACTACTTTCTCACATGCTTCTGCAGAGGTGAGAGGCGAATACGACGGAAAGAAAGTTCGCCTCAACCAAGGATAGAACTCACAACCACCGGGTCATGAGTCCGACACCCTCACCACTGAGTCACCCGGACGGAGCCACTGAATGATTAAGTAATGTGAATATTTTCAAGGATATACTAGTAATTGTTGTCACAGCAACCAGAGTTTTTAATGAAAATTACTTATAAGTTAGTTTAAAATTTGACTCGAGAAAAGCATTTCACCAATTACTAGTGGACATATATAACACTTGCCGTGAGTACTACTTCTTGAAGGCGAGTTAGAGTTCATTCAAAATTTTCTAGTCATGTTTGCAAATAGATCTATTGCTGACATAGGTAATGCCAATAAATGTCTGAGATAGTCAAATAATAAGCTTAAAAGGATCTTTGAAGCTTTCTTTCCTTATTTTTACTCTTAAATGAGTATCACATTGTATGATTGAAAAAATTCCCAAAACTTTTTACTTCGCTGTACCTCCTCTTAATTTGGCCAATGAAAACAAAACAAAAAAAAAAACCCCATGAAATGTCATTTTGAGAGTTCTTAACCAAAAATGGCTTTCTGGCAAAATGATCTGTGAAACTGAAAATATTAAACTTCTATTTTTCAGGGCTGTATTTTGTTAAATCTATTGAATGCACAGAAAGGTTTCTTTTATAGATTTTGAATAGCTGAGCATTTGATTCTGAATGGGAAGAAATATTTTTACGTCGGAAATTTTCAATTTGTTGACCAGTATCTAGAATATATGCAATAACATGCTGGTATTTAGAAGACGAGTGTCATAGTTCATTATTGTACGCATTGATAATAATATGCCATATTCGCCATACAAAGAAAACAAAAACGAAGTAAATCTGACGTTCCTTGAATAGTAGCTAATCTAACGGTCTCTATACAAATTATGTATAGTTTGTATGCGTCCATTCCTGTAAAGGGCCTTTTCGGGAATTGGGTCAGTTTGGATTGTGGAAAACGCCGTCTCTAATCGGTCTAACGACTGATTAAAAACTGCAAAGTTTTTGACTGAAACACTGATTCAGAACTTAACAACCATTATCGGTATCATTTATCATTCATGAGGAATTTTCTTTCATTTAAATTCTATTCACGAACTAAACATATTTGGTATATGGCCTGCGACAGCCGAAAAGGGGCATTCGGACATTTGCGTAAAGTGTCGTTTCAGATCAGCCTGCGCAGTCCGCGCAGGCTAATCCGAAACGGCACTTTCCGTTTTTATGTAATTTCTTGCTTTGAGCAAGTCTACTGTATCACAAAATCTAATGAAGTCTTAAAGAGCTGTCTCGGATGAGCCTGCGTAGTTCGCGCAGGCTGATCCGAGACGACATTTTACGCAAATGTCAGAATGCCCCTTTTCGCATGTTGCAAGCCATATGTGACTGGTCAAACGGCAGCCATTGCCCATTTTTACATTAAATCTGGCCCAAGAAAGTTCAAGGTATCTGATAAAAGTATCCAATTACATAATTATGTGTGTCAACCTGCGCAGAACGCCTAGGCTGACATGGGCCGTAACTTCATGCTGTTTGTAAATTTTCTGGTCATTCCCAAGGACGATTCTGCCGCACGAGCTCTTTGGTTGTCAGACAACGTGGGTTTTATGGCTTTATGATTGTGTAACGACTTGCTCGGTATCACAAATCACACATCACAGAGATGTATTAAAACCCCGTTTGCCAGAATGCCATTTACTTATTGACAATTTAACATTGTGAAAAGTGATCCTTATATTCACACTGACTTTCTGGAATTGACATCTTTATTCTTGCTGGATAGAAAAAATCGCTGGAGGTAAATGTAAGTACATGTAGGCAGAGCTCCAGATAAGAGGGCGAACTGCTATTTTAAATCCATTATTTTTCTTCTAAACCCTATGTTGTGAGTACTCATTAGAATCGTCTCGATGAGACGATTCTAATGAGTACCCACAACATAGGATTTAGATGAAAATAATCAATATTTTCAATTTTGAAATCAAAATCACTCCCGCTATCTGGAGTTCTGAAGTGAGGGAATGTTTTTTTACTGTTCTCTTTGAGATATAAATCTACTCTGAATTGTGTGTTTTAACCATTAGCAATAAGTCCCGAGGTTTAACGATCATGAGGGAGAAACCTTTAATAACAAACATGGTGGGGAAAGGTGAACTGGCATTTTCTATTTTCCTACAATGTTTTTTAACTCTTCAACAGACGAAATTGAACTTTTGAACTACATTTGATTTATTATCTACAGATAGTTTTAAGGTCTACGGCCCCTCACTCATCGGTGAACATCGACGGTTTAATAAAGGCTATTCGGTCAATCTAGACAGCTTCCTCCTTTTCTATCATAATTAAGGTCCGTAGACTCGCTACCTAATCAGTAAATAATATCGTGTTACATCGCCGTTTTGTAAAAGCTTTTCGGCCAATTTCGGCATCTTCCGTCTTTGATATGAGCGTTAGGGGCCATTAACCTTAAGTACTCGTTATTTGCGTTTATTTATCGTCGCTACCGGTTGCCCATCTGAGCGCCCCCAGAAGACAGTTGTTACGGGGGATAGTGCAAGGAGACAGGTCGAAACTACTGACAGCTTCGCCTGGTTCTTTAACGTGCTCGGCGTATAGCACCGTCACACGGGACCTCAGTTTAATGTCTCATCCGAAAGACTATCAGTAATTTTAGTTGGCCAGCCGGGGATTCGAACCCACAACCTGTAGTGACCCGAAACATTATGTTCACGAGTCCTACGCTCTACCTACTGAGCTATATCGGCTGGTAACCTTAAGTACTGTCGGTAACCCCATCTGTTCTATGGGAGCAGATATGACGTCAACATCTTTATGAGAATACCATAGATTTCTGTAGATGCGTACTGTAGGTCACTTGAAATACCCAAAAGACTTTCTCGAAATACTTGCTCGAAATGTAAAAATACACAACTTTGGAAATATCGTTGAAAATTTATGATCTCCTTTAAGGATATATTCTACAAGCCTTCCAACATCGTTAGCAAAAGGGTGCGTAAAATGGAGTCGGCATCGTATTGAGAAATAACTTAGCATCTCTCTCAAAGTTCAAATAAGGGGTGACCAGCTTTAAGTCTGTACTAGCCAAACAGTTCTACATTAAAATCGAATAAAAGCCGGAAACATGATACCAATGGCTCGATTTAATGATGTCTTTAGATGATACCGATGCTCTTTCTTGAAGCAATGTGAAGTAAACATAAATTTCCCACGCCTTTCATTAAATGTTATTGTTGGCGTACCTTGTTAGAGTAAGTGATAGTCATGTCACGGGGTCATATTGTTAAAAATCAGTGACCGTATAACGACGGGCGCTAACCACTTATATAGACCCTCATTGACATCTGGGTCCGTCTTCACCAACCATACTGAAGACCATTCTTAGGCTTATTCTTCAGAATTTTGTCAATCTGAAAGTAACAGAACTTCTGATTGGCTAAACCATTTGGTTTAGCCAATCAGAAGGTCTGTTACTTTCCAAGTAAAAAGATCTTGAAGATTAAGCCAAAGAACGTTCTGAAGAATGGTTGGTGAATACGCGCTCTGATGTATCAGTGGCTCATATAGACAGATAGGTTAAATCAACTCTTTACGAAATGACAAAATTTAGTCTTACCCAAAGAGAGAGCTCTTACATACGACAAAAAGACCATGAGTCGGGCATAGATTTTTTAGAAGGTAGAGGGGTCGTGAACATGTTTATGTTCCATCTGAGGGGTTGATTGAAAACACTACGGGAAAGATTATGATGCTGGATACCAGCATTTTGTTCTTTTCAAGTTACGTATTCATGTTATGTTAACTTTATTATTTATTAAGGGTTGTTAAAGTTTGGGATTATTGTTGTATATCTACAGTGTTTCAAAAATGAGTTGCTGAGAGAGAGAGAGAGAGAGAGGAAGGAAAGATCGATGCTCTTGGCAGTTTGCCTTGCCAGATTGGTTAGCAGCCCTTCTTGTTTGAGAAACGATCATCTGGATTTTGTTTTGAATTGTCTACGTTACTTCTTCATTTCTCACCATTCACCATCTATAATTTAGTGGTCAAGAGATAACTGTTTTTGATTGAAAATAAGGGTAGAGACTGAATTGCATCATTCTTTTTTCCAAACGACAAAACTTTCACCGAGTCCAAATTGAAGGCATTTGCAGCCGACATAATTATTAGATATAACGGATCTAATTGTACACGAACGTGTAGGAACTTTTTTTGGGAAAAGAGAAAATGCTGGTTACCTGTTTTCTCCATTTCCCAGAGTAACTGGCCTAGGTTCAGGCGGTAATAATTTGAATTACTTCGTACTATGCTCTCCTTTGAAATGTGATCTGTTATTGGTCTTTGGCAGCTACCATATTCATTGATTTCGTTATTATTACGTCATTGTTGACAAAGTAACGTCCGAATAATAGAAAAGATAAAGATGAATGGACTTATACCCAGGATACACAGTGACCAGTAAACCGTCGGTTTATTTCGAAAACCTCGTAACTACAGCTTGTTTCAAGCTGTAGTTACGAGGTTTTTGAAATAAAGCTACGATATTATCTTTCTCCCTCAATGGTTTTCAAAAGATTATTTCCCCGGGATCGTTAAACCTCGTGATTGTATGTTAAAGAGTTAGAATTTTACCTCTGAACAAATCTGATTGAAGGAGTTTGGGATACCACACATAGTCCAACAAGAAGGACGTCGAAGTATTGTCCACTTTCAGTCGATCGGGGATATTTACCAACACATGATACTAGTGTTTATAAGCATATATGACTCATATGTCAACAAAAAAACAACTCCGAAAATAAAGTAAATTCATTAATTTAACCTCAGTCTCGCCTTTGTACTCTTTGAGTTAAAGTCACGTGGGTAGACATCGGAGATAGTCTCAAATTAAAAAAAATACCATCTTCAAATGTTCCTTGTTGGAGTAAACAATCACGAAAGGTCTTTCTGCACCACCGAATTTGTCTCTCGAGCTTAGTGACCTTCAATTTCTCACATCATTATTCACGGCTGTCAGTCAGATTTTGATCTAGTTATTGTCTGTTCATGTACGGTGTGGCCGAGAAACTAAAGTAAATTTACCAGTGGAGCGTTATTTCAAAGATCTGATAGTGCAAACTGTTTGGAATTACAGAGGTTATCATTTCTATATGTAAGTGGCAGTTCTATAGGGTTTGCTATATGAACATGAATAAATTCTCCCCTTTGCCTTTTTTTTTTTTTTTTGAATGAAATCCCGGAAAGTCTGTGGCAAGTTTTCCTTTTATAGATCCGTTGGAATGCTCCAAATGTGAATCAGTGGAGCTATGACTATACATTCCATGCAAGTTTCGTAGATGTTGTGATTCGGACTTAACCTCTGATCAAATGTTTTTGAAACTGACTGGCGCTATCGATTGGAGAAGAAGTTAACGTCTAATATTATATCGGATAGACAAAAGGTGGTTCAATTTCAATTACTTTTTGCACTAGGGATTATAAACATCAACAGCTTTCAATATTAACCTTGATCACAATAAGCATGGCCCAGTCTACAGACAGACTAAACAGACATCTGGCTATATAGACGTTCCAAAATCGTCCCACAAAATAATGAATCTTTCAGGGAGCGCTCCGGCAAAAGGGGCGTATAACGCATGTCTGTAAAGTATGATACCATGTAGGTAGTCATATAAACCATAGATCTATAAATTTTATTTTTTCTTTTAAAAAAACCCCGGCTGAATCATGAGATAGACTGGTTCTTTTATCTGTGTATAGAAAAAAATGACCTATCACAAAAAGTTTCCGCTCAGGTCAGCCATCGCTGACTGCATAGGCTGACCTATGTCAATACTTTTTTAACCCATTACCACACAATCCCTACTTTTGACGCCCCTGAGAAAGAAACGTTTAGAAAACATTGCGGGAAAAGGAGAAAATGCTGGTTACCAGCATTTTCTCCTTTTCCCTCAAAGTTTTCTAACCTTCCCAAAACAAATTTAAATTTTTCAGTCACTTATGTTTTGTCGTCTGCAAATGCTTTCGATTTGGACAAGCTTAAAATTTTGTCGTTTCGTAATGAGTTAAAGATAAGTTAAATTCCCTTTTCAAAAGGGGCTCATATTCTTTTGATTAGAAACTGGAGCGTGTCGACTGCACTTTACAGGTTCTAACGAAAATTTAAACTATCCAAGTTAGGATGCTTGGGTTTCTCTACAGACTATATGATACATTGGCATTAGATGCCCACCAGTTATGTTTCTGAAAATTTACCTCGAAAGTACTAAACGTGGTAACTCACTCGGTAACGCACTGGGCTTAAACCCAAGGGGGTAGTTTGTTGGATCCCCCGGCTAGGACAAAGTCTTTTCGAGGATGAAGATAGTCATCGTTACATGAACATTAATTTATTTCGACGATTTTAATGTGGGAAAGCAGCCACTGGCTTGGACAGAATATTGTGCATAATACTGGTAAGAGAGACCCTAGAAAACATGGAGCATGAACCGTTCGTTGTCTACGCATGTCATATTCTTCGAAGATTCGACTGTCTTATATGACACATCAAAAGCGGGCTGAGTGTCAATATTACGCTCTATAAAGTAGTAATGTAGACAACAGCTTTTATCAATACGTTTGAGGAGAAGTGAGACCTGCTTTAGCTCCAGATTTCTCTAAACTGCTGATCATAGCTGAATGAATTGCACAAGGTAGCGTTTTATTGAGTAAACGTTCATTTCAGTTTGAAATTCAAAGTAACGGTTATAGCGTAGGAAAGTGATTCGGCTCTGTACCCAGGATGCCCAAATCAGATAGATGAGTATTTATAGAATGCCATCTAGCGGGAGATAATGATGAGCCGTTAGAGCAATGAAAGAAAAAATGTGGAAGTATTTCTTTGCCCACTCCACAAACGTTTACATTAACGTTTCACTAGGTCTCGTTAAAGATTATAATAAAACGAAACATACTTCCATTAAAACGACACCAATAAATGCGAGTAAAAAACAAAAAGATACCAAAGTTTGGAGAAATCTTTATCCAGGTCATCTCGAAATAAAAGATATAAAACCCAAGTTTTCTGCTGGAGACAAAGTAAGGATAACTAAAAAGAAAGAAAGAAAGGAAAAAAAAAAAAGACTTTTGAAATAGGTTATGCCACCAGATGGACTGAAAAGGATTTTACAGTTTCTGAGGTAAAACATACATCGCCTTTAGCATATGAAATTGCTTCTATCGTTGGCAAGATTTTACAAAACAAATATTGAAAACTGCAGTTAAACACCAAACAAATGATCAGAAAAACAAACAAACAAACAAACAAACAAACAAACAATAAACAAGTCTCAAAACTACAAGTGTGCATTTTTAAATAGGCGTGTAGAGTCACTTTACGTGATGCCGAAATTTGTTTATTTTCTTCACGTCAGTGGTTAATACATGATCTATCTCAGTATATACCAACATAATCAATTAATTCTTTGGCTGCTAAGCACGAATAGCTGACCTGTTGCGGACAGTGTAGATCAAGATCAGACTGCACAGAACGTGCAGTCTGATCTTGGATCTATACTGTCCGATAAGAAGATATTATTCCCCAAAACATAACTTTGAAAACAGCAATATATAATAGTCATTTTGATGTTTATAATTATGGTCAGATCAACTGAATTTTATATATTGAGTGAAGTTTGCTTCGTTCAATCTTTTTAGTTGTAAAACCGTACTATTTATACCATTCAAAGACTTTTTATACTCTTAAGATACGCAAATTATCAAGGCATTCTTTATTAGCCCTTTCCCAAACGACAAAATTTTAGACTGGTCCAAATTCAAAGCATTTGCAGACGACAAAATAAGCATAACTCGAAAATTGAAATTTGCGCCCAGCAGGGAAGAAAACATTGTTGGAAAAAGAGGAAGTGATGGATACCAGCATTTTCTCCTTTTTCAACAATGTTTTCCAAAGGCTTCTACCTCAGGGTCGTAAAAACCAGGGATTGTTTGGTAAAGGTTTAAAGCGCATTGATATTTGGTGACTTTTAATTCGACCTTCTTGTATTTACTAACATCATCTTTACGTTTAAAAATATTTTATTTTTCGGGGGAGAGGTATTGGCTAATTTCCTAAAAAAAAAAATAAAATTCTTATGATTCACGTGTCTGTCAGTGCCAATTAAACGCATGATAAATTTACCTAAACTGACATTTACTGACTTGTCCTGGCTTTCTTGAAGCATTAAACATTTTTTTTTTTGTGGCGACTTTGATGCTTTGCATCAACTTTTTCTTGTGGTTACTATTTTTTTTCTTTTATAATTTGTGTCATGGGATAACTTAATTTTCCGTACAAATGGTTAAAAATAGAAAATCACTTGAATTCTTGCATATCTTGATATACATGTGCATGTGTACACCGTCGTACCGATCTGTTGTCTCGAAACGGATTGGCAAATAATGTTTTGTCAACGCAGGAACTATTTAAGTCGACTAGCAATTTTTACCGAAAGTTGTGTGAACCTCTAGTGAAATAAAATTAGTTTGACCCTAAAGCAATAAAATGAATAATAACGGTCTCGGAGAAACACATGACTCGAATACAAATACATTGTAGCCACTATTGTGGCGACACTATATCGAAATTTAGGAAGGTTGGTGTTTATGAAAAAGACTGCATCCACTCATGGGTTTAATCGCGGGCTCACTCCTTTCTCATAGAGGTCACGACGGGAAGTCCATTCAGAGTGTCACTGTGACCCTAGTCCATTGTTACTGTAGGTGGGACAAATGCTTTCTGAAATAATTTTGGCGTAAGCCTTTTCACCTTTCATCGCACTTAAATGACACTCAAGCTTGCGAGCAAGTATTACAAAACTGTTTTTTTCCCCAAAAAACTGGATGAAATACACACTGACTTATGGGGCAGCTTAACTTCACCAATCGACAAATGTTTTACTCATCCAAACTGAAAGCTTGTGGAGACGACAAAATAGAAAGTGATACAATGAGCCGAAGTTCACTGGAAGAGTAGAAAGCATTGCGGAAAAAGGAGAGAATACTTATCGCCAGCATTTCTCCTTTTTCCACAATGTTTTCAAAAGTTTTCTCCGTCAGGGTCGTTAGACCCGAGGTTGTGTGATTGAGGGTCAAAAAATTCTTACTAGACAGACATTAGGATCTTAGTTTACTCCATATAGCTTGCAAGACGCGAAACGGGACATTCGGACATCTGCGTAAAGTGTCGTCTCGGATCAGCCTGCGCAGTCCGCGCAGGCTAATCCGAGACGGCCCTTTCCGTTTTTACATTTTTTTTCTGTTATGCAGAAGGACAAAATCTAATGAAGACGTGAATAGCCGTTTCGGATTAGCGTGCGCGGACTGCGCTGGCTGATCCGAAACGGCACTTAACGCAAATGTCCCTTTTCGCGTGTTGCATGCCATATTGAAAATATTTGTAGGCGATAAATTAAATATTGCTCAAGTAATGGCACCTTTCTTTGGAAGCGTAGAAAATATTGTGGAAAAGGAAGAACATGCTTAATTGTTACTACATTTTTAAAGGCTCCCTCGTCAGGTTCGCAAAAAGTCTAGATTTTATCGTAAGCAATTAAAAACAATTTTTCGTGTTATGTCAAATATGCTGTACAAGGACGAAGGACGTCTGTAATTTTGAATAAAACAGGGAGGACTCTCATTTTGAATAAAGAAATAAATTGGATGTTCGTTTGATTATGCGGAATTCTTTTAACATGGAAAACAATCGGGTATGGTAAAATCTATTGCAAAGAAGATATATTCAAAACGTTTTTTTGTTTTCTTCTTTTAACTGCACTTACGGTCTGATACATATATCATATTTACAAATTGGAATGGGAATCAATAGGCCTGTGGGACACCGTGTGGTTTAATCGGGGGTATAAGAATAAACCACTGCAGCCCCGCGATCGTCACATCTGCTATTTCATCTGGCGGAACAAAAGTGACAGCATGCATGTCGTAAAAGGCGACAAAAGGGGCATCATTTTGTGTTTCATCCATTCCTCATTTATCATGTTTGTCTTATATTGTTGCACATGTATGTTATTTTCACCTTGCATTATTGTTTACTAAGTAAATGTGCCCAATATGACCTAAGTTGTCGACGGGCCATAAAACACTATTCATTCATTCATTCATTCATATTTACAAAAAATTGGAAACAGTCTCCCAACCCAATTATCGAGTTATCAGTTTCCAAGGTAACCATGATCTTATGTCGTTCTTGTGTTCTCAGCACCATATTTAAGTGGTGAACTTTTGTTGTTCTCTACCGTGCAAGTCAGTTTTAAAACGGTTTAATCGGGGCGTGTTACGTAAAATGTCGAACTGGATAATAGTTTTGCACAGAGAGAGAGAGAGAGAGAGAGAGAGAGAGAGAGAGAGAGATACCTAGTAACATATTAACTCTTACCAAATTACAATATTTTAGACTTGTCAAAGTCGAAAGCATTTGCAGACGACAAAATAAAAGTCACTGAAAATTTGAAATTTGTTGTAAGAAGGGTAGAAAAGATTGTGGGAAAAGGAGAAAATGCTGGTTACCAGCATTTTCATCTTTTCCAACATGTTTTCAGAAGGCTTCTTCCTTTGGGTCGTAAAAACTAGGGATTGTTTGGTAAGAGGTTAAAGAGCGTTTCCATGATTAATCAATGGTTCTATATTGCAGTACAGGCACATGTAGTAACTAGAAAGGACTGTCAGAGAAGTATACAAAAAAAAAAAGGATGACAATGGCAACAATTGCAATTGACGAAGGCTCGGAAACAAATGACGTCACCAATATAAAGACAGAAGATGGCGGCTACACTAACCCAGACTTTGAGATAGAATTAGAAGTAAACGGTACAAAACACCACGGAAATAAAAGCGAAATAGCACACAGTGATTCAGAGGCAACAGCGCCAAAATTCCGTCGCAAGGTAAGCAATATCCTTTGTGACTGCTTATCATTTTAATACTTGTTATGGGTCTAGGCATTATCTCCCGCTAGATGGCATTCTATAAATACTCGTCTATCTAATTTGGGCATCCTGGGCACAGTACCGAACCACTTTCCTACGTGACAACAGTTACTTTAAATTTCAAACTAAAATAAACGTTTACTCAATAAAACGCCACCCCGTGTAATTCACTCAGCTATGATAAGCAGTTTAGAGAAATCTGGAGCTAAAGCAGGTCTCATTTCTCCTCAAACGTATTGATAAAAGCTTTTTTCTGCATTGCTACTTTATAAAGCGTAATATTACAGTCTGTCCGCTTTTGGGGCTAGTGATGCGTCATATCAGACAGGTCGAATCTTCGAAGAATATGACATGTGCAGACAACGTGGGTCCAGGTAAGCCAACGGCGGCTTTACCGTGGCTGTTCAGATTTTTGTAGTCTCACCAAACTCGAAAAAGATTTATTGCTGGACCAACAGTTTATTCTCCTACAGGTGCAACTGACAATTTCAAAACGTTTTAGAATCGCTTCTAAAGACAACTTAAATAAAAAAAGCTACTTGGAACAGTTGCCCTGATCATAACACTTTGGGAAAGGGAGTCACCCAGTACGGTTGTATGACATTTAAAAGACCAACGATAGAACTGCAGTTCTGGGCCCGTACTCACCAAGCATTCTCAAGAACGTCCTTTGCCTTATTCTCCAATATTTTCTAAATTTGAAAGTAACACAATTTCTGATTGGCTAAACCGAATGGTTTAGCCAATCAGAAGTTGTGTTACTTACAAATGTAGAAAATATTGGAGAATAAGACAAAGAACGTTCTTAACAATGGTTAGTGAATACGGTCCCTGTTCCTTTTTTGCTTGGCACTGACGAGGGAGCTTTAATCAATGCAAACGCCCCACTTTCACCACAACCAACGATGCGATCTTGAACATGGATTTGCGTTTTAGAAAACCACATGGAAACACTGATGAAAGATATACTCTGGAAGTTCCTTCCGAGCAACCGTATTTCGGAGACTTTTTTTAAACATCTGTAAACCTTTAATCAGCTTGACCTTTGATCTCACGATGATAATCCTTTTATCATCATTATCAGGTTATTAAAGTGACCCATCTATAATCTTTTTATCATTTAATAAGGCTTTAGATGGATAACTGCTATCATGGTTTGAATTATGTTGGTGGTCATTTACTTCTGATTTTGAAAAGAGTTTGGATGGTCACTTTTGATAAAAGTTATGTTAAAATGTACGTTTAATTAAGATCTGAAATAGTAGGTGAATGAGTGGGTTAATCAATTTGACTAATTATGGATGCTGGTGACGTGAACCAAGGATTACTGAATTCTAAGGTAAATTTTCATTCGCATATCGATATCGTTAAATTGTAACGTTATTTCTTAGAAATTCACCGGTCGGTTAACCCTTTACCTGATACGCCAGTTTGAGGCTCTTCCATTTCAGCAGCAAATAAAGATATGATGTCAAAAATATGGACCAATGAGGATACAAATATCTAAGTGGAAAACATTGTGGGAAAAGGAGAAATTGCTCATAACGAGCAATTTCTCCTTTTCCCCGCAATGTTTTCAAGAGCTGTCTGTTGTTGATACGTCAAAACGAGTATCTATGGAGTAAAAGGTTAAGAGAAATATTCTGAATTCTGATCGACAAGTTTTTGACTTGGCCGAATTTGTTATATTTTTGTTTCTGGACCTGAAAATGACCGTTTGGTTTGTTTAAGTCTTTTTCCTTACCATAGACGACTGGAAGTTTTTATGAACGGTACAGGTCAAGATCAGACTGTACAGAACGTACAATCTGATCTCGGACCTACACCGCCCACTACTATCAGCGACGTAGGAAGCATTTCATGATTGGGGGGGCTAACTTCGAAATACTGAGATTTTTTGCGTGGTTGTTCCATTGCGCTAAGAACTCATATTTTAGCTAATATGATTTTCAAAATTATTTGAGGTGGGGGGGGGGGGGGGCTGAGCCCCCCCCCCCCCCCCCCCCCCGTTAGACCCCTTGTTCCTACGGGCCTGACTATAATTTGAAATTATGACCAAACTGTCTATTTATGTCGGAGCAGACCTGTATTTTGTTCCTGTTGAAAAATGTTATCTATCTGTTCAGTAGTGAAAGAGTTAAACCATTACCACACAATCTCTACTTTTGACGACCCTGAGAAAGAAGCCTTTAGAAAACAACAACAACAAAAAAAATCTCCTTTTTCCACAATGTTTTCTATCCTTCACAAAACAAATTTCAAATGTTCACCCACTTTTATTTTGCCGTCTGCAAATGCAGCCAATACGAATTTTCTTGTCCCACACATGTGTGAGATAAGAAAGTAGTGCTGTATTTGGACAACACTGTAATTATACGCTTCATTCTAAAACATTACTGACCAAGGTTCTTAATGGAAATTAGTAGTCAAAATTCTTAATCGTGATAAAGTTGTTAATCTAATCACTTGTAGACTCACAACAAAATCAATACATGCAAGTTTCTTCAGAACTATTTTTCGTTCGTAATGTACCTGTCAAAGTAAGCGCACAGGCTTCATCACATTTTGGATTATAATTCTTGTTATACAGTAATGCGATAAAAAGAGTCCGACTTTCGTTGGTTTTTGGGGTAAAAATGTATTAAACTCGTCCACAAAAAATATTATTAAGCTTGCCAAAGGCTTGCTTAATAACATTTTTGTAGACTTGTTTAATAAAATCTTATCTCAAAACCAACTCATGTCAGATCCTATATATCTCTATTTTGGAAATTCGTTTTGGTACTAAAACACTGAGAAATATGAAAAGACAATATCCAAAATGAATAAGAAATTGGTAAACTGCTTTCAGCAGAAAGTTACGCTGACTTGTTTAAAGACGGGGTCTGAGATAGTTAATTAGAAATGGGACCATCAATGCTCTTTAAAGGGACGCCACATTGATCACATCTCTAGAATAACTCTGTCGAGAGCAATTACTTTCATTTTAAAAGACATTGATACTGATTATACAGAAAAAATGTTAGATATTATGAATCACTTCGAAAACTCGACAGTGTCTGAAAGGATGTTTGATTGTACCAATTACTGGACTGCACTATTTATGCCTTTGTATTCAACAGCTTTGGAAAGTTTGTGGGAAAAGTATCAGTTTCTTTGAAAAAAGTACTATCTCTTCGTCACCTCTTTTTCCTTAATTAAGCTGAAGTCTTTTGGCAGGTCTAATAACTGCTATGTACATGAAAGGGTTCAATGTTTTTTTTCACGGCCTTACGGCGTAAACAAAGTATGTTTATATATGATAATGATAATGATAGTAAAACCGTGTAAAACGACAACAATAACATCTGACGAACGAAGATTTTTTTCATCGGGGACTGCGTCATTGAATACTTTTTCAGCTTTGTTGTGCCGCACCACAGAGCGTTTTACCCTTTCCCAAAAAGTCCACTGTTTACACGACTCTGAAAAAGGAAGCCTTTTGAAAACATTGTGGTGACCAGCATTTTCTCCTTTTCTCACAATGTTTTCTACCCTTCCCAGAATAAATTACAATTTTTCAGTCAATAATTTTATTGTCTGCGAATGCTTTCATTTTTTTCGTTTGGTAAAGAGTTAAAGTTTATTTGTGAAATGATTATCTTCATACAACTCAGTGATTGGCGTTCTGGAAAAAGGAGGTTTATTTTTATGCTGCAAAGAAATTTCTAGTGATCTGATTGGATAATATGCCACGAACATATATCATGTACACTGGCAAAAACCAACGAAAAAGCAGCTTCCCTTTCGGGAGCCCCGTATACATCAAAACAAAACCGGAAAAGGCAACGTTGATCAAGATTAACACCAAGATTATGCACCAAGCTGTTCGTTTTAGCACGTACATCCAAGGTTTCAGTGACGTCAGTTCCCAATTGACGTCGGTTTAAAAAAGAAAGAGTAAGATTAGCTTAACAAACGTTGGAATGGTAAATTTTTACAGTATAATAAATTCGATGTACGGTCAGGTGGCAGGGGACTTGGAAACTTGTTCACGGTTGTGGTGCATCATGTCGCCGCCTCGCCTTCCCTCGGGGCGACATGATTCACCACAGCCGTGAACAACTTTCCAAGTCCTATGTCACGTGACCGTACAACTAATAATGTATCTCCACAATGCATAACCCAAGCAAGTCACTATAATTATAACCTTGGATCCATAAAATTTACTCTGTCTACTAAGCGGCTGAATCGTGATTTAGATTGGTGCTTGAACATCCAGAAAAATTACTTGAAACGAAAAGCTTTTACTCAGGTCTACGTGCTCGGACTGCGCAGGCTGACCTGGGCAGATACTTTTTGAATATGTATTTAACCCTTTACTCCATAGATACTCATTTTTACGCATTGCTTACAGGAGCCTTTTGAAAAAATTGTGGCAAAAGGTGAAATTGCTCGTGACGAGCAATTTCACCTTTTGTCACAATGTTTTCTAAGCTATCAAAAGGTGTCATATATACATAAGAAACGGCTTCATCCTTGCTTTTATTTAGGGTCAATTAGAGATACCATATACTGAAGTTGACTGAGACTGACAATTGTGTACAGAGCTACGCCACTCATGTTAGTGCATTTCTATAAGATACATGTTTGACTTGCCTTTCGTCTCATTTTGTCACAGAAAGATGGAAAGTTGGACCTATCAAGAGACGGAGAGAAGAAGGTCAATTTGTCAGTGATAGTAGAAGATGAAGACAGAGTATCTGTTGAGGTCGAAAACGAGGCTCCGGCCAAACCTCTACTCTACAAAATAAGTGACACACCCCCTATATCGTTGACAATGTTCTTTGCTATTCAGGTAAGAGTTACGCCATTGTTGAAAATTTCCCCGCAACATCATGATAAAATTGGCTTTATTCTTAAGTTTCTGTAGTGTTCGTATTTTACTACAACTGTGCAGGTTCCCTTTTCCGTCAACACAGGATTTATCGAAATATATTCTTCAAAATGTGTCACTCTCTTCTAAACGGCAGAATTTTAGACCAGTAAGCGGATTACAGAACAATATTTTAAAAGCCTTCCTTCACGAGGTTTTTATGTGTCAGAATTGTATGTCAGAGAGGTAAGACAGTGATGAGGAAAATCCTGCGACAAGAAACCGTATCAGGAAGAGTCAGAAATAGTTTTCGGGTGTCAAATAGACATATATGATATTGGTGGTTTTCAGATACGCGATCTTATCGTGTCTCTTTTAGCATAAATACAGGGCGCACACACTCCTAAAATATTACCTCTTGACCCAGTCGGATATAAAAATGAAACTGACATTCCCTGAAATAGAAAACTGTGGAAAACAGCCTGGGAGGAAGAACTATTGATTGTAACAAATTTAAGAAAGATACAACACTGCACTACTTTTTCCTATCTTGTGTCAATGTCAAGGATTCTGAAGCCGAAAACATTATTGTGCAAAGGAAAGGATAGACAACGAAATTTAAAACGGAGGTATACGTTCCCTATATATATGTTCATAGAAATGGCAAACGTATAATTATGTTTCCCTTCACTTTAATTTCCAGCAAACGCTGTTGTCCATAATTGGTTCACTGATTGTCCCGTTTCTGGTCGCGGATGCAGTTTGCGCTCAGGGAGACAATATTATGGTTACACGTCTACTCTCAACAACGATGATGTTAAACGGAATTACCAGTCTAATGCAGACAGTACTAGGTGTCAGGTACATGTGAAGTTAATGACGGTCTTTGATTTATAACCTGTGGAAAAAAATGATGATATACGAGACATTTTCATTTTTTCTGGGTAAAAAATTGTTGATAGAGTATTTATCACATTAATTTTCTTGTTTTAGGTGCAAAATACCTATTGCTATTTGTTATTATCCTATACACTTTTGTAATAAACATTGTGTGACCTCATATTTGACATTATTTTATACTTCTTTAAGGAAGTGAATCTGGATTTAGTCATGCAAATTACCATGCTTTTACTTATTCAGACCTTTCATTGGCGAGGTATTTGGTTTTAAAAAAAATCTGACACTCGTTGTTTTATTTTTAGATTAAAAAATATCAAACTTGTCTATCTTTTTGGACACGTTTAGATAATTTCATTTTAAATGCTAACTTACGTCAAATCCTATGTTACTCACGTGTCACAAAGACTTAAGTTCTCATAGGAAGATGTTTCAATAAAGTAGCTTTGTGTATGTATGCCGTGTAGGTGAATGGTCATTGTTTGACGGAAATAATCATCAAATAGCGTTTGTTTCTTACATATAGATTTTTTTTTTAAGATTACCCTTAATCAAAATTAAGCTACAGGAAAATCGAGAATTTATAACAAAATTGTTATATGCGTACGCTGCAGAACATTGGTTTTTAAAAAAGTCCTGAAAATTGTTATCCGTTTACAATAGAACTCGTATAGATCTTCAAATACATGTAATAATATTTAAAAAAAGAAATAATAAAAGCAGTTATTATAATGATAATCGCTTGAGCAAAATATTTCGATAATGACGTAACGTGCACAGTGTGTAAATCTACACGATCTGTTCAGTGAAGTCATGGGGCTTCAAAACCATCGGAAAATGGATATGTTGACATAACAAAGATTAGTTTGAAAGAAGGGAACAATTTGTCTGTCTCTGTCTCTTGTTAAAAAAATGGCCAATGTGCATGCAAGTACACAGGTCTGGAACTGTATTTTTGTCCAAAGCTTATATCATTTTCAGGCCTTTGGACATCTTGTTTGAGATAAATGTACATGTACATTTCTGTGAAAGAAATAGATCATTTGAACAGCTTGCTTATGAATCCCAGGTATTCTGATTTTAGACTTAAAAAGCAAACATCTTTTGAGTCATTTTTAATTTTCCGTCTGCCAATGCTGCTACCAATTTGGACAAGTTTAGAATATTGTTATTTGCTGGCTTGTTGATTCTTGATAAATAACAGTAGTATAAATGGGACACTCAGTGAGATCTATGACGTTTTCTATCTGCATGATTGCTTTCAGATTACCGTTATTCCAAGGCCCTTCAGCTGCCTATATTGTACCTCTACAGTCCATCAATATCATTGAGCCGCAAAGATGCGACCTCGATTATGTATGTAAGTACAGAATTGTTTAAAATTGTGGTTAGCCACACTACCCCAAATTATCACGACTCTGAGTAAGAGGTCTTCAAAAACATTGAAGGGAAGGAGAAAATGCTAGTACATGAAACTAGTATTTCTCCTTTTTTGTAATGATGTTTTCTAACCTGTTAAAGTCAGGTTTCATATACTGAACCATATTTAGTTAGTCTTTGAAATAGCATTGAATTTGGACGAGAGTAAAAATGTGTGATAAAGGATTTTCATACAATTTTTTTGTGCATGGGAGAAAGCATTTTACGAAAGACATGAATGTCTTAAAAAAGATATACGACTTCACGAAATACAACAATTTGAATATTGAAAATATTTTGTGGTTCAGTATTAAATGTGATAATGCAAATTTGCAGCGCCAAATGGCAGCCATGTTGTGACTCTGAACAGTCTACTTTAACTTTGGTGTTTAACGACCTTCGACATTTTTTAATAAAATCTTATCAACCCGTATACATTGTTACGAGTCAGGAGTAACTAGAAAGAAGAAGCCAGCAACAAACGATAACAATTAACAGAATTTATTAACAAAAATATCAAATAAACAGTGACAATATTACAATAGTACAAAACAATACCTTAGACGTTAAATTCAGAAGACAAACTATTCCAGTCTTAATTCCAATCTGATCCTGATCCAAACTGAATGTAATCCAAGCACACGAAGTAATCCTCACTTTAGTCTAGTCTGATCCGAATCCAAACTGAATATAATCCAAGCACTAATTATGACACAAACACAAAATAATCCCCACTGTAGTCTGGCAATCATGTATTAACTAGTGAACACTGAGATGTAAAAAGCTTTTCCTTTTATAATAACAGGGAAACTTCCAGAAAATTCATGTAAAAATGAGTTGCACAACTTCTAGTAATCAGATTGTAAAAAGGCCCGGAAACTTCCAGAGCAATATTCCACAAAAGAGAATCCAGTTCTAAAAATAGCAACAGGGGAAAACCATTAAAAAATAGATACACACATGAACAAAGCTAATAATAACTGGGCATGTACATAACACTTCCCCCCTTGAAAAGAAAAAGAAAGGTTTATGAAATAAAATCTTTCTTTTTTTTTTTGCAATATTATTTACATACAAGTATATGATACTTTATCTGAAGTATACATAGGAAATGACAAACTCAAATATTAATTATTTCAGACTAATAAAAATAGTCAAGGTAATGAAATTACAATTTAAAAGAAAAAACAGTTTAAACTTGATTTAGGGAAAAACGACTATTGAAATTTCAAACTCTTGAAAGAGCATCTGGTATAATGTTATCTTTCCCTTTTATGTGTCTTGTGTCAAGATTAAACTCTTGAAGCAATAAACTCCACCTCAGTAATCTTTGATTCTTATTCTTAAGTTTGTGTAGAAAACTTAAAGGGTTATGATCACTGAAAACAACAATTGGTGAAGTTGAAGAGGTTAAATAAACTTCGAACTGCTGGATTGCCAGAATTAAGGCAAGACACTCTTTTTCTATGGTAGAGTAATTTTTCTGATGTTTGTTGAATTTCTTAGAAAAGTAACAAACTTGGTGATCAATACCATTATTATCTTCTTGTAAAAGAACAGCACCAATACCAACATCACTTGCATCAACAGCTAGTTTGAAACATTTGTCAAAATCAGGTGCCAAGAGAACTGGTGCGCTCTTTAGTATGGCTTTTAGACGATCAAATGCATCTTGACATTTGTCATTCCATTTGAACTTTGCGCTTTTCTTAAGTAAATTTGTTAAAGGTTCAGCAATACCTGAGAAATTTTTACAGAATTTCCTATAGTAGCCAGCCATACCAAGAAATCGCATCAGCTGTCTTTTACATTTAGGCACAGGAAACTCAGAGATAGCATTGACTTTAGCTTCTAAAGGTTTAACTTGACCCTGTCCCACAAGATGTCCTAGAAATGTTACAGTAGCATAACAAAATTCTGTTTTTGCAAGATTCACAGTCAGTTTCGCTTTACTGAGTCTGTCGAAGAATTTCCTGATTCTTTGAAGATGGTCACTCCAACTGTCTGAGTAGATGATGACGTCGTCAATATATGCATCACAGCCATCTAATCCACATATAACGTTGTTTATAAGTCGCTGAAACGTTGCAGGAGAATTTTTCATCCCAAACGGCATAACTTTGTATTGGTACAGACCGTTTGGAGTAGCAAAGGCTGATACTTCTTTTGCTTTATCAGTCAGTGGAACTTGCCAGAATCCTTTTAGCAGGTCAAATTTGGTGACATATTTAGAATTTCCAACTTTGTCAATACAGTCATCAATTCTTGGTATTGGAAAAGAGTCTTTTTTTGTCACAGAGTTCACCTTACGATAGTCAGTACACATTCTATAATTTCCATTTGATTTAGGTACAAATATACATGGTGAACTGTAATTACTCTGGCTAGGTTCAATAAAGTCATTTTCCAGTAAGTATTTTGCTTCATCTTGGAGGTATTTCTGTTTCAAAGGATTCATCCTATATGGATGTTGCTTTATTGGTTTAGAATCTTCCACAATGACATCATGATAGATTTTATCTGTTCTTGTGGGGATATCAGGAAATAAATGTTCATATTCATGTAACAACTGTTTCAGCTCTTCCTGCTGCGATGGTTCCAAGTGAGAAAGTTTGTTGTCGAGGTTTCTCAAAATATCAGAATTCTCAAGTTTAGATGGACCAGGATCAGATTTATCAATAAAGTCCGAATTTACTTCAAGATCAGATACATTTGATTCTTGTGGGACAGTGTTTACAACTGTAATTGGTTTTGAAATAGAGCTATCTCTGTCAAAGTATTCCTTTAACATATTTATATGACACATTTGTTTGTTTTTACGCCTTCCTGGAGTATTAATTATATAGTTCAAATCACTTGTTTTCTTGTCAATAGTGTAGGGTCCAAAATATCTTGCCTGTAGAGGTCTTCCAGGTATTGGCAAAAGAGCAAGGACTTTGTCACCTGCTTTAAATTTTCTATCAATAACATGGTTGTCATATCTTGCTTTCATTTTGCCCTGAGACGTTTTAAGATTACACCTAGCAACCTCACATGCCCTAGACAGTCTATTTCTGAAGTCAGAAACATACTGCAGTAAATTCAAAGATGTTTCATCATTTGAGAGAAATTTCTCTTTCGAAAGTTTTAAAGGTCCACGAACAGAATGGCCAAAAACTAATTCAAAAGGGCTGAAACCAAGATATTCTTGTACAGATTCTCTGGCTGCAAATAGTAACAAATGGATGCCCTCATCCCAATCTTTTTCAGTGTCAAAGCAATATGATCTTATCATATTTTTTAATGTCTGATGAAATCTTTCTAAAGCACCTTGACTTTCAGGGTGATAGGCGGATGACCTGTATTGCTTGATTCCTAATTCATGCATAACCTGTTGGAATATACCAGACATAAAATTTGACCCTTGATCAGACTGAACTGATTTTGGAAGACCAACAAATGTGAAAAACTTTATAAGAACTTTGACGATGGACTTTGTTTTGATGTTCCTTACAGGAATAGCTTCAGGAAAACGTGTAGAAGTACACATAATTGTTAAGAGATACTCATTTCCTGACTTGGTTCGAGGTAAAGGACCAACACAATCTATAAGTATCCTACTGAAAGGTTCATCAAAAGCAGGAATAGATTGTAATTGAGCTTTGGGAATGGTTTGGTTGGGTTTACCTACCATTTGACATGTATGGCAAGTTTTACAATATTTAGAGACATCTGATTTGAGACCAGGCCAATAAAAATGAGTAATAATTTTGTGATAGGTCTTGTTTATACCTAGATGACCTGACATAGGACTTTCATGGGCTATACTTAGTATTTCATGACGATATGACTTTGGAACCACATTTTGGTGGTAAACAGCCCATTCATCATCAGCTGGGACATCAAATGGTCGCCATTTTCTCATAAGAATCCCATTCTTTATATAGTAACACATTGGGACCTGTGAAATTTCATCTTCAGGTAAAGCCCTAAAAATTAATTTTGAAATCTCAGGATCAGTTTGCTGTTCCTGGATAAGCTGTGACTTTGACAGCGTGTTGTGACCTTGGTCAATAGACCTTGGCAGTGAATGACAAGACATTGACGAGTCTGTCCGAGTATCAGACAAACTGGGATCAAGAGACTTTTTAATCTCATTATTAAAATATTGACCGATAAAAGTATCCGTCAAGTCAATGTCAGAGTTTGAGTTTTTCAAAATGGCCTTTTTAGCCATAGCTCGGGTAACTGCACAAGAAGGATACAAGTCAGGAATTTCCTGCTCGATAGGGTCATCTGTTTGACCTATATTTGGTGTGTCAGTTACAAGTGGATTAACCACAACCTTATCTCCAGCTAAGTCATTGCCTAGCAGTAAATGGACACCTTTAAATGGTAAGGAAGGTTTAATACCAATAACCACAAGCCCGGTAACCAAATCTGATGACAAATTAACGTAATGGAGAGGGATATTAACAGTTCCACACTCTACACCCTGAATAAGGACACTAGTACCGAAAGAAGTTTTCTCAGAAAAAGGCAGTATATCTGCTAAAATAAGAGATTGAGAAGCTCCTGTGTCTCTTAAAATTTAATAGGGGTAGGTGGGCAATTATCACCTGAAAGTGATACAAAACCATTCAACATAAATGGTTCAAAAATCTCCATAGTAGAATCAGACTTGGGTTTTGTGACTATGTCAATTGTATTGGTTTTAATAGAAGACTGTGGCCTTGGTCTAAGAGTGGTGAGCCCTGTTGGCTTGGCTTCATCACTTTCTAACTTCCTTTTTAATTTCAAACATTCAGAAACAAGGTGACCAGGTTTCTTACAATAGTTACAAGTGGGTCGAGATAAGGGGTATTGACTTTTGGTTTCACTAGTAGAATTGGGTTTGGGTGTATTGGATTGACTGGGCATGCCAGATGAATTACCAGACGTAAATTTATTTTGGGGACGTGAGGAAGTAGGTTTTGCTTTAGCAATAAAAGAAACTTTATGTGTAAGATAGTAATTATCAGCCAGACGAGCTGCGTCTTCTAAAGTTTCAACTTGTTTTTCGTCTAAGAATGTCTTAACATCAAATTGAATACAACATTTGAATTCTTCAACTAACATAAGTTGTCTGAGTTTATCAAAATTTTGGTCTATTTTCTTAGAACAGCACCATCTATCAAATAACTGTTCTTTGTTTCTAGCAAATTCAACATGAGTCTGGTTGGAATCTTTTTTACAATTTCTAAATTTTTGTCTATATGCTTCTGGGACCAGCTCATAACCTTTGAGAATAAGTTCTTTAACAGTCTCATAATGATGACATTGTTCAACACCTAGTTGTGTATAAATTTCACGAGCTTTGCCTATCAAAACACTTTGCAGAAGCAAAGTCCAGTGCTCTCTTGGCCAATTTAAGTTTTCTGCAACTTTTTCAAAGTGTAGGAAGTATTTATCAACTTCTTTTTCTTGAAATGGAGGAACAAGCCTAATATGTTTTGTAACATCGAAATCGTATTCAATCTTTTGCTTGGGCTGATTTGCTCTTTCTTGCATTTCTATTTCCCTCATTCTTAATTGAAATTCTCTCTCCTTCTCTCTCTCTTCCCTTTCCCTTTCTTCTCTCTCCCTTTCTCTTTCCCTTTCTCTTTCTTCTCTCTCCCTTTCTCTTTCTCTTTCCTTCTCTCTCTCTACTCTCTCTTCTCTCTGTCTTTCCCTTTCTCTTTCTATTTCTAACTGTCTGATCTGAAGTTTTAATTCAGGTTCTTTCGAACTTGAAACTGACTGAACGTCAACTATCAGGGAAAGAGCATTTTCATTAAAAATCTCCTCATCAACAAAATATTGTACCAAAATGTTCTTAATTTCATGTTTACGCATTGAAGATTTTATTTCAGACAATTTATAGTGCTTCGCAAGATTAAGCAAATCAGTCTTTTTACCCAAATTCAATAACTCCACAGATGGTTCAGCCGTAAATTTATCTAAGTCAAAAGACATGTTTGTTTGTTGCTGGATTCAAGTACAAAATTATTATAATTACTGATTAGTAATTTTGACTAACAGGATGTATTAGATTTTTTTAAATTGTGAAAAGCAAACGTTTATGTCTTATTTTCCAATCGATGGTTAATCCCAAAAGGAAAACGAATGCGTTAGTCTATTTTCCAATCCCGGACGAGCCCCCAATTTCTGTTACGAGTCAGGCGTAACTAGAAAGAAGAACCAGCAACAAACGATAACAATTAACAGAATTTATTAACAAAAATATCAAATAAACAGTGACAATATTACAATAGTACAAAACAATACCTTAGACGTTAAATTCAGAAGACAAACTATTCCAGTCTTAATTCCAATCTGATCCTGATCCAAACTGAATGTAACCCAAGCACACGAAGTAATCCTCACTTTAGTCTAGTCTGATCCGAATCCAAACTGAATATAATCCAAGCACTAATTATGACACAAACACAAAATAATCCCCACTGTAGTCTGGCAATCATGTATTAACTAGTGAACACTGAGATGTAAAAAGCTTTTCCTTTTATAATAACACGGAAACTTCCAGAAAATTCATGTAAAAATGAGTTGCACAACTTCTAGTAATCAGATTGTAAAAAGGCCCGGAAACTTCCAGAGCAATATTCCACAAAAGAGAATCCAGTTCTAAAAATAGCAACAGGGGAAAACCATTAAAAAATAGATACACACATAATAACTGGGCATGTACATAACAACATGGAAATTTGAAAAAATTCGTTGTTATACCAACAAAAGGGAAAACTCTAGTAAAATTGTGTACACTTCGAGAGATATTATTAGATGGGTGGTTTAACAAACCTGTTTCCTACAAATAGTTGACACTTTGCAAAAAGACAAAATATTAACCATATAAAAATCTAAAACATCTGTCGACATCAAATTTATAAAATGTGGCTCAAATGATGGAATTTAATTTGAAAGGTTAGAGAACATTTCAGTTATGAGATTTTTTTTCCTTTTTCCCAAGTCGTTTTCCTCACGGTTGTCAAAATTGTTTTGTAAACGGTTAAGAACCGATAAAATCAAATATGTTACCAATATTTCCAACATGTTTAAAACATAGTTACTATAAATATATATTAAGAACTCGGGATTTTACAGACCCTTTTTACATACAATACAAGGCATAATACTGTATATTATTGTCGTGATATGGAGAAATAAAGCTGGGAGCTTGACATTTAAGACGTTTAAGTCCAGTGTACAGACTTAAAAGCTCATTATCTGTGTACTGGTATCATAAGTATTTCGCATCTGTTTAACATCTACATTTTCATACCGGACAACTTTTAAATTGTTATGGTTCTAATTCCAAGACTAGTTGGCCTTATAATACGTTTTATGATAGATTCCTCGTTACCTGTTTAGAGAGAGAGAGAGAGAGGACGGACTTGCAATTAAATTAGGTAAATCTCGTTCAGTATAACTTCTACAATACGCCTAGACAACAGCAAAGCTGTCAACTTATTGTCAAATATTTCATACCTTTACAGATCCGGATAAATTTGAAAACGGCAGCTTAATCAACGGAACATCTGAAGCAGAGTTAAAACAGGATCTAATCTATCTCAGAATACAAGAAGTAAGAAAATTGTATACCTAGTACAATCAAAGCACTCAAAGCCTTGAAAAGCGGATTTGTTGAAATCTATTCAACCATGGTGATTTTCATGGAATATAAATGAACATGTACATATAACTGATGATTGGAGTTAGCAAAAGCAATGACAGTCAAAGTTGTTCTGCTAAGCGGGCTGTGTGGTGACTATTTTCTTGTATGAAAGGAGTAGTAATTTGATCCATACGCGGTTTTCTGTTGGAATAAGGTTTCAGACTGTAAACATTGTGAAGGAGAGCATGTACGATAGTGACAAAAGCGCGGTTGGAGTCTACCTGTAAGCTAAAACTGGTGGTAAAATGATTAGAGCGTCTAGTGCCAGTTTTCCTCATTAATACGTCAAAACACACTGTGACTTGTCTTACTTAAATATAAATGTGTCTTATTGTTATATAATTTAATTTGTGTATTATTTTGCCTATACACCATGTTAATTTGTTCCTAGGCAAACATTTAGACGGTTACAGACCATTTAGTTTTACATAAAATATAATGTTTTGAACAATGCGTACAAACGCAACAACCTCTTCAAAATGTCTTACTTCAGTTAAATCCCAATTCCAATTAATCAGCTCAGAGGCCTATGATGTTGCAATTCATGCCAGAAAGAATTGACATTTGCTTCATATGTAAATCGATTCAAAACCTAACGAAACGTTGTCCAAATATCGATTTCTTTGCTTGGTCTTGGTTTTGCGATGTTAGGTTTCTCTGCAATTTTTCTCTAGTAAATTTAGAGTTGGGATACCTCACACCACACGTCAGAAATAAAGAATACCCTTTCATATACATTTCATTACAGCTAATCGGTCCGCTGGTCGTTTGCGGCATTATCCATTGTCTTATAG